>CM067339.1:110655157-112120157 GCA_034376525.1 Nicotiana benthamiana | reverse complement strand
TGTTTGGCAAGTTGCCGCCTCCGACGATCATATTTATCGTGCGTGTTTGGGATGGCGGCTTCGGCGGCCCATGGAGTTGTTCCCGTTCGCGTGCAAAGTTGGTTTTTCCTTTGTAACTGAGCAACTCCCTCAGGTATCCTTGGTTCAGCATTCTGACTACTTCGTGCCGTACACCTATGAAGTCTTCGGTCTTGTGTCCCCGTTCCTGATGGAACTCACAAAGGACATTTGATTTCCTTGTGGTGGGGTCTGATTTCAGCTTCTAGGACCACTATTTCTGAAGAAGAAACACAAAAGTTATGGGCGGACAATAAATGGTGCGTACCTCTTTCGTTTTGCAGGGGGCAACGTGTTGCTGTAGCGCGTCTGTATGCCTGGCTGGAGCCGGATGGGAGGATCTGATGTAAGGCTGATGTCGATCTTTATTGAAGCGTGGGAGTTGTTCTCGCCGACCCTCATTTTGTCGATCCCTCCTTATTTCTGAGTGTATCGTTGTTAGCCATTAGGTTGGCCCGTTAAGATCATCCTCGTTCACTCGTACCTCCGCACAGTAGGCATTTTGGATTTCCTCCCATGTGGTAAGGGGATATTTCATAAGGCGGCTCAACAGTTTCTTAGTTGCCCTCGAACCATCCCTATTTAGCCCGTTCTGGAAAGCGGCAACTTCCATACCTTCCGATATGTTTGGTAGATTTATTCTTACCCTGTTAAACCTGGACAGGAAGTCCCTGAGTCCCTCTTCTGTGGTTTTCCTGAAGGCAAAGATGTCGTTGACCCTTGCTTCCGCTTTCTTTGCACTTGCATGGGCGGTGACAAACTTATCCGCCATTTATTCGAACGTTGATATATCCCTAGCTGGTAGCTGAGAGTACCACGTTAGGACCCATCCTGTTAACATATCGCTGAACTTCTTCAGCAGCACCGTGGTACCTGTTCTTTTGATAGATCGTTGCCCTTCACAACGGTAACATAGTGGACCAGATGGTCCTCGGGATCTGTGGTTCCGTCATATACCCTCAAGTAGGGCGGCATTTTGAAGGTTTTTGGGATGGAGTACGGGGCATCTCCTGTGGTATATGGTTGTTCAACGAACCTCTCCACGTGGCGTTTTGGTAGCAACTTGGGAGCACCGGGGATCTTGTCTACCCTCTTCTTATGTTCCTTCATTTGGTCGCGGAGTGCTTTGTTTTCATTTTTCATTTCTTCCATTTTCTTAAGGATGGTGTGAGCGTGCCATCGTTGGTTCGCACATCAATGGGCTCGTCATTTTCTCATACAACTTCAGGTTCACCATAGCAGCAACGATGCCTACTGTTGGTGTACATCTGAGGTTACGTTGTGGTGACTTCTCAACCAAGCCACTTAGGGTACTCGTTAGCCATTCTTCCAGTAGCTTCTTGACCACCGAGGGTGCTCCTTAGCAGCAGATGTTGAAGCTCCTTTTTCATGTAAGATCGTTAGATCCTCGGATGGGGAAGGCAAGATCTCTGCACCTGGGGTGGTGCTAGCGGTTGCATTCAAGATTCCTTCGTCGTCGGCCTCATTGAGAGAACCCAAGAGATTGGCTGTAACATCCACTATTGTTTTCATTCTTATATTTTTTTTCGGCCATCTTTTGTTTTTGTATGGTGTAGAGAATGGTTGTTGGTTGTTCTCTGTGTGCAAACTATGATTTTGATTCTCAAAATCCCCCAGACGGTGCCAAATCGTTTGACTCAAAAGTTATTAAAAACTTTCCGAGCAAATCAATCGAAATAGATCAAGGGTAAATCCTAGTTAAGAATAATTAACTCTAGATACGCGATGAATAATACGAATTAAAAGACACAGTTGAATATAAATGTTGATGGCGATTATGATCAGATTTAATAGCATAAATAAAGATGCATTAAGTAACAAAAATATGAATAAAGGAAAATATTCACCCGATCTTCCGTGAGATGGATCTTCTTTCTTTTCATAAAGATGAATAATAGATGTGTACAAGAACTTCATGACCCTTTTTGGATCTGATGAAAGGATTGGATCATATCCTCTCATTTCTTTAGAGAGATATATTTACATATTTTTTAGAGAGGGAGAGGGAGAGAGAGAGAGCCTACCCAAAACCTCATATTTATCAAGGGGATATCCATAGAAAATCCTAAAAAAGGTACAATTTACAAGGAATATTCGGTAGAATATTCCTTTTGAGTTTTCCAAAGTAAACCAGATATTTCATGGCATGTATGTCTACGGCCATTGATGGCAGTCTGACCTTGGCCTGTACGACCTCGACCGTTGATGACGGTTCGACCTTGGCCTGTACGACCATGACCGTTGATGGCGGTCCGACCTTGGCCTGTATGACCACGACCGTTGATGACGGTCCGATCTTGACGTGTACGTCCACGACCGTTGATGACGGTCCAACCTTGGCCTGTACGTCACGACCTCGTGCCGAATTTCTCTGATCTAATTTTGACCCATATAATTTTGTTTCCCGTGTCTTTGATTTATGAAACTTTATAGGGCATTGGGAATTTGTTTTTCTAATGGACGGTAGTTCTATTTGGTTTTTTGCGCCTATCAGGTACAAAATCAGATGAATATATTCTATAAAATGGTTGAAATTGACGGATTATAGACGAATTTGAGTAAAGAACTCCCTACAGAAAGTTGCTTCAATATTGAGATAGTGCAATTATTTAAGTGAAGCAAGTTTTAGAAGTTTTTAAAAGCAATATGGAATTACGTTTTCTACAGTAAAATCTCAAATGTTACGTATGGCTTAAAGAGCATGATTAAAATATAAAATAATTATCCCATGGTCTGGAAAAATCCAACTTAAGAAAAATAATTGAGAATTAAAGTGAAATTCCAATAGTTGGATATTGTAAATTAGTTACGGATTAGCCTAAATAATAAAATTAATACGAGATCGATATGATGTGATTATAGATTGATGGACGGAAATCGTAAGGAATACACGAGGTGATGCAGTTGGTATTTTGGCACAAGTAATGTAATTAGTAATCTTACCACAATTTGTATTTCATAACATGCATGGTTTATGTATGATTTTAAAAATAAATGTGTTATCAATACTTTGAATTGCATGTGGGACAAGTTCTTTACTTGATATGGTACTGAACAATTTACTTGAGATATTTACTGGTTAATCTGAATGTTTTCACTGTTACTAGATATGTTTAGATGTTACAGTTATTTAAATTATTATCACTATTACTAGATATGTTTTACTGTTACATGAGATATGTTTACCATTACCGAAATAAAATTACAAGATTTGATAAGAAATGATATGCCCTTTATTATTTTAAAAATGCTTTTGTACGAGTATTTACTGTTTACAAAAAAGAGTATAAATGAGAGGAGACTTTGAAGGATCGTGTAGCTAACGACGGGTCCGTTAGTCCTGGTGCATGTTGTATTTACCGATTATCGAATATAGTTATAGCCCTCGCTAGGGGGAAGATAGAACTAGCATACAATTACAATTTTCCCTCGAGTAGGGACCTATAGTTATATTTGACTCCTTTTACAAAAGGGTTCACACAGTGATACAGATTACACGATCCTTTACTTGGAAACCTCCCAAACATAAAGATTTTCTATGAGACAGTGTTTATCGAGTTTATAACCGAATTGTGAAATGGATTTTGATTACACGAAACACATGATGATGAGACTGATTATTTTTTATTCTTTTTAAAAGGGCATTCTTATTATATTTTCTGTATAACATACTAGCATGTTTTCTGACTTGTCCCCGATTAAAAATGGTTGTGGTTAAGAGTTATTACTCACTAAACCAGCGACTCACTCCCCGCTATTTTTTTTGTTACAGAGACACCAGTTTACACGAGCGATGATTTTGTTAAATAGAGTATACGAGTTGATAGTTCCTGGTGAGCCCCACACTTGTTCGAGTGGACGAAGAGTTTATTTATTTGTTATCGTCTTTCCTTATGAATTCTTAGAGTTTCTCCATAGTCATTTTTATTAGCGTCATGAATATTCATTCGTTATATTGGACTAACTACTGGTATTTCACTTCTTTCCATATTTTTTTGATGGGTTTAGTATTATTATGTTGAGAAGATCGGTAATGATGGTGAAAACTCGTTTTTGGTCAATTGATGAAGATTGTGAATTGATTTAGGTTAATATTGGTTGGGTGTAATTTTTTATTGACAGGAAAACTTTCGGATAGTCCTAAAACAGGGGAAATTATGTATGATTCTTTGTAAAATATTTACTTGGGGGCACTTGCTCCTAAGCGCCTGTCGTGATCCTAAGTTGGGTCGTGACAAAGTTGGTATCAGAGCCGTATGTTATTCTTCTGACTAATAGAGCGCATGTAGGTAGTAGAATCTCAATTATGGTTATGTAGCAGACCATTCCCATAATCGTGATTTTGCGAGGGCGTGATAGAATGTATCTTATCTTTCTTTCTTATTCCTCCATACGTGTATAGTGATTAGGACCAAATAACTGAATTTATCATTACATATCCTATTTTTGTATAGCTCGGACCAATTACTCTATAGTAGAATTTGGCTAGAGGTTCAAACTTTAAAGATTTCAAATTTGCCGATAGACATGCAGTTATCTCCAAGCAAAAAAATTCTACATAGCTAGTACAATACTAGTGAAAGGTTCATTATGCCATATGGGGTGCTTTCCGGTAAGATGCATAATAGAGTACATTTTAAGAATTTATACTAGTTTACCACTACAACGATAGAGGAGTGCTATCACAAAAAGGTACTTAACTCCATGAGAAAAAAATTGAGATCTTTATGAATATGCTAGATAGACATAAGAAAAATGAGCAACATAATAGTGCTTTAGAGTCATCATGCACGTAGAAGATTTCAAGGAACATAAACATATCCTTAATAAAGTCCAAAAGTTGAAACTACCAAGTGTATTATTCTTGATAGTTCATATGATCCTTAAGGATTTTTGATAAAATATTTACCACATTACGAACTAAAGGATATTACATAGAGTGATCTATGGAACAAGAAACTTATAGACTAGAGAATATGTCGAATACATAAATTAATACCGTATTTTTAGGGATTCCAACAAGAGCAACACAAATAATTTGTGAATGACTTCACTAAATTTTTTATGAATAACTTCTTTCTTGACAAGTTTCTAATATGAACTTGCCTGTAAGATTGTTAAGAAATTAGTTTAGACGATGGGTTTAACGATATATAGCACCTGATTTCTCAACTGTATAGATAAGCAATATATTAAGTTTACAGGCTTGCAGAAATATTGGTTAACAATTTTAATAAGGAAATAACTACACATACGAACACTTTGATTATTCTGTGGCAGTTACACTTAGCAGAAAGATTGAAAAATATGGATATGATAGGCGTGCTCGTAAGAGGATCGATATTAGGAAATAATTCAATATGGATTTTAATATGAGTCAAAGATTTAAAAATCAAAGATAATTTGAGATATTAAACGATCCTTTTTGGGGATACCATTTTTTTTGAAAAATCTATAGTAGTTATATATTCGTTTAAAGCTTTTAAGATTCAAGTTAAGCGGAAAAAAAACCTAGCTAACCAAGGTGTACTTGATATGGTTGACTCTAACGTACTGAGGGGTATGGATTAGTTATTTTCTTACCAAGCTATCCTAGATTATTATGGAAAGACTATTAATTCTTTTGAACTTTAAAAGCCAATTTTGTCAAAAAAAAAAAAAAAGGGGATTATAGGTTTTAGAGATGAGCAAGGTATATATTTTGAAGGCCTAAGAATTATAAAATAAATTCTTTAGGTCTCATAGATACGATAAGGGGCACAAGAGAAGAAACACTTACTTTGAGAAAAAACAATCATTAGGAGAGATTCTCTAATGTACTCCTACAGATTTACTAGGACTACCTTCGATATAAGAAATAGACTTCGGCATTGAGTTGACACCTACACGCAAACCATATTATATGGCACCAACATAGTTGAGAGAGCTAAAGGAATAATTGTGAGACCTACTGGATAAGAGTTTATCATACAGAAAGTTTCACCATTGGATGTATCAATATTGCTAAAAAAAGAAAAGAAAGAGAGATTATAGGTCCCTAACAATGTGCATCAACTACAAATAATTCGATGTCCGCCTCTAGAACTCGATGTATTAGGAGTTACTTGTGATGCCTTTTGGACTGACTAGTGCTCCAGCTACATTGATTTATATAATGTATATGGTGTTCAAGTTATCTATGGAAAAAAGAAAAATAAAATTCATAGTTTTTACTTACTATATTTTGGTATATTTTTGTTGCAAGGAAGAACATGAGAATCAGTTGAAAAATACGTTAAAGTCGCTGCAGGAAAATCAACTTTTTACCAAGTTCTTCAATTCCCTAGACTCGATAGTATTCATAGGACAAATAGTATCTAAGAATGAAAAATGGTAGATTCTAAGAAGATAAAAACAATTCATAAATGACTGAGACTCATTTCTCCCACAGAGATTGCTTTTAGCTTGATAGACAACTATAGGTATTGTGTAGGATTTCTCTAGAATAGCACCATCATTCACTAAGTTAGCATAGAAAATCGCTAAATTTCATTGGATGGAGGAATGTACAACGAGATACCAAAAGCCCAAAGCATGTTTGAAAATCACACAATTGTTAGCCTCAGTCTAATAAGCTCTAGAGAATTCATGATGTTATATGATACTTTGAGGGTAGGATTAGAATATTTTCTCATGTAAAAACGTGATAGTCTATGCTTTCAAGGAAATTGAAGAAGGTCAAGAAGTATTGTGCCACTCATGATTTGGAGATGGTCATAGTGGTATGTCCTTTTAAGATTAGAGACACTATTTATACGAAGAAACCTATGTTTTATACCTAGCACAAGAGACTGAAGTATATTTAAATCCAACAGAGATATAAATATTTAGCATGCTGGTGGAGGGAACTACTGAAGATACAATTGTACTTTTTTGTACAGTTTTAAAAAGATAAATATTATAGTTTATACACAAAAAAGGGCGATTTGGCATATATGGCTCCTGTAAAGATACTTCTGGATAAGATATGCATAAACTAGAGGGCAAACGTAGTAGATTTAATACGAAAAAAAATTCAATAAAATTATTGGCTAATGGTCAAGCCTGAGGTAGAGTTCATAAAGGCTAGTCAATACGAGGAAGAGAGATTGTTTAATTACCGAGGTTAGTTTCTAGCTGGTAAAAGTAAGGATAAGACTGTTAATAGTAAGAGTATTATCTAACTATGTAATTGATTATGTGTAACAAACAGCATATATGGGTTGAGACAGGCTATTCGTGATTGAGCTCATAACTCTAGATACACTGTATATTTTATGTCTATAAGGTGCACCATGACTATAAAAACAAATTATTGGTTGGAAAAGAAAGAAGGAAAAAAAATCTGTTAACTTTGTTGCAAACTATTTGACATGTCAGCACTTTAAAGCAAGCACTTGCGACTCACAGGCCTATTACAACAATTCAAGATTCTAAAGTGAAAATACAATAGAATTAGAATACATTATATGATCAAATTATTCAAACAATTAGAGGTATGACTATATGTGGAAAAGTTGTAAATTGACTTACAAAGTAGGCACATTTTTTGCTAGTCAAAATTCCTTATAGTGAAGTAAAATATGCACAGATAAACATAAATAAAAAATTATCTTACTAAATAGAGCTCTATGGTCCATCATCTCTAATAGAGGATCACATTCACTTCACAATTTGAAAACCTTTTCAAGAAACATGGGTACCAGAGTAAATCTTAGTACTATATTTTAACGCACGCAAATGCAAACTCCGAACATGCTATACAAATTCTGGACGATATGTTGAGAGATTGCATTCTTGAGTTTGGAGGTAGTTGGGACGCTTATCTACCTCTAGTTGAATTTTCTTACGGAAATAGCTTCCAGTCCAGTATTCACCATACGTACGAAATATTATATGGTAGAAACTGTCGTTCTCCTATCGGAGGGTTTGAAGCTGGTCAGACTAACTTATTGGGACTTGACTTAGTACAAGAAGCTATTGACAAGGTTCAGTTGAGCAGACAGAAGTTGCTCACAGTTCAAAGCAGACAAAAATCTTATGCGGATGAGAGAAGAAGAGACTTAGTATTCACAATTGGAGACAGAGTGTTCGTATGGGTATCTCTTATGAAGGTCGTGACACGATTCAGAAAAAAGGATAAGTTGAGCTCGAGGTTTATAGGTCCGTATAAAAAGCTTGACCGAGTGGGAGCTATGACATATTGTTTGACACTTTTTCTTAATATTGTCTATCTATTTCATGTATCTATGCTAAAAGATATATATTGGCATCCTCTAAGGTACTTGAAACACCGAACCTACAATTTGATGATAAATTAATTTATGAGGAATATCGGGTTTAAATATCGTAATTTAAAAGGAAAAAGGCCAGATTTATCCTTTTACTTTAGTAAATTAGACACGTTTATACCTAATTCTACTATCGGTCCAAATATATATACCTACCGTTAAGATAGTAGATAAAATTGTCCCTAACCCTAACGGAAGTCCACTGTGGCAATGGGACCCCTCAATTAATCTGCCAACTAGGCTATTGTAAACCCAAATTACAATGATCCATGCCCATTTCTTTGATCCAACTATCCACCCCTTATATGGGTCCCACCTTACCCCACCACCACCACCAAGAAACCATTTTTCAACTGCCATTTTTTATTTTCCTCATAACACAGAAACAAAATTTAATCAAAAAGATGAAATCTTGGTGGGTAAGGTTTTAGCTAAATTCCAGTTATCTAAACAAAAGATTTTATCTTGGGTTTATTAATGTTGTTCTTTATGCTCTTAATATTATTTGGATTCCCTGGCTTTGAAAAATTATTGTATCCACCATTTCAGATAGCTATGAGGTGAATCTTCCGCTTAATTTCTTTACTATCTGCTGTTTGTATGAGTTCCAATATCAACTAGTATTAAAATATATACAAGCTACATGAAAATTTCTCTATGAAAGGTCTTCGACAAATCAGAAAAAATGACCAAAAAATCTAGGACGAACTATTCCACAAGATTTGAAGATGGAATTTCTTTTCATTTTTCGTTTTCTGATAAGTAACAGAAAATAAGAGAAAATAAAGGGTCACTGAAAATATTCGCCGGCCAAGACTCCAGTGAGTGCGACCTCCGGCCAAAACCCAACAGGTTCTTTTCGGTACCCCTTAGGAAGAAAAGCACACAAAAAATGAGATGAAGAAAACATGGGAGTCATCGGATAGAGCTTTTTGTTGCCCGATCTAGACGTTTTTTGTCCGTAATTCCGGCCAAAAACTGGCGGAGCTCTCCATATTCGAAGAGAAGAAAAAAGACAACGAGGTCTGGGGGGGGGGGGGGTTGTCTGGTTCGTCAGCGTATGCTTTGGCAGGACCGAGAAAGAGAGGTGGGACCCATAAGAGGGTTGGATAGTTGGGTCAAAGAAATGGGCTTGGGTCATTAAAATTTGGATTTATATTAGCCTAGTTGGCAGATTAATTGAGGGATCCCATTGCTACAGTGGACTTTTGTTCGGGTTAGGGCTAATTTTGTTTACTATCTTAACGGTAGGTACATATTTGGACCGATAGTAGAATTAAGTATAAATGTGGCTAATTTATCAAAGTAGAGGGACAAATCTGGCCTTTTTCTTAATTTAAATGCACCGACCGTACAATTTGGTGATAAATTAACTTATAGGGAAATCACACCATTGCATAAGATAGTTGAAAGAAAACTGTTATGCAATTCAATTATCTTATTTTTATTCAGTTTATTTGTACGTACTTGAGATAAATTCGGGGACCAAATTTTGTAAGGTGAAGAGAATGTAATACCCCATATTTAAGTTAGGACATATTAGTAATTTAATAGTGTATGGGTCGGAATTCGACCCATGATAGTTAACGAAGTTAACCCCGTTTTAAGCTAAGTCATGATTAATAAGGTGTATGACCATTCACAGCTGATGGCATTTAACCTTTTTCTGATTCGACCAATAAGGCCACGACCTGTTCACCATCATAAAGGCGAATCCACAGCGTGGTCATGACCACTTATGGACAGCTCATGAAGCTCACAACTATAAATACCAAGAGAGGGAACCCTAGAAAGGGGGGCGGGTGCTTCTTCGCTACTATTCACGAGAAAGAGGGAAGATACAATGGGACCCCTACTATGGGAAAACAAAACACCATTGTAAGGCTCTAAACCTCTCCATGGAGAGGCAGACCAACTCAATATTATCAATAAAAGCTTTTAATACCTCTTCTCCTAATTCTGGGTGTTAATTTTTACTTCTTTCATTTGGTCCAGTGGATTATTATGGTTTGTTATGATTTTTCCTTGATTTATTTAAATTGTTTCACACTCACAAAGTACATGATAACTTTTGAGCAAATAATTTGGCACTTTCTATGGGGATATCAAAGCAAAATCACGTAGTTCTGCCTTGGACCAAAAGGAAAGGAACGCCAAAGAACAACCCAGCTACGCGCCTTCGCCATCAAATTTATCAAATTTCAAATACTGTCGAACTGGGACTCAGGTTATATGTCTTCGCCATCAAATGTATCAAAGTTCAACTATGGTTGAACCGGGACTCAGGCTACGTGCCTTCACAGTTAAAACAAGGCTATGTGCATTCGTCAGTAAGTTCAACTACGGTTGAACCAAGACAAGCTATGCGCCTTCGCCATCAAATTTATCAAAGTTCAACTACGGCCAAATTGGGACTCAAGCTATGCGCCTTCGTCGTAAAATGTATCGAAGCTCAACTACGGTTGAACCGGGACTCAGGCTAAGTGCCTTCACCGTTAAAACAAGGCTATGTTCCTTCCCTAGTAAGTTCAACTACGGTTGAACCAAGACAGGCTACGTGCCTTCGCTATCAAATTTATCAAAGTTCAACTACGGTCGAATTGAGACTCAGGCTATGCGCTTTCGCCATCAAATATATCAAAGTTCAACTACGGTTGAACCAGGACTCAGGCTACGCGCCTTCACCGTTAAAACAAGGCTATGTGCCTTCGCTAGTAAGTTCAAATACGGTTGAGCCAAGACAAGCTACGCGCCTTCGCCATCAAATTTATCAATTTTTAACAACGGTCAAATTGGGACTCAGGCTATGCGCCTTCGCCATCAAATGTATCAAAGTTCAACTACGATTGAACCGGGACTCAGGCTATGCACCTTCACCATTAAAACAAGGCTATTTGCCTTCGCCATAAGTTCAACTACGGTTGAACCAAGACAGGATACGCGCCTTCGCCATCAAATTTATCAAAGTTCAACTACGGTCGAACTGGGACTAAGGCTATGCGCCTTTTCCATCAAATGTATCAAAGTTCCACTACGATTTAACCCGGACTCAGGCTACATGCCTTCACCGTTAAAACAAGACTATATGCCTTCACCAATAAGTTCAACTACTGTTTAACAAGGACAGGCTACGAGCCTTCGCCATCAAATGTATCAAAGTTTAACTATGGTCAAACTGGGACTCAGGCTATGCGCCTTCGCCATCAAATTTATCAAAGTTCAACTACGGTCGAACTTGGACTCAAGCTATGCGCCTTCACCATCAAAATTTATCAAAGTTCAACTACGGTCGAACTGGACTCAGGCTATGCGCCTTCGCCATAAAATTTGTCAAAGTTCAACTACGGTCCAACTGGGATTCAGGCTATGCGCCTTCGCCATCAAATTTTTCAAAGTTCAACTATGGTCGAACTGGACTCAGGCTATGCGCCTTCGCCATCAAATTTATCAAATTTCAACTACGGTCCAACTGGGACTCAAGCTATGCGCTTTAGCCATCAAATTTATCAAAGTTCAACTATGGTTGAACCATGACTTAGGCTATGCGCCTTTGTCATTGGAATCGATAAAGTCCAAGGACTGTTGAACAAGGACTCGGGCTATGCGCCTTCACCATCAAATTTATCAAAGATCAACTATGCTCGAACTGGGACTCAGGCTATGCGCCTTTTGACGACTTCCGGCGTCACCGCTTCAAAACCACAGTCGGCACGGGTCTCACGAGCCTTTTGATGCGCTTCCTTGAAAGCAACTTCTGTCACAATGCCCACCTCCCACAAATTCTTATATACATCACGTTTGGCCTCGGCAAAGACCCAAATCTCAAGAGCCTGGCTCGAAGTGGTGGCTTGGTCGCGCAACCATTGATTCTCTATTTCTAATGCCGAGAACTGATCCGCCACCACTTGGACCTCCTGCTCAAGGAGGTCGATCCGGTCCTCGAGCCCTGCTTCCCTCTCGGCCGCCATAGCCCTTTCCGACCCACACTGAGATTCATGTACACGGATTGCCTCCTCCAACCATGCGACTCTCGACGAGGTAGCACTCGCTCGAAGTCTTAGAGTCGCAACCTCACTCTCCAAAGGCCATTTTCCCGCTCCAGGCCACAGCAACGTCAGCCTCTTTATCATGGCCCGAAGCTCGCTCTCAGCCGCAGCCCTCCTTCCCACCTCGAGTTCTTCGTCCTTTTGAAGAAGCTGCTCCTCGAGGGCATGTGCTCTACCAAGTAATTGCTGTAACTGAAGATCCCGCCTCGCCAGCTCTTCGACCAAGGCCCGGTTGCAAGTATCAGACCTCAAGCACTCACGCCACTCTCAAAACCGATCTTGGTTGCGGTGGTACTTATCCAGCACCCGCAAAAATATCCTCGAGCAGACGTTGGTGAATGACCTCTACCTCCAACATATAAGACTGTAAAAGAAAAAACAACAAGTAAGATAAAGAATAAACTAAGGTAAGAAAAAATGGATCTAGGTCATAATACGTACCCTCAGGCCCATCACGACCACCTCATTCATCAGTACAATATCCGTGACGTCCTTCAATTACGCGTTCTCGACCTCAGAGCGTAGCACCTCAAACAACGGCACCAAGATATTCCCTTGGAGCAATAAGTTTAACTCAGTGGGAAACTCAATGAAGCGAGATCGCCCCTCTTCACGCACCGTTGAATTGGTAAAGCCTTCTCGGAATGTACAAAAGTCATCGGGGTCCAAGTCGCATTCAGGCTGATACTCATTTACAACGTCCCTCCCACCTTCCGCCGTCGAAGGGGCTCTTGATTCACCAACAATTGCAGCTGTTGAGGAACTGCATCCCGTCTTAGCGGTTGGAACCACCAACTGAGTAGCCGAAGCGACAATATCATCATGGCCTAAGCCAACCGGGGCAACCCCCTTCCTTTGTTCGCCCTCATGGGCTGGCGTCTTAGCCGCACTCCTCTCTGTATCCGCTGGGGGGAGTCCAAATTAATCACCACAGGTGGAGCCGGCATGAAAACGACCCTCTGTCTCACCAATGGACTCCCCTCCTCATCCTCCTCCTCCTCAGCTGAGGGAGATTCCGCTCTGGGGTGCACGACCCCTGTTGGCCCCTTGTCCCGAAGTACGGCCCGTGCTGGTGAATGAGCCGCCGAAGATTCAACTAATGCCGCCCTCAGTACTAGGTGCAGCACCGCTACTGCAGTAAGGCGAGCAATTTCACCCGACCGGCGGAAGGCCAACTGAGGGGCGTTGACACAGCGTGCCCTCCCTAATCACAAAAAAGAACAAAGCTAATATACAGAATTGAAACAAAGAGGGACAACAGAATGAGTCAACTTTTTACCTGGCACAGGCCTACGACCATGCCTCTCCCAGAAAGACGCCCACGTGCGTATCCCTGCTGTATGGGGAAGCACAGACTCTACCACTCACATATCCCAGCTAGCGGAGCTGGCGGTGACTTTTCAGATACAAAGTTCACACAAGTTAACGTTTACAAGCGCAAGACGTAAAGAAAGGCAAAAAGGAGAATTCGACGATTAAAAAGCTTACGTGCATGGTTCCAAGCCTCTGGGAACCCAAGTAGGGACGCCACTATATGATTAGTTCTGATGTAGAAGAAATGCTCAAAAAGGCAAAGCCTGGCCTCATCATCCAGCTCTACGGTAAGGCCCCTTGACCCACGAGGACGTGCTCGAATCATGGTACCGCAGACCCTCTAGGGAGCGTAAAGACTGAGCACGTGCTGCAGTGTTACCTCCCTACTGGCAGTTCCGCATAATTGATGAACATCGTCAGCAATTTGTAAAGAGAAGGAGCGAGTTAACCCAGCCCCACCCCGTAATAGCGGCAAAAATCAACTACCAGCATGGGGAGCGGAAGCTTAAATCCCAACTTGAAGGGATATGCGTAGAAGACGCAGTACTCCATGCAATCAGTGTGTACCCTCTCTTCACTCTGAGGGAGAACAATGTCGGTATAGCTGGGGATTCCCCACTATTCCCGCAGTTGAGCCATCCCAACTTCCCCCATTAATGGGGCTTCATCCACCTGATCCTCTCCACCATCGTCGGTGAAGTCAGTCATCAGGCTTACGGGCAGAGATAATATCTCATCAATCGACAGAGTTTTGTCGATCTCCACTGGTCCTGCACCTCCCATTATCGTAGATGGTCCCTCAACCACTGGAAAACTAATCGAAAAATTCGCCGGTAGAACATTTTGAGAAGAACTGCCTGCCATCAATGATTCACTGCAAGAACAAGGTAATATTTTGAGGGCAAGATGGAAGTTGTAACGATCAAAGAACAAAAAGGAAGATGAAATATCAAGAAGAAGAGTTTCTTCAAAATCTCTCTCAGACCAACAATGTGAATGTGAAAAATAAATTCCTCAACCCTTTATTTATAATTATACAAGTGGCTTTCACGAACCCCAATAGCCATCATTAACTACATGACCAACCGCGAAACAGTTCGTTTTTACAGAAACATGCGTTATTATGACAGGCTCCATGAAGTGACTTTTCAGTTACCAACCGCTGCCTCGCCGTCAAAACGGTCATAAAAACCAGTTGACGCTGGGGGAGGTTCCGTACGCCCTAGAAATTTTGGACGCCCTCCTCGGTCGTACAACATACTACCGGTCTCCAAGCAGACGTAAGCTTCAAAGCACAATAAAGCACGACTTCACTCGAATTAGTATAATGGCTAAATGCCTTCGCCAAAGAGGAGAGTTCAACCTCGATCGAACGATGACCCAACACAATTATAAAACACTAATACTCTACAAAGACGTCGACAGTATTAAGGCTAAGGCCATCTCCATTTTGTAAACGGCTAAGGCCGTCGATAGTATTAAGGCTAAGGCCATCTCCATTGTGTTAACAGCTAAGGCCGTCGACAGTATTAAGGATAAGACCATCTTCATTGTGTAAACGCCTAAGGCCATCGACAATATTAGGACTAAGGCCACCTTCAGTACATGAACGGCTAAAGGCTGTCGACAATACCAAGGTTAAAAATCTTCACCTAAGAGAATTCGGCCTCGACCGAAGCAAAAATTGACCCCCCCTCCCCGAATTCTTGAACTATAGTCGGTGAAGTGGGCTCATCGAGCTCAAACATGGCATGACCTCAATAAGCGAAGGGACTAACTGTATGGGTCATAATCCGGCCCCAGATAGTTAACAAAGTTAATCCATTTTAAGCTAAGTCATGATTAATAAGGTGTATGACCACTCAGAGCTGATGGCATCTAACCTTTGTTTGATTCAACCAATAAGGGCACGACCTATTTACCATCTTAAAGGCGAATCCACAGCATGGTCACGACCACTTATGGACAGCTCATGAAGCTCACGACTATAAATACCAAGGGAGGAAACCCTAGAAGGGGGAGGGGGGAGGGGTGCTTTTTCGCCACTATTCATGAGAAATAGGGAAGATACAATGAGACCCCTATTATGGGAAAGCAAAACACCATTGTAAGGCTCTGAACCTCTTCATGGAGAGACATATCAACTCAATATTATTAATAAAAGCTTTTAATACCTCTTCTCCTAATTCTGGGTGTTCATTTTTACTTCTTTTATTTGGTCCAATGGATTATTATGGTTTGCTATGATTTTTCCTTGATTTATTTGTATTGTTTCACACTCATAAAGTACGTGATAACTTTTGAGCAAACAAATAGTTTAAACAAAATAATATTAGTAATAATAATAATAATAAGGATAAAAGCCCAATAGATAAGACTAAACAAAAAGAGAAAAGGGGATTAAGGAACGAAGCTAAAGCTTTTGCCGCAACTAAATCTATCGGCAAAGGTTTTTAGATTCATAAAATAATCGAAACCAAATTACAAGAAGTTTTCAAGCTTAAGTAAATTGTGGCAGGTCTCTTTCAACTAAAGAATAGTAAGTTCTTCTCTATAGTTTTGTCCCGTATTCTTTGATTTATGAAACTTTATATGGTGTTGGGAATTTTTTTTCTAATGGACAGTAGTTCTATTTGGTTTAGACTTTTTGCGCCTATCGGGTTCAAAATCAGTTGATTATATTCTATTAAATGATTGAAATTGATATAGACGAATTTGAGTGAAGAACTCCTTACAGAAAGTTGCTTCAATATTGACATAGTGCAATTATTTAACTTAAGCAATTTTTAAAAGTATCCCATGGTCTCGACAAATCCAACTCAAGAAAAAAAATTGAGAATTAAAATGAAACTCCAAGAGTTGGATATGTTAAATTAGTTACGGATTAGCCTAAACAATAAAATTATTACGAGATCGATATGATGTGATTATAGATTGATGGAAGAAAATTGTATGGATTGCACGAGGTGATGCAGTTGGTATTTCGATGCAAGTACTGTGAGTAGCAATCTTACCACAATTTGTATTTCATAACATGCATGATTTATATATAATTTTGAAAATAAATGTGTTACCGATACTTTGAATTGCATGTGGGACAAGTCCTTTACTTGATATGGTACCGAACAATTTACTTGAGATGTTTACCGATTAATCTGAATGTTTTCACCGTTACTAGACATGTTTTACCATTACTTGAGATGTTACAGTTATTTAAATTATTATCATTGTTACTAGATATGTTTTACAGTTACTTGAGACATGATTACCTTACCGAAATAAAATTACAAGATTTGATAAGAAATGATATTCCCTTTATTATTTTGAAAATACTTTTGTACGAGTATTTACTGCTTACAAGAAAGAGTATAAATGGGAGGAGACTTTGAAGGATCCCGTAGCTAATGGCGAGTTCGTTAGACTTGGTGCATCTTGTATTTAACGATTATCGAATACAGTTATGGCCCTCACTAGTGGGAAGGTAGAACTAGTTTATAGTTACATTTTCCCCCCGAGTAGGGACCTACAGTTATATTTGATTCCTTTTATGAAGGGGTCCATACAGTGATACATATTACATGATCCTTTTTTTGGAAACCTCCCAAATATAAAGATTTGCTATGAGACAGTGCTTACCGAGTTTATAAACGAACTGTGAAATTAATTTTGGTTACACGTAATACATGCTGATGAGACTGACTATTGTTTATTCTTTCTAAAAGGGCATTCTTATTATATTTTTTGTATAATATATTATATTTTCTGAATTGTCCCCAATTAAAAACAGTTGTGGTTAAGTGTTATAACTCACTGAGCTAGCGACTCACTCCTCGCTAAATTTTTTTTACAGAGACACCAGTTTACACGAGCGAGAATTTCATTAATTAGAGTATACGAGTTGATAGTTCCTGGTGAACCTCGCATTTGTTCGCGTGAGCGAAGAGTTTATTTATTTGTTATCGTCTTTCCTTATAAACTCTTAGAGTTGCTTCATAGTCATTTTTATTAGTGTCATGAGTCGTTATATTGGACTAGTTATTAGTATTTCACTTCTTTCAATATTTCTTTTTTGATGAGTTTAGTATTAATATGTTGATAAGGTTGGTAATGATGGTGAAAACTCATTTTTGGTTAGTTTATGAAGATTGTGAACTGATTTAGGTTAATATTGGTTAGGTGTTATTTGTTTATGAGACAGGAAAACTTTCGAATAATCCTAAAACAGGAGAAACTCTGTCCGATTCTTTTTAAAATATCGATGAGGCTTACTTGGGGGCACTTGCTCCTAAGCGCCGGTCGTGATCCTAAATTGGATCGTGACATATCTTCTATTCAAAATTTAAGTTTAAAATTTAAATTAAACTAAATATTCTGCTATAGAGAGAAATAAAAATACAACGGAGTTCAGAGATTAACCTTTTTTCCGAGTTACTTGGAGAAATTCTACATATAATTAAAGTTGTCAAATGGCTTTTGGGCTACTGATGTGGTTCTTCCACAGCAACATTACAAACTACTTAACACTCGTACGTTGAGGTTGCGTGAAATTTTAGGTGAAGCAGAATTTCTACACATACGTTTTAATGTCGATTGTCCATCTCGTGCTAGATTGTCTGGTGAATGACTAAAGTTGATTGTGTGTAAAAAATATTTGGTGTGCAAATTATAAAGTCCTACAATAAAAATTACTTCTTCCGGTCCACAATAAGTGTCAGTTTTACTTTTTAATTTTGGTTCAAAATAAGTGTCCAATTAGATAATCAATAAAAAATTTAATTTATTTTTACTCTTTTACCCTTATGTATATATCCCTAAAAAAAAATTGTCTCTCATCATATTAACTTACTAAATAAGAATACTTTAGTCGTACTAGGTAATTCTGTATATGATTTAGTACTTTTTTAATAGACATGTTAAAAATACAACAAACACTTATTGTGGACCGGAGGGAGTATGATTCATGTACATAACGAACAAGCCGACTTTAAGCAGAAATGTAGTTTCAATAAAGGTCAGTAACACAAAAGCACTCCTGCTTTGTATAAACAACAACAACAAGAACCTAGTATAATCCCACTTAGTAGGGTCAGGGGAGAGTAGTGTACGCAGACCTTACTCCTACCCTTGGATAGAGAGGCTGTTTCCAAATAGACCCCCAGCATCCTTCCCTCCAAGAACTTCTCTCCTTGCTCTTGGGGATACTCGAACTCACAACCTCTTAGCTGGAAGTAAGGGTTGCTTACGTCAGAGCAACCTCTCTTGTCACTCCTGCTTCGTATAGAAATTAATTAATTGTGTACTTGAAATAGAGTAGTAAGTTCATTGCATGAGCTCGAGGTTTTTACGGCTAAACCTCGAGTGCCGAAAAAAGAAAAGTTCTCCAACACTATTAACGTCTGTCGAGAAGTCTAAAGAGTTGGTTCCCCCATTGAAAAGAGAAATTAAATGCAATAAATACCCTATGAATAAACAGGCACAAAATTAGTTGGCCTTTTCACCTATACATATATCTCACTTTCTGCACCTTTCCCAATCATGCCCAAAATCAAACAAAGAAAAGTTGATCAAAGTGGAAATGGAGAGAATTAGTGTTTTTGTTACCCTTTTCATAGTATTGATTGTAGTAGGAAAAGAAATGCATAATGTTAGTGCAGACAACCCTTATACTTGTTGGGGTGGCTGTTACAATCAATGTATTATTTTGAGTTTTCAATCTGCTACTATACCAAACACCAATAATCCTTGTTATGTTCAGTGTTTAAGCAAGTGCATTCCTCGTTCTGCTGCTGAATACCAAAATTACTGCAAGATTGGTTGTTCTTTAGAGCTCTGTGTTCCCATTCGCTCTGGTATAATATTTTTTTCTTTATGATTCACCCTCTATTATACACGTATTTGTTTTCATTTGGTTGAGAGCGTGTGAAATTATGAATTATCGTCTCGTTATATGTCATTGGACAATTTTTACTTATTAACAGGTTGAGTTAAAGTCTAATTTTCATTAAATTTTTTAACATGCATGTCAACAACAACAACAACAACCCAGTATAATCCCACTTAGTGGGGTCTGGGGAGGGTAGTGTGTACGCAGACCTTACCCCTACCCTGGAGTAGTGAGCCTGTTTCCAAATAGACCCCCGGCATCCTTCCCTCCAAGAACTTCCCACCTTGCTCTTGGGGAGACTCGAACTCACAACCTCTCGGTTGAAAGTGGGGGTTGCTTAACATGCATGTCACATACGTATTAAATTCACCTAATTAGTATTCTTTATTTATCAAATGTTGGGCTCATCTTATCTTGCTGAGGGTCTATCGGAAAAATCCTCTCTGCCCTACTGGGATAGGGATAAGGTTTGCGTACACATTATCCTCCCCAAACTCTATTATATGTAATTTTACTGGGTAGTTATTGTTGTTGAGCTCATCTTATCTTATATAATTCAAATAAAGAAGATCCATAACCTGAACAAGATACATGGGATCTACTCATTTCTATAAAAGGCGAAACATGCAGTCTGAGCATTGTCTTTTTATTATATCTTTAGGCAATATTAAGTTAGGACTAAGGTCCACTTAAATTTACAACATTTCATATTTGTCTTTCTTGTTGGTTGATTAAATATAATCCCACTTAGTGGGGTTTGGGACGTTAGTATTTATGCAGATTTTACCCCTACCCTGGGGTAGAGAGGCTGTTTCCAAATAGACCCCCGACATATTTTCCTCCAAGAACTTCTCACCTTGCTTTTGGGGAGACTCGAACTTACAACCTCTCGGTTGAAAGTGAGGATTGCTTACCATCAGAGCTAACCCCTCTTGTCAGTAACTGAAAGCCGACCATTTATTGCAATTGAATAAAGTCTGATTATTAGGGAAAAACAGAACATGTGGGGAATTAACATATTATTTGGGATCTGCAAATTTAGTAGCGATCGCAGGTGATCATTGTCTAGATCCATGCAGTAGTGGTAATTGCAATTTGATGAGAACATATCTGAAAATGGAATTTAAGTATATAGTTAAGTTATACACATGATTCGTTACTATTTTTATCATGTTATCAATTAAAGAGTATCATATGAATTTGTTGATTGTATTAAAATTTAATTTAATCCTTTTTTTTCTTTCTATTTGGCAGAAGCGGGTGCAGATCTGGATAAATGCTTTGGCAATTGCGGAAACGTTTGTAGGGCTTAGAAATATGTAGTACCACAATGTGTGCTATTGGAGACAACATTTGGGTCTCACTTTTTTTTTTAAAAAATAATCTTTTATTACCTAATAAAAAAATGGTTCTTTGTAGTTTGTAATGATCTGGTGTAACTGAAGAGTTTGATTTAGTCCTGTATTTGTTTATTCTCTTTCTTTCATTTTCCTCTTTTTCTAATGTTTTTTTTTTCCAATTTCCCGATCAGTTGATAATTGGAAAACTTCAAGTTATCTACCACCAACTTCTTCTCCCTTTTATGTTATACAACCAATAGGAATTCAATAAAGATATCTTGTTGTTTACGAATCCTCGGAAGAAGAAAACAAACAAAAGACTGCCACACGCGCTTTTGGCTGGCAAGTTACCTTCGCCTATTTCATCTATAAATAGCTTAATTTAGGGGTGTACATATGTCGGATTGGTTTAAATTTTATAATTACAAATTAAATTAATTATATTGGGTTATTAAATTTAAAGACCAAACCAAATCAATAAAACTCGGATTTTTCAATATCGATTTTTCTCGGGTTTTCTCGGATTTCCGGGTTATTCGGAGTTTTTCGATTTTTTTCCGGTAAAATTTTCGTAGAACAAAATATATAACATACGCTCAAAATATTTCTTTAATCCTGGTAAGATACAACTATATAAAATATTTTCCAAAAAAATAATACAAAATATGAGATGTGTCATGACTCATGACATCATTCTAAAATATTCAACAATAAAGACAATAAAATTATGTAATATAAATATTGCTAATTAAAAAGTCATAATAAAATAAAAAATAGACATTCAATACATTCCCGTTCGTAATATTGAATTGAATGTCTTTTGTTAGCATTAGTATTGATTGTTAGCATTATTTAATTTACTAATATTAATGGCTATAAAACTTATTGGAGCATTCAAAAGTTCTAAATCCAACCTTGAAATGATACCTTAAAAGATAAAATTATAAAAAATTTTAAAAAATATTTATAATTACATTACAATAAGTATATTTATATATTAAATATACCTAAAATGTTTATATATGTAATGTCGGGTTGGTAAAACCAAACCAAACCAATTATGGTCGGATTTCTTTTTCCAACACCAAACCATAGTCGGATTTTTTTCTCAATTTGACTCGGATTATCAGATTGGTATGGTTTCTCGGTTTTCTTTGTACACGCCTAGTTTAATTTGCATGCATGCGACATTGAATGTAAATAAATTTTATTTCGTCCTCTATTACATTGGTTGAGGAAGCCAAAACAAGTTTTTAGTTATTCAGCTGTGAACCTCGTACGTCCTCGGAGTCTCAATGCAACGAGGAAAGGAGCATATGTTGAAGACTTTAAGCCATTTGACTTTAAAGTAGAAGAAGTGTAAATTGGAAATGGAAAGAAATAAAACGGAGGGAAAATGAAAATTTGAAGAGTGAACTTTTGTCTTGCACTTTGTCCCTCATTGGTGAGGGACAACCACATTTGTGTGCTTATATATAGAATCACTTCTTAAAGCTCTTAAAAGGAGTTGAAGAGAATGAACCATCGCGCAGTCGCCGCCGCTCGGCTCGGCTCGACCTGGCTTCGATCGATAAGATTATTTTTGGACAAAATTTATTTAATTATTTCATAATCAATTAAATGCCAAATCACTGCTGAAAATACGCCAAAATATGCCAGAACCTAGCTGGCAGTGCTTCTATCGCGACCGCGGTAGAACCGCGGCAGTTAGTTTCAGAGAGCATCTCTGGCTGCGGTTCTGCCGCGATCGCGGTAGAACCTCAGCATGCTGTGTATTTTCTGAAAAGGCACCTTTTCCAGACACCTCTTCTGATATTTGCCTATAAATTCTGAGGCAAGGCTGCATCTTATACACACGAAAAATACTCCAGAACTTCTTTCTTTCTGAATATACTGCATCTTAATTCGCAATCTTTCTCTCTCAACTTCGTATGTGTGATTTTGCTCCATTCTTTGAGTTCGTTGATATCCTGTAGTTTGTATTGCCACTGTTGCAAGAAGGTTTATTCTGTTTTATCCTGGGAGGATTTAATCCATTACCTTGGGAACGTGTGAGGGGGTTAAAATTCCTTAAGGACGCACAAGAAAATTATGGACTCGGAATATTTCTAATTCTCTACTATTTTCTACATTTCTTTATTCTTCTATGTTTTTACTGATTTTGTTTTAACATAGTAACGCTCACAAACTTAAGAAATTTTAAATTACTAACGTTCCTGTGTTGACTATTAATTGTTTTCTATATACTTTGTTGGAGACTAAAGCCTTGTTGCTTTCTACTCCAATAATTGCTCTGTCCGGTTTAAATTACATAAAAACTTTGCCGGAATAATAAACGTACGGGTTTGAAGTATATAAAAACTTCACCATTGTTACATGTTGTATGTTTGGTTTGGTATTCAGTTTGATGATATCAAAACTTCACTAATTTAATAAAGTTATGTATTGTTTTCAACTTTACAGAAATATGACGAATAAAAACCAAACTAATGGAAGTGCTGCGAGAACGGGTGCTAGCGTTACGAGTGTTGTTGGCTCATCAAGCCGTTATACTCCTGCCCATGCTATGGCACTGGCGGAAAAACCCGGAAAGTTTTCCGGTATTGACTTCAAACGCTGGCAAATGAAGATGCTCTTCTTTCTTACTACGTTGAGTCTGCAATGTTTCATCAAGGAAGATCCTCCGGTCCTGGCAGAAAACACTCCGTATGATGAACAACTTGTTGTAACTGAATCATGGAAACATTCTGATTTCTTGTGCAGAAACTACATTCTGAGTTGTTTGGAAGATGGTTTGTACAATGTGTATAGTGTCATGGAAACTTCAAAAGCCTTATGGAATGCGCTTGAGAAGAAGTACAAGACTGAGGATGCCGGACTTAAGAGGTTCGTGGCTGCAAGGTTTCTGGATTTCAAGATGATTGACACTAGGTCGGTCATAAATCAAATCCAAGAGTTACAAGTCATTGTACATGACCTCCTTGCTGAAGGTATGACCCGAGTCAATAATTTTATTAATAAGATCTATTTTATTACTAATTATGAGTTTGTTATTGAAGGTATGGTCATAAATGAAGCCTTTCATGGCGTTTCTTTCATTGAGAAGTTACCTCCGTTATGGAAGGATTTTAAGAACTATCTTAAACTTATGCGAAAAGAGATGACATTAAAAGACTTGATTGCTCGTCTAAGGACAGAAAAAGACAACAAAAATGTTGAAAAGAAGTCACATGGACACTTGACAATAATGGGGGCAATCGTTGTTGAGGAGGCACCACAAAATAAGAAGAGGAAGAAGGCCTCTGAACAAAAGAATTACCCAAGCAAGAAGAAGTTCAAGAGTAATTGCCATAATTGTGGAAAAACTGGGCATAAGGCAGTGGATTGTCGTGCGCCAAAGAATGATAAGAAGAAAAAGAATCAAGCTAACATGGTTGAAGATGAAATGGAGGACTTATGTCCATGTTGTCTGAATGCAACATGGTAGGAAATTCGAAAGAATGGTGGATAGATTCTGGAGCCACCCGCCATGTGAGTGCTAACAAGGATTATTTTCTTCTTATGCCCCCACAGGACCCGACGAGACAATCTTCATGGAAAAGAGAATGTATGTAAGAAAAGGCTACCTGAATGAGGGCCTTTTTAAGCTAAATGTAGTAGCAGTTCCTATCAATAAAGAGAATGTTTCTTCTTACTTACTTGAGTCAAACACTTTATGGCATTCGTATTTAGGTCACATAAACTTCAAAGCATTGCGAAAGATGATAAATCTAGAAGTATTGCCAAAATTTGATGGCATTAGTTCTAAATGTCAAATATGTGTGGAATCAAAATATGCCAAGCATCCTTATAAGTCTGTTGAAAGGAATTCAAGTCCTTCAGACTTAATTCACACTGATATTTGCGACATGAAGTCAATCTCGCGGTAGAAAAAAGTATTTTATTACTTTTATTGACGATAGCATGAGATATTGCTATATTTATTTACTTAATAGTAAAGATGAGGCAATTGATGCTTTCAAGCAATACAAGAATGAAGTTGAAATGCAACTAAACATAAAGATCAAAATGGTATGAAGTGATAGGGGTGGCGAATATGAATCTCCTTTTGAAGAAATATGTTTAGAAAATGACATTATTCACCAAACAACTGCCCCTTACTCTCCACAATCTAATGGAATTGCGGAGAGAAAGAATCAAACATTAAGGAGATGATGAATGCATTGCTGATACGTTATGGCTTACCACAAAACTTGTGGGGGGAACCTATACGTACAGCTAACCAAATAATCAACCGTGTACCTCATAGTAAAACACAATCCATTCCTTATGAGAAGTGGAAAGAAAGGAAGCCTAGCTTGAAATACTTCAAAGTGTGGGGGTGTTTAACTATGGTACAAGTACCTAAACCTAAACGGGTTAAGATAGGTCCAAAAACAGTTGATTGTGTGTTTATTGGATATGTAACCAATAGCAAGGCATATCATTTTCCGTTCATAAATCAAAAAATCCTGAGATTCACATTAATACGATAATAGAATCAGATAATGCTGAATTCTTTGAATCTATATCTCTGTATAAAAAGGAAAGTGAAGTGACCTGCCAAAAGTCAAAACGACCTTGAGAGAAAACAACAGATGTTATGCCTAATGAGGAAAATCTGAGAAGAAGTAAACGTCAAAGGATCTACTTCATTCTGTCCAGATTTCCTGACTTTTCTGTTAGAAAATGAACCTCGTACCTTCAAGGAATAAATGTCTTCCTCAGAGGCACAATACTGGAAAGAAGCTGTCAATAGTGAAATAGAATCCATATTGAGTAATCATACTTGAAAATTGGTCGATCTTCCTCCAGGTAACAAAGCGTTGGGTTCTAAATGGATTTTCAAGAAGAAAATGAAAGACGATGGTACTATTGACAAATACAAGGCAAGACTTGTTGTCAAAGGATTTAGACAACGAGAAGGTCTTGATTATTTTGGCACATACTCGCCGATAACAAGAATTACATCCATTCAGATGCTAATAGCAATAGCCGCCTTGTATGGTCTTCAAATCCATTAAATGGATGTAAAAACAGCCTTCTTAAATGGTGATCTTTATGAAGAAATTTACATGAACCAAACTGAAGGGTTTGTAGTTCCGAAAAAAGAAAAGAAGGTGTGTAAACTTTTTTAAGTCTCTTTAAGGACTAAAACAAGCACCCAAACAATGGCATGCAAAATTTGACCAAACAATATTGTCAAATGGTTTTAAGATTAATGAATGTGACAAATGTGTTTACGTTAAGAACATTCAAAATCACATAGTCATTGTTTGCTTATATGTTGATGTTATGCTAATAATGAGCAAAGAAATTCCTGACATTCAAGCTACTAAGCGTATGCTTGCTAGTAAGTTTGATATGAAAGACTAAGGAGTTGCCGATGTAATTCTAGGAATTAAAATCCAGAGGACTCCACAAGGTCTAGCTTTATCTCAATCACGTTACATGAAAATGGTACTTGAAAAATTCAAACACTTGGAATTTAGAAATGCAAGGACTCCAATAGACTTAAACCATCATATTATGAAGAATAAAGGTGAAAGTACGTCTCAATTGGAGTATGCTCGTGTGTTGGGAAGATTAATGTACATCATGAACTATACACGACCTGATATAGCTTGTGAAATAAGTAAACTTAGTTGATTCACAAGTAATCCCAACAAACATTTCTAGGTGTCTATGAAACGAGTTCTGGGATACTTGGAGTATACCCAAGACTACGCTTTTCACTACAATAAATATCATGCAGTTATCGAAGGAAATAGTGATGCAAATTGAATAACCAGCTCAATAGAAATAATGTCCACAAGTGGATATGTGTTTACTGTTGGTGGACGAGCAGTATCTTGGAAGTCTTCCAAACAGACGTGCATTGCTTGCTCTACAATGGAATCAGAGTTTATAGCAATGGATAAAGTCGGTGAAGAAGCTGAATGGCTTCGGAATTTTTTGGCAGACATTTCGTTCTGGCCAAAACCTTTGGCTCCTATCTACATACATTGCGATAGTGAGGCTGCAAAATAGGACGGGCAGTGAGCATTATGTATAACATAAAGTCTCGTCATATACGACGAAGACATAATATTGTTAGACAACTACTTTTTAGTGGAATTATCACTATTGATTATGTAAGATCAAAGGATAATGTTGCGGATCCGCTTACAAATGGCTTAACTAGAGAGGGAGTTGAGAAATCATCTAAGGGAATGGAACTATGGACGATGACAAGTCAACATGACGGTAACTCTACCTAGAATTTTGGTTGTTCCAAGATTTAGGTTCAAGGAGCTCAAACAAAGTTATGATTGTCCAGTTCAACATTGTCAAAATAAAAACTTTGGTCCATTCTCGTGATGAAGACAATGTTCAGTAACAAGGATAGAACTTCACACGTTCTTTAATGATTACCTAATTTTGATGAGGTATATCAAATAGTGTCAATCTAAAGGATTACACATTTAGGAATCGCCTATGAAGTGCGAAGCGGAATCCGCTTCAATGAGAATTCTGTAAGACCAATTCTCTATGCACTTATGAAATCAGGCGGTGTTCATGGCTAAAACGAACACAATAATGAGAACCAAAAGACGGATAAGGTTTGTTTATGTGACATATGATTGTCTAGGTATACATTAAAGTTCAACGGCTTAAAGATATTAAATCTACCGATTGACCGAGTATATCTGGCATATGTTCACTACGGAAAGTTAAAAGGGAAACCTACTTATCTAGATGCAATTAATCCTTACTTGCAAAATCACATAGCTTTCATCTATGATATTTCTTGATACAGCCATTCCCATTCATGTGGTGGATTGTTGAAGACTTTAAGCCATTTGGCTTTAAAGTATAAGAAGTGTGAATGGAAAATGGAGGGAAAATGAAAATTTGAAGAAGTGAACTTTTGTCTTGCACTTTTTCCCTCATTGATGAGGGACAATCACATTTATGTGCTTATATATAGAATCACTTCTTAAAGCTCTTAAAAGGAGTTGAAGAGAATGAACCCTCGCACCGTCGTCGTCGCTCGGCTCGGCTCGGCATCGGCTTCGGCTTTGGATTTGGATTTGGATTTGGATTTGTCAAATGATCGATAAGATTATTTTTGGACAAATTTTTTTAATTATTTAATAATTAATTAAATGCCAAATAACTGCTTAAAAATACGCCAAAATAAGCCAGAACCTAGCTGGCCGCGTTTCTGCCGCGACTGCGGAAGCCTGCGTATTTTCTGAAAAGGCACCTTTTTCTAGACAACTCTTCTGATATTTTCCTATAAATTTTGAGGCAAGGCTGCATCTTATACACATGGAAAATACTCCAGAACTTCTTTCTTTCTAAATATACTGCATCTTAATCCGCAGTCTCTCTCTCTCAAATTTGTAAGTGTGATTTTGCACTGCTCTTTGAGTTCGTTGGTATCCTGTAGTTTGTATTGCCACTTTTGCAGGAAGGTTTATTCCATTTTATCCTATGAGGATTTAATCCATTACCTTGGCAATGTGTAAGGGGGTTAAAATTCCTTAAAGACGCACAAGAAAATTGTGGACTCAGAATATTTCTAATTCTCTACTATTTTATATATTTCTTTATTCTTCTAAGTTTTGTTTCTGATTTTGTTTTAACACAGTAACGCTCATAGCATACACTCAAGGGGTTCAACTAAAACAATGTGTATGTCAAAAATTATTAAAATTCTAATATATATAATTATTTATTCGTAAAACGGTACAATTGATTTATAGCGTGGTTTTGATCCCAAAATGATAAATAAATAAAGTAAAATGCAAGAATTAGCGTTGAAATCAAGATAAAATAGCAAATAACTTGGTTCCGAGTGTAGAGCTTCCAAAGACATCAAATAAAAGTATCGTAAGACAAAAAATAAAATATTATTTAGCTTGGAATAATATGTAGCATAAGTTTGTGTTACAATGGTTGTTGAAGTCACTATTTATAGCAATACCTAGGGAACAAGGTCCTAGGATCAATCCCCTCTTAAATAACAATAATGGGGGCCACTGATGAATATATAATGGCAGGCTAATGAATGCCAAAATTCTCTGTAATAGATTGTGTATTTAATACTGAGGAATATTCTTCATTGAATATCATCTGATGGCAAATATTCGTGCGCTGGTTAACAATGTTCCCTTCGGGGTCTGCCCGATGCCAATCGAAGCTGTTGTCCTCGCTCTTGGTTTCCACTCGCGTCATCTTCCGTTTGTCTCCATTTCACATGTCATTCTATCATTCGAGTATTTAATATGAACCGATTTTACCCTATATAGATAGCCCCCTTCTTTCTGGTGGCACATCATTGTGTTATTAGAAAGTTGGTGAAGATTCCTTTCTTGGCGGAAAATTTTCTGAAAAGTTTCTGACGCTTGATTACATGCACATCTCTCCGCATTTAATACCTCAAATACGTGTTACTCCACGATTTATCTTTATTTTTTGCAGTTCTCAAGGTAATCATTGCCATGATTTTAGCCACATATTCCTTTACTTATACGCCTCATTCTTCTTCTTTTACACTTTATAGTTCTACAAACTCTCTCAACTTCTTTGCATTCAACTCTTTCCTGCTTTCAGTCTTCTTTTTCAAAGAACTCTTATCACAATCTGCTGATCATGGCTTCTTCTTCCAAGAACTCATGTTTTCTCTTTGGTGGGGGTCCAAAGGAGAACAAAGATAAAAAAATCACCGTTGATGCTGACCCCCCTACGATGAGCACCATCATTCCCAAAAGACTCAACACAACCAAGAACTTCGAAAAGAAGTTTCCTTCTTCAAGTTCTCGCTCTTGGGATGTTGGCATATACCCTTCTTCGATTTTCCCTTCCAGCATTCCTGCTGTGAAGGAGGATTGTAATTGCCATGATCTGAACATTATTGCTCCCTAACTGGTGGAGGGAGTAACCTTCTCTAAGAAGGGCTTTATGTATGTTTATACGTACCCATTTACTTTGAGTGCGTTTTCTTTTAGCGAGAAAATTGACCCTGCAATTTTGGAGATGTGCAAAAAATACCAGGTTTGATTGGCACATGTTGTCCATTCTGTATGGCAAACGGTGGCCGGTCTACGGCAGTTGTGGCAGGAGACGAAGGGGAAGCTCACCTTGGATCGCAAGATTAATCTCTACTCACCCAAGATTTTCTGTGGGGGAGTAATAAATTTTAGCAAACATGGCCAGCATGCTTTACTGACCAGCATGGATGACGGCAACGACCTTGGATAGATGGAGCAGTTTGTTATTGTTGCCACAACGGATATCATCCTGGCCACTACTCCATTTTTCCCCGAGTCCTGGACTCATACACGTAAGTTGAAAGTCTGTCTTTTTTCTGAAAAAGGTTGTTTCATATCATTGTTGATCCTTGTCATTTCATTATTTTAGCAACTCGGTGGATACCACTAATGGTTAAAGGCTTAGACCAGTGGGTTAATAAGATTCTGGACATTACCACGCCTGAGACCTTCCAATAAAAAGAACTGGCCCCCAAATATGGCTGGAAGTCCAAAAATCATAGTATGTTGACTCGTCAAACTGATTTTGTCCTTATCTCGTTTTTGTGCATAAGAAAATTGGTTAACCTATTTTTTTGTTGAATTCAGATCTCCCCCAGGGCATTGTTATCATCCCTGAGGGGGATGTTTTAGATGATCCTGCAGAGGCTACAAGGTTAATGAAGGAGGCTTTCACCTGAACTGGTGCCATCAGATCTGCTTCCGATATAAGTGCTTCCTCTCAAAGTCCCCAGGGGAGAATATGCAACCAAAATGATGATGTTCTTCCTCGGCTGAGGGCAAGAATAAAATGATGAAGAAAGTCAAGCTCGAGCCAGCCGTAGTCACTATGGTGATTGATTATGATGGGGAATCCAGTGATGAAGGGACTTCCTTTTAAAGGAGACAAAGACCTTTATCAGCTCAACAAAATGCTCAATCTGAAAAGCAGCTCGACTTGGTGAAGAATGCCAATTATTTCTTTCCAATCCCAGTTTGCTGCTCCCTGTATTATGAGGTTGAGTACCGGGACTCTTCCGTCTTTGTTGGTGAGCAACCAACAACCAGCTCTACTTTTTCGCACCCGCTTCTTAACCCACAACACCATCAACTTTGTCTCATTCCACTCCATCCATACCTTCATCACCAGCAACTGCTACATATCCTCCACCGGCCATAGACATCCGAGAGGAGAATTCATCTCCTTCCTAATCCCCAAACCATGGGAATTTGGGGAACAAGTATTTGCCCCTTTTACGGATCCCTAGAGGAGGAGGAATATCCGAACCGGTGGAACTTGCCAATAACCTGAAGCCGCTGGCTTCAGAGAAAGATAAGAAGAAGCTACATCTCTTTTATATGAGTGTATGATAAATAATGCCATCCACAACGCAACAACAGTATGTACTTGTTCTTTCTACTGTATGTTTCCTTTTTACTTGCTATAACATAATTTCCAACTTAGGATTTGCTTCACATGCCAACTTCCTTACTTCTGAGGGACTTCAGAAGTTGATCCTCGATAAAGAAAAGCTTAAGTCCGAGCGGGATCAACAGTTGGCCGAGAGGGACAAAATTGCTACTCGTCTCCCCTTGCGGGAGCAAAACCTGTTCAAGCTAGTGAGATAGAGGCTCAACTACAGCAAAGTGAGTAGGAAGTGATGAAGCTTAGCTAAGAAGCCTCTAAGTTAAATGTACAGTTTCAAGAAGCCAAGGCTAAATGGTCTGAGGTCTAAAATGATTCACTTGTTGCTACCGAGCACGAGGCTGCCTCCACTGAGAGATTGAATAACTTAGAGGCAGCCTTGAGCTCCAAAGCTGAATAGGCTGCTGCTATTGAGGAGAAGCATGTCCAGATTGAGGATAAGCATTAGAGGACCATGGAACGCAATAAGGTGCATATAACCACTATCCGTAAACTTGATCTCAACCTTAGGTCCACAAGATCCGAGCGAGATGGCCTTTAAACAAAGGTTGATCGACTCAAATAAGAACTTTAGTGACGAGCGGATTCCCTCATCATTGAAAAAACACATTTTATGTATAGCATGAGGATAAAAACCTTGGAAGAGTCTAAAACAAGTGTCATTGATATTAATGATACAATCGCTAAGGCCCAAGAGCTGGAGTCAACTGCTCGAAGGTGCCTCCCCATTCAACCCGATGCAACTGACTCTTCTAGTTCCGATTTTGAGTTCTCGTAAACCGAGGATGAGCTTGAAGATAACAATGATAAAGTCCAAGATCCCGAGCCGACGGTAGATTCACCTACTTCTCTTAGGTGTGTTCATGCTTCTCTTCCCTCGAGTTTCAGGGGTGTTGATGCTTCTCTTTCCCCAAGTTCTGGGATTTATATGCTTTAGGTTTTTGCTTTCTTTTTCCTTTTTTGTTTTCTTTTCATATTTTTGTATGCTACTTGGCATGGATAAATAAAAGTGCTTTTCGTTTAAGCATTGCGCAAAGTTTACTTTTTTACATCGAATCATGCAAGGCTTCGAGTGCATTTCTTCTCGATAACATTTGGGTTCCGAGCATAAACTTCTCCGAAACAAACCTTTTACCATGAGGGTTTCATACGAGAAGGCCTTCTTATTTTTACGGTGCTCTTGAAGAGGACATCTCCTGTTCATTTTGGTACTGGAATTTGAAGTACTTGATTGACTTTCAAATGATAAAATCAATTCATTATTTGGAGAAGAAACAAGATAAAATAAAAGGACTTTATTTTATTCCTTCTATGTTTAAAAGTACAAAAGTATTTGTTGTGCTGTTTAAAAAGAAATTGTCGTTACATGTGGATAATTTCTACAACTTGTTTATGGGGGCTGGCTATGCAGTCTATGGTCCCAATGAAATATTTTTATTCCCGGATTTCATAGTCCCGGTTTCCGTGGCAATACAATTTCCGTATTCTCATATCATTCCCCCTAGTGTTCGAATGGGAAGAATGTGAATTGGAACACTGGAAGTCTTGCTCTTTTGAGGATTTCACTAGTGAATGATTGTATAATATTTGGTCCAGTAGAAAGCTTCGTTTCCCATTAGGAACTTTACTATCAAGCCAAAGATTATCTAACTACCTCCAATGTCTTAGAGGAAAACACTTGTAAATGGTTGAATAGCCTTTGGTTTGGTGGAAAGTTTTTCTTCCCATTAGGAATTTGCCACTGAGCCAAAGCCTATTTAACCATCTCGCAGTGGTTTATCATTTCGATGTCTTATCATTTAAAGGTCTTACTTTTGTCAATGGCTTTCCTTTCGTAGTATGCTTTTTGTTGCTCCTCGTTAAAAACCTTGCTCGAAAAACTCAATTGAGAAACCGGACAAAGGCAACAAGAGTGCAGCATATACTTTCAGTATAAGCGGTGCTCACTAGTAATAATAACTTTTGGGGTGGGTTACATTCTAGTTTCTCAGCAATTTGACTCAATCTTGTTTTTCTAGTTCGTACGATCCTTCCAGGTGACAGCTGAGAGCCGGTAGGGGCCTTCCCATGTTGGACCCAGTTTTCCTATGTTGAGTTCCCAGATGTTTTGAGTCACCTTTCTTGATATCAAGTCCTCCACTTTGAAATAGCGAATATCGGCCATTCCATTATTGTATTTTTCCATTCTTTGTTTATGGGCCACCATTCTTATGTGCACCTACTCCCTGCGTTCATCAAGTAGCTCTAATTTGACTAGCAATGCTTCCTTGTTTGTTTGTTCGTCTACCTAGAAGTACCTTAAGGTAGGTTCTCCAACTTCTACCGGGATCAAAGCTTCTGCTATGTATACGTGAGATAAAGGTGTCTTTTCCGTGCTTGACTAGGTCGTCGTCCGGTATGCCCATAACACTCCTGATAACTCTTTGGGCCACATACCTTTAGTTGCTTCTAATCTCCTTTTGCGGTTTTAAATATTTACCTTATTTGTCAATTCTGCTTGGCTGGTTGCGCTTGGATGGTATGGAGAAGATGTAATTCTTTTGATTTTCAGTCTTCAAGGATTTTTGTGACCTTTGCGCCTATGAACTGTGTCCCATTATCGCAGGCAATCTTCTTCGGTATTCTGAACCGGCATATTATGTTCTCCCACTAGAAATTAACCACTTAGCACTTGCTGATTTTCTGATAAGGACCGACTTCAACCCACTTAGAGAAGTAATCGGTTAAAATCAAAAGAAACCTTACTATACTGGGAGCTGGTGGCAGTAGACCGATTATGTCCATCCCCCATTTTATGAATGGCCATGGCAATAATACCGAGTGCAGTAGCTCTGCCCATTCTGCCCATTGGTGTACTAACAGGACATGGAGTTGACATTTGTTGCATTTCTGAACGAACACCTTAGCGTCTTGTTCCATTCGGGGCTAATAGTATCCTACCATCACTAATTTTAACACCAACGAGTCTGCACTCTCATGATGTAATTAGCCTCGGAGGTTCCTAAACATTAGGCCAACGAGCCTTGGAATGACATTATGTATAATTGTCCTTCCCAAAAGCTCTAACGAGCTACTTTATTACAGAGTGCCCAAGATGCATTCGGTTCTTCAAGCAGTTTTCCATGCTCAAGGTAGTCGATGATTTCATGTCTCTAGTCCTAGACAAAGTTGGTGGCATTTACTTCATAATAAACGTCCTCATCCAATACCGAGTGCATGAGTTTTACGACCATACCATAATCTGATCCCTCATCTCCGAAGGATGAGCCAAGATTGGTTAATGCATTTACTTTCGTGTTTTATTCTCTTGGGATGTGGGTGATTGACCATTCTCTGAACTGTGCGAGCAGATTTTGAACTTTCACCACATATTGCTGCATGCATTCGTCTTTGGTGTCGAAGAATCCATTTACCCGATTTACCTCTACTTAGAAATCACATTTGATTTTAATGATCTCGGAGTCTAGTCCGCGAGCCCTTCCAAGTCATGTAATTAAAGCCTCATACTCGGCTTCATTATTAGTCAAGGAAACAATTTTTATGGCTTGCGTCAGGGTTTCTCCTGAGGTCATAATTAAGACTACCTGAGTCCGAACCCTTTCACGTTGGAATCTCCATTCATGAACAAGGTCCAAACTCCTGATGTCATTTCCTACACTATCACCGCTTCCTTGGTGGCCAAAGGTAGCGGTCCATGACTGAAATCTACTATGAAGCCAGCCAAAAATTGTGATTTCATTGCAGTTCTGGTATTTTATTTGATGTCAAATTCACTCATTTCGACTGCCCACTTGTCCAGTTGACCTGACAATTCAGGTTTATGAAGGACATTTCTCATGGGAAAAGTTGTTACCATGGCTAACAGGTGGCATTGAAAGTAAGGCCTAAGGCCTATTTTTTGAGATGCGGATAATGAGTTTCCGCTCTTTTTAAAATTTTGCTAATATAATGGATAGGATATCTCTTACCTGCGTCTTCTCGGACTAGAACAATACTTACCGCTACCTCCGAGACCACTAAGTACACTAGTAACTGTTTACCTTCCTCCAGTTTTGATAGTAACGAAGGGCTTGATTAATACCGTTTCAACTCTTTTTGAGCATGTTGTCATTCTGTAGTCCATTCAAAGTAGTTCTTCTTTTTCAGAAGTGAGAAGAAGTGATAGAAATTTTTGAGTATCGGGAAATGAACCTGCTTAGAGCGGCCAGCCTTCCGGTTAGCCTTTGGACTTCTTTCACATCTTTCAGCTGGTCCGGAATGTCCTTGATGGATTTAATTTTGTCGATATTGACCTTTGATCCCCCTTTATGACACTATGAAACCTAAAAATTTAACGTAGCTGACTTTGAAGGCACACCTTTCGGGATTGAGCTTCATGTTGTACTACCATAGGATGTCAAAGGTTTCTTGGAGGTGTTTCATATGGTATCATGTGTTCAAAGACTTAACCAGCATATCAGCTGTGTAAACTTCCATTGTATTGCCTTTTTTTTCTGAACATTTTGTTCACGGGCCTCTGATAAGTGGCTCCGACGTTCTTAAGCCCGAAGGGCATCACATTGTAGTAATATCTGTGAAAGTTTATTATGATGAGTCTTTTCCTGATCCTCCAGGTTCATCTCTATTTGGTTGTACCCGGAATTGGCATCGAGGAAACTCATCAACTCGTGCCCGGCTGTTGCATCAATCATTTGATCAATGTTTGGCAATGGGAACAAGTCTTTTGGGGGCGCCTTATTCATATCCTTATAATATATATACATGCAAAATTTATTATTCTTTTTTGGAACTACTAATACGTTAGATAGCCAGTCGGGATACTTTACCTCCCGGATTGAACTGATATCGAGAGTTACCTCTTCTTTGACAAATCTATTTCAGACCTCGGTGATCGGGCGCTTATTTTGCCTTATCAGAGGGATGTTGGAGTCTTGGCTTAACTTGTGCATGGCCACCTCTAGCGAGATACCTATCACATTTGCGTGCGACCATGTAAAACAATCAATATTAGTTTTAAAAAGTTCTATAGATCCTGACATAATCTCGTGCTTTAATCATGTCCCTAAGTGGAACTTCCTTTTTAGAATTTTTTTTAACAACGCCACCTGTTCGAGTTTCTTCCCTGTAGATTTGGTTGCGTCCGTTTCTTCCAGTACCTGGAAATATCTTGGTACCCAGTGGGATTCCGACGACTCCTCCCCTTTGTCGTATTTGTTTGATTCAAGAGTAGGCGCCAGTTCCTGTGATTGCTATGTCATGTATTTCTTCCTCTTTACAGATGGAGACCGAGATCGCATTCATTTCCCTTGCTGCCAGTTTATCTCCTCTTATTTGTTTGATTCCATATGGAGTTGGGAATTTTTGAAGTTAATGATATATTGATGGCATGGACTTCATTTCGTGCAACCATAGTCTGCCAAGAATTATGTTGTAGCCCATATCTCCATCTACTAATTCAAACAAAGTAGTCTTCATGATCTCTTCAGCGTTCATGGGTAGCAGGATCTCCCCTCGGGTTGTCTCACTTGATAAATTTAACCCGACGAGGAGCTTTGTCATCGGAATGATGCTTCCAATTAGCTTGGCTTGCTCCAGCATTCTCCATTTAATGATATTGGCTGAACTTCCTCGGTCTACCAAAACACGCTTAATTTTAATATCTATAACATTAAGAGAAATTACCAGGGCATCATTGTGCGATAGTATAATTCCATCGGCGTCCTCTTCTATGATGTCGTCCTCAACACTTCTCGGAGTCTCTTGCTATGAGTCACCGACACTTTTGTCTTTTTTTCCAGGAAGGCCACGTAATCATATTGATGGTTTGCCGGGGAGGGTCTTCACCTATATTTGAGGGCTCTGCACTATCCCAGATGCAGCCGTAATTGTTTTTGGCTAGGTCACTTCAGAACTCTCTAAGATGGCCATTTTTAACAACATTGCCACTTCCTCACGTAGACGTCGGCAATCCCCGGTCTAGTGGCCGTTAGTCCCATGATACTCGCACCATATTTTAGGATCCGTTTGGCTTGGGTAAGGTCTCACCGGCCTCAAGAACCGTGCTTCCTTGATGTGTCTCATTGCCGATATCGACTCCACTACACTGGCATTAAAATTATACTCGAACAGTCTATAATAAGTGGAGTCCCGAATTTCGAGACCTCTTTATCTTGAAATGATCTGCTATTCCGTCCACAATTAGTTCTCCTATCGGGTATAAACCTATCCGCCGACTGGAACCCTTTGTTGCGTTCGTCCGCCCTCTCGTAGGGCAAAAATCGACATTTATAAGATCGCTGATCTTCATCAAAATCATCCTTCGACTCATCTTTGTTCTTTTCTCAATCCCGACCTTTGGCTGATGTCGGAACCCAAGATGATCATCATCTATCCTTAACTTTGATTTGTAACGGTTATGGACATCTACCTATGTAGTTGCCTGGAAATCGAGCAGGCTTTCTTTTAGTTTCCAGGAGGCATTTGAGCTCCTCCGGTTCAATTTTTTGTGAATGCCTCGGCCACCTACTCATCTGGCACGACCAATAGCAACATCCTTTCTTTTTGAAGACTAGTCACAAACTCCCGTAGCTAATTCAGACTCTCCTTGTGCAATTCTGAATAATTCAGCCTTATGGGCGTGTACCTTCCTCGCCCCGGTATGGGTCTTGATGAAAGAATCTACGAGTGTCTGGAAGGAATCTATTAAATGCCCAAGTAAATGTTAATAACATGTATGGGATCCCTCCGTGTGGGTTTCTCCTAACTTCTTCAGCAGGACCGACTAAATCTCATACGGAACTAAGTCGTTTCCTTTTACTGTCATTGTATTATTGATGATGTGCTCTTGAGGATCCAAAGTCCCATAATATTTAGGTATGTATGGCATTTTTAACCGCTTTGGAATCAACTCTGGTGCTGCGCTCGGTTTGAACAGCAACTGGTGTATTTCTTTGAGTCTGAGCCCTTCAACACTTGTGGTGCGCCCGAAATTCGGTCCATTCGGGCGTTTATTTCCCTCCTAAATTGCATGAGCTCAGTTCTGAAAGAATCATTACCGTTGTTACCAAATCCGTTGCCGATCGCCCGGCCCCGTCGAAGCCGACCTCACCCCGGGGTGTTGTTATATACTTTTTGCGCTATTTGATTTGCGGGAGAACTGGGAGGAAATGGACCTCTTCTATTAGTGTTGTTGGAAGAACATGACAATGCTTGTCTCTGTTCTGTCGTGGCCTGGTCTTGCCGTGAGAGATGGCCCATGATAACCTTTTGTTGTTCTCTCAGGATCCTCACCGTTTCCGCAACGTACTCATTTTCAGCAACATCAAGAGTCGCTTCATGTACGTGTCAGGGATACCACCGCCATGAGCCGGCATTTTACGTCCTCCCTGTTACGGTTATCGCTAATTGATTCCTCGTGTTGAGGCAGATTTTCCTATGCTTCCACGTTGTGTGTGATGTTGGCATCGTTACGTCACGACCTGGATTTACCCACCATCGGGAGTCGATGACGCCTACTGTCAAAGCTAGGCAAGACAACCTTTATAATCATTTTTACAAACTTAAATCCAAAACAAATCAAATACTAGAATAATTAATTAAGCATTCGGAAGTCTTCTAATAACAATACTGAAAAAAAAAGACAATATGCGGAAAGCTAACAACATATCTCTACCTAGTATCTGGTGTCACTGCTCACGGAAAACTAAGGAGTACTAAAAATAGTAGTTTGAAAGAATGGCATGTCTGTTTGATACTATTTAACAAACTGAAAGAAATAGATAAAGGAGGCCCGGGGCCCGCGAATGCCAGCAAACTACCTCAGAATCCCTGGACTGAATTATCACTCCCGATCTATAGCTGCGGTCCGTAGACTGGGTCCTGACCTGTGCACAAAAAGGCACAGAAGCGTAGTATCAACACAACCAAACCGATGTGCTGGTAAGTGCCCTGCCTGACCTCGACGAGGTAGTGATGAGGCTAAACCGGACCTATCATAACAAACCTGTAAAGATATATGTAATAACAGGAATAGAGCAAGAATTTAAGCAAATAAAGGGGAAGGGGACATGCTGAGGGAGTAACAGTTCAGTTAGATCTTCTACAATCAAGAGATAAAACTGAATAAATAATAATTAAACAACAAAGCCACTGAATCGACAGCTGCACGACATCACCCTTCGTTCTTTTACTCTCATTCCTCACCAAGAACAGTCAAATATAATGCACGACATCACCCTTCGTGCTTTTACTCTCATTCCTCACCATGAATATCAAATGGAAGGTACGACATCACCCTTCGTGCTTTTACTCTTGACAAAACAGTGCACGGCATCACCCTTGGTACTTTTACTCTCATTAAACAGTGCACCACATCACCCTTCGTGCTTTTACTCTCTTCCTCTCCCAATCAATGGTCACAGCAAAACGGGAACAAGTAAATATATATATATATGTATATATGTCAAGACAAAATATCCCAGCAAGGGAGAACAATGCTACAAATGATCCCGACAAAGGAAATACAACTCAACAATAGGTTCCGGCAAGGGAATACAACTCAACAAATTGTCCCGACAAGTAAAAAATACCAAAAATTCCTCATTAGTTCATTTAATTCTAAACTTTCACTTCATAGTTCTTGTAACAAGTAATTATCACAATTGTTCACTTACTTCACAATTTAATAGCAAATATAACATCGCGGTCATGCTTGACTCGGGCGCATAGGTAACCGTCACCATACCTATACGCCGAACCCACATAGCGCATAACAAATAACAATCTAATCCTATTCCCTCAAGCCAAAGTTAGATCGAAGACTTACCTCGAATCCGCAAATAGCAACTCAAAGCTCAACAATCGCCTTTCCTCTAGAGTTCAATCCCGAACTAATGATATCTAACATAATCATGTTTAATGTTATCAATAAGGATCAAAAATCACAATCCAATAGCCTAGAAATGTATTTCCTAGCTTACTTTAAAAAATACTAAAATCCAACGCCGGGCCACGTGGTCCAAACTCGAGGCTTGGACCAAAACCCAATACCCCATAACCCCACGAGTTCAAATATATTATTAGATTTTAAATTCGACCTCAAATTGAGGTTGAAATACCCAAAATCCCATAAACCCTAACTAATCCCAAAACCCCTATATTCTACTTTGTTTTCATGTTTTAGAGCTAGAAATTTAATGATTTGATGAAGAAATAATGAGGAAATAATGTTAGGATTACTTACCAAAGAGTTGTGATGAATTAGGAGCTTGAAGTTCGTCAATAGAGGGTGTAGGAGATGAGTTCATGCGAAAATTTGGGAATAAATCCTGTCACTGGTATGTTTTAGGCTTTGAAAATCACTGGGCAAAAATGCCCTTCGCGATCGCATGAATGGGGACGCGATCGCGGTGAAGGAAACTTGGGAGCTATGCAATCGCGTGAAGAGTACTGCGACCGCGTAGAGGAAAAGTCACTGAGGGGTAAATTTTTCTATGTGATCGCGTGGACTAGTACGTGAACGCGGAGAAGGGGAATCTGGAAGCTACGCGATCGCGTGAAGGAAGCTGCGATCGCGTAGTGGTACGGGCCAAAATAGTGTGATCGTGTGGATGAAGCCGCAATCGCGTAGAAGGATTTTCCTGAGAAAAATTACAGCAAAATCTGCTAAGTTTTCAAGAGCTAGAACACCCTGAACCACCCCCTAAAACACTCCCGAGCCCTCAGGGCTCCTAACCAACCACACACACTAACTCAGCACAATCCAACAAACTTGATCGAGCGATCAAATCGCCAAAATAACATTAAAATCACAAAATCAACCCCCAAAACTCATGATTTATATTTCTATGTTCAAAAACTTTCAAATTTTCCACTTTTGGACCGAAAATAACAAATATTAGTATCAAAATTCATAGATTTTAACACAGAATTCAAATATTTTCACATAAAAAACGCTCGGGCTATGCACGTAAATCGAGAAAACCAAATAAAAGGTTTTAAAGGCCTCAGAAGTGCAAGGAAAGAGAGAATTACAGTGATGACCCTTTGGGTCGTCACATCCTCCACCTCTAAAACAATTGTTCGTCCTCGAACGGACAAAAGAATGAAGTACCTGAGTCGGGGAATAGATGGGGATAACAGGTCCGCATATCAGACTCAGACTCCCAGGTCGATGCCTCAGGAGGCTTACCTCTCCACTGAACATGCACTGAAGGAAAACTCCGCGACCTCAACTGTCAAACCTGCCGGTCTAAAATAGCCACCGGCTCCTCCTTATATGACAGATCCTTGTCCAATTGGACAGTGCTAAAATCCAACACGTGGGTGGGATAACCGTGATACTTCTGAAGCATGGATCCATGGAAAACAAGATGCACGGCTGACAAGCTAGGCGTCAATGCAAGTCTATAAGCCACATTTCCCACACGGTCCAGAATCTCAAACGGGCCAATATACCTAGGGCTAAGCTTGCCCTTCTTCCCAAACCTCATCACGCCCTTCATAGGTGATACAGAGTGCAATACTCGCTCACCAACCATGAAAGCAACATCCCTGACCTTACGATCCGCAACACTCTTCTGCCTTGACTGAGCTGACCGAAGTCTGTCCTGAATGATCTTGACCTTATCCAAGGCCTCCTGTACCAAATCTGTACCCAATAACCGAGCCTATCTCGGATCAAACCATCCGACAGGGGACCGACACCTCCTATAATACAAAAGCCTCATACGGGGCCATCTAAATACTAGACCAGTAGCTGTTGTTGTAGGCAAACTCCGCTAACGGTAAGAACTGGTCCCACGAGCCTCCAAAGTCAATAACACAGGCTCGAACCATATCCTTAAGAATCTGAATGGTCCTCTCGGACTAACCGTCCGTCTAGGGGTGAAATGATGTACTCAACTGGACCTTGGTACCCAACTCATGATGCATCGCTCTCCAAAAATGCGAGGTAAACTGCGGACCCCGATCTAAAATAATAGATATGGGAACCCCATGAAGGAGAACAATCTCACTTATATAAATCCCTGCATACCTATCAGATGAATAGGTGGTGGCAACTAGGATGAAATGCGCTGACTTAGTCATCCTATCCACAATAACCCATATAGCATCAAACTTCCTCTGAGTCATCGGAAGGCCACTAACAAAATCCATGGTGATTCTTTCCCACTTCCACTCGGGAAGCTCAATCCTCTTAAATAACCCACCGGGCCTCTGATGCTCGTTCTTAACCTGCTGACAATTTAGATAACGAGCCACGTATGGAACAATGTCTTTCTACATTCCACGCCACCAATAATGCTGTCTCAAATCTTAATACATCTTCGCGGTGCCCGGATGAATAGAATACCGAGAACTGTGGCCTCCACTAAGATCGACTCTCGAATACCATCAACATTGGGCACACAAACTCGCCCATGCAACCTCAATATGCCATCATCTCCCAAAGCCATCTCCTTGGCACCTCCCCTCTGCACCCTGTCTCTTAGGACACACAAATGGGGATCATCAAACTGCCGCTCCCGGATACGCTCAATCAATGACGAGCGAGCAACTGTGCAAGCTAACACCCTACTGGGCTTAGAGATATCCAATCTCACAAATCTATAGGCCAAGGCCTGAACATCCAAGAAAGAAGTCTATGGCTGACCGAAATAATGCAAGACTACCCATGCTGGCAGACTTTCTACTCAATGCATCGGCCTTTCCTGGGTGGTATAAAATAGAAACATCACAATCTTTTAACAACTCCAACCACCTCCGCTGTCTCAAATTCTACTCTTTCTTCTTAAACAAATACTGAAGGCTCTTGTGATCCGTGTACACCTCACACGTCACATCATACAAATAATGCCTCCAGATCTTCAAGGCATGAACAATGGCTGCCAACTCTAACTCATGAATTGGATAATTCTTCTCGTGGATCTTCAACTGCCTCGAAGCATATGGTATGACCCTGCCATTCTGCATCAACACTGCGCCAATTCCGATGCGGGAAGCATCACAAAATACAGTATAAGGCCCGGATCCCGTGGGCAAAACCAATACCGGTGTCGTAGTCAGGGCAGTCTTGAGCTTCTGAAAGCTTGCCTCGCACTCATCTGACCACCTGAATTGGGCACCCTTCTAAGTCAATCTAGTCATCGGGGTTACGATGGATGAAAACCCCTCAACAAAACGTCTGTAGTAACCAGCCAACCCCAAGAAGCTCCGAATATCTGTAGCTGAAGCTAGTCGAGGCCAGTTCTTGAGTGCCTCAATCTTTTTCGGGTCCACCTGAATACCCTCTGCTTATACGACATGACCAAGAAATGCTACTGAACTCTACCAAATTTCGCACTTTGAGAATTTGGCTTACAACTGGCTATCCTTCGTCTGAAGAACCACTCTGAGGTGTTTCTCATGCTCCTCCTGACTACGGGAGTATACCAATATATCATCAATGAATACAATCACAAATAAGACCAAGTAAGGCCTGAACATTTGGTTCATCAACTCCATGAATGCTGCCGGGGCATTGGTTAACCCAAGCGACATGACCAAAAACTCATAATGCCCATACCGAGTGTGAAATGGTGTCTTAGGGACATCACACGCCCTAATCCTAAGCTGATGATAACCAGACCTCAAATCTATCTTCGAAAACACCCTGGCACCCTAGAGCTGGTCAAACAAATCGTCAATCCTCGGCAGTGGATACTTGTTCTTTATCGTTACCTTGTTTAACTGTCGGTAATCAATGCACATCCTCATCGACGCGTCCTTTTTCTTCACAAACAACACTGGCACACCCCAAGTTGAGAAAATAGGTCTAATGAAACCCTTATAAAGCAAATCCTGAAGGTGTTCTTTCAACTCTTTCAACTCTGGCGGGGCCATGCAATACGGCAAAATAGAAATAGGCTGAGTGCCAGGAGCCAGATTAATACAGAAATCAATATCCCTGTCGGGCGGCATGCCCGACAGGTCTGAAGGAAAAACCTCGAGGAACTCCCGAACAATAGGATTAGAGTCGATAGATGGAACCTCTGCGCTAGAGTCGCGAACATACGCCAAATATGCTAAACAACCCTTGTCGACCATACGTCGAGCCTTGATATACGAAATAACACTACGGGTGGCATGACCTGGGGTCCCTCTCCACTCAAGTCCGGGAAAGTCTGGCAAGGACAAAGTGACGGTCTTGGAGTGATAATCCAAGAGAGCATGATACGGGGACAACTAGTCCATCCCCAATAAAACATCAAAGTCCGCCATGTCTAAAAGCAATATGTCGACACGGGTCTCAAGACCCTCAAATACCACAACACATGAACGGTGCACTCGGTCGACCACTATAGAATCACCAACCGCTGTGGACACATATACATGAATACCCAGATCCTCACCAGGCATAATAAAATAGGGTGAAAAATAGGATGGCACATAAGAATAAGTAGATCCCGGATCAAATAATACCAAAGCACCCCTATCACTAACTAGTATAGTACCTGTAATCACGACATCAGATGACTCGGCCTCCGGCCTGGCTGGCAATGCATAATAACGGGACTGGCCTCTACCTCCCTGAACTGCGTCTCTGGGATGATCTGCTGCGGGCTGACCCCTACCTCTAGCTGTCCGAGATCCACCTCTACGGTCTCTCCCTCCACCTCTATTATCCCTACCCCGCCTCTAGCTGGCTGGGCAGCCTGTGGATTACCTGCTGCCTGAATCGTAGGGGAGGACCCTGCTGCTGAGAACTGCTCGAGGCTCGAGGGCAAAATCTGACAATATGACCTGTATCACCACAACCATAACATGCCCTCGGCGGCTGAGACTGCTAGCTCTGTCGACCGGTATGTCCTCCCCTGAAGCTCTGAAGTGGCGGTGCACTTATGGGGGCTGGTGGTGCGCTGAAAGACTGTTGATCTGAGTAATACTGTTAGTGGCCATCACTGCCTGGCGTACCATGAGAAACCTGAAGTGCCGACAGGAAAGGTCTCGGGGGAGGGCCTCTATCATGGAAATCCCTACCTCCAGATTAGGTACCACTAAACCTGTTAGAATGTCGAGGCCTCTTGTCTGAACTCTGACTACCTCCTCGAGCCAGTGCCATCTCTACTCGGCAAGCCGCATTGGGCGCCTCCTGAAAAGTAATATCACTGCCAACTCCCACAGTCATCTGTATGCGAATGGGCTGAATCAATCCGTTAATAAACCTTTGTACCCTTTGCCGATCTGTAGAGAGTATCACTACTGCATGGCGTGCCAAGTCAACAAATTTGGTCGCATACTGTGTAACTGTCATACAGCCCCGCTGAAGATGTTCAAATTGTCTGCGAAGTTTCTCCCGCTGAGTGACTAGGATAAACTTCTCCAAAAATAGCTCTGCAAACTAATCCCATGTCAAAGCTGGAGACCCTGCTGGTTTAGATAGACAATAATCTCTCCATCAAGTCTTGGCGGACCCTACTAGTCTGAAGGTGCAAAAATTGACCCCATTGGTCTTTACTATCCCCATAGTCTTGAGGATCTCATGACAACTATATAGAAAGTCCTGGGGATCCTCCGATGAAGCACTGCTGAAGGTAGTAGTGAAAAGCTTGGAGAACAAATCAAGTCTCCACAAAGCATTCGAGGACTTGGCCATCCCATCTCCGGCCTGAGCTATAATGTCGGCCTGAGCTGCCACTGCGGGCTGAACCAAGGGAACCTGAGTCTGGGGAGCGACCTGCTCCTGAGTACGTGTAGCAGGAGTCTGAAGACCTCCTCCAGCCTGAGAAGTGGCTGGTGCTACTGGCAGCAATCCCGCTCTAGCCACACTGTCCATAATGCCTGCTATGTGTACAAGGGCATCCTGAAGATCCGAAGAAAATATCACTCCTCCTGGGACCTGAGCTAGGCCCACTGGAGCTGGAACCTCTTCATCAAAGTCAATATGAGGCTCCACCTCTAGAACTGATGCCTGGGGCTGAGCTCTGCCCCTGCCCCTCGTGGGAGCTGCTGTTGGGGGCTCAGGCTACTACGCGGATGAAGAAGATGCACATGTTCTCGCCATCTGCGAATGAACAGAGTAGAACAACATTCAATATTTGAGAAACAGAATCGCACGACAAGAATGAACAAAGTGAAACTTTTCCTAACTCTGTAGCCTCTGGGGGATAAATACAGACGTCTACGTACCGATCCCTCAGACTCTACCGAGCTTGTCCGTGAGTTGTGAGGACCCAAGTAACCTAGCTCTGATACCAACTTTGTCACGACCCGAATTTACCCACCATCGGGAGTCGTGATGGCGCCTACTGCCGAAGCTAGGCAAGCCAGCCTTTATAATCATTTTTACAAACTTAAATCCAAAACAAATCGAATAATAGAATAATTAATTAATCATGCGGAAGTCTTCTAATAACAATACTGAAAAAAGACAATATGCGGAAAGCTAACAACATATCTCTACCCAATATCTGGTGTCACTGCTCACAGACAACTAAAGAGTACTAAAAATAATAGTCTAATAGAAATACATAGCATGTCTGTTTGATACTATTTAAGGAACTGAAAGAAATAGATAGAGGAGGCTCAAGGCCCGCGAATTCCAGCCAACTACCTCAGAATCTCTGGACTGAAGGATCACTCTCGATCTAAAGCTGCGGTACATAGGCTTGGTCCTGATCTGTGCACAAAAAGGAGCAGAAGCGTAGTATCATCACAACTGACCCCATGTGCTGGTAAGTGCCCGACCTAACCTCGGCGAGGTAGTGACGAGGCTAAACCGGACCTATCACAACCATCCTGTACAGATATATGTAATAACAGGAAAAGAGCAAGAATTTATGCAAATAAAGGGGAAGGGGACATGCTGGGGGAGTAACAGTTCAATTAGATCTTCTAAAATCAAGAGATGAAACTGAATAAATAATAATTTAACAAGAAAGACAATGAATCGACAGCTGCACGGCATCACCCTTCGTGCTTTTACTCTCATTCCTCACCAAGAATAGTCAAATATAATGCACGACATAACTCTTCGTGCTTTTACTCTCATTCCTCACCATGAATATCAAATACAAGGCACGACATCAACTTTCGTACTTTTACTATCGACAAAACAGTGCACGGCATCACCCATGGTGCTTTTACTCTCATTAAACATTGCACGGCATCACCCTTGGTGCTTTTACTCTCTCTTCCTCTCCCAATCAATGGTCACAGCCAAACGAGAACAAGGAAATATATATATATATATATATATCAAGACAAAATATCCCGGAAAGGGAGAACAATTCTACAAATGATCCCGGCAAGGGAAATACAACTCAAGAATTGGTCTCGGCAAGGGAATACAACTCAACAAATGGTCCCGGCAAGGAAAAAATACCAAAAATTTCTCTTTAGTTCATTTAATTCTCAACTTTCACTTCATAGTTCATGTAATAAGTAATTATCACAATTGTTCACTTACTTCACTATTTAATAGCAAATATGACATCACGGTCATGCTTGACTCAGGCGCATAGGTAACCGTCACCATACCTATACACCGACCCCACATAGCACATAAAAAATAACAATCTAATCATATTCCCTCAAGCCAAAGCTAGATCGAACACTTACCTCGAATCCGAAAATAGAAACTCAAAGCTCAACCATTGCCTTTCCTCTAGAGTTCAACCCCGAACCAGCGATATCTAACATAATCAGGTTCAATGTTATCAATAAGGATAAAAAACACAATGCATAGCCTAGAAATGTATTTCCTAGCTTACTTTCAAAAAATACTAAAATCTGACACTGGGCCCATGTGGTCCAAACTCAAGGCTCGGACCAAAACCCAATCCCCCATAACCCCACGAGTTAAAATATATGATTAGATTTTAAATTCGACCTCAAATTGAAGTTGAAATATCTATAACCCTAATTAAACCCAAAACCCCAAAATTCTACTTTGTTTTCATGTTTTAGAGCTAGGAATTTAATGATTTGATGAAGAAATAATGAGGAAATAATGTTAGGATTACTTACCCAAGGAGTTGTGATGCATTACGAGCTTGAAGTTTGTCAATGGAGGGTGTATGAGGTGAGTTCTTGTGAAAATTTGGGAATAAATCCCGTCACTGGTATGTTTTAGGCCTTGAAAATCACTGGGCGAAAATGCCCTTCGCAATCGCAGGAATGGGGACGCGATCGCGGTGAAGGAAACTTGGGAGCTATGCGATTGCGTGAAGAGTACTTCGACCGCGTAGAGGAAAAGTCACTGAGGGGTAAATTTTTTTATGCGATCGCGTGGACTAGTACGGGAACACGGATAAGTGGAATCTGGAAGCCACACGATCGCATAGAAGGATTTCCCTGAGCAAAATTGCAGCAAAATCTGCTAAGTTTTCAAGAGCTAAAACACCCCGAACCACCCCAGAAAACACTCCCAAGCCCTTGGGGCTCCCAAAAAACCACACTAACTAACTCAATATCATCCTATGAACTTTGTCAAGCGATCAAATAGCCAAAATAACATCAAAATCACAAAATCAACCCCCAAAACTCATGATTTTCATTTATAAGTTCAAAACTTTCAAATTTTCCACTTTTAGTCCGAAAAACGTCAAACGACGTCTGTTTTCAACCAAAATTTACAGATAGCACATAACGGCCATTTAAAACTTGTACCGGGCATCAAAATCAAAATAGGAGCGCGATACCATTATTTTGATCAATTTTTCATTTCCATTTTTCCTTAAGCATTTTCAAAAATAAATTCAAAGAAAAGCTTCGTACTCGGGCTTGGGACTTTGGATTTCGATTTCGGGAATACGCCCGGGTCCAAAATTTAATTACGGACCCTCTGGGACCGTCACATCGCGGGTCTGGGTCCATTTACCCAAAACGTTGGAAAGTCAACTATAGCAATATTAGTATCAAAATTCATAGCTTGTAACACAGAATTCAAAAATTTTCGAAAAAAAATTTGCCAGAATCGCGCCCAAACTATGCACGCAAATCGAGACAATCAAATAAGAGGTTTTCAAGGCCTCATAAGTGCAAGGAAAGGGAGAATTACAGCGATGACCCTTTGGGTCGTCAGAGTTATCTATTGTATTTACAACTTTTTCTAATAAACAAAAAATCAAACAGATTAATAATAGACGCAAGGAACAACTCAATTACGCAAATGTCTAAGCTCCTTGGTAAGCGCCAAACTATTTACCCGTAAAACAATATAGTTAAATTAATAGCGTAGTTTATATACAAGCGAGTCGATTTGATCCCAAAATGATAAATAAATTAAGTAAAATGCAAGACTTTGCAACGAATTCGATATAAAATAGCAGCTAGCTTGGTTCCGATAGTAGGTCTTCCGAAGGCATCAAATAAGAGTATCATAAGACAAAAAAAGGTATTATTTATTTTGGAATAATGTGTAGCATAAGTTTGTCAGAAATTTACTGTGTTACAATGGCTGTTAAAGTCATTTTTTATAACTATACCTAGGGAACAAAGTACTATGATCAAGCCCCTGTTAAATAACTATAATGGGGGCTAGTGATGGATATATAACGGTAGGCTATGAATGCAAAAGTTCTATGTAACAGATTGTGTATTAAATACTGAGGAATATTCTTCATTGAATGTAATATGAGGATTGTGTATGTTTTTTCGTTTTAATGGTGGTATTAGTACCTTGTTGCGCTCATTCCATTGGGGAAGGAAGACTAAGAAATATATGTCATTATCGGCCGTCAGAATCAAAATACGAGCCTGATACCATTATTTTTAGATCAATTTTTCATTTCCATTTTCGTTAAGCATTTTCAAAAATAATTTCACAGAAAAGCTTCGTACTTGGGCCTTGGACCTCGGATTTTGATTCCGGGAATACGCCCGAGCCCCAATTTTCACTACGCACCCTCTAGGACTGTCACATCGTGGCTTCGGGTCCTTTTACCAAAAACGTTGGAAAGTCAACTATAGCAACATTAGTATCAAAATTCATAGCTTTTAACACAGAATTCAAATATTTTCACATAAAAAATTTCCAGCATCGCGCCCGAACTATGAAAACAAATCGAGGCAACCAAAATAGGAGGTTTTCAAGGCCTCATAAGCGCAAGGAAATGGAGAATTACAGTGATGACCCTTTGGGTCGTCAGAGTTATCTATAATCTTTACAATTTTTTCTAAGAAACGAAAAATCAAACAAATTAATAATAGACGCATGGATCAACTCAATTACGCAACTGTCTAAGCCCCTTGGTAGGCGCCAAACTTCTTACCCGTAAAACAATATAGTTAAATTTATGCGTAGTTTATATACAAGCGAGTCGATTTGATCCGAAAATGATAAATTAAGTAAAATGCAAGACTTAGCAACAAATTCGATATAAAATAGCAGCTAGCTTGGTTCCGATAGTAGGACTTCCGAAGGCATCAAATAAGAGTATCATAAGACAAAAAATAAAGTATTATTTATTTTGGAATAATATGTAGCATAAGTTTGTCAGAAATTTACTGTGTTACAATGGCTGTTAAAGTCATTTTTTTATAGCTATACCTAGGGAACAAAGTACTATGATCAAGCCCCTGTTAAATAACAATAATGGGGGCCGGGGATGGATATATAACGGTAGGCGATGAATGCAAAAGTTCTATGTAACAGATTGTGTATTTAATACTGAGGAATTTTCTTCATTGAATGTAATATGAGGATTGTGTATGGTTTTTATTTTTAATGGTGGTATTAGTACCTTATTGTGCTCATTCCATTGTGGGAAGGAAGACTAAGAAAGATATGTCATTTTTGGTAATAAAAATTATAAGACATACCCTTGAATATCTTTTAACAGTAATTTTTTGTCTTTAACTTGGAATTATTTATAAGCTACAATATATATATATATATATATATATATACTACAATATATACTACAAGAAAATATATAAGCTATAATATATATACATAAGATACAATATATACTACAAGAAAATATATAAGTTATACTATATATATCCATAACATACAATATATACTACCATAAAATATATAAGGGAATATATATACATAACATACAATATAAATACTACAAGAAAATATATAAGAGAATATATTTACATAACATACAATATATATGTCATTTCTAAGTTCAAAACTTTCAATTTTTCACTTTTAGTCCGAAAACGTCAAACGACGTCCGTTTTCAACCAAACTTTACAGATAGCACTTAACGGCCATTTAAAACTTGTACCGGGCTTCAGAATCAAAATACGACCTCGATACCATTATTTTTTATCAATTTATTTTTCCTTAAGCATTTTCAAAAATAATTTCACAGAAAAGCTCCGTACTCGGGCCTTGGACCTCGGATTCGATTCCGCTAATACGTCCGAGTCTCAAATTTCATTACGAACCCTCCGGGACCATCACATCGCGGGTCCGGGTCTGTTTACCCAAAATGTTGGAAAGTTAACTATAGCAATATTAGTATCAAAATTCATAGTTTTTAACACATAATTCAAATATTTTCACATAAACATTTTCCAGCATCGCGCCCGGACTATGCACACAAATCGAGGCAACCAAATAAGAGGTTTTCAAGGCCTCATATGCGCAAGAAAAGGGAGAATTACAGTGATGACCCTTGGATTGTCAGAGTTATCTATAATCTTTACAATTTTTTCTAAGAAACAAAAAATCAAACAGATTAATAATAGACGCAAGGATCAACTCTATTACGCAACTGTCTATGCCCCTTGGTAGGCGCCAAATTGTATACCCATAAAACAATATAGTTAAATTTATAGCGTAATTTATATACAAGCGAGTCGATTAGTTCACAAAATGATAAATAAATTAAGTAAAATGCAAGACTTAGCAACGAATTCGATATAAAATAGCAGCTAGCTTAGTTCCGATAGTAGGACTTCCGAAGGCATCAAATAAGAGTATCATAAGAAAAAAATAAAGTAATATTTATTTAGGAATAATGTGTAGCATAAGTTTTTCAGAAATTTACTATGTTACAATGGTTGTTAAAGTCATTTTTTATAGCTATACCAAGGGAACAAAGTACTATGATCAAGCCCCTGTTAAATAACTATAATGGGGGCTAGTAATGAATGTGTAACGGTAGGCTATGAATGCAAAAGTTCTATGTAACAGATTGTGTATTTAATACTGAGGAATATTCTTCATTGAATGTAATATGAGGATTGTGTATGTTGTTTCCTTTTAATGGTGGTATTAGTACCTTGTTGTGCTCATTCCACTGGGGAAGGAAGACTAAGAAAGATATTGCATTTTTGGTAATAAAAATGATAAGACATACCCTTGAATATCTTTTAGCAGTAATTTTTTGTCTTTAACTTGGAATTATTTATAAGCTACAATATATATATATATATAACATACAATATATACTACAAGAAAATATATAAGCTATACTATATATATCCATAACATACAATATATACTACCAGAAAATATATAGGGAAATATATATACGCAACATACAATATATATTTCATTTCTAAGTTCAAAACTTTCAAATATTCCACTTTTAGTCCGAAAAACGTCAAATGACGTCCGTTTTAAACCAAACTTTACAAATAGCACTTAACGACAGTTTAAAACTTGTACCGGGCGTCGGAATCAAAATATGAGTCTGATACCATTATTTTTGATCAATTTTCCATTTCTAATTTTCCTTAATCTTTTTCAAAAATAATTTCACAGAAAAGCTTTGTACTCGGGCATGGGACCTCGGATTTCGATTCCGGGAATACGCCGGGGTCCCAAATTTCATTACGGACCCTCCGGTACCGTCACATCGCGGGTCTGGGTCCGTTTATCCAAAACATTGGAAAGTCAACTATAGCAATATTAGTATCAAAATTCATGGCTTGTAACACAGAATTCAAATATTTCCGAATAAAAATTGGCCAGCATCGCGCCCGAACTACGCATGCAAATCGAGGCAATCAAATAAGAGGTTTTCAAGGCCTCATAAGCGCAAGGAAAGGGAAAATTACAGTGATGACCCTTTGGGTCGTCAGAGTTATCTATAATAATTACAATTTTTTCTAATAAACAAAAAATCAAACAGATTAATAATAGACGCAAGGAACAACTCAATTACGCAACTGTCTAAGCTCCTTGGTAAGCGCCAAACTATTCACCCGTAAAATAATATAGTTAAATTTATAGCGTAGTTTATATACAAGCGAGTCGATTTGATCCCAAAATGATAAATAAATTAAGTAAGATGCAAGACTTTGCAACAAATTCGATATAAAATAGAAGCTAGCTTGGTTCCGATAGTAGGTCTTCCGAAGGCACCAAATAAGAGTATCATAAGACAAAAAAAGTATTATTTACTTTTATAGCTATACCAAGGGAACAAAGTACTATGATCAAGCCCCTGTTAAATAACAATAATGGGGGATAGTGATGGATATATAAGGGTAGGCGATGAATGCAAAAGTTCTATGTAACAGACTGTGTATTTAATACTGAGGAATATTCTTCATTGAATGTAATATGACGTTTGTGTATGTTTTTTTCTTTTAATGGTGGTATTAGTACCTTATTGTGCTCATTCCATCAGGGGAAGGAAGACTAAGAAAGATATGTCATTTTTGGTAATAAAAATAATAAGACATACCCTTGAATATCTTTTAACAGTAATTGTTTGTCTTTAACTTGGAATTATATATAAGCTACAACATATATATATATATATATATATATATATATATATATATATATATATATATATATATATATATATATATATATATATATATATATTACATACAATATATGCTACAAGAAAATATATAAGCTATAATATATATACATAACATACAATATAAATACTACATGAAAATATATTTACATAACAAGCAATATATATTTCATTTCTAAGTTCAAAACTTTCAATTTTTCACTTTTAGTCCGAAACACGTCAAACGACGTCCGTTTTCAACCAAACTTTACAGATAGCACTTAACGGCCATTTAAAACTTGTACCGGGCTTCAGAATCAAAATACGACCTCGATACCATTATATTTGATCAATTTTTCATTTCCATTTTTCCTTAAGCATTTTACAAAATTAATTTCACAGAAAAGCTTCGTACTCGGGCCTTGGACCTCGGATTTCGATTCCGGGAATACGCTCCGGTCTCAAATTTCATTACAAACCCTCAGGGACCATCACATCGCGGGTCCGGGTCTGTTTACCGAAAACGTTGGAAAGTTAACTATAGCAATATTAGTATCAAAATTCATAGCTTTTAACACATAATTCAAATATTTTCACATAAACATTTTCCAGCATTGCGCCCGGAATATGCACGCAAATCGAGGCAACCAAATAAGAGGTTTTCAAGGCCTCACAAGCGCAATAAAAGGGAGAATTACAGTGATGACCCTTTTGATTGTAAGAGTTATCTATGTTGGTAACACGTTCTCAAGGCATTATACTAAACGTGTGTTCATATTTGTAGGTTTTGATGAATGACAAACTACGCGCAAATTGACACATGACGAGGTCCAAGCACAAGCGCAAAATTGATATATAACGAGATTCAAGCACAAGACAAAGATCGAGATTAAGTTTTATATGAGTCGGTATTTAATTGTGATCTTGATCCGACAACTTAAACTCAAGACTTGGCTTCTCTCGTAAAAATATTTTTAACAAATCATGCATATTTAATTTAGAGCAAAATGATTTTAAATAATGCATATTTACTTTAGTCAAAATGATTTTTAAACATGCCTCTAAAATCTGGACTAAGATAATCGATTATGTACTTATGATAATCGATTATGTTTAAGTCAGCTGCTTGACAATGGATTGTGAACTTATGACAATCGATTGTGTTATGGCAGTGAGCATCAGATTTTTCAAATCTGCATGAAAATCGATTGTGATGAGGCAGTGTCCATCAAAGTTTTTCAAAGATCAAAATAATCGATTGTGAAGCTAATGACAATCGATTGTGAAGAGACAGTTTCCATCAGATTTATCAAAGTCACAAAATAATCGATTGTGAACTTATGACAATCGATTGTGTTGAGGCAGTGTCTTCCAGACTTTTTCAAAGTTATTAAATAATCGATTGTGAACCTATTACAATCGATTGTCAAGAGGCAGTGTCTAAATTGATTTTTCAAGGCTGATATATAATCGATTGTTAACTTAATATAATCGAGTGTATAACTGACCGTTGCCAAAATGTTTTCAAATTCCGTCAGGTAATCGATTATTGATTTCCTATAATCGATTGTTTTAATTAAAATCTGGAAAGGATTTTTTGAACGTTGCTGAGTAATCGATTGTAGATTTCTGACAATCGATTGTTTTAAGTAAAATCTGGAAATGATTTTTTGAACTTTGCCAATAATCGATTATTGATCTTAAATAATCGATTGTTATGCGTAAAATCTGGGATTGATTTTTGGAAGAACTGGCAAACAATCGATTGTGGTAATTTGACAATCAATTGTCACAGAGTAAAATCAGCAATTCTTAATTGGCAATTAGGCAACGGTAATACAAGGTTTTTCAACTATAAATACAGCTTCAATTCAGTCTTCTAAACACAACAACTGATCATACAATTGCTAAAGCTTGCATACTTTATTGCTTATCATTTTATATTCATTACATTAGCTTTTGAGAGCCAAATTCTTGTCGAAAGTTGTTGCGATCTTGAGCGTATTCTTTTTTCTCATATCTACTCTTAAAGGAGTGTCTTGTTTGAGTGCTAAGTGTTTTTGTACACTTGAAGGGAAGTGTTAGTCCCTTGTGTTGTAAGAAGGAACTAGTGTTTCCTTGGTTGAAGTCTTGGAGTGTTGTATCTCCGAGCAAAGGTTGTTGAGGCTTGTGTCCTCAAGTTGTAACGGTTTGTTGAGCGCCCGTAAGCTTAACAAGTTAGTGGAAATCTCGAGAGAGTCTCTCGGGGACTGGACTAGCCACGGGTTGTGGTGAACCAGGATACATTGGTGCGTTTGTTCTAATTTATTTACTTATCGTACTTATTTATTTCCTGCAATTTTTAAATTCCGCAAGTTTACGCTAATTTCTATTATAACGCTATTCACCCCCCCTCTAGCGCTTAGCGTAATATCTAACAATTGGTATCAGAGCCCAACTCTCTGAAGACTTAACCGTTTGAGAGAAACATCCATGGCTTCTACTCGTGATTCTTTTGCAGAAATAGGTGAAGGACAATGCTCCACCCGACCACCGCTATTCGATGGTACAAATTATACATACTGGAAGGAGAGGATGAGAATATTTGTACAATAAAATAGTTTTCATCTTTGGAAGGTCATAATGAATGGAGAACAAATTCCAACCAAGAAGGTTGAAAATGAATGGGTCCCAAAGTCCGAAGATGAATACGATGCGGATGATATCCGAAAGGTGCAAAATATTGCTAAAGCTATTAATTTATTATATTGTGCTGTAAATGCTGATGATTACAGGAAGATATCTTGTTGCACAACGGCGAAGCAAATGTGGGACAAGCTGGAAATTACGTACGAAGGTACGGACCAGGTAAGGGAAGCCAAAATTGATTTCCTAACCCATGCATATGAATTGTTTCACATGAAGGAAGGCGAAAAGGTCGATGAGATGTTTGAACGATTTTCAAAAATCGTAAATGATTTACATGCTCTTAAGAAGACCTTCACGGATAAGGAACTTGTCCGAAAAATTCTCCGAAGTCTCACTCCGGAATGGCGATCCAAGGCCGACGCAATTCAAGAATCCATTGGCATTTCAAATGTCACCATCGACGCATTAAGAGGTAATCTTAAAACTTATGAATCTACTATAATTAACTCTCTTGTTGATGATCAAAGGAAGCAAAGAATCGCTCTCAAGGCAAGCACAAGCCAACCTCAAAATGATGAGGAAGGAGACAACGAGTTCGGACTCGTTATCAAGAGATTTCAAAAGTTCATGCGAAAAGAGTATGAACGAAAGGGCAAAAAGCAAGGAGATCAAATAAAGTGCTATGAGTGCGGAGAAACCGAGCACACTAAACCAAATTTCCTAAATGCTAAAAAGCAGAAGAAACCCTTCAAGAAGCAACGAGCATACATATCTTGGGGAGGCGACTCCGGCGACGAGTCAAGTGAGGAAGAAGAAGACGAAGCCGCAAATATTTGTCTTATGGCACAATAAGACAACAAAGAAGAGGTATGTCAAATTTCTTCCAAAAATTTCTTTTCCCTTGAAGAAATGCAAAATGCTTTTGATGAGTTGTATAGCGAATTTATTAAAGCTTCAAAAACTGTTAAGAGTATAAAAGAAAATGCTTCTTTAAAAGAAAAAGATTTTCAAAAACAACTCTCTTTTAAAGAAAAGGAATTGGAAAAACTGATTTTAGAAAATGAGAAGTTGAAAGAGGAAAATAAATTTTTTGGCAAGAGAAGCGCCGACAAGCCCGAGAGTTCTAGAAATTGTACTTCTTGCATGCATCTCAAAAATGAAGTAGAAAGGCTTAAGGGCACCTTAGATAAGTTTAACTCTTCTCATAAAAACTTGAATGAAGTGCTTGTTAATTTGAAGTCGACCAAGCATGGCATAGGTTTTAGAAACGAGCCTAAAGAGAAAGTTGAAGCCAACCCCCAACCACCTAAGGCTCAACCTAGGATAAATAAAACAAATGGTCATCCTAGACACAACAAACCTAGAAATGGTTTTCATCAATCGCAACCTAGAAATAATCATGCACATTCTAGGCCAAACACAAGAAGAAATTTTGAACCTTTTAGAACACCTAGAAATGACTTCCAACCTAGAAACAACTATTCTAGAAATGATGCATATCCTAGAACAAATGGTAGGAGAAATGATTTTCATGATTTGCGCAATAGTTATATTGTCAAGAATAGAGTAAATGATTTTCGTCCGTCCAATTACTATCAACCTAGAAGGATGCATAATCCTAACGTGACTTGTCATTATTGTAGACAAATTGGACATATTGCTCCTGCTTGTTTTACACGACATAGACATAACACTCAATCACATCACTATGATTTGCCTAACCCCCAAGGACCCAAAATGGCATGGGTACCTAAAACTCATTAATCTGTTTTGTAGGTATGCTTGAAGGGATCAAGTGTACTATGGTACCTTGATAGTGGATGCTCCAAGCACATGACGGGAGACGAATCCAAATTCCTTCAACTAGAACACAAGGAAGGGGGAAGTGTTATTTTTGGTGATAACAACAAAGGAAAGATTATCGGCATCGGATCGGTCGGTAAGGATGAAATTTCTTCCATTAAGCATATATTACTCGTGAAAGGTTTAAAACATAATCTCTTGAGCATAAGTCAATTATGTGACAAGGGAAATCTTGTTTTATTTGATTCGGATGAATGCTTAGTTTTTAGACGTAGCGATTTGAAAATTATCCTTCGTGGTTTTAGAATGGATAACATTTATATGGTTGATCTTGCAAATTCTTCACCCGAATATGTGAATTGCTTAATGAGCAAAGAGGATGATTCTTGGTTATGGCATCGTAGAGTAGCTCACATCAACATGCATCTTTTGAACAAATTGGTCTCACAAAATTTAGTTGTTGGTCTTCCAAACTTGAAATTTGAAAATGACTCTATTTGTGATTCTTGTCAAAAAGGGAAGCAAATAAAAGCATCTTTTAAATCAAAAAATATTGTTTCAACTACTAGACCATTGCAATTGCTTCACATGGATTTATTTGGACCATCTCGCATTGAAAGTCTAGGTAGAAATCGTTATGCTTTTGTTATTATTGATGATTATTCCAGATTTACATGGACTTTATTTCTTGCCCATAAAAGTGATGCTTTTCGGAATTTTAAATATTTTCTTAAACGTGTTCAAAACGAAAAGGAAACAACCGTCACTTCAATTAGAAGTGATCATGGGGGAGAGTTTGATCACAATCTCTTTGCGGACTTTTGTGACGAACTCGGTATCGAGCATACCTTTCCCCATGACGGTGATCATGCAGCTCCTGCTCCTCCTCCAACCCGTCAATCGCGTCAGCCTCAAGAACCTACTCTTCGATCCATTTCCGACCAAATTGCTTCATTGACCGCCTCTGTCGGTCAATTGACACATGAGATCCATGGATATTTTGACCATGTTCATTATCCATATGCCGGTCTTGTTCACTATGAAGCAGTGCCGGATGATGAGGCGGGAAATGATGATGAATAATTTCTTTATTTGTTTTTCTATTTTATTGTTCCCGTTATGTAACCATTTTTTATTAATAAATAAACAAGTTTTTTGATTATTCTATATTTTTTGCTAATGGCAAAAGGGGGAAGATAACGGGTATGCACTCTCAATACTTATCGGCATAAATTGAAGGGGAATTCATATATTGAGGGGGAACAAAATTGCATATCTATATACTTGTTGCATATCTTTACTTGTCTTGAATCGTCATTATGAATTGCCTAATATGCATATCCCGCTTAAAGTTTGCCATTATCAAAAAGGGGGAAATTGTTGGAAACACGTTCTCAAGGCATTATACTAAACGTGTGTTCATATTTGTAGGTTTTGATGAATGAAAAACTATGCGCAAATTGACACATGACGAGGTCCAAGCACAAGCGCAAAATTGATATATAACGAGATTCAAGCACAAGACAAAGATCGAGATTAAGTTTTATATGAGTCGGTATTTAATTGTGATCTTGATCCGACAACTTAAACTCAAGACTTGGCTTCTCTCGTAAAAATATTTTTAACAAATCATGCATATTTAATTTAGAGCAAAATGATTTTAAATAATGCATATTTACTTTAGTCAAAATGATTTTTAAACATGCCTCTAAAATCTGGACTAAGATAATCGATTATGTACTTATGATAATCGATTATGTTTAAGTCAGCTGCTTGACAATGGATTGTGAACTTATGACAATCGATTGTGTTAAGGCAGTGAGCATCAGATTTTTCAAATCTGCATGAAAATCGATTGTGAACCTTATGCCAATCGATTGTGATGAGGCAGTGTCCATCAAAGTTTTTCAAAGATCAAAATAATCGATTGTGAAGCTAATGACAATCGATTGTGAAGAGACAGTGTCCATCAGATTTTTCAAAGTCACAAAATAATCGATTGTGAACTTATGACAATCGATTGTGTTGAGGCAGTGTCTTCCAGACTTTTTCAAAGTTATTAAATAATCGATTGTGAACCTATAACAATCGACTGTCAAGAGGCAGTGTCTAAATTGATTTTTCAAGACTGATATATAATCGATTGTTAACTTAATATAATCGAGTGTATAACTGACCGTTGCCAAAATATTTTCAAATTCCGTCAGGTAATCGATTATTGATTTCCTATAATCGATTGTTTTAATTAAAATCTGGAAAGGATTTTTTGAGCGTTGCTGAGTAATCGATTGTAGATTTCTGACAATCGATTGTTTTAAGTAAAATCTGGAAATGATTTTTTGAACGTTGCCAGTAATCGATTATTGATCTTAGATAATCGATTGTTATGCGTAAAATCTGGGATTGATTTTTGGAAGAACTGGCAAACAATCGATTGTGGTAATTTGACAATCGATTGTCACAGAGTAAAATCAGCAATTCTTAATTGGCAATTAGGCAACGGTAATACAAGGTTTTTTAACTATAAATACAGCTTCAATTCACTCTTCTAAACACAACAACTAATCATACAATTGCTAAAGCTTGCATACTTTATTGCTTATCATTTTATATTCATTACATAAGCTTTTGAGAGCCAAATTCTTGTCGAAAGTTGTTGCGATCTTGAGCGTATTCTTTTTACTCATATCTACTCTTAAAGGAGTGTCTTGTTTGAGTGCTAAGTGTTTTTGTACACTTGAAGGGAAGTGTTAGTCCCTTGTGTTGTAAGAAGGAACTTGTGTTTCCTTCGTTGAAGTCTTGGAGTGTTGTATCTCCGAGCAAAGGTTGTTGAGGCTTGTGTCCTCAAGTTGTAACGGTTTGTTGAGCACCCGTAAGCTTAACAAGTTAGTGGAAATCTCGAGAGAGTCTCTCGGGGACTGGACTAGCCACGAGTTGTGGTGAACCAGGATACATCGGTGCGTTTGTTCTATTTTATTTACTTATCGCACTTATTTATTCCCTGCAATTTTTAAATTCCGCAAGTTTACGCTAATATCTATTATAACGCTATTCACCCCCCCTCTAGCGTTAAGCGTATTATCTAACAATCTATTATCTTTATAATTTTTTCTAAGAAACAAAAAATCAAACAGATTAATAATTGACGCAAGGATCAACTCTATTACGCAACTGTCTAAGCCCCTTGGTAGGCGCCAAATTGTTTACCCGTAAAACAATATAGTTAAATTTATATCATAATTTATATACAAGCGAGTCGATTTGTTCACAAAATGATAAATAAATTAAGTAAAATTCACGACTTAGCAACGAATTCGATATAAAATAGCAGCTAGCTTGGTTCCGATAGTAGGACTTCCGAAGGCATCAAATAAGAGTATCATAAGAAAAAAATAAAGTATTATTTATTTTGGAATAATGTGTAGCATAAGTTTATCAGAAATTTACTATGTTACAATGGTTGTTAAAGTCATTTTTTATGGCTATACCTAGGGAACAAAGTACTTTGATCAAGCCCCTGTTAAATAACTATAATGGGGGTTAGTAATGGATATATAACGGTAGGCTATGAATGCAAAAGTTCTATATAACAGATTGTGTATTTAATACTGAGGAATATTCTTCATTGAATGTAATATGAGGGTTGTGTATGTTGTTTCCTTTTAATGGTGGTATTAGTACCTTGTTGTGCTCATTCCATTGGGGGAAGGAAGACTAAGAAAGGTATGCCATTTTTGGTAATAAAAATTATAAGACATACCATTGAATATCTTTTAGTAGTAATTTTTTGTCTTTAACTTGGAATTATTTATATCTATATATATATATATATGTATGTATATATATATGTATGTATATATATATATGTATATGTATATGTATATATATATATATATGTATGTATATATATATGTATATGTATATGTATATTTATATATATGTATATGTATATGTATATATATATATATATATATATATATATATATATATATATATATATATATGTATATATATATATATATACAACATTCAATATATACTACAAGAAAATATATAAGATATAATATATATTCATTAGATACAATATATACTACAAGAAAATATATAAGCTATACTATATATATCCATGACATACAATATATACTACCAGAAAATATATAGGGGAATATATATATACATAACATACAATATATATTTCATTTCTAAGTTCAAAACTTTTAAATTTTCGACTTTTAGTCTGAAAAACGTCAAACGTTGTCCGTTTTTAACCAAACTTTACAGATAGCACTTAACGACCATTTAAAACTTGTACCGAGCGTCGGAATCAAAATACGAGTCCGATACCATTATTTTTTATCAATTTATCATTTCCATTTTTCCTTAAGCATTTTCAAAAATAATTTCACAGAAAAGCTTTGTACTCCGGCATGGGACCTCAGATTTCGATTTCGGGAATACGCCCGGGTCCGAAATTTCATTACGGGCCCTCCGGGACCGTCACATCGCGGGTCCTGGTCCGTTTACCCAAAATATTGGAAAGTCAACTATAGCAATATTAGTATCAAAATTCATTGTTTTTAACATAGAATTCAAATATTTTCACATAAAAAATTTCCAGCATCGCGCCCGGACTACGCATGCAAATCGAGGCAACCAAATAAGATGTTTTCAAGGCCTCATAAGCGCAAGGAAAGTGAGAATTATAGTGATGACCCTTTGGGCTGTCAGAGTTATCTATAATCTTTACAATTTTTTCTAAGAAACAAAAAATCAAACAGATCAATAATAGACGCAAGGATCAACTCAATTATGCAACTGTCTAAGCTCTTTGGTAGGCGCCAAACTGTTTACCCGTAAAATAATATAGTTAAATTTATATCGTAGTTTATATACAAGCGAGTAGATTTGATCCAAAAATGATAAATAAATTAAGTAAAATGCAAGACTTAGCAACGAATTCGATATAAAATAGCAGCTAGCTTGGTTCTGATAGTATGACTTCCGAAGGCATCAAATAAGAGTATCATAAGACAAAAAATAAAGTATTATTTATTTTGTAATAATGTGTTACATAAAATTGTCAGAAATTTACTGTGTTACAATGGCTGTTAATGTCATTTTTTATAGCTATACCTAGGGAACAAAGTACTATGATCAAGCCCCTGTTAAATAACTATAATGCGGGCTATATATAACGGTAGGCTATGAATGCAAAAGTTCTATGTAACAGATTGTGTATTTAATACTGATGAATATTCTTCATTGAATTTAATATGAGGATTGTGTATGTTTTTTCCTTTTAATTGTGGTATTATTACCTTGTTGTGCTCATTCCATTGGGGGAAGGAAGACTAAGAAAGATATGTCATTTTTGGTAATAAAAATTATAAGACATACCCTTGAATATCTTTTAGCAGTATATTTTTGTCTTTAACTTGGAATTATTTATATGCTACAATATATATATATATATATATATATATATATATATATTTAGATAACATACAATATATAATACAAGAAAATATATAAGCTATAATATATATACATAAGATACAATATATACTACAACAAAATATATAAACTATACATATATATCCATAGCATATAATATATACTACCAGAAAATATATAAGGGAATATATATACATAACACACAATATATATACTACAAGAAAATATATAAGAGAATATATATACATAACATACAATATATATAATACAAGAAAATATATAAGGGAATATATATATATATATATATATATATATATATATATATATATATATATATATATATATATATATATATATATATATATATATATATATATAAAACATACAATATATACTACAAGAAAATATATATGGGAATATATATACATAACATAAAATATATACTACAAGAAAATATATAAGGAAATATATATATACATAACATACAATATATACTACAATACAATAGACAATGAAATATTTATACATAACATTCTATACTATAGTCTATATATATTACTGTTTCGTCAAGCACTTATAATAATTAGATTTCTACTATTTTATATGGGATTTTTACCTATGTATACGATATACCAAACCTTGTTACCTACCATGATTAAGGTTTGTGTTTATTACATTTAAGCATACCAAATTTCAATTTATGTACCATAATTCAAATTAAGGCTTTAATTATAGGCTCATTTATTGTAGGCGTGCATTTAGGGACCGTATCTTACAAATTTTTACATTACCCGCTTCTCTATCCTCCCCCACGATTTACCTACAGTTAATCCCCCCCCTCCCTCACGATTTTTCTTCAGTTTTTCCCCCATTCTCGTACAGCTCTTACCCACAATTCCCATCACGGTCTGTTGAATCCCTCACCATTTTCATTCACTTCCAACTTTGTATTTAACTCCTAATCATGAAAAATCCCAATACTCCCAAAATAAACTCATAAAAAGTTGTTTTAGCAGATATTCCCTCTTTTGATTTGGGTGTTTTAATACCTAAATCACCACCCAAAAACCCACAATATACACATGAAAGTGAAAAAACTACATGTATTTCATTACCAAGACAAATCCGTGCTGAAATGCGAAGCAAGCATTTGCACGATATTGATGCTAGTGGAGTAGCTAAACTAGTCAACAAACAACTGAAGCGCAAGGGGAAAGAGTTGAGGGTAGATGATGATTTTGTATAAGATTAACCCAAACTTCAAACTGGGAAAAAACCCTAGGTGTCTCCTTCATTGTCAAAACAAAAAAAGAAGAAACCCTCAAAAAATTACCAAAATTGGTTCCTTAAAAAATTTCAATAAAGGTAAACAATATTTATTTGTCCTCACTATTTTGTAGTTTGATTTTGGTTGCCAAAAAATATTCTTCAAGTGCTATTTTAGTGTTAGACAAGAGGGGTTGCTCTGATGGTAAGTAAGCCCCACTTCCAACCGAGAGATTGTGAGTTCGAGTCTCCCAAGAGCAAGGTGGGAAGTTCTTGGAGGGAAGGATACCGGGGGTCTATTTGGAAACAGCCTCTCTACCCAAGGGTAGGGGTAAGGTCTATGTACACACTACCCTCCCCAGACCCTACTAAGTGGGATTATACTGGGTTGTTGTTGTTGTTGCTATTTTAGAGTTCAAGTTTTTTTTGGCAAAAGGTGATATGGTCTCAATTTTGTAGATTATTTGTCGCAATTTTGTAGGTTTAGTTGGCACTGTGATTGCTAGATAGTCTATAAATGTAGTTAGATTGTAGTTGATTTATAGTCTGCTGAGTAAATTGTAGTTATGGTTTTTGTACTGCAACTTGTATAGCTGCTACATTTAACTTCATTCTAAATACAACTAAACTATATTTTTTGAAGGTTACATTAAGTAACTGTTACATTGTTCTTCTTCTTGTTCAAGTGTATTTTGGTAAAATGTGGTCTGGTCCTAATTTTATAGATTCTTTGTCTCAATTTTGTAGTTTAATTGGAGCCATGCCTCTTAGGCAATTTATAAATGTAGTTATTTTGTAGTTGAATTGTAGTTTGATGAGTAAAATTTTAGGTATGATATGTTCTATTGTATCCTGTATTGCTGATATAAAATAACTTCATTCTAACCATAGTTAATATACATTTTGGACTTATGTATGTAACTTCTTTTAATTTTTTGTAGATATAGGTGTGTGTAAGTTGTTAATATTTTAGTTATATTATGTTATTGTAATGTATTTATATGTAGATACTAATGTTCAACTTTTTCTATTTTTTTGCAAAATGGCCCTTACTTTGCTCAACTAAATGTTGATTATGGTGTGCTTCGATTCCACAGTTTGTGTGATCCTAGCATACCTAGCCAGATTCAGGCTTTACTCTCTCCAAATCAACTACGTGTTTTCAAAAAAATATGTTTTGGTTACTTATTAGGTCTGCTCCCAATCTATATGCAAAACCAGTCCCTTAATCTTCTAATGAAATATGAGTTATCAAAGTCTACTAACGCATACTTCTCTGTTTTTTTAAAAGGTGAAAAATTAATTTTTTCATTGAGAGAATTTGGGTTGATAACTGGTCTTAATTGTGTGAATACTTTCTTAGACTACGGTTACACTTCCAACTATGTTAGCTCTTTAATGAATACATATTTTCCTAACAAAGAAAGGGTTGAGAAATGCCATCTGAAAAATGTAGTGACTAACAAAGCATGGGAAAATGATGTGGATGCGGTGCAGTTGTGCGTCCTTTATATGTTGGAATTTTTTGTTTGTCCTTCTGATAAGGACTATGTGACTTTCATAGACAAGTTTATGTTCTTTCTAATCGATTCTGGTAATTTTGAGTCGTACCCATGGGGTACTAAATCCTTCAAGCAGGTTATTGAATCTGTCTGACATCGTCTTAATCCCCATGTACATTCTTATCTTATACGAGGATGCTCATTAGCCTTGCAAGTGTGGCTATATGAGTGTTGCTCGTTTGTCAGCACGAGCTTGCTACACGGTGTTCTGAATCAATTCCTCGGATTTTAAGATGGTCAGCTACAAAGGGACAGATTTGGAACTGCAATTGAAGACAAGATGATCAAGCCTGGGTGGATTAAGATATTTTTTTTAACTTTTGTATGATTCTACAATTACAGTTATAGTAACTACATTTCATCTACATTTTTCTTTTCACTTGAATTAACTGTCACTTCCATCATTCAGTTCACAAATATGGTTGAATTTGGAGAAGAGCTTGGAGTGCTTAATCTCCCAGAGAAGATTCAATATGAAGATGAAGAAGTTTCTCAACCATCAAATGTTCCAACTGCTGCTTCTCTAACAGTTGAACCCAAAGAAGCTAATTCTCAAAAGGCCATGGAATCTATCAGTAGCAAGCTCAGCAAGTTGGAAAAGAGGCTTGAGCAGGTATTGTGAGAAACAACAATATTTTGACATAATTTACTACAATTTGAAATCATTCCTACTATTTTGTAGTTTCTTTGTAGTTTAAGTGTAACAAATAGAATATGCTTACCAACTAATTATACATATTTAATTTTTAGGTTGATGTAAAGTTAGATGGGTTTAAGAAGGATGTTTTTGATGAACTCTCAAGCCTCAGAGAGTTCATAGATCAGTGTTATGGCTGCGGTAAACAGGAGGATTGATTTAGATGAGTCAAAGGTAAGAATTTACATATAATTTTATGCTAATATTATATAAGACATATGACAAAAAAGCTTTCTCAACTATTCCCCAAAATTGTAGTTTGCTGGTAGTTCAACAAAATATAATGACCAAAATCAAGGAGAGAAAACCCATCATTTTCAGTTCAATGCTGGTGATCAACTCCATGCAAGCACAAGTAATACAGGTATCTACATGATTTCTACTTACATATCTACAAACTTCAACAATTGCTAATCACTTTTCACTATGTTTTTCAGCTCCCACTTCTCAACGACATGTTCATCCACAAGTTGACTTGTATCCTGACTTCCAAGAAGCAGCTGAGACATTTAAAGAAGGTATAGAACCATAACTGTATGGTAATTACATTTTATGCAAAATTTCAACAATTTACTCCTAAACTACATATTCCTACATATGACTACAATTCTACTGTCCAGTTATTCATTCAAGCTGTAGATTCAACAGAACATGTACAAGGAAATGTTTAGGAAGAACTAGTAATTGATAAATAGCTGTGGAACAACAAGCAGGTAATGTAATCTCTAAATTTAATCAACAGTTCCATATATTGTTCATAACTACAATGTTCATAATTTGGTATTTACCCGCCTAGTCCATATATTGTTCATAACTACATAGATCTACTCTTATCTACAGAAGGTGTACTTACTCCAGGGGTTGTGCCAGCAATGGTTGATGATGAACCGGCAATCCAGGAAGTATCTAAGGTAGCTAAAGAAAGTATTGTTTCATAATGTACTTTTTAATAGAAAATAGTTGATTATACAATGGTAGAATGTTGTTAAGTATGTAATTTTATGTGTAACAGATGTTGAAGATAACACTCCATAGTCTCCAATTCACGGTGTAACAGTGGCTGAAGTTTCTAGGAAGGCATTGATAAAAAAGAGGAGACTGAAGTTATGCCTGAAGGCATTGAAAACAAAGGTGTGACATTGGATGATTTTGAGCTGCCATAAAACTAATCACAGTTGGTCATGTATGGCGAGCCCATACAAGATGAATCAACACTCGTTCATCCAGGAAGAATAAGGATATCGGGAAAACATGCACGATCACCATTCACACCCTTATATAGTACTAAAGGTAGCACATCTGTTGGGCCCAAATATTATTACCTAAAGCACCCCTTAACAAGTGTCATAGGCGAAGATGTAGATCCTGAATTGGTAGATAGGTTCACAACCTGGTTATACCATCGCACTGACAAAGTATCTAGTAGGTATGGTTTCTAAAATTTACACTATCTTTTCACCCTTTTTAGACTTTAAAGTTGTAATTCTTTTTTGTAAATTTTTTGTATTTGATTCATTCTTTTGTTATTACAGGAGGAAAATTTTCTTTTCAAAGAAGGATAACCAAATCAATCTTTGGTTGGATTCGGGTTGTGAGAAGATTGATAAGAAGGACTGGTTCTATGGCTTGATCACCCCGGACAAGTAATCAATAGCACAGTAAGTATACAATGTCTACAATAATTGACAATATCTATTTTGTCTTCAACTGTGTAGTGCAATTGTAGTTTTGTTTTTATCTATGATGTGTAATTGTTATATTGTAGACATCATATATATGTTACTATATTTAGTCTTCATCTGTAAAATTTTGCTTTTTGGACCTTATGCAATCAGTGTGAAAATGTAGTTAGTGTGTAGTTTTTTTTTAGATATGATGGGTCAATTGTAGATATAGTACTTGTTCACTATGGTTCATACCATTAAATTACATTTGACGAGGCACTTGGGCTAGCTGTTATATATCTATAGTTATGGTATAGTTAAAGTGAAGCAAGCTATTAGATTTTTTCATAAATTCGAATTGTAGTATGTAGCTATTTTGTAGATAGGATTGGTTACACTATAACTTATTGTATGTTGCAATTTTACTTTGGCAGTGCATTGATGTTATTATGTTCTATCTGAGAAAAAGGGAAATATGGCCCCAACATCCAGACTAGGTTTACAACAACCGATTGCTTGTTCAAGACAAAGATTGAAAGAATCTATGAGAAGTTCACTAGTTCTCCACCGGATCAAAGAAATTCAGTTGTTAAATCCGAGGATGATATTGGAGAATATATTCTGGGCTACAGAATTATTGCTAATGTTGCCTGGGATCTTGTTGACTATGTGCTCATGCCTATTAACCTTGTGGAGAACTTTCATTAGTTGTTGCTAATTTTTGACATAAAGGACCGACAACTTTATGTTTATGATTCACTGGTGTGAGCAACCATAATCAAATAGTTCATACATTTGTTGACAAAATTTCAATCATTATTCCTCTTTATTTGTCATGCACTGGTTTCTACGGTAAATGCAAAGACATTGACTTCAAGACTACAAAGTCATATATTGAGAAACCAGTTACAGACCCTATCGACATACAATGGATGGTTGCTGAAATTCTACAACAAAATGAAGGCTCACTGTAAAAAACTAATCTCCCTTTCTATATGTTTAAATATTTTTTTTAATCGTTTGTTATATAATGAAAAATTATCATCTTATGCAGGGATTGTGGTGTATTTGTGGCTGCCTTTGCAGAGTATGTTAGCACTGGTTATTTGTCTATTCCAAAGGAAGATCTTACTGATATTGACCAACACCGTAGACGCTACGGAGCTCTACTGTGGGACTACGCCACAAAGAAGCTAGAAGATGGCTCAATCAGTGAGAGTGAGGTTACTGGCAGACTTGCAAGGAGGAAAGGTGCACCGGAAAAGAATGAGAGGACTAAAGTTCAACGAAAGAAGAAGTAGACCATTTTGTTCCTAGTTGGGTCTATGTAATTAGGTAGTTGAATTGGAAAAAAATGTAGGAATTAAGTCGTTTTGGTTTTATACAACACTTTTTCTTGATTACATTATAGTCGTGTCACGACCCCAAATCCGGTCGTGATGGCGCCTGGCCGCGAGGCTGGGCAAGCCCGACAAAACCACAACCAAGAACGACAATCCAGCCAAGAGAAGTAATAAAAGAAAACACAGCTAAGCAAGAACAATAATCCTCCCAAAACCGAGGAGTCACGAGTATAGAGCCTCTAACAAAACAAGATACAAGTCTAAACGGAAATGATACAAAGTCTGACAAAATAACAAAAAGAACAGACTGCTACAGACAGAGTAAGTGGTCCTGCAGACGCTGGGCAGCTACCTCAATACTCTGAATAGCTCGGGTAATCAACAGCAACAACACTAGGTCTCTAGAGCACCTGGATCTGCACACAAGGTGCATGGAGTATGGGGTGAGTCTACCAACTCAGCGAGTAATAAGCATGTATAAAAACCCGAAGATAGGAAAAAACGAAATAACATAAAATGAAGCTATCTAGCAGTTCTATACAGTACAAGCCTCAGAGAGATACAAATAAAGCAATAGTAAATAGATGCATGATATGCAATGCAATGCATGAACACTGCAGAACGTGCAGCCCGATCCATATGGGTACCCTTACTCACTGTGGGGGTTTAGACTCCGAAGGGGCTCCTACAGCCCAAGCACCATACCATACAGTGCCAATAGTTACCACTGTTTCCATCACAATACATGGTGTCCTTAGTTACCACCGTTTGCATTACACGCGGTGTCCTTAGTTACCACCGTTTTATTTATAATACGCGGTGTCCTTAGTTACCACCGTTTTCATGACAATACGTGGTGTCCTTTGTTACCACTATTTCCATTTAAAATAATATGCAAATCACAAAAATTCTGAGATAACGGTCCCTGAAAGATTCTACAAGTCGGCACAAGGACCCAAACATGGAATCAATCCCAAATATCATCAGTATAATATGCGAAGAAATCGCCAACATAGTACAATATATCCCTCGGATTGGATCGAGTCACAATTTCCAACACATACGACCCCGCACTAGCCTCGGGTCATCATCTACACACATTACTCGCCACGAACCGGCAAAATCTCAAGCTCGCGATGCCTTAGCCTCAAGAATCAACCTTCGTGGATGCCAAATCTGATCAAAACCAATAGGAATACGTCAAAATAGGCCAATGTAACATAACCCAATCAAAATAACTCAAAATACACCCAAAAAAATGAAGTTGGTAAAACCCGTGACCCGAGCCCACTTCTCGAAAAATTATGAAATTTATTTTCAGAATACTCGTCTCGCCACGAGTCCGTACATATAAAATTCATCAAAATCGCAGTCCAATTGCTCCTTCAAGTCCCCAATTTACATTCAAAATTCCAAGCCCTAATTCATCCCATTTTTGATCTGATTCCAGAAATTTAAAGGCTAAATTCATGTTTAAAAGATGTTTTGAGTCCATTTAACTTACCTCCGATCAATCTTCTTCGAATCACTCTTCAATTTGCACTAAAGAGCTCTCAAGATTTTTCAAAAATGGTGGAAAAATAAGCTTGGTCGCACATGAAAACTCATTAAAAACCCACTGCCTAGGTGCTCCTCCTTCTATGCGAACGCGTGGCTCTCCTGCGTTCGCATTGACCAAAAAGTCCTCGGCTCCCACTTACTCTATGCGAACGCGGAGCCCTTCCGCGATCGCAATACACAGATCAGGCCCCTCCCGAAACTCCTCTATAAGAACGCGTCTGAGGAATGCAAACGCGAAGGCTAAGGGCCTCAGGTCTATGCGAACACACTAATGGATTGCGAACGCAGAGACCAAAAATCAACCTGCACTGCTGTTGTAAAATCTGCTAATTCCAAAAGCCGGATTTGATCCGTTTGACCACCCGAAATCACCCTGAGGCCCTCGGAACCTCAATCAAAAGCACAAACAAAACCTATTACCTCATTCAAACTTGCTCGGGCCATAAAAACACTAATATTAACATAAAAAATCACCAAATTCCTCAAATTCAAACTTGAATTAAACTTGAACTTTCCAAAATCACATTCGATGTCGAAACCAACAAAACGAAGTCCGAATGACCTGAAATTTTGCATACATATCCAAATTAACTTAATGAAGCTTTTGCAGCTTTTGGAATTCCATTCCGACCCTCGGATCAAATTCTCGCAAATGAAATCCGTATTTCTCCGAAATTCTCTAACGTCGCCAAAATAGGCTGACTCTCACACCGGATCTCCAAATTCACTTCCGTTTTCACTCCTAAGTCATAAATCATCCCCCTAAACTAGTCGAATCATCAGAAATCCATTCCGAGCCTTCTAACACGGAAGTCCAATGTCCAGTTGACTTTTCTAACTTAAGCTTTCCATAAAAAGACTATTTATCTCATTTTTATCCAAATTCAATCCGAAACACTTCAAACTCAGCGAAATCATATAATAACACATGAAAAAGCAGAAAACAGGGAAAACGGGACGGACATACAAGAGACGACGGGTCGGGTCGTCACATCCTCCCCAACTTAAACAAACGCTCGTCCTTGAGCGTACCCAAAGTTGTACTAGAAGCAACCCAATAGCCAAGTGACATTACCAGGCGCGTACCCGGGGTGATATCATATCACCCTAACTCACATAGGTACCGATAACACAACACAGCTGAAATTTCACAATCCTTCTGGCCCATAATCCGTAGAACCACACTGCACTTCTTGAAATCATACACAAGATCAGAACATAACATCTATTCTCAGAATTAACACGAACCAGCTGTAACAACCCACATATGCAACCTTAGGTGGATTCATACAATATTCCACATATTCCAACACTCGGAGCGATCGCCTCTATCCACAACAGTTGCCCACAATACTCAATACCAATAGAGAGCCTCTTATCTAGCTAAAGACTTATTCGAACACATTTCGTATACTACCAATGACAGCTGAAACACATGATAAACCGAACCCATCTCTCAGACCACCCATTCATGAGTCCATTTCCTTTCTGACTGATATTACAACAGATTTCGGAGCCAAACCTCGATGTCACCTTTCTAACAAGCTGAAATCAAATATCCTCGTACTCAGTAATGACTCCAACGATCATCTCAACTACCACAAGCATCTGGTAATATGACACCTCAACACCGGCCTAAGCCACAACGTTCTCAACACAGGCACCGATAAGAAATGATCTGAACACACTCAAATCATGACACTGACCTAAACGAAAGAGCTGTAATTCAAATTCCTCCGCACAATCACAACATAGAACTAAAATCCCATCTCTCATCACATAAATAGAGTGCCTGAATCCTCCTAGAAAGGTCATAACATCATGTGGCCTTGCCACAACGCGCGATTCTTTCCAAACACTATTACCCATGAAGCACCTCAAGTCACCATGCTCAACAAAGACAAGCACGCATAGATTGAGGTCCGAAACCAAGCAATCTGTCACACCCTTGGTGAATCAAGTAATATACACCATTCAATCCTTAAAGGACACTACCGATACACTATCCGTCAAGCAATTCTCAATAGGGACTTTCCTCAGAATCCAGGAAGCAAGGAATACAAAGTAACATATGGAAGGCCATTATTAACATCACACCGTTACGGCGTGCAACCCGATCCAGATAACATACTCGTGGTGGCGTGCCACCCGATCCAGATACCATACCCGTGGCGGCGTGTCACCCGATCCTGCACATATATCTCATAAAAAGAGATGCACATCGTGTCAAATTTATTACAATAAACACATATAGCCTCATGCCCGGCCGCAAGAAACGCATCCGAAAAATTCCCTCAATACCGGAACTCAATCAATGGTAGAAACCTCTGCGCAAACATCCTCCACGACGGCCCAATGAATAAGCAATGCTTGCCATCCGTCCGCTGGTCTTTGGAGCAGAACCAGTCCGCTAGAACATAGTCTGATACACTTCGCCACGTAACCTGCAACATTTCCCAACATGACTCGTAGCACAATCGTATAGTATAATCCAACATAGAGACAATAACTCTACATTCCAATGTCGTATCCATAATTTAATATACTAAGCAAGGAAAGATCCACCCAGATTCAAAACTCCCAATAGCCGCTGATAGTACCAACACAAGACCCACGATCCATAACCACTACATAGACTGCACCGGAGAACTCCCAGCCTCCAACTAACCATAGCACACGAATCACTGAACCTGAACCCAAATACAAATACAGGTTACACCCGAGTATCCAATTATCCCGCGAGAGATATTCAAAAACTCCCTTGTACCATCACACAACTCGGGTATTAGCAATCGATCTCATAAGAAAGTGTCGTAACACTATTGATGTATCATTTGTGAGATTAACCTTTTTCCGAGACATATGCTATCGCCAAATCACTTCAAATTAACAATACCATTTCCTTGATTACCTAAAGTTACTCGCTATTTAGGACATGGACAAATCCACCATACCTTTCAGAACTGAATTGATATCTCACACACACCTATCTAGGTCCTTTACAACATACCACATATACCAGATCCTCCAAGGATAACACGATAACTTTCATCTCCCTTCTGCGCCGCAGACATCGGCGCACTCAACTAGTCTAGAACTTTCATAGATCCCATTTATAGGAAGAAAAATTATTATACACTCCATGCTCCGCTTGTTCATAGAAAACATACATCTCTAACCCATGATGAACTCAACAAAAATTCTCTCTCAATTCTATTTGCACAAGTTAACTGCCAAGGACGGAACCCCTCTACCTGAACCAAGCTAAGACGACTCTCAGTACTTAGGAGCTTCGCTGCCTAATGTACATAAGAGCCCATTACCTCGAACACATACCAACGATTGATCATATCCTTACCATACCGATTCGGTCCCCTAACAAGTTACTTTATTTTTCTTGATTCCCACCTGATTCATTTTCAACTTGATGTACCCTCTTGCTGTAGCACCACAATGCCTCAACCCAGGATCACTATACGAAACCCAAACACCAGACCATACTGTCTAAGACTCATAGGCCACTGAATACTTTATCAAACGTGCTCAGGATTACCACATTACAGAATAATTTACCCAAAGAACTTTCTACGACTTTGATTCAATTGCCCTTACTTTCTGAATACTGATACCTAGAATCCCGTAATTAACATAGAAGTACCACAAGTCTTGACCTATGCTAATGGAAACACTGACTTGGTCACATACTCAACCTCAAAACACTCGAGTTATACCTATCGAATCTCGATCACATCAAAAACCATTCTCAAAAGTCGATCACTCTTATACACACTGCGATTCACTTGACTTAATGAATCGAACCACTCGTGCCTTATCAGCACTCTGACACCACAGGACGAGATCTTATTCCGGTACAACCAAACAACTTCCTTCTCCTTGCGCTAAGCATTCTTTATCAACAACTCGAGACATTCCCGTATTTTCTCACACCTACGAAGCACTATGTAACCTTTGGCAAAATTTTGCTTCACTTGTGCCACCATCGGCTCACTTCATGTAACCAGAATTTATTCACCCGCATGCATCCAGTCGGAACTAACATAGTACATAACCGTACCACCAGCTCATCAACAACAACCTCCCCAACTTAGCTCGAAGCCATATACATCACAACACATATACTCTAATGCTATCGTAATATCATGGTGAGATTAAACTCACTTTTCCATAACCCTTTTGCAATTCTTGCATTCATTCACACCACCGCTAAGCCCACTCTCATGGCGACAAAAGTTTTACTAAGCCCCAAATTTTCCAAAAATTTCGGCGAGTTTCTTTTGTAATTGAGCCTATCCTCCTGCCAGAGAACCACCAAAACCATCCTAACAACGCGTCCACAACTTGACAAGACATCACAATGTATATCAATAACAGAAATCCCAATGCTACATGTGTTATATTATCAAAACTGACACATGAACATGCGTTGTACCTGTTTGAATCATAACATATAGAAAATACCTTTTAATTACACATACGACCTTCTAACATACACATAATGATCATACCACTTCAGAATAATCTGCAGGAGATACCCACCTGCTTGTTTCAATATAATATTTCGGTACATCATCCACCGCCATACTCCTCACGCAATCAATTGGTCTTCCCGAGTCTGGACTCATACCACAACACTCCCATCTAGGGGACTCGAAAATATTCTTCACGCGCCCATAACTCGGGGCAACACATCTGATCGCAATGGAAATCAAACACTTAATGGTCCGTTTATCACCTAGTAGACCTTCTTCAACACTACCAAGTCATACGGACTCATCACACGGCATCAACGTACTCCTCATGAAGCTATCCAACTGCCATTACCACAATTAGGGACAATATTTAACATATAAGCTCATAACACCAGCTCGCGCGGTCAGCACCTTGGTGCTCCTGCTATAGACAATATCTGGCCCCAAGTCCTCCAGACTGGCCTAACATCATCCTCACGAAGATTGCATCTCGCCCCTCGATCAGGGAATCACAATCCATCAAAACATATATAATACCGAGCGCTCATACGTGTATGCGAACACGTGGAAGGAATTTCAAGAGTTACTCCTTCAAGCTGAATCAAGGACGCACGATGTGATTTCAAGAAAGTGGAATGTTTCTTAAAGGTTCTGTAGCCTCCTTCTTATAAGTGTGGTGCACGACACACCCATAAATAAGACTCTACTAAGCCGGCTCATGACTCGCGAGGCCTCATAACCTAGGCTTTGATACCAACTTGTCACGAACCCAAACCCGGTCGTGATGGCGCCTGGCCGCGAGGCTGGGTAAGACCGAACAAACCACAACCAAGAACGACAATCCAGCCAAGAGAAGCAATTTAAAATAACACTGCTGAGCAAGAACAATAATCCTCCCAAAACCGAGGAGTCACGAGTACAGAGCCTCTAACAAAACAGGATACAAGTCTGAACGGAAATGATACAAAGTCTGACAAAATAACAAAAAAACAGACTACTAGAGACAGAGTGAGTGGTCCGTCGGACGCTGGGCAGCTACCTCAATACTATGAATAGCTCGGGTAATCAACAACATCAACACTAGGTCTCTGGAGCACCTGGATATGCACACAAGGTGCAGGGAGTATGGGGTGAGTTTACCAACTCAGCGAGTAATAAGCATGTATAAAAATCCGAAGATAGGAAAACATGAAATAACACAAAATGAAGCTATCTAGCATTTCTATACACTACAAGCCTCAAAGATATACAAATAAAGCAACAACAAATAGATGCATGATATGCAATGCAATGCATGGACACTGCGGAACGTGCAGCCCGATCCATATAGGTATTCGCGCTCACTGTGGGGGTTCAAACTCCGGAGGGGCTCCTACAGCCCAAACACCATATCATATAGTGTCAATAGTTACCACTGTTTCCATCACAATATACGGTGTCCTTAGTTACCACCATTTGCATTACAACACGCGGTGTCCTTAGTTACCACCGTTTTATTTATAATACGCGGTGTCCTTAGTTACCACCATTTTCATTACAATACGAGGTGTCCTTTGTTACCACTATTTCCATTTAAAATACACAGTGTCCTTAGTTATCACCGTTTCCATTTAAAATAATATACAATCCAAAAATAGCGAGATAGTACTCGTCAGCCCCAAATATCGTTTAAAAATCATTTGAGTTTTCAAAACGTCAAAATATGGCTGAGTTTGCAAAAATAGTATTTAAACCTGGACTGATTTCAAATAATACGCAAATCACAAAAAATCTGAGACAATGATCCCTGAAGGATTCTACAAGTCGGCACAAGACCCCAAACATGGCATCAAGCCCAAATATCATCAATATAATATGCGAAGCAATCGCCAACATAGTACAATATATCCCTGGGATTGGACCAAGTCACAATTTCCAACATATACGATCCTGCACTAGCCATGGAGTGAGTTTTTAGCCTCATAATAGTGTCACAATGTGATATACCGGGGTTTCAAACCCTCGGGTCATCATCTACACCCATTACTCACCTCGAACCAGCGAAATCTCAAGCTCGTGACGCCTTAACCTCGAGAATCAAGCTTTGCGGATGCCAAATCTGATCAAAACCAATATGAATACGTCAAAATAGGCCAATGGAACATAACCCAATCGAAATAACTCGAAATACAACCAAAAACACGAAGTTGGCAAAATCCTATCCCGCGACCACTTCTCAAACAATTATGAAATTTACATTTTCATAATCCTCGTCTCGCCACGAGTCCGTACATATAAAATTCATCAACATCGGAGTCCAATTTCTCCTTCAAATCCCCAATTTACATTCAAAATTTCAAGCCCTAATTCATCCCCTTTTTGATTTGATTCCAGAAATTTAAGGGCTAAATTCATGTTTAAAAGATATTTTGAGTCCATAAAACTTACCTCCGATCATTCCTCTTCGAATCCCTCTTCAATTTGCACCAAAGAGCTCTCAGGATTTTTCAAAAATGGTGGAAAAATAAGCTTGGTCGCGGATGAAAACTCATTAAAAACCCACTGCCCAGCTGCTCCTCCTTCAATGCGAACGTGTGGCTCTCCTGCATTCGCGTTGGCCAAAATGTCCTGGGCTTCCGCTTACTCTACGCGAACGCGGAGCCCTTCCGCGATCGCAATGCACAGATCAGGCCCCTCCTAAAACTCCTCTATGCGGACGCTTCTGAGGAATGCGAACGCGAAGGCTAAAGGCCTCAGGTCTATGTGAACGCACAACTGTATACGAACTCAGAGACTAAAAATCCACCTGCACTGCTGTTGTGAAATCTGCCACTTCCAAAAGCCGGATTTGATCCGTTTGACCACCCGAAATCACCCCGAGGCCCTCGAGACCTCAACCAAAAGCACAAACACAGCCTATTACCTCAATCTAACTTGCTCGGTCCATAAAAACACTAACATTAACATCAACAATCACCAAATTCCTCTAATTCAAACTTGAATTAAACTTGAACTTTCCAAAATTGCATTCGATGCTGAAACCAACCAAACGAAGTCCGAATGACCTGAAATTTTGCACACGTATCCAAATTCACCTATCAAAGCTACTACAGCTTTCGAAATTCCATTCTGACCTCGGATCAAATTCTCCCACACCAACCGGATTTCTCCGAAATTCTAACTTCGCCAAAATAGGCTAACTCTCACACCGGATCTCCAAATTCACTTCCTTTTTCACTCCTAAGTCATAAATCATCCCCCGAAACTAGTCGAATCATCGAAAATCCATTCTGAGCCCTCTAACACACAAGTCAATGTCCGGTTGACTTTTCCAACTTAAGCTTTCCTTAAGGAGACTATTTGTCTCATTTCTATCCAAATTCAATCCGACACACTTCAAACTCACCGAATAACACATAAAGAAGCATAAAATAGTGAATACGGGACGGACATACAAGAGATGACGGGTCGGGTCATTACACTCGAGTACTCGAGTTCTCTGATTGCATTTTTGCAGTAACAACTTTGTCTTATAATTTCACTTTAATCTTCAAGTTATTTTAAGTAATACCTTCAGGTGCCATTTAATATCTTTATATAACAGTCAGTTATTACACAACATAAAGATGAAATAAATACAGGTTTCATTTAAATAATTTACCCATCTTTTATCAACAGTGATTTTCAGAAAAAATTAATTTATCTACAATTAAACTACATTGAAATATATTTTAACTACAAAGTCCCAATAAGTGATTGACAGGACTACATTTAAACCACATTTAAACTACATTTTAACTATAATCTGGAAACAGTTTACATTCATTATTTTCTTTATTAATTTCAGACGTTTTGTATATAGTATATACCAAAGTTTAACTATTCAATAAAACAAAGACAACCATTGACGCTTGACAACATACATAAAAAATGTAAATAGTGCAGATATACAAATTTATGTTTATACTTATTAATCATCTTCAAAAAGTAAAACAATTACACAATAAATTCCAATAATTTGAGCTCACTATCATTTATTTTGAATAACTATTCTAGCTACATGATATTTATTTCTTTTTCGGCGCATTCTTGCAAGTTCTTTTGTTATGCCCTTCACCTACACAATTGCCACATGAAACCTTGTACTTCTTTGACTTTATTTCATCAAATGTTTTACATCTTTCCTTGTAAGGTCTACCTGGCTGCCTTTTATCTCTCGCCGGTGGATTTACTACCTCATCCAAAATATGTTGTGGAACATCCCATTTGGCTTCATTTGGAAGATGATTTACTGACATTTCATAGGTAAGAAGAAGGAATACGGAGAGCAATAGTTGTCAGGCCTTTCATTCCTATGCCTTAATGCTGCCAAAGCATGCACACAAAAGTTCATCAAGTTGGAATTGTCCACAACTACATTTCTTGTTTTCTAGACACACAATGTACCGCTTCATACCATCTAACACAGTATGTATATGATCTTTTGAAGCCCTCACCTACAATTAAAGACCAAACAGAAATAATAATACATCAATCAGTTAACTAGATTATCAACAATTTACCTACAAATCAGCTACAAATAAACTACATCTTCAAGAATAACTACATTTATCCACAATTTGACTACATTTTAACTGCAAACTGGAAACACTGCAGCTACTAGTATTTTTTTCTCCTACACCAAATAAGAAGATCTTACCTTTAGTTTCTGAGATAATGTATTGTTATCTTCCAATTCTTTGTTGAATTTGTGACCAAGGAATGTGAAAGTACCCTTTGCCTTCAATAACTTTTCTTTTTTCCAACGTTCTAGAAGAGTCCTCATATGCTCAAATAGATCAAATATTGGCAGCTTTCTTGCCTCTTTTGTTACAGCATTCAACGACTCAACAATGTTTAACATCATAGTAAAAGTTCTACTCATCGTTGCATGTACTCTTGACCATCTATGATAGCGAATATCATGTAGGTAAGACGACACACGCGGGTCTACCTCTTCAATCTTCATCATCCGTTCATTGAATTCATCAAGTGTTATGATCATGTTGTAGCAAAGTACAATTCATGTAATTGTAAATGTGCCTTCTTGAATTTTGACCTTATATTTATCCATATATGCCACATGCAAAAGTAGTGTGCCATGCCCGGATAGACAACTTATGTTGCCTTTAATATACTCTCATGCCTATCTGAGACAACACACATTTAAGGTCTTTCACCATATGCCTCCTTGAATTGCTCAAAGAACCACTTCCAAGACGCGTCGTTTTCATAGTAAACCACAACATATGCCAAGGGCAAAATAGTACCTACATTTTTAGACATAAAATAAGATTAAATAATAACTACAAATATATATATTGAGAATGTAGACAATTTAACTACATTCATTTATCTAACTACAAATTAACTATAATACAACAACAATTTAACTACATTTTATAGACTGTCTACAAAATAACTACAAAATTGTTGCATTATTTACCTGCTGCATCCATGGTGCTTGCTGTCAGCATAATCCCCATGTATGTTGACTTTATGAATGACCCATCAACCACTACTACCGTCCTACAATGTTGCCAACCATTTATTGATGTACAAACAGTAACAAATGCCTAAAAGAAGCAATCATCTGCTGCCTTCTTCAATTTAATAACAGAACCGGGATAATGCTTCTGAAGAATATAAAAATATTTTGGTAATCTGTTGTAGGAGTCTCACATATTCCCTCTCAAAAACTGTAATGCTTTTTCCTTTGCTTTCCATGCTTGCAAGTAGCTTAGGTTCAGTCCATGTTCGGATAACATGTCAGTTTTTATGTCCTTTGGGGTGTAAACAGTCTTAGGATCACAATACTTTGGAATGACCATGCTACCAACTACTGCTGCAGTACATTTGTGCTGTATGAATGTTTCGTCCATTGGACATAATGCGTGTTGTCGGCTGAAACGTCTTATCTTGAACATTGCCGAACAATTAATTGACGTTGCCTTGAAATGCCATTTGCAACTTTCAGCTACACATATAAGCTAGTAGCTACAAAAAAATACAATATTTACACATATTTATGAAACACTACAATTAACAACAGACTACAAGTTAACTACAATTGCATAAAACAAACCTATCTTCAATAATACACTGATTTTGCAGATCTATGATCCATAAATAACTACATACCTTCTATGACTTGATCTTTTTACTCTGAACTGGAACTTGTGCATCACTGAATAATTCTTTATTGCAGCAGCTACTGTTTTCTTGTCCTGATACACTTGTCCTTCTTCAATACATGTTTGCATAGATTCAGTTATTATTTCACTTTGATATTCCTCTATAGCTGGTGAGGATGGAATTTCTAGTAACCTTAGTGATCCTGAAGACCTGCAGATAATACATTCACCAATATAGTAACTATGTAGGTAAATTTGAAAGCAACATCGCTTTATCCTTTCCAGTACTATATGATAATTGTAGTTTAATTGTAGGCAAATGTCGTTATATTGTAGATAACTAAGTAACACAATAACTCTCTGCAATGTCGTATCAAACATACATGTACTAATGCTTTCATTGGTGATTGCCAATTCCATATTGAAATCTCTTACGCTAATACATATGTGATACGAACCTAAGTTTTTATTCTCCTTTTTTGTTTCCATATGCACACGAACCCCCATATCATTCTTAATCTCCAATGGAGGACAATTCTCGTTCACAATGTATTTTATTTCTACAATTTTATCTGATGTATCAATCGATAATTGTTCTGCAATTGTATAAATGAGAATTTCGTAGCTTGCATAATCTACCAAAATGGCATCAACTTCAAAATCTCTAAATCTGCCATAGTTATCCCAATTACCATTCAATTTCAGCATTATTAAGATTTTTGACATAATTTCGTGTAGTTGATAGAAAAACAGACGAAGAACAGATATAGATTCGAGAATTTTTGTACTGATGTCGACGAAGAACTGTATTCAACAATTTTAAATTTCTACAATTTGATTGCTGGAGATTCTGTAGCGTGGAACTGTATTCAATAATTTTGGATTTCTACAATTTGATTGTTGGAGATTCTGTACAGTGCGTGTTTTTAGAATTATTGTGAGTTACAGAAGATAGATCTATTTCCGGTACAGAAGGAGAAAATTACGTTGCAATGAATTTCCTATTGTTTTAAATTTCGAAATTAATGGTGATAGAATCACCATTAAATCTGATTCATATAAATTTGGCGCGTTTTTAGGGTAGAATTTACCTATTTTTGGTTTGGTACAGATTTTGTAGTGAAACTGTGGATTAGGCGGGTAAATACCAAATTATGAATAGTTTTGGTAATAAGAGTTCGTATATGGTATAGATAGGAAAAAATCTCATTTTATATAGTCATGATATGGTTTACAAGATATTGCCTTAAACAAAAAAAACCCGCTAGGCCCGCTAAGCCCAGGACCATATGAGCTTAGGCCCGCCATGGACGAATCTCACCCGTTGAGCCCACGAAGCTCGAGACCGCCACAGCCCAGACCCACTAAGCTTGAGCCCATTAAGCCCGGCACATTAAATCCATTTAAACCCGGGCCCGGTCAAGAGAGCAGCATTACTTCCACCTCGCCTCTATAGAATAATTTGTATGTTCCTTCCAAAGGAACAAAACTTTATGCATGGCCAAACTAGCAACACTACAACACCCAAATTACATTCATATAGAGATTCACCTCTGCCATGATTGATGTAAATTTGGCGCCTTCATTCAGCAGCGAAACTTCTTTTACTGTAATTTTCTCAAATTAGAATATATGCTATTCAACAACTTGGATTTCTTCGAAAACTTTACCTAATTAAGCGTGCAATTTTGGGACTTTTGAAACAACACATGTTCCCATTTTTTTTCTTTTTCCCTTTCCTTTTGGTAAGTTGTTAAAGTATTAAAAATAATATTATAGCGACTGTCCAAAAAGGTGTAAAGAGGTGCTTTACATGTAGAGAATGCTACGCCTCGTTCTACTTGATGTTCGACCAATTCAATACATTTACTCTAATTCTTCAAAATGTCAAGGATAAAAGTGAAACATTTATTATACAGTAGGATAAAAATCTATAAAAGTAAAATTCTACTCAAGAAAGAGTAATTCACTTTTCATAAATTTGGTTTGCAAGGTCAATTTTGACCTTTGGGATATCCGGATATAGAGGAACCACAAATGTAGGCTTCTATATATTAAAGATTTTTGCCTAAACGGTGATAATTATTTTGTCCCTCAAAGTTCGATTCACATGTCTAACTTCGCCCTAGAATTCGACAATGTGGATAGACACATCTAGCAACGAGTCCGAAAATTTTAATGCTTTTTTGGACAAAAAAAAATATTATTAATATTAAAAAAAAGTTACACAAGTAAGTAATTCGCAATATTATACTGCAAATTATTAATTTTTTTAATAATTCGCACTATAATACTGCGAATTACTAAACAAAATTACTAACGGCCCCACCAATTAACTGACATAACAATAATTCAAAAACATAAAACGTAATACTATACTGCAAATTAATTTATTAAATTTTTCTACAAGAAAGCAATTTTTTTCACATGGATTTCATCTTTTTCACAATTAACTAATTTATTTGGTTGTGTTATTGGTTGCTAACGTCTGAGTTTATTATATCCCAGTTGGGTCTTGTTTAATTGTGCATATTTTATTTTTTTAGTGAAAGTACTTATTTATCACATAGGTAATTACACTTAATTGAATTTCTTTAGAATCTTAATAAGTATTAGATGCTATTTATTAAAACCATTAAGGTAAAAATAACAATGAAAGTTCTTCTAATAGTATCCTTAACACACTGTAGTTGTTGTCTACGATTTTACTTTTACTCTTTCAAATATTCAAATCAACTTTGTTTGCTTTAACACACTATATTATACTGCGAATTTTTTTTTTTATAATTTGCAGTATAGTGAATTACTCTAACGGTTAAATTTTTGTTAAAGTAATTCACAATATAATACTGTGAATTACATATTTGTATAACTTTTTTTTTAAAATTAAAAATATATTTTTTTCTCTAAAAAAGCATAAAAAAGTTTCGATCTCATCTTGCAACCTGCTAATCTGCCGTGCATGATTCCCATGATAGACATCCCACCTGCTTAAGCTGTTTTCCTGATTATTTTAATAAATATCTCACAACGTCTAGGTTATCCCTCATCGTTACTTTTATTCGAGTAATGGCTATACTTTTGAAATTTATTTATTTTGAAAAATCTTTTTTAATTAGAAGTATTTTTTGAAAATATACTTTTAAAGAGTAATAATTTGTATTTGACTAATTAATTTGAAAGTATATTTGCCAATATTAGAGGGAAAAGCTATAGGACAAAGTTACTTTTTCAGTTTTTGCTACTACTCAAAAGCACTTATTTTACTCCTAAAAATTTAACCAAACACTTTAATTAAAATAAGCATTTTTTAAAAATAAACATTTTTGATTCCCCTGAAATTGGACCAAACCTGCTAGCACTTTTTTGTTGCCATTCCAAGCTTTAGGAAAATAAAAAGCGGAATGGATTCTTGGCTACTTAGAGTTGTAGAGCATTTGAAAGCTGATATGTTAAATTTTTTTATTTGAACACTTCAACTCATAATTCCCTTAACTAATAAATATATTTGACAATTGATTATACTGATGTGGCAATGACAAATGTGATGTGAACAAAATGCATATCAATAATACAGAAAATACGCATGAATGCAATAATATGATTTAAAAAAATACTTTATCAATAGGGAAGAAAATTTAAAAATAAAAAGAAAAGGAAAAAAAAGACCCCTAGCGCATCAGTACTCATTTCTGCTCTTTTGCTTCTCTTCAAACTAAGCGAAGAGAGAGAGCATCAGAGAATTTAATTCCGGCTAAATTCGATATGAAGATTGAGTAGTTTTACTTATATTTTATGATTTTAGAATTTCTAAAAAAAATAGGGTTATATGACTGGTTGCCGACGAAGTAGAGGTGGCAGCCATTGAAGTTTTCTGGTGATCAAAAAGCACTCACCCCTCTAAACCACTGATGGTCTGAAGAAAAGCCTATCATCTAATTTATCTTCGTCAAAATACAAAAAGGGCATATATTTGCAATCGTATTGGGCTTCCTCCATTGTTTCAAAATCATGGATTCTCATTATTTTTTCTGAAATTTCAAATTTCTTTTTTCTAGACTAACCATGCACATAGTGGTGTTGTGAATTTGATTTAGAAATAAGATACAGAAAGAACACTGAGGAAAAAAAGAAAAAAGAAGAATAAAAATAAGGAAAGAAATGGAAGTGGGTGACGGAGAAGAAGGTAGATAGGTGGCTACGGGTCACTAGGTAGTAGAGAAGTGTTGCTCTTTTTCTCTCTCTCTCTCTCTTTTTTTATTTGTAATATCTTTTTTGCTGATTACTCCTTCGTTCCACAATAAGTGTCCAATTTACTTTTAGCACGCCCATTAAGAAAATACTAAATCCTTTACAAAAATACCTTGTATGACTAAACTACCCCTAATTAATGTGAGGAGCAAGAAAACGTTTTTAGGGATATGTACATAGGGGTTATTTTTTAAAAACAAATTGAATTCTTTCTTGATTACGTAACTAGACACTTATTTTGAACCAAAATGAAAAAGTAAATTGGACACTTATTGTGGACTGGAGGGAATATTTATTTAAAAACATGACCTACAAATAACACATATCAAGTAATAAATAGTCTAGTATATGACGTGTTGTACATGTCGGCGCAACTAATATACACATAGTTCGTATTTTGATGCTCCGGAAGTATCACAGTGACCGTCACACATGTTAGATTTCAGCTCAATCCAGTTGGACAAGATTTATCTTATATTGTGGAGCCAGTGGCTATATTGGATAGGCAGATCAGAAAGTTAAGGTCTAAGAACATTGCTTCATTAAAGGTTCAGTGGCGGGGTCAACCGACCGAGGAGGCGACTTGGGAGACCAAGCAGGATATGTGCAACTGATACGCTCATCTTTTCACTACAAAAGGTATGTTCTATATGCTCATTCGAGAATGAACAAATGTTTAAGTGTAAGAGGATGTAACGACCCGGCCAGTAATTTTTGAAATTTATGTCTTGATCCCCAATTTAAATGTTTCCCCTAAGTTTATTTATGCTATTTTGGTTTTTTGGGATGTTTGATGTTAGGGTTAAGAGCGTTTTGGGACACTTAGTCCCTAAATGAGAGCTTAAGTGTTAAAAAGTGGTCCGCAATTGGAAAAGTGTGAAGACGACCAATGAATGGAAAACAAATGGTTCTGTTAGCTCTGTTAGTTTATTTCGAGGTTGGGAGCGTGTTCGTAGCGTATTTTGGGAGCCCGTAGCTCATTTATGCTTGAAATGCCGAAGGTTGTATTTTTGATTTTTTGGTCCGATTGTAAGTTTTTGATCCGAGGGTCGGAATGGAATTCCGAAAGTTGAAGTAGCTTCCTCATATCATATAAGATGTGTGTACTAAATTTTAGGTCATTCAGACATGTTTTGGATAGGTTTTTGATCGAAAGCATATTTGGATAAAAATTGTAGTTCTTAGGCTTGAATATGTGATTAAATAGGGTTACCGGTGTTGTTTTAGGTGTGTTATGGATTGGTACAAGTTCGAATAAGGTATTTGGTTTTATTGGTGCTTTTGGTTGAGGTCCCGGGGGTCTTGGGATGATTTCAGGTGGTTAACGGAGAAAATCTTTAAGTGTTTCCGTAGCTGATATGTCTCTTTTGTTATTTTCACTTCTGCGGCTTCGGAACCGCAGAAATGGAGCCGCAGGAGTGGCTTCTTCATCGAAGAAGCGAGTTTTTCCATTTCTTAGAAAACCGCAGAAGCGGTCCCCTGTTCGTATAAACGGGACTGCAGAAGCAATTGTTTGTCCGCAGAAGCGGAATCTAGTCCTTTTAATGAAATCTACAAAAGCAGCTCGTGGTCTGCAGAAGCGGTCCCTTGTCCGCATAAGCAGAAACCACTGTTCAGATATAAAAAATTCGAGGGCTGAGTTTCAAAGTCAGAAAAATCAAATAAGAGCTCGAATAAAGGCGATTCTGAGTGTGTTTTGAAGAGAAGATAATTGGATTATGTTTCCTCGATCCCTCCTAGTTATATTATGTCATTTTCTAGTTAGATCTATCATTAAAATTTGAATTGAGATAAAAAATTGGATAATTTGGGTATAACTTCATTGGCTAAATTATTGTGTTTTGAGTGAGCATTTGACCTCCTATATGGGAAATTTTTTATATGGTTAGACTCGTGAGAGTACGAAGGTTCTGAAAATATAAATCTTATTTGATTCCGAGATGTTGTCTTGAGGGAAATTTTGGTCATTTTATTTATTTATGCGCCTTAGCCTTGATTTTAATAGTGGAATCAGTTTCTTACGATGTTGTTTACGTTATGTAATTGAATTTACGAGATTTGGTCCATTTGGAGTCGGATACTCGTGGCAAAGGTGTTGCTCCTAGTTGATTATTGCGTCGGTTCGAGGTAAGTGGCTTGTTTAACTTTTTGTGGGGACCTTCTCCCCTTAGGACTTTTTATTTGATGATTCAGTGCCTTGTACGTGAGATGACGAGTGCGTACTTGTGCTAATTGTTGAACTCCCGATATTTACTTAGAATAATCAAGTTGCTATTCCTTTCTTACTTGCTTTATTACTTGCCACATAGCCTGTGATAGCCTAGAAAAGCATGCTAGATAACTTAATTGTTTTAATTGCCTAATTTGCCTTGTTGCATTATGTGAAGCATGTTAGGCAAGATTCCCTGTTGCCTTGGTGTTTAATTCCATTTCCGATTATTCCCTGGCTGTGATTGCATATTTATACTTAGGACTACGAATGTGGGATTCCGGTAGCACCCCCTTTTTTGTTTACTTTCGGACTGCGGGTTCGATTCCCGATAGATGCCCCTTGCACATTTACTTTGGGGCTATGGGTTAGATTCTCGGTAGATCTCCCTGCACATTGATGAGTTGGACTACGGGACGGTATCCCGAAAGATCCACTGACAGTTGAAAAGGACTATAGGACGTTATCTTGGGAGATCCTCACGGCATCATTGATATTGAGATGCACTTTTTTTCCCGTGTTTATTCCTTATTTTTGTTATTTTTCGTTGACTTGTAGATTCTATCTTATTTCACTCTGTTTCCATTATTTTTACCTATTTTCATACTACATATTATTTTTATTATGTTTATCTCAGTAGGGCCCTGACCTTCCTCGTCACTACCCGACCGAGGTTAGGCTTGGCACTTACTGATTATTGATGTGGTGTGGTCACGCCTCTTCTGCGCATGTTTTTCATGTGCAGATCTATGTACCTCTACTCAGACGCAGTATCAGTGAGGCAGGAGGACTATAGAGACTTCGAGGTAGATCTGCTGTGCCGCAGACCGATGAGTCTCCCTCTTAACTCCATCTTTAGTACTTATTTTTCTTTTCTTTGGTTGTTTGATATTCTGGAGTTTGGAGCCTTTACTACACACTTCTGTAGCCTGTGTTGCCCGTGAGTTTTTGGGTTTTGGGATTGTTTTAGACTTGTGATATTGAGTTGTATAAGCTGAGCGTCATTCAGTACAATTTATTTTCTAGATATTTAAGTTGGTTTTTCTCTTTTTTCCACAATTATATTATTTCTGCAATGTTAGGCTTATCTGTTTGTGGGGAGTAGGTGTCGTCGTGACATGTTCATGGTTAGTGAACTAGGGTCGTGACATTTATGTGTGCTCGAGGTAATGAATTCTTACAGGTATTTTGCAGCAATGCTCTTGGGTTTTGTTGGCTTGTTTAACTTGTTCTAGTTTGAAGGATTCAACCCTGGTAGTTTAATTTGGGCAAACAGAATTATGAGGGTTCGTGTTGATTTCTACTGTGGTTGGAGAGGTGTATTTTCTACGAGGATAAAATCATGGGATGTGTAATTATTCATCTTTTATATTAGATCAATGGAAGTTCTTGGCTAGATGAGTTACAGTTCAGTTCTGAAAGGAAGTTCATAAAAACTCTTAGGCAACGAGCAACCTCAGATAATCATGGAAATGGTATTGCTAATTGGAAGTTATTTGACAAAAGTCTATGTTTCAGAAAAAGATCAACATGATTTAGTTGATGGCACTTCGATAGTATTGCGGCACTTTTTTATTGGGTCGACAGGTGATATTCGGGATTTCTTAGTGGCATAGGGAAATTTTAGAGTATCTATCGTGGAATGATTGAGTATTAAAGGTGTGGAATGTGTTCGGACATCGAAATTGGGATCGGACATGGTGATACATGTGTCGTGTGGATGTGGAGTTGGAAGCTCTCATATTCAGGCTATGATGTGGTATTAGATTCGGATGTGATGTTGGGGTTTAGACTGGTTGTCTACATGTTGGGTTATTCAAGATTATTGTGCTATGGGATATGCCAGAAATGCCACGGGAGTGGTCGCGAGATGTGTTGGATTATGTTCTAGTAGAGTGGTTTATATTTCGAAGACCCGGTGAGTGACTTGGAAGGATTACCTTTCTTAATTGGTCCTTCGTGGTGGATGTCAGTGCAGAGGTTTCTACCATTGATTATGTTGCGATGTTGAGGGACTTCTCGGATGTGTTTCTTGTGGCCGGGCATGTCGCCGGGCGAGGTTGTTGATTTCGGTATTGATTTGGTACCAGGCACCGTATTGTAGGGACTGGTAGAGTTAAGGAGTTGCGAGAATAGCTTCAGGATTCCTTAACAAGGAGTTTGTTGGTAGACCAATATGGATGCGTGTCCTAGCTTAAGTTGGCTTGGTTTGCTCTAAATTGTATGGTTGAGGGATATACGGATTCAATTGTTTTTGAGCTTGTTGGTAATCTAGGAGATCTATGAGGTATTTTTGGTGTTGTGAGGAATTATGATTTGTTGGTTATGGGTACATATGGGGCGGGTTATTTGAGGCCTCATAGTGGAAGTCGAGCAGGAACAGTAATTGGGCATGGCTCGGTGGATGGCATATTGGTTATGTCCTACCGGGTTTGCGTTGTATATGTTACTTGTTTCACCGTGAGTGTAATGATTTTCTCTAGTTCAAAGCATAAAATTGTGTGTGGTTATCAATTTCGGCAATAGTGACTTGATGTGTCTCAGGTGGAGAAGTGTTTGGATAGGATCGCGCATGGCGGCGAAGCTATGTTCGGACCGTTGCTTATTGGTGCTCGTATTATGTGATGTGCCGGAGAATTTCGGTATATTTCAATACTAATTCCTTAGATTTTAGCTTGTTTTAATGCAGTTATAACCAATACATATGTAGTTTTGTTATTTCTGTACTACATAAGGAAGGGGAACCCAAGGACATGGAAATGGAAGCGAAAAGACAAGAAAATAGCAAAATGTTGCACAAATGTTGATCTGCAGCCCTCTATGCGATCGCAGATCAGACATGCTAGCTGCATAATGGACAACAAATCGCAAACTGAAGCAGAGTCCTAAGCTTAATTTCAACTCAAGAATGCGGTTCAATATGTGACCGCATAATCAATATGCGAGCCACAAAATGAACCGCAAACGAGCCATGAAGATCACTCAAGGTCGAAGATGCGGAGAAAACTGTGGCCACATAACTCAAATGCGGACCGCATAATGGGAATTCGATTAAGACCTGTAAATTAGGGTTTTAATATGTGGTCTGGATGTTCAAAATGCGAACCGCATACTTGTTCTGCTACAAGAATGCAGTCACAAACCGAACCTGAAAGGCCAATTTTGTCCCTTTTCTGTCCCGAGTTTTTCCCCACTATAAATAGTTTTATGAAGTCTTTGTGGGATCATCTTGTCTAACTTTTGAACTACATTCCAAGACATAAATATTCTTTCTTTTTGGAAGCTTTTGGTTGAAGATTCCATACTTTGTAAGCATTCATGACATTAAATATTAGTTAATTTTTATATTGTAATATGTGCATCTAACTTTAAATACTAAGGTTGTGGACCCTAAATTGGTGTTATGTTAATGGGTGTCTAACATTGAATATATGTGTAATGGTTTTTTGATATTTGTTTACTTCTCATTCTTCATTTATTATTGGTGGTTGCAAAAATTAACAAAAGCCATTAAATTCTTGCTTTGCTTGGATAAGTGGGTTAGAATATGGTAGAAGTAAATATCATTGAGTCAAGGCTTTAAACCTTGTTAAATAAAATCGCCTAGGAATAAGTGGGTTTTAGTTGGAATACATTGATGAATCTTCATTGTAACTCTTTTACATTTGGGAAAATTATATAGAGGAAATACTAATCAACTATTGGGAAGTATTGGGTAGTATTTTAGGCATCATTTGCATATCAAAAGAACCCTCCATTAGAAATATATCACATTAACACCTGTAAACATTACACTTTATTAAAGGGGACACAACCTTGGTTGCTTAATCCAATTGATCACTCGTTACATATTTCAATTAGACATTACTTCACATCAAACTCCTTACATACACTTGTTACTACAAACCACTCTCTTGTTGCTATTAACTAAATAAAGATAAGACTTTAGTCGAGAAACACACTGAACGAGAAACCTTTTCGCACCTATTCCCTGTGGGATTCGAACCCAAATTTGTTGGGTTATTATATTTAACACTGACTGTCTTACACTCTTTATTAAAGTGTAATTTGAGCGTATTAAATTTTGTCACCATTGCCGGGGAATACGGTTTTGAAATTATTATTTACTGTGTTCTTTACTTATCGTCTATTTCTATTTCACCACACTTTGCTTTGCTTGGTGTTAATAGGAAAACATGTCAGATTATGGTGATGATGTGGAGGGAGAAATGGGGGAAAATCCTTTTGCATACATCGAGGAATACATCGAGGACACTAACGCCATTGTGCCTCCCACCATTGGTGCGGCTACATTTAAAGTTGATCACAGGTTGATCCTTATGCTTAGGGCAGAAGGGTTCTTCAGAAACTACACTGACGACGATCCAACGCAACACCTAAGGAAGTTTGTGGGGGTGTGCGCAATTCACAAATAGAACAATGTAACCAACGATGCTTTGAGATGGAGATGCTTCAAGTATTCTCTAGCTTGGGATGCAAGGAAATGGCTCCAGAATCTACCTCCATATTCTATACATTCTTGGGCCAAGCTTGTTCGGGCATTCTTGTCCAAGTGGTTCGTGTAAAGCAAAAAGTCTGAGTTGCGGGACAAGATTTTCTTCTTCAAGCAAATACATGGGGAGCAGTTTCATGAGGCATGGGATCGTTTCAAATTATACTTGGTGAGGTCTCCAAACCATGGTTTCCCAGATTCCATGTTGTTGGAAATTTTTTACATGGGTTTGGATTTTATGAACCAAGCCATCACCAAGAATGCAGGTGACAGATCTTTCATAGACAAATCATTTGCTCGAGTGACACAAGTCCTGGACAAAATAGCAAAGCACAATCAAGCATGAAATTCAGAGGATACTACCGGAGGAATCTCATATGGCTCTCCCTCTTTGAGCAATTTGATCCAGGAAAATGAGGAGAGTGATCAAGTGATTGTCGGGCTTGCTACAAATGTAAATGTGCTAACAAAAATATTTACCGAGACTTAGACAAAGAAAGAGAATGCAGTGGAGGATGTCCAATCCAACATGGAGTAAAATTTTGAGGAAGCAAATTATATCAACAACCCTCAATGAGGGTAACAAAGGCAACCCTACCATGGTCAAGGGCAACAAAGCCAATGGAGTCCAAACCCCCAGCGGCAAGGCAACCAACAATGGAGAAATAATCAAGGTAACTCACATCAAGGAAATTGGAACAACAACAACAAAAATTTGCAAACTGGAGCTCCAACCCGTATGTTCCCCCAAAAGGTCATTATGCAAATCAAGGGTCGTAAAGTGAGTCAAAGTTAGAAAGCATGCCTGAAAGAGTATTGCAAAACCAAGAAACGTCTGACGCATCCATGAGAAACATGACCAAAGTTGTTGTCTATAACACCGCATTTATCCAAAAGGTAGAGATGAAAATGAGAGACCTTTCAAGAGAGAAAAACCCAAAGCAAAAGGGAAACCTCCTAGTGATACCATTGCGAACCCGAAGAGTGGTGGAGGTGGATCTGCTTCTCATGTCATGGCAATAACTACTAGAAGTGGGAAGGTTTTACAAGGTGACATTAAGCAAGAGGTTGTGGGGAATGAAGCCTAACAAGGTGTTGAGGCGAAGAGCAAGGGGTTGTTGAAGTTGAAAGGGTGCCGAAAAAAGAAAAGGTACAAGAAGTGATCCAAGAAAAGGAGAAGGAGACATCAAAAGCTCCACTTCATATTCCTAGACCTCCTCCACCTTTCCCTCAAAGATTTATTTGAAGGGTTGATGATAGAAAGCTTGAGGATTTTCTTGAAGTCTTTATGGATGATTTCTCGGTGGTTGGTGATTCATTCGAGCACTATCTTAACAACCTTAGACAAGTGCTCAAGAGATGCGAAGAAACAAATCTTGTGTCAAATTGGGAGAAGTGTCACTTCATGGTTGACGAAGGCATTGTGCTTGGGCACAAAATTTCAAAGCATGGTATTGAAGTCGACCAGGTAATGATTGAGATTATTTCAAAGCTTCCTCCACTGACTTCTATGAAAGGTGTTAAAAGTTTTCTAGGGCATGCCGGGTTTTATAGGAACTTCATCGAGGACTTCTCAAAGATTTCTAACCCCATGTGCAAACTCCTTGAGAAAGATGCCAAATTCGTGTTCGATGAGAAATTCCCTAAAGAATTTAAGGAGTTAAAGCAAAGGCTCACCACGACACCCATTACTGTAAGGCTCGATTGGTCACTTCCCTTCGAGCTCATATGTGACACCAGTGGTGTAGCCATTGAAGCAATGCTTGACCAACGTCGCAACAAAGTTCTCCACCTGTTGCACTATGCAAGTAAAATTCTCAATAGGGCACAAATGAACTACACGGTAACTAAGCAAAAGCTTCTTGCTATTGTGTATGCTTTCGCAATATTCCGGGCCTATTTGTTGCTGTCCAAGGTGGTGGTATAAACTGATCATGTGACTCTTAACTATCTCATGGCAAAGAAGGATGTAATGCCTCGATTGATTCGATGGGTCTTGTTGTTGCAAAAATTTGACTTTGAGGTTAAGGACCGCTAAATCAAGTGGTGGATCATTTGTCAAGGCTTGAAGAGGCAGGGAGACCAAAGGGAGATCTTGAAATCAATGATGCATTCCTGGGGGAGCACATATTGGCATTATCTAGCACTTTTGCTCCTTAGTATGCCAATATTTCCAACTACTTGGTTAGTGATCTTATCCCGGAAGGATTGGAATCTTATCAAAGAAAGAAATTTTTGAGAGACTGCCAGCAATACTATTGGGAGGAACCATACTTGTTCTGTGTGTATGCTGACAATATTATAAGAAGATGATTTCCCGAAGAAAGGGTTACGCCAACTCTCAAGGCATGCCATGACTCACTGGTTGGGGGTAATCATGGAGGAAACTGAACGGAGGATAAAGTTCTTGAATGTGGATATTATTAGCCTTCCTTCTACCATGATACCAATCAAATGGTCAAGGCTTGTGACCAATGTCAATGACAAGGTTCAATCTCCAAGAGGAATGCAATGCCAATGCACTTTATGATGGAGATAGAGATCTTTGATGTATGTGGAATCGACTTCATGGGTCCTTTTGTAAGTTCTTGTGGGAGGAAGTACATCTTGATAGTTGTGGACTACGTGTCAAAATGGGTTAGAGCAGTTGCCTTGCCAAACAATGAGGCGAGGAGTGTGACCGCTTTCTTGAAGAAAAACATATTCACACGGTTTGGCACCCCCTAGAGCCATTCTTAGTGACGGTGGATCTCATTTCTGTAACAAGTCTTTATTGGGGCTACTTGAGAAGTAAGGCGTAAAGCACAAGCTGGCCACACCGTATCTTCCGCAGTCAAGAAATCAAGTTAAGGTTTCTAAGTGGGAGATCAAGAGCATCCTAGAAAAAAAATGTGAATGCAAATATGACCGACTGGTCAAGGAAGCTAGATGATGTATTGTGGGCATATCGCACGGCCTACGAAACTCCTATTGGTACTTCTCCTTATCGACTCATCTTTGGTAAAGCCTGTTATCTACCCGTGGAATTGGAGCACAAAGCTATGTGGGCATTGAAAAGATTGAATTTAGACTGGGCTGAGGCTACAAATTTGAGGTTGACACAACTCAACAAAATGGAGGAATTCTTATTCCATGGTTATGAAAGTCCAGTTGTGTACAAAGAACAAATGAAGTTTGTCCACAATAAGAAGATCTTGAAAAGAGAGTTTAAGATGGGTGACTTGGTCTTGCTCTTTAATTCGAGGCTCAAATTGTTTCCGGGAAAGCTTAAGTAAAAATGGTCCGGTCCATTCAAAGTGGTGAATGTCTCTCCTTATGGAGCGGTGGAATTAGAATCAATACATGGATCTAGAACATTCAAGGTAAATGGCCAACACATCAAGAATTATTTGGGCACTGATGGTGAAAAACATTTAGTGGAGCAGCTGGCCCTCAAAGATGGTCCATGCCCGACCATTGAGTTAAATAAAATGAACAACAAATCTATCGTGCCACGATGTTAAATCAAGCTCTTCATGGGAGGCAACCCATGTGTGGTAACACCCTTTTGTTCCTTGAATTTTTCATTTATTGGTAGATAGATTTATTTGAGTAATTTAAAGTTTGTGTTAGAGTGCAGGGGTTCAAAAGATCTTAAGACTTGGTGGGGATGCATGAAAAAAGTGAAGAAGGGGCACAATATGAAGTCTGTGGCAGGAATGCGGCTAATTTATCGTTATGCGGACCACATTATGACCGCAAACATAAGCAGAGAGGGGTCTAACATTGTAGTTGAAAATACGATGAAATGGCGTATTATGTAATCCGCAATGCACTTATGCGATCACATTATGCACCACTCTCAGATTGGTCTTTAATTGCACCGCATAACACGTATGCGGTCGCATAGTATGATATGCGGTGAGCCTTCCTCCGCAAACTCGGCAGGTAAGTCCGCAGACCTCCCTCGTCTCTCACTCACTTAAACAAATAAAACATTTTTTTACCAGAACGAAAAAAAAAAAGAGAAAAAATAGAGAAGAGAGAAAGACAAAAACAGAAAGAGGTGGAATACGATCAGCCATTTGAACAAGACTCAAATTGTAACATTCAAAACCTTCAAACTCTTCTGGTATCAACCCGTTGCCCCTTCATTTTTGTTTTTGATTTCCTTTGTAGTTTCAGATTCATTTTAGTTTAATCCTGTGCAAATGCTTAGATTAGAAGGTTGTGTAGTTGTTTTTTTTGGTGTAGTCGATTTTGGGCTAAAAATAATGTGGGATAAGGGGTAGAACAAAAATGGGACCACCATTGTTGAATAATAGGGTGACCTCTGTTTAAGAGGGAATTTGAGGTCCGCTTTTTCTGAAATACAGTTAGCATTTTTCCCGCAAAAGATGCCCTAGGTCCCTTGAGGATGATGGTGGAATGCGGTCGATATACGGTCGCAAAACTAAGATGCGGTCCTCATATTGAGCGCATAAGTAAGCCCCAACATGTCTATTGAACATAATGAAATGCGGTGGATATGCGATCACAAAACTGAAATCGGTCTGCAAACCTACCGCAGAGTTAAACATAGATATTAGTTTTTGAGCCTTGGATTTTTCGGCCAGTCAGCGATCACATTCTCTACTTTGCGGTGAGATATGCGATCGCATTTGGTCATGCATGTCTGGGCAAGTTTAATTGGAGATGGGTATGCGGAACACATAGTAGTTATGCGACTGCATAACCCGCCGCAGATTGAACTCACTTTGTGGCCACCAGTTTTGCGGTGACTCTGCTGTCCGCATTGTGGTTTTGCGACCGCATAGTACTCCGCATTTTGAACTTTTTCTTTTAGTTCTTCTATTTTTTATTTCACTATGCTTATGTTGTCACGCACATTTCACCCTTGTGCAGATATGGCTGCCAAACAAAAGCATGCCCTAATAAGGCCATCCTCCAGGCCAATATCAAAGCGACCAAGGACAGAATCTGTAGAACCACGCCCCTCCCAGTCCGATAAGGAGGGGCTTTTACCGGAGATTGACTTAGTGGCTGAGACAAGAAGGAAGTAGGTGGATGACTATCACGTCCAATGGGGAGTAGAGGAGTCCAGGGAAAGTTATAGGGAATGGCTTCTCAAACAAAAACCCATGCCCGGAAAGCAATTGAGCCTTAACGGGTTGAAAGAAAAGTATCCCCATATCTTGGAGAACATCAAGACGAGGAAATGGGAGTCCTTCATTGAGCCACCGGCTGAATACAACGAGTCTATTGATCGGTAATTCTATGCATCGTATGGGGCCTCTAAGACCAAGCACCAAAAACAAAATAGAGATTTCACTGGTGAAGTGCATGTCCGAGGGAAAATAGTCTTCTATCACCAAAGTACCATAAACAATGTATGTGTCCAAGACTGGAGTCCACGTACATCAGAATATGATGAGAAGTTTGCGAACCGAGAAATTGAACGAGGATAAATTGCCTTAGTGATTGAAAAGGGAACTCCTATCTGGATCAACCCTGAGCAGAAGCTATTCAAGGAAAGTTTTTCAAGAGAGGGTCATTTCTGGCTTGCATTCCTCACCTCAAGATTGATACGAACTCAGAACGAAATGGAAATAGCCATTGAGAAGCCACTTCTCATTGCCTGCATCATGAGTGGTATTAAGATAGATGTAGGAGCTATGTTATTTCAAGAGATAGGGATCAGGGCCACACAAAAGGCTACTTCACTTCCATTCCCTTCCTTGATCACAAAACTCTGCAAAGCTGTGGAAGTCCCAATTGATGAAAGCAAAGACAGAAAAGGAAAGGAGCCAGGGTTCATTGATATAACCCGACTTGGTGATGCTATTATCCCACGAGTGGTCCAAGTTTAGGTACAATCTACTGCAGAGCCATCAGATTTCCAGCCTACCGAGGTCCCTCCGGCTACTGTGGCAACATCTTCCACCCCCCATCCTGCTTCTCAAGCCACCACTATCAAACCTGCTACGGCTATTCCTGCTGTCTCCAAGCTTGGTCTATTGGCTCAGCATGCCAATGCCAAAGTTGACCAACTTCTGAAGACATTTCCAGACCTTATAAATCAAGCACTGACTCTCATGCAAGCATTTGTGACATCCATTATGCAGCAGCAGTCAGAATATGCGAAGCGTTTGCAGCAACTTGAGTTGCGAGTGGAAAATATAGAGCGGGGTGAAGTGAGTGGATTTCCTTAAATCAATAAGGAGGTTGCTTCTATGAAGATTGATTTCCAAACGATGCAGAATTCGGAATCCGATCTATCATCCATCCTCCCCACAGAAGATGATCAGGGTACAGGTACAACACCTCTGGATTTGGGTCTTGACTTTTCTACATTGATGACTGAGCTTGTCCTTCCTAATCCTGGAGCTTCCCAACCTAAATCTCCTCCAGATCCTATTGTATCCATTCTTAGGAGGAAGCAGGATGTTCTGATAAATCGGAGGATGAGAAGAGTTTTGGGTATTCGACTAATGAATTCCCTCAGGATAATTGGAAGCAGATTGCAGATGCCTCTATTGAGGATGATATTCATAAGGATGCTGCTGGTGATGAAGCGGAGTAAGTAGATATCTAGACATTGATCCAGCGGTCGCTAGTAGACATGGCTAGTCCTTCAGCCCCATCAGCCACCCTACCATCAGTGGGCGAGGGTAGCAGCTCACATGCTCCACCACCAGCTCCACCACCAGCTTCAGCACCTGCACCTGCACCTGCTCCAGCACCAGCTTCAGTTCCAGCTGCATCTCTTGCTCTAGACTAGGCTGAGTGCATCACTACATTAGGAGAGGTCACTTCTCAGACCGAGCTTTCATCGGTCCCAGCTTCCACATTCCAGGGTGACCCTACCAGCATTCATCCCCCTGCTGACTCCCATATCACTTAGCGTGCCTCAAGGAGCCCCTCAAATTTATATCTCTATTGATTTTAGTTGGGGGGGGGGGGGGTAGCATTGTAGATATTTTTGATTATATTGGATACTGTTATACATATGCATATCAGACTCCTGCACTTATGTGTACTTTGTTTTCTGTATATATGAGTATGACTTCGATACGTAAGTTGTGTTATGATGAAATACGTTATAATGTTAATATTTGTGTTTTATTTTGTGATCATAATAGAGTTGTGTAAATATGATACCGTTGTCCGTATAAAAGAAGTAGATAGTGATTAGCAATCAATTCCCCTTGGTTTTTCTTCTCTCGATTCTTTTCCAAGAGTGTAATAGTAGAACTAGGATCGTAGAATGAATCATTTTGACGAGTTTCGTGTAATTGCCTTGTATCAAGAATGTGTGTATGTACATAGAATATACCCTTTCACATATAAAAAATATAAATATGTTTATATTTTTTTTGTCGACCTTTCCTGATGATGGATAGATTGACAACTTTCTTAAGGGAATTAATTTTTGTGATCAACTTTGTGAGCTTGAGGCTCGCTCTGTGACTCTATGGAGACCTAGAGTTATACGTGTGTCTATGATAAAAGCCTTGAGTTGCGAAGTGGATACTCGGAAGCATCAAATTATGTGAATGAAATAGTTCATGTGCCATGTGTGTGTGAGTTCTTTGTGTGTATATAACTCTCGTGATTACTTCTATCATCTAGAACTTGCCCAATTGGTCTTTCAATGCTAATGATAGTATGTTTGGTTGGAGGAATAATCTTAGGCATTATTTGTCTGATTTGCTAAACCTCTGTAGCCTTTCAAGCCGACCTGTAAATAAATAATACCACTAGTACCCAATTTGAGCCTATAAGCCTTTTCTTTGGCCAACTCATTACAAACTTCTCCCCTTTTTGGTAGAATAATCCCCTCTTTTGGACCCGTCTCTCCTTGAACATTAAGAATAAGGATAAAAGCCTAAGTTAGTGGTGGTGTCATAATGGAGATTGGGAAGGTGGTACGTTGAGTTAGGACCACATACCTCAAAAGTTTTGTCTTAGATTATTCAAGATCCAAAAGAAAAATAAAGAAGAAAAAGTATGTATATGTATACAAAGTATGGGGATTTAAATCAAATTAGACGAGGTATGTAAGGTGGTTCTACATTAGGAATTAGTTGCAAATGAGGCGATAAAGGTTTGAAAAGAAGCAAAGTAAAAACAAAGAGGTATTCCAATTGAAAACATCTTAGTAGTGCTCAAGGAGGGTGAAGTCACTTGTACCCAAATGTCTATCCACCCCCACACGAAACCTACATTACAAGCTTTAAAAGACCAAATGAGACATCCAACCGAACATTTTTGAATAAGCGATGAATTAAAATAAGGGCAAGCTTATGGTATGAAACGTTGTAACACTTGAAGTTCTTTCTAAGAGTGAGTGTGTTTGTAAATGGTCCCTTTCTTTAGTCCTTGTAAATATTGTGATTTTGGGACCTTCTTTCTAGTGAGGGTGCCTGAACTGCGGAGTTAAAAGAAAATTGAGTTTTTGAGTCAAATGCAATTGCGCTCAGCTGAGGGTAACATTTGTCACAATGTATGAGGCTCAAAGTTCACAAGTAGATTAGTTTTCCTTGTATATACTATTAGTTCAGGAAGGGCAAAACAATTATAGATGCATGCTTGAAGTAATAGCAATAAACACTACCCTTAGTCATTATTGTTTCATGTTTTCTAAATAGAGTCTAGAATAGGCTAAGTATGTTTTAGTTGCTTGAGGACAAGCAAGAGCTTAAAATGGGGGTGTTGATGTGCTCGAGAATTTCAGCACATTTCAATACTAATTGCTTAGATTTTGGCTTGTTTTAATGCAATTATAACCGATATGTAGTTTTGTTATTTCTACAATTCATAAGGTAGGGAAACCCAAGTATATGGAAATGGAAGCGAAAAGACAATAAAAGAGCAAAATGTTGCACAAATATATATATATATATATATATATATCTGCGGCTCACTATGTGATCGCAGATCAGACATGCGAGACGTATAATGGACAACAAATAGCAGACTAAAGCAGAGTCATGAGCTTAATTTCAACTCAATAGTATGGTTCAATATGCGACCACATAATCAACATGCGAGCTGCAAAATGAACCGCAAACTAACCATGAATATCACTGAAGGTCGAAAATGCGATGAAAAATGCGGCCGCATAACTCAAAAAATGCGCTGCGCATAATGGGACTGTGATGAAGACCTGTAAACTAGTGTTTTAATTTATGGTCTGGATGTTCAAAATATGGACCACATACTTTTTCTGTGACAAGAATGCGGTCGCAAACTGGACCAAAAAGGGCAACTTTGTCCTTTTTCTGTGCCGAGTTTTTCCCCAGTATAAATAGTTTTATGAAGCCTTTGTGGGCTCATCTTGTCTAAATTTTGAACTACATTCCAAGATATAAATATTCTCTCTTTGATAAGCTTTTTGTTGAAGATTCCCTACTTTGTAAGAATTCATTACATTAAATATTAGTTGATTTTTGTATTGTAGTATGTGTAGCTAACTTTAAATACTAAGGTTGTGGACCCTAAATGGGTGTTATGTTAAGGTGTGTTTACCATTGAATATATGTATATTGGTTGGTTGATATTTGTTTACTTCTCATTCTTCATTTATTGTTGGTGGTTGCAAATATTAATAAAAGTCATTAAATTCTTGCTTTACTTGGGAAAGTGGGTTAGAATATGGTATAAGTAAATATCAATGACTCAAGGCTTTAAACCTTGTTCAATAAAATCGCTTAGGAATAAGTGAGTTTTATTTGGCATACATTGATGAATCTTCATTGCAACTCTTTTACATTTGGGAAAATTATAAAGAGAAAATACTACTCAACTATTGACAAAATGTTGGGTAGTATCTTAGGCATCATTTGCATATCAAAAGAACCCTCCATTAGAAATATATAATATTAACACCTGTAGACACAACCTTTGGTTGCTTAATCCGATGGATCACTTGTTAAATATTTCAATTTTTTGTTACTTCAAGTCAAAATCCTTACATACTCTTGGTATTACAGACAACACTTTTGTTACTATTAACCTAATAGAGATAAGACTTTAGTCGAGAAACACACTGAAGGAGTAACCTTTTCATACCTATTCCATGCGGGATTCGACTCCAACCTTGTTAGGTTATTATATTTGACATTGACCGCCTTGCACTCTTTAGTGAAGTTTAATTTGAGCGTATCATTATGCTAGATGTGCCTTAGGCCTTTATTTACGTGATATGTTACCAGGGTAGTGTGTTGGGTCAGTAGAGATCGTTGGGATCATTAACGAATACAAATGGATTCGATATCAGGACGTTTGATGGGCAAATATCGAGGTTCGGTTAAAAAATTTGCTATTGTAATTACCATAGGAGAAATGGATTCATGATATGTCGATATGAGAAACGGTTATGGTTTATTGTGTGTTTCACTTGTCGTTGGTAGTATATGAAAGTATTGGAATGAGACTTTCGCTGATAAGAGGTTTTCTATGGGTATTTGGTTGCCAGTTGATGTTAAGGGAAGTTATTGATGCACGTGTTTGAGTTATGCGGTATATCATATAATTGAACTTGAGGTTACGAGCATGGGCTATTGCAACTAGTTTGGGCCTATTCATAGTATAGGTGTGAGGTTTTAATCTTACTGATGGTTTCAGAAATTAAAATGTAGTTCTGTGATTCATGGGCTAGATTGGTTGGGTAATTTCAGTTTCTATGTGTTCCCAGACCTATATGAGATAGCGTGACGTGGGATCACCCCTGGGTATATGAAATGGTAAGGCTATTCAGCGATTGGCCAGCTTTTAGAATAACTCTCGGTACGTTCGAAGACGAATGTATGTTTAATTGAGGGAGGGGGGTGTAACTACCCGACGGATGATTTTGAGCTTTGGTACCTTGATCGCCAGTTCTCGGGCATGACTTTTCCCGTGTGATATATTATGACTAATGTAAATTGGTTATTTTGGTTTTCACAAAAATCGAAATAAATTTGAAAGAACAGTTCTTAGTTGTAGCTTTAAATTTGAAAGGTTTAACCAAGATTTGACGTGATTGTATATGATCTCGGATAGGAATTTTTATGATTTAGCTAGCTCCACTAGGTGATTTTCGACTTAGGAGCATGATCGGAACGCATTTTGGAAGTCCATGGAAGTTTTAGGCTTGAATTGGCGAAATTGAGATTTCATCGTTTTTCGGTTAATAGGTGAGATTTTGATCCAGAGGCCGGAATGAAATTTCTAGAGTTGATGAAGCTTAGTAATTTCATTTGGGATGTGTATGAAAAATTTCAAATCATTCGAATAAGGTTTGATAGACCTTTTGATCAAATTCGAATTTTGGAAGTTTTGGAATTCTTAGGCTTGAATCCGATGGTGATTTGATGCTTTGATATTGTTTTGAGCGTTCAGAAGAATGGAACATGTTTGAATTATGTTATAGGGTGTGTTGGCATGTTTGGTCGTGGTCCCATGAGGCACATATATGTTTTGGAAGAGTTTTTTGGAAGATTTTGACATTTTGATTATAAGCATGTAATGATCCAAAGGTCCATTTTTAGTTCTAGAGATCAAATTTTGATTTTGAGGCTTTCAAAATTTTGATTATGAATTATAGCAGTGATCTTGAAAGTTTGGTCTAAATTCATCGAGTCGTGATTGGGGTTTTAATGCGAATCATGATTTAATTGTTTAACGAGCGAAATGGATATTATATTGAGTAAACAAAGCTCTGAATTGAGTTTTGATTGAAGGACTATGTTCGTATCATTATTTGTGATTCATAGGAACAAGAATCATCAAATTCCGAGTTTGTATGGTGGAGTTAGAGCCTTTTAAGTGAAATTAAATATTGTTGGGGCAGCAGGATTTGGTTTCACCTTTATCGACCAGATTTGTCACTTTTAGCAATGGGAATGGATATTAGCGACCAGAATAGGTTTATTAAAACTGTTGCATTTTCTGCTTATTTTGAGGTAAGTCACTTTTGATTAATTCTACTCCATAATATTGAATTATCATCGAATAATCCGACTAGATTTTGAGTTGTAAATTTGGGATTTGGACCTAGGGATTTGAAAATAAGATTTGGAGATTTGAAGGCCGAATTGTTATCGGAATTTAGTAATTTTGGTATGGTTGGACTCGTTGTTGAATGGGCTGTCGGATTTTGTGAGTTTCGTCAAATTCTGAAGTGTGGGCTTGAGGACTGGATTTGAGCAATTTTGGGATTTAATGTTAAATTGGATATTATCGACTGGGCTTCGCTCCCTTATCATATTTTAATGAATAAGTATTGATTGTGGCACCAGATCAAGGCGAGTAATGATTGTAAATGATATTCTGAGGGTTTGAAACCCCGGATTGCACATCCTAGTACTATATTGAGGTGAGACACACACTGGATGATGAGCGTGTGACCCTTTACTACTGCGGATTGTGATTTGTTCTGTCTCTATTGATGATTTTACCGCATATTTGACTGGAACTTATTTGTTATCATCATGATTTGGGCTGACTGCGATATTTGGGTTTCGTGCCAATTATTTGAACCATTCGAGAATTTTATCACTGTTTCCTCACTCTTTTGGCTTATTACTTGAACTCAGTCCTGTTGATATCTATTGTTTTACAAACTCAACTACTTTTACTCAGATTTGCAACTCAAATGAAAATTTTAATTGATGTTTTGTGCTAAGAACTACTATTTTACTACTGCCCGAGGGCCTTGTGATAATTTTCGGACTGAGTGAGGCTGAGGGCCATATGTGAGGATATGCTGAGTGATATGAGGCCAAGGGCCTGAGATATATTTATATTCCATGAGGCGGCTTGAGTGATGTAAGGCCGAATGCCAAGTAATGTGAGGCCGAGTGCCGAGTGATGATGCCACGAGGTGGCTTGATATTACGCTTGGTCCGTAAGAGGCCCCTCCCGGAGTCTGCACACCCCCAGTGAGCATTGTCGATGCTATATGGATTGGGCTGCACACCGTAGCTATATATGAATCAGGATGCATGCCGCAATGATATGTGGATCGGGCTACACGCCACATCGGTTACAATATGATACTATTCTGAGAGTGATGTGAGAGACAGAGAGCCTGAGGGGCTGAAAGTTTTTTTAGACTGAGCCCGAGGGGATGGTACTGTTGAGATATTTCCCGAGGGGCGAACGTTTATGTGCTCATCTTGCATATTTAATTGCCCTTTTACATGTTATACTGTGGTATTTGTGCCCGAGGGGCGGGTCTTTTATGCTTATCGGCACTGACTATTTTGAAATCATTTCATAACTGTTGAAAATATCATTTTCAAAAGAGATTTAAACTGAGTCAATATATTTCTATGGATTTCACAGCTTCACTGCTTTCTCAAAGAATTGTACAATGCTTCTATACAACATGTTGGTTGCTGTATATGATTTCCTACGGCGCAGTTGTCTTTTACCTTTATTACTCATTGAATTGGAGTACTCACTTTACTCCCTGCATCTCATGCAGATGCATGCATTTATTCACCCGGTGGCGGGTTTTGGCTGATTGGAGGCAGGGCTATAGGAGTTTAACGAGATGACTGGCAGCGTTCGCAGCATCGCTTCTCGCTCTTATGTTCTTTATTCCTGTTCCATATAATTTTTAGACCTTGTAGAACTGTATTCACACTCTAATAGATGCTTGTGACTTGTGACACCCCGATTTGGGTTGTGTCGGATTGTGTTTCCGCTAATTATGTCATTAAAGCATATTTTTAACTGTTTATTAATGTTTAATAATTTTTTAAAAAGAAGATATTGGTTGGTTGGATGACCTTGTCTTCACGAGGTGTGCCATCACGATCGGAGTGGGGTTTGGGTCGTGACATAAGATAATTATTAAAATTTTATAACCGGGTCCCATTTGAGCGAACAAAGTTGGTCGATATCTGCCTACCCTTTAATTAGTGACCAACGTTGGTCGTCAATTTTAAATTGTATATATTTATATTTTATAATTTTTTAAAAATAATAATATAATTATTAAAATTTTGTAGGTGGATTTCACTTTAGCGATCAACATTGGTCGCTAATCTCAGTAAACCTTTGACCTAGAAAGTCTGAGCATTCCAGTCAATATTTTGACTAATTTAGAGACCGAGTAGCGACCAACCTTGGTCACTAATTTGTTTCAACTATTTATTTTATTATTTTCACGAGTTTAGCGATCAACTTTGATCGTTTTTCGAGACATACCAACTTTGATCGTTAAAATTTGGTCACTTTTTTCCGAAATTCTAATAGTGTATTTGGATTGGCTAGAAAAATAAATTATGCTTTACACAGTGTCAATACAAAAAAAAATTTATATTATCTGAATATTTTTACCTATTGGCACAGATAACCTGTTTTATTTTTAATGTTACTAAACCTGACACTTTAAAGGAAACTTATCTATAAATTTCCTTATTTAATAGTACAAGAAGTTTCTTATAGTAACTATAAAAGTGTGTAAAACTGAAACCTATATATACATACCAAAATATTTCATATTAAATCAAAACCAATCTGAACACCACCTCATAGACAAAAGAAAAAAGGTTACTCAAGCATAAACGACAGTAGAAAGAACAGTAAAAATTTTCTTAGTGTGGACCAGCACGTTTTAGCTGTGACTTTAGCCGTTTCAATGTCCTCATTTCTGTCAAGTTGCTAAAAATGTAATCCATCCAAAATTTTCTTTTATTTTATTATACTATAATTTTGCATAAGATAATAAGTCCTGTTTTAAAAAAGAAAAATTTAATCATCGAGAAGATACTACTAGAATATTACTCTACATGTCATGAAGGCTTACATTTAATATTATCAAGAAATAACTTGTAAAAAAAACCCAAGATAAATTAAATGTTCATTACTGTGGGAAGTGAAACAAGACAAATGGTTTGATACAAACTAGAAAGTTAGTAATTAAAGACTAGACACATGTTGCAAAATTTAGTTACATTTTGTGACTCCATATATATACATAAACCTGTTAATGCAATACTTCAATCAAATAATTAGTGCAAAAGTAGCATATATAGATCAAATTAAAACCAAACAAAAAGCAGAAAGCAATGGAGAGGGGAATAAATTGGAAAGTCGTGATAATTCTTTTGGTGTTACAATTACAAGAAGTGAAAATGGAGGATGAAGTAGTAACAAGTTCAAAGATATATAGTTGCTGGGGAGGATGCTACAATAATTGTTTTCTTTTACAGAAAAATGATTACTCAGCTCAAAGTTTTCAGTGTTATTTCAACTGTTTGAACAACTGCACCACTTCTTCTTCTGCTTTGGATTTTCAAAGTGTCTGTAGGGGTGGTTGCTACTTGGAGATGTGCATCCCACTTAGCTTTGGTAATTTTATTATTTTATTTTATTTTTATTTATGGGTTAATTTCACAAACGGTCATTGAACTCTATTGGATAAAGTTCAATTATCTTAATATGATAAAAAACTAAAATAGTTTTCTGATTTATTGTTATAGCAAATAAAGTTACACGTGAAATTATTAACTCCGAATTTGAGAGGGGGTGGAAAGAAACTCGTCCTTCTTCTTCATGAGAAATAACTTAATGGTTGGACACTCAACTTCTATTCGGCTGAAGCAAAATTATTAAATTATTTTTTATAACGGAAAAATTGCTTCACTTTACCTAAATATCAAGAAAGTCACTAAATTATTTTTTTTAACCAAAAAATGATTCAACTTTGTCTAAATATCACTGGAAGTCTAAAGGAAATAAAGAAGACATTATTTTATGATACTAGAAGAAAACTAATTGATCTTTTTTTACATTGTCTTTTTTTTTTTCCTTTTCTTGTTCTGGTTTCTATATATATAAGACAATATTAGACTTATGAATTTGTTTTTTGTTTGGCAGTTGGTGCAAATGTGGGAGATTGCTTGGGCAGCTGTACAAACCTATGCAAGTTTTTCAGCAACTTTGCAACGATGCAACTAAAAGTTTAGTCATTTTGCTTGCTGTGTATCTGACAACTTCAAAAATGTTAATCAAGTGCAATGACTAGCTTACCTTCATGTATTCACGAATACTTGCTTTATTTCTTGTCATTTTATTCTATTCTTAATTAACTTTTGTAGTTTCTAAAACATTTGAAGTATCCCCTTTGTATAGTGGAATAAACTTGTACCATCAGTCTACTAGTATATATTTAGTAATATTACATCAAAGAAGTATCATTGGAATTGAACAAAAATGAAGGAAAAATAATTGATTCACACCGGTAGGGAGTACATAGGTTGGGTTATTGGTTCAGATTTTTTAATTACAAAATCAAATCATTAATGTCGGGTTTTATATCTTTATATCAAACCAAACCAACTAAATAAGGTTTTTCAATCTTGATTTTTCTCAGATTTTTTTTTTTTTGGGTATTCGAGTTTTTTCCCGGTAGAGTCTTCGTAGCACAAAATATATAACTTGTGCTCCAATTATTTCTTTAATCCTAGTAAGATACAACTATATAATATATTTTTCAAGAAAATAACACAGCAATATGAGATAAATCGTACCATTATACTAAAATATTCAATAACAAAGATAATAAAGTTGCAGAAAGCAAATATTGCTAATTAATAAGTCATAATAAAAATTAACATAATCTAAACATACTATACATGTCGTGCTAAAATAAGTATAGCTAAAAAGTACTATTCATAACATAACTAAGCAGTAAGCACTAAAGAAAAAGATAAACTAAATTATGCATTTTTATTATAAACCAATATAAAAGAAAAAAATAGATATCCAACACTATTGTCATTCCTAGTATTGAATTTAATTTCTTTTGTTAGCATTAGTATAGATTTGAACTTTGTTTGAGTTACTAAATTTATGGGCTATAACATTTATTTACCATTCAAGAATGTTAAGTCCAAACTTGAATTAATACGTTAAAAGATAAAACTGTGAAAAAGTTTAAGAAATATTTATAAATTATATTACAATAAATATTTATATGTATAAAATATTTCTTGATTTCAGTTTGACTTTTTATTAGCTAAAATCAAACCAAACCTATTATATTCGTTTTTCTTTCCAATACCAAATTATAATCGAATTTTTCTTTTTCGATTTGACTCCAATTGTCGATTTGATTCGATTTATCAGTTTTCTTTGTAAATTCCGAAACACCAGAAATAGAAGTTGGTAGTTGAAATAAATAATGGGATGAGATAAATCCTTGAGTTTCGGTGTGTATGGGGGAGGGAGGGGGGGGGAGGGGGGAGGAATTTAGTAGTTAGGGTTCTCACTTTAGTTAGCTTCCTTTAACGTTAAGATTAAGAAATTCAAGAGAAAATTTTTTCGAGCTAATTAAACCTGTAGTTATTAATACTAGCTGTTTAGGGTTTACCAACCAACCAACAGCCTCTTGAACTTCAAAGTGAAATCAATGCATAAATGACTAGTATTATATTCTTTATCCCGTACTCGGAAGCATTACACCATTTTTTATCCAAATTCAAAAATACGACCAATACAATTAATTGATATGTGCGCCTCTGATCTCTTATTACTTTATTTTATCCCTCTTCTTTTGATCACTTCTAATCATGTAGCTATTTCATTTATATAAGAGTGCTAGTGTTTAATTGCATAACATAATAGTAGCAGCCTATTTCCTTTAATTAATTTGACCAAAAAATTAGCCTATTAAATAGCTCATAACATGTCATAGGTAATTGGATATGAGAGGGAAAGAAGCCTATACTATTACTTATTTTTTTTTAAAATACAATTTATACCATGGGAAGATCAAAAGTCTAGTATCAATACATAATATTATTTTTTATACGGCATACAAATTTATAACAGTCCGTTAATGAGGTGGTTGTCAAATCCTTGAATTTTGATGAGGTAGATGTCAAATAGACGTTTATATAATAACCGTTTATATTAAGTTCATTCGTATCGGCTTATAGCTACCATATAAGTCCATTGATTAATATGATTGTAGTCATATGACCTATGTCAATTATATCATTGTGATTCATAGTAATATCAATCGCTAATAATAGTCGGTTATATTAATTTCATTCATTAAGAGCATTCGTATCGGCCTATAGCAACCATATAAGTCCATTGACTAATATGGTTATAGTCATGTAACCTATGCTAATTATATCATTGTGATTATTAGTAATATCGACCGTTTATATAATAGCCATTTTATATAATTTAATTCATTATGGCCATACATATTGGCCTATAGCAACCATATAAGACTATTGACTAATATGGTTGAAGTAATATAACTTATGGTAATTATATCGTTGCGATTCTTAGTAATATCGACCGTTTATATAATAGCCATTTATGTTAATTTCATACATATACCTATAGCAACCATATAAGTCCATTTACTAATATGGTTATAGTCATATAACCTATGATAATTATATCGTTATGATTCTTAGTAATATGGACCGTTTATATAATAGTCATTTATATTAATTTCATAAATATCGGCCTATAATAACCATCTAAGTTCATTAACTAGTATGGTTGTAGTCATATAACCTATGGTAAGTATATCGTTGTGATTCTTAGTAATATCGATCGTTTATATTAGTTTCATACATATCGTCCTATAACAACCATATAAGTCCATTGACTAATATGGTTGTAGTCCTATAACCTATTGTCACGACCTGAATTTTCCATCCTTGGGAGTCATGATGGATCCTACTAGTGAAAGCTAGGCAAGCCAACCATTTGAATTATTTACCTCTTTTTCATTTTAGTCTCTTTTCAATTACTAATCAGCAATTGAAAAACAGCGAAAAATCTAATAAGCGGAAGACTGCAATTTAATAATTTATAAAAGATGCCAATCCCAATCCTTACAATATCTATCTAAGACTGGTGCCACAATTCCAGAAACTGTCTAGGAATACTACAAATAAAAGTCTGAAAGATTTATTATAATATTGTCTCTGAAATGTATAAAAGAAATAGACTAAAAAGATAGGAGAAGACGCCACGGCTACCTCTGAATCTCTGATTGAGATGAAGGCAGCCACCTAAAGCTACGGTCTGAAAGCTATTGCTCCGGGATCTGCACACAGTGCAGAATGTAATATCAGCACAACCGACCCCATGTGCTGGTATGTGCCTAGACTAATCTCAGCGAAGTAGTGATGAGGCTAGGACAAGACTACCAAATACACCTATGCAGTTATACCATATACAACGAAAAATATACAGTTAAGTATGGGAGGGGGACATAATGTAGGGGAATATCATTTACCTACAGTAACTCAGGAGGAAAGCATAAAGAACAATTTAAAATCCGCGGCAGAAAGAATAAGGAAACTGTGACAAATACCTAAACTACTTTTATCTTTTGTTGTTGAGGTGCGCAACCCGATCCAAATCATAAAAATATTGTTATGGCGTGCAACCTGTTCCATAACATATATCACTATTGCGGCGTGCAACCCGATCCAACTATAATATTATTGCGGCCTGCAACCCGATCCAAATATAATATTGTTGCAGTGTGCAGCCCGATCCCAATATAATATTGTTGCGGCATGAAACCCGATTTCAATATATAATTCAACACCAATCACCAAAAAATCCCGACAAGGGAACAATAAGGGAACAACAATATCTCGGCAAGGGAGTCGACAGTAAGAAGTAAATACGTCCCGGTAAGGAAATCAACTATAACTAAACTTATTTCAACATTTAACTTCACAAAAGAAACCTCATCTAGAGCCAATATTCAACCATATGCAATTTTTACGAGATTAATCATAACTCTTTCCCATCACAGAGAATCAACACTGATATTAGGCTAGATATATTATATTTATACCTTATTATTACCATGCTTTATTATTGTTTTATAGACAAATTGCCAACAAAATGCTCTACATGGTGCTATTTTATTTCGTAGGGAATATTCTAAGTGAGGAAGCACCAATAAATGTTTAAGAGGCAATAACGTGAAGAAAATTCCCACTCAAGAAGTAACCGAGCACAAAGAAGCGAGAAAATGCCTGAGAAAATTCCATCACAACCGCGACAAATTAATTTTCGAGGCAGAATGATCAGCTCCCACCGCGGTCATGCCGGAGGCTTGCTGTGACCGCGGTGCACTGTTCCCACGTCAGAAAGTTTGGGGACCAAAGTATAAATTTGGAAAAAACTTGTTCCAAACCCGTATAAGCTTTAGAAGCTCGCCCAAGATTGTTTTAAGCTTGTTTTTAGAGTACTTTGGAGAAAAGAAAAAGTGTAAGAAGATCAACCAAACATTAGAGTTTTTCTATCTCTTTTATTTTCTTGCAATTACCCATTATGAATAATTTAGTACTTCCATCTTGTTTTGCCATGAGTAACTAATTCATTAGTCTAGGTTTTTGATGGAACCTATTGAAGGATGAACTTCTTAAGATGTTAATAAAGTTTGCCAATTTAAATATCTACTTGTTCAACTACGTGTTTGTTGTAGCTAATTGACAGGATCCTCAATTAGTTGTGCCTATTTAGTGTGCATAACTTGGGAGAGCGTGCATATTTAGGTAATTTTTGAACAACACCACTTACAAAGTATATGAGGGATCAATAACTATGGGTTTAAAGGCGAGACTAGGGATAATGAAGCCTTAGGTGCAATCTAAAATGAGTTGTAATAAACAAAGCTAGCTAGTGTATCTCTAGAGAGTGCATCTAGTAAATTATCGTGATTACTCATGAGATATTTACAGTAAGAGGAGTGCTCATGGTTGATAGATGTGATTCTACGTGAAGCATAACCGGAAGGGATTCAATCAATAAGAGAAATCATAACCTTAGAACCTTCTCTTAATTGTTTACAACTTAGTCATATTTAGTTTTAGTTGCTTATTCACTTTTATTCTTAGTTAGTAGAAATACCATTAATTATTATTAACAACCTTTGGGAAGTTGATTCCATAGAATTTAGTAAGTCCAATAAAAGTAATTGATATGTTAATTCCATATGGGTTCGACTCTGGGCTAAATACTCATATTGTATTTGCAACGTCCGCGTGTCATTTTTATAAGGCATAGTTGGCGTGATCAAATTTTGGCTTCATTTTCGGGGGATTAACAATGTTATCAATTACAATTGAAAGAATTACAATTTTTTTAATGTAGTCAATTTTCTCTATACCCAATCATTACATTGAAATTTTAACGTTTGTTGACTTGGTTGCACAGGTGCATGCCTAGAAACTCATCGAGAAATGGTGAAGTATTTGAAGCATTATCAGATCCTGAGAAGGTTTTCAAGGACTTCAATCAGGCCAGGCGAATAAATAAATAACAACAAACAACTAAACAATTCAAACCAGACATGGGAGATCATGAAGAAAACCCAACTATACCAATAGTGCCAGTGGAACCTCTTGTGCCAGAGGCTGCTCTCTATGACTGGGCACAAACCATATTTGAAATCTGGCCACGACGATTTTAGTCCTGCAGATACAGGCTGAATCATTCCAAATCACGAACAACATGCTGCACTTGTTGCAAAACAAGGGACTATTCAGGGGCATAAGTCGAAGATCCTCAACAGCACTTGAAGAATTTTCTGTCAATCTGCAAAACCCAAAGGCAACCCAACGTAACTCAGGAAGCAATCAAGCTGTTATTGTTTCCATTATCAGTGGTAGGAGCTGCCCAGACCTGGCTAAACTCACTTCCCATTAATTTCATAACAACTTGGGAGGAGTTTGTCAGGGAATTCCATAACAAGTTCCATTCATCCAACAAGACTGCTCAACAATTTGATGAAAGTTTTAGTTTTAAATAGAGAGTAATGGCGAAACTACATGAACCATGGGAACATTTCAAAGGGATGCTAGTTATATGTCCGCACCATGGTATTCCAGATCTAATGTTGGGGCAACAATTTTACATGGGATTTTCAGATAGTGTGAAGAATATTGTTGATGCTTCAACTAGTGGAGCATTTTTGAGCAAAACATGGAGATACGGCTAGAGTCTGCTTGACAAGATGGAACATAATTTGGGATGGACAACTAGGAATGCACCTATCACTCTAGTGGTTCACTCAGTGCCCTTCAATTCATCCAAATTTATTGCTGAAAATATGGACACCTTATTGACACATATGAGTATACTCACCAAAAAGCTGGAAGAGTCGGGGCAGAAATAACAGGTACACATCGTAGACCCTAACAATGGGGGCTTCTGCGAATCTTGCATTAGTCAGCCAATTAGTAACCAGTGGAGTGCAGAACATGATCATCGTCACTACCCTGAAGACATGAACTATGTGTCTAATTATGGATGCCACAGACATGGTGATCAAAATTGGGGTCAGCAGTAGCAGCTTCCGTACATGCCAATCCAACCACAAATCAACAATGGGAATATGGGAGGTATGAGACCTCCTAACAATATGGCACCTTACCTAAGGCCACAGGGATATAACAATCAGAATCAGCAGCAGGGGTAACACCCTCCTCAGCAGCAGCATGGTGGAAGGCAGGAAGATGGGTTTGCTAGACTTAAGGCAATGATTCAGCAAGTTATTCGGTCTAATGCAAAAATTAGCGAGACAATAGATTCACATGATTTGGCTATCAAGAATATTGAAGTGCAGATGGGCCAAAATTTGATGTCTCTCAACAATCGTCATCATGGGACATTACCTGCAGACACAAAGATAAATCCAAAAGATAAAGGCTCAAAGCAGCTGATGGCGGTGAGTCTACGTAATGGCAGATATTTTTATGTAGAGCATGAGAGGGCTCGAGAAATCAGACATGACGAGACACCCATACCAGTACGCATTGAGCTGGATGAGTCAACGAAACTGACAGAGTGACAGTCCAGCCTGCACATGAAGAAAATAACATATTGAGACTAAGAAAGAAGTTGAGCAGCCCAGGAACCAGTAGTTGAGGTGGCACCTGATAAAGATCAATCCCAAATCATTGGGAAGAAGAAATCTCCTGCACCATTCCCTCAGAGGCTGGCTAAGTACCAAAAAAGGAGCAATACAAGAAATTCTTGGAGATGCTAAAAAAAATCAAGATAAATATTCCATTGATTGATGCATTGAAATAGATGCCTGGGTATGCAAAAATTATGAAGGACTTGATGTCCCGAAAATTTGATTTCCATGACTTGGCCATAATTACCCTTACTCAGACATGTAGTGCAATGGTGACTAGACCAATTGCGGAAAAGCTGTTTGACCCAGGGAGCTTTTCCTAGGGAGTTTTACAATTCCATGCACTATTGGTAATTTTGCTTTTGTTTAGGCACTGTGTGATTTAGGGGCCAGCATAAATCTTATGCCCCTGGTGATTTATAAGAGGCTGGGGATTGAAAGAGCTAGATCCACCTCTATGTTGTTGCATCTGGCTCACAGGACTGTAAAAAACCCTCTGATATCCTGGATGATGTGTTGATTCATGTAGGAAAATTTGTATTCCCTACAGATTTTGTGATTAGACTGCAAAGTATATTAAGAGATTCCCATAATTTAGGGAAGACCGTTCTTAGCAACTGGGAGAGCTCTTATTGATTGTGATACTGTGGAGCTTAAGATGTGATTAAACAATAAAGAGATAACATTCAATGTGCAGAAATCTATGAGGCAACCAAGTGAATTCTCCAACTGCTCTCTTAATGATGTCGTGTATATAATCGTAGAGACTGATGATAAGATGCTAACCATTGAGGACACCTTTCTGCATGTTTGATGAATTTAGATGAGGTGAATAGAAAAGAACTGGTAGAATGGGTGTTGGCATTAGAGGCCAGAGGCTTCTGGGATAGAACTCTTGAATTTGAGCCCTTGCACTTGGAAAATAGAGAAACTCCTCCAGCTAAAGACTGCACATTTACTTTATTGAAGACATCATACAACAATCCAATTCCTCTGACTCAGCTCGTCCACAACTATCTCTATTTCTAACCTTCATTTCGGATGTAGGTATCAACTTATTACGTATAATAAAAAAATCAGAATATGAATTCTTATAAGTGAGCTCTACCACACAATCTAAAGTAAGAAGAAAGAGTGACAATCCTAAATGCCCTGTAGCCTCCTGCTTATAAGTGTGGTGCATAACATACCCATAAACAAGACTCTACTAGACACAACTTGTAGACTCCCTAGGACAGAACTGCTCTGATACCACTTTGGGAGACGAGACAGGCACCCACTACCTCACCTATTCTTGCGTACCAACTTACAACTAAGGGATTCTGAACATATGATGTCATACTTTTGGCCATGGGCCACATTGCAAGACGACAGTGATTGCTGATTAAATATCAATATAAAACTTGACTGACAAGGCCGTCATATTTATTACAACTAACAAACCAACCAAATATACATACATGACCTGAAAGCCCAACATAATGCACTAACTGACAATATATGTCTACAAGATGCTACTAATGCATATACTGTGATCGGAACAACTCTCTAACCTACTCATGACATATATACATATATATACAAGATATACATAAGGCTCTAGACCCGAAAACTCTGAAAGGCATGGAGCATACCGATTAAGCTGAACTCGGGCAACACTTATTGAAGAGGCCTACTAGTATGTCTGTCTAACCTGCACGTATGAAATGCAGCGCCCCCAGAAAAGGGACGTCAGTATGAAATAATGTATTGAGTATGTAAGGCAATATAATGAAAGCAGAAACTGAACTGATAATATAATAACTGCAAGTAGCTGGAAGTCAAAGATAATCTGAAGATATACTTACCTGCTAATACTGACTCAATTCTCTCAATATAGTAAGTAAAATAGTTGTCCGACCGTAAAAGCCTCGGTATACAGATATATATTGTTAGATAATACGCTTAACGCTAGAGGGGAGGGGGTGAATAGCGTTATAACAAAATTTAGCGTAAACTTGCGGAATTTGAAATTTGCAGGAAATAAATAAGTGCGTTAAGTAAACAAAAAGGAAAGAACGCACCGATGTATTCTGATTCACCACAACAAGTGGCTAGTCCAGTCCCCGAGAGACTCTCTCGAGATTTTCCACTAACTTGTCAAGCTTACGGGTGCTCAACAAACCTTTACAACTTAAGGACACAAGCCTTAACACCTTTGCTCGGAGATACAACACTCCAAGACTTCACTGTTAAGCTTACGGGTGCCTAACGAACCTTTACAATCTGAGTACACAAGCCTCAACAATCTTGCTCGGAGATACAACACTCCAAGACTCGACCAAGGAAACACAAGTTCCTTACAACAAGAGAATCACAATTCTCTTCAAGTGTACAAAACACTAAACACTCAAACAATACACTCCTTAATGAGTAGATATGAGTAAAATAAGAAAGCTCAAGATCACAACAACTTTGGACAAGAATATGGCTCTCAAAAGCTTTATGAAATGAATATAAAATGATAAACAATAGTATGCAAGCTTATAGCAATTGTATGATCAGTTGTTGTGTGTTATTGTGTTTAAAACACTGAAATGAAGCTGTATTTATAGTTGAAAAACTTGGCATTAACGTTGCCTAATTGCCAATTAAGAGTTGCTGATTTTACTGTGTGACAATCGATTGTCAAGAAGTCACAATCGATTGTTTGTCAATCGTTCCAGAAATCAATCCCAGATTTTACGCTTAACAATCAATTGTCCAAGATCAACAATCGATTATTGGTAACATTCAAAAAATTATTTTCAGATTTTACGCAAAACAATCGATTATACAAAATCAATAATCGATTATTCAGCAACGTTCAAGAAATCCTTTCCAGATTTTAATTTCAATAATCGATTGTACAAAATCGACAATCGATTATTCAGCAACGTTCAAAAAATCTTTTCCAGATTTTAATTTCAACAATCGATCGTACAAAATCAACAATCGATTACCTGACGGTATTTGAAAACTTTACGAGAACGGTCAGCTTCACAATCGATTGTGCAATGTTAACAATCGATTATTTATCAGACTTTGAAAATCATTTTAGACACTGCCTCGTGACAATCGATTGATATATACTCACAATCGATTATTTAATAACTTTGAAAAAGTCTGGAAGACACTGCCTCAACACAATCGATTGTCATATGTTCACAATCGATTATTTTGTGACTTTGAAAAATCTGATGGACACTGTCTCTTCACAGTCGATTGTCATTAGCTTCACAATCGATTATTCTGAGTTTTGAAAAACTTTGATGTACACTGCCTCATCACAATCGATTGTCATAAGGTTCACAATCGATTGTCATGCAGGTTTGAAAAACCTGATGCTCACTGCCTTAACACAATCGATTGTCATTAGTTCACAATCGATTGTCATGCAGTCTTGGCTTAACATAATCGATTATCATAAGTACATAATCGATTATCTTAGTCCAGATTTTAGAGGCATGTTTAAAAATCATTTTGACTAAAGTAAATATGCATGATTTAAAATTATTTAGCATTAAATTAAATATGCATGATTTTGTAAAAATAGTTTTGCGAGAGAAGCCATGTCATGAGTCAAGTTGTCGAATCAAGAATACAATTAAGAACGACTCATTTAAACTATAAAACTTTGTCTTGTGCCTGAATCTCGTTATGCATCACTTATGCGCTTGTACTTGAACTTCGTCATATATCAATTTGCGCTTCGTTTGTCATTCATCAAAACCTACACATAAGAACACACGTTTTAGTATAAAGCCTTGAGAACGTGTTTCCAACAATTTCCCCCTTTTTGATAATGGCAAACTTTAAGCGGGTTATGCAAATTAAACAATTTATAATGACAATTCAAGACAAGTATATATGCATCAACAAGTATGCAATTTGTTCCTCCTCAATATATGAATTCCCCCTCAATTTAAGCTTATAAATATTGAGAGTGCATACCCATTATCTTTCCCCTTTTGCCATTAGCAAAAATAATATAAGAAGATGCCAAAGATGTAAATAAAACTTGTTTATTTATTGGAAAGAAGATTACAGCAACAGGGAAGACAATACAACATATAAAAACAAAAAAATTAAAAACAACAAACAAAGAAATTATTCATTTCCATCATCTCCCGCCTCATCATCTGGCGCTGCTTCATATGGAACAAGACCCGCATATGGATAATGAACATGGTCAAAATATCCATGGATCTCATGAGTTAATTGACCAAAAGAGGAGGTCAATGAAGCAATTTGGTCGGAAATTGATTGGAGGGTAGGCTCTTGAGGCGGACGAGTTCGACGGGTTGGAGGAGGAGCAGGTGCTGCATGATCACCGTCATGATGAAAGGAGGATTCTGAAATTTCTCACTTCTTGGTACTCTTTTTGAGAGGACCGTTGGAAGTGATGAATCCGGAGGCTTCAAGAAAATTCATGATGAGGAGAGCATAAGGAAGAGGCCTGTCATCTCCGATAGCGTCACGCATGTGAATATTGACGCACCGACACCAATTGATGTTAGCTCCGGTTATTATGGCATGCATGAGCTTGGTGTCCTCTTGGGAAATGGTAGTATGGTTATGCTTGCGAGGCTTGAGGACTCGGGTGATGAAATAGAAAATCAACCGATAATTTGGATCCATTCCCGTAACTGTAGGACGACGGGAAGAAAGATTTGGATCATAAGAAGTAAGTCCGGTTTGATGTAGGAGGACTGTTTCATCAAAAAGGGCTCCGGCCTCGCCGATGTACAGAAAAATGTCTTCGCCACTTTGAGGAAGACGGGCAATGGTATGAAGGTTTTCATCGGAACGAAGAATTTGAACACCATTTATATTCGTCACAAGCTCACCATCATCATCCTCATGAAGGTTGGAGTAGAATGCTTGAATCAATGTAGTATTGATATAAGGATGGGTAAGAAGTAAGAAGTCAAGAAGTTGACAATTTTTGAGCATATTTGCAGCAGGGCCATAAGATTCAAGATACTTGTTGGTTGAAAAGCGGGGAGGAAGAATGTCGCGCTTTTCAAATTTTGTTAAAAATCGAGTAAGCTCGATGTCAGAATTAATATATAGAACGGAACCATCTTGATAAGGATAGTTTGGAGCAGCAGAGGAGGATGCACCATGCCTCGCAGAACGGGAACGTTTGGAGTGACGGCCCGGCATTTTCACTGAGTATTGCTGGAATGTGCAAGAGACTTGAAAGAATTTTGATAGTTTAAGAGCTAAAGTTGATGCTTGAGTGAATAAAAATGAACATATATGGAGCCTATTTATAGAGGGGAGAAAGGCATTTCATTAATGGAAGAAATCTGCAGAAAATTGAAAGCTGAAACAGTCAGAAACGGTAAAAATAAATCTTACTGACCGTTAGACAATCGATTGTTGGAATGAGATAATCGATTGTCATTAAGATTTGACTGAATCTCGAAACTGACACAAATCGATTGCAGAACCAAAAGGTAAAAAAAATTTTGAATTACTGACATGAAATAATCGTTTGTTAAAATATGGTAATCGATTGTTATGTTACAGTGAGCACAGAAATTTTCTGATTTTGAGAATAATCGATTATATTTTGAAACAATCGATTGTTTTGGAAAAGCATTGCTGAATGGCTGAACGGAAATCGATTTTGCAGTTAAAGAATCAATTATTTAACAAAACTGCATAATAAATATAAACCATAAACAATCGATTAGTGATACTTGCTAATCGATTTTCTGCACAGTGAAATAATCGATTATTAGCTGTAACAATCGATTGTTCTATGCCGTTTCTTTATAATTCCCCCTACCTTTAGGGCGATACCTGCAAAATAGAATTAAACGTCTCCTACGCTCAAGTCAGTAATTAAAATATAAATCAACCTAAAACATATGCATTTAGATCAACGTTTACCCGCATTCAATACTTCATTTGGACATGATTTATATTTAGCACAACATTAAATGCTAAATATTTTATCAAGTCTACTAGCAATAAGGTAAAGTGAGGAACGATCATATCTGTGTAGTTCTTGGTATTGCTCGTCTTACCTTTCACATTTCTGTCAAGATGATCATCTAAATTCATTGAAGTGACCATTGGTTTGGTGTTGCTCTTTTCAAATTGATTTGGCAGCTCCTTGCGACATTTAGATGGACAAATAAAAGTTCCCTCTTTCATTTGCTTAATTTGCAGCTCCAAGAAGAAATTAAGCGTGTCTATCAATGATATCTCAAATGCGATTTACAGATTCCTTGCATGACAATTATTAGTTGCTCCAAAGTAATACAAATATTTTCTACGATATCATTTTCCACAAGATTTGGAATGCAAGATATTAGTGGCATGAGAGTTTAAAGAAAATAACATTGCCAATATAGAGAGTTGTTTTGAAATTCTGTCATCAAGAAGATAGTAAACTTCATGCAATCTATTTCCCCTTAATAAGAAATTTATCCAGACATACCAACAAGACATAGATATACCAATTGTTATAAAACAATGATAAACCCATTTGTTGGATGACATAACAAGTGTACCAAAAGTTATTTTAGTAACAGTGATACAAATTGTTATTTTTAGTAAAGCATATTACAAACGAGTATTGACTGTTAACAGATCAACCATACATCGAATTTTGAAGAAAATACCAACCATTATCCAGACCAAAGGATGTGTTCATCAAGAGACGATTTCTAACAGAAGGATTTTTGTCAATTGTTAGAAACATGAGACATCTCAATTATTTTTCAAAGCTGATGATAGCATTCATCAAAAACGTGAGTGAAGACTTTTTGAAGAATATGCTAATAGATAATACACACCACTAACAGTTATTTAAACCACAGATAGCAATTATCAAATCATGAATGAAAGAATTTTATCAAGCTAACTGTTAATACATATCAACAGTTTTGATCTTTTAAAAGCAGATAACTAACAAGTAAACTAATTGACACCAATTGTCATTTAACAACACGTTTTCAACATATGAATCAACAAAGCTAATTGATATTGATTGTTGAGAAGGATATCTCAATTGTTGACGCACATCAACTATTACGACTAAGCTTATCAAAGATTTAACAATAAGGGAACCAAATTAACAACAAATAAGTCAATATTGGTTGCTAGCACATATCAACAATTTGGTTTTTGTCAAAAATGATAACTAACCGAAAATTCCTCTTGATGCAATGAGGTGTCATGCTCGGTGCATCTACTACAATACTGTAGCCTTTCAAGCACACCTGCAAAACAGATTAATGATCTTTTGGTACCCATGCCATTTTGGGTCCTTGGGGGTTAGGCATATCATAATGATACGATTGAGTGCTATGTCTATGTCGTGTAAAACATGCAGGAGCAATATGACCAATACGTCAACAATAATGACAAGTCACGTTGGGGTTATGCATCCTTCTAGGTTCATAGTAACTTGACGGACGAAAAAGGTTTACTCTATTTTCAGCATTATGACTATTGCGCGCTTTATGAACATCATTTCTCCTACTATGAGCAGCATTTGTAGAATAATTATTTCTACGTTGGAAATCATTTCGAGGTGCTCTAAAGGGTTCAAAATTCCTTCTAGTATTTGGCCTATAATATGCATCATTTCTAGGATAGTTATTTCTAGGTGGTAAGTCATTGCTAGGTCTTCTAAAATGTTCAACATTTAGTCTAGCATGCATATTGGTTCTAGGATTGCTATTTCTAGGATAAGCATTTTTATTATTAGTCCTAGGTTGAGCCTTAGGTTGTTGGGGTTTAGCTTCAACCTTTTCTTTAGGCTCATTCGTAAACCCTATGCCATGCTTGGTTGACTTCAAATTATCAAGAACATCATTCAAATTTTTGTGCGAAGAGTTAAACTTATCTAATGTTCCTTTAAGCCTTTCTACTTCATTTTTGAGATGCAAGAAAGAAGTACACTTTCTAATAGAGCTTTCGGGCTTATCGTTGCTTCTTTTTCCGAAAAACTTGTTTTCCTCTTTCAACTTCTCATTTTCTAAAACCAGTTTTTCAAAATCTTTTTCTTTTAGAGAGAGTTGTTTTTGAAAATCTTTTTCTTGCAACGACAGAGTTTTCTGCAAATCTTTAATAGTCTTGGAAGCATCAACAAACTCATTATGTAATTTATTATAAGCATTTTGCATTTCTTCAAGCGAGTGAGAGTTGGACGTACTTACCTCTTCTTCTTCGTTTGCCATGAGACATTGGCCAGTTGATTCATCATATGAGCTGTCCGCTTTTTGAGGCATGCTTTCATACATTTCCTCCAGCTTATCCCACATCTCTTTGGCGGTTTTGTAGTGGGAAATTTTCTGATAGTCTTCCTGATTCAAGGCGCTATACAACATATTTATTGCATTAGTGTTGTATTCACTTACCTTGGCCTTCCCAACTTTTGTTGTCATTTGATCACCATGCTTGATGATTTGCCATAGATAAAAGTTGTTGGCTGTGATGAAAATTCTCATCCGATCTTTCCAATATGAGTAATTTTTTCCATCAAATATTGGGGGCAACATGTTAAAATCACCTTCACCTATTCCTGCAAAAGACTCACGAGTAGAAGCCATGGATGGTTCTCTCAAACTGTTAAGTCTTCAGAGAGTTGGGCTCTGATGCCAATTGTTAAGTAATACGCTTAACACTAGAGGGGGAGGTGAATAGCGTTATAATAAAATTTAGCGTAAACTTGCGGAATTTGAAATTTGCAGGAAATAAATAAGTGCGTTAAGTAAACAAAAAGGAAAGAACGCACCGATGTATTCTGGTTCACCACAACAAGTGGCTAGTCCAGTCCCCGAGAGACTCTCTCGAGATTTTCCACTAACTTGTCAAGCTTACGGGTGCTCAACAAACCTTTACAACTTAAGGACACAAGCCTTAACACCTTTGCTCAGAGATACAACACTCCAAGACTTCACTGTTAAGCTTACGGGTGCCTAACCAACCTTTACAACTTAAGGACACAAGCCTTAACACCTTTGCTCGGAGATACAACACTCCAAGACTTCACTGTTAAGCTTACGGGTGCCTAACCAACCTTTACAATCTGAGGACACAAGCCTCAACAATCTTGCTCGGAGATACAACACTCCAAGACTTCGACCAAGGAAACACAAGTTCCTTACAACAAGAGAATCACAATTCTCTTCAAGTGTACAAAACACTAAACACTCAAACAATACACTCCTTAATGAGTAGATATGAGTAAAAGAAGTAAGCTCAAGATCACAACAACTTTGGACAAGAATATGGCTCTCAATAACTTTATGAAATGAATATAAAATAATAAACAATAGTATGCAAGCTTATAACAATTGTATGATCAGTTGTTGTGTGTTATTGTGTTTAAAACACTGAAATGAAGCTGTATTTATAGTTGAAAAACTTGGCACTACCGTTGCCTAATTGCCAATTAAGAGTTGTTGATTTTACTGTGTGACAATCGATTGTCAAGAAGTCACAATCGATTGTTTGCCAATCGTTCCAGAAATCAATCCCAGATTTTACGCTTAACAATCGATTGTCCAAGATCAACAATCGATTATTGGCAACGTTCAAAAAATCATTTTCAGATTTTACGCAAAACAATCGATTATACAAAATCAATAATCGATTATTCAGCAACTTTCAAAAAATCCTTTCCAGATTTTAATTTCAACAATCGATTGTACAAAATCGACAATCGATTATTCAGCAACGTTCAAAAAATCTTTTCCAGATTTTAGTTTCAACAATCGATTGTACAAAATCAACAATCGATTACCTGACAGTATTTGAAAACTTTACGACAACGGTCAGCTTCACAATCGATTGTGCAATGTTAACAATCGATTATTTATCAGACTTTGAAAATCATTTTAGACACTGCCTCGTGACAATCGATTGTTATATACTCACAATCGATTATTTAATAACTTTGAAAAAGTCTGGAAGACACTGCCTCAACACAATCGATTGTCATATGTTCACAATCGATTATTTTGTGACTTTGAAAAATCCGATGGACACTGTCTCTTCACAGTCGATTGTCATTAGCTTCACAATCGATTATTCTGAGTTTTGAAAAACTTTGATGTACACTGCCTCATCACAATCGATTGTCATAAGGTTCACAATCGATTGTCATGCAGGTTTGAAAAACCTGATGCTCACTGCCTTAACACAATCGATTGTCATTAGTTCACAATCGATTGTCATGCAGTCTTGGCTTAACATAATCGATTATCATAAGTATATAATCAATTATCTTAGTCCAGATTTTAGAGGCATGTTTAAAAATCATTTTGACTAAAGTAAATATGCATGATTTAAAATCATTTAGCATTAAATTAAATATGCATGATTTTGTAAAAATAGTTTTACGAGAGAAGCCATGTCATGAGTCAAGTTGTCGAATCAAGAACACAATTAAGAACGACTCATTTAAACTATAAAACTTTGTCTTGTGCCTGAATCTCGTTATGCATCACTTATGCGCTTGTACTTGAATTTCGTCATATATCAATTTGCACTTCGTTTGTCATTCATCAAAACCTACACATAAGAACACACGTTTTAGTATAAAGCCTTGAGAACGTGTTTCCAATATATATCTGGTCTGCCGTAGTACACTCGCTCATAAGCGCTCGGCCATACTAGGCTCTGTATCTCGACTAACCGAGCTCGCTCATATGCGCTCGCCCACAGTAGGATCATCATATAACTTACCATCTTATCAGAGATTGCCCAATTGTGGCCTGCCCATCGATTATAGCTCAATGGTAATAAAAATACTCTTAATACTGTATATATATATATATATATATATATATATATATATATATATATATATATATATATATAAACTCCCTGCTCTCTTGACTGGAATAAGAAAATATTCAAATGAATATGAAAGCCAGAGAAGGAGAATATTATAACTTAGAATACTAGAAAAATATACGCAATTTGTGAAACTAGCAAAATATACATAAATTCCAGGATATGATCATGCCAAATGAAAGAAGAACTTAGCCTTAACATACATGTAATAGGGAAAACTCCGTATAATATTCTTGGCGAAGATTACATCGTACTCTTTTAAAACCATAATATTTTACGTTGCTATTATTCAAAAAAAATTCTCGTTGGAAGCTTTTCAGAATCGAGTTTTTTGCATGAAATTTTTGAAATGAACTGATTCTGCTGTCTCACTTTTTTTTTTTTTTTTGGTTTCAACGTTGTTTCTTCTGTGAACGTTACTTGCTTGCTATTCCTTGGCTAAATACATGATTTGGTTCTTCAAGCTTTATTAATTCATATGAATGAATGGCTTGCTTACTGTTTTGTTGTCTGATCCAGAAACAAGATTCTTTTTTTTTTTTTTTTTTTTTTTTTTTTGCATTTTTAAACAAGCCCACATTTACAAACTAAGTCTCATTGGGATAAGACTATAGCCACATGACTTTAATGACCTATGAGTCATTGTTTAGCCATTGTGGCTTTATGCCACGTGGCTTTGGTATTATTTAATAAAGTTTTATCCGCCTATTAGTAACTGAATAATATTCAGCTATTCAGTAATTAATTATTTATCTGCATAATTTAAATATTATCACAAATTAGATAAAATTTTATTTATTTTTAATATACTTTGTATATTATATTAGCGTGGTCATATGGTACCTTGCATGGTACTAATTCATAACTATCAAGTATTATCACTCTACCAGTATTTTATTCCAAATTAATCACTTTCAAAGAAATTCGTTTTCTTTAATCAGTGTATCCTCTTATTCTTTATAACACTTATTTATTGCCTGTTAAAAATAGCGTAAGTATGTTAACGTCTAGATGCTCTTATCCCCGAGTCTTGCATCAGTTAACTGTACAATAATTCAGGGTGCAACATCATTGTAACTTAATACTGCGAAACTTGACATCACCATAATGTAATACTGTTGGGTAAAACATTATCCCCCCTTTTGGAACATTCGTCCTCGAATGTTGATCGATGCATTTATCATTTTTATAACGTATATTTTCCGAATACTTTAGAACTTCCCTTGACAACTAGGTGCCTGTTCTATGAAGAATTCCAAAATCCTGGGCATTTCTCCCTTAGGTCCCTGATGTTCCAAACGTCAATACCACACAAGAGGAGGGGGTGATTTGTATGATACCCAATTTTTAATCTAGAAGAACCTGATTCTTCTACGTGTTCTAACTACTACTGTTTGCAAAATTAAAATAAAGAAATAAAGAACACAGAGATTTTTACATGGAAAACACATGGCTCAAAAGGTAAAAAAACCACGACCTACTACTCAGCAGGATTTTTTCAAACATCCACTAAACCCAATGAGCCAAAACAACATTTACAAAACTCTTATAAACCTAAGGATTAACTCTAATCCCAGTGTTGGACACAACCTTAACTGTTGCGATACTTTCAAGTTAACTCTAATTTGAATACTCAAAGTACCTAATACAATTGCTTCTATGAAAGTTAGAAAGGTACAAGTTTTAAATCACCTACTACAATTGAACTAGAATAAGAATAAACACAATGAAACCGGTTCTTCTATCTTGTTCAAGTAACTGCAGGCGTGCACACTCAATCTCACATAAATTACTTTCAAAATAGCCTTGCTTTTTTTCTATCGATTTTCTTTTACTTCAACGTATATGAATGCCTGTAAAAGAGAACAACTCAATTATTTATTAGATTAGTAACTAGAGTTGGATTGTAACTCAATTTTCGATCCTCCATTGAGTTTGAGTCATAGACCTTTCCAAACTCCAGCCCTTATCCAGATGTGTTCTCTTCTCATAAGGAGACATGTTCTCCTTATGCCATATGCAATATTTTCGAAGATTTTCAGAAGATATTGCTGCTTGATCCCCAAGGACTTATCTTTCTTCACGTGCTCTCCTATGTATGGACCATAACAACTGTGTCTCCTAAGATGGACCGAGTCCTTCACTGAGTTCATTTGTCATTCTTCAAAACCTCAACTGATCTTGGTCCAACAAATTCTCCCTTTTTGATGATGATAAACTCCGTGCTTTTAATAATCAGAGAACCTGTGGAACTCAGCTAAAATATCATCACTTAAAAAATTTTAACTTATTAAGAAGGGCTAGATTTAATTAGGTTATAAACATCACTTTTTAGAAAAATAGACACATTATCTTTTTAAGCACAATACGCAATATCTTTCTCCTTTTGTCATCATCAAAAATTTGCATAAACATGTGCATCCTAGAATGTTAATCATTACTCATGGCCACTGGGACAACTGCAAGTGAAAGCATGCTTTAGTTAATCAAAAATCAACTTGACAAATATAACTATTAATAGCAGAAGATCATCATAAAACAAGAGAAATGCAAATTTTCATTGATAAGGCAATGCTTCTACAAGACAGTCCATAAAAAGAAAGAACAAAAACAACCAACCATGAGCAAAAATAAGAAAAATCCCTAATCTGGGTCATTGGGGAGTAAGTGAACTGGTTCAGAACTACAACAAAGAGCATTAATTCTTTGAGGAACTAGAGGGTTGGGATTGGAGTAGGTTGAGCATTGTTTGTAGCATCCCTTCACTCTTTTCCTTTTCTTTTGCTAGTTCTGCTTTCAGCCCATTCCTTTCTTCTTCCAACTCAGCCCACGAGCCTAAAGTCTAGCAATCTCAGCATCTTTGGTCCCACATTCTTGAACAAAAGCCCTAACTTTGTTATTCACTGGAGTCTTCACTGATAAACCAAGTTAAACAGGGGCTACACTTAGGAGATAATCACAGGCCTGGAGAGTCTTGATTCCAACGTACTCCTTAATGGAGGCTATTTCCCATTTCTTCAAAGGAATGTTCAGCATGTCCACTACAGTTGTCAGAATGAATCCATAAGGAGTAGCATGAGCCTTTGAATCATTGATGACTCTGTCAAGCAGCTGACTATTAAGCAAGCCAGTTAATCTGCTTACCCCTCACAAGAACACTCCATGTGAACCAGGTCCATGTAATTTGCACTGTGCCTCCTCTCCTTTCTAGGCAGTAGGCAATTGTTCACAAACTCAAAGATCACTTTATGCTCTAGCTTCATTTCACTCTTTTGAACAAATCTTGCCTCAGGAACCTCTTCAGCATCCTTTGTATCACAGAAGTTCCTGGTGATTTGGAATGGTATGGGCAGATCGTTTAGACAAGGCCACTTTTTCCTGGTGTAATCATCATATCCCTCACTTGGAATGTCTAGAATCCTGCCCAATTTAGGTTAATCAAACTTAACCTTCACACCTTTCACCACACTGGTCACTAGCCCATTTTTCACAGACCCATTTTCCATGAATTCAATCAGCTCTCTTATGGCTAGTCTTCCTTTCATCTGAAGGACCATATACTTCCAACCCTGTGCGGCTAAAACATCCAACAACCTAAGCATGCATGGCTTCTACAGGTCTTTTAGCAGTCTTCCCTTCAATATCTTCCTCCTGCTAATAATAACAAAGCGATCTTGCTCTTGTTCAGACTCCTCTTTCCACTCTACTCTTCATGTTCTTCTTCAGTAATTTTCACTTTTTTTCCCTTTACTGCAGACCTAGTTCTTTGAGCCAGAGAAGGCTTATAAATTTTGAAGACTTCTTTGCAAGTGTCTTGGTTCTTTTTGGTTGACAGTGGAAACCTCCACAGTTGTACCTCTCTCTTGATGGACCAGTTCCTTTTCCTCCTCCTCTTCTTCAGCAGCCTCAGAACTTTACACCACCTTTTATTTTCCCTTTTCCTTCTTCTTTTTTCTTACTCTTCTCTAATGCTTCATGTAGTTCTGCTTCACTTTGCCTTAATTTGCTCCTTTTGGCTCTTCCGCTATGTACCGAAGTAGCAGCAGTCTTGGGAGACGTTACTTTGCTTTTCTTTAAGGGTTTAGAAGCAACTGGGGTCCTTTATGAAGACGCCTTGTGCTTCTTTCGGTTATTAATGGCCCCCACATTCTTCAGAATATCTACTAAAGTCTTCTCCACAGAAGAACCATGTTCTTCTTGTTGCTTACTCATTTGAACAAGTCCCTCAGCAGCCTCTCATGATCCGTTTCCCCTGACCTTAAGCCACCTTCTTCACCACTACCACATACAACAAGAGCCTCCCTTTTCTTTTTCTTTCTCCTCCTACTAGACTCAACCCCTTCAATATTTTTTCACAGAACCCACAAACATAAACTACTATCTTCCTTCTTAGTTATATCAGAAAATACAAAATAAGTGTTTACCTCACCTGGGTTTCTTAACTCTTGTCATTGTCAGAAGATCCAGGTTCTTCTCCTTCACTAGCAGAGATGAACTTTTTGGACTCAGAGCTTGAGTCAAATTCTTTAGATGAAACCTCTTTCCTTTGACTGGCGTTTAATTTTTTGTTCAAAGGTTTATTGAGAGAGCAAATGTTATAATTTTTATGGCTAACATCTTTTGCCGGCGAAATCTAGGTTTAGGGGTTTCAACTGGAGGTGTTGATGATGAAGTATTAGGGGAAACAGGTGGAGGAGTTCCAGGATTGTCTTGAGGATTAGTCATGGAGAAGAATTTCTGGAAATCTTTTGGGAATATTTGGAGAAGAAAGGGGTTTATAAGAAGTTTATGAGAAGTGAATGATGGTTATGAGTGATGAGAGAAGGTGTGGAGTGTATTTAACGAGGGATCATGATTAAGCCTGTAACGGTAACTTTTTTAGTCGTCAATTAGGAGTCTAATCAAATTAGAATTCCGGTATCTTTAGAGATTAACGAGTGACGCTAGTTTTTAGGAAAAAATCCAGTTATAGTTAGACTCCTAGGATAATAGAACTGGTTCAATGCTCAACTGATAGAATTTCTGAAGGTTTGGTGTAATTAGGACTTCTGCTCATGATTGGTAATTTTATCTTTCTAATTTTGCAAAGTATTAAAACATACCTTAACTTTCTCATGAGCATATATTGATGAACTGGGTTCTTCAAGTAAAATTTCTCTTGATCATGCCTCAAATGTCAGAATAGAAAAACTTTGTAAGAGACTAAATATTCATATAAACACATGTCATAGGAGTATACTAATTAAAGTATGAGACTGAGCAAGAATTAGTCTAGTTATTTACAATGAATTAAGAACTCCAAACCAAATTGTTTTTTCATTTTTCAGTATTTTTTTTCATTGTGCATTCTGAACTGGACCTTTTTAGGTGATCTTAGTCATCCCTAATTCCAACCTGTTCCTTTTAATGTTTTCTCTTCTTAGTTCTTTGGTGAAGATGTCAGCTATTTGTTTATCAGTAGCACACAATTCTATGGAGATTAACCCTTTCTCATAGTTATCTCTAAAGAAGTGGTGTCTAACATCTATGTGCTTGGTCCTTTTATGATGAACAGGGTTCTTTGTCATATGTCAAACATCTATGTGCTTGGTCCTTTGATGATGAACAAGGTTCTTTGTCATACTTATAGCACTAGTGTTATCATATAATATTAGAATACACCCCACTTCAATTCCAAAGTCTACCAGTTGTTGCTTGATCCATAGAAATTGAGCACAACAAGAGGCACCAACAACATATTCAGCTTTAGAAGTAGACAGGGCTACTGAATTTTACTTTTTGGTAGCCCATGACACTAGAAATGACCCCAGGAAATGTGCCATACCTGAAGCACTCTTCTTGTCCACTAAGAAACCTGCATAATTAGCATCAGCATATCTACCAGATCAAAATTACTACCTTTGGGACACCAAATAAACAAATCTATGGTGCCTTTAAGATATCTCAGTATCATCTTGATAGCAGTCAAATGTAACTCCTTTGGATTTTCCTAGAAACAAGCACGAAGTCCTACACTGAAAATAATCCCATGTCTGCTGGCAGTAAGATACAAAAGTAAACCAATCATACCCCTATACAAATTTGGATCAACTGATGAACCAGGTTCATCAACATCTAGTTTAGTGATAGTTGCAATAGGTTTATCTATTTCTTCGGAGTCCTACATTATAAACCTTTTGATTAGTTCTTTTGTATACATATGCTGATGGATCATGTTCCCATTTGGACTTTGTTTGATCTGCAAGCCTAGGAAGAAATTTTGTTCACCTATCATACACATTTCAAACTCACCTCCCATTAATTTTTCAAAGTTCTTACTCAACCTATCAGTAGTGGCCCCAAATATTATGTCATCAACATGTACTTGTACAGCAAGGAGGTCTTTACCTTTTTCCATTAGGAACAAAGTGTTGTCAATTTTATATCTTTTGTACCCATGCTCCAGTAGGAATTTTGATAGTCGTTCATACAAGATCTTGGGGCCTGTTTGAGCCCATATAGAGCTTTGTCTAGCTTGTACATATGCTCAGGACATTCCTTGCTTTCAAATGCTGAAGGTTGTTTCACAAATACTTTCTTCTTGAAGTAGCCATTTAGGAAGGAACTTTTGACATCCATCTAATGGAGAGTGAACTTCATATGTGCTGCAAAGGCAATGAGGAGTTTGATTTCCTCTAGTCTTGCAACTAGAGAAAAGGTCTCATCATAGTTAATGCCTTCCTCTTGGCTGTAGCCCTGAATCACCAGCCTTGCCTTGTTTCCTGTAACAGTTCCGTCTTCATCAAGTTTGTTCCTGAAGACTCATTTGGTGCCAATGACTGGCCTGTCCTTGGGTCTACGAACTAGATACCAGACTTGACTTCTTTCAAATTGATTGAGTTCCTGCTGCATAGCATGACTCAATCTGCATCCTGCAAAGCGTCAACAACATTTTTAGGTTCAAGAGATAGAAAAGCATCAAATGCACATAGATTCTTTAACTGTGATCTAGTTTTGAATCCAGATGTTGGATCATTAATGATATTATTAATGGGATGAGAACTTTGATACTTGTGAGATTTCACCAAGAACTGGTTTCTACTAGATGATTCTCTTGTGTCCTGTTGAGGAGGACCTGGTTCATGAACATGTCTTTGTAAAGAATTTGTTTCATTTTCTCCCTAATTAGTTCCCCCTGTCAGGTTACCCAAATTGGAAGAACCTGTCCCATCATCTATTCCTTTTTTTGATGTTGCTTCAGTGAATTCTCTTACCAAGCCAATGGCTTCATCTTCATGTTCCTGTCTCTCAGAAATAATGTTAGTTTCATCAAATACAACATGCAGACTTTCTTCTACATATAGAGTTCTTTTGTTTAATATTTTATATGCTTTGCTATGTGAAGAATATCCCAAGAATACTCCCTCATCACTTCTGGGATCAAACTTACTTAAGGAGGCTTTTCGCATTATTGTGCACATAGAACTTGCAACAAAATGCCCTAATGTGTGATATGTTTAGCTTTCTCCCTTTAAGTAACTCATAGAGAGTTTTCTCAATAAGAGGTCTAGTCAGGCATCTATTGATTATGTAACATGCATTGTATATAGCCTCTGCCCAGAAGCTGTGGGGTGATTTACTAGAGAGAAACATGGTCCTTCCCATATCCTCAAGGGTCCTATTCTTTATTTCAACTACACCATTTTGTTGAGGAGTTCTTGTGATCTATACCAGTTTCATCACAATATTCAGCAAAAATTTGCATTTTCAAACTCAGTTCCATGATCATACCTAGTGATGTAAGTTTATTTCCTAATGGTTTCTTAGTTTTTCTAACAGAGGCAGTAAACATTTCAAATGCCTCATCTTTGGATGTTAGAAATAGTACCCAGGTAAATCTAGAATAATCATCAACAAGCACCATCACATATTTTTTTCCACCTCTGCTCATGGTTGTCATTAGACCAGATCCATATCAACCAGTTCCAATGTCTTGGACGTACTTACCATTTTCTTGGATTTGAAGAATGACCTTACCTTCTTCCCCCTTGCACATGCCTCACAAACTTTGTCTTCCTTGAACTTGATATTAGGTAACCCTATCATCAAGTACTTGGATACTAATTTGTTTAGCTGATTTAGACTGGCATGGCCAAGTCTTTTGTGCCACAGGAGGGGATCATTGACTAGCACACTTAGACAAAGAGTTCATTTTCTAAAAGAGTTGACAATCTACAGTGTAAATGTTGTTAACATTTTTTCCCTGCAAAACAATCTTGTCAGTGGTAAGGTTAATCACAAAACATTTGTTAGAGGTGAAAGCTACAAGGTTACCTTTGTCACACAGTTGTGACACAGTGATTAGGCTATATTTCAAGTCATCTATCAAGTAGACATTCTCAATGGAATGAGAGTCTGTCTTACCTATCTTTCCAACCCCAATGATCTCACATTTCTTTCCATTTCTAAAGGAGATATTTCCTCTTTTCAGGTTCTCAAGTGAAAGAAACTGGTTCTTGTTCCCAGTCATGTATTTTGAGTAGCCACTATCCATGTACTATATTTGGCTACTCCCTTTCACTTGAACCTGCAAAAAGAAATCGGGGGTTAGTCCTAGGAACCCAAACTAGTTTGTGTCCCTTTCTATAGGCAAAAGGATGAATCAGATTCTTTCTTGCCCAGCTAGATAGTTTGTCTTTTTCTTGAACAAAAGCTTTGTTCCTTTGACTGGCCTTTTCCTTTGCATTGCATTCATTTTTATAACGGCCAGTCTTACCATAGTGTGTGCAGATCTTATTTTCAGGAAGAGTGAGGTACTTGTTTTTGGGATCCCATTTTGGAGCTTGAGTCCCATAGACAAGTCCTATTTTATTGCTAATGTGATGCTCTTGCAACCATGAGAGAGCATCAGAAGCTTTGTTCCATTTGCAAGTTCTGTCTAGTTCGTGTTTCACATTCCCTAGATCTTCTTTTGGAACCTTAGTCAATTCATCTTTCTTATACAGTTCATCTTTCATTTTTCCTAGATCTTCTTATAGAGTGAGAAATGAGTGATCATATTTCTTCTTTCCTATTCCTAGTTTCGGTTTTAAATTTTCTGACCTAAGTTCTAGAATACTATTATCAAGTTCAAGAACCTGGTTCTTCAACTCAGCTTTTTTGTTATCACTCTAATCAGTCCTAGATTCTAAAAGTTTACATTTTGCTTTTAGGATAACACATTCCCTAGACTGAATTTTCTTTTCATTGTTAACTATTTCAAACTCATCAATAAAGTCTAATAATAGCTCAACCAACCTTTCTTTAGATAGAAATTTAATTTTGTCCTTGAGATGCAGAATACATACCTCCTTCTCATCATCTGATTCTCCAATGGACATAAGAGCTTCGTCTACTTCAGCTTCATCTTCTAAGTCTTCATCAAAGTTTTCACTCCAAGCAGCAACCATAGCCTTGGTTGAACCTTCGTTTCTCTTGGGTTGAACCTGTTCCTTGTTTCTGTTTCTTCGTTCAACCCTTTCTTTCTTCCACTTAATCTTTCATTGAGGTCAATTCTTGATCATGTGGTCAGTCCTACCACACTTATAACAACCATCATTTGTCTGTTTCTTAGGAGCTCTTTTCTTGTTGAAGTTTGTACCTCTTGATGATCCTCTCATCATGTACTTTTTGAAATCACTAGTGGTCATAGCCATCTCATTATCTTCTAAGTTTGAACCTTCTGTAATTTTGAGAGACAAACTTCTCTCCTTCTTGGGTGTATCCATCTTCCTGGTTTGCCTTCTTAGTTCATAAGCAGTAAGATTCCTAATAAGTTTATGCAGCATGAGAGTGGCCATATTCTTGGACTCCTAAATGGAAGTGATTTTGCTTTACCAAGCAACTGGAAGAACTCTTCTCAAGATCTTCTCAACCTTGTCATCTTCAAGAATTACTCTTCCAAGAGACTTAAGTTCATTTGTTAGTGTAGTGAACCTAGTGTACATCTCTTGAATGGTATCTCCATATTTCATAGTGAAATTCTCATATTGAGAACATAGCAAAGTTCCTCTGGATCTCTCCACCTGAGGTGTTCCTTCATGAGCCACTTGCAAATTGTCTCATATCTCTTTTGCAGTAGTATAACTTTGGATCTTGCAGTATTCATCTGGACCCAGTCCACACACAAGCCATTTCTTGGCCTTAGTACTTTTCTCCCACTTTTTCAAATCTTCAACAGTGCAATCGGCCCCTGTCTTTGGCACTTCCACTCCTTCCTCATTTTTCATTTTAGTTGCCAAAGGATCATCAGTGAATATGTCCCAAAGTTAATAGTCTTTTTCTAATGATGTGATCTTCATCCTATTCTTCCACCATTAGTAATACTGTCTATTGAACAGCGGAGGGCTGACAGTGGATTGCCCTTCCCAATTCCCAAGTGGTGCACTCATGTTGATCTTTTCCTAAGGTGTTAGCCTCTTCAAGTATAACCCGCTCTGATACCAATTGATGTGCCAAACGTCAATACCTCACAAGAGGGGGGGTGATTTGTATGGTAACCAATTTTTGATCTTGAAGAACCCGGTTCTTCTAGGTGTTCTAACTACTACTATTTGTGAAATTATAATACAGAAATAAAGAACACAAAGATTTTTACGTTGAAAAAACCTGGCTCAAAAGGTGAAAAAACCATGACCTACTACTAAGTAGGATTTTCCCAAATATCCACTAAACTCAATGATCCAAAATAGCATTTACAAAACTCTTGTAAACCTAAGTATTCACTCCAATTCCAGTGTGGCACACGGCCTCAACTGCTGCGACATTTTCAAGTTCACTCTAACTTGAATACTCAAAGTACCTAATACAATTTCTTCTATGAAATATGAAAAGGTACAAGTTTTAGATCACCTACTACAATTAAAGTAGAATAAGAATAAATACAATAGAACTGGTTCTTCTATCTTCTTCAAGTAGTTGTAGGCGTGCACACTCAATCACACATAAATTGCTTGCAAAATAGCCTTGCTCTTTTGCTCTCAATTTTGCTTAACTTTTGCGTATGTGCATGCCTGTAAAAGAGAACAACTCAGTTATTTGTTAGATTTGTAATTAGAGTTGGATTGTGACTCAATTCGTGATCCTCCATTGAGTTTGAGTGCTAGACCAATCCAAACTCCAACCCTTATCCAGATGTATTCTCTTCTCATATGGAGACATCTTCTCCTTATCCCATATGTAATATTTTTGATCAGTTCAGAAGATATTGCTGCTTGATCCCCAAGGACTTAGCTTATTCGGTGCATCTCATGTGTATAAACCATAACAACTCTGTTTCCTAAGATGGACCTCGTCCTTCACTGAGTTCATTTGTGATTCTTCAAAACTTCAACTGATCATGGGCCAACAGTCTCCTTCTCGAATCACAACTTGTAGTTGGAATAATTCCAATCTCGTAATTGTTGCTACCTTTCATCCTGCAACCTGTACAATTTTTACCTTGTTAGTGTGTCTAATATCTAGGCTTCATATTTAGAGCTTGATAATATGTCCCTTTGGTCATCTATGAGTATAATGAAGTTCTTCGCTCGGTACTTTGTTGAATTCACAAATATTTCTATATCTTATCGCATAGGTCCGTTTAGCAATTCGTATGAATTTACTGCCATAACTCTTACCTTAGTTTATCGTGATGAGGTCCGCTACCAAATCCCAACTTACTCTCATTGCTTACTCCATACGTATAAATTTAAGTCCTTTAATGCTTCCTCATTACTGCTCATCTTTAGAATGACGACCTAATCTCATCTCATACTTTGTGACATTTTTTCATCCATTATTTATTCACCTCAAAATTGATCCACAATATACAACTAGTAATTTGAAACTTCATATGTAAAACGGGCTTACGTTACCTCAAGAAATATTCGAAGTGATTCCTGTAATTGTATTTCATAGTGTCTCAATGTGATTCACCTTATAGGGGCATCTTAATCTCGTACAATCCATGAAATCCTCTTCAAATCACTAATCACTTGAGGGCCTAAACGTCATCCTTTATCTATCACAATTACACCTTTATTGTACTACTATGGCAATATTCCATCTTTTCTAAATGCTATTAGTCTTAGACTCCTTTGAGTTCATTCAGGCTATATTGAACTTTTTTATAGCTTAGAGAAACCATCAGCTCTTCTTAATTTCATGGGCTTAATCTCGAGGACTTATCCATTCTCGTCACCTTCCCACTCACATTTTCTTATCCTTACTCTTGTATTTTAAAAACCTTGTCGCTCTACCATACTTTATCTTGCAACCCAACCTTTCTTCATCTTATAGATTTCCCTATGTTACTCTAGAATATTAAGCGAGACATCGTATCGTCTCTAACTCTTCTATTCTTTTTTAGTTACACCTCTAGATATGTAGAAACCATATACCGGTAGATATGCCACTAATGCTGCCGTTATCATTCTTGGATATTGAATCCCCATGCTTATAACCTTCGATCTGAAGTACGGACTATTCACAACTTTCTGCATTTCAGTATCTCGTATGTTGTTCATTTTTACCTTACTTAAAATCTCGTATCATATCTTTTATTTCTTTTATAACCTCCCTTCCACCTAAGTGTAATTCATGTCCATAACTTGAAGCTTTATTATAATACTCTCACCTCAGATACATACACAATTGGGAGCTTTGTACTAACTTCTTATGAGGCTCGTACTTTTCTAACTGGATTTACCGTAGAGCCGTTATAGATTATGTTTGTTGTGTTATTTATCTTGAATGCATGATATTAAGAGTGATCATGTCATGTTCTCAAGCACGACTAGGTCCAATAATCAGACTCCTAATTTACTTAGGTGATGTAATTCTTAAGATTTCTCTCTTTCTGATCAACCTTTATATATGCTTAAGCTATCTTCCTATCTGTGGCTCATGGTATCAGTTATTACCTTAGCCTTTCATGGGCATTCTGGAATATTCATGATACAATCTTCTAACAGTTCAATCCTTTGTCTATGCCCTGGACTCAATTTTTTCTTTTAACTTATCAATAAATATGTTGTCTGGATAATTCTCCAAATCTTTAGTGCATTTATAACGTACTAACTCTGTATCATTGATCGAATAATCTCTTTTGTTCCATATCAACTTTCTTTAAACGTGTTCAATTACTTTTCCTGGTCTTTCTGCCCCTTGTTGCGTCCATACTTAGCTTATCTTGGTGCTCACATTTGCTAGAGTTTTTATACAACTCATATGATCTCGAATATTACTTTTAATTCTTACTTCTCATTTATTACCCATGGTAGGTGCCATTTTCCTTTGGAATGCTTATAATGTCATTGCGATATTGTTGTTACATGATCATTTTCTCTTTAGGTCAGTGTGCTTAGGTGAAGCCTTCTTTCTTATCTCCTCAGCTAGTATTTCGTTGTACTACTTTGGGAAAACCTTTGACTCTCGCAAAGCTGTGATCTTATTACGGACCTTTTTGATGTCCTTACTTGCCTATAGTCATTTGTAGTTACTTACTTCCATGCCCTTGTGCTTGTATGGTTGCTACTGATATTTTGACTGTTTTCCTAGTGGCATTTTCTTTTACCCTCGTAACACTCATACGACACCTTTAACTACTCCGACTCTTGTTTGAATATATCTCGAGTATTATAACGACATTCTTCGAGGCTAAATATTTCATGTTGGGTTCTACTATATTTATCTTATACGAACTCATGACTCATCTTTAAACTTCTGTTTATCCATAACTAGGATCTTCCTAACCAATTACTAACTACTCATTGGCCCATTCTCATATCAATATTCCTTTTAATCTTTCTTGGGTTATTTACTTTATTTTAACTTACGTCTCGCACTGGCTCCTTCTTTATTAATAACAGCTAAGGCAGGAACATTTACTTCCTCTCCTTGACATCGTGCTTGCACAATATTCTTGAATCGTAGCGTATTTTTAAGATTTGGATATGTTCCATCTCATTCCTTTTTTATATATCTCATTCTTCCTTTACCATTCCATAGTCACTAGAACCCCTTTGTTTGGCTTAATGCCACATCATTCCATATTCCCTTTTTTTGGGGTGTACTAAGAGCTGAAGCCACGAGGATCTACCTATAGATATTTTACCTTTTCATCTTTAGAATCATTTCCAACATCAATGATCCATACTCGCCTTGTGGCAATTCTTCTGTACCAAGGATGACAAATTCTTTTGCTCGCGAGGGTGACACTTAATATAACTAGTACATATAGTCCCTTAAGCTTAACTTAGCCAAAATTGCTTGATTTAGGGAAGCATCTTCGTGAATGACCATTCTGTGAATTCCTTATGAATATTCTTTAGTGGTCCATTCTATTACCACCGGAAGAAAATCTAATATTACCATGACGCCGAGTAGTTCCCAATCATTCAGTCCCTAATTCATATTTAGTTTATCTTGTTTACCATCCAATGCAGATTTTCATTACTCTAGGGATTAACTTTCTCCTCTGGTAGTCGCATTGGAGTTACAAACTTATTTCTCGAAATGAGGATATAACCTTATGGACTATACTCTTTTGTTTTCTTAGGGCCCATCACCTTTTGCATCCTACTTCATTTGACCATAGGTTCTGTAACACTATCATTTTCATCCACGTGTTATACCTTATTCATAATTCTTCATTATCTCTCCTTATTACTCTGCTAATATTTTTACATATCCCTTTTCTTGCGAAAACTTCCATACAAAATTCTTCGCTTTTATCTTTCCTTTGCTCCATCCACTGGCTCTTTATGTTGCTTAACATTCTCGCTTTACTAGGGACGCGTACCACATTAAGGTAATATTTATCCCTTCAAGGCTTATAGTGCATGTCTTTGTAGTACTCATATTTGGTTGCACTATTTTATAGTGTACCATCTCATGTCTCATAAAAAGATCTATTAAAACATTTGTAATATCCTTCGAAAATATCAACTGACGCAAATCATTCATCCATCATATCTTCTTACACTACTTCTCTTAACGTCTATAGAGCATACTAGAATAGGTGTTGTTAACATTGAATATAACTCAGAAAGTTCATAATCCTTTACCTCAATTATAAACGTTTAAACCTTCATTAACTAGGTACCTCGTACCTTTTTTCACATTACTCCTTTTACTTGCTAAAACTTGTACTTATCTTCCCATTCTCTCATTGTCCTTTACCATTAAGATGTATAGGCCTTCTTGCTTTAACTTTTCTTATCAAGAAGCTTACACCCTTCAGTACACTCATGGTTTGCTAAAGACCGCACATTTACTTTGTTGAAGTCATCATACAAAAATCCAATTCCTCTGAGTCAGCTCGTCCACAACTATCTCTCTTTCCAACCTTCATTTTGGATGTAGGTATCATCTTATTACGAATAACAAAAAAAATCGGAATTTGAATTCTTATAAGTGAGCTCTACCACACGATCTAGAGTAAGAAGAAAGAGTGACAATCCTAAATTCCATGTAGCCTCCAACTTATAAGTGTGATGTACAACACACCCATAAAAAAGACTCTACTAGACACGACTTGTAGACTCCCTAGGAAAGAACTGCTCTGATACCACTTTTGTCACGCCCCTAACTTGGGGGGCGAGACCGGCACCCAGTGCCTCACCTATCCTTGCCTACCAACTTGCAACTAAGGGATTCAGAATATATGATGTCATACTATTGGCAATGGGCCACATTGCAAGATGACAGCGAATGCTGACTAAATATCAATATAAAACTTGGCCGACAAGGCCGTCAATTATATTACAGCTGACAAACCAACCAAATATACATACAAGGCTTGAAAGCCCCATATAATGCACTAACTGATAATATATATTGTGATCGAACGGCTCTCCTAGTTCTCCAGGAGCTTCTATAGTGTTTCCTCAATGGACTAAGGAATCTGAGCTGCATGTGGTGCTGAATGGGCCTCAATAATGGAGGAAAGTGTAGACAACTTGGACGACACAACTGCCATCCAGTTGTTCAAGCTGTGCAATATCTGACTCATCTAGTGGGAAATGATGGGATGGGCCCGGGAAGATGGAATCCCCAAGCCAGCTTAAGTAGAGGGGCCAACAATTGAGGAAGGTCCAGAGGCAAGTCAGTAATACGTGCAGCAGGCTCAGTGGAAGGCTCGGTAAAGGATTCTACCACAACCGGCTCCTCAGACTGGCCAGTTGGGGCAAAGGCAGGTGGCTTATACCTCTTGTCCTAAGGGTTGTCTAGCCCCTATAGGATGTACCATGAGAATGGGGCCAGCGTTCTAACCTTGACATCAAATGACTTCTTCTCCACTTTCAAATCCTGAAAGTACATTGTGAGGGTGTTAGGAAAAGGGTAGTTCTGGTCACTCTCAGCCATAACCGCAGTAATCGCATGGTACATCACGTTACCTAAATTGATAGAGAAACCCGCCATGTAGAAGCAATCAGAACAGCATGGGGAAGTGGGATAGTTTGATCATGAGAAGTGGGGTCAAGTCGATTGTATACAAAGGTCAACCACCCCTAGCTTCAGAATTCAAAGTCCTCCGAACAATCTTCACCCCCGCCTGTAACCAATTTGGAATAGTACCCGGTTGTGCCAGGATTCTAGCTAACCACGGGCAAACCTCTTCACCCATTTCCAACTTCTCATTGTAATGGGTCTCATCTTCGTCATCGAACGCCAAGTAATCACTGAAGGCCTTCCCGGAGAACACCACTTTTTTTGTTTCACACATCGGTCACAATTGTGCCCTTTTTGATGTGGGCCACATTGCAGCAGAAGTCCTTGACCATATGCTCATTGGATTTTATACATTCATCCCGAAAAGGCTCCCAATCCACTCTAATGTGAAACTATCTATGCACATTTGGATGAAGGGGAAGCAGGTCACTTGTGATAAAACTCCTCTCCGAAATTAACTTTTGTATTGTCCACCATTCCCTAAACTTATGGAAAGCCACTTGGATGACAAATCGATCTTCCCATGCTGCAAGTTTTCTTGTTCGTTCAATACACCCAACTTGAGGTACACCACTCTGGGGCATCTCCTCATCACTATCATCACCACCCCCATCACCTCCGTCTGCACTGTCCCCATATACTGAAGCTATGGGGGAGCTGGAGTATTCATTGTTGCCACTATTGATTCATCAGACGACTTAGAAAATATACATTGTGGAGCTTGGGTAATGGGTCAAGCTGGAACTGAGGGAGCTGGCAGTGAGTCGGAGGAGAGGTCTTTAAGGCACGTACTCACTCCCCGGTTAGTCACCAACTGTATTAACTTGTTTCGTTGTTTTCACTCTAGGTTGGGGAGTGAGTTTAACTTGTTTTCCTTTACCTCCCTGGGAGGATTCACCTCAGTTGGGTTGTTTTGCACCTCTACCTCTCTGATTTACCATTGTCTACAAGTAAACATATCTATCATTGTTAGTTTAAGCACATGCAATGAAACAAGCACAGAACTTGAATTGCAGACAGCATTAGAATTATTGCAGAAGCAGTTGTAGAACATGGTACCGCGGCCTGCACCAACAGCAGTCGAGTGCAAAGGTAGATCGAGGACCACGGAAAAGGCAGACGCGGTCCGCATAGGGCAAGGGCCCAAAAATCACCTTCTCTGAATCAACCCACCGTGGTCCGTACAAAATGGGGTCGCGGCCACATTAGGCCAGCGCAGACCGAGCAAAAGTGCAATGCAGCCGCGCTAGAGGTAAGTTGGCTTTCAGTTAATTGAACACCACGATCTGCACAACAAGGTACCATGGACCGCATTAGAGCACCGCGGACTGCGCAAAAGCAATCGTGGGCTATGCTGAGTCAGTTTCATGGGCACTAAGTTAGGGTTTCATTTTTTTGCTATTTTTGTTCAATCTTTCCACCTACTTCTCCCTAATCATTTGCCCAATATTTAAGCACTTTCAACACACAAAACCCAGGTCTTAAACTACCCTATGTTAACAATTGAATGAAGAAAAAGAAAGTACGATAAAAGAAGAAACTAACACTACTGGGAAAGAAAATTAAATAAGAATATAAAATTAATCAATGAAAGATGAGGGAAATATTACATATTGAAGATAAAATGCAATTAAACACTCTTAAGCAAGAATTATGGTCTCAGTAGAGGATGGACAGTGGTTTAATGAGTCTGAGTTTTCAATGTTCGAAAAGGTTACACTGAGACCCTTGGGCTCTATTTATAGAAAATTAAGTGTACCCCATCCTGACCTACCAGCGTAGCCGCGAAAACACGACCGCGAACCGCGCTGGGTTTGCTCAAGTGAAATTTCAGAAGGCAGCCTCCGCATGCTGCACAAAATTAGGCCGCCGACACGGAGGTCCACCGCGGACAGCACTAAATGGAATGCGGCCGTGGTGAAAACTTCAGAAAGCGCCCCTATTTGCTCATGCGAGTGCGGACCGCACAATGTGTACCACGGCCTCCAAGCAAACTTCAGAGACAGTGCAATTTTTCCAACTTTTTTGCACTGCATCTACACAATCCCTGCAATATCTCACAACCAATTTGCTCAAAAATTCTAAACTACAAAGAAAATCAAAGAGAAAGAAAAATACATGGGTTGTCTGCCAAGAAGCGCCTGATTTAACTTCGCGGCACGACATATGTTAACACCACATCACTTTAGATGAATGAGTGTCGGCACATGGCTGTCATCCAACATCCCCAAATAATGCTTGACACGATGCCTATTGACTCTGAAAACTTCACCATTTTTGTCTTGAGATCAAGAGCACCAGACGGGGTCACACATAGAACTTCAAATGGCCACTCCACTTTGATTTGAGCTTTCCCGGAAACAGACATAACCAAGAGTTGAAAAGAAGAACAATATCACCAACCTTGAATTCCTTTCCCCGAGCATATTTGTCGAGAAGATACTTAATCTTGTCCTTATACAAGGAAGAGTTGGAGTAGGCATGAAATCTAAACTCATCAAGCTCATTAAGTTGTTCAACACGGAGATTCGCTGCAACATCCCATTCCAAGTTCAAATTCCTTAAGGCCCACATAGCTTTGTGCTTAAATTTGACCTGAAGATGGAAAGCTTTCCCGAACACCAACTGGTACGGGGACATACCAATTGGGGTCATGTAAGACGTCCGGTATGGAATAGAGCGCCATCCAACTTTTTCTACCAATCCTTCCTATTAGCATTGACCGTTTTGGACAAGATACTCTTTATTTCTTGGTTGGAGACTTCCACTTGACCACTAGCTTGAGGATGATAGGGGTGGTCACTATGTGATTGACTCCATATTTGTCAAGAAACAAATCAAAAGTCTTGTTGCAAAAGTGAGACCCCCCATCACTAATGATAGCACGAGGAGTGCCAAACCTTGTGAAGATACTCTTTTTCAAAAATGCCACAACACTCTGAGCTTCTTTGTTGGGTAAAGAAACAGCTTCAACCCACTTTGAGACATAGTACACCGCCATGAGAATGTAAGTGTTCCCATAAGAGCTCACGAAAGGAACCATGAAAGCGATGTCCCAAAAATTAAAAATATCCACCTCAAGAATCGTATTGAAAGGCATCTCATCCCTTTTGAAAATTCCGCCGGCTCTTTGTCATTCATCATATCTCTTGACAACATCACCCACATCTTTAAACAAGGTAGGCCAATAAAATCAGCAACTAAGCACCATAGAAGCCGTCCTCGCCCCGCCATGGTGGCCAGTATATGGAGAGGATTGGAAAGCCTCAAAAATACCCAATTGTTCCTCCTCGGGGACACATCGTTGAATCACACCATCGGTGAAAATAATAAACAAATATGGATCGTCCCAATGAAAATCCAAGCTATCCCACTTGAGCTTCTTCCTTTGGTTAGAAGAGAGCTCATACGGGATGATTCTAGTAACAAGATAATTTGCGACATCGGCAAACCACGACATTCCATTCATTGACACCGCAAGGAGTTGCTCGTCGGAAATGTATCATTGATTTCAATGCCGTCACAAGGCCACCCCTCCTCTTCCAAATGGGACAAGTGGTCCCCCACTTGATTCTCACTCCCTCTTCGATCAACAATTTCCAAATCAAATTCTTGAAGAAGCAATACCCATCTCATCAATCTAGCCTTTGAGTCCTTCTTGGTCAATAAATACCTAAGGGCGCCATGGTCGGTGTGCACAATAACCTTGGCCCCCATAAGGTAAGGATGGAACTTTTCCATAGCAAAAAAATAGCCAATAACTCCTTCTCGGTGACTGTGTAGTTTCTTTGAGCCTATTCATGGTCTTACTTGCGTAGTACACAGGATGGAACATCTTGTTGATCATTTGGCCCAAAACTGCCCCAACCGCAATATCACACATGAGCTCGAATGGCAAGCTCCAATTTTTGCGGTAATGATGGGGGTCGAAGTCAACTTGAGCTTAAGAAGCCCGAATTCTTGCATACAATTCTCATCAAACAAGAACTTAGCATCTTACTATAGCAACTTGCACAATTGATGTACCACTTTAGAAAAATCCTTTATGAACCTTCGACAGAAACCAGTGTGCCCCAGGAAACTCCTCATCCCTATGATAGAAGTGGGGGGGGGGGAAGCCTCGAAATGACCTCAATCTTGGCCTTATCAACTTCAATTCCTTGCTTCGAGATCTTATGACCCAACACTATACCTTCTTCAACCATAAAATGGCACTTTTCCCAATTTAGAACAATGTTGGTGTCTTCACACCAGGCCAAGAACTCTATCCAAGTTTACTAAGCACTCTTCAAAAGAATCCCCAACCACACTGAAATCATCCATGAAGACCTCCAAGATATCCTCCACCATGTCGGTAAAAATAGCCATCATGCAACATTGGAAGGTCACCGGAGCATTGCACAATCCAAATGCCATCCTCGAGAAAGTGAATGTTCCATAAGGACATATAAAGGTCGTCTTCTCTTGGTCCTTCGGGACAATTAGAATTTTATTGCATCCCGAGTAACCATCCAGAAAGCAACAGAAAGGCCAGCCCGCAAAACGATCAAACATTTGGTCAAGGAATGGCAACGGAAAATGAACTTTTCTAGTCACCTTGTTAAGCTTCTGGTAATCACAAACTCTCTAACTCGTCACTGTCCGAGTCAAAATAAGCTCATTGTTTTCATTGGTCACCATAGTCATCCCACCTTTCTTCAGTACACATTGCATCGGAGAAGTCCACGAATTGTCAGAAATGGGATAAACCATACCGATGTCAAGCGACTTGATAACTTCTTTCTTTACCACTTCTTGCATTGCCTCATTTAGTCTTCGTTAGTGTTCAAGTGAAGGCCTTGAATCCTCCGCCAAGATGATTTTATGCATGCAAAAGGTGGGGATTATACCCCGAATATCGTCCAATGTCCATCAAATCGCCTTCTTGCTCTTTTGAAGAACCGTCAAAGTGGCGTCAACCTGTACGTTAGTTAAGCAAGGTGAAAGAATAACAGGTGAAGTAGAATTTGAACCCAAGAATTCATACGTGAGGTGTGGAGGAAGTGGCTTCAACTCCAACATCGGTGGCTCCTCAATCGATGGCTTTTTTGGTGGAGTTTTCTTGTTTTCAAGATCTAAAGATAACTTCCTAGACTCATATGCATATGACACATACCGTACAATGCGTTCACGCACTCCACTCTACTAGCATCATCATTGACATCAATGTTGAGAAGTACGACCTCAAGAGGATCTTCAACATTGATCATGGAACTTGTGTCATCTACTATCATAGCAGTAACAATGTCCACAAATGAACACACCTCTGTGATATTGGGTTGTCTTATTTATTTTCAAACATGGAATACCACCTTCTCATCTCCCACTCATAATTTCCATTCACCCGCTTCAACATCAACCAATTCCTTCCCCGTAGCTAGGAAATGTCTCCCAGGAATAATCAGCATTTCAAAGTCCACCTCACAATCCAATATGACAAAGTCGGCAGGCAATATGAATTTATCAATACGGACAAGAACATCACCAATTATGCCCAAGGGCCGTTTCATCGATCGATCTGCCATTTGAAGTCTTATTGAGGTAGGTTGAGGTTTCCCAATCCCCAAAGTCTTGAAGACCGAGTACATCATCAAATTAATGCTAGCCCTCAAGTCACAAAGGTCCTTAGCAAAATCTACACTTCCGATAGTACAAGAGATAGTAAAAGCTCCAGGATCCTCAAGATTGGGTGCCATTGAATGCACTATGTCACTCACTTGATGAGTCATCTTAATTTTTTCACACTCCATCAACCTCTTCTTTTTTATCGAATCTTTCATAAACTTCGCATACCCAGCATTTTCTCAAGTTCCTCAACCAAAGGCACATTGATTGTGAGGCTCTTCATCATTTCAATGAACTTTTTGAAATTATTGTCACTCATTTGCTTTGCTAACCATTAAAGATAAGGTGGAGGTGGCCCAAGCAAGGGTGCCTTGTCCTTTTTTACAACCGGCTGGGGCATGTCAATCACGTGTTCCCTGGACGGGTTCACAACATCTTGAGTCTCTACCTCGGCTTCATCATCAATATCAATCCGCACTTCATTGTTCATGTTTTGTTCAACCATATCAGCAACATTCATAGGCACATTATCATCACGCAACTTAACTTCATCCTCTACAATTCGCTTTTCTCTCGAGGCATGCACATCATCGCCTCTTCGATTACAAGTTGTAACTACCATTACATGGCTGTTATTTCCACCCTTCGGGTTATCCTATCACTTGGTAGAGCACCCTTAGGACGAATATTCAAAGCTTGAGAAATTTGCCCTAGTTACACCTCTAAGTTTCGGATAGAAGTGTAATGAGAAGCCAATTGCGCATAGGAATCTTAGTTCTTTTTCATCATTTGCTCGAACATGTTCTCAATTCCCCCCATATCACTCCGAGAAGAACTCGGACCTTGAGAAGGAAAGGGAGGTGGATTGTTCGCTTGCTGGAATATTGGGGGCCTTTGAAAGCCTTGCCCACAGTTGCCTTGGTTTCCGCTATTATTCCACCATCCTTGATTGTTATTGTTGCTCCAATTATTATTATTCCCATTCTAATTTCCTTGATTGTTACCTTGGTTACCCCAAATGTCGTTTTGGTTGTTATAGTTCCAATTGCCACCACATTGTTGTTGGTTGTTATTATTCCAGTTACCACCGCCTTGTTAATTCCCCAATTTCTTAGGGATACCATTGTTGATTTCCTATATTTCCTGTATTCCCTTGGTAGTTATTGACATATTGAACTTCTTCGCTTTGATCATCATAGAACTCATTCGAATAACCACCACCATCATTGTTGTTGTCAAATTGCAGATAATTACCTTGAGGTTGTTGTTGCCCTCTTAGCCTCCTTTTCAATATAGAAACATCTTCCATTGCATTGAATTGGCGCACGTTTTGGACTTGTTGCAATTGCTCCTTTGCCAATTGATTCATAGTTGTTGTAAGCTCGGTAATAGCTTGGCCAAGATCGTGAAATTTCTTGTGTGAATGGATAACTGTGGGGTCACCCTGGGGCACATTTGCTCGTCTTTGCCATTCCAAAGAGGTGTCGGCCATTTAGTCAAGTACATCACATGCTTCTTGGTAAGAAAGTTTCATAGAATTCCCACCGGCTAATTGGTTCACAATGCATGTATTCGTGGTGTTGATGCCCCGATAAAAAGGTTTGTTGAATCATCGCCTCGGTCATGTCATTGCTAGGGCACTCTTTCACCATTGTTCTATATTTTTCCCATATCTCGTGCAAAGGTTCTGTTGGGTCTTGCTTGAAAGCTAGAATGTCATCTCTAAGAGCCGCCATATGACTTGGAGAAAAGAACTTGGCAATAAATTTGTCCGCCAATTCATCCCATGTTGTGATGGAATGATTGGGGAGCCAATCTAACTAATCATATGCTTTACCCCAAAGAGAGAACGGGAAAATCCTGAATCTCAACGCATACTCGGACACGTTTGTCTGTTTGCTACCACAACATGTATCCACAAACCCTTCAAGTGCTTGTAGGCATTTTGATCGGAGGCACCCGTGAAAACACCCTCTTTGCTTGAGCAAGGTCAAAATAACATTTGTGATTTGAAAGTTCTCGCCTGGATTCGGGGAGGAACAATAGCACTGTCATATCCTTGATTGGATATAACTCTGGGAGCCACTCTAGGAGGTAGTGGAGGAGGGTCTGGAATATTGTTGTACATTTTCATTTGCATTGGCATTTCGTCTCTCCATGGAACTTAAGGTAAGGCCTCATCTTGTTAAACATCCTCTACCTCCTCACCTGTTATCACATTGCCGAGAGGGTCATTTGCATTAAGAGCCATTGTACCTGAGTGATCGACGCAAACAAAATTAGTAAACAAGAAGGAAAGAGAAGAAAAACAAAAAACTAGCTAAACAGATAGTCAACATCTTAAGCTCCCCGGCAACGGCGCCAAAAAGTGATCGCTTCCAACTCGATGCTACACTATGATAGGAAGGGCGGGTCGCAATAGCCTTCACCCAAATAGAGGTTGGGATCGATTTTCTCAGGGAGATAGTAGTGGAGTTGGATTTTCTGTTTAGTCTAGATATTCCTTTGTACTTTTAATGTCGCTTCAAACATTTTGTGGTTTTGATTTATAACTATTTTAATAATACTAATGATTAACACTGAATTTAGCTACGAGAATATTTCTAAGTTGTATATAATGGGAAGAAGAGAACTAGGGTCATGACACTACCTAGGTGGCTAATTGACCGGTAAATGTTAATAGGACTCGACTGACATAATTGGGACTTATGCGATGACCGTTGCACAATTTTACCCACTCTCACACCTCTCGGTAGAGAGAGTGATTTTTTCCAATTGACTCTCGAGAGACAAAATGAGTAGGCAAATTAGACCAGGCAACTAGGGCTCAAGTAGAGTGATTACTCTCTCGAGATTTAAACCGTTAATTGGGACTATCACTTCTCATGAGTCCATCCCAATTCCTTGTTGGATCAATTTTGGGGTCATAGACTCTCTTTCTCAAGAAGCATTAAATCCACAAAGCTTGAATAAGTATTTGCAACCATTAATTCTCAATTAAAGCATAAAATCAACCAAATAGCAATTACTCATAGTCAATCTAACCTAGATGGCAACACCCATCAATTACCCACACTAGGGTTGAGCTACAACCCTAGCTAATGAGTTTAGCTACGCATGGAAGATACATAAAGAAATAGATGAAGAACTAAGCATATTAATTTATTACTAAGAAGAAACTACAATAATCTATTATTAATGAAAAGCACAAGTTTCAAAAATGGATACAAAACCAAGCGCAGCTATCGTCTAAAGTTTCCAGATACAAAAGATAACCTAAAAATGGTAAAATTTTCTATTTATACTAGGCTAGAAAAACTGGACAAAAATACCCCTGCGGAGTCAGTTCGGGCCACCCAAAAAGGACTGAGGATGCACTGGCTCTTTAACTTTAACTTTCAGTTTCTCAGATCTTGAGGACAGCGGACCGCATGGATTGAACCGCGGCCGCAAATGCAAAAGGTGTGGTCCGCACAAGCTTGACCGCGGACCGCGTGGCTTGAGACTTGGGATTTCACTTTTCTCTAAACCTCTGCTCTGTGGACCACACCAAAAGCTAGTGCAGCCGTGAAGCCTTCACCGGGGATCGCATAATGTCAACCACGGCAGCATAGCCTGAGCCCCATTTTGCTCACGTCTCTGAACCTCCTAGTGAGGCCGAATTCACTTTTAAGCGGTCCACACTAGGTTCTCTTTCCTTCAGTTCACTTAATCTTCGATACTTGAGCACGTTTCAATCTATTTGAGTCGATCTTTAACATCTCGTTACCTTATCGATCAAACCTGCAATCAAGCAAGCATTTTGGGACTATTTTGTAGCAATTTATAATCAAAGCATAGGCAAGTAGGGGCATAAAACACGTTAAAATCCTGACTTATCACCTGGAATGAGTTGTAGGAAGCCTATCCTGAATGATCATGACCTTTTTCAAGGCATCCTATCCTTACCCAACAACCGAGCCTCTCCCAGCTCATACATCCAACCGGCGACCGACACCGCCTACCATACAGAGCCTCATAAGGAGCCATCTGGATACTCCACTAGTGGTTGTTGTTGTAGGAAAACTTTACTAAAGGCAAAAACTGATCCCACGAGCCTCCAAAGCCAATGAAACAATCTCGGGGCATATCCTCCAAAATCTGAATGGTCTGCTCGGACTGCCCGTTCGTCTTTAGGATAAAACTCTATGCTCAACTCAAGACGTGTGCCCAACTCTTGCTGAACTGCTCTCTAGAAATGTGAGGTAAATTATGTATCTCGCTCTGAAATGATTATCACAAGCACACCATGAAGACGAACAATCTCTCGGATATATAGCTCAGTTAACCTCTCGAAAGAATAGGAGACTGCCATAAAAATGAAATGTGCTGACGTGGTCAGCTTATAAACAAGAACCCACACTACATCGAACTTCCTCTAAGTCCGTAGGAGTCTAACAACGAAGTCCATACTGATACGCTTCCACTTCCACTCAAGATTATCAATCTTTTGGAATAAACCACCAGGCTTCTGATGCTCGTACTTAACCTGCTGACAATTCAAACACCATGCCACATATGCAACAACGTCCTTCATCATTCTCCTCCACCAATAATGCTACTGTAAATCTTGATAAATCTTAGCGGCATCTGGATGGATAGAGTACCGGGAACTATGGTTCTCTTCTAAAATTAACTCCCGGAGCCTATCCACATTAGGCATACAAACTCGACCCTGTAGCCTCAAAACTCTATCATCTCCTAAGATAACCTGCTTGGTACCTCTGTGCTGCACCTTGTCCCTAAGGACACACAAATGAGGATCATCATATTGCCAATCTCAGATATGCTCCAATAATGAAAAACGAGCGACTGTGCAAGCTAACACACGGCTGGGCTTAGAAACATCCAAACTCACAAACTGATTGGCCAAAGCCTGAACATCCAAAGTAAGCGGTCTCTCACCGACTGAAATATAAGCAAGACTGCCTATATTGGCTGACTTCATACTTAAAGCATCGTCCACCACAATGGCCTTTCCCGGATGATAAAATATGGTGATATATAGTCTTTTAATATCTCCAACCACCTTCTCTACCTCAAATTTAGCTCCTTTTACTTGAACAAGTACTGTAGACTCTTGTGATCCGTATGGTCATATTTATCGGCAAATAGCAACCATATATAAGTCCATTGACTAATACGGTTGAAGTCATATAACCTATGGTAATTATATCTTTGTGATTCTTAGTAATATTGACCGTTTATATAATAGCCGTTTATATTAATTTCATACATATCGGCCTATAGCAACCATATAAGTTCATTCACTAATATGGTTGTAGTTAGATAACCTATTCTAATTATATCGTTGTGATCTTTAGCAATATCGGCTATTTAGTAATATCTGTTTATATTAGATTCATACATTTCAGCTTATATCAACCATATATGTCCATTATCTAATATGGTTGTAGTCGTAAAACCTATGCTAATTATATCGTTGTGATTCTTAGTAATATCGACCGTTTCTATAATAGACATTTATAATTTAATTCATTATGGTCATACATATCGGCCTAAAGCAACCATAAAAGTCTATTTACTAATAGTCATATAATCTATGATAATTATATCATTGTGATTCTTAGTAATATCGACCGTTTATATTAATTTCATACATATCGTCCTATAGCAACCATATAAGTCCATTCAATAATATGGTTGTAGTCATATAACCTATGTTAATTATAAATTTGTGATTCTTAGTAATATCGATCGTTTATATAAGAGTCGTTTATACTAATATCATACATATCGGCCTATAGCAGCCATATAAGTCTATTCACTAGTATGACCTTATTTATATAATAGTAAATATATAATTTGACATATTTTTATTGGTTAATCTTAATTATAATTATCTTCACCAAAAATATTAATAACAATAAAAGTAAATGCATGATTAATAGAACTAAAATGTATTCTAACTTCTTTATTAGGAGGAAAAACAAGATGATATTTTTAGACTAAAATGTCAAATACAATTTTCAGAGGGAAACAAAGGGAAAAGTAAAAATATGATTGGAGGGAAATATAAAGTTTTGAATCTTTATATATCTCTTAAACACAAGACAACATTTCCAACTCTTTAAACAAAATAGATGCTCTAAACATGACTGTTAACGGATGGATTGAAAATAAATTCTATCCATAGTTTCGGATGGACGTACCCAAATCGTACATCATGCGTGATTATCTGGTAATTATTTTTAAAATATATTCATAATTTGATAATTATTGATAATCCCAACTAGCAAACCCTGAACGCTATCTTTACATTATGTTCTTGCAGTTTCTTCAAAAGAGTATTTGTGGCTATCTTCCTTCTATTTCGATTAAAATAATGCTTCGATATAATGGGATGGAGTGGGCTGTGATTCTTACAAGTGGTGTTCGGAGGAGACTTGTTAATGTGCGAAAATAATTTATTGTCGACAATAATCTGAAGAAAGGGAATGTTCTTCTTTTTGAACTAGTTCAGGCTACACCAGGGATTGTGATCTTCTTCGTTGAAGTTCTAGGATAAACTAATGCTTAGTTTGATAAGTTCTTCTCTTTAGTTATATGTACTGACGTCAAATAAATCAAAGTAATGGATTAATATTATTATTCTTATAATATTATTTGTATTTTTTTCATTTATTATTGTTATATTTATTTATTTTAAGAAGACTATTGGTTTAAGAATAGCCAATTAAAATTGAGAAATTATTTAATAATATATTTAGTGCAGAAGTCCCCCTATTATTTTCTATCATTTTACAATCAAGAACTAGACTAGGAAGATTTTTTTTAAAAAAAGTTTAAAAATTGACATTAATTTACTCATAGTGAAGTTGAAAAATTAACACGAAAAATCAAAAATTGTATTTACCAATACAAAATCTTGGAGACCAATCTATTATTAATTCGAATTCAACCACCAAGATGATATAGCTACTGGGAAGTGTAATGGTTGCATAGGATCTCTACAAAAAGACTTTAAGTCCTATTGGGAAGTGAACCAGCTTATAAGTTCAACGAAACACCCTCTTAGTCACCAAGTTTTTTCACTGCTAAAGCCTAAAATATAACTAATTTTAGAGAAGTAATAATTTTCACTAGTTGCCTATAATATTATAGATGAAACTAGTTTGTCACCAATAACTTTAGATATTGTGAATAATTTTACTAAATAACTAGCGACAATCAATTTTTTTGGTGGAAAACCTAAGCATATAAAAACTATAGTTTTTGTTTCTTCACTAAATGTATGTGCGTGTGCATTTAAGTACGACTCTAATTTTTTTCCTGAAAAGATAATAATTAGTGATGAACTTTTTATGGTACCTAATAATTTCATAGGTAAAATAGAGATGATACACTGATCGTCACTAATTTATTTATACTATTAGTGATAAAAACTAAGGTGGCAAAAAGTATGAAATATTTAGTGGCGAAACTATTTCGTAGCGAAAATATAATTATTATTTGTCACCAATTGTCTACAATATTAGTGATGAAAATAATTTGCCACCAATAATATTAATTTTTGTGGCTAATATTAGTCAATATTTTTGCGCCAATTTTTTTTTTTTTTTGGGAAATTTTAGTAGACAAAAATTTTGCTACGAAATTTATATTGCCAGTAAAAGTATGTGCCTCATGCATTTAAGTACGAAATATAAGTTTAATCATATAAAATGAATAATTAGTGACAAATTTTCTATTGTAGCTAATATTTTCGTGGTTAAAAATCACATTTGTTGTAGTGACTTCTTAGTTGAAGTACTATATATTTGAGTGTTAGGGTTAGAAAATAATACAATATTATTTTAGTGATCAGTAATATAGAAACTATAATACAGTAGTTTAATCATTTTTTTTATTATACTATGCGTATATTTTAGTGTATTTCGTTTAATTGTTATTGTATATGTAAATGAGTATAAATTGCTTTATGAAAAAGGGTAGCATGCATGTGTAAATGTGAACGAAGCATTGAGAAGGTAAGACAATAAAAGTAATGAGAAAGAATTGGAGAGAAAAAATTAAATTAAAAAACAATAATGCTAAAGGGTATATCTAGAAAATGATTAAATATCCATTGCCCTAAAAAGATGTGCAAAGTTACCATAATACTCCCATTCTTGACATTTGGGTCATTCTTAATTTGTCCAAATATATTTTTAGAATTTTTACCTCCTATAAAGAAGGTTAACACTTTATTTGTTAAATAAATATCATTTAAAAAAATTATATTCTATAGATATCTTTTAAGATTTATAGCAAAATATTTAATTTTGGTTACCTCCTAGCCCTAAGCCACTAAATATATTAATCAGTTACAATATTTTCTTTCTCTCCCTACTTTAATACATTTCATTCGCTTCTTTATCCCATTAAAATTTCCGATACTCTTCCTCTTCTCTGTCTAGTTCGCTTGCGATTTTTCTTCCGTTGATATCCTCCACTAAGAGGAGTTTTCTCTCTCTTTTATATCGATTCCATGTCAAAATCCTTACAAAGTTTGGCCATACACGCACACACAGTTGAATCATTTTCCTCAAAGTTATGTCGTTAGCTTCAGATCCTTTAAAAGTTCTAGATTTACTTATTGTCGTAAATAGAAATCTCTCGGTCTCCTATGTTCCAATTTTTTGAGCTTATACAATCGGGAAGGTATTGAAACCATAGGGCTTCGTGATGCTGCACGTAGATTAAGGGTGGAAAGACGACGGATCTATCATTTAGTGAATATCGTTCCTGCCAATTGAAAAAATTGAAATATAGATGTTGTAGGATAATTTTTTGTTATTATATGCCGATGTATTTTCATGTATTCATTGCTTTTTTTTATTGTAATTCAGTGTATCTCGTTATATTCCACGTATTTTATTGTATTCACTGTCTTTTTTTCTCATTGTATTTTAATATATCTCGCTGTATTCTATGTATTTTATTGTATTCACGATAGGTTGAGTTGGCCCAAGGTCCATTCTTTTCATGGTATCGGAGCCAGGCCCATCCCAATTATTGTTACCGATGTCGGGCCCCCATTTATGTTGTCCACGCTCCAGAGATCTGGGGGTGAGGGGGGTGTTGAGTTGTCCCACATCAGAGGAATTTGAGGTCCTTGGTCTCCTTATATGGCTTGGGCAATCCTCACCTCATAAGCTAGTTTTTGGGGTTGAATTAGGCCCAAGGCCCATTCTTTTCACACTATTTTTAAAAGGGAAAGTGAATCAATTAACATAATAGACTCCTAATATAACTCAATAAACTTAATTATAACATACAAATTTTGTATTTTCAGTTATAAAAAGATTCTCAGCCGAAAAATACCCCAAAAACATAGCAATCTTCAGAAAAATTATATAATATATCTGAATACATAAATTATATTAATTAAAAATTATGAATACACTTATGGCATATAGCGACATAACAACAACAACAACAACTAATTAGTTGGACTTCCTGATTGCTTATTTTTGCTACTGTATTCACGAATACAATAGCTTAAGTACACCAAATACATCTTATAACCAGGTATATATAATCCGTAATATAGCAAATGGTATCTATAAATGACTAATTACTACTAAAAAATAAGTGCTTTATGAAAATTTCACTATATTTTTCGTAGTTAAATATCTAATTTTATTTATTAATGTATCAAAACATTAAACGACACAGAAAAAGGAAGGACACAAGGGAGTAACAATTACTCCCTCCGCTCACTTTTACTTCTCAACTATTGAGTTTGCAGACCTCTTAAGAAATAATAAATGAAGTGCATAATTTACCATAGTACCCATATTAATTGATGTATAGTCTTAATAGATTTGAAAAATAATTTGGAATGAGTAATTAATGCTAAGGGAAAAACAGGAAAATAAAATTATTTTTCTCTTGATATGCAAAAAGTGACTAGTAAAAATAAAAAACCTATTTTTTAGAATATTTGACAACTAAAAGTGAACGAAGGAGTAGTTTATATCGACTTTTCCCTTCGTGTAGAGTTAGTGTTTGGAACAATAGTATTTTGTACAACAACAATCCAGTATAATCCCACATAGTGAGGTCTGGGGAGGGTAGTATGTACGCAGACCTTACCTCTACCCTGGGGTAGAGAGACTGTTTCCAAATAGACCCCCGGCATCCTTCCCTCCAAGAATTTTCCACCTTGCTCTTGGGGAGACTCAAACTCACAACCTCTCGGTTGGAAGTGGGGGTTGCTTACCATCAGAGCAACCCCTCTTGTCTAAAAATAGTATTTTGTACGAGGATTGAATTTGTTCCGAGTACCTTCGAAGTGAGGCAATCCAAATTTAATCCATCTTTCGATAATAATTGATATGAAAAATGCGTTATACTCCGTCAACTGGCATTCAAAAAAATCAAAGTTGTCCCTTATCTACTTGGAATTTGGATCATGACTTTTGATTATTGAGCTCACTCCTTTGGAAGAGAAAATAATATATAGAAGCAAGAGAGTATAGACCAAAGTAATTAAATCCCCTACTAATGAAATAGGTGCTTTTATTTTCTTTTCAGGATGAAAAATGGAAACAAGTACAATTTACCCCAAGTACAAATCAGTCCAGATATATACAACCAACAGCTACACATTTCATTTTATATATTACTTGCTATTTGTACATTTTTAATCTATGTTGCTTGCGTCCTCCAAAAACACCGCCGCACCAATATCAGCTTCTAAATAATTATGCGTTTTTGGAGAATCCGAGCAACATAGTTTTAACCAGACTGACTGATACTAGCTTCTCTAAGATTATGAAAGTGGTGGGATAAAAGAAAATGGAACGACTGAAGTTATGTATGTTTCTTTTTCAATTATCCAAATGGATTTCCTCCCCCAGATGAAAAACTATTCGATGTAGCAGGCGTTGGATATGTACCATTGGACTGTTGAAGAGGATTTAACGAAGCGAAAGCGGCTTCATCTTTGCCGATGCTAGAATTCCCTTGTGGTCTGTCATGAAATATTGAAATGTTAATTTACACGATAAGAACTTCTTTAGTTATTGAGTATCAGTTGTATCCTGAAAATTACAAGCAAAATTACTCTCTTCAAGTTAAGAGAGCAATTCTTGTTAGCACTTTCTTTGTTGGTGGTTATTCACAGTTGATCAATGTAATGTCAAAATTGCACAAAAGAAAAAACATATTGAAGGCATCCTGTATATAATTTCAATCCAAAATATTACATGGATTCTGGAACAGAAACCTTACGCGGTTAGGGCCATGTTGTTCGGTATCTGTTGTCCTACATATGGTCCTGCAGGAATTATCAGAAAGATAAGATCAACGTCATAATAAACAGACAGTTGAAACTACGTTCAAGCTGAATCTATCAGAGAGAACATTCTTTTATTTATTTAATTATGTCTTTGACAGTATGATTTACCTCCAAAAATTGTCATTCCATAATTAGCTGTTTGTGGAGGCAGACCAAAAGCATAAGGGAGTTGCTGAGGCTGTACACTTATTGGAGCTGAAAGATTTGGTAGTGCTGCTTGCATAGATAACATGGACGGGAACTAAACGAAAAGAAACTTCTCAAAGATAGAGATGCAAAATCAAAAATAAGTGTATTTTTGCTATTAATGGAAACATTCAGAGGTTAATAACCTTTCACAGAGACTTGACATACCTCTGGGGCTTGAACTTGAGGGCCCTCTTGACCAATATCGAATGGATTTCTTGATTTTGCTGAGTTTGGGAGAGCTGGAATTGACTATAACAGCAGTTTCTTTGTATTAGAACATCAATCTACCCCATGGTTCCTAAATTAGTAAGAGTATTGAAATGTGATTTACCATTGCAGCCGGATGGTATTGTGTGCCATACATCATTCCAGGAGGGCGAAATGGCCAACCTGGAACAGCTGGAGGATAGCTTGATGTGAAAAGGTCCTGTATCAATGTTATCCCCATTTAATACGTCTATTTCTATTTCGCGACATCCACCTAATTGAGATGCATAACGCCAGTTTGAAAGTTACCGCTGGGAGTTCTTTTCTTCCTATAGATTTTGGATCATTTGCTGAACTAGTACTCGGAGCTGTCACAGAATTAGCTTGATTTGCAGTTGGTGCTTCATTATTTCCTGTTGCTTTGCCGGTATTTTGCTGCCAGTAAACACGAGACAAAAAATTAGTTGCATCTCCATCACAGTGAGCGTAGAGCCGTAGAAACAAAGACTCTGTTCTCAAGGAACCAATTTGGTGACCTTTACTCTTTATATACAACAGCAACTAGACTCAATTCCAAGCAAATTGAGGTCGGCTATATAAATCCCCGCTGGCCATGTCGCTTCATTTAAGCTCATCTCGGATCAATATTATACAAGCAAAACTTAAAGTACTAGAAGTTCTCTATATTTTCTGTTGGCATATAAAACTGTGACATGATTAAAGGATTCGTGGAAAACATAGGACCTGAAGTAAATACATTAACATGATTAAAACAAATTCCCAGTATAGGGCCTCTACTTTTGAAATGCTTCAGAAACTTTTGCACATTTGGCACACTGATGCTAAAGTTTTATTCGTTAAGAAACATCACAAAGTTCTCTCACCTGATCATACAAAACAACAAATGATGCAGTACTATGTTGAAGATTGGAGCTATTGATCCCCATAGACACTGCAGAATGTTGATTAGTGATCGATGGTGTCTGTTGCCCATTGGTGGACTCATTAGGTCCAGGCAATTCTAGGGTACTCTCAGGCGAAGCATCTGTATGTCCAAAACCAGTAGAAACTACAGTTGCAACTGATGTTGCTTCAGTAGCAGCTGGTGTTTCTGTCGGCGCAACTGCTGGAGTTGACATGTCAAGAAACAACGATTCCAGTAAATTAACACTGGAAACCTTATCTGCTGAAGAAGGTGGAGTTGAGGTATTGGAAGTCTCTTTAGGTGGATCTGTTTGTTGTGTCTGTTGAGACTGAGGATCAGTTTCCAAATCAATCAAGCTACCAAGATTGGCAGCTGCCTTTTCCTTTGCCATTTTCTGCAATTAAGAATTTTGTAGATCAAGAACATCGATAAGAAAATCACACTACATCTAGAACTTAATATCATATGCATTAACTGCAGCATTAGTACTTCACAATCAATTACGTTATGCCATTGTTTCATTATAATGAAAAATAAAATGTAAAACAAGATTACTACGACATAGCATAATGTAACAATTGTCATTTTTCTACCAACAATAGACGACTTCATTTTTCAACGCTACGTCATGGTTTCACTAAGATAAAATGGGAAGTTTAAAATTAAATTTTCCAAATATAAAAATGTGACATTTTCCCTAAAAACACAATTAAAAATAATCACAAATCTCACCTCATCCTCAGCAGAGCTTTCACTAACTTTGCCACTTGATTTAGGAGACTCACCAACCTTGAGAGCTATAACTGGACTAGAGACCTCCTCTGTGTTTAGTGAAACAGGCGACCTACTTCTACACCTGGATTCCGATTTTGAGAATATATGATATTGATATCGCTTAACATCACTACTTCCTTCATCTCGAAACCTGTCATCAACTATTTCAAAGCGAGTTGGTAGGCTTCTCTCCCTACTAGATCTCTTACCAGTTTGGTTGTAATTACGGGGACTTCTTCTTTCTTCCATGGAATATGATCTTACGTTCAAGTCATCACTCCTTTTTCTTGGACTATATTTTTCAAATGAACATCTATCAGTATCTCCACCTCCAGCTGTGGACATTTCCTTATAGTCATCTTTTATACTCTGTGGAATGATAACATAAGGACATATATCAAAAAGTATGGTGCCAAACGGAATGACAACTATTTTATCACCCTCAAGACTTCTACATAAACACGTGTAACTACTTATTTACAAAATCAGCATCAGCACGTAGAAGTACTTTTCAGCATATAATGCTTATTAGCTACATTCGATTAACTCAGTTAAATTGACTCTACCACATTATCAACTGCAGGATCTAACTAGAAGAAATATGAAATGTTTTTGGTGGACCTGCTACAGCTATACTACAATTGGATACTTACTGTTTTCACTGCAGGAAGCCTGTCGTGGCCCCTCTCACCTGTATATTTCCTGTCCACATAAACATGCTTTATAAAATCCCGAAGTCTGTGAAGATTACTGTAATGCAAAAACAAGATTAGCATTGGGCCAGATTGTCGAAAATATACTTTTCTTGTCATTGAGTTACTACAAGGAAATTTTACCTGGAATCTGGATATGAATTACGATATGGATCCCACATTTTGAAGTAGATTTCCTTTGCTCGCTAAATAGTGACAAGCAAATTAGCCTCTTATAAAAGGAGGATTAACAAGTAAATTGTGCATGTTTAACTGGCAAAATGTGCGTGTGTACCTCATTACCACCAGCTTCCAGAGCACTAACTTCTTCTTCACTAAATCTAGCCATTGACACGGATTTTACCCTATGTGTAAACTCGCGGCTGAAATTGTTTGAACAAAAAATGAACAATCAAATCCATAAAAACTGAAAATAACTTAGCGATTAATAAGATACTTACTGCACTCCGCTGCAACGTGTGCAAACAAATGTCCAGAAATTTGTGCAAATATATTGTGGCCCCTGCTAGGAGGAAGCAACTATAAAAGACATTAATTATCGAGGTGTAACATTGTGCACTCATTGCTACACGTACAAAAACAAATTAGAATTGTTTGCTATGCTGCTATATGTCTAAGAGGAATTGATAAATTAACAAACATTTGCTTCGCTAGTTATATACTGGACTCAGTACTAGAAATTCTCGACTATATTTTTTACTGGCATTTAAAGCTTTAACATGACAAAAGAACCCTATAAACGTTGGACCTAAAGTCAGTGTATTAACATGACAAAAACTTAATCCTAACTAACTCTATCGCCTAATCGGGGGCGGAGGTAGTGCAGTAGCTCCGCATTCCAATAAACCCAATAGCTTTTGCTTAAACCTTGTTGTGTATTTTTATACATTAAATATGTTAGAATATTTAGTTTATTCCCAATAACTAAAAGGAGCTAGGGTTCGAAGAGAAGATTAGAACCCATAACCTTCAAATTATGTCGCTGCCTCTGGGCCTATATAGATTTTGTTTCTTTCATTGTGCTTATTCTAATGTAGAACTCCATCCATTAACACAAGGGCTGAAGGGAAAACCACTTACCACTCTAATATTTAATTTCATAATAGAAGAAACAATTTTATATATTGGGCTTGAGCTGACATGACAAATTAAATTAATGGTAAATAAATACAGAGAAATAATAACATACCAAACTGTTGCAGTTGATACATCTCTTGTTGTCTGGAAGCCTTAAAAGACCACGAATGATCTTTTCTATTCTTTCCTCTTCTTTCATTCTTTTGAACATTTTTATTGATCGCCTTCAATTTCAACAACCCTTAATTAATTGCCTGTTTATCAACAAGAAAAAAAAAAAGGCAAATAAAACTAATTAAAAGACAAAAATGATTAATCTTTCACTCTTAATTGAAATCAACAAATAGACTTGTGTTACACCATACCCTTTCTATAACCTTTCTTTTTGCGGTTTTGCATGTTATGTTAAAAATAAAAAAATTAATAAAACTGCTACTTGTTTTCATACTGCGTATTAATTAACTCATTTTTGGAATTCTTGTAGCTACCCAAGAAAAGGAAAGAGCAGAAAGTTAAAAAAACCTAATTACCTGATAAAATTAGAGTAGATTTAATTTATGATTATTGGGAAATTGATAGAAGATCTTTGATTTTGGAGGGGAAAACCAATGCAATATGAAAGTTGCTAACTTTATTTTCATGGTAGACAAAAGAAATTCTTTCTCTTTTTTTTTTTAGGGGGGAGGGGGGAGGAGGGAGGGTGGAGAGAGGTGAAGAGGGACTTTTGGCGGTTTTGTCGGTTGAGTGACCGTTAACTTCAGCACCATCAGTGTACCAAATTTTCTTCTTCTTTTTTTAAGCATGGAAAATTTTGCTAATTTTATAAATAAATAAAAAAACTTATACGCACGTGGTATATATAGCAAATTAATAAATGGAAACACAGTATGTAAAAACTACTAGTTCTTATAAGCTGGGGTACTCTCTATTTATTTCTTTTTTCTTTCATATTCTTTTTTATTCTGATAGTAGAGATTGTGACACTCACCCTGATATAGTGCATCACTTATAAAATTGTGAAAATCTTGTTGATTGTGCATATAAAATATAATTTTCAAAAGATAAAAGCTAATTAAACTTTTATGTTATTAGATATCCGAAATGATTTAGAGTGTATATATGTAGTGACTTATATACTTTGGTAGATTTCTTCTGTATCGTCACTGTTTGCTATCATGGATAGAACAATAACAAGCAAACGAGTTATGACGACCCGACTGTTCATTTTGAGATCTAACCCATTGTTCGCCGATTTGAGGCCATGAGCGGCATCACTTCAGGTATTATGACTAGAGAATTCGGGAAGTTTGGAGTTGATTTGGAAAGAGAATTCTTATTTCGGAAGCTTTAAATTGGAAGAATTGTCTAAGGTTGGATTCTTGAATAAACGACCTCGAATCTGGATTTGAAGATTTCAACATGTTTGTATGATGATTTCAGACTTGTTATGTTCGGATCGAGTGTTGGATAACCCGGGAGCTTTCCGGGCCTATTGTGGATGTTACTATTTTGGAAGAATTTTATAAATTTAGATTGAAGTGCATTTCGATGCTATCGATCTCCATTTGGGATTTCAAGTCAGGGAATAGCTTTGTATGGTGATTCTGGCACTGGGAGCGTGCCCGGTTATAGATTTGGAGGTTTGTAGGTCATTTCGGGTTTATTTGGCAAAAGTTAGAAATTTTAAAATTTTGAGAAGTTTGACCGGAAGTGGACTCTTTGATATTGAGATCAGTAACTGATTTCGAAAGTTGGACTAGGTTCGTAAAGTTGATTATGACTTGTGTGTAAAATTTGAGGTCAATCGGACGTGATTTGATAGGCTTTAACATCGAATGTAGAAGTTTGAACTAGTAAAGTTTATTAAGCTCGGGGTGTGATTCATGATTTTGATGTTGTTTGATCTGATTTGAGGCCTCGAGTAGGTTCTTGTTATGTTGTGGGACTAGTTTGTGTGATTGGATGGGGTCCAGGGGCCTCAGATTTGTTTCGGATTGGTTCCAGATCATTTCGGGCTATTTTGAACTGTTGTTGCTGGTATCTGGTTCCTTCATCACGAACGCGAAGGGTGTCCCGCGTTTGTGAGGAGGAATTTGAGACAGCTGGATTTTTGGCCTTCGCAAACGCGAGGCGGCAGTCGCGAATGCGGAGGGTTGCCTAAGGCTGACGGAACGTTGCACATGGTCACGAACGCGACGAAGCAAGCAGAGTGGGAGCCTAGAGTAGTTTGGCCTTCGGTAACGCGGAGCTATGGCCGTGAACGCGAAGCAGTGGTGTCTGCAGCATCCGCAAACGTGAGGCTCTTATCACGAACACGAAGAAGGGGTTTGGTGATCATTCCCAACTATGCCTTGTAAAAGACAAAGCGGTCGTTGCAAATATAATCCAGTTTTAAATCCAGAGTCGAATTCTCAGGGAACTAACCTATCTATTACAACTCTTTGGCAATGCTATTATCAACTCAACCAATTTCTAGATGCAAGATTCATATCGATCAATCTTGGGTTTTGCTTAACTACTTCAAATAATATTAGAGATAACAATATGCAAGATTAAAGATAATACAATGGCAAAAAAGTCTAGGGCAGTGATTTCTCCAATTGCTAGTTTAGGTCTTGACTATTTCGCTAAAATCTCGACGTAATACGCTATGAGGATTAAGAGTTATGAGTTATCATAATTATCTCTAGATCAACTACAATAATTTACTAGAACATTCTCTCGAACTACTCTAGTGACAATATGTACAGCTCTAAATTATACCACCAACATTTCGTCATCTCTAAACCCACTTTTAAGTTTAAGTAATGAATCTTTTCAATTACCCAAAAGTGGTGTTGTTCAACAGCAGTCTAATCTAATATTCTTTCTCAAGCAATATGAGGTAATTAGACACGATTAATCAATGGCCCATTCAATTAATCACCATACATAACGTAGTTGAATAATCATATATCGATTATAACAAGTTGAGTCAAAACTTCAACCAACAGTTGGTTCCATCAACCCTAAATAATTGTTTAGCTGCTCATAACAAAATAAGATAAATTACAAAGTTGTTCATAATGTATGACTGCAAGAATTAAAAGGAGATATAAAAACTCTAATGTTTGGTTGATCTTCTCGCACTTGTTCTTGCCTCCAAAGTTGTCTTAAAACAAGCTTAATTCTGTCTTGGGAGAGCTTCTAGAGTTTGTAAGGGTTTTTAATACGTTTTCCCCGAGTTTCTCTTTGGTCCCCAATTTTCTGGCAACTGAACAGTTCTCCGCAGCAGCAGCATGATTGCGGTGAAGGGTAAACATTAAACCTCGCGTAATTGTCTGCCGCGGTTCAATGGCGGTCCCACCACGGTCGCGGTGGATATCACCTCAGTCCTTTTTTACTTTTTTATGCTCGGGTGCTTCTTGATTGGATGTTTTCTTCACATTATTGACTCCAAAATACTCCGTAGTGCCTCCTAACTTATATTATTCACTCAGAAGCAAAAGAACACCAATTAGAGCATTTTGTTATCAATTCGCCTATGAAACAACAATAAAGCATGGTAATATTAAGGTGTAAATATCTTCTATATAGCCTAATGTCAACACCGCCACACTTAAATTACTGCTAGTTCTCTATCAATCCACCAGAGTTTATTAAAGCTCCTTCCTTATGATTTTCCGTTAACGAATAACACGTTGAACAATTTATCAAAGTTACACCTAGTAGTGAACAACCTTTGCCTCATAAGTCGAGTCTCTCATACCATGTAATATTCGCACTTACTCAAACTACTCTATAGAAAGGTCAAGACTTAGCTTACCTTTGTGAATCACATGCCCTCACATCACACATGAGAGTAGTTCCTCATTTAATATGATTAAAAGTAATTAGGAACTCAGATGGACAAAATTAGCTTACTCTCCAAAAGAACTTTCATATGCCACAAAGATGCACCATAGGCTTTCCCATAGTGTAATACTCTACTAATCGAGCCTATCCAGTTAAGATTAATTAGGACTTCACTTGGTTGTAATGAAGGCTAAGGGATGGGTAGGATATATTTGGTGTAGTGACTAATCTCCCTAAGCACTTTTAATACAAAACACATTAACATTCCATATCATTCTTATGTCAACAGACATTCCCTACAATTTATTTATAATATCCCATTCCTTTAGGTGCATTTGTATCAAGCTACCACTTATTAACTACTACATTTATTTAAAAAAAAATTCGTGGCGCTTCTTCTTTTATTTCTTCAAAATTGCACCTATCCTCTATTTAATTGGCTCCACTCAAAACCAAACCATCACCCCATACTTTAACTTTTGCATATTTCAAGTCCATTCAAGTGCTCATGGGAGGTAAAAGGGTTCAAACAGAAGGCTATTCAAACAATTTGGTAAGGTTCGCAATGTGGTTACCAAAGAAACAGGCTTGGATCAACGGGGCTAACTACTATGTATTACATTCAGGTGGGTTTACATTAGATATCTGGCTTAACAAAGAAATGCCTATATCACCATTAAGACTGAATGAAGCTACTATTTCTCTTTGCAAACACACAGGGCAAGTGCCAGGTATCAAATGTAAAGCATAGAATATAGCATAGCTCACACACACATGGCATATGACTCACTTCGGATTGATTAATCAAGACATTCTCTTTTGAATGTTCAAGTCACCTACAAACATAAAACTTTAAGGCACTTTATCAAGAGGCAACATTGAGACTAGGCATTACACTCTAGAGTCGATTGTGTTCAAGTGTATTAACGCCAACGGATTCTCTTTCTATTTCAACTCGTAGCCCATCAATGCTAACTAAAACTAAAAACAAAATAAACAAAAACTACCTATACCCGGTTCAAGCTAAACCCTCAAAAAAGAACCGTGGCCCAAAGAAAAACCAAGGGGGAGTTACTACACTAGTTAAAAATATAAAAAAAATCTTCTTTTTATTTTCTCTAGACTAACTTCCCTCAATAACTGTTTCACTTATCCGTCGTCAGGAAGAGTCCTTATATTCTCTCTTTTTTTTTGTTCGAAAGCTGTTCGTTTTTTAGCTAAGTCGAAGTTAATTACATTACCCTACCATACCAATCAAACAAAGATAAAGCAACATCATACAAAGTTAAACAAACTATTTACAACAATATCATACAACAACAACCATCCCCCACCCCACACTTCAAATATAGCATGTCCCCATGTCAACAAATAAAGAGCAGAGTAAGGAAAGGGGACTTCCCTAAATATCAATCCTGTTTAGAGACGGTGCCAGGATCGAGGTGACATGTTCGTCCTATTGTTCAAAGCCATCCCATAATCGTTTTCTCCGACTTTGCCTATTGAGTGGTCAGAGTGCCAACTCTGGTGCTCAAGTCTGTGGCAAAAGTGTGGAGACCAGCCATTTCCTACTCCAGGGCTATCAGTCGGGTATTTCGGCGGGGTTGTGATGTGCACGCCTCTTCAACTCTCGTAGGTGGTGGTACCTCAACTGACTCAGCATCATCATCATCATCCGATTCGTCATCCGATACATAAACATTCACCACCGGCTCTATTCTAACTCTGATTTTCTTTCTAGGAATGGGGCTTTTAGTGGAAATTTCCCATCAACTCTAAGGTTTTCAGGGACTCTAGCAGGACGGCATAACATGGTGACTAGATAATGGATGTAGAAGCATTTGAGTAACTCATGTGATCTAATGAACATCTCGTCATAGAGGAGCCGGGCAACATCAAAATCCTGGTGGGTAATGAAGCTGTAGATAAATGTTGTCTGTGGCCTATTGACACCAGACGTATTGCTAGAGGTAGCAAATAGCTGTTGATAATGGTAAGCCAGCATTTTGCCTCCCAATTAAGAGACTGGGAGTTCAATATAATCAGACATTTTATCCATATGAATTGCCTATCGGGCACATATATAACATCCAGAATTGGTGCCCAATGGATCTTCGAACGGTGATTGGCAATATAAGCATCCATCTCTCTCCTGAATACTGGTAGGCGATACGCCCAGTGGATGGCCTCGATGGACGCATTTACCCGGGTTTTGCGTACAATGACAACCCCATTCTCATGTTCCGCGTAGTTAGCATAGAATTCCCTAACCACCCGAACATAGGCCTCCTCCGGTTCCTCAAAGAAGATGTCCAGCTGAATCCATCTCAACTCATTGAAGATATTCAGGTATTCCACCTCTAAGGATTCTCGGTCAATATGCACCTCATGTAACAATTTCTTAGCCGCCTTTGCATTGTACCTATCCTCAGCCGGTTTGGAAAAACCTAGTGTTGTCAAACTGTGGCACACTGGTTTGACTCCTAGTTCGCGAGGAACATCCTGTTCCACTGGTGGAGGATCCGATGTTTTGTCTCTTCCTAGATAGATTCATTTTACCTGTCAAACAGAGAAACACCTATCAGTGAGGGTGTGAAATGTGTGAACTATGGATGGTTACTCAGACTTCACCACAACTATGTCACATTAGCCCTTATAACTCCATTGGGGCAATTCCCCAAATATCTTGTGAGAAAGACAATTCCTCACACATATAGCCCATATGGATACTTCAATGTTTCCCCAAATAACAAGTTGTACTACATCATTACACCCCAAAACTAATAAAACAATTAGTTCCGCACCCACAAACATACACCTCTCCACCACATTATATAGATAACCCCTTCACAAGTGACTACAAAAATGAAATTCAAAAGAAAAAAAGAATAAAAATATCAAAAATCTACTAAAGTTACTACACAATCAAAAAACATGAAGCTAGCATACAACTACAACAAAATACACAAAGGAAAAGGTAGAGAGGAGAAGTTACATACTATGATGGAGAAAGAGTGAGAGGAATGGAGATGGGGAAGTAGGATAAGTGAAGAAGAAGAAGAAGAAGAAGAAGAGAGGAGGGATTTGGGAGGTTAGAGTTTAGAGAGAGAGAGATGAATTGGGGGAATGATGGGGGTGGGAGGGTGTTGTGGGAAATAAAATAGGGGGTTTGAAAATAAGGGGGGTTTAAAAAGAAAATAAAAAAATTTAATTCAAAACACTTACCTGGGCGATGAGATTTTACACCTCACCGCAGTTAAGATGCGGTCCCACCATGATCGCGGTGGGTTAACAAAACAAAACAGAATACTTTCGTCTCACTGCGGTCATAGTGAGTTGGACAATTTTGAGGCAGAATACTCGCCTCTCACCGCGGTCCTGCTGTGGTCACATCGCGGACACGGTGCGATGCCTATTTTTTATATGATCATGGTTACATATATGATAAAACATAATAATCATGGGTTGCCTCCCATGCAGTGCCTGATTTAACATCACGACACGACGCAGGCTCGAAGCATCACTCCTCATTCATGTAATGGGCTTTTCCAACATTATTATCTCTGTCCCATTTCTCATTTGCCATTCCAAGGTAGTGTTTCAACCCCTGACCATTCACTATGAACTTATTCGTCCCATCCTCTGATTCAATCTCAACAGCTCCACTTGGGAACACTTGCACCACTCTGAAGGGTCCTGAGCATTGTGACTTCAACTTACCTAGAAACAATCTCAATATGGAGTTGTATAACAAAACTAGCTCTCCATATTTGAAGTTTCGGTCAGCGATGTGCTTGTCATGCATCAGTTTCATCTGTTCTTTGTATAATCTAGCTTTCTCAAATGCCTTGAACCTGAATTCCTCAAGCTCATGTAACCCAGTGACTCTGTTAGTGCCTGCGGTCTCCATCCAAGTTCAACTACTGGAATGCTCAAAGTGATTTTTTCTCAAGCTCAACCGGGAGGTGACATGCCTTTCCAAATACCAACTTGTACGGTGACATACCAATTGGAGTTTTGAAGGTTGTGCGGCACGCCCACAATGCATCATCCAACTTCCTTGCCGAATCAGTCCTTATTGCATTCATTATTTTTGTAAGGACACTTTTAATCTCCCTGTTGGATACTTCAGCTATCCCTCTCGATGGTGGGTGGTACAGGGTAGTCGCCTTATGATAAACTCCATACTTTTTCAACAGTCGTGTAAATGCTCTATTGCATAAATGTGTTCCGCCATCACTGAGTATAGCTCTTGGGGTGCCAAAACATGTGAAAATGTTCTTCTTCAGGAAGCCTTTTACACCTCCAGCATCATTGGTTGGGAAAGCTACTACTTCGACCCACTTGGAGGCGTAGTCAACTGCTACCAATATGTACTTGTTACCATACGAGCTGACAAATAGCCCATGAAGTTGATCCTCCACATGTCAAAAACCTCTACCTTTTGAATTTTGGTCATTGCATCTCATGTCTGTGAGATATGTTGCATGTCCTTTGGCATTCATCGCAAATTTTTTACCCAAGCATGGGCATCCTTGAACAGAGTTGGCCAATACAAGCCTGACTCCAATACCTTAGCTGTTGTCTGAATTCCTCCATAGTGTCCACCATATGGTGAAGCATGGCAAGCTTGCAAAACTGAATTTTGATCTTTCTCGGGGATACACCACCGAATCATATTATATAAAAAGATTTTAAAGAATAGAGATTTATCCCAGTAATAAGACCGACAATCACAAAAGAACTTTTTCTTTTGAATTGAGGAGAGTTCATGAGGTACAACACCACTTCTATATAATTATCAATGTAAGCATACCACGATGCCTCATTCATTATCATTGCTAGTAACTGTTCATCCGGAAATATCTTTTTTATATCTTCAAACTCTACCTTCTTTTCAGCTACTTCCAACCTTGAGATGTAGTCAGCCACTTGGTTCTCTATCCTTTTTCTTTCATATATCTCCAGATCAAATTCTTGTAACAGAAGAACCCAGCGAATAAAGCATGGCTTGGACTCCTTTGTTTCTATCAAGTACCTAATTGTTGCATGGTTAGTGTAATCAATAACTTTTGAGCCAATCAAGTATGACTTGAATTTGTCAAATGCAAAATCGCGAACATCTCCTTTTTTGTCACAGTGTAATTGAGTTGTGCAGCGCTTAGCGTTCTTCTTGCACAGTAAATTGGGTGCATCAGCATATCTTTTCGCTACCCCATGACTGATCCTATCGCATAATCACTTACATTGCACATGATCTCAAAAGGTTGCTCCCAATTGGGTGCAACAAGGATGGGTGCAGTCACTAATCTCTTCTTCAACTCCTCAAATACCAACCTGCAATCATTAGCAAACACAAAGGGGTGATCCTTTTCAAGGATTTTACATAACGAGTTAGCAATTTTAGAGAAATTTTTTATGAATCGCCCATAGAACCCGGCTTCCCAAGGAAACTTCTCATCGTCTTGACTGAAGTAGGCGGTGGCAACTTCTCAATCACGTCAACCTTAGCATGCTCAAACTCAATTGCCTTACTGGATACTCGATGCCCCAGGACTATCCCTTCTTGTACCATATAATAGCACTTCTCCCAGTTCAACACTAAATTTTTCTCCACACATCTTTTGAGCACTCTTAAGTTGTGAAGAAATTCCTCGAATAAATCCCCCACCACGGAGAAATCGTCCAAAAAAACCTTCATAATGTCCTCTACCATGTCTGTGAAAATGGCTAACATGCACCGTTGAAATGCCGTGGTGCATTACAAATCCCCAAAAGGTATTCTCCGAAATGTGAAGATGCCATATGGACAAGTGAATGATTTTTTCTCTCTGTCTCCGGGGCTATTGGTATCTGATTGTACCCCGAATATCCATCCAAGAAACAAAAGTGCGATCGCCCGGCCTGCCTGTCCAATATTTAGTCAATGAAGGGAAGAAGGAAGTGGTCCTTCTGGGTGACTGTGTTCAATTTTCGGTAATCCATGCAAATCCACCATTCCATGACCGTACGAGTCGAGATCAACTCATTGTTCTCATTTTGTATAACCATCATTCCTCTCTTTTTCGACACATATTGGACAGGGCTAACCCAATTGCGGTCAGAGATGGGGAAGATGATTCCCACAACTAACCATTTGATTCTTTCCTTCTTTACCACCTCTTTCATATTTGGGTTCAACCTTCGTTGATGTTATCTGGAAGGTGTGTGCCCTTCTTCCATGAGAATCTTGTGCATACAGAAGGTTGGACTGATACCCTTTATGTCTGCCATGGTCCAACCAATGGCAGTCTTACATTCTTGTATTACATGTAGGAGCTGTTCTACCTGCACATCTAGTAAACCGGATGATATAATAACAGACAAAGTAGAATCAGGCCCTAAGAAAACATACCTGAGGTGAGCTGGGAGCGGTTTCAGCTCCAGCTTGGGTGGTTACTCTACTGATGGTTTTGCCGGAGGTGTAGCCCTTTTTTCTAACGCAAGGTACTTGAATTGAGGTTCCCTTTTCCAGTATTCTTGGCCTTCAAGTGCCATGATCCACTTAGCTAACCCTTCACCATCCATCTCCTCTAAATTTTTCAAGCAGGCCTCCAATAGATCTTTAGCAGTCATGGTCACATCATCTTCGTGTAGGATCATATCCACTGCCTCCACTAGGGAGCAATTAACATATTCACTAGGTCTTCTAATGGATTGTTGAATGTTGAATATGACTTCTTCATTGTTCAGCCTCATTTTTAATTCCTCAGTTTCACAATCGATCAGTGCTCTCCCAGTGCATAAGAATGGACTCCCTAAAATGATATGTATATCTTCATCTACCCGACAATCAAGAATAATAAAGTCTGTAGGGAACACAAACTTCCCCACTTGTACCAACACATCATCAAGAATCCCAGTTGGCCTTTTAATCGTGTGGTCAGCCAGTTACAATAACATCAAAGTCATTCTAACTCTAACAATGCCCCGGTTTGGTATATATAGCTAGAGGCATCAAATTTATGCTGGATCCTAAATCACATAATACATTTGCAAAGGCATAACTCCCAATAGTTCATGGAATAGTAAAGCTATCTGGGTCATACATCTTTTGAGCCATGGGTCTTGTCACTACTGCACTGTAGGTCTGCATCAGAGTTATTGTGGATAGGTCATGAAAATCAATTTTCCGTGACATTAGGTTCTTCATCATCTTCGCATAGCCTGGCATCTCCCTCAAGGCATCCATCAAAGGAATATTCAACTGAATTTGACGCCGCGTGTCCATGAATTTCCTGTATTGATCTTCTTTCTTTTGTTTTACCAGTCTCTGAGGGAATGGTGCAGGTATTACCCTTTGTGTACTGATTGCTAGCTTTTCTCTGTTAAGGTTCTGTGGCACAAGAGGCACCACCTATTCTGCTGCTTGTTCACTCGCCTTAGCCTTACCTTTTTCATCCTGACCTTGTTCAACTACCACTTCAATAAGTTCTGCTGGTTTATCTATCTCTAGTGGAACTGGAGTGGCTGGCATAGTCTCTTTGATGGCTTGTGCAACTTCCTTCTCTTTGTCTAAATCTCTCCAATTCTGGAGACTTACTGCCATAAGTTTATTCGGGTTTTGCTCCATAGGGTTAATGCTTGTGTCCACTGGAAATGTTCCCTGGGGCGGTTGTTTAAAGCTATAAACATCTGCCTTATTTGAGTTTCAATGATCTTTATAGCTGAATCATGCACTGCCAACTTTTCCTACATCTTACCATTCGTCCCAATGAGTTGCTGAAGCTTACCCTGATCTCTACCATGTTGTTATCTTGCTGCTGATGGGGTGGCCGATATGTCAACTATTGCTGGTTTTGCTATGTATAGCCATGTTGTCTTTGGCGGTATGGCACCATTTGTCCTTCAGGTTACATATCCCTAGGCTATGACATGTTTGGTCTGTATTGCTACTTTGGTGCCGGTTTCCAGTGTTTTCCTCCTTGTCTCTAACCCTAAAGTTGTTGACATAATTCATATCTTCTCTTGCCCCTTGATTTTCACCTTCTCCACTCCATCAACACACATAAGACTGATTAACACAGGGTGTACACAGTCCTCCATGTATTGTGTCAACAATATGCACCTGTTTTTACCCATCTCATCATTCTTCTTTATCAATATACTCATTTGAGTCATGAGTGTGGCTATATTCTCTGCATGTGAATTGTTTGGGTCAAGAGGAATTGAATGTACTATGGGTGCCAGTGTCATACCTCTAGTCATCCACCCCGAATTCTGGGACATCTTGCCAAGAAGGACTTTGCACTCGATGAATGTCTTGCTAAAAAATGCATCTTCAGCTGAAGCATCCGCATTGGCCTTTAGATTGTCAGCTAACCCCCCATGTAGAACAACTTCACTAGCATCCCTTTGAATCTTTCCCAAGTTTGCTACAAGGTCTCAGTCGGTTGTTGCTTGTACTGCAATATTTCATCAATCTGCCTTGCAGTCTTGTTGGGTGGGTAGAACTTATTCAGGAACTTCTTGACTAATTCCTCCCAGGCAACAATGGAATTAATAGGGAGCGAATTTAACCAAGTTTGAGCTTTCCCGGTCACAGAGAATGGGAACATTAATATCTTGATAGCTTTCGGAGTCACGTTAGGCTTCTTTTGGGTCACACAAATTGACAGAAAAATTTTCAAGTGTTGCTGAGGGTCTTCAATGTGTGGCCCGGAGAACAATCCCTTATTATGTAAAAGATGCAACATGTTATTGGTGATCTAGAATGTCTCCACTTGAATTGTGGACACAATTATGGCAAAGCTAGGTTTTTAGCTGTAGGTTGTGCCCAATCATAAAGTTTAGGTGTTGGAACAAGAGGTGCCACTACTCTGACGTTTGGGGCAGCTGGCGCTTCCCCGACGTTCCCGTTGACATTTTTTATGTCACCCATGTCAAATTCAAGCTGGTGTGGTTGTTGTGATTGTTTGATCCTCTTGTTGGAATGGTTCAATGCTCTGAATGTTTCTCAAGGTCTGAGAGTCTTTCTAGCAGTTCTCCAATCCTCAAAGAATTTCTAGGCGTACACCTGAATTCCACAAGAATTCAAATATGAGAATATCGATGAAAAAATTGTTTAACACCTTCGAAAATTGATTTAAGCTAATAATTATAACACAACTTCTAAGTTGTAATAAATAACGCCGTTAATTCCCCGGTAACGGCGCCAAAATTCGATCACGCCTAACTATGCCTTCTAAAAGACAAAGCGATCATTGCAAATATTATCTTTATGTCCGGAGTCGAATCCGCAGGGAACTAACCTATCTGTTACAACTCTTTGGCAATGCTATTATCAACTCAACCAATTTCTAGATGCTAGATTTTTATCAATCAATCTTGGGTTTCATTTAACTCTTAAAATAATATTAGAAAAAAAATATGCTAGATTAAAGATAATTCAATGGTAAAAAGGTCTAGGGCAGTTATTTTCTCAGTTGCTAGTTTAAGTCTTGACTCTTTTGCTATAATATCATGGTAATACTCTATGAAGATTAAGAGCTATGGGTTATCGTAATTATCTCTTGATTAACTACAATAATTTACTAGAGCATTCTCTCGAACTACTCTAGCTGACAATATGTGCAGCTCAAAATCATCCCACCAAAGTTTCGTTATCTCTACACCCACTTTTAAGTTCAAGCCCAAAAGTGGTATTGTTCAACAACAGTCTAACCAAATATTCTTTCTCAAGCAATGTGAGGTAATTATACACGATTAATCAAGGGCCCATTCAATTAATCACCATACATAACGTAGTTGAACAATCATATAATAAATTCAGCTCGATTATAACAAGTTGAGTCAAAACATAAACCAACAATTAGTTCCACCAACCCTAGTTATTTTTTTAGCTACTCATAACAAAATAAGATAAAACTACAAAGTTGTTCATAATTTATAATTGCAAGAATTAAAAGGAGACAAGAAAACTTTAATGTTTCGTTGATCTTCTCACACTTGTTCTTGCCTCCAAAGTAGTCTTAAAACAAGCTTAATTCTGACTTGGGAGAGCTTCTAGAGTTTATAAGGGTTTTGAATAAATTTTCCTGAATTACAATTTGGTCCCTAATTTTATGGCCACTAAACAGTTCACCGCTGCAATGGCACGACCGCAGTGAAGGCTAAACATTCTGCCTCGCATAATTGTCTGTCGCGGTTCAGCTGCGGTCCCACCGAAGTCGTGATGGATTTCACCTCAGTCAATGTTTTCTTCTTTATGCTCAGGTGCTTCTTGATTGGATGATTTCATCACATTATTGACTCCAAAATACTCTGTAGTGATTCCTAACTTAGATTATTCCCTGGGAAGCTAAAGAACACCAATTAGAGCATTTTGTTATCCACTCGCCTATAAAACAAAAATAAAACATGGTAATATTAAGGTGCAAATATCATCTATATAGCTTGCCTGAGCAGATTATATTAAAGATGGGATTTGACCATTTTCCTCCATTTTTCATTTGGTTAGGCGATTTTTCGAACTCTTGGAAGAGAGATTTTCATCATTTATGTCAAGATAAGTGATTCCCACTTATTATAAGTTAAATATATGAATTTTATAAGGATTTGAACATGAAAAATTGTAGAAGTTGTGGGGTTTTGGTAGAAACCTAGAAATTGGTATTTTTAAATTTTGACCAAGAAATTGGACATGGAATTCAGAATAAATTATATATTTGAGTTCGTGGGATTATGGGTAAAGCTTATCATCAAAAATTTTCATAATCCATGCAAGTGGGACCAAAGGTGATTTTATCAGCTTTTCGAGCAGAGTTGGGAAATTTTTTAAATCTAATTGTTGCGAGTATTAGAGTTTATTTTTTTGGGTTTGTACATTATTGACTAGTTTTGGAGCGTTGGGAATCGATTTGAGTTCCTTGAATGACTTGGGAGCCGGTTATGGAACTTCGGAGCAAGGTAAGTCTCCTTTCTAACCTTGTAAAATAACCACATAGGTGAAATAATTTAATATGTGCTTCTATTTATGGGGCTACGAGGTAAAGCGAGTTTGTGTTTAACTATTATTATGCTTATGTCCGAGTACTCTAGGACCCAAAAGCATGCTATACTTGCGATATTTATAGCCTTATTGTCAGTTTAAATTGCTCAAATCATACCGAACTTGGTAAATAAATATTTAAAAGGTTAAACTTCATTTTCTTGACCAGTAAAACGGGGATTCACATTTTCTTGGATAATTGCTCCTTGATGAATTCTTGATTGACTGTTTGATTGTATTTTCCTTTTGTGGAACGGGTCGAACGCCTCGGTAGATTAAATAGATGTATCTATGGTTCGTACTGTTCGACCCTCTAGCAGTGCACGGTTTAATAATTATGTTGGATCAGGACGTACGACCTCAACATGATTTGTGCATGATGTAGTTGATTGTTTTGAAATTATTGATAATTGATGTGGACTCTTTGGCCGGAGATATAAATTTTTAAAAGATGAAAATAAATTTGGATATCTCTTATTAACAAAAGAATATTTTACATGCTTCATGTTATTGAGTGTACAGTCATCATATAAAATCCATGATTAATCATATTATCAGCATATTATTGTTGGTCATAGTAAGTGTCGGAGTCAACCTCTCGTAACAACTTCTTTGAGATTAGACTGGATACTTACTGGGTATGCATTGTTTTCGTACTCATACTGTACTTGCTATACTTTTTGTTGTACAGGCACAGGTATGGCTAGTGGCCTAGTAGGAGCAGCGGCTCAGTTGATACAGGGACTTAGGTGAGCTGCAGGTTAGGTTAAGATCTGCAGACATCAGAGTCTCCTATGATTTGTATTTTCTTTCTTGTCTAAATTTGTATTCCGGACAGTTGCTACATTTTATTTTATTTTCTAGTAATTGCTCATGCACTTATGATGTCGAGTTCTGAAATGTTTATGAGATTTTTAGTATTGAAATTGAAAAATATTATTATTTATTCTGTAAAATTTACCTTTTACTAGTTAAATTGAAGCAAATTTATGATTTCAAAAATGTTAAAATGAAAATTTAATTAACCATTTAATGTTGGCTTGACTGACAGTGGTGTTGGCACCATCACGACCTTTAATAGATTTTTGGTCGTAACGACATGGTATAAGACCACTAAGTTCACTTAGGTCTCACAAGTCATGAGCAAGTCCAATAGAGTCTTGCGGATAGGTACAGAGACGTCTGTACTTATCTTCAAGAGGTTACAGGGCTATTAGGAGCACTTCCCTTCTTGATTCCTCATCCTGCAGTTTGATTCCTTTGAGGCTTATGCCTTTGTTTTGTTCCTATTCAATCTTTGCGACGTGAAGTGCTTATTATAAATCAGGAGTGGAGGAATTGCAAAGGTACTACAGATGTGGTGTAGGATGTTTCTCCCTGGGTAATTGCTTGGACGATTATCATCACCTTGCAGAAGTTCGTCTTGTCGTTTCATCTCAGTATCATTACTTCCTAAGGTTTTGAGGTTTGACATTGATTGTTATGACGATTTGTGCATTGTTATTGCACAATATTTGTGTAATTGTAGGGTTCTTGTCTATGCGTCGAAGCAGTGAATAACTTGAAAGGAGGTTTTACTCGGTGTCTGATTCAAGTAATTCAATATTTCATTTTTGGCGAAGGAAAGGCAATCAGACTATGAATGTTTAGGATTGGGTTGATGGGGTAACGAGACTTAATATTTTGGATCGTGGCAGAATGTTTCATCTGTGATGTGGTGTCATCGTCATTGTTGAATGCTTTAAGTTCGTCGGTGTTATGGTCTTCTTCAATTCACCTTTGAGGTAGATTATTGTGAAATAGTATCAGGGAAGCGACTGCCAGAGATAGCGGTATGCGGTGGTTCAGGATTGAATTAGTATTCCTGGTGTTGAGAGCTCAAGGATGATGATCTTCGGGGAAGTTTAAATTGGTAGCGATCAATTAGTTCCAGTGCTACAGAGATGGATTTTGACATAAGGCAACAACTGGGCCGCGAAGGATGAGGAAGGATTCGTGGAAGGTGTCTTGCGGTGGATAAACTTTTAGGAGGCTATGAGTGAGAAATGTGAGTTGAATAGTTGCTTGAAGGAGTACGCTTGAAAAAAGTTGGAGAGTGGCAGGGTAGCATATGGGTTCTGTAATAGGATGACTACACGCCTTGAGGGAAATTTGGAGTGATCTGGGATTCATGGTGGACAACGACTAGGTCTACGAACTTAAATTTGGAATATTTGCTTTTATACTGCAGGAGATTGGATAGGACAGCAAGGAGTTGCTTGATACGAAGAAGGATAAAACATGACTTTTGATGGGAATGTATTGTCATACTTTAGATAATGTCCATGAGGCGTGAATGGACTTGTACAATTGGTGAATGAGCACGGGCTCAGGATGGGTACTGATTTTGTAGTAATTATATTCAGTGCAGCCTCATTGGAAGATGTCCTATAATTTCCACAGGTGGGTTATTCCCTGTGAGAAGGTTAGCGATCGTATGGTGTTGATGAAGCTTGTATGAAGGATTCAATTGGTTATCCGGCAAGAGGTCAAATATTAGGGATTCAGAATATTCATAATTTCTAACAGAAAGATTTCAAGAAAATTGGCGGGTTGATTGTGCAAGATCAAGTTAATGATGAAGAAGGAATCTTGGTGGGTTCCAGGTTTATGCAATGGTAGCTTACAACTAACTTGGAGAGCTCCACCGAATACGAATTGGATTGCATGGTTGTCTACTCATGGTTTCTAGTTATCGGCATATTGGTGGGATATCACAATTAAGGAAAGGAAACATCTATGGTAATTTGAGCAAAGGATTGGGGAAATGTGTAATATATTTGGCCTTAATCAATTCATGTTCAGACTTTGGGAAGACTCGGGTTTGATGTGTCGTGTAGATGTGATGTACAATGAAAGGAATTCAGCGGGTTGCTTCTTTGAGAGGGTATTCATGTGCTAGCAGAACTTTGGAATTGATTATTCAGGACCACGTCAGAGTGGATGACTTTCAACAACAGTTCTAGTTTACTCAAAGGTTAAAGTGTGGTGCCTAAGGATTGCATGTCCGTAGGGTGGTAGAGTATCGAGCCTTTGCATCAGATTATTAAAGGGGGGTGCTGCGTAGCATTGGAGGAATGGAGAAAATGACTTCAGAATCATAAGGAAATTATCATAAATAGGTGTGCTAGTTGAAGATGTGAATATGCACACAAGGAGAATACGAGATGGTCCATGGTATTGAGACGATGTGGCCTCATGGATTGGGTCACTCGGGATGGGTGTTATTGGGTTTAAATGAATGGAGCTATTATTATTTTTATGGCAAGTTAAAAGTAATTAGGAAAATTTGGACCAGTTAGCAATGGTTGAATCGGCATAATGATGTCAATGATCATCTCCTTCAGTATGTGAGTAATACATGTGATTTGTGATGGTACGTGAGAGGCTTGACGATCGCCGTAATTGATTTTATTTGAGGGAATTCGAGCAAGAATTTTGGTTGTTTAGACCACTACTTGAGGTTGGTATTTTCCGCGGGTATGAAAAAAATTCAATCACGTGTGTTGATACCCGATTTTTCCTCATATATATTTCAATATACATAGATACTTCCAAATATTGCATACACATTTACAAACATGTACAAGTATTTTTATTATTTTTCCTATAATTTTTAAAGGGGTTGAAATAATTTATTTTCTATATTTTTATTTATACAAATATTCGATAACTATTCCTCATATTATTTTTATGAAGATTTAATTATCTAAGTTCTTTATTTTATGCCCATATAATTCTTAAATATTTTAATTACATTTTTTAAAATCACATTTGCATTGTTAGGCTAGAATCACATATTTTTACAATAATAGCCTATACATATGCACAATTATACTATCCATGTATAAATGACTTTTTCATATTTTTAAAATATTAAGTAAGTATTTTAAAATATTTTCATGCATAAATTACATTTTTATTATTTATAAATTATTTTATAAAATTATTTTACTAAATTAATTGGGTATTTAAAATCTAGCCCTAGAAAATACCCAATTTCAAACCTAGCCTAATCCAATTACCCATACCCATTCAATCCAAACCCAGACCCAAACACCCTTTTAATTTAAACCAGCCCCACCTAACATATAACCTTGGCTGTTGATCTCAGAAGATCAACAACCCTAAATCAACTGACCCCTTTAAATATAACAAAATCCCTAACCCTACCTATTCCTTCTAGATCCGCCACCCTCATATGCTCTCATCTCTCACCCCTGTCTAACCCTAGCGCCATCCCCTATTATATCCTCTTATTCCGACAAAAAATGGAATCAGCCATGCATTCCCTTATCCATCTCTCTTCACTATTGGTAACTTGTCTACGAACCTATTTAGTTGCTTCCTAACATGGCAAAGCAAATCTCGCCAAGATCGAGCCAGACCTGGTTCAAGATCTTTCATGTCTTGACTATTTCCATCTATATTCATTCTAATACTTGTGAGTACGAATACCTTCATATTTGAGTTAGACTATAATGATGATCCAAGTGACTATCAAATGATGATAGTCAATTGGGTATACAAAATCAAAGTGAAGTAAACCTAGGTCAACTATACAAAAAATGCACAAGAAACCTAATTCTACCAAAGGTTTGAGTTGGAAATTTATCTTCCATATACAACCAAATCTACATTTAGGGGAAATGCAAAAATCCCATAAGGATGACAAAAAACAAGTATGGCTATAAGAGGTTATCTTCATCCTTGCTTTGATATTGATAACAAAGAAAGCTAAGGTGAAGATAGAAGACACAAGAGGGCTGAGAGTAAACATCTGGGAGGTTGCTCCATGCTGATGACAAAAGGGAGTGGGCATCTGTAAGTTGTAGAGATTCAATCTTGGTTGAAGTTAGAGCTGCTACCTGTAGGGTGTGAATCCTTATAGCACTGTTGGATTGTACTTAAAAAATTGACATATTGCTGCAGAAATAGCTGGCATCCAAGGGTATGATACTCATGTGTTTGATTGCTCTGTGAGCAGCATTGATGCAACTTTTGTTTATTGAAAAGATTGGGTGAGATCTATGGCAAACTATGCATTTCCAGCAGAATGAGCACCATGGGTGCTGATACCACTGACTCAAAAGGTACAATTTTCCCAGGTTTGCACCTTGTACCTGCAAAGAATAACAAACAAGTTAATGAAAGGGGGGGCTCATTTTCCTGGTTCTTGTGTAAACTGGATATGAGTCTGGGGATATGGGTGAATTGGGATCCTTGGGTGATGAAAAAGAACTGGTTGCAGGTTCTTCTATTGACAGCAACCAGTGATATTGTTATCTCCAGTGAAAGGGTGGTGAGGTCTGGATTGTTGGCCACCGTGGCAGTCATGAGATGGAGGGTCAGACTTCACAAATATGGCAGTGAAGCAGGAATTACGGTCAGCACAAAGAAGGTTGGACTGTGCAGTAGAAGTGTCTGCATAGTCTGCCTTTGAAACTACTGAAATCCTGCATCTGCAAAGTTAGTTTGGATTTTTATACGAGGAGGTGTGATTTCAGGTATGAAAGGGTGTTCTAGAAAGAGTAACACTTTACTGGAGTATTTTTTGAATCAAGATTGCTGGACTGAGGACACTTGCAAAACAAGAAACAGAGTCAGTGAAAACGTTGACAGTTTTGCCCAATTTTTTGAAGTTGTGTTGTTTGGGAGGTTCTGTGGGGTGTGAAACATTAAGGTGAAAATATAGGAGGGGGGATCCTAGGTTCTTGTGGGTTCTAGGAGTACAAGAAGGATGGGTTGGGGAAACTGAAAGTAACCACATCTGAAGATCGTGACTTTCAGGTATTTCCTTTTACTTTGGAATGGGTTCTCCTGTAGGAGATGGATATCTGCAGGTCTGCTCTGGTGTATGATGTAGAAAGGAAATGTTCTGCGATGATGGATATCATGTATAATGTGGTTTGTTATGAAGCAGGAAATATTCTCTAGCAGTCTTAGCATGACATACTGGAGAACGGTAATTGAACCTTGAATGCCTTATTTCTCTTCATGACCTTTATCAAGTATTTGTTCCAATTTCAATAGAATGAGCATAAGTGCTGATACCACACTCTAAAACAATAATAAAAGAATGGGAAGTTCACAGAAGAGGAGGATCTGGAAAAAATAGAACACAGTTCGTGAAAAGGTTTTGACTGACCAGTGACTTTGTTTAGTGGGGATGTTGGTATTGGCTTGGTATATGGTTCTTTGGGCTTTTAGGGGTACCCTTTTGATTTATCATTGTCAAACATGGGCATTGGAATTATTTGAGGAAGATGGAATAGCCATATCTGGGTTGATGAGCTTCCTGGTCAGGTTATGCCTAAAGGCTGGGATTGCCAATTTGTCTAAGTGAATATAACCTCTAATCTGGTTGGGGAGCTCATTCAGATTTGGATAGTGGGTAATAGTTGGGAGATTATGACTCAGTTTGGAAAGTGACTCAGGTGGAGGTATTGGCTTCTCTATATGCATGAGTGTAGGTAATTATTTAAGATTGATGATAGAGATTCCACAATTTTTGGACGGCAATGGTTAAGGTCTACGGAGGAGTAGCATCAATTGTCAACCAGTGGATCAGAAGAGCACAGTCAGCTTCAAGGTGGATTTTAGTAAATCCATTGTTGATGCACTAGTTGAGTCCTGGTATGGCTGCTTCAGTTTCAGCCATATTGTTAAAACCTTTTCCAAGAGGGGAGGAAATTGCACTAATAAAGTCACCATGGTCATCCCTAATAATGGCCCATGCTCCCATTTTACCAGGATTAGTTAAGGCACTTCCATAAAAATTAACCTTGACTGTGTCTTTGTTAGGTTTTTCCCAAATGACCTGGGTAATTTGGGCATAGAATTGAAGGGTTTCAGAAAGTGGGTACAACATGTTCCAATCAAGGGGCTAGTCTATTGAGGGATAGTGGGCTTTGAGCATCAGATTCATGTCAAAATTTATAGAGTATAGTACCCTAGTCATTGATGATTTTTTGGTTTCATACTTGACTTCACATCTATTTTTCCAAAGGTTCCAAAAAATAATAATTTGGAGAGTGTCAATCAGGAGTTTGTGAACTTCATTGTTGGCTTTATTCCTCCACCATTTGATCAAGAGGATGGACAATGGTATTTTTGCAAAGGGAAACCCAGGAGGTGAAGTGAAGATCTTCCATACAGCCTTGGCAAAGTGACCTCTATTGAAAATATATCAATTTATTCAGCTTGAGGTCCTAAGCAACATACACATCTATTGACTGTTGGGGGGCCAAATTTTACAACTCTGTCATTAGTGGGCAATTTATTTTTGAGTGCCCTCCACAAGAAGAAAGACCATTTGAAGGGTATTTTTTTTGTGCCAGGTTTTTCTGTTAATGAACAGTTTGGGTCTTGTTGTCCTTACTACATTCCAAGCATATGAACATGTGAAATTTCCAGCTGCAGTAGATTTCTATAATGGCTTGTCAAGCACTTGAGGGTTGTATGAGATGGGAATCCGAAGGATTTGTGGAATCATATAAGCAGTGGCTATGTTGTTGAGCTTCTGAATGTCCCAAGAACCATAGTTCCAAAAGTGTGAGACTTGAATTTTCCCAGGCCTTTTCTCCTGTATTCAGAAACTGGCCAGATGACCTATACCAAGCTAATTATTCCACTAAAAGGAGGAATTTCCTGAGTGAAAAGACCATTAGATATGAGTTTTAAATTCCTCTTTGTTGGACATCATTCTCTTCCAAGCCTGAGATTGTCCAGAGGCCCATATTTTAGAGATTGGATGGGATCTCTGACAATATTTTACTTTGAGGAAAGAGCTATAAGGGGAGCCTTTTGTTTTGAACCTCTACTATTGTTTGAATTCTAGGGATTTACGGACATCCTTTATAACTCTAAAACAAGATCAACCCTCATCTTGAGGGATGGCCATCTTTTCCAAGAAGCCCAATGGTACTTGTTTTTGTTTTGATCCATCCCCAAGAAAACGTTTGCTGCTAGTTTTTCAATCTGTTTAAGGACAGTCTTTGGAGGGGAAACAACATATGGAAGGTGAATGGGAAGGTATTGGAGAACGTGCTTAATGAGAGTGGAGAACATGCTTAATGAGAGTGGCCCTTCCTCCATGAGATAACAGTTTTCCATGCCAACCCCTAATTCTAGTGACCACCTTGGAAGAGATGGAGTTGAAATGAATTATTCTTTTCCTTCCTGCGTAGAGGGGACATCCAAGGTAGGTGAAGGGTGAATCTTTTCTAGAGAAACCTGGGATTTGTTGGATCCTTCTTATGGTATAAGGGAATGCAGATGGAGATGTCATGAAATGACTCTTGTTTTTATTGATCGGTTGCCCAAATGTCTGCTCATAGCCCTCTAGGATGTTCATTATTTTTTGAAGTGAAGCCCTTCTCCCCGAGGTGAATATGATTATATCATCAGCAAAACTAAGATGAGTAACCTGACGACCTCTTTTTCCATATAGAATCCATTGAAAAATTGATCATGGGAGAGATTGTTCAGCATTCTAGAAAATACTTCAACCCCTAAGATGAACAAGGCAGGTTCTAGGGGGTCCCCTTGTTTCAAACCTCTAGTGGAATAGAACAATCCACACCTTGCTCCATTTACAATTACAGAGTACCAGTTGTTGGATAGAGCTCTCCAAACTATATCAATAATCCTTTCATTGAAGCCAAGTGTTCTCATGATTAGATATGTTTAGGACCAATATACTCTGTCATATGCCTTTTCCATATCAGGTTTTATCACCATACTAGCACCGACATTGGGTTCTTCTACGCCATGAACAATTTCTTGGGTTATGATGATGTTTTCAGATATACTTCTGCCCTTAACAAAAGTAGTTTGATTTGGGGTGATGATTTGGGTAGGATTGATGTCATTCTGGAACTAATGAGTTTGGAAATTATTTTGTTTATGAAGTTGCCCGGGCTGATTGATCTGAATTCAGATAAGGAATTGGGGAATTCATTTTTGGGCAGGACGACCAAGCATGCCTGGGTCAAGTATTTGGGTATAGGTTGACCACTGAAGAAAGCATTCACAACATTGAAGAGGTCATGTTTGATAATTTCCCAACAGTGCTGGTAAAACTTGCCATTTAACCTATCAGGGCCTGTTGCACTTACTGTGCTCATGGAGAATAAAACCTCATGAAGTTCCTCCATGGAAGGTGGTTTGTTCAGGTCATCATTGTCATGAGAAGTTAGTAGAGTAGGAACACATGAGAGGAGGTCTTCCTTGACCATTCCACAAGGATCAGTGAATAGATTCTGAAAGTGATCACATGCTGCCTCACCATTAGCTTCATCACCCGGAATCCATTCATTATCCTCATCTTTGATTTGGTGAATGAAGAGTTTTATTCTTCTTCCCCTGATTAGACTACGGAAATATCTGGAGTTGGCATCACCTTCTTTAAACCACTGAAGATGTATCTTTTGTTTCAAAACAGCTTCCTCAGTTTTCAAGTGTTTTATGTATTGGGCATTCAATTTATGTAAGGCTGCTCTGTCAGAGTCTCCGTTAGTTTGGGCCCAGGTTTATTCAGCTTGCTTAACTTTGGCTTCAAAGTCTTTCACATTCTGAAATTTATCCCCATATTGTTTCCTGGACCATTTGCTTAATTCACTACACAGGGCATTGGTTTTTTTATGAAAGATCCACATTGGGTTTCCATGGAATGTTTTTGTCCAAACTGACTGAACCAAAGGCATGAATGATTCATTGTCTTCCCAACAACTTAGGAATTTTAAATACCTCTTAGCACTGTCAGTTTTAACATGCATCTCCATTAGCAGTGGTGAGTGAACAGACCCTGCAGAGGCAAGGTGAGTGATTGCAGTTGCTGGAATGGATGACATCCATCATTATTGACTAGACCTCTGTCTAGCCTTTTCCAAATAATAGCATATGGACCTCTTCCAGTAGACCAAGTGTATCTTAGGCCATAGAATCCTAGGTCAGTCAAACCACAGTCCTCAATCATACGTAGGAAATCAATGCTCTTGTTTATTTGAGGCAATGACATTGATGTCCTCAATAGCACACCAAGGAATAGAAGTAGAACTTGCCTTATTCCTCGTGTAGTCCCATAAGGGCCATCTCAGAACAGGAATACAATTTGCATATCTGACAGAGATATGGAAATGTTCATAAGCTTCAACATTTCTTAGTTCCAAAGTAACTTGTTGCTCATCTGAGTCTAGGACAGTAGCATACAATTCCAGATCCCAGAATATCCAAATTTTATTATTTGTATTAAAAGTGGCATAGTGCATGGACAATTGGATTTTGAACTGGCTAAGGTAAGAACCATATAGGAAAGGTTCCAAGATGGCTATAAGGGAGATTTTGTGGAGTTTTCTTAGTATTTTGAGTCTCTCAAGGGCCCAAGGGGTTCTGATACCTCTGATATTCCAAGTAAGTGTACTAATCATTAAAATAGGAATGAGGGTTTATGATTTGGTGGAACACTACTAGATGCAGCTCTGCTTCTGCTTAACCTTGGGGAAGGCCTGAATTTGGAGGGGGGATTTTTTGGGAAAGGATTCATCAAGATTGTATGCCCGATTAATCGCATTGATCAGGAGGTTACAATGTTGCTCCTCATCTGAATCAGTATTATCATCAACCTCCCCTCTCATCTTATCCTCTGACTGGATTGGTCTATACTCATCCTCCACATCAGGAGGGAACAAGAGGACATCATTAGGATCATTTTCCTCTGTAACAATGTTGGCTAGAAGAGGTTGGGAAAGGGAAGGGTCTGGATCAGGATCTTTGTAGGCTGCAGATTTGTTGGCTGAGCCTTGGCCATTGATTCTTGGTGGTTCATTTGCAGGGTTTTGTACTGGAGTATGGAATTCCTTTTCAATTGGCTCATTAATGGAGATCCCTGCATTCTTCTTTCTTATTGCTTCTCTTCTTTTGACTAGGCTTATTTCTTGGTGATTGAATCATCACCCATATGAGCTTTTCCTTTTAAGAGGCTTTTCAATTGATCATCATGATGGCTTGTTTGGTTTTTAGCAGATTTAATTACCTCACATTGCTGTTCATTCAACCCAGTAGCTGTACATTTAGAATTCTTATTGGCAGGCAAAATAGTGGTAACAAGAGATAGGTGGTCCAACATATGGTCAATCAAATGTGCAGAAACACACTCATGCAAAACATGAGGAGATCCCACCCCCTTTGGAACCCCTTCATATCTTTCTATTGGCATCGTCTGACAAATATCCTTTCCTCTCTGGACTTTGCAGATACCAGATAAAGAAGCAAAAGAGGGGTTATAGGGGAAGAGTTAATTCCAGGCACCAGAATCATCACTCCTCCCCAGTGGAGCTGGAGGATTGATAGAAGATATACCTGAAGCATGAAGGTATTATTGTTGGATTTCCTTTGACTGTTGTTGTTGGGTGTTTGGCTGTTTGGCCACATACAATGTTTGTTGTTTTTTCGTCTGTACACCAACCCTTGCTTTTTTAATTTTATAAGTTTGCCATTCCTCCTGTGAGTCTGATTTATTGCTGGTCATGCTTCTTCCTTATTTTGCTGGCTGATTGCATTTTGGTGGTTATCTTGTTTTTGTTTTACCTATTCTAGTGGCTTGTCTTTTGGTTTTGGGAAGCATTTGGTGGGACATTGGGTTTTTCTTGTGGGGCTCATCTTTCTTAGCTTTCATTGGGTAGGAGTGAATGGTGTGTTCAAGCAGTCTACAATGGGTGCAATTGTCAGGGACATTCTCATATTGGATTTCCAACCACTGTCCATCCCCATTTTCATCTTGATTTTCATCATAGCCCAACCACACATGATTAGGTCTATCTTTTGTGAGATCAATCTGCATTTTGACCTTAGCAACACTTCCTCTTGTCTTTTGGAATGAGGTAAGGTCCAGGAAGAGAACCTTTCCCATATGATATAGGAGGGATGTGAGGACTTCAGTATAATATAGATGCCATGGAAGTTCAGGAATAACAATCCAGACAAGAAAAATAGGGGAACCTTCATGGGGTTTTAACAAGGGAGTCCATGCCTAAAGCTTCATCATTTGCCCTTAGATGTACATGGATTATTTGTTCCAAATTGTTGCATGGTCATACTCATTATCTAGATCAACGTAAATAGTTTTGGAGATGAAGTGGGTAATCTTGACACCGCCTTTAAGTGCTGAGTGATAAAACTCGTCCTGATAAGTTCCATTATAAGCATGGTGTGGGAGAAATTTCCAACCACAATAAACTTACATCTAGTAGCCAGGGTGACCATGTAATTCTCTCTTTTGAACACTACTGTTGGCAAGCCCTATTTTGTGGTCAACTTGGGTGGTGAAAAGGACATGGGAATTCTTTCAACCTCAAACATTGCTCTGATTTTTGTGGCATAGGATTGAGTAACTATGGATGGAGGTGGTTATGTGTTATAAATGTTCTTTTTGGGTTGGTATTTGGTTCATGATGATTGGGATTTGACTTGGGAGGCAATGGAGCAGTATCTGATTCCTGGGATTTTTGGTTTTGAGTGTTTGGCTTTTTGGTAGGTTTGTCAAAGTTTGCAGAAATCTTTGGGAGGTTGTTAGAGTTAGTGGGGATAGGTTTTTTGGATTGTTGGGTAGTGGCTTGGGGGTTCGCAGGAGCATCCTTTGCATTAGACTCTTGAGAGGTGTTGGGGGTGTTTTGAAGGTTGGTATTAGTGGACTCGTTTTGGGTTTGCGTGGGAGCACTTATAGGATATGTTGTAGCAGTAGGCTTTGGCTGGGGAGATTGGAGTGCAAAAAGTGTATGGTCAGTTGTGCAGATCGGGTATCCAGTCATAGAAGCACATCATATCGATTAATATCTGCATGCACTCTAGATAAGTCCTCATTTCCTCCCCGAAAGGGACACTTCTCCTTAAATTTATTTTCTTGTCCTTTTTTTACTTTTCCTTGAATCCTTTTCGATCTAAATCTGTTCCGAAACTAATACAAAGAAAAGGTGTCAATATTGGTTTTACAGGGTTCTACTTAATAAAAGCCAAGTCCAAAGAAAAGTTCCCAGGTTCACTGGATGCATCAAGTCGATCTCGACTGGCCATGATGGCCAATGCTCTAAAATTAGAGTTATTGAAAAGGAAAAGAAATCCAAAGTCAAAAGCCCCTAGAGGCAGAATAAACTGAAAGGTACAAAGCACCATACGGGTGAGCCGTCATGAGAAATTTTGGAAAGTCGAGTTCCTCGATTTTAGGAGAGGAATCAATCTTCAGAAAAGCCAGCAAGTAGCAAAGGTTATCACCAAAAGCATTGGGCCTAGATCAAATGATCAAAGACAATCAAGGCCACAAAACCAACCACCGTTTCAAACTAAAAATTGCTCTTTATTTGAAAAATTGAAACAGGTGCAATCCAAAGCAACCATGCAAGAAGCAGGTGCAACCAAAAGGAAAAGAAATATGAAAGTGCTAAAAACAGCTTTGCAGTAGTAATCAATCCAAAATGGAAGTCTCCTCCTAATTCTTTCCTGTATTTTTTACTAAAACAATTTTTAAAAAATGAAAAAATGAAAACTTATTTGAAATAAATGAAAAAAAGAAGAGAAAGGAAAATGAAATGAAAAAATAGATAAGAAGAAAATCCGAAAAATGGTAGAGGAATCCCCAATCTCATTCTTTTACGCTTTTGCCAACATAGTTCTCCAATCCCAAGTTGAGATTTTTAGGCATAGGGTCTCCATCCCCTAGTTTCCTTTTGCCGACATAGGGCTCCAATCTCTAGTTGAGATTTTTAGTCATAGGGCCTCCATTCCCTAGTCGCTTTTTGCCAACATAGGGCTCCAATCCCTACCTGAGATTTTTAAAAATAGGGTCTCCATTCCCTAGTCTCCTTTTGCAAACATAGGGCTCCAATCCCTAGTTGAGATTTTTAGAAATAGGTTCTCCATCCCCTAGTCGCCTTTTGTCAACATATGGCCCCAATCCCTAGTTGAGATTTTTAGGCATAGAGCCTCCATCCCTTAGTCGCCTTTTGCCAACATAAAGCTCCAATACCTAGTTGAGATTTTTAGACATAGGGCTTCCATCCCGTAGTCGCTTTTTGCCAACATAGGGCTGCAATCCTTAGTTGATATTTTAGACATAGGGTCTCCATCCCCTAGTCGCTTTTTGCCAACATACGGCACCAATCCCTAGTTGAGATTTTTAGACATAGGGCCTCCAGTCCCTAGTCGTATTTTGCCAACATAGGGCTCCAATCCCTAGTTGATATTTTAGACATACAGCTTCCATTCCCTAGTCGTCTTCTGCCAACATAGGGCTCCAATCCCTAGTTGAGATTATAGACATAGTCATTCCTTAGTTGCCTTTGCCAAAGGCATAGGCTCTCCATCCCCTAGTTGCCTTTTGCCAACATATGGCTACAATCCCTAGTTGAAATTTTAGACATAGGGTCTCCATCCCCCAGTCACCTTTTGCCAACATAGGGTCTCCAACCCCTAGTTGATATTTTTAGACATAGGGTCTCCACCCTCTAGTCGCCTTTTGCCAACATGGGGTATCCACTTCCTAGTTGAGTTAATTTTAGATGCTCCACCCCTTAAACTCTTTATAATAAAGACACACAATCTTTATTTTATAGCTTTCAAAAAAAGATAAAGTCTAGGTTTTTTTTTGTTGCAAATAACACACAAAATTTTTCTACTAAAAATTGGGGAAGATAAATTTTGTTTGTTTGTTTGTTTTGGTGTCTGAGCAGGTTTGACCTCGGGGTACAGGTTTCAAGACGGCCAAAATAATGAATCTCAATCCAAAATAAAGAAAAGAAGGAAAAGAGAAAAATGAAATGAACTCAAAGTGCTGAAGTGGAGAAGGATGCGGACTGCTCAAGACATGATTGAAGTGACAGGCTTCGTGTGTCCCATTCTGATCCAAAGATGAAAGATGAAACAGTGGTTTACATAACGAGTATCAAAATTCAAATCGGAGTTTGCAGTAAGAAGCAGCCAAGACTCAAGATCAAGCTTCAAGAGATTTATAGATAGAAATCTTGTAACTCTTATATAATAATTATAGCTAGTTTAGCTTTTAGCTTTTCATTTCGGTATAATAGGAGTTCAGCAAGTAGTAGCAGCAACAGTGAAATCACAGCTTCCTGGTAGTCTCAGCTACCAAAACTTCTAGAACTACTATGACTTGATTCATTTATAGCGAGAGATATATAGGCAACCTCCGAAGCAAGGTTCAGTCAGGGTTTTTGAAAAAATGATTCTCGCGGAGTTTCAAACGGGCAAAAATCCCTCATAATTGTTCATTTTATCTTTGCCCAAAAATCCTTCATGTCTCCATGCAAAGAGGGACAGCTGTGAGCACGTGATTTTTGCTTCACAAGAATTACTCCTACAAAATCAAAAAAAATAAAATTTTCTTTTAATTATTTGTTATTTTAGAATTATTGTAGAGTTTTTATGGTTTTTTGCATTTTTGTGTGCATGTTTAATCTTATTTAATTCATAAAAATATATAAATACATTGCATTTACATTTAGGATTTAATTTCATATTTTTTTAAATTAATTAGTAAATTAGTTTGTTTTTATAAAAATAAAAAAACCACAAAAAATAACTCATTTGTGCATTTTTATTTTTAGCTTCAAATTTTGTAGTTTTATTTTAATTTAGTAATTAATTTGTTGTTGTAATTTTGAGTAACTAATCTAATTTGGTAGTATAATTTAGTTTAGGAATTAATTTATATTTTAATTCTTAATTTGAAAAGAAAAATAATTTGAAATTGAAAAACAGCAAAAGATTTTTAAACAAGAGAAGACTGATTTTAGGCTCTTTAATTGGATTTTCCCTTAGCCCAAATTATTTATTTTCATTACCCGTTCCAAAATAGGCCTAAACTCATGTCCAACTCGGTCACCCCTTTCTATTGCCCAAAACGACACAGCTTCAAGTTCATTTAGTCCAGGTCCATCTCAACCGCCCATTTATTCACATCCAACGGCTCAGGTTACTTACCCCAATTACATTAAAATGTCCGGACCCTTTTCATTAACCTAGTACTGATCCTGTCTCTCATCTCCCTCAAACACCATCTCCCACATCAAACCAGCACCTCCCTCGCTTCCTCTCCGCCATTTCCGCTGGTGTTCCATCTCCAAATCTTGCCAAAGCCTTACAACACACTCCCTATAACCCCTAAAACATTAAATCATCACCAATTTCCCATAAATCCTCTCCAAATCTCCTTAATTTTAGATCTTAAAACGGAACCCTAGATTTGTTCCCGCCTTCACTTCCTTATTTAAATAATCTGGTTCCGTTATTCTTTAACTTTCGAAGATGATTTTGGCCAAAATGAGTGCTAGATGTTTGTTCTCACAAGAACAAACCGGCTAACACTCTTCTTTGCCTCAAATCAGAAAGCATCGGAAGCCCGTTCAAGCCATTTTCCCATTTGACTATTCTAGGTATTTCTTTGTTTCTCGTCATTTTTTTTGTTTTTATTTTCTCATGTTCATCTTCTTCTACCTTTTTCCCCTTTTATCTCCTATCTTTTTTATCCATTCGTGTATGCATATTAAGTCGCATATTTCTATTTCTTTCTTCTTTTTTTTGGTTAGTTCGAGTCGATCTTTATTGCATGTTTAGATTTAGGTCATATTAGTAATTATCAGTATATTAGTGTAACTAACCCTTTCTTCATTATTTTTGATTTTGTGTTTACCTGTTGTCTCATTTGCATCTTTTCTTATGTTTTGTCCCGTTAGTTTTTTTCTCTTTTGATGTCGGAATGACCAAACTTTTGGGCTTACCTATTTGTGGCATGTGGTCTTTCGGAACACGATTTGGGCTTCAAGGGTTAAGGAGCCCAAAGGCCATTATAACCTGCTAGTGAAATAGCCCAAAAACCTTTGGGCGATTTGTTTGAAGGGGGTAAATAACATAGGCTTAAGGGTTAATTCAGGGATTTTAGGCTGGGGATGTAATGACCCGACCGGTCACTTTGAGTATCAGTGCTTCGTTCAATATTCGGAGGCCGTGACAGGTTCATTTTGGGCATTATGACTTGTTCGCATGGTCGAAATTTAAATTCAAGGAGATCGGAGTTAAATTTAAATGAAAATTCTTATTTGAGAAGCTTAAAGTTGAAAGAATGAACTAGGATTGGAAGTTTGAGTAAACGACCTCGGGATCAAGATCTGAAGGTTCCAGAAGGTTTGCATAATGATTTCGGACTTGGACGTACGCCCGGATTGGGTTTTGAATAACCCGGGAGCTTTTTCGCACCTATTGCGGAAGTTAGCATTTTAGAAGAAAATTCATAAGTTTAGCTTTAAGAGCATTTCAGTGTTATCAATGTCCGCTTGGAATTCCGAGAATGGGAGTAGCTACTTATGATGGTTCTGGAGTTGGGAGCGCGATTGAAAGTGAATTCGTAGGCCCGTAAGTCATTTTGAGGCCATTTGGCTAAAGATAGAAATTTGAAAGGTTTTAAAAAGTTTGACCGGGAGTGAACTTTTTTATATCGTGGTCAGAATCCGATTCCAGAAGTTGGAATAGGTTTGTAATGTCAAATGTGACATGTACGCAAAATTTGAAGTCATTAGGACGTGATTTGATAGGTTTTAAATCAGAAGTAGGAGTTGGAAAGTTCAAAGTTCATAAAGTTTGGATTGGAGGCCGTTCGATATTTTATCGCTGTTAGAAGTGATTATAGGCCTCGGTCAGGTCCGTAATGTGTCTTGGGATTGCTTTGTATGATTGGTTGGGGTCCCGGTGGCCTCGGGTTAATTCCGGGTGGTTAACGGATCGAAATGAGGTTTTTGGAAAGTGCGAAGCATTTGCTTCTGTCATAACCACACCTGCGGTTGATTGACCGTAGGCGCGAGACCGCATAAGCGGTCAAAATCCCACAGAAGTCGCCCAAGGCTAGGCAGCCCAGGATCGCAAATGCGTCCCTAGACCCAAGGAGCAGAATCGTAAAAGCAGTAGGCCAGTCCGCAGAAGTGCCCCAGACCGCAGATGTGGTCTTCATTCCGCAGAAGCGATGGGTTCTGGTGCAACCCAGTATCCACACATGCAGATATTGCAGAAGGCAATGGCCTTTATTTATTCGGTCTCTGCGACATTTTTAGTCATTTTTCCACTCGTTTCTTGGGCGATTTTGAGAGCTTTTGAGAGAAGACTTCCACATAGCATCTTGAGGTAAGTCATCCCACTTATTCCTAGTTTAATACTTGAGTTTAGGGTAAATTAACATATGTAAATTAGTGAAAATGATGGGAATAGAGTAAAACCTAGGGTTTTGTTAACAACAAGATTCAACCACAAAATTGGTTATAGAATGGAGCTGAAATCATATATTTTTTATCCTTAGGTTTTAAAGAATAATTTCCTTCGAAAAGTTTCGAAGTCCTGGCATATAGGTACGGGGTCGGATTATAGGAACCTTGAATTTAGTGTTGGAAAATTGGTTTAATAGTTAGAAAATGAACTTTGAAACATGTATTGACTAGTTCTTACCCTATTTGAATAGTCGTGGATCGTTCGGCCCAAATACGAGGTTAGAGCGCATTCCTGAATCAGAATATAGGCTTCGCAGCGAGGTGAGTCTCCTTTCTAATCTTGTGAGGGGGAAATCACCCCATAGGTGAGTTAAATTGATTATGTGCTCTTAATTGTGGGGGCTACGTACTCACGAGGTGACGGGAGTACGTGCGTAGCTACTATTACGCTATTGTCCGGGTAGTCTAGGAACCAAAGCATGTCATACTTGGATTATTTGTGAACCCCTTGATGGCTTGGAATGTTTTAATCACATTAAATTAATAAATAGATTTCTAAAAGACTTAAGCTTTGTTTTTGTCAAATTATTGAAGAGAATTGGCCTTTCTTGGTATTTGCTCTATGATGACTTCTTGATTGATTATCCGTGTGCGTGTGTTTATATTTCTCTTGGAACGGGCCGATCGCCTCGGTAAATAGATGCATCCATGGTACGGGCTGCTCGACCCTCGATAGTGCACACTTTACATTTTTGTTGGAGCGGGCCGTCGACTTTGGCATGATTTGCGCATGTTTATGCTGTTGTCTTGAACTCATTTGAGTTGTTTTATGCCACATTATGGCTCGAGACCATTTTACTAATAATAACAAGAAAACTAAGGAAATTTTCCATGAAAGAATTATTTGACTGCTTGTTTTCTCGTATCTGGATTAGAATCATATTTATATAACGAATCCACTACTTGAATATATTTATTAAGGATAAATAGTCATTGGACTGCTAGTGAGTGTCAGAATTAACCATCTCGTCTCTACTCCATCGGGATTAGGCGGGACACTCATTGGATACACATTTTTTTTGTATTCATACTACACTTGTTGTGCATTTTGTTGCACAGGTATATGTGATTCCACGGGTTTACTGGACGTAGCAGCATAGATGATTCTGGGACTAGGTGAGCTGCATCATTCGAGACGCCGCAACTAGGGTAGTCCCTTTCCATCACTATATTTACTTTCCGTCCACTGTACTCCGGACGGCTATTGTATTTTTTATTCCTCTTATCAATAGATGCTCATGTACTTGTGACTCCGGGTTTGAGGAAGGTTTGAAATAATGTATTAATTGTTTAACTCTTAAATGAGATTTGAAACAATATTTTTCAAAAATTTCTAAATATGGAAGAAATATCATGTATTCCCAAAAGTGTTAAAATGAAATTTGATTAAGTAATCTGGTTGGCTTTCCTGACAGCAGTGTCCGGTTCCATCACGACCCTTAGTGGATTTTGGGTCGTGACAACATGGTATCAGAGTACTAGGTTCACGTCGGTCTCACGAGTCATGATCAAGTCTAGTAGAGCCTCGCAGATCGTTACAGAGACATCTGTACTTATCCTTGGGAGGCTACAGGGTTGTTAGGAGCACTTACCTTCTTGATTTGTTTATCGTGCGGTTCAATTCTTTTGAGGCCTATGCTTTTTATTCCTTCCTACTCAATCTTACACGACGCAAGCGCTTGCAAGAAATAGAGAATTTGAATAATTGAAATAGCACTACGAATGTAGTACGGGATGATTTTTCCCGGTATAATTGATTGGACTATTATAGTCGCCTCATTGAAGGATATTCTACTGTTCATCTCAGTAAGAGAACTTCTAAGAGCCTTGAGGCTAGGCACAGGTTGCCATGATGCTTATGAGCTATTATTCCGTAGTGTTGTTGTGATGGTAGGATGTTTTCCCCCGTGTCGGGGCAGCGGATGAATTGAAAGGAAGTATACTCAATGTGTAATCAAGGGATCCAATATTTTATTCCCAGCAAGGGGAATGCAGTCGGACTATGAATAGTCAGATTTGGGCTGGTGGAAGTAATGAAACCTGGTATTTGTAAGAGTGGTGGAGCGTTTCTTCTATGATGGGGTGTCGTGGTCCGAATGGAACGTACTACGTTAGTCGATGTTATAATCTACTAGAATGTGCCTTTATGGCATGATATGGTGAAATACTATTGGAGATACATCTGTCAGATATTGCATGGTGCGGTGGTTTAAGATCAAATCAGAATTTTTAATTTTGATGGATCGATAAGGATGGCCCTTGGAAAGGTTCTAAAGTTAGAAGCAATGGTGGATTCAAGTGACGCAAAGATAGATTCTATTAATAGCCGCAACTGAGCAACCAGGTATGAGGAAGGACATGTGGAAAGTGCCAGGCGGTGTTTAAAACCTCTAGAGGGCTAAGTATGAGGAACAAGGTCAAGTGGTCGATTAAGAGATGAGTTCTGCCAAAGTGGGAGATTGGCGGGGGTTGCATAAGGGCTTGGTAGTAGGATTATTACGCGCCTTAATTTTGGAATGATCGGAGAATCTCAGTGAGTAGTGATTGGGTCCTACGGAGCAAACTTGAAGTATGGGTTATTATGCGGCAGAAGATTTGATATAGCGGAAAGAAGCTGCGTGACGTGAAGGAGGATGCAGCATAACTCTGAATTGGAAGGATATTTCCGCATATTTAATTGATTTCCACGAGAGTTAAATGGACCGGTGCAGTCAGGGAGTGATGTTGGACTCACGATAGCTTATTAGAGTCATGGTGACTATACCCTGTGCAGCAGCATTAAAGGATGTCGGAAGGTTCTTCTACACGTGGGTTATTCCCTATGAGTAGGCTTGGTTAGCAAAGCTTCTGCAAGGAATTTTTATAGGTTGTTCAACAAAGAGAGTGAACGCGTGAATGAGGTGGATGATTCAGAGTTCAAGAAATTTTGATAATTTATGGCGCGAGGTTATGCCCATAATAGGTAAAGAGGTCGGGCGAACTCGGAAAGTATGAAATGATGGCTTCAAGCTAAGTGGGATAGTCCCACCGCTTATGATTAGGCTGCATGATTAGCTACATGCGTGATTTCTGGTTATTAGCATATTAATGGGTTATTTCAGCTATGAGAAAAGATCGTAAGTGGTAATTTGAGCAAATGAATTGTTGGAGGCATGCTATGGTTGGCTTTATTGGCTCATGTTCGGACTTGGAAAAGGTTCAGGATTTACACCTTGTATAGATACAGGTTTCAGAGGAAGTGATTTTGCCGGGTGCTTTGCGGAGAGAGTGTTCGTGTGTTATAAGTACTATGGAGTGAGTTATATTCGCGACCAATATGGAGCGGGTGGATCTCAATAATGATCCTAGTGAATTCAGGAGTTTAAGTGTGGTTCTCGATAATTTCAAGCCTATGGGTACAGATAAGAACCAAGCTTTATAGAAGCTTATGAGAAGGTGCCCGTAATGTTCTATGATATTTTGACTCGTGATGTAGCATTTGAGGAATACGAAATGGTTCGTGAGATTTGAGGCAGCATGGTCTCGTGATTCAAGGTCACTCGGGATGAGTGCATGTAGAGTATGTTATGTGTTGAATGAAGAAGTATTATCTTTGAGGCAATCAAGGATTCAATAGAGGGAAGTAGATTGATTAGCCATGGTTAACTTGGCATATTAGTAGTGGTGATCAGTTCATCCAACGTGATCAAGTCATGCATGTGATTTGTGGTGGTGCGTGTGGTTCTTATCGTCCGCATTGATTGATGTTATTCAGAAGCACTCTTCTGTTATGGCATGTTATGAGTAGGCAAATCCTGGAAGGGTTATGGTGGCTTGGACCACTACTTAGAGGTTGGCATATTCAATGATTATGAGAATTCGCATGTATGTTGCTATAGTCCTCCTGAAGTGAGTCGAAAAGTTTTATATGATGAAGTGTTAGTCTATCAGTTGTTCCAAAGTTGTGATGGAAATCGCGTCTATCATATATCGGCACGTTAGGTGCAGTGAGTGGTATGGAATTTGAAGTGAGAACCAAGGTTGCAGCTTGGTAAATGATTGTGATTCCACGAGAAAGAGTAAGAGAGGATTTTCAGTGTTTTGAGTGAGATTGATATTGTCATTAGTATCAACTGAGATTGGTGTTTTGTGAGAAAGGCGTTGCCTCCTGGTTAGGGATTCTTGATCGCTTTTCAGCATTAGTGCATTCGATGGTTTGAATGTGCAGGCCCGTTAGTTAGTTCAGAAGATTGTGGAGCTTGTTCCACCGGAAGTGTGACATGTAGTCACTTGATTGAGTAAGAGATTTAAACAAAGTATGAGGATTTTGGTAATATCATTAATTTGAGAATGTATGCCTGAAGGGCACTTTGTTTATTGCGATATGAATGGAAGAGGTTGCTCCAGTCATAATGGTTGTTCTTATATGTTGTGAGGAAGAATAAGTTACAATGAACCTTTGAAAGGTTACTAGCCAAGTTGGTGCAATCAGAAATCGGCTTGAGATCAATGGATTGATTTACATGTGAACAGGGCTTTGTATCAGGCCAGTTTTGTGTTCGTTTCAGCAAGCGTTCCCTATGGGGGAACAGTCGGGTGTTATTATGTCATCAGCTATTCCAGATAATGATGTATTGCATCGTATGAGTTGTGAAATGGCTTGGTGAATTTCTTATATGTTGAGGTTCCGCGTAGAGGTAATGTTATATGATCAGGATGGCTCTTGAGGTTCAAATCATGTATCGCACCTCAGTTGTGCTTGAGTTTTGTAGCATATTGCGCTATATGTTTCCTCATGGATGGTATTATGCACCTCAGCGTGTTTATGGCTGATATTCTGTATTTTCATGTGGTGAGGAATTTAGCTCGATGTTTATCTCCTTATGTGAGTTCTATGCGTGGATCAGGTGGCACGCCGCCATGGTTATACTGTGTGGATCGGATGGCATGCCACTATGGTAATATTGTGTGGATCAGGTGCCATGCCGCCATGGTTATATTGTGTGGATCGGGTGGCACGCCGCCATGGTTATGTTGTTTGGATCGGGTTGCGTGCCGCAACAATGTGATGTTCAGTACCGTTTTCCCCTAGTTTCTTCTATGTGTTATATTTCCAATTTTCTGAGGAAAACTCGTATAAGTTGTTAGCCTACGTCGCATGTGCAACTCGCGAGCGAGGTAATTAGATATCCGTTTCAGATTTCGTTTTCCCCTTATCATATCCTAATCGGTAGCCTGTTGGCACATTGTGGCCTCATATGGGACTCTTGATTGTGTCCAATGTGGCTTATTGCCTGAGCAATTTGTATTGGGCGAGATGCGATTATGGAACTTAGGATCAGTGGAATCTGAGTACATGAATTATATTAAAGAGCAGAGATCCTTATTTTGTTCAGAATGTGGTAATGGTTCTTGTCAGAGGGATAGACCCAATGATTTGTTGATTCAGCGGTTGGTTATGAATTTTGGCACATCTTTTCCGTCGTGTCAATGTTGTAAAACTTAGAACAAGACCTATGTAGGTTATGAGGTGCAATGGGAGCATCTGATTCATTGAATTTTGGCTAAGTTGATCAGAAAAAGTTATTGTAGTCCTATAGTACAATGATGCAAAGTGTGAATTAAGCAAAGCTATGAAGTCATGTTGGGTACAACGTGTGGTGGATGATTTGGTGATATTATGACGAAAACAAGCCTGGCATAGAATTCCTGATTTTTGAATTGGGCTTTAAGGCTTAGTTGCTTGAATAAAAGGAAATATCTCCAGAATATATCGGGCTAATGTGCTCAGCTAAGTTGTGGTGGCACGGGAAGGTGCATTAGGTGCTAAAAAGAGATTTCAGACTACTCATGTGTAGTTATCAGCACGTTCGAGGACGAAGGTATGTTTAAGTGAGAGAGAATGCACCCGACCGGTTATTTTGAGTACCTGTGCTCTGTTCAGCAGTCGGAGGCCGTGAACAGCTTCATTTTGGGTATTATGACTTGTTCGCTTGGTTGTAATTTAAATTCAGGAAGACCAAAGTTAAATTTAAATGAAAACTCTCATTTGAGAAGCTTAAAGTTGAAAGAATCAACTAGGATTGGAATTTTGAGTAAATGATCTCGGAATCAAGATCAAAAGGTTTCAGCAGGTTCTTATGATGATATCAAACTTGGGCGTATGCCTGGATTGGGTTTTGAATAACCCGGGAACGTTTAGGCGCCTATTACGGAAGTTAGAATTTTAGAAGATTCATAAGTTTAGCTTGAAGAGAATTTCCCTGTTATCAATGTCATTTTGGAATTCCGAGAATGGGAGTAGATCTGTATGGTGTTCTTGGAGTTGGGAGCGCAATCAGAAGTGAATTCGGAGGTGCGTATGTCATTTTGAGGCCATTTGGCTAAAGATAGAAATTTGAAGGTTTTGAGAAGTTTGACCGGGAGTGGAATTTTTGATATCGGGTCGAAATCTAATTTTGAAAGTTGGAATAGGTCTGTAATGTCAAATGTGACTTGTGTGAATACTTTTAAGTCAATCGGATGTGATTTGATAGGTTTAAACATCGAAAGTAGGAGTTGGAAAGTTCAAAGTCATAACGTTTGGACTGGAGGTCGTTCAATAATTTTATCGTTGTTGGATGTGATTTGAGGCCTCGAGCAGGTCCGTAATGTGTCTTGGGATTGGTTGGTATGATTGGTTGGGGTCTCAGGGGCCTCGGGTGGATTTTGGGTGGTTAACGGATCGAAATGGAATTTTTGGAAAGTGGTGAAGCATTTGCTTCTATCATAACCGCACCTGCGGTTGGTTGACCGTAGGTACGAGACCGCATAAGCGGTCGAAATCTCGCTAATGCGGCCCAAGGCCAAGCAACCCAGGATTGTATATGCATCCCTAATTCCGAGCGGAATCGCAAAAGCGGCGGGCTAGTCCGCAGATGCGATCTTCATTCTGCAAAAGCGGTGGTCAGAGGTGCGGACCAGTATCCGCACATGCGTAAATCGCAGAAGGCAGCCTTTGCTCATTTTTCGCACATGCGTATTCGGTCTCTAGGCCATTTTTGCTCATTTTTCCACTTATTTCTTGGGCGGTTTTGGGAGCTTTTGAGAGAAGACTTCCACCTAACATCTTGAGGTAAGTCATCGCACCTATTCCTAGTTTAATACTTGAGTTTGGGGTAGATTAACACATGTAAATAGTGGGTTTTGTTAAAAACAAGTTTCAACCACGAAATTGGTTATAGATTGGAGTAGAAATCATATATTTTTTATCCTTAGATTATAAAGAATAATTTCCTTCAAAAGTTTCGGAGTCCAGACATGTGGGCCCGGGGTCGTATTATAGGAACCTTGAATTTGTTGTTGGGAAATTTGTTTAATAGTTAGAAAATGAACTTTTAAGCATGTAATGACTAGTTCTTACCCTATTTGAAAAGTTATGGATTGTTCGGCCACAAATTGGAGGTTAGAGCGCGTTCATGAACTGGAATATAGGCTTTGGAGCGAGGTGAGTCTCGTTTATAATATTGTGAGGGGGAAATCATTCCATAGGTGAGATAAATTGATTATATGCTCTTAATTATGGGGGCTACGTACGCACGAGGTGACGAGAGTCCGTGCGTAGCTACTATTACGCTATTGTTCGTATAGTCTAGGACCCAAAAGCATGTTATACTTGGATTATTTATGAAACCATTGATGTCTTGGAATGCTTTAGTAACATTAAATTAATAAATGGATTTCTAAAATACTTAAGCTTTGTTTTTCTCAAATTATTGAAGAGAATTGGCCTTCTTGGATATTTGCTCCATGATGACTTCTTGACTGATTATCCGTCTGCGTGTGTTTATATTTTTGTTGGAACGGACCGATCGCCTCGGTGAAATGGATGCATCCATGGTACGGGCCGCTCGAACCTTGGCAATGCACACTATACATTTCTATTGGAGCGGGCTGTCGACCTCGGCATGATTTGCGCATGTTTGTGCTGTTATCTTGAACTCGTTTTAGTTGTTTTATGCCACACTGTGGCTCGAGATCATTTTATTAATAATAACAAGAAAATTAAGGAAATTTTCCATGAAAGAATTATATGACTACTTATTTTCCCATATCTGGATTAGAATCATGTTTATAAAACGAATCCACTGCTTGAATATATTTATTAAGGATAAATAGTCATTGGACTGCTAGTAAGTGTTAGAATTGTCCATCTCCTCTCTACTCCTTTGGGATTAGGCGGGACACTCATTGGGTACACATTTTTTGTACTCATACTACACTTGTGCATTTTATTGCACAAGTATATGTGATTCCAGTGGTCTACTGGACGTAGCAGCACGGATGATTCTGGGACTAGGCGAGCTGCAACATTCGAGGCGGCCGCAGATAGTGTAGTCCATTTCCATCATTAAATTTACTTTTCATCCACTGTATTCCGGACGGTTGTTGTATTTTTTATTTCTCTTATCCGTAGACGCTCATGCACTTGTGACTCCGGGTTCTAGGATGGTTTGAAATATTATATTAATTGTTTAACTTATAAATGTTAATTGAAACTATATTTTTCAAAATTTCTAAATATGGAAGAAAAATCATGTATTTTCAAAAGTGTTAAAACTAGATTTGATTAAGTAATCTGGTTGGCTTGCCGAAAGTAGTGTCCTGCGCCATCACGACCCTTAGTAGATTTTGGATCGTGACAGGGGAATCTATTGTAACTGATTTGGGAAGCTTCTAGGAAGGTGGGATTGGGACTAACTTTGAAAGCTAATTTTTAAACTAAGGGTATAGGTGCAAAAATAAAAATTGCAAAAGAGGTAAAGAGAAAAGACTGAACTCAATTTCTGTTGCCCTAAAACCTCTTTATAAAATCATTGTTTCTTCACCCTCAAGTGAGATTTCAGAGAATTTAGAAACTAAAAAATCCTGAAAATTTGAAAACGGCTGGGTCTTGAAATAACATTGAAATCCTTGTGTTTCTTTGGTGAAAACCGCTTAAATTCCGTTTGGTTTTGTTTCTCCCCTTTGTTAGCTAGAATTTCTGAAACTTTAATGTCTTGCACCTGCATAAAACATGGTTTGAGTTTTGGAGTTTAAAAGTTTGGTTTGAGCTGCTGTTTTGGGTATTGTTCTATTGTTGGGTTCTATTTTGATTCTGTTGCTGCTGTTGTTTGCTAATTCTTGGATTTCTTTTGGTTTTCTTTTAATTTCCAGGTACTCTTTTGAACTATGACTAGAAATGAAGTTTGATTAAGCTTTCTGTGTGAAGACCTGTAAACCAAGCTGAAGTAAATGATAAATATTAGTCCCTTGTTGTTGATTACTACTCAAATTTGTCATATTTTTATTTATGTTTCTTCTACTCTAGCTTATTCTTTATATTTCATTCCCTGATACTCCCTCCGTTTCAATTTATGCGAACATGTTTGACTGGTAACGGAGTTTAAGAAAACAATTTTGGAATTTGTGGTCTTAAACAAGTCCAAATAGGGCACAGAGTATTTGTGTGGTTATAAAAGCTTTTTATTAAGGGTAGAGTTGTAATTCTAAGCCAAATTATTATCAAATTTAGAAAGGGTTCATTCTTTTTTTGGAGGGACCAAAAAGGAAATAGGTTCACATAAACTCGAACAGAGCGAGTATTATGTTTGGTCTTGAGTGCTGGATTTGAATTTTGTTTGAATGTAGTTGATTCAAGAGTGCTTTTAGACTTTGTATAATATGTATTGAGGACTGTGACTCTTAGTTTAATTAGTTGTGGCAGGCTAGTTTTTGGATGTGCTTTTCATAGCTATGGTTAAATGCTTATCAGTTTAAATCATTTATGTTGTTGGTCTAGCAAACTTGATTTAGGCTTGTTTCCCATTAATTATTTTTAAACTTGCTCCTGTATAGCTTGACACATAATCCAATGATTTCAGAATTTATCACTTAGTTCTGTTTTTGCTCATGTATGGGCACCTTGAATTTTAAAAGGAATTTAAAATGAAATTTGAGCTTGATTTTAGATTTGAAAATTCTCATATTTAGATTAAATCATCACATTTGGTTTTTTTTGGTAAGTTTCGAGTCGTATGTTCTTGTTTAAATGTGTTGGTCTGAATCAAAGTATGCATGAGCTATAACTATTGAATTTGTAATGTTAAAATGGTGAAATAATTTGTATAAAAGCTGCTATCATATTAGGAATTGAATCCTCATTTTAAAATATATATGTTGGCATTAAAATGCTTCTTTGTATCTATTCAAGGATTATCAGTCTTTATTCCAATTCAAGATATTCACGGAAAAAATGTTTTCACCTCAAGTACGTGTGCTGAATCGATCTGGATTGTTAAGTGTTGTCCCAGTTGTGCTAAATTTCCTCATCAGGGATTATTTTTCTCAATCTGGGCTTCATGTTAAGCCCAGTTGTCTTGTTGTTCTTGCCAGGAAACTAGCGACTGGCAATTGGGCCCATTTCTTGCGTAGGCCCCCTTCACCAACGAAATTTTGGTTACAGTCATTGCCAGTTGACTGTTTGATAAGTTGAGCTTAGACATTAGTCTGAAATAAATTACAAATTTTCTTAGTCTTTTAATCATTAACTAGGCCCTTTAATTAGCTTGAAGTATGCCATATTAACCAAATATATAATTTATGGCCCTTAAAAAAATAAATTTAGAAACCCTTTTGTTAGAATAATTTGAGGCGTGCAATGCCAAACAAAATCTCAAAACACATGGACCTCATTTAATTAATTTTAATCTTTTAGAAATCGAGGTGTGCCATTTAATTGAATTTTCCATGGCCCTCGCAAACTTAAAAGTGCGCAGTTGTTTTAGGCGTATAATTTAAATTAACTTCATTAAAACTCGAGTGTGCATTTCTTGTGACCCAAATTCAAATCTAAACAACGTTAGTGCATTTCATGTGACGTGGTTCAAGACTATTTTAGATAGTTGAATCTTTCTAAAATTAATTAAAAGCAACTAATAAGTTAAAAATATACCATAGGCTAAAACATGTTTTAAAATCAGATAATAGGCTAAGTATGATAGTTTAAGCAACCATTGTAGAATCACGAAATTCGTGGTTGCCTAACACCTTCCCTCGGATTATCAGAATTCTTTATTCAGAATTTTTAGTTCGCAGAATTCAAAAGGAAAGTCAAAATTTTCTCAATTTGGAATTTAAAATAAATCGATGACTTGGGACACCAAAAATAAACTATTCCAAGTGGCGACTCCAAATAAAATAAATAAATTATCTTATTTCGAATAATTTCACTTCAATTGAAAAAACTCTATATATAGCCTCGGGTTTATAAAAAGAAGGTGTGACATTTGTTCTTCATTATTGAGCTTGAACTTGATTTGTTCTTCGTTCTTGAACTTGAACATGGACTTGATTGCTCGAAACTTAAAACTTGTGGAGGAAGTTTCAATGTTTGATCCACGAGCTCTTTCTTGCTTCCTGTTATCACTTCTGGTGTCTTTCTGAGTTATGAAGACCCCTATTTATAGTTGTGGAGGGAAGCGATATGATAAGAACAAAAAAAATTTGACCAATCAAATCGAAGAGTGACAAGGCCGCATTTGATTGGCCAGAACATGTCACTTGCATGTGTGGCGTGATTTCATTAGCCTTTTAATGTGACTTGGAATGTCTTGTCATTTTGACATGTGGCATGATCCTATTGGATCTTCCGCTTGACTTGGTGCGCTACGTCATATGACACGTGCCATCAAACTCAGACTCTAGAAAGATGACATCTTGGGCTTAATGAACTGGGCTCATTACTTTAGCCCAATTAATTGGACTAGCTCACTGGATTAAGACTAATTTATTCAATTTATATATGTTGGACTTATATAATTAATTCAATTATATTAGCTCATAATATATAGTTGGACCAATATATCTTGAATTTAAAATATAGTCCAAATTATTTTATGGATTTAATTTTAATAAAATTTATATGCATACACATGTATCAATAAATATAAAATTGTGAGAGTACCTTTCCAATACACTCAGAATTACTAGCCTTTCGGCAAGCTTTACAAATAATCATGCAAGGGAACTTTATGCCTTGTGTAATCGAGACAGATTTTACGGATGTAATACGTTTTATTGAATAAGACTACCGAACTTACAAAAACTTGCTTGATGAATGCAAGTTGTTAATGGACAAGCTAGCAGAGAGGGAGGAGATCAAAATGAAGCATAATTTTTGCGAAGGAAATAAAGTGGCACACCTACTAGCCAAGGAAGCTTTAGTACAATGCACCTCTAAAATAACTAGTTTTATCAAGGAACCTCCTAATTTTGTTGTGGGGAAAATGTACCTTAAGGATAAGGAGGGTAGTTGTAATGTTAGGGAAAGTACTTTATCAGCATGTAATATTTCGGTATCGCTAGGGAATGATAATGTTACGACCCCAATCTCGGTCGCGATGGCACCCAACACAAATGCTAGGCAAGCCCGACCAATTAACATTTCACAACTCAACTACTCAACCCATTACCAATTAATAGTATTAAATTATCAAAATAGTATATTTCCAACTAGATAGTAGACAGATGTATTAAGAAAGTCATAACAACTACCAATAAAACTCCCAAACACCTGGGGTCATGAGTCTAGAGCCTCTAAGATAATAAAATAATAAATCATCAGTAATATTGATGTTCACAAATGCGGAAATAATAAGGGGATAGGGGAGGAGTAGGGTTCTGCGAACGTCAGGCAGCTACCTCAACAACTCCTGAGAAACTCTGAAACAGCAAAAGCTTAACTATGCTTCTGAGGTACCTAAATCTGCACACATGGTGCAGGGAGTAAAGTGAGTACTTCCAACTTAGTGGTAATAAACATGTATAATGACTAAAAGTAAGAAATCCTGAAATACCACAATGTAAAGCTGAAACGAACCACTTAGCACATTTAACGATGGAACAAAAATCAATCAATGACAGAAAGACAAATAGACATCAATTTATGAATGCAATGCAAAGCATATGATTTTTGCGGTGTACAGCCCGATCCATTTGGGTACCCACGCTCACTGAGGGGTTTTAGACTCTATAGGGGCTCATACAGCCCAAGCGCAATATCATCGTAGCATTCGCTGCCCGTGCAACCGGGTCCACAATAAGTCCAATTATATACATGCAAGCCACACGGGCACAATCAAGTTCACCATTTTCAGTTCCATTTAGCATGTATTATAGCTTTAGTGTTTTAAGAAGTTAAAATTTTACTAATCATTTCAAGACAGTATTTAACTCAGGACTGATATCATCGAAACATGCTCAATATCATGGAAACAGTGATAATAATCCATAAGGGATCCAAATAATCGGCACGTAGCCCAAATATGCTCATAATAATCCAAGTAGGATGTTTACCAATCAATTTACAGTTAATAACACAGTTTGGACATCACTCGGACGGGCTAAGCCATGGTCTCCGTCCACAAACGACCACGCACTCACCGTAGAGTACGTGTCTCGCCTCAATACAGCGTCACAGTGTGATATACCAGGGTTTCAAACCCTCAGGTCATCATCTACATCTATTACTCACCTCTAACTCGCTATGCCCTTGCCTCTCAAATTGGCCTCCTCGTGCGACGAATCTGCCAAAGATCACACAAACATCGATGAAGTTCGATTTCTAAAAGACAGGGTTGTAACCCATATATATCTTAAATTCGTCCCTTAACGCTACTACAATGATCAAATACAGTTATGTAACTTCAATCCACAATACAACATTCAACAGTGCCAATATTGATAATAAACTCTAAAACTTATGTCATTTGACCATATTATCAAACACCTTGTAAGCATAGATATTCACACCTCCTAACTATAGTATTGGTTCATCCAACTATCACCATTAACCAAAACATTCACTCCACCATCATTCCTAACCAATTTATAACTTCCAACAACATATGTATGACCACTCATTCATACCCAACTACCAACCTCCTTAATTAAACCATTTCACAATTCCTCCTTGGTCGAGTTGGGGTCTAGAGGAAGCCCTATGCTTGAGAACTGACTCAATTCCTCTCATTTACGGTCTTTAGAGTACTTAAAAATCCTCCAATCGAGTGCTGTTCACGCAATGTTCGCGCATTTTTGCTGAGCATTCTGCCTCAGTCGCGCGACTTCGCAGTCAGATCGCACGCTCTGACACCTGACTAGTGAAATGGTCATAACTTCTTTTATACACCTCCAAATGACAAACGGTTTGCTGCATTGGAAGATAGACTCAAAAGGATTTAATTTGAGAGGTTGTATCTGACACAACTCCTTATATAAGGGGAGATATGATCGTCCAAAATTAGGTCTTGTGCACACTCATTTACAATTCCATCTATTATGAAATTTTCCAACTTCAAAAGTTCCCGTTAGCCATCCGAAATTAATTCGAAGGTCCCGGGAACCTCGACCAAAAGCACAAACATATCTTAAAATATTATTAAACTTATTCCAATCATCAAAACACCTCAAACAACATCAAAATCATCAAATTACATCGAATTCACGCATAAGTTCTTCCAAAACTTCCAAAATATGCATTTGATAAAAAAACCAACCAAATCACCTCCAAATGACATGAAATTTTGCACACACATCTCAAATAACATAATGAAGCTACAGAAACTCTTGAAATCCCATTCCGACCCTCGTATCAAAATCTCACCTACCAATCAGATTTCGCCAAAATCCTAACTTCACCAAAATAGGCTAACTTCTACAGTGAACTTCCAAAATTACTTCTGGTTGCTCTCCTAAGCCTTAAATCATCCCCTAAACCGCAACCATTTCTCAGATCAACCATTCATGAAGTCTCTTCCCTTTTGACTAATACCATAGCAGATTACAAGCAGAACCTCGATATTATCCTAAAATCAAATCTGTTCGTATTCATTAGTCACCCCAAGGATCACCTTGAATCCAAAATACCACTCTGGTGATATGACATCCCAATGCAGGCCTAAGCCATAACTTGCATACTATGCCACCAAATAGAAACGGTTTGAACATACTCAAATCGGGAAAATAACCCAACTGAAGGAGCCATACCTCAAACTCACCAGTACCATTACAACACAAGGATGAGACTCCGTCTTACATCATAGAAATAGAACAACTGAATCTACCCCAAAAATTCATACCTCCACGTAGCTAACCACAATGCATGATCCTATCGAAACACTGCTACACATTATATACTTCAGGTCACTATGATCAAAATCAACAACCACGCATATTTGATGTGTGGAACCAAAGCAACTCATTACTCTCATGGTTAAACAATAACATATACCACACAACCCGATAGAACATAACCAATATGCCATTCGCTGAGCAACTAACAATTACTCTTCCCGCTCAACTTCCACTATAAATACCCAATAGAACCGCACCACATGTTCCCATAACTAACAAATCATAATATTTCATAATACTAGGAAGTAACTCGTAGCTCTCCTTAGATCACTAACAAACTCAATAACGATCGAATCAACCTATCCCTCAACAATAAAATTCGGTGCAACCAAGCACACTAAACCTAAACACGTATCCATATCAGCCTACCAACGAACTCATTACCAAGAAAGCATAAAGCTGCTTCTTCCACTACTATAACTCCTGCCGGAGTCGTACGATATGGTGCCCGGCACCAAATAAAGATTGAAATCCACAACCTCACCTAGAGACAATCCCGGCCACAAGAATTACATATGAAAAGTCCCTCAATACCAGAGCTGAATCAATGGTAGAAACCTATGCGTTGACATCCATCACAAAAGCAGAATTAAGAATCATTCATTCCCAGCTGTCCAACTCCATATAGAACACGCATCATCATACCTGATCTCAATTCCAACTGTGTGAATACATGCTTAATTTTAATTTCCCAATCATTACACGGCAGATGCTCAAACGTTCTCCCTGTGCTACTAAGCGAACCCGAATACCACCAGTTGATCCAGCAAGAACATGCTGCAATACTACAGAATTAACATCAGTTTAATCACATTACCTTTTTAAGAGACATATACTCAGGTTGTACAAATCTCAAATTCAATGATCTCGTCTCACCCAGTACGAACTGCTCAGGCAATAAACGACCACAGACATAATCAAAATCCACATATGATGTCCCACTATGCCAATAGGCTACCAATTCAAACGTGATACAAAAAGAAAACGAACTCTGGAAGGAATTTACCAAATCCCGCACACTGATATAGACTTCCGTTTGAAACTAGGAAGCAAGGAATACAAAATAGCATATAGAAAACTACACTCAACATCACACTGGTGCAGCGCGCAACCTAATCCAAACAACATATCCATGGTGCCGTGCCACCCAATCCACACATATCTCTCACATAAGGAGATGCAATCGAGCCAAATTTGCTCATTACAACAAAATACCAAGTATCAGTCGTAAGCATTCTAAGTGCATAATAGTATCTCTGAGGGACATATACAATCATAAGCTACAAAACTCAAGCACAGCTGAGGTGCGTTGTACGATCTGAATTTCAAGAGCCAAGATTCTCATATAACATCATTCCTACACGAATACTCAACACATAGAAATTTCTCAAGTTGTCTCACAACTCACACGGCACAATGCATCACTATGCGAAGTATATGACAATGAAACATCCACCGAACTACTCCTCCATGAGGAGCCCGTTACTAAAATGCACACATCCAGCCTGATATAGAGCTATTATTCACATTAAATACATCCATCGCCTTCAAGTCAATTCTGATCACACTGAACTAGTTTGATAACCTTTCAAAGGTCCATAATAACTCCCATTTTGTTTTTCTCATAACACACAAGAACAACCATCAAAATCGAATTAATCCTCCCTAGTTCACAACCCAATGTGTCAAGTGCCCTCCAGGAATGAATCTTTAATTTAACAACACCATCAAAAACTTCATACTTGGTTTACATCATCAATCAATCAAGTGATCACATGCCACACTTATATAATCTTCCTGCGGGACACACTCTCACAACCTACCACAAAAATATCTGGAGCGTACCTCCAAACCACCGGTCACACTAACGCAGAAGAGCGATTAAGAATCATTAACCAGGACGTAAAACCCTTTTTACAGAATACCGATCTTAGGTGATGCTGAAGACAATGCCAACTTACCGTAAATATCAAAACTTATCTCCTGCTCATCCGAGCTCATGACATCTTGTCAAAAAAATTTCCTTCACTCGTGCCATTCTCGGCCCCAATTCCCACAAGCACAACCGATTCACTAGCATGCATCAAATAAGAACTTACACAATACATATTCGTACAATCCGCTTACCAATAGCAAGATCCCCAACTTGGATCGAAGCCATAGATCACAAGACAGTTAATCCCACTCTTTAGGCGACAAAATTTTTACTAAGTCCCAAAATTTACAATTAAAATCGGCAGAGTTTCCTTTGTAATTGGGCCTATCCACCTGCCAAAGAACTACCAAAACCATCCTAACAATATGTCCACAACTTGACAAAGCATCACAATGTATATCAACAACATTAATTTCAATATTACATGTATTATATTATCAAAATTGATAAATGGACATGCGTTGCACCTATTTGAATCACAATACATAGAAAATACCTTTCAATCCTCCATTATTGGGCTATTCAAATGAGCAAGAACACATTCTTTCTTTAATGTTTTCAAACTCCAAGGTGGTCTCCTTGACTCAGCGGTTTTGTCATAATACATTTACAGAAGCGATCTCAGCTCCCAGACTTAACTAACTAGTATGACAAATAGATTCCCTCCATAAGCCAGTTACACACTAGCTTTACCTTTAGCTAATATTTTTGTATACCTTCCACTGCCGCACACATTACACAATCACTTAATCTTTCTGAGTCTAAACTCATACCGTAACATGAAATTTACTTCACTCCAAATAGGAGACATAAAAAGATTATTCACGCACCCATAACTTGGGACTACACATCCTTTCACAATGGAAATCATGCACTTTACAGTTCATCTATCATCCAGTAGACCTTCGTCGACACTTTCACGTCATATAGAAACATCTTGCAGTACCAACATACTCACCACATGGTTACTCAGCCACCATTCCACTATTAGGGACAATATTGAACATATTAGTTCATAACACTAGCTCACACAATCAGCACCTTGGTGCTCAAGCCATAGGTAAAGATCCGGCCTCAAGTCCTCCCGACTGGCCCAGCATCAACTCATAGAAAATCACGTCTCGCCCCTCGATTTGGGAATGGCAAACCATCAAGGCACATCTGATACCGAGCGTTCATGCGCGCATAAGAACACGTGGAAGGAATTTCAAATGTTTCTCGTCAAGATGAATCAAGGACACATGATAAGAATTCAAGAATGTGAAGTTTTCCTAAAGGTTCTGTAGCCTCCCGAGGATACGTACAAACATCTTCGTATCGATCCACGAGACTATACTAAATCGTCTCATGACTCATGAAGCCTAGTAACCTAGGCTCTGATACCAACTTGTCATGACCACAATCCCGGTCGTGATGGCGCCCAACACAAATGCTATGCAAGCCCGACCAATTAAAATATCACAACTCAACTACTCAATCCATTACCAGTTTATAGCATTAAATTATCAAAATAGTATAGTTCCAACAAGATAGTACACAAAGGTATTAAGAAATTCATACCAACTACCAATAAAACTCCCAAAGACCTGGGGTCATGAGTCTAGAGCCTCAAAGATAACAAAATAATATATCCTTAGTAATACTGATGTTCACAAATGCGGAAATAATAAAGGGATAGGGGAGGAGTCGGGTCCTGCGAATGTCACGCAGCTACCTCGACAACTCCTGAGAAACTTTGAAACAGAAAAAGCTAAACTATGCTTCCGAGGTACCTAAATCTGCACACATGGTGAAAGGAGTAAAGTGAGTACTTCAAACTCAGTGGTATTAGACATGTATAATGACTGAAAGTAAGAAATATCAAAATACCACAATGTAAAGCTGAAACTAACCACTTAGCACATTTATCGATGAAACAACAATAAATCAATAACAGATAGACAAATAGACATCAACGTATGAATGCAATGCAAAGCACATGACCGTTGCAGCGTACAGCCCAATCCATTTGGTTACTCGCGCTCATTATAAGGGTTCAGACTCCAGAGGGGCTCCTACAGCCCAAGCGCAATATCATCGTAGCATTCGCTGCGGCGTGCAGCCCGGTCCACAATCAGTCCAAATATATGCATGCAAGCCATACGGGCACAATCAAGTTTACCATTTTCAGTTCCATTTAGCAGGTATTATAGCTTTAGTGTTTTGAAACCTTAGAAGTTTACTAATCATTTCTAGACAGTATTTAACTCAGGAATGATATCATGGAAACATGCTCAATATCATGGAAATAGTGATAATAATCCATAAGGGATCCAAATAATCATCATGCATCCCAAATATGCTCATAACAATCAAAGAAGGATATTTACCAATCAATTTATAGTCAATAACATAGTATGGACATCACTCGGACGGGCTAAGCCATGGTTTCCATCAACAAACGACCCTGCACTCACCGTAGAGTACGTGTCTCGCCTCAATACAGCGTCACAGTGTGATATATCGGCGTTCAAACCCTCAGGTCATCATCTACAACTATTACTCACCTCTAGCTTGCTATGCCCTTGCCTCTCAAATTGGCCTCCTCGTGCGACGAATCTGCCAAAAATCACACAAACATCGATAAAGTTCGATTTCTAAAAGACAGGGTTGTAACCCATATATACCTTAAATTTGTCCCTTAACGCTACTACAATGATCAAATACAATTATGTAACTTCAATCCACAATAGAACATTCAACTGGACAAATATTGATAATAAACTCCATAACTTATGTCATTTGGCCATATTATTAAACACCTTGTAGGCATAGATATTCACACCGCTTAACTATAGTATTGGTTCATCCAACTATCACCATTAACCAAATAATCCACTCCACCATCATTCCTAACCAATTTATAACTTCCAACTACATATGTATGACCACTCATTCATACCCAACCACCAACCTCCTTAATTAAACCATTTCACAATTCCTCCTTGGTCGAGTTCGGGTCTAGAGGAAACCCTATGCTTGAGAACTGACTCAATTCCTCTCATTTACGGTCTTTAGAGTACATAAAAATCCTCCAGTCGTGCGTTGTTCACGCAATGTTCGCGTATTTTTGCTGAGCAATCTGCCTCAGTCACGCGACTTCGTGCAATCAGATCGCACGCTCTGACACTTGACTAGTGAAATGGTCATAACTTCTTTTATACACCTCCAAATGACGAACGGTTTGCTGCATTGGAAGATAGACTCAAAAGGATTTAATTTTATAGGTTGTATCTCACACAAATCCTTATATAGCGGGAGATATGATCATCCAAAATGAGGTCTTGTGCACACTCATTTACAATTCCGTCTATTATGAAATTTTCCAACTTCACAAGTTCCCGTTAGCCATCTGAAATTACCCCGAAGGTCCCCGGGACCTCAACCAAAAGCACAAAAATATCTTAAAACATTATTTATACTTTTTCCAATCATCAGAACACCTCAAACAACATCAAAACCATCAAATTACATCGAAGTCACGCATAAGTTCTTCCAAAACTTCCAAAATATGCATTTGCTCAAAAACCTGACCAAATCACCTCCGAATGACATGAAATTTTGCACACGCATCTCAAATCACATAATAAAGCTACATAAACTCTCAAAATCCCATTCCGACCCTCAAATCAAAATCTCACCTGCCAATCAGATTTCGCCAAAATCCTAACTTCACCAAAATAGGCAAACTTCTACATTAAACCTCCAAAATTACTTCTAGTTGCTCTCCTAAGCCTTAAATCATCCCCCGAAACTAATCAAATCATCGGAAATAATTTCTGAGCCTCTAACTCACAAGTCTACATCCGGTTGACTTTTCCAAACTAATTCTTCCTTAAAGAGACTAATTGTCCCATTTCCTACCAAACTCGATCTGAATCATCTCAAATTCACAAATTATATGTATTGAAATGTGAAGAAGCATATAACGGGAAAACGGGACAGAAATACATGAGACGATGGGTAAGGGCGTCACATCCTCCCCAACTAAACAAACGATCGTCCTCGAGCCTACTCGGAGTTGTTCTAGAAGCCAACCAATAGCTGAATAACATTACTAAGCATGTAACCGGGTGATCCCACGTTACCCTACCTCGCATAGTTCTGATAACACTACATAGCTGAAATTTCACAATCCATCTAGTCTATAAACCATAGAACCACACTGCACTTTCCGAAATCATACACAAGATCAGAACCTCACATCTATACTCTGAATAATCCTGAACCGGATGTAATAACCCATACCTTCAACCTCAGGGGCAATCATATGATATACTAGGGGTGTGCATTCGAATCGGTTTATCGATAAATCGAATCGATTATCTGTTATCGAAATCGCAAAAATCAAAATCGATAAAATCGAAACCTTATTGAAACGATAACAATAAGCATATGTACAAATCGATAATCGATAAGCAGTTATCGATAAGGGTAAAAATCGAATCGATAAGTCGAATGCACACCCCTATCACTGTAGACACTTATAAAATGAATAACTACCTATTTGTGTAGATTAATATAACATACAGAATGTATATATATTCCGCTACTATTTTGAAAGCGGCTATACAATATCTTTTTCCCTAATGTATACCCTTTCATTTACTCTAAGTCCCTTACCCTATTATTTCCTCTACCACATTTAAGGAATAATTATATTTAAAGAGCAAGGGAATGAAGTTCAAATTAATGAAAAATAAAATTAGTCATGATGATGTATTTTATCTTGTTTTATTTTTTTATACCAGTGGAGTGTTGGTGGCATACATTTGATTCCTTACTTAAGTTTTCTTGCATGTGCTTGTTAATACAAATTTTATGTTATAAATGGTTTCATCTTATTTTAGCTTCTTTTTATCCATATAAGTTAGGCGCGTTTATAGCGATATACTTTTCGTGAAATCCCGCAAATTTTTTTATTGGTATAATCGATAACCGAATCGATAAGACCCCAAAATCGATAAATCGAAATCAAAAAAATCGAAACCTTATTGAAACGATAACGATAAGCATATATACAAATCGATAATCGATAAGTAATTATCGATAAGGGTCAAAATCGAATCGATAAATCGAATGCACACTCCTATGATATACTACATTACCCAAACACTCAAAAGGATGACTTATATTCACACCAGTTGCCCACAACACCGGAATACCGGTCGAAAACCTCTTATCAACAAAGGTCTTATTCTAACACTTTCATATACTGCCAACAATAAATGAAACACGCAATAAACCGCAACCATTTCTCATATCAACCATTCATGAAGTCGCTTCCCTTTTGACTAATACCACATCAGATTCCAAGCTGAACCTCGATATTATCCTGAAATCAAATCTGTTCGTATGCATTAGTGACCCCAAGGATCACCTTGAATCTAACATGTCACTCTGGTGATATGACATCCCAATACAGGACTAAGCCATAACTTGCATACTACGCACACCAAATAGAAACAGTTTGAACATACTCAAATCAGGAAAATGATTCAGCTGAAGGAGCCACACCTCAAACTCACCAGTACCATTACAACACAAGGATGAGACTCCGTCTCACATCATAGAAATAGAACAACAGAATCTACCCCGAAAAGTCATACCTCCACGTAGCTAGCCACAATGCGTGATCCTATCGAAACACTGCTACACATTAATTACTTCATGTCACTATGATCAAAATCGACAACCACACACATTTGATGTATGGAACCAAATCCAATCATTACACTCACTGTTAAACAATAACATATACCACACAACCTGATAGAACATAACTAATATGCCATTCGCCGAGAAACTAACAATTACTATTCCCGCTCGACTTCCACAATGAATCCCAAATAGAACCGCACCACATGTGCACATAACTAACAAATCATAATATTTCATAATACTAGGAAGCAACTCGTAGCTCTCCTTAGATCACTAACAAGCTCAATAACGATCGAATCAACCTATCCCTCAATAGTACAATTCGGGCCAACCAAGCCAACTCAAGCTAAACATGTATCCACATCGGCCTGCCAACGAACTCATTACCAAGAAAGCCTGAAGCTGCTCCTTCCACTACTACAACTCCTGCCGGAGCCGTACGATATGGTGCCCGGCACCAAATAAAGATCGAAATCCACAACCTCACCCGGAGACATTCCCGGCCATAAGAATTGCATATGAAAAGTCCCTCAATACCAGAGCTGAATCAATGGTAGAAACCTCTGCGCTGACATCCATCACAAAAGCCGAATTAAGAATAACAATCATTCCCATCTGTCCAACTCCATATAGAACACGCATCATCATACATGATCTCAATTCCCACCGTGCGAATACATGCTCACTTTTAATTCACAATCACTACACGGCAGATGCTCAAACGTTCTCCCTATGCTACCAAGCGAACCCGAATACCACCAGTTGATCCAACAAGAACATGTTGCAATACTACAGAATTAACATCAGTCTAATCACATTACCTTTTTATGAGACATATACTCAGATTGCACAAATCTCAAATTTAATGATGTCGTCTCACCCACTTCGAACTGCGCAGGCAATAAGCGACCCAGACATAACCAAAAGCCACATATGATATCCCACTATGCCAATAGGCTACAAATTCGAGTGCGATACAAAAAGAAAACGAACTCTGGAAGGAATTTACCAAATCCCATGCACTGATACAGACTTCCCTTGGAAACTAGGAAGCAAGGCATACAAAATAGCATATAGAAAACTACACTAAACATCACACTGTAGCGGAAGCAACCCGATCCAAACAAAATACCCATGGCGGTGTGCCACCCGATCCACACATATATCTCACATAAGGAGATGCACATCGAGCCAAATTTGCTCATTACAACAAAATACCGAGTATTTGTCATAAGCATGATAAGTGCATAATAATATCTCTGAGGGACATATAGCGTTATAAGCTACAAAACTCAAGCACAGTTGAGGTGCGTTGTACAATCTGAATTTCAAGGGCCAAGATGCTCATATAACATCATTCCTACACAAATTCTCATCACATAGAAATTTCTCAAGTCATTTCACAACTCACACGGTGTAATGCATCACTACGCAAAATATCTGACAATGAAACATCCACCGAACTACTCTTCCTTGAGGACCACGTTACTAAAATGCACACATCTGGCCTGATATAGAGCTATTATTCACATTATATCCATCCATCGACTTCAAGCCAATTTTGATCACACCGAACTAGTTTGATAACCTTTCAAAAGTCCATAATAACTCCCATTTTTGTTTTTCTCATAACACACAAGAAAAACCATCACAATCGAAGTAATCCTCCCCAGTTTACAACCCAATGTGCCAAGTGCCCTCCAGGCATGAATCTTTAATTTAACGACACCATCACAAACTTCATACTTGGTTTACATCTTTAATCAATCAAGTGATCACATGCCACACTTATATAATCTTCTCGTAGGACACATTCCCACAACCTACCACAAAAATACCTGGAGCGTACCTCCAAACCACCGGCCGCACTAACGCTGAAGAGCGATCAAGAATCATTAACCAGGACGCAAAACCCTTTTTACAAAATATCGATATTAGGTGACGCTGAAGACAATGCCAACTTACCGTAAATATCTAAAGTTATCTCCTGCTCATCTGAGCGCATGACATGTTGTCAAAAACATTTCCTTCACTCGTGCCATTCTCGGCCCCAATTCCCACAAGCAGAACCGATTCACCAGCATGCATCAAATCAGAACTAACATAGTACACATACGTACAATCCACTTACCAATAGCAAGCTCCCCAACTTGGATCGAAGCCATAGATCACAAGACAGTTAAGCCCACTCTTTAGGCGACAAAATTTTTACGAAGTCCCATATTTTTCAATTAAAATCGGCAGTGTTTCCTTTGTAATTGGTCCTATCCACCTGCCAAAGAACTACCAAAACCATCCTAACAATACGTACACAACTTGACAAAGCATCACAATGTATATCATCAACATTAATCTTAATATTACATGTATTTTATTATCAAAATTGATACATGGACATGCGTTGCACCTATTTGAATCATAACACATAAAAAATACCTTTCAATCCTCCAATATTAGGCTATTCAATCGAGAAAAAACATATTCTCTCTTTAATGTTTTCAAACTTCAAGGTGGTCTCCTTGACTCAACGGTTTTGTCATAATACATTTACAGAAGCGATCTCAGCTCCCAGACTTAAATAACTAGTATGACAAATAGATTCCCTTCATAAGCCAAGTACCCACTAGCTTTACCTTTAGCTAATATTTTTGTATACCTTCCACTGCTGCACACATTACACAATCACTTAATCTTTCTGAGTCAAAACTCATACCGTAACATGAAATTTACTTCACTCCAAATAGGAGACTTAAAACGATTATTCACGCACCCATAACTTGGGAGTACACATCCTATCACAATGGAAATCATGCACTTTACAGTTCATCTATCATCCAGTAGACCTTCCTCGACACTTTCACGTCATATAGAAACATCTTGCAGTACTAAAATACTCACCACATGGTTACTCAGCCACCATTCCCACTATTAGGGACATTACTGAACATATTAGCTCATAACACTAGCTCGCACAATCAGCACCTTGGTGCTCAAGCTATAGGCAAAGATCCAACCTCAAGTCCTCACGACTGGCCCAGCATCAACTCGTAGAAAATCACATCTCGCCCCTCGATCGGGGAATTGCAAGCCATCAAGGCACATCAGATACCGAGCGTTCTTGCGCTTATAAGAACGTGTGGAAGGAATTTCAAAAGTTTCTCGTCAAGATGAATCAAAGACGCATGATAAGAATTCAAGAATGTGAAGTTTTCCTAAAGGTTCTGCAGCCTCCCGAGGATAAGTACAAACGTCTTCGTATCGATCCACGAGACTATACTAAACCGGCTAATGACTCATGAAGCCTAGTAACCTAGGCTCTGATACCAACTTGTCACGACCCCAATCACGGTCGTGATGGGGCCCAACACAAATGCTAGGCAAGCCCGACCAATTAACATTTCACAACTCAACTACTCAATACATTAGAAATTTGTAGCATTAAATGATAAAAATAGTATAGTTCCAACAAGATAGTAGACAAAGGTATTAAGAAAGTCATAACAACTACCAATAAAACTCCCAAAGACCTGGGGTCAGGAGTCTAGAGCATCTAAGATAACAAAATAATAAATCCTTAGTAATACTGATGTTCACAAATACGGAAATAATAAAGGGATTGGGGAGAGTTGGGTCCTGCGAATGTCAGGTAGCTACCTCGAAAACTCCTGAGAAACTCTGAAACAGAAAAAGCTCAACTATGCGTACGAGGTACCTAAATCTGCACACATGGTGTAGGGAGTAAAGTAAGTACTTCCAACTCGGTGGTAATAGACATGTATAATGACTGAAAGAAAGAAATCTCAAAATACCACAATGTAAAATTGAAACTAACCACTTAGCACATTTAACGATGAAACAACAATAAATCAATGACAGATAGACAAATATACATCAACGTATGAATGCAATGCAAAGCACATGACCGTTGCAGCGTACAACCTGATCCATTTGGTTACCCGTGCTCACTGTGAGGGTTCAGACTCCGAAGGGGCTCCTACAGCCCAAGCGCAATATCATCGTAGCATTCGCTACGACGTGCAGCCCGGTCCACAATCAGTCCAATTATATGCATGCAAGCCACACGGGCACAATCAAGTTTACCATTTTTAGTTCCATTTAGCAGGTATTATAGCTTTAGTGTTTTAAAACGTTAGAAGTTTACTAATCATTTCTAGAAATTATTTAACTCAGGAGTGATATCATGGAAACATGCTCAATATCATGGAAATAGTGATAATAATCCATAAGGGATCCAAATAATCAGCACGCAACCCAAATATGCTCATAATCCAAATAAGATGTTTACCAATCAATTTATAGTCAATAACACAGTATGGACATCACTCGGACGGGCTAAGCCATGGTCTCCGTCCACAAACGACCTCGCACTCACCGTAGAGTACGTGTCTCGCCTCAATACAGTGTCACAGTGTGAGATATCGGGGTTTCAAACCCTCAGGTCATCATCTACATCTATTACTCACCTCTAGATCGCTATGCCCTTGCCTCTCAAATTGGCCTTCTCATGCGACAAATCTGCCAAAAATCACACAAACATCGATGAAGTTCGATTTCTGAAAGACGGGGTTGTAATCCAAATATATCTGAAATTCGTCCCTTAATGCTACTACAATGATTCAATACAGTTATGTAACTTAAATTCACAATACAACATTCAACAGGGCCAATATTGGTAATAAACTCCATAACATGTTACATTTTGACATATTATCAAATACCTTGTAGGCATAGATATTCACACCTCCTAACTATAGTATTGGTTCATCCAACTATCACCATTAACCAACAAATTCACTCCACCATCATTCCTAAAAAAATTTGTAATATATATATATATATATATATATATATATATATATATATATATATATATATATATATATATATATATATATATATATATATATATATATATATACACACACACACACAACCAACACGACCTAGGTTAGGCACTTTTTCTGTCATCATCCCATGAGTTCTAGTGGATATATCATACATAAATAATCACCATAGAGTTGTTAAAGATGATTGACAATATTCCCGTGGGCCAAATATTGAAAGACAACTTTGGGGTGTTCTTGAAATTTTGAAGAAATCCAATCAAAATCATGTTGTAACTAGTGATTGAGAAGTGAAATCACCATGAAAACCCACTTAAAAGCTTACCTTATGAGTGCAATTGGTGCCTTGGTCGAGTTTGGGTGTAGAGGAAGCGCTAAGCTTGAGAAATGACTCAATTCCTCTCATTTCCGGTCTTTAGAGTACTTACAAATCCTCCAGTCGCGCGAGTTCGCACACTGTTCGCGCGTTTTTGCTGCGCATTCTGCCTCAGACGCGCGATCTTCGTGCGCTCTGACACCTGACCAGTGAAATGGTCATAACTTCTTGTATACACCTCCAAATGACAAACGGTTTATTACGTTGGGAACTAGTATCAAAGAGATTTAATTTGATAGGTTGTAGCTCACACAACTCCCTATATAATGGGAGATATGATCATCTAAAGTGAGCTCTTGTGCAAACTCATTTACAATTCCGTCTATTATGAAATGTTCCAACTTCAAAAGTTCCCGTTAGCCATCCGAAATCACCCCGAGGTTCCCGGGACCTCAACCAAATCACAAACATATCTTAAAACATTATTAAAACTTATTCCAATCATCAAAACACCTCAAACAACATCAAAACAATCAAATTACATTGAGTCTATTTATAAAAAAATGAAAAAAGAACTTTCAAAAGTAAATCCAATTGTATTATTTAGACTCAAAGAAATAGATGAAACGAAAAAAAGAAAAAGATTCTCTAATTAGTAATCAGATAATTAATAAATCATTTAGTCAAATTGAATCTGGAAATTGGCCAAATTCTTCACTGATAGAAAGCAAAATGAAGGATTTGACTGATAGAACAAGTACAATCAAAAATCAAATAGAAAGAATTATAAAAGAGAAAAAGAAAGTAACTCCAGAAATAGACATTAGTCCTAATAAAACAAATAATATTAAAAAAGTAGAATCGCCAAAAAATATTTTCCAAATATTAAAAAGAAGAATTCACGCATAGGTTCTTCCAAAATACACATTTGATCAAAAACCCGACCAAATAACCTCCGAATGACATGAAATTTTACGCACACATCTAAAATCACATAATGAAGCTACAGCAACTCTCGAAATCCCGTTCCGACCCTCGTATCAAAATCTCGCCTACCAACTGGATTTCGCCAAAATTCTAACTTCGCCAAAATAGGTTAACTTCTACGCCGAACCTTCAAAATTACTTCCGGTAGCTCTCCTAAGCCTTAAATCATCCCCCGAAACTAACCGAATCATCGAAAAATTTTCGAGCCCTTTAATTCACAAGTCAACATCCGGTTGACTTTTCCAAACTAATTCTTCCTTAAAGAGACTAATTGTCTCATCTCCTACCAAACTCGATCCGAATCATCTCAAATTCACTAAGTACATGTATTGAAACGTGAAGAAGCATATAACGGGAAAACAGGACGGAAATACATGAGACGATGGGTCGGGGCGTCACAGATAAAGCCCTAGAGGGCATAAGATAATTATGTAATTGTGCTGACCTTAAGGGACATGTCCCTCGGGGCAATGCATAGGCTTAGTGCTATTAATATAATATCTCTTTTATCCTTCAAAAAATATATATATAATTGTAAAAGATCATATATATTATTAAATTATTCATGATATGACATGTTATTATTAAGTGTCATTTTGAAGGTAGTTTTAGATTTGGTTTGAGTTAAAGTATAGTAATTGTGAATATTGACTATTGATATAATTGATATCCAATTATAATATTTATTATAATGTGCAAAACTATATTTTAAGAATAGAGAAATCGAAGGACTACTGACCAACATTATAGTTTCCTATTTAGTCTTTCTTCATTTTTATTTTTAATCTTTACTAAGATAATTAAGTTATGTGTAATTAACTGGTTATGGTTCTACGCCAAAGATTATTCAAACATAAAACAAGTAATAACTATGTTTACCTATTCTCTGTGAATTTTTTCATTTATTATATGGCTTGTCTTTTGCAAAATTATTATTGTTAAGTAACTCAAATACGGAAAAGATAAGGACTTTTTTATACGGTTCAATAAATATAATTAACAATCATTTATAAAAAATAAAAAAAATATTAAAGTGTGAATTCCTTAAATGATAGATGTTTATCCTATTTAGCTAAATGAAAAAAAATCTTCAAGATTAAATGATAAATAAAATTAAATAATAAATTTTTAAATTAATTGTAGTTGTAATTTTATGTATGATTTATTCACTTATAAACGTGCAGGTAAAACGTGGACAAACATAACGTGTTGAAAGTTAGTGCTTTATAATATCTAGACAGGTTGTGCATATATAAATTAGAGTTTTAATTTCCATTAATAAAATATTTTATAAATTTTAATTTAAATAAAAATATTTAGAGTTTTGCTATAAAATCTAACTTTATTTTTTAATATTTTTGTAGTAGGTGCTTGAGTATATATTCATAAAGTTCTCACTATCTTTTATTTATTGTATAAATAAATTTTTTTTATTGCTTAATCAAATTACTCAATTGAGCAAACTAATTTTATTGTAAAGTTTGTATCCTAACATTAATTAAAATCAAACGTAACATCTTCTATTTCAATGCAAATTCAGTGCTATCGTTACTATTATAGGAAACTACTCATATATGCTAGAGTACAAGAAAAATAAAGTTTTAAAAGAAATTATAATATCCAATTCAAAATTTCAAAGACATTTTCTTGCTTTGGACTTTTTAAAACTAATATAAGATCTTCCAATTAAATAAGAACATAATACTCAGTTATGAGGAAGTACTCATATATTTGCGCTGGAATACAATGAATAACGTTTCCAGATAAGGAAATAAAGTTCTTTCTTAGTCAAACAAAAGTATCTGAAATTTTCAAAAGAAGTATTCTGCTGCCCATGGGTTAGTTCTTGAACGCAATCGTTCTCTCGGGTTGATGAACAAATTCCTCATCAGTGATGTCCAAACTCATTCCAGACAGTCCTTAGGTGTTCTTAGGTTTTTATATTCACTGTGTATGAATGTGTTCTTGACATGACTGGATTTCTTATTTACTAGTTTCACCACTACTTGCTTAATAGGAATTAATTGCTTCATGATTCACTCTTATTGCCTAATGGACTCCTATTTGACTTAATTGAAGTATTTCGGTTCTTCTATTGTCATGCTATATTTTCATAGCTGCTGGCCTTAATTGGGAATTTATCATCATCTCCTCCTATAATTGATTAGTCTTAAGTAAAGCTAAGATCATCTTTCCTTAATTGAATTGTCGGATATTCTCGTATTTGTTCAACCTTAAAAAGGAATTTAGATAACTCATATCTTTATGGACTTGCCTTTATTTGGGACTTCATAACTCGTGTTGATTCCCTTGTTATTGACTTGTGTATTGTGGGATCGTTGCTACATGTTACTTTTCCCTTTGTTGAATTGTTCACTTTATGCCAGCATTCTTTTCTGTGATTATTCCTTGTAAGCTGGTCCTCTCGTTTCTTCGTGATTTACAGTTTTTGAGTTGCCTTACTTGTCGTACCTTATATTATTGTCATTGTTGTTATTGTACGTGTTGTGGTGATGTACGAGTTTTCTGTCGTGCTGTAATTGTATTCTTGTTGGTTGCGTTACATATTTACTTTTGGATTACGGAATGGTATTCGGGGAGACCATTCCGGGAGATCCCCCCGCACATTTACATTTGGGACTACGGGACGGTATCCCGGGGGATCTCCGTGTACTGGATATTTACTTTGGGACTACAGAACGGTATTTCGAGAGATCCCCCTGCACATTTATGATTTGGATTACGGGACGGTATCCCGGAAGATTTTAGATTTGAGACTACAGGACGGTATCCTCGGAGATTCCATATTATAATCAGTGTGTTCTGAGATGTTGTTTTCATTGATCATATCCCTGTGTAAACAATATATGTGATGTTCGATCTGGTCCTTATACTTACTAGCTGGTATGAACTATGTTAGGACACTTGCACAAGCATATACATGCTAAGCACCCTTATCGGATAGGAGGCTCCTTGAGATTTCTGAGTATAGACGCACACCCTTGTTTATTTTCCTTCCATGTGAGAATGACTCTTTTGGGTGTGTGAGTTGTCAGCATTATTATGAGTTGTGATGAGGACACAGGAGGCCAATTGTTAGGGTTTAGGTATTGAGATCTATATTATATGATTATGAGATGAGGTATCACGGGGTGGCTTATATTCGAAGAATATTATTTTCGAAAGATATTCATTTTTAGAAAACTATTTTGGAAAAATATTCACGTGAAGGAAGTATAATTCGAAACGTTTTTTATCAACTAAAAGATTTGACTAATTGATTGAAGTTGTTGGCTATGACCTAATATGAATATTTTGGGCGATGAGTTAAAGTATTAATTTGATGCTATGTTTTAAGGGCGTTGAGTTAAAGTATAAATTTGATGCTTTGTTTTAAATTTGAGATCATTTCAAACAGATTTGGGATGCTTTGATCGAAATTAAAGAACACCTTGTTAAAACAACCCAAAAAGGTATGCCAATCCGATAAATTTAGATGAACAACTTAACAGTTAGGTAGACGAGATATAATATGAACTTTATCGGCCTGGTAGAGAAATCCCTAAAGAACGGAAGTATGACAATCTTGTAGACTTTAATCACAGGCGGATCTAGGATTTGAAGGTTCCGGGTGCCACAGTGCTTCAAAAGTAGACGCATTACTATTTAAACGGTCAAAATAAAGTAATTTGATCGATTTAATCAACTTTGGGCTTTGATTCGAGTTATCGATCGTTTTCATTTGTATAAAAAATAGACAATTAATATTCCAAATATTATATTAAAAAATTCATTTTCATACATCAACTCAGGCCTCAAGCTTACAAACATAATTTCTACTAATAAAAAAATATTTCCTTTTTAAATTAGCATCTGACATGAAATTAAGACTCGGCACGTTATTTTAAACTGTATTATATTAGCTATTTAAATCAAAGTAAAATATCATATAAAATTAAAGATAAGAAGCTACGAGTGGAGAGAAGCTGAGGTAGCAAGGGAAGGTTTCTAAAATTTTGACGAAAAAAGAGGAAAAGATTGGGAAGAAGAAAAAATGTTATATTTTATGCCTAAAATATAAAGGAAGAAAGGGAAGTCCGAAAAATTAGTAAAAGAAAAAAGGTCAACAAAACATAAGTTAAAAAGCTCTACAATTAAGTTAGCGGGTTGGAGTGAGCGAGTTAATAAATAAAAAACGTTTCATTACTTAGCATACTAAAAACATAGAGTTACTTAAAGGTTCGTTTGGTATGAGATATTAGAAAAAATAATATAAATATTAATTCTGTGCATTGTTAATATCTTATTTGGTATATTTTTTCAACCTTTATATAATTAATACTTGTATTAATTATACATTATACTTGGTATTAACCTGTGTATAAGTAATACATAGAAAATGATGACATTAGTAATGCCAAAAATATTAATGCATGCATCAGTATGGTTAAAGACAAAATTATCTTTAAAGCTAGAGAATATGGAGGACATTTTTGTAAACAACAATTTTTTTTAAAAACTATGCAATACATACAATTTTTAATACCACACCAAGTAGATAAGAAATAATATCTACATAACTAATACTTGCATTATTAACCCATGCATTACCAATTAATCTTATTCCGCACTATTCTTATAGAACCTACCAAACGACCCCTTAGTATACAAAAATTATTTCAAATATTGCAGAACGCAAGGCTCGAGTTTGCGCCCCCAAGGTGGAGAACCTGACTCCTCACCACTGGCACCTCATGCCACTTTATTTCACCGGGTGGTATGAGTTGTATTTATTGTATATCTTTTACATATATATAAAGTTTCAACTGAAGCGTCTCCGCTGTACATAGATCCGCCCCTGACTTTAATGAACAACTTCATAAATATGTACAGTAATAAGAATATCTACTCTACCAAATTGATAGAGAAATTCTGAAAAGCAAAAGTATGAGAATCCGATAGATCTCGATGAACAATTTAATACTATAGAGAAACCCCTGAAGAACTTTTGCGGATCTGAAGTTATTTTCTAAATACCACAAATTCTGGGGATATTCTGCTAAAACCACCCCATCCAAATCAAACCACAAATGGGTCTCACTACCCCTCTTTTGGTTCTTTCCAGTTTAAGAGGTTTCAAGGGGAAAGGCTTAGGCAATATGGTGCATGCAGTGTGTGTGAGCGTGCTTGTATACATATAGCCGGAACAAGCTTACTACAAAACTAACAAATATGTACAAATTTACATGCATGTGCGTATCGCAGAAAATTAACTATAAACCAACTGGTCCCAACACATTCAAATGCTTGTCATACGAAAACTGAATTGAAATAGAGAACTTCATGCACTTCATAGAAAGATCAAGCAAAAGCAACTATCCGCATGCTGCCAATATAACCATTTGACATCATTTCGAACTTCATTGTGAATTGTAGAAGCAAAAGATTAATGCCTCATTTAATGGGATAATTACTTACAGCCATATCCTTCCTCTGTTTTTCCAAATAAGGTGCTCTCCTTAAATACAAATAATAGCTGCTCCATAGTCCAAACTCAAATTTGTGATTTTCTTTCAAGAGACGTGTTATATTATTTCGGACAATTGCTCCTTCAGCATCAGGCACTACGCTAAGGTTAAGTGGGTTAACAAAAAACAAAGAAACTAAAAGAAGAGGAAACACTGATAAAATCTGTACAATGATCAGCGTAGCAAAATTCCCTGCACCCCTTACCGGCGAACCCTTCCATTGCAGTGAACTGGAAAAACCTGCTCCCCGGAACACTAGTGGGCAAAGAGAAGCTAAAAACTATGTACCAAAACTGCCTTGACTATGATGACGTATAATTGGAGAATGCATCATGACTAAGGCAGAAAACAAAAATTCTTCTACCAAGACTGCCCCAGCCAATTACGTTGAATATCCTTGCAAAATGCTATTAACAATGACGGATGCCATACCATCATCATTTTGCAGACTTAGCGCATCCCAAGGGTAGATGATGACTTAGGCTGGACATGCCATTAGCACGGATCAGGGAACTTGATTCTGGCAATCAAGTATACAGAGACGAGCTAACCATCAACATTTGTGCTCTCAGCAGCAGCTTTGATTGCCTCAGCAGTCATGAGAGCAACAGCAGCTTTATGGATGGCTAGATCAGCTCTGTAGAGTAACCTCTGGGCCCTCTCCCTCTTAAGTTTAGCCATGTTAAGAGCATGCTGTGCTGCAACAGAGGCATCATGCAACCTGAACTCATGAAGATCTGAACTGTCAAATTGCTCAATTGCAAGCCCACGAGATCCTTCAGGTTGATGCTTTTGACTAGGCCACTCAGGTAAGCCCATATTCCACCTATGAACCCCATTTCGCTTCACAACAGTTCTCTGATCATATGAAGCCACCATCTGTCGATTACTAAGAGAGTGAAATGACCCGATCTTCTTTGGTTTGTTCCTATAAAACTTTGGCTGATGATTCCAATCTGACACATCTGAGTTCAAGGAAAAAAACCCAGAAGCCTCACATGGAGAAAAAACTCGGGGTGACGGATGAAGCATAGGGGAACCATCTGAATATTCATGGGTCTGATACACAACCATCTCATCTCCATGTGCATATCCGTTTAATCTTCTCCCTGTGAAGGAAAAAAACATTCTTTTATAAAATCACTATAAAGTAGTTACGCAAGATAAGAGAAAAAGAAAAATAACATTTTTAAAACAAAAGGGCATGGATGTTTGCATAGTAGTAAGAAATGTACCAAAGGGATGAAGACCATCTTGATCCCTTGGGACAGTATGACTGTGTCCTGAAACTGAGATTTTTCTATGTGACCGTTGTTTTGAGCCCTTGTTAGGAACCTCCAGACCTCGAGGCTTCAAACAAAATGCAGACATAGGTGGTTTCTCCACGGAAGCTGCTTTCTCCTGGCCTACACTGGCAAAGCCAAGATTAGCATTTGACATTGCTTGCTCCCAGTCCTTCAGTTGCTGCTGATACCTCTCCCAAAGCGGGGGCTGAAGGAAAAAGAAAAAGAATCAGTAAATTGTCTCAGAAAGATCAATCCCATCAAATAGTATTGCAAGCAATACAAATGAAAACATAAGCATGAAGGAATTTAATAAATATACCACGAGAAAGATAAGACACATGAAAGGCTATCAATCTGATATAGACAGTTTAGCAAGGTAGCGAACATACCAATAAACATGGCATTCACCCAAGTGAGCAATCAAAGGAGTACCTTTTTATCAGTTAAAGTCAGCAAAGAGTCACCGGGGCAATAAAAAAGCACGGTAAAGACAACTCCCACTTCCAACTGAGAGGTTGTGCGTTCGAGTCTCCCCAAGAGCAAGGTGGGAAGTTCTTCGAGGGAAGGATGCCGGGGGTCTATCTGGAAACAGCCTCTCTACCCAAGGGTAGGGGTAAGTTCTGCGTACGCACTATCCTCCCCAGACCCCACTAAGTGGAATTATACTGGGTTGTTGTTGTTGTAGTAGTAAAGGCAACAGCATAATTCTTTAACAATTCCTTTATAAAACTGGGACACACACATACAGTTCGAAAGCGACAACCAGGCATAGCATCTCATCTCTCCAATCATCAAAGTGTGCCATGTCTCAAATTGGGACATCTTTAAAGATTGAATTTAATGAAGGCATTTCTTAATCGCACATCAGGTAGAGCATATGTGGCTCTTGCCTTCACAAAAGAGTGGGCAAGTTGTTTACTCAGAAGAAGCATCTTTAAAGCGAACTCATAAGGGCCCGCAAGAAAGCACCACCAATGTAGCTGATGCAGTGAAAGGTCGTAACAAAGATAAAGACACATCAGCGCAGACATCCCTTGTCAAATACAAAAATCTAAACTGAAGGGAGGACTGATCAAATTGAAAAATCTCAATTGAAGGAAGGTAAGTTACGAGATATTCAATGGGGTGAAAAACTAGGATATGGTTGGTTCACTACAATATTCAAAACCCAGCACTGTCGTGAGTCATGACCAACTTCAAACTTGGTCTGATTGATTGCTTCCTCTTAACCTTACAACTATAAACTCTAGAACTACTGATTGCATATAGTTTCTAAGTGCCTATATTATTTGTTTTACCTCCTTTTTCCTTCAAAGGCTATAAGCCTATAACAGCTTTCTTGGATGATATACCAAATGTTGATATCATCTCTTTTGAAAAGAAAAAAAGGCAACAACACCAACAACAATTTCACCTCAAACTCAATCCCAAGCTAAGTTGGAGTTTGCTCCATGAATCCTCACTATCCATATTACTCCATCTCTAAAACACAAGCATTCAACCAACTTTATTTACACCTAAAGAAAGGTTGATCTTGGTTAATTTATAAAAGCAAACTAACGTTATAATTGAGCCTTCTTACTAACTATTCTGAAGTTAGTGGGATTTGGTGAAAACCCACAGGATCCAATGAAATTTTCTGCGATCAAAATGGTTCCCCAAAAATACTTTTCCGTCCACAAAGGGAATTGAGAGAAAAGACCCTCCTAATCTTCTTTGCAATAGTCATGGAAGGTTTTCATTTGATGTTAAGAGCTCCAGATCCTAGTTGATAGCAAGGGTTTAAAATTGATACCAGAGAGGAAGTTGAGATTTCCCACATATGGTATGCCGATGATACACTGCAAGTAGATAAAGTATTTTAAAATGATTATGTAGCTTTTGAAGGACAAGAGGGGTTGCTCTGATAGTAAGCAACCCCTACTTCCAACCGAGAGGTTGTGAGTTCGAGTCTCCCCAAGAGCAAGGTGGGAAGTTCTTGGATGGAAGGATGCCCGGGGGTCTATTTGGAAACAGCCTCTCTACCCCAGGGTAGGGGTAAGGTCTGCGTACACACTACCTTCCCCAGACCCCACTAAGTGGGATTATACTGAGTTGTTGTTGTTGTTGTATGTAGCTTTTGAAGCAATCTCTGGTTACCCATCATGATTTCAGCTAATGCAAACCGTTGCATAAATGAATAGGCCAGATTTTGGGTTACAGCGGCGGAGAAATTCCCGATAATTTGTTGGGATTACCATTGCGAGCAAAACAAAAGGATTCTGGTGTTTGGAAGACAGTATCCGGAAAATTGAAATGAAAATTGAATCCTTAGATAAGACAGTAATCTTCGGCGGAAACTAACACACTGGTAAACAGGGTCTTGCATAAAACCCCTACTTGCTCGTGTCATAGATTGTGATTCCAGGCATAGTGGTGAAGAAGCCAAATACAATCAGAAATGATTTTTTATGGGTTTTAGGATAAAGAAATGGAAGGAGTTCACCTGATGAAATAGGACAGGAATCAGGGAGAAAAGGAAGGGGCATGGGAGTGAAAAACCTGAAACTTCAAAACAAAAGCCCGATGCTGAAATGGTATTGGAGATATAATGAAGAAAAAAAATGAATTATAGAAGCAACTTCTCAAAACATAATATGGGAAAGATAATGTAAGATGTAAAAACCAATCACAGCCCCTCATGGCATTGTAGTGCAGACATAATAAATTTGTTAGAAGAATCCAAAACTAAAGGTGGGGAAAGAGCAGAAGGTCAGGTTTTGGCTTGTCAAAGTCTGAAGGAGACGGGTTTAAAAGATTTAATTCCACAACTTGTGTCTGGTTACTGATAAAACTGCAATGTTGCAGACTGCCTTAACACTACAGGATGAACTCTACAGAAAAAATTCCTTTAATTGGGAAACTGAAAGGGCAAATATATTGTTTAATAAATTGGAGACTTTTTCTTGTGACAAGTTTAATCCATTGGAGACTGCTGTGCTGGATGCAAATTCTACATCCTGGACAAGCAGTAAAACTGGATTCTTTATGGGTAAGTCATGTTATCAGATCCTAGTTAAGCAAGGAAGGACGTAGAAGAACTTGGCCTTGGAAGATGATACAGAAAACCAATGTCCCTCCTGATTTTACTAAGAAATAGGATATAAACAGCTGGTGGTATGTCCTTGAACAAGATACAGAGTCAATTAAGCATCATCTTCTATACTGAAGACAAAATTGTTGAAATGGACAATGTTTCTTAACTATATGGAGGTCAATCGGTGATACCAGGTGAAGCAAAGCCGGCTACAATAAGGTGGCACTTGGCAGGCAGGCCAGGCACAGAAACTCTGGAAAAAAACAGACACCATACTGGAAGACCATTCCATCGAGTTTTTCAGACAATATGAACAGAAAAGACTGAAAACTTTTCTGATAGACAAAAGGTAAATACCTCACATGTAAAATTTTATGCTTTTGGTATATTGGGAAAACATTGTTGTTGATAGAGAGGACAACTTGATAGATTTTTCCTTTTGGGATAAGCGGAATCGATAGACTACTTACACCCAATGTTATCAAAGGTGAAAAGCACAAAAAAGCTCTAATGTTTGTCTACCATTTTTTAAGCACAAAGTGAAAATAAAAAGTCGGCATTAATGAAGAAGCCGCAAATGGAGAAAAAGTACAAATATGTATGTGTAGTTCAAGACTAATATCTATAAGCATGAATACCAAATATATGGAAATAAGACTTGAGGAAAATTTACGATAAGTGAAATCTCAATGGTTTATTGTCGCCTCTTCACAATTACACTCATTGGCAAGAAATAGTATGCCGTAGAGCCTTGACGACAACAATGAAGCGCCCACTAAGCGGGCAAAACGCTCAATATGTTTTGAGCATTGCTTCAGGGATGAAGCATGCTTTAAGTGCACTTTGATAACACTGCTTACACCTATAAAGAAGCCAAGCCCAGTGTATTAGATAATATCTTCTTGGTGCTTCCTTAATAAAATTACCTTACTTTATTAGAAGAAAAAGGAAAGAGATCAATTTGGTTAATACGGGCTGTAGAGGGCATGATTTTTTGTCCTTCAAATTAATTGGTCAGAGTACAATAATACTAACGTCATGATGAGTCATATGCAATTCAAGGTCTATCCTATAAACAACCGGACATCAACCACAGTACATCATCCAAGAGGATTCAAATTATTGGGCATAGTATGATGCCCACTTACGATAGCTCGATATGTTTACAACCCTTAAATAAGTGTAGAATATATTTCTCCACAGAGGCTTGAGCACCATCAGCGCAAGTGGACCATATTGCCGAACAAACAAAAGGCATCACAATTTTAATAATTTGGTGCAGAGACCAAATAAATAAAGAAAGTTGTTATCCCATAAGCAAGTTTGTCCCCTTCCCATTTACAGCCAAAAACGCTACCAAAATTGGTCAAATCTCATAAGTAATAGATCCCAAGACCAAAGATACGGACTCTAACCCCGTAAAAGCTTGTATAAATATAAGCTTGTTTAAGTTTATAACAAGACAGCCACTCAAATTATTTGTATATAAGTTTAGCAAATATCAGCAGCTAATCACAGCTAAAAGGTGTAGTAACACAGCATCAGATGCCGGCAATTGATGTTGCCAATATAATTTAATCATACCTGGAGATGGCGTATTAATGCCATGCCCTTTTTCTGACGCTTAATCCCCCAATGGTCATAAACAGATCTAACGACCTCCATGGACCCTACATCAACCATCAGCTCTTCCAGCTCATCGGGTGTAAAGTGATCGCGTTGACGGGCATATGCAACTTTCTCAAACATGTCCATCGTTTTCTCAAACAATTCATCAGATATCTCTTCACATTTACTCTCACCGGCGCTAGAGAAATTATTCTTGGACAACCACTGCTCGTCCTCACTGTCCATGTCATACAATATATGTGACGGATCCATGGCCATGTCAACATCACTTTCAACCTGTCGATAGTACTTTGGTGAAGAGCGAATGAAGGAGACTTCTGATGCATAATCTTCAATTTCTTCTATCAAACGAACACCGGGAATAGGAATGTTTTTAACTGAGGCAGCACGTATATTCCTGTTATAACACTCTTCATGCATCTCCTTGAACAACATCCACTGGCTTCTGTCAGGAAACTCCAGGACCCAATCCTTTCCCCCTTTCCACATCATGGCATGTGTAAAGCGATTGGTAGAGCCAGGCTGCAAAATGTTATGAACTTTATATGAATACTTGGTAACCCCAGAAAATTTGACAACAATTCTCCATTCATTGTGACCCGCAATTTCCAGGACCACCCGTGCTCCAAATTCTCTCCACCCTTTGTCCGGAACAGTGACCAACACATTTGCATCACAAGATAGTAACTCAATATTTCTCTGTGAACCACTACAATTATCTGCATTCTTCTTTTCACTAGCTCTTCTGATTCTTTTATAAGGAAGAGTTCGTGGGCTGTGATTTTTGTGCATTGAACCCAAATCATAACCTCCGTATGGCAATGTGTACTGCACCTGCGTTCGAGGTTTCTTTGGCCCATTGCCAAATCCACCACGTGTAAAATTTGTCTTCCCATCAACCAACACAGGTGAAATTTCTCCAAAAGGGGAAGAACTGGAGCTGTTTCTGTTACGACACAGCAATCCTCTAGGACCAGAAGGGTTGGGGCTCTGGACCATGCGATCACTCATACCAGCAATAATGGGACATTGGACCACATTACTAGTAACAGTTAGGTTTGGGCTAGAAATCATGCCATCACTTTTATTCAGAGGCAAATGAGATGCCTCGCCCAAGATAATGATGGAATTATCTACCGATAGACCTTCTACTTTTCCTACCGATAGTCCCTCTACTTTTCCTTCAGAGTCACCTTTTCCTTCCGATAGTCCCTCTACTTGGTCAAATGATGGAATTACCACACTCATCCCCACCAATCCAGAATGGCACCGAGCACTGGACAAGCTATGAGACATGTTGTTAGACTGTCTTCTCCCTGGAGATGCAACAAACTGGTCTAATCCTTCACCAACAGATTCCGATTTGTTTGACACAACAATCACATCAGACGTGCCCAATTCAGAATGTTTGGCAATGAAAGAGCTCTGGGTAATATCTAATTGACAATTTAGAGATGACTTCAATGAAACACGTTCACTCAGCTGTTGTTTACACGCTAAACTCCCCAGTTTCCGTTCAGCAAATGATGACCCTCCAGTAGCTCCAGTAGATGAAGCTACAATATTCTCAGCGATACCAGAGCACTCCACCCTACTGCCGTCATTTTTAACTGGCTGGCAAGCATTTATAGAATCATTATCCTGAAGACTAACACAAGCAAAGTTGCGCTCCATGAGTAACCTGAGATGTAGGCATATGAAGAAAGTGGGTGCAGCAGCAAATGATAGAGCAAAAGGAGGAATTTTTCCAAGCTTCATTGCAGAACTAAAAGTAGAACTAGTAAGCCTTGCACTGGAACACTCTGTCGAGGTGCCTGTGGGCAGGCAAGCTGGCACTAACTTCTTCTGCAAGTAAATAAGCTATGATCATGATCACCATGGTTAGTTACAAATAACAATGGTGAAACATAGATGGGGATACGTAAAATCTGGAAAGAGGGAAAAGGAAACAGCAAAAGAACAAAAGAGATATAGCATACTACCCTACCTATAGCATTAAGAACAAAAGATACATAAAAAGATGAAGGCTAGGACGAAGAACAAAATAGCAGACCTACACATCACATTGAGGATGAGAAGTACCTTAAATGAGGAAGGTTCTGCATGAGCATTGAACTGTAATTGCTCACTTGTGCAATCGAGGGACTTGATATTCTCATATGTGCACTCAGAGAGGGGCAGCTGCTTAGCAAGCAAACTACGTTTCCGAAGCTTGGAGTCCAGGTATAACCATTTTGAATTTTTGAGTTTAGAAAAACAGTAAAATGTAAAAGACTGCTGCTTCCTAGAATCCTGAAAAGAAGAAAGCCGAAACCTTACTGAAGTTACAGGTAACTGAAGACTTTCAAACCTCCATGCTTCATCAGCTTGATTGAATAATGTTAGGACAAAGAAAATAAAGGCCATGGCGTGGTTGAGGCAACACTCAAATAAAAGAAACCTGAGTCCAACTGCATTATCAACAAAAAGCATCTCCAAAATAATTTTTGGCCACCTTATCACAATGGCACCACGCTGCAGCAGCAAAACAGTGTGAGACAGCCAAATCTGTTCTGCTTCAAGCAGCAACAAAGGCAATGTGGGTAGACATATTTCAACCATGAATTGCTTAGCTTCTTGCAATGGCATGTTTAATCTTAGCACCCCTTCATCATTAACTGCAGGCAATAATTTCTCTCTCTCAGGGCCAGGAATGCACATAATACTGGTATGACAGTTCTGCAATCCATCCACAGCTGGTGCAACAGAAATGGAAGATATATCAGCTCCATAAGCTTTGTCAGCTTCATACACAGGTGATAGTCCATCCCTCTTCTTGTGGAAACGCCTTCGAACATAAACAACAGGTTTTCTATATTTGTGGCTGCTATGACTTCCGACAAAAGAATTATCAGCCTTGCTAAGATCAATCAGTTTGTCAGGGAACAAAAGATCACAATCTGGCGTGCCTTTATTGTTGTTCAAGGAACCTAAATTCCAGTTTGTGCTCTCAGTTTTGACATGTAGCGGTGATGAGACAACAGGGGTAGATAACTGAAACAATTTCTGTTTCTTCGATGGCCTGGAAGGAGAAGACTTTACTCGACGAGATGATCGAGCCAACCAAGATATAATGGGCTCTGAGTCCAAACTGTTACCTGGGTGGCTGTCATCATCTACAGTCAAGTCTAATTTTCTTTTGTCAATGTTTTTCTTAACATTTGCAGATTTCCTGAGTTTCTTTTTACCAGGTACCTCCCCAGGTAAAAGCAAGAGTTTGAACCGCTCAGTTTCTAGGTTTATCCATTCCTCATCTCGGTCATCATATTTAACATGATGGAGTTTCCTCTCTGGGTCATAATCATTCAAAAGACCATAATACCAACTCTCATCCAATGGCCAAAAGACTTTAATCCTTCGGTTCAATACCAAGTACGCATCCAAATCCTTAGGAAGAACTTCATAGAAATGACGGCGTTTCCTAGAAATACCCCTAGCTTTGAGCTTCTGCCTTGGTCGTAGAACTCTGCTAGCAGTATCAACTGATGCAGATTCTGAGCCAGCCAAGGAATTCCCCTCCCGACTAACAAAATCCTGACCAGAAGTGAGTAAAGAAGATAATCGTTCAGCAGATAGTGATGCTGAAGATCTGCTTTTGGAAGAAAAACCTGTACAACTAGGGTCAAATCTCGAAGACAGCATCCTTGCTGCATTTTGCTCAAGGTTCTCCTCATCGTCATCATCCAAAGAATCTTGACAAAAGCTTCCAAAGTTATCTCCAGATGGTAAACCCCTCTTTACAGATTTTCTACTCGTAGATGACGAATCCTTTCTCTTGTTACGAGTACTCCGGTGCTTTCTAGAAGATGCTTCACCATTATTTACAGCTAAATGACCATCTTCCTTAGCATGCCGAATTGAAGTCGCCTTATCTTTCTCCTTTTCCCGTGATTCATCAACACTTATCTTTCTCTTTACCTTGACGGTAACACCATTGCCAGCCGAACTACTAGGTAATTTAGAAGTCCCTTCATTACTTTTAGCTTCTCCACCAGAAAAGGCCCGCTTTTTTGGAAGCTGATCACCCTCAGTCTCCTCAGGTTCACTTTTTAACTTGCCATTGCCGATGACAGAAGTCTGAATCCTCGATGATAACTGCGAACCTCGACCACCACTATCAAACTTCCTTCGCCCCACAGAACCACGCGGGCGCTTCGGAATTGGAATAGCATTACCATTACTATCTAAACTAAGAGAAAATCCATTCAACCCATTGCTGTAATTCAACCTTTTCTCCAGCCCAGATGATGATAACTGCGATTCAATTGGTCCCCCACTATCCCCCCCATTCACATGATCCTCATCTGTGTTAGTCCTACTCTTCTTCCCATATGGCTCAGGTTTGTCCAACGACACCTCTTTTATACTCTTCCTCTTCTTCTTCTGCTTCTTCCTAACATCAATATCACTGTCCTCGGCAGAAAATTTCCCCTTCTTCAAATCCCCAAACTTATACAGTGTCTGCAGATCCAAAGACTTTTGTTTCTTCGAATTCTCAACAGAACCACCACCAGATTTTTCTTCGACACCACTTTCCATCTACAATAATCACTCAAAAACCGAACAACAAATAATTCCCCAAATTTCATATTCCATCACACATCATATGTTCACACAAAATACGTATTTCCAGATCTGTTAAGCAGAAATTCACAACAAAATACTCAATCAAAACACAGAAAACTTCACAATTAACAAAAGAAATGGATACATTTCTTCAATCAAATAGATTAAATTCAACATACAGAAATACACGTACCTTTTCCTCGGAATTATCGAACTAGAAATCGAAAATGGCGAAGATCCGCCACATGCAAAGAGTGAAATTCTAGGGCTCCGATCAGAGAAATTGAGGGGAAAAAAACTAGTGTGATTTGGTTCGACTGGAAACTCTAACTGATTTATCTTTTTAATTTAAATTTTTGTAAATAATATTGTATTTCTGAATTTTACCCTTCCGTTTTTCCCCTAAGGAGAGAAACAAAAGCGAAAGTGAGAGAGGTTTTAGGGTTCGTTTAGGTTTTACAATTTTCAGAGAATTTTTTTCCAGAAATATCGTTCAATAGATTTCGCCACGTGGCATCCTTTATCTCCGTTTACGGCTACATTTAACGGTGAGAGATTTGATTTATTGGCTGGGAATTTGAGAAAATATAATGACGTGTTATCTTACGTTGCAAGATCGACAGTGGAGATTAGATGCTGGGTGGTAATTGACGGCTTGGATAAAAGAGTTATTTGGGAAGAGTTCGGTAATTAATTATGGGAGAAAGGGTAGCTTTTCCTTTTATGGGTTAAAACGAATGGGCATACAATTTATCAAATTTATCAAAAATAACAAGAAAGTCCATGGCTTCTTTTTTGAATTAGCAGCTATGTCCATTTAGAAGTAGCTCATTATAAAAATTAGCCAATTAAAAAAATATTACTAATATTAACCAAAAAGGCTAATTTGCTATTTGTAACAAAAAAAATATCAAATTTTTACTTTCTTTTGAGTGGATGCTGTTAGAATAGATTGGGTATATCTTATGGAGCTTCAATCTCAGTTTTGGGATGATTTGATGAAGTTTTGAGATTGTTTGAATTGAAAATTCGAAGTAAAAACTGAATATGAAAAAAAATGATATGTGTATCACACTATGTATCTTAAGTTCCTCTCTCCAGTAAACGTTTTCTCTCTCCGGTAACTCTCTCTCCATCCCCAACGTTCACTTCCACCTACCCCTCCCCCCTCCCCAGCTCCCAGCCCCCCCTCTCCCTCTCCCCCACCCCCTCCGGCGACCACCCCCACCCCTCCCTCCGGCGACCCCCCTCCCCCTCCGCCGACCCTTCTCCGGCGACCCTCTAAGTAAGTTCTCTCTCTTCTGTTTCTCTCCTCTCTCTCTCCTCTATCTCCACTACCCAGCCCTCACCCCCTACCCACCTGTCAACCCTGACTCCGGCGACCCCTCTTCTCCGGCGACCCCTCCCCCTTTCCCGAGCTAGGCAGCCCCCCCTTGTTTTTTTTTTGCGTGATTTTCAGGTACAAGCCGCGGTGGACAAGGAGAGCTTACGGCATTTGGACGCGAAGAGCAAAGCAATACCGGACGAATTGTGCAAGAGCTAGCGGTAGTTGATATCGGGCGAATTAAAGCATACTTCCAGGTTTTTCCATCGGGAGTTGGTACCTCCCGACCTCCTTTTTTTACTCTATACACCCTTTTACGTTTTCCATCTAAGCACCCTGCGTGTGGTTTACTTTGTCGATTCCTAGCTTGCATCCTTTTGCGTACTCCGCTGTAATACGTGGGTGCATCACTGTTTTCCGTATTCGGTTGGGGATAGTGGCCGCGGCGGGGGATGGTAGAGTAAGGTCATGTCCTCGGGGGGCATGGGTGGGGGCAGGGGCGAGCAGGGGGGCTGGGAGCGGTTCTGCGGGTAGGGCCGAAGGCAAGTGTGGGAAGAGGGTAGCGGACGCCCATAGATTAAGGATCGGGTCGTGGAACGTAGGCACTCTAACAGGTAAGTCCATTGAGTTGGCGATGGTTCTTCAGAAGAGGAGGGTATAGCCTGTGTCCAGGAGACTAGGTGGAAAGGGTTGAAGGCGAGGAATGTAGACGGGTTTACGTTTTGGTATTCTGGGGAAGTGAGAGGTAAGAATGGAGTGGACATATTGGTTGATAGGGATCTAAGGGAGTCTGTGGTCGAGGTTAGACGAGTGAATGATAGGTTAATGTCTATTAAGTTGGTTATTAGGGGTTGCGTCCTCAACGTCATCAGCGCTAACGCACCGCAATCGGGCTTAGACAATGAGGTTAAGAGGCGCTTTTGGGAGGACTTGGATGATATGGTGAGTAGTATTCCCAATCTGAGAAGTTAGTTATTGGAGGGGACTTTAATGGTCATATTGGGGCTAATGCTGGTGGTTATTGTGAGGTGCACGGTGGCTTCGGCTTTGGGGTTAGGAACGGAGGAGGCACGTCACTGCTTGATTTCGCCAGGGCTTCCGAGATTTTGATTGAGAACTCGGCATTTCAGAAGAGGGAGGAGCATTTGGTCACCTTCAAGAGTTCAGCGGCAAGGACTCAGATTGATTACCCCCTCCTCAGAAGGAGTGATAGGGGTATGTGCAAGGACTGCAAGGTTATTCCGGGGGAGTCCCTTTCGACTCTTCATAGACTCCTAGTGATGGATGTCGGTCTCTGGGTGAAGAGGAAGAGGAGGGGTGCTCGGGGACAACCGCGGATTAGATGGGGTATTTTGAATTAGGAGAAAGCACAGGAGTTGGAGAGGAAGTTAGCTGAGGGCGGAGCTTGGAGAAGTTCTGGGGAAGCGGATGTTATGTGGTCAGAGACTGCGAACTTGGTTAGGGAGGTAGCACAGGATGTGCTCGGAGTAGCAAAGGGCTATTCAGGCAGACATTAGGGTGACTGGTGGTGGAACGATGTAGTCCAAGGAAAAGTGGAGGTGAAGAAGGCGGCGTTTGCTAAGATGGCAGGGAGTATAAGCGAGGAAGAACGGAGAGTGAACAGGGAGATCTACAAGGCGGCGAGGAAAGAAGCAAAGATGGCGGTTACGGAAGCAAAAAATGCAGCGTTTGGTCGCATGTACGAGGAAATAGGGGAGAAAGGCGGGGACAGGAAGTTATTCCGGTTAGCTAAAGATAGGGAAAGGAAGGCGCGTGATCTTGACCAAGTTAGGTGCATCAAGGGCAAGGATGGTAGAGTTATGATGGGGGAGTCTCAAGTCAAGCAGAGGTGGCAGACATACTTTCGGGACTTACTTAACGACGTGGGGGATCGTAACATAGAGCTAAGGGAGTTGGGGCATTCAGAGCAACATAGAGACCTTGGGTACTACAGGCGCATTAGGGCGGAGGAGGTCATGGGGGCTTTGCGTAGGATGAGTAGGGGTCGAGCGACCGGGCCTGACGAGATCCTAGTAGAGTTCTGGAAATGCATGGGTAGTTCAGGAGTGGAGTGGCTCTCCAGGTTGTTCAATGCGATCTTCTGGACCAAAAAGATGCCGGAGGAGTGGAGGTGGAGTACAGTGGTGCTTGTACAAGAACAAAGGTGACATCCAGTGCTGCAACAACTATAGGGGTATCAAATTAATAAGTCATACCATGAAGTTCTGGGAGCGAGTGATCGAGGTGAGGGTGAGGGGGATGACATCTATATCTGTGAACCAGTTCGGTTTCATGCCGGGTCGCTCCACTACGGAAGCTATCCACCTTGTCAGGAGGCTGGTGGAGCAGTTCAGGGATAAGAAGAAGGATCTGCACATGGTGCTTATCGACTTGGAGAAGGCGTATGACAAGGTCCCAAGGGAGGTGCTATGGAGGTGCTTGGAGGCGAAGAGCGTGCCAGAAGCCTACATCAGAGTAATTAAGGACATGTATGATGGAGCTAAGACTAGGGTTAGGACGATGGGTGGCGACTCAGACCATTTTCCAGTGGTTATGGGGCTCCATCAAGGATCTGCGCTTAGCCCTCTCTTGTTTGCCTTGGTGATGGATGCTCTTACCCGACATATTCAAGGGAATGTGCCTTGGTGTATGCTATTTGCTGAAACATAGTCTTGATAGACGAGACGAGGGTTGGTGTTAATGAGAGGTTAGAGGTATGGAGACAGGCTCTCGAGTCTAAGGGTTTCAAAATAAGCAGATCTAAGACAGAATACCTGGAGTGCAAGTTTAGCACCGAACCGAGCGAAGTAGGCAGGGACGTGATGAGTGGATCTCCGGTCATCGCCAAGAGGGACAGTGTCAGATATTTTGGGTCGGTGATTCGGGGGGATGGAGAGATTGATGAGGACGTCAGTCACCGTATAGGAGTGGGGTGGTCAAAGTGGAGGCTTGCATTAGGAGTCCTGTGTGACAAGAAAGTTCCACAGAAACTCAAGGGAAAATTTTATAGAGCTGTGGTTAGACCGGCCATGTTGTATGGGGCGGAGTGCTGGCCAGTGAAGAACTCTCATGTTCAGAGGATGAAGGTTGCGGAGATAAGGATGCTCAGGTAGATGTGCGGGTTCACCAGGTTAGATAAGATTAAGAATGAAGTTATTCGAGGGAAGGTGGGGGTGGCCCCGGTGGATGAGAAGATGCGAGAAGCGAGGCTGATGTGGTTCGGGCATGTACGGAGGAGAAGTCCTGATGCCCCGGTGAGGAGTTGTGAGCGGCTGGCGATGGTCGGCGCACGGCGAGGCAGAGGGAGGCCTTAGAGGTATTGGGGAGAGGTGATTAGGCATGACATGGCTAGATAGCGGGTTTCTGAGGACATGGCCCTTGATAGGAAAGTCTGGAGGTCTAGTATCAGGGTAGTAGGATAGGGGCCCCTAGTGTTTTTCGTACTCCTCACCCGGGGTTGGATAAGGTTTGGCAGGGCTATCCTTAGATGATGTGTGTATTTGATCGTGTCTCCGTTATGGTAGTTATTTATTGTAGTTACTGTCTGATATTATTGCATGCTATTGTATTTATGGTTCTTATGCTTAGATAATTATTACGTTGTTTCTGCTGAAGCTACTAATGTTCTTTTGTTGTTGTTTTTATTTTTATTGTTCCTTTCCTTCACTAAGCCGGGGGTTGATTGGAAACAGCCTCTCTGCCCTTTCGGGTAGGGGTAAGGCTCGTCTACATATTACCCTCCCCATACCCCACTTTGTGGGACTATACTGGGTAGTTGTTGTTGTTGTTGTATCACACTATGTATCACATATGTATCATATTTGTATCGATTGTCTATCACATGTATATTCATGTATATCAGTGTGTGAGATACATGCGTGATATATGTTTGATACATGTGTCACAAAAGAATTTTTGACATCGATTTAACTATGAATTTTGATACAAAAAAGTCCAAATCACCTTCAATCTTCCTCAAATTTTGTATACTGACTTATCTATATATTTTCAATAAATTTTGACTATACCTATTAAAAAATCCTTGTTTGTTTCGATTTTTGGAATATTGGTTAGAGGTTGGTAAGTTAAAACTTATATGAGATATTTCTGTAAGTTTTCCTTTTTTTCCTGCGTAAATACAGGTAATAGGGGTTATCTATATCTATATCTATACTATATTAAAAATACGAAAGCCCTTAGCAAAATATTGTTTGCCTTTTTACCCTTTAAGAATTAATTTTACACTAAACAAAATAGTCGTTTTTCTAATATTTACGACATGAAAATTTAATTACTATACTTTACGTATTAAATCATTTCTTATTTAAACTCGGTAGAAAATCCTAAAATTCATAACTTTAAGATCAATTAAACTTTTACCTTGTATTAATCGCTTAAAGAACGTTTTCTTTCATTAACAAGAGATATATTACCTATTATATATTTTTTTAATTCTACAATGTCAATAAAATATTACTACCAATGAATTAATATTTTCCTAGAATAAATTATAGGAACTGTTATGAAATAGAAGATTCTTACACTTCTATTTAAGGTGAATGTCTTTAATGTATCTAATTAGAGAGATTTTAGAGTTCTATTAGTGGTAGCTAAATCTTCCTCTCCCCTATAAATAGAGGTGCCCCCTACCATTGTAAATCATCCTTGAGACCCCTCTCAACACAATAAGAAGAACTCTCTCTACTCTTCTCTCTATTGCTATTGTTCTTGTTCTATTGTTCTTGTCTTTTGCTTTAGTTTATAACACGTTATCAGCACGAGTCTCTAACCAATTGAAATTTTCGATTGTCTTAACTTTTATTTATGTAGGGTTTTGCTTCAAAGAAAGAATGAAGAAAGAAGGAAAAGAAAAAGAAAGAAAAAAAAAAAAGGGGGGGACAAACGAAAAAAAAAGGAAAAGAAACGGAAACAGAACAATGAGACAAAGGAGAAAAGAACGAAAAAGATTGAAAAGAGAAAGAAAGAAAGGAAAGAAAGGAAGGAGAAAATATTGAAAATATATTTGGGATACCTTAAAGGTAAGTAATTTACTTTTCCTTTTCAAATTCTTGGAATTCTATAAATTTTATATACAAAGTTTGATTATAACTCTAATGGAGTTTGTGAGAAATTATAACCACACGAAGTGGTAAAATCTCTATGTCCTGCCATGATTAAATTCATGTATGATTGTGGACGTGACAAAGAATTCCGTCCAATTGAATTTGCTCCATTCCCTTTAGAGAATGTGGTAGCAGATTGTGTAAAGCACATGATTTTGATCCATTCCCTGAAGTGAATGTGATAATTGTAATAGAGCCCGTAAGTATGAACACGCTCTTGATGTAATTGTGTCATATGAAAAGAAAGTTCGTTGCCCTCGAAATTTCGGGCAAGAACTATATGACATGGGTGTTGGATGATGAAATCCACTTTGATGCTATGGGTCTCGAAGACGCCATTAAAAACAGAAATAGTGCATCCACCCAAAACTATGCTAAGGCCTTGATTTTCTTGCGCCATCACCTTGATGAAAGTTTGAAGATTGAATATCTCAACATCAAGGATTCACCCATCTTGTGGAAAGGCTTAAAGAAGAGAGATGACAACATGAAGTTGGTCACTCTGCCACAAGCACGATACGATAAGAATCCAAAAGCAAATAGTTTATAAACTATATATTATCGTTGCGGTGAAAACGGGCACTGGTCTAAGTCTTGCCGTATACCAAGACATTTGGTTGACCTTTATTAAGCATCTCGAAAGAGTAAACGCCCCATAACGAATTTTGTCTCTGACGACAACTTGAATGTGGCAGACTTCTTTGAGCAACCCGATGGAAAGATAGACCACCTAATCGGTGACGGAACCGTGATGAAAGAAGATGGAGCTGTTTGATTCTACTTGTATTAGTCAATGAATAAATTAATAGTCATTAGCATTAGCTCGTATTAGTTAGTTCATAAAGCAATGTTAGCAGTAGTTCTTTAGAATATCTTCAATATGTTCAAATATCAATAAAACTTTTATTTTCCAGTGGGGGTAATCGACTAGCCTGAAAAACTAGTCGATTATCAACTATTTTCGCATTAAAGTTGAAAAACAATTGATCAACAATCGATTGTCTTTGGCTAACAATCGATTGTCTTGAAACAGTGTTCTGGAATTTTTCAAAAATAGCCAACAATCGATTGTCTTTGTCTAACAATCGATTGTCTTGAAACAGTGTGTTCTGGAATTTTTCAAAAATAGCCAACAATCGATTGTCTTTGTCTAACAATCGATTGTCTTGAAACAGTGAGGTCCGGAATTTTTCAAAAATCATCCACAATCGATTCTCTATATCGAACAATCGATTGTCTTAAGACAGTGTGATCTGAAGTTTTTCAAAAATAACAAATAATCGATTGTGTGTGTTTAACAATCGATTGTCTATGGTCCAACAATCGATTGTGTGTTTAATAATCGATTGTCTTATGAAAAACGCTGAAATTTTCAAACTGCAAAGTAATTGATTATGGACAACATATCTGATTTTGTTAGTCAACTGTTAGTAGCAGATTTTGAAAATATTATGTGACACAAAGAATTGAACTTGCTTATTCTTATGTTCCTGTATTTCTTTTGTATGTCATACCATGGAAAGTAAATTGATCGAAGGCTCCGGAAGAGCCATTGTAACTCTGCCCAAGGGCACGACGTTAATCATAGAGAATGCTATGTTCTCCTCCAAGTCTATGAGAAACTTGTTGAGTTTTAAAGATGTACGCCGGAATGGCTACAATATTGAGACAATGGATGAAGATAATCTTGAATATCTCGTCCTCACTTTAAAGAATGTCTCCGGCCAAAAGAGGGTTATTGAGAAATTCCCGTCTTTATCTTGTGGCCTGTATTGGACAAGAATTAGTGCAATTGAGGCACATTCAACAGTAAATCTAAAGAATACTGAGTCCAATACATTTGTACTTTGGCATGATCGACTGGGTCACCCAGGATCAACCATGATGAGACGGATTATAGAAAGCTCATATGGGCATCCGTTAAAGAATTTCAAAATTCTTTCAAGTAATGAATATCCTTGCACTTCGTGTTATCAAGGCAAGCTGATTATCAGACCATCCCCAACAAAGGTTGGGACTGAGTCACCCCAGTTTCTGGAACGTATACAAGGGGACATTTGTGGACCTATTCACCCACCTAGTGGGTAGTTTAGGTATTTCATGGTCTTGATAGACGCATCCTGTAGATGGTCTAATGTGTGCTTGTTGCCATCACGCAACCTTGCGTTTGCAAAGTTAATGGATAATAGATGAGAATAATCTTGAATTCTTCATGAAAACGAGGCTGCCCATTTCGGTTTGGGTTCACGCCATTTTGCATGCAGCAATGCTACTTTGTCGGCTGCCCGCTTCGGCTTAAGGTCACGCCATTTCGCATGCAGCAATGCTAGTTCGTCTCTGACTGACGAATTATCACAAATATTCCCTATTGCAATTGGTTTTGGGTCATGAACCCAATATATCCCATTTAAGAAGCTTTGGATGCGCAGTATAGGTGCCTGTAGCACCGCCATCCCACACCAAAATGGGTTTGCAAAGAAGGTTAGGAATATATGTTGAGTATGAATCGTCCTCCATTATTCGCTACCTTGAAACATTGGCAGGAGATTTGTTCACTGCACTATTTGCAGACTGTCAATTTGATGAGACACTTTTCCCAAAATTAGGGGGAGAAGTCGGTGAAACCAAATGGGAAATTTTGTGGAAAAATGTATCATTATCTCATCTTGATCCACATACCTCTATTTGAAAGAAAGAGGTACAAAAGATTATCCATTTGCAAAGAATAGCAAATCAAATGCCTGACGCATTTACGGACTTGAAGAAGATAACGAAATCCCACATTCACGCGGAAAATGTTCCGATCCGTATTGAAGTCCCTATTGGACAAATATCTAGTGTCATATCCAATGAGTCAAATGCACGCCAGAAGCGTGGCAGACCATTAGGTTCCAAAAATCGAAATCCTAGAAAGAGGAAAAAGAACGATCTAAATGACACTATGAAAGAATCACATGAGGACGCTCATGATTTGATTAATTCCGAGATTCACGAAGAATCTATTGAGCCTGAGACTCTTGAAAATACGGAATGCAAGAATGTGAGGATCTTGAACCTCAGTCTGTGGTAGTACAAAATTAATTGAGAGCTCTCGAAGAGCCAATTATTACTATGTTGGAGAAACACAATTGAGTATTGTGCTGTAGTAAGTCTCAAAGAAACTTATTCAGTTTCCAAAGTACACGCGAAAGCGATTGATTATATTGAGACTATAAATAAAGGAAGGCTTTGATTCTCCTATTACTACAACTTGTAGCGGGGTAATTTGTATATGAAAAGCTACCCGCTTTGTTCTCCAGTTTGTACTACACAAACGAAAGAATGCCACAATAAAGTGGATATCTATTGGTATAAAACCCATGTCATAATAAACCCGAAGTTTATTGATAAGTGCACATGTCATGGTGTAAATTTGAAGTTTACCAATATTGATAATTTAGTCAGTTGACATTCGTGTTAGCCATCTCATTTGAAGTATGATGTGCAAATTCACATAGGTGAATATTAAAGAACTAGAAAGTTCTTTACGAATACTCTTGTATCACTTGTTCTCATTAATGAACTGACCAACTAAAGAGTTCGGGTTGAAGCCCCTAAATTCTGGAAATATCAAAGGTGAATATGGGCCCATTCACCTGCCATGTATACCACATATGATGCATCTATGATATGGTTACATGCGCCATTGTTATTAACCCGCAGCCTGGCAGTGCTTGCGAGGTAAATCGCTCAGTAATCTAACTTCGAGCATAGTTTCCAGATTCTCTACTCAAGACAGTTCATCTTGATAAGTTGGTTTATATTAAAGTTGGTTTAGCAAGATAATTATTGAGTGCTTCCACTTAATAGCTAAACTGTTTCTTATGAGAACTAAGTTATATATATCAGTTTGATATAAGTTGTATACGAGAGTATATTCTCCCCTCACAAGTGGTTCAAGGTTAGGAACCAAATAATTTCATCTTATATTAAGGTGCTGTGTATATTGACATAATGCACAAAGATGATTTCCCAAAGTTGAGGAAACATGTTAGCTTTACTAACATGAGGGGGAGACATGATAAACACTTGAGAAAGTGTTACATGGGATGAATTTTCATTTGTATATGTATATCCCCGAATATCATGATATGAACCTGTAGTTCATAAAAAGGGAAATGCAATTGCAACATATTGCAAAGCATGCTATACGCATTTGCTGACTCAAAGAAAGTAACTAAATGGAAGAGATACAATTCAAGAAGAATTGATTCCATATGAAAGACATGTAGTTTTGAACCTATAGTTCATATGCTTGAAAGTATAAAGGCAAAGGTATGTATAGTCAATTTTCGATATCTTATTTGTTTAGCATGACATGAAACTTTGATATGCAGCTAAAGTCTATTATGTGACTTACATGACTTAACTTGAAAGATTTAACTTGCTTGAAGCATATGCAATCCTTGGTCCTGAAGTACCGCATCCTAAGTACAATTTGTGTACATATGAATCTTGCCATAACTATAAGCATGATGGATTTAAGAATGCATCTATGGAGATATTGAAGAGCTATTCCACGACATTATATGAAGATGTTCATATCTATCAAGAATGATGATTTCAAGGTGCGGAATATTTATTCAAGTCAATATGGTTGATTTATTCATCAAGCATCTACCAAAGATCGTTTTGAAGATGATGCACAAGATTGGAATGCAAATGCTCAAGGATATAAATTGATGTACTCATTAGGGGGAGTCAATGCGCGTTGCACTCTTTTTCCCTTACAAGGTTTTTTCCCACTGGGTTTTCCTTGCAAGGTTTTTAACGAGGCAACCAATAGGCGCATATTCAAACATGTGTACTCTTTTTCCTTTCTTTAATTTTTCCCAATGGGTTTTGGTTTTAAGGTTTTATGAGGCACATCATTGAATAGACATTCAAGGGGGAGTGTTATGAAATAGAAGATTCTTACACTTCTATTTAAGGTGAATGTCTTTAATGTATCTAATTAGAGAGATTTTAGAGTTCTATTAGTGGTAGCTAAATCTTCCTCTCCCCTATAAATAGAGGTGCCCCCTACCATTGTAAATCATCCTTGAGACCCCTCTCAACACAATAAGAAGAACTCTCTCTACTCTTCTCTCTATTGCTATTGTTCTTGTTCTATTGTTCTTGTCTTTTGCTTTAGTTTATAACAGGAACTTAAAACTAACGAATTTTTTGTCTCAGTTATAAATAAACAAAACCTGCAGTCCTTGGAGTATGTGTCAAGTCGTATAAGAAATAATTTATTGAATAGTCTTAATATGTAATAGTTTAAATGAATTAAAAATTTTACGCATTAAAACCTTTCTTATTTGAATTATGCACAAAGTCCTACCATTTACAACTTTAAAACGGTTAAGAGTTTACTTTATACAAATTTATGTTTAGGATTATAAAATTAATTAAAACGTTACTTATTAATTTTTTTCTTATTTAAATTATGTAAAGAGTCCAAAACCTTTAAAAATATTATGATTTTATTTTATGTAAATCTTACACTTAAAATTTTTTACTATATTAAAAGCACAAAGGTCCTTGCCCAAATATGTTCGTCTTTTTTACCCCTTTAAAATTAGAGTTCACCCTGGACAAAAAGCTATTTAATTATCTCTCTAAGATTTAGGACCTTTAAATTAACCAAATTTTGTAAGAATTTAAAATCAACTGTATAACTATATTCTATTTACCAATGCCATATCTTTTAAGACAAGATAATTACTTTCGTCGTCTTTTAATTTTGATACAAAGTTAGAAATGTTCTGAGTCTACTATGAGCGAATATTATGTATCTTCGATATAAAAAATAAATATTACCACTATGTAAGAAATAGACATATAGATTTCAAGGGGGAGAAGTCTCAACCCGAGAAAGAAAAATCAGAGCATTTTTAAAACTTTTAATCTCTTTATTATATAAAAATAAGTTATTTCCTACATAAAATATTTATTTTAGAATATTGACAAATTAAATTAGGTTTTATTTATTATTCTTCATGAAAATGAAAACCTAATTGTACTTACGTATAATCTATAATCGTAATAAATATTGTTCACTAAACCTTCCTCTAAATTAGAAAAATCAAACTTTAAATATATAATTCTCTATCATATACCACGTAGTTTTTATGTTGAGCAAGTTTTAAAATTTGTAATCTCCTATATTATAAAAAGTAGCTTACCTTCATTTTTCTACATAAAATATTTGTATTAGAATTTTGAAAATAAATTAATTATGAAAAAGTTACCATTTATTTCAAAGCTACATTATTTTTTGTATTCATTATTTGGTAATTAATAAAAAAATAACTATTATTTCCTTGTAGGGTAAACTTAGAAATGCACTAGATCTCCTTTTCAAAAATTTAAGTTGTTATTTAATTTTTCAGACTTTTAACATTTTTAAGAATAATGATAACTATTTAATTAATATTATTGGACGAAGATTTAAGAAAATTTGTTTAAAGAACAACTTCCCGTAGACTAGCCTAATTAGATGACCGAAGTTTTATAAAAAGTTTAATTATTTAATAGATATATTTGGGGATGTAGCAAAATCTACCGAATAAACAATCAGGTAAAATATTTATATCCAGTAGTTAAAGTTTATAATTTTGATGAAATAACAATTTTGACAGATTGTGACATAATATAATACTATCATTAGTATAATTGATAGTCGGAATTACTTGTATTCCAAAGAGATGTTAGACGAAATACAACAACATGATACGAATTCAACTATATTCATCATCTTTATATATTAAGAAGATATTGTTTCAATATATACAATATTTTTTTTATTTTTTTATATACTTTATATTGATTGACGCGAAACACACGTGCAATTCACGTACACTGAAGCTAGTTTCACGAAGTTTTAAGAAGCATACTCGCTCTTTATCTGTCACGTGGTAAATTTAGCTCGTAGATGAAATAAATTTATGCATTTAACGTCACCAAATTATTGTAGATAAATTAATCATCTTAAATGATGCAACAAAAAATATATTAGCTAAGTATACTTATGTGAGAAGTTTTTGTTTGAAGATAGATGTGATGCATTTCTTTATTTGATATATAAGTTTTACGATACTCTTTTTTTTTTAAAAAAATTAAGTATAAATTTTTCGAGTAATATTTTACTAGTCTTGTACCTATATGCCACGTGTCAATAGCCAAAGGCAGTAACTGTAAAACGTAATGTGGCCAAGGAAATGAGATAGGTCTAGCACTGTTTGGATGGCCCACGAAAATTAGACAGCGGAGGGATCTTGTATAGGAGGACTCCCGATTTGGGACTATTAAGGTGTGTCTATGCGATAGAAGCAACAAAGTTATTGGAGGAAGTGCACTTAGGGACTTGTGGGCCGCACATGAACGGTTTTATTCTAGCAAAGAAGATACTCCGAGAAGGATATTTCTGGATGACCATTGGATTGCATTCAGTATGTCCGGAAGTGACGCCACTTTCAGATACATGCGGATATAATAAAGGTACCTCCGAACGAGCTCACTGCAACGAGCTCACCATGGCCGTTCTCCGCTTGGGAAATGGATGTTATTGGACCAATCGAGCCTGCCGCATCAAACAGACATAGGTTCATTCTAGTGGCAATTGATTACTATACTAAATAGGTTAAAGCAGCATCATACAAAGCAGTAACCAAGAAAGTTGTGGCAGACTTTGTCCGAGATCGTATTGTCTATCGATTTGGGATTCCAGAGTCGATCATCACTGATAACGGTTCCAATCTCAACAGCGACTTGATGAAAGCGATGTGTGAAACTTTCAAGATCAGACACAGAAACTCTACAACTTATAGACCTCAGATGAATGGAGCCGTGGAAGCAGCCAACAAGAACATCAAGAAAATATTAAGGAAAATGATCGAAAGGCATAAGGAATGGCATGAGAAGTTGTCCTTCGCTTTATTGGGTTATCGTAATATAGTTCGCACATCAATCGGGGCAACTCTCTTCATGTTGGGTTACGGTACAGAGGCGGTAATTCCCGCCGTGGTAGAAATTCCGTCCTTAAGAATCATACAAGAAGCTGAGCTAGAGGACGTAGAATGGATCAAGGTTCGCTACTAGCAGTTAGCCCTTATAGATGGAAAGAGAACGAATGTTGTCTGTCACAGTCAGTTATATCAGAATAGAATGTCTAGAGCCTTCAACAAGAGAGTTCGACCAAGGAAGTTTACACCAGGGCAGCTGGTGTTGAAGAAAATATTTCCACATTAAGATGAAGCCAACGGGAAGTTCTCTCCCAAATGGCATGGTCCGTACATGGTTCACCGGGTTCTAACTGGAGGAGCCCTTATTCTTGTAGAAATGGATGGAGAAATCTGGTCGAAATCGATCAACTCGAATGCAGTGAAGAGATATTACACTTAATCAGTATGTTTTTTCTTTATGATATAATTTAAACTACGCCTGACCTGATCCCCGTTTAAGAGGGGATACGTAGGCAGACCTATGGGTTCAGTCACATGTCTAACAAAATTCCATTTTACCCCGCATTCGGAACTGGGGCGGAATTTTGAGGAGGACCCTCAAAATTCCGAAGTCAGCTTGCCAATTTTGCATCAACATCGACCAAGTAAACTGGGGCAGAAGTTTGAGGACCCTCAAAATTCTAAGGTCAATCCGCTTTCAGTCATTCAGTACCGCCGTCGACAGCGCCAGACTGGGGAAATTTTTTTAGGGGGACCCTCAAAATTCCGGAGCCAACGAAGTTGCCGTGCCTTGAACCACGTTGCAGTTCTGGTTCATCATAAAAACAAAAACTATCTTTCGCTTTACTTATATGTATACATTTGCATCATATTTGTCAAATTTTGCATAAAATCTATTGGATCACTATCGTTCAGCAACGGTACCCCAAATGGTACAAGACGCCACGGGTCGAGGGATGCGAACTAACCTCCCCCTTATAGAAGTCACGACTTTTCTTTGGATGTAGGAATCCAGGGTGCAAAAGGTGATAAAGGAGCTTTACAAAACCGAAGTTCCTGAAGCCATTACCTACCACATAAAAGCTTACTATCTAAGTTCAACGCTTCCCCAGCACTCATCGATAGCGCATTCATCTACCAGCTAAGAAAATCACCAGCATCCTCTCCTTTATATTTCTACATTTTTCGAGACTAAAGCTCTTTCTCCATCTGCATTTTTGCATTGCATAATGCTATTCTCTGCCTTCCGAGGCTAAGTTCTGCCTCCATTCTGCATAAGGCTATCTTCTGCCTTTCGAGACTAAGCTTTGTCTCCATCTGCAGTTTTCGCATTGCATAAGGCTATTTTCTGCCTTTAGAGGCTAAGCTCTGCCTCCATCTTTCATAAGGCTATTTTCTGCCTGAGTCAAAGCTCTGCCTCCATCTTGCATAAGGCTATTTTTCTGCCTTTTGAGACTAAGCTCTGTCTCCATCTCTATTTTTTGCATCGCATAAGGCTATCTTCTGCCTTTCGAGACTAAGCACTGTCTCCATCTGCATTTTTGCATTGCATAAGGCTATTATATGCCTTCCGAGGCTAAGCTCTGCCTCCATCCTGAATAAGGCTATCTTCTGCCTTTCGAGACTAAGCTTTGTCTCCATCTGCATTTTTCGCATTGCATAAGGCTATTTTCTGCCTTTCGAGGCTAAGCTCTGCCTCTATCTTTCATAAGGCTATTTTCTGCCTTCTGAGTCAAAGCCCTGCCTCCATCTTGCATAAGGCTATTTTTCTGCCTTTTGAGACTAAGCTCTGTCTCCATCTCTATTTTTTGCATTGCATAAGGCTATCTTCTGTCTTTCGAGACTGAGCACTGTCTCCATCTGTATTTTTGCATTGCATAAGGCTATTATCTACCTTCTGAGGCTAAGCTCTACCTCCATCCTGCATAAGGCTATCTTCTGCCTTTTGAGACTAAGCTTTGCCTCCATCTGCATTTTGCATAAGGCTACTCTCTACCTTCCGAGGCTAAGCTCTGCCTCTATCCTGCATAAGGCTATCTTCTGCCTTTCAAGACTAAACTCTGTCTCCATCCTACATTGCATAAGGCTATTCTCTGCCTTTCGAGGTTAAGCTCTACCTCTTTTTTTTCTCTCTTTGGCTGAAACATCGCCACCCTTGCATTCATCCGGCTGAAATATCGCCACCCTGCATTTTAAATTCTCGCTTTGGCTAAAACATCGCCACCCTTGCATTCATCCGGCTGAAAGATTTCCACCTTTTCATGGGCTGAAACATTGCCAACTTATTCAAAGGCATCATAGTTCAGAGGAACCATCCACATAGCCCGAGAACACCATTTCACGGCCAGCGAATCTTTACTTTTATGCTCTTCATAGCCCAGGACGTCATAGTTTGAGGACGCCATCTTAATCCTCCGAAGACAACATTCATGGTCCAAAGGGAACTTGCATCACGTTTTAAATTATGCAAAATATCCGCACACCGTTCATTTGCAGTTACACCGGCCGGCACGGTCACCTCAGCAGGAGCGATCCCACTCCAGTTCTCCGTAGCCCGTCCAATCTTCGAACCCTCGACAAATTTCAAACCCCGTTGCGTCCGCCTCTTCCAAAATATTCATTGGCATATTCCGCCAATGGCTCCTGAACTACATACGGCCTGATTCCTATAAAACCAGGGATATGTAGGCAGCTCAGAAGCTAGAGCGCGGTCAAACTTCTCTTACAATCGTCATTTTCGGTCAAAATTGGCCATCTTAACTTTATCCGACAACTCTTTCATCCTCCTAGGTAAAGAGAGGCAGCTGTTGATACCCAATTTTTCCCATGTATTTTTTGTACCCAAAATATTTTCAAAATAGCTTATGAATGCATATATAAGCATCCAAGTTTGGTATTTTGTTTTGTATATATTTTCTAGTATTTTAAAACCAATTTACAACTTATTTTGTACCAAAAAGTCCAATATTTAGTATCAAATCTTGTTATTTTAATAAATAATTTGTTTTATTAATTTTTACAAAGCCATTAGATATTTTTAAACTAAAATTGCATTAAATTATAATTTTAGCCTATTCCCAATTTAATAAGTATTTCAAGTACAAAATCATCCATAATATTTTTAATTAATTCCTAAATGTATTTTATTATCTCAGTATTTTTATTGGATTTTTATAAAATTATTTACTATTTTATATAAAATTAATTAGGGGAAAATTGGGCATTTCAATTAGCCCTTTAGTCTTTCAATTTTGGCAACCTCTCAACCCAAATTCACCCCACAAATCACGACCCAATTACAAAATCATCCGACCCAAACCTATTCGAACCAACCCGCCCGGATTCCCATTTAAAATCGTGGTCGTTGATCCTTTTGATCAACGGTCCACGATTAACCTTACCATAATTAAACCCCTAACCCTCTTTACCCTAAAACATTTTCTAAATCTGCCGCCCTTGTATCCCATTTGATTCCCAAATTCTCTCTAACCCTTCCTCTCTCTAGAACCTTCTAGTTCTCTCCTTCTTCTCCGATGAAGATCATCACCTCTCCGGCTCACACCTCCCTCACTTCTCTCGACTTCTAGCAGCCATGGAGTCCTTGTATCGTTGTTTCCTCTCTCAATCTCGAAGCCTAGCAGCTCTCGCCATGAAAGATGGACACAGAAGCTTTACCCGGGTCCTTCGTCAGCTTTTCTCCGGTGGTCTTTGCACGATGATTCCTTCTATGGCATTGTATACGAGTTTCACGGCCAGGTTCTTCGTTTTCCCTAATTTGTTTGAAAACCCTAATTTTTCCTCTTTTATCTCTACTCTTTTAAAACAACTCTTACTCTGATTTTTGTTTTCTACTCTATTTTTACTTAGCGTTTTTGGTTATTTCAAATTTTTCGGATGATTACCACTCTTTCAAATTAGGGTCTCTGACCCCTTCTTCAAATAACTATATATTCATTTGTGTTTGTTTGTTTCACTTGCTTATCTGTTTTCCTTAGTAACTAGGGTTCCATACTGTAATTTCTATTTCTAGGGTTTCTTAACCCCTTTCAAAAACACTTTACTTTTATGATTTTTTGAGTACTAATCCGTAACTCTTAGTACTACTTCTAAACATTTTGTTAAAAATCTGAGAAAAACCCTAACCCTACATGTTTGTATCAGTATTTGCCTGTTTGCATGTTCTTCTGGATTCTTCTTTGAGTTCCGTGCTCTTTACTTTGACTCTTGTTGCTAGTGTGATGTGTTCTTGTCTTAAGGTTTCTGGCTGTTTCTATGGTGATTTTGTACTGATTCTTAAAATCTCTCTTTAAGGCTGTGTACTGGCTTTAAAATTGTGATTTTGTGTATTCTCCTTACAGTTTGGTATTGATTTCGAATATTCTTCCTCAATCAGTGGGATAAATTCATCAATTAATAACTGATCTCCTAGGTTTTCAATCTCGTTCATTAATACGAAAATTATTTTCCAAAATTAAAGTGGTATTTTTCCTTATATGTGTGCACAAGTATGCTGATTTATTTGCTTGACATGTTTCTCTGGTTAATTCTTATGCACCCAGTCTTCATTGTATACCTTATACTATTTTTGTTTCCTTATGTAACCATGCCATACTTCGTGATTCCTTTCCTTTTAAAAACGACTGCTTATTACCGTTTGACTATGATTTCTTAATTAAAGGGGAGTCCCTATACTTATTTGATCATGATTGATACTCAGTTCCTTAAATATGGATTGATACCTTATTTGTTTACTTGTTTTTAGTATTATAAATACTACCCACCTTTCTCATTGAACACACCAACACACACTGTTCTCACAATCTCGGACTCTCTGAATTCTCTCTTTCTCTGCTATTACTCTACTCTCTCACTCATTTATTTGAGCACTCAATCGGCCAAACTCCAAGATTGAGTAGTCTGGGTTGATTACTTTACACTATTGGTTCCTATTTATTATTTACTTGGGTCTGTTGATGCATCTATTCCCACATTCTTGCTGCTATTCTCATATTGCTGCTGCTGTTTTCATACTGTTGTTATTCTCTATGGTGCTTACACTCTCTGCTCACCTTGTTCCTTTATGCATTATTGTTATTGTGGTCTATCACTTGCAACTGGTATGTCACCCCTTTAAGATACAGTTTCCACAAAAACATGTTTCTATTTGTTTTGCATTTCATAATGTTTCTTGTATGCTTTCACATATGCTTCTGTTGCTCTCTTTGTCGCTAGCATGTTACTTACTAGTCTACCTAATTTAACCTAATATGTTCTCCCCTACCCCCCCCCCCCCCCCACATCCTTGTATGTTTTCCTCTTCCATGTGCACTACTAGCATGTATTCATGCTTGCTTTTCTACTTAAACAGCCTTAAAATCTCTCCTTAAGGTTGATTATTTTGGGGTTTGGTGCAGTAAGAAACTGAACTCCTATCTTGCAATCATGTCTGATTATTTTTCCCCCAATGTGTTGTGTGTATGTGAGTAGTTCAGTTTACTTATTTGTCCCATTTTCCCTTTGCCCCCTGTTTGTGTGATGCCCTTCTGTTCTAAAAGTAAAACTGGTCAGTCCAAATGATTTCAGAAGAACTTTTTCAACTCTTTCTATTTTCTTAAATTGTCTCAACTTTTCCAACTCTCTTCTTAACTTTTTCAACTGTTTTCTTAAACCGTCCCTCAACTATTTTCAACTCTCTCAGTTCTAAACACAATATCATTTAGAGCTTTAGAGACTGCCCCCTTAGTGTAAGCACTGCCATGGGAGCCTTGAGCACCTGTGGAACTCTGATGCACAAGGCTGTCACTTCCGTACTTGCACTTGTCTAATTGGTACATTTTGGGTGCTTGGTATTGGCCAGGGGTTCAAACAACCCTTAGGGAACTTTGTATCACACAAGCCTTGGTAATGGCTATGAAACTCAAAAGGAGTGAGGTTGGAGATGCTTGGACCTGGCTGAAGGCTCTCTATAGAGTAACTTCTTATTTTTGTTTTTATCACTGTTTTATTTTTTAATTACTTAGATGTAATAATTGTAAATAACAATGAGGATTATAGTGAAATTGAGGAGGGTTATGCATGATTATTAAGGGAATGGGTAAACAACATGTTTATAGGGCTTTACTTACCTATTTGCGTAATAGAAACCATGTATCGGACATGCATCTCACACATAAAAATCCCATTCTTAGGCCGTTTACTTTCAGTTTGTTATTTTTTAATCACAATCAGTTAATAATCAAGTTACTGCCGTTGCATTTAGATACCATGCTTAGGTCCTTTATATGCATTAGAAATCATGTACTTAGGGTCTTTCTTTTGCAACTGTTGAATGCCTCACTAAGTTTTCTAAACAAATGTAAAACTGGTTAACCTGTTCTTTTTTAAAACTGGGAAGCAAACGTGTATGTCCACCTTTCTCTTATAGTTAAACGACGCCTAGGCAAACCTTAGGTTAGATAAAATTAATTAATCACTTTAAATCATGCTTAAGCTACTCACCCTCTTCAAAACGTCTGAATTTGTTCCCCCTCTAATGTCTGTTGATTTTTACACTAAACTTCTGCCTTATTTTCAATCACTTCTGTGCAAATGTTTTACTAAGTTTCTCTTTTTCCTAGTCTAAAACTGGATTACTATTTTCTAAAACTTGTCTAAATATTGTTCGGAAACAGCCTCTCTGCCCTTTCGGGTAGAGGTAAGGCTCATCTACATATTACCCTCCCCAGACCCCACTTTGTGGGACTATACTGGGTAGTTATTTTGTCTGAATATTGTATCCTCTGCAATTTTAAAACTATGGTTCAAACTAATATGCTTACACGCTCTTTAACATTTCTGAATAGCTTTACATCTGTTTTCTACCTCTCCTGTCCGAAAATTGGTTTATCATATGTGTTATGTATCTTCAAGTGTGTTTAAAAGGTTTTCCCTCCGATTTCTAAACTGTCACACATCCATTTGTCTTTTCTCAAGTCCCAAAGTTTTCATCCAACTCTTTTATGCGAATTCTGTTTTAAAACTTTTTCGGCTCCTGTCTTAAAAATATTTGTCAACACTCTAGCTTTTAAAAACTCTCCCTCCCGCAGACCTTACATGTGTTTGAGACGTGCTAATTATGTGTTCTCTTATAGAGAGTAATTGGAGCCTTTTATATGTTTCATATGATTCCTTTGTATGCAAGTCGTATTTTTTTTGTATGTCCCATAGTATTTTTTAACCTTTAAACTTAAGAGTTTGACCTAGTTCCTACCTTATAGGAATAATGATCCTAAATTCCCTCTAGGATCTATAGGACGGGACGGGTAATAGCATGCAATAAGCATTCGTGACCAATTCACATGCTTAAATAACCTCTAAGGGGTGGGAAGGGTAGAATATGGAGATGATGACGATGCGATAATATCATAAAGCGACCCCTCTTTGGGAATATGTGTATGATATTGCATTGAATGATCCATATTATAGTTAAACCTAGGACCCTTCTCTCTTTTGCTAATCTAAATATAGTAATGCTTTTCCAAATCAACTCTCTTTTATTTTAAATTTACGTCCTTCTTTCTTCTTTAAAACATTTTAAGTTGTATGAATGTTATATGTGTGAACCTTACTTGTTTTAATTGCTTCATCTTTCATAAAGTCACGATTAACATGGCCGGAACCACACTAGTGGATCTTGAGGGTACCTAACACCTTCCCCTAGAGATAATCCCAAGCCCTTACCCGAACTCTGGTTTTCTTTTCAAAATAATCTCTCTTAAGTGTCCTAATAGACTATAATCATTAGGTGGTGACTCTTCCAATTCCATAACCCAATTCCCAAACGGGAAATAGAGTTGTTTTTCCCATAATATCGTAAAACCCAATTTCTCTCTTTTTAGGGAAAAAGGGGGCGTCGACAATTATTTTAGATAGAGGTACTCAGTTTACTTTTCAGTTTAGGAAAACCTGCAAAAGAGTTGGGGTACTCAGGTTGAACTGAGCATAACTTTTTATCCTCACACAGATGGGTAGTCCGAGCGCACTATCTAGATGTAGGAGGACATGTGGCGTGCTTATGTCATTGATTTCGTAGGGTCATGGGATCAGTTTCTACCACTTGTAGAGTTTGCTTATAATAATAGCTATCAATCGAGTATTTAGATGGCTCTATATGAGGCTTTGTATGGGAGGCAATTTATATCTTCAGTTGGTTGGTTTGAGCCGGGTGAGGCTAGGCTATTAGGGATAGATTTGGTGCAGGATTCTTTAGAAAATGTGAAGGTGATTCAGGAGAGGCTTCGTATGGCGCAGTCGAGACAAAAGATTTATGCTGACAGGAAGGTTCGAGATGTGTACTATAGGGTTGGTGAGAAGGTTCTGTTAAAGGTTTCACCCATGAAAGGTGTTATGAGATTTGGGAAGAAGGGTAAATTGAGTCCTCGATTCATTGGGACTTTTGACGTACTTCGGAGGATTGGGAGGTGGCTTATAAACTTGCTTTGCCACCCAGCTTGTCGAGTGTGCATCCGGTATTTCATGTTTCCATGCTCCAAAGTATATTGGGGATCTGTCTCATATTTTGGATTTCAGCACGGTTCAGTTGGATAATGATTTGACTTATGATTTGGAGCCAGTAGCTATTTTGGAGCGTCAAGTTTGAAAGTTAAGATCAAAAGATATAGCTTCGGTGAAAGTGTACTTGACTTGTTCTAGGACAAATATTTGTTTAAGTGGGGACGATGTAATGATCCAGCCGGTTGCTTTGCTTCCCCCTATTTCTACTTCTTTATGCTTGGTTTATTCATGTTATGGGGTATCGGGTTGGTCGGATAAAATCTGGAATCATTTGGTAAGGTTTGAGACACTTGGTATCTTTTGAGTGAGTTTAAGTTAAAAACATCAAACGGATGTCGAGTTATGTGTTAGAGGGATCAGGTGTGAGTTCTGATGGTTCGGATAGCTTCAGGGGGTAATTTGGGACTTAGGAGCGTGATCAGAATGAGTTTTGAAGGTCCGGAGTAGATTTAGGCTTGAATTAGCGAAGTTGGAATTTTGACATTTTCTGATTGGTAGGTGAGATTTTGGTATTGGGTCGGAATAGAACTCCGGAAGTTGCACTAGGTTCGTTATGTCATTTGGGATGTGTGTGCAAAATTTTAGATCGTTCATACATGGTTTGATAGACTTTTTTATCGAAAGCGAAATTTGGAAGATTTTGAAAACTTAGGTTTTAATCCGATGTGTTTTGGTTGATTCAATATTGTTTGAGATATTTTGAAGATTGGTACAAGTTTGGATGGTAGTATGTGACTTGTTGGTGCTTTTGGTTGAGGTCCCGTGGGCCTCGGGATGATTTCCGGTGGTTGTCGGAGAGAATAGAAATTTAAATTGGCAGTTGAAGTGTTGAGGAAGCTGTCACAACCGTATCCACAGTTGGGAGACAGGTGCCACCCCGGCAGATGCTGAAAGGAGTCGCAGAAGCGGAAAGAGGCTAGGAGAGTTGGAATCGCAGAAGTGGTAAAGGAGCTGAACCTTCGATGGCGCAGGTGCGGATTATGCATCGCAGATGCTGAGTTGGCGACTTAAGTAAGGATTGCAGAGGCGGCGCTTATGACCGCAAAAGCAGGGATTTGGCCACAGGTGTGGGAATCCTTGTTCCAGAAGCTATAAAATCATTCCTTCATGTTTTTTGAGCTATTCCACTATTTCTAAGTCGGTTTTGGAGCTTTTTGGTCGATTTGAAGAAGGATTTCAAGGGGATTTCATTGAGGAATGGATTTTGGGCCTAAAACTTGTTTCTATGGTATTATTTCACGGATTAGGCTTGTAATTTATGGAAATTAAAGGTTAAAATTGGGGAAACTAGGGCTTGATATTGGAGACCTTGACTTGAGGATTTGAGGGGCCATTTGTGGTCGGATTTTGAGACTTTTGATATGTACGAACTCGTGGGGAGATAAGGAATCTATTGATGTAAAATTTTATCGAATTTTGAGACGTGGACTAGGGGGTCGAGTTTTGGTTAATTTCCGGATTTATATTGGAATTTGATTATTTTTGCATGGTCTCCGTTCCTGTAGCATATTTTGACATCGTGATTTTGATTTTGGATATATTCGACGCGAGTTGGGACCGATAAGAGTGGCAAATACGTCCCAGGCTATTCGGACCAGATTGAGATGAATAATGATTTTAGGTATTGTTCTAAGGGTATGGAACCCTAATTGCACATCGTGGTGATATATTGAGGCGACACACAAGCAAGATGACGCGCATGGGGTCGTGCACCATTAAGGATTATGACTTAATCCATCCCGAATGACTGTTTTACCGCGTATATGATTGAAAACTATTTGATATCATCATGTTTTCGGTTGAATGCCGCATTTGGGCCTCGTGCCAATTATTTGGACCAATATGGGAGTTTTACTGATATTTTCTTAGTATTTTGAATTTATACTTGCACTCAGTCATGTTGTATTATACTGTTTTCATAACTCAACCATATTTACTCCATTTTAAAGATTAAATGATATTTTAAATGATTTGGCTTAGCATCCTATTTTACTATTGCCTGAGTGGCCTATGAGATTCTGACTAAGTAAGGCCGAGGGCATGTGTTTTGAGGATTACACTGATTTATGATTATGAGGCCAAGGGCCTGAGATTGTACGCCATGAGGCGGCTTGTTAATATGAGGCCGAGAGCCTAGTGATTATGACACGAGATGGCCTGATATTGTACTTGGGCCGTATGGGGTCCCTCCAGGAGTCTGCACACCCCTAGTGAACACGGGAACCCGTGATTTTAGATATAGCCTGAGAGGCTGGTGTTGTTCCATGTGTTTCCCGAGGGGCTGATTTTGTTGGTACGGTGCCCGAGGGGTGGTTCTTTATGTGTTTATCTTTTCTAGTTTCATGTCATTTACTTTCTTAACTGTTAAAAGGCATTGTAAAGAAACTTTAACTGAACTAAGGTGACTTTACATGTTTTCACTGTTTCATTACTTGTACTGGCTTTTACTGCTACTTTATAGCCTGTTGATGTGCCTTTAAATGATTTCTTAATTTATTATTATTACTTACTGAGTTGGAGTACTCATTTTTACTCTCTGCACTCTGTGTGCAGATTCAGGCGCTTCAGGTCCTGCTTGCGAGGGTTGAAAGCTTCTAGCAAACTTCATAGATTCAGTAGGCCGCTTCTCGGTGTTCGCAGCCCAATACTTCTCCCTCTATCTTATTTTCTCCTATTTTAGCTATGTAATAGTTGTGTAGACTCTTTCAGACTTGTAGTTCTTATTATAGATGCTCATGACCGGTGACACCCTTATGTCGGGCTATGTCATTTCCGCAGCTGTAATATTCACCTTATTTTGGGATTTTTATTATGTTAAAGAATTAATATTTATTATTTTAACTGCTTAAAACAAATTGGAAGTGTGTCGGCTGGCATTGTCTTCACGAAAGGCGCCATCATGACCAGGTCCGGGTTTACAGTCGTGACAGCATATGGCTTTATCATTGTGTTGCATTGCATTCAATATGCACACTTGACATATAGGCATAAAGATGCATTTCCCCCATATTGTACGATACTATTTCATTCATGACATCACATACACATTGAGATGTATGCATAGAGATTTACTTTCCGCATGCCATGCGATATGCAACATATTACCTGTTGTTGAAAGTTCTTGGGAAGAATCACAAATTTTCAGATTTACTCATATTTTGGTGAATTAGTAAAAGATTTGGGTTTTTACCATTATATTTGAAAAACATACATAATCTTCGGAAGTGTGAACGAGCTGAGCATTATATCTCCGTGTTATTTCTTGTACCATTTTTATTATATTGTTACGAGTTGTTGTTGCATATTGGTGTTGGATTCTGACCTTTGTCGCAACTCGTCACTACTTTCAACCTAAGGTTAAGTTTGTTACTTATTGACTACATAGGATCAATTGTACTCATACTACACTTCTGCACCTTGCGTGTAGATTTAGATGTTGATGCTGCTGAGTATGGCAGGAACTGGATTTGAAGATGTATCTATGTTCTAGTCGTAGCCTCCTCTTATTCTCGGTAACTTTAGAATTATTAATTTGTTCATATATATTTCAAACAGATAAAGTATTTATTTTATTCTAGCTTTTTAAACTTTAGATCATTGAAGCTCATGATTTGTAAAACGAGTCCTTGGAAATTCTTAATGTAGAAGTTTAGTTATATTATCATGACATTTATAAATAAATCTCAATGAATTGGATTATTGTTGCTAATTGTCTTACCTAGCAGGTTAGGTTAGGTTCCATCATGACTAGTTGGGTTTGGATGGTGACAAGCTGGTACTAGGGCTCTAGATTCATAGGTTCTATGTGTCATGAGCATATGTCTAGTAGAATCTTACAAATCGGTATGATGACGTTCGTGCCTATCTTCGAGAGGCTATATGGAATTTAGGATAAACTTCACATCTTTATTTCTTTATCATGAGACATTGATTCAGCTTGAAGCATATCCCTTTGAATTCCTTCTACTCACTCGTATGCGTAAGTGAGAGCTCGATATCCGCTGTGCATCGAAGGCTTGTGATTCCATGGATGAGGTGCGAGATATGTTTTTATGTGCTGATGAGGACTTGAGGTCTGTTTTGGACTCAGGGGGTTAATGGATAATCGGGATTTGGTCCAAATTTTGGGGTTTTATCAATCAGGTCATGGGTTGATTTTTGTTGACTTTGAGATTTTGGCCAAGATTGAACCTTTATTGATTGAGGATGTTTCCTCTAGCTTTATTTGTGGATTATTTCTATGGATGATGGTATTGGATGGTGAAAACTATTTCAAAATGAGGAATGTGTCTTACCTAACTTTATTGGGGGAATTTTTCCTACTAGTTAATATTATTTGATACATGCGAGGGTGATAAATATGCTAAGAGACAAGCGTATATGCATGTGCCAGGGTTATCCATACACAACGTAGATTATATGATTCTTTGTGCCTTGTTGGACTACATGAATTTCTTGCCTTATGTTTTATTTGACCTGTATGATAATATGAATATGAATTTTGATGCTTGAAACCATGCTTTAGATTATTATAACTTGGTTTAAGTTTGACGGACTTTTGTGAAACTATTGATATGCTAAATTCAGTCATCACTATACCTATTTACAAATACATGGCTACGACCATTATTCTTAAGATGTTTGGATTCCATACTTGAGTTGAAGATTATTTTTGAATTTTATGAGATACTTGAACAATACAGCTCTTGAGGTTTATTGGCTTGAGAGTTGTGATTTATGTTTATCTCAGGTATTTCCTTAACCACTTTTCTTGATGTTATTCAAGCTTCCTACCTTATTTGTCTATTGATATACATAGGCTTGATGAGGAACAATATAAAGCATGAAGAGCGTTGTTGTGCCATTGATATTCCAAACGTCAATACCACACAGGGGGGGATGATTTGTGTGGTACCCAATTTTCGATCTAGAAGAACCATGTGTGCTAACTACTACTGTTGCGAAGTTAAAAGTACAAAACATAAAGAGCACATTAATTTTTTTGTGGAAAACACCTGGCTGAAAAGGTGAAAACCCCACGGCCTACTACTCAGTATGATTTCCACAAACATCCACTAATATCAATGAGCCAAAACAACATTTACAAAACTCTTGTAAACCTAAGGATTAACTCTAATCGCAGTGTGGCACACAACCTCAAGTGTTACGACACCTTCAAGTTAACTCTAACGTGAATACTCAAAGTACCTAATACAATTGCTTCTATGAAAGTTGAAAAGGTACAATTTTAAACCACCTACTATAAGAATAAACACAATGGAACTGGTTCTTCTATCTCATTCAAGTAGCTTTAGGAGTGCACACTTAAATCTCACATAAATTGCTTGTAAAATTTCCTAGCTCTTTTGATCTCAATTTAGTTTAACTTCTACGTATGTGCTACCCTGTAAAAGAGAACAAAACAATTATTTAATGAGTTACTAATTAGAGTTTGAATGAGACTCAATTTCTTATCCTTTATCGAACTTGAGTCCTAGAATAATACAAACTCCAGTACTTATCCTTGATCCGAATTAAGTTCTCTTCTCATAAGGAGACTTTATCTCCTCATCCTTTATGCAAACTTTTCGATCAGTTCAAAAGATATTGCTTCTTGATCCTTGAGACTTGTCTTATTCACGTGCATATCACATGTATAAGTAGATAACCATTGTTTCTCACATGATAGACCTAGTCTATGACTGAGTTCATTCGTCAATCTTCAAAAATTCATCTGAACTTGGGCCAATAAATTCTTCTTTTTTGATGATGACAAACTCTGTGCTTTTACTAATAGGAGAACATGTGGAACTCAACTGAATTATCAACAATGTAACTTAGAAATTTTAACTTATCATTAAGGACCAGGTTTAATAAGGTTATAAATATCACTTTATATAAGAATACAAAGTAAAGCACAATATCTCTTTCCCCTCTTTGGCATCATCGAAAAGTTGCATATAATGTAAATCCCAGATTTTAATCATTACTCAATGCCACTGGGACAGCTGCAAGTGAAAGTATGTTCAGCTAATCAATAATCAACTTGACAAAAATTTACTATTAAAATCAGAATCTTCATAAAGCAAGAGAAAAAGAAAATTATTATTGATTAGAAAATGTTCTACAAATCAGACCCCAAAAAGAAAGAAAAACATTCAATCATAAGCAACAAAAACAAAGAAAAAACCCAGATCTGGGTCACTGGGGGATTCTAGACTGGTTCAAAGACAGGAATTGGAAGACCTAAGGCTTGGAGGAACTAGAGGGTTGGGATTGGAGAAGATTAAACATATTCTGAAGAATCCCTTCACTCTTTTCCTTTTTTTTTTGCTAGCTCGGTTTTCAGACCACTTCTCTCATTTTCCAGTTCAGCAACACGAGCCTGGATCCTAGCAATTTTAGCATCTTTTGTTCCACATTCTTGAACCAAGGCCATAACATTTCCGTTCACACTAGTCTTCAGAGATGAACCAGGTTCAACTAGGGCTACACTGAGGTGATAGTCACAAGCCTGCAAGGTTTTGACATCAAAATGCTCCTTGCTGGAAGTCATCTCCCATTTCTTCAAGGGGACATTCAGTCTATCCAAACAGTTGTCAGTATAAGCCCATATGGAGTAGCATGAGCCTTGGAGTCATTGATGACTCTGTCTAGCAGCTTGAGAATGAAAGCAGGAGAGTTAATCTGCTTGTCTCTCACAAGGAATTCCAGAAGAACCAGGTCCACGTAGTTAGCAGTATGTCTTTTTTCCTGTCTTGGCAGCAAGCATTTGTTCACAAATTCAAATAGCACTTTGTGCTCAGGCTTCATCTCACTCTTCTGCACAAACCTTGCCTCAGGAACATCTTTAGAAGATTCTGTATCATAGAAGTTTCTGGTGATTTTGAGAGCAGCAGGAAGATCATTTAGACAAGGCCACCTCTGCCTAGTATAGTCATCATAACCCTCACTGGGTATGTCCAGAATCTTGCATAATTTAGGTGCATCAAACTACATATTTACTCCTCTAACCACGCTGGTGACTACTCTATTTTTCACAGCGGCATTGTCCATGAACTCAATCAGATCCTTCCTGGCCAGCCTTCCATCCATTTGAAGAACTATGTCTTTCCACCTTTGTGCATCTAGGGCATCCAACAATCTTATCATGCCTGGCTCCACCAGGCCTTTCGACAACCTGACTTTCAAAATCTTCCTTCTGCCAAAGATGGCAAATCTATCATGTTCTTTCTCAGGCTCCTCCTCTTCTTCTTCTTCACTCCATTATTCTTCTTCTTCTTTAGAAATTTTTACTTGTTTCCCCTTACCTGCAGACCTGGTTCTTTTGGCTAAGAAGGGTTCAGCAGATACAGGATCTGAAGACTTCTTTTTAGAAGTCTGGGATCTTTTTTGTTTGGAAGTTGGAACCTCCACAGTTACACCTCTTTTATGATGGATCAGTTCCATCTCCTCCTCCTCCTCATCTTCTGTACCTTCAGAGCTTACCACAACTTTTGCTTTTCCCTTCTCCTTCTTCTTTTTCTTTCTTTCTTCTAAGGATTTTTGCAACTCTACCTCACTCTATTGGACACTGCTCCTAGTAGCTCTTTCATTAGGTAATAAAGGACATAAGGCTTAGGAGATGACACCTTGCTTTTCTTTGCTGGCTTGGAAGCAGTTGGGGTCTTTTGGGAAGAAGCCTTGTGCTTATTTGGATCATAGCTGGCCCTAACCTTTTTCAGGATGTCATCTATGGTTTACTCAATAGATGAACTGGGTTCATCTCGCTTCTCACTCAAATGTACAAGACCCTCAGCAGCCTCCCTGGACTCACTTCCCCTGACTTCTTGCCACTCTCCTCTATCCCTCCACAAATTGCAAGAACTTTGTCTTTCTTTTTCTTTCCCCTTTTACTAGACTCAGCCCCCTTTACATCCTTCACAAAACCAATCAACACATACCTATTATCCACCTTTTATACCACATCGGAATACAAGACAAGTATTTACCTCACTAGAGGTTTCTTCATTTTTGTTAGTGTTAGAAGACCCATGTTCTTCTCCTTCGCTGGAAATGATGAATGCTTCAGACTCAGAGCTTGAGTTAGATTCTTTAACTGGGCTCTCTTTCTTCTGTCTAGCCCTCAATTTTTCATTCAAATCTTTTCTCAAAGAACTAGAAGCTACTATTTTTCTGGCCAACATTTTCTGTCGATGAAACTTAGGTTTTGGGGTTTGAATAGGAGGGGGTGAGGACGTATTAGGAGATAGTGGTGGGGGAGTGCCTGGATTATCTAGAGGGTTTGTCATGGTGAAGTATTTGTGGAGAATTTTGGGAATAAGAAAGAGGATGATCAAAATTTTGGGAGAGATTAATGACGGTTATGGACTAAAAAGAAGGATCTAGAGTGTATTTAAAGAATATTATGATTAAATGCAGTAACTGAAACCTTTTGCAGTAGTCAATCAGGAGTCTAATCACTTTAGAGTTCTGGTCTCTTAGTGATTAATGGGCGACGCTAGTTTTTAGGCAAGAATCCCATTTTCCTTAGAGTTCTAGGAGAATAAAACTGGTTTAATGCTCAACGAATATAATTTCTGGGAATTTGGTGAAAATAGGGTTTCTGCGCATGATTGGAAAATTAATTTTCCAAATTGTGCAAAGCCTGAACTTTCTCATGAGCATATACTGATGAACCAGGTTCTTCAAATAGAACTTCTCTTGTTTATGCCTCAAATTTCAGAATAGAAAAAAACTTTGTAAAAGATCAGTGCGTCAATATAAACACATGTCACAGGAGTGCACTGATCAAAGTATGAGACTAAGTAAGAATTAGTCTAGATATTTACACAAAGTATAACTTCTAAACAATTTTTTTTTATTTTTCCTTTTTTTCATTTTGCATTCTGAATTAGACCTTTTAGGTGATCTTAATCATCCCTAATTCCAACCTGTTCCTCTCAAAGTTTTTCCTACTCAGTGCTTTAGTGAAGATGTCAGCTATTTATTTATCAGTAGCTCAGAATTCTATTGAAATCAATCATTTCTCATAGTTATCTCTAAAGAAGTGGTGTCTAACATCTATGTGCTCGGTTCTAATATGATGAATAGGGTTCTTTGTCATATTTATAGCACTAGTGTTATCATAGAATATTAGTATACATCCCACTTCAATTCCAAAATCTACCAATTATTATTTGATCCAGAGCAATTGAGCACAACAAGAAGCAGCAACAACATATTTAGCTTCAACAGTAGATAGGCCTACTGAATTTTGCTTTTCGATAGCCCATGACACAAGACATGAATCAAGGAAATATGACATACCTGAGGTGATCTTCCAATTCACTAGGAAACATGCATAATTAGCATCGACATATCCTACTAGATTGAAATTACTACCTTTGTGATACCAAAGACACAAATCAGTGGTGCCTTTCAGATATCTCAATATCCTCTTGACAACAGTCAAGTGAGACTCTTTTGGATTTGCCTGAAAACTAGCACAAAGCCCTACACTGAAAATAATGTCAGGTCTGCTGGCAGTAAGATACAAGAGTGAACCAATCATAACCCTATACAACTTGTGATCAACTGATGAACCAGGTTCATCAACATATAATTTAGTGGCAGTTGCAATAGGTGTATCTATTTCTTTAGAGTCCTCCATTTTAAACTTTTTGATTAGTTCTTTTGTGTACTTATGCTGATGGATCATGGTTCTTTGTTTGATCTGCAAGCCTAAGAAGAAGTTAAGTTCACACATCATACTCATTCCAAACTCACTCCTCATTAGTTTTGCAAAGTCCTTACTCAACCTATCAATAGTGGCCAAAAATATTATGCCATCAACATATATTTGCACAACAAGGAGGTATTTACCTTTTTCCCTTATAAACAAAGTACTATCAATTTTACCTCTTTTATAACCATGCTCCAGTAGGAATTTTGGCAGTCGTTCATACCAAGCTCTTGGGGCCTGCTTGAGCCCTTATTGAGCTTTTTCTAGCTTGTACACATGCTCAGGACATTCCTTGCTTTCAAATCTTGGAGGTTGTTTCACAAACACTTCTTCCTTGAGGTAGCCATTTAAGAAGGAACTTTTGACATCCATCTGATGGAGAGTGAATTCCATATGTGATGCAAAGGCTATGAGGAGTCTCATTACCTCTAGTCTTGCAACTGGAGCAAAAGTCTCATGATAGTCAATGACTTCCTCTTGGCTGTAGCCTTGAACCACCAGCCTTGCCTTGTTTCTTGTAACTGTTCCATCTTCATCAAGTTTGTTCCTGAAGACCTATTTTGTGCCAATGACTGATCTGTCCTTGGGTCTTGGAACTAGATACAAAACTTGAATTCTTTCAAATTGGTTGAGTTCATCCTGCATAACATTGACCCAAGCTTCATCATGCAAAGCCTTCATCATGAAAAGCCTCAATAATATTTTTTGGTTCAATAAGAGATAGAAAAGCATCAAATGCACACAAATTCTTTTGTTGAGATCTAGTTTTGACTCCAGATGTTGGGTCAATAAATATGTTCTCAATGGGATTAGAAATTTGATACTTGTGGGATTTCACAACCAACTGGTTTCTACTAGATGTTTCTCCTTTGTTCTATTGCCGAAGAACAGGTTCTTGTAGAGAGTTTGTTTCAATTTCTCCTTGATTAGTTCCACCTGTCAGGTTGCCCTGAGTAGAAGAACTTGTTCCATCACTTGTCCCTTCTTTTGATGTCATTTTGACTTGTGCTATAGATTCAGTCAATTCTTTTACCAGTCCAATGGCTTCATCTTCATGTTCCTGTCTCTCAGAAAGAATGTTAGTTTTATAAAATACAACATGTACACTTTCTTCTACACACAAAGTTCTTTTATTGAACACTTTTTAATGTTTGCTATGTGAAGAATTTCCTAATAATACTCCCTCATCACTTATGGGATCAAACTTACCTAGGGAGTATTTCTCATTATTGTGCACATAGCACTTGCAACCAAATGTCCTAAGATGGGATATGTTTGGTTTTTCCCTATAAGTAACTCATAGGGAGTTTTCTCAACAAGAGATCTAGTCATGCATCTATTAATTATGTAGCATGCAGTGCTTACAGCCTCTTCCCAGAAGCAGTGAGGTATATTTACTAGAGAGAAGCATGGTCCTTGCCATACCCTCAAGGGTCATGTTCATTCTTTCAACTACTCCATTTTGTTGAGCAGTACTAGGGGCAGAGAAGTTATGATCTACACTATTTTCATCACAATATTCAGCAAATTTACATTTTCAAATTCAGTTCCATGATCAGACCTAATGGATGCAAGTTGATTTCCTAATTGCTTTTGAGTTTTTGTAACAAAAGCAGTAAACATTTCAAACGCTTCATCTTTAGACGTCAGAAATAGTACCCAGGTAAATCTAGAATAATCATCAACAAGCACCATCACATATTTCTTTTCACCTCTGCTCATGGTTCTCATTGGACCACAAAGATCCATATGAACCAGTTCCAATGTCTTGGACGTACTTACCATTTTCTTGAATTTGAAGGATGACCTTACCTGCTTCCCCTTGCACATGCCTTACAAACTTTGTCTTCCTTGTACTTGATATTAGGTAACCCTATCACCAAGTCCTTGGAGATAAATTTGTTTAGCTGATTCAAACTGGCATGACCAAGTCTTTCGTGCCATCTGAGGGGATCATTAACTAACACACTTAAGCAAGTGAGTTCCTTTTATGAAAGAGTTAACAAATCTACAATGTAAATATTGTTAACTCTTTTTCCCTGCAAAACAATCTTGTCAGTGGCAAGGTTAATCACAAAGCATTTGGTAGCAGTGAAAGCTACAAGGTTACCTCTGTCACACAGTTGTGACACACTTATTAGGCTATATTTCAAGCCATATATCAAGTAGACATTCTCAATGGAATGAGAGTTTGTCTTTCCTACCTTTCCAAATCCAACGATCTCACCTTTCATTCCATTACCAAATGAGACATTACCTCCTTTTAGGTCCTCAAGTGAAAGGAGCTGGTCCTTGTTCCAAGTCATATATTTTGAGCAGCCATAATCCATATACCATATTTGGCTCCTCCCTTTCACTTGGACATGAAAAAAGAAATTATGGGTCAGTCTTAGGAATCCAAACTAGTTTGGGTCCCTTTCTATGGGAAAAAGGATGAATCAAATCTTTCTTGCCCAACCAGGCAGCTTGTGTTTCTCTTGAACAAAAGCTTTGTTCTTTTGACTGGTCTTTTATTTTGCATTGGATTCATTTTTGTAATAGCCAGTGTTGCCACAGTGTGTGCATATTTTATTTTTAAGAAGTGTGAGGTACTTGTTTTTTGGATCCCATTTTGGAGTTTGGGCTCCATAACCAAGTCCTCTTTTGTTGCTACTGTGGTGCTCTTGCAACCAAGAAAGGGCATCAGAAGCCTTGTTCCACTTGCAAGTTCTGTCTAGTTCATGTTTCATTTTTCCTATATCTTCTTTTAGGACTTTTATCAATTCATCTTTCTTATATAGCTCATTTTTCAATTTTCCTAAATTTTCTTCTAGAGTGGGATATGAGTGATAAACCTTCATTTTTCTTGTTCCTAGTTTAAGTTTTAAATTCTCATATCTAAGTTATAGGACACTATTATCGAGTTCAAGAACCTGGTTCTTCAACTCAGCATTTTTGTTACCACTCTTACTATCCCTCGACTCTAAACTCTTGCATTTTTCTTTTAAGATCACACACTCCCTAGACAGAGCTTCTTTCTCATTGTTAACTATCTCAGACTTATCAATGAAGTCTAATAATAGCTCAGGCAACCTTTCTTTAGACAAAAAATTAATTTTTTCTTTAAGATGCAAAATACTTACGTCTTGCTCATCATCTGATTCTCCGATAGCCGTAAGAGCATGCTCTTCTTCAGCTTCATCTTCTGAGTCTTCATAAGAGGCTTCACCCCTAAGCAGCAACCATAGCTTTGGTTGAACTTTTGTTTCTTTTTGGTTGAACCTGTTCCACCTTCCCGTTTCTTCGTTCAGCCATTTCTTTCTTCCACTCAGTTTCCCATTGAGGGAAATTCTTGATCATGTGGTCTGTCTTACCACACTTATAGCAACCGTCATTGGTCTATTTCTCATGAGCTCTTGACTTGTTGAACATTGTACCTCTTGATGAATCTTTTCCTCTCATCAGGTACTTTTTGAAATCTCTAGTGACCATAGCTAATAGTTAGTGAAATTTATGTTCTCTTATCTTAATTGCAATTATTACTTTTGTGCCTCCCACCTTGTTTGTTACTATTGCCCATGTAGTTTGCCTTGTTCGTTATTACTATCTCTGCATTTTCCACTCCATTGTTACTGTTATTGACATTTCTTTCACCTAGTTGGTAGTGCATACATATGTTTGGTAAAGAAGAGATAAATGCACGAAAGGTGTTGCTGTGCCATTTGATTTGAATACATTCCTATAATTGGTGAGGATAAGATACATGCACGAAGGGTATTGTCGTGCCATATGATTTGATATCTAGAGTACATTCCTCATATTATGAGAGTTCCTGAATTTACTAAGTTGTTTGATGGTTATCAATTTAAGAACAATATTGGTTGTGACATGGAGGAAACTGAGCGTGATTTCTGTCGGTAATCATTTATTGATTTGCATATCTGTTCATGTACTCTTCTCTATATTGCTTGTATTATTTTATTACAAGTTTAATTGAGTAGGTTATATTTGTGAGTATCCTTTGACTTAAAAATATCGTTATTACTTTACCGAGGTTACTCAAGATACTTATTAAGAATATGAGGTCAGTTTTACTCATACTACACTTCCGCACCTTCTGTGCAGATCTTGGAGCTACATAGCCGTAGAGACCGAAGCCTAGCATTGAAGACATATCAACAATCCAGTTAACAGAGTACTATTTCTTCGCGGTAGTTTGGGGATTTATATTTCTGTTTATGTAAATTTCAAACAGATGTTGTATCTTTTCTCAAATTGAATTTATAATTTTATTTGTAGTCGCTCATGTCTTGTACTACCAGTCCTTGAAAGGTTGTATAGAATTCAGTAATTTCATTTTCTTGTTATGAATAATCTATCATTTCGATTATCTTGTTCTATATTCGGGTTACCTAGCATTAGATTTAGTTTCCATCACAATCTAGTGAAATTTTAGATCGTGACAATTTGTAAGAGACCAGCTTATGCTTGAGCTAGAATGGAATTCAAAAAATTTACAGCTAAAGGAATATATTTTTAAGGATCCACATTCAATTATGCACACACTAACTAATCAGCTATATACAACAAGAAAACAATAACTTATTCAGTTTTATGCGATTGAGGGCGAAAGCCAATTCCTCCCACAATAAGGCCACTCTTTTCATGCAGGCGTTCAATCTCCATACATCGTGCTTCTACTTCTCCATCATCACCTCCCTTATTATAGAACTTTCCCATCCGTCAGCTCTTATCTTTGCACAATTTTCATAGGATGGGCCAGTTTTGTTCTTGAGAAATAAACTTGACATACTCGGGATATACAAATTTGTTGCTCGTTTTACAGCTTCGCTTTCACTCTCTTGATTGACAAATATAACCACTGCATTCAACAATTTAATGCCATATGCATCGTTCACCAATTTAAATACAAGATACGCCGCGTAGTTTGTCTCTGAAGACGACTTTAAAGTTCCTATTAAGAATTACCGCTTCCAAAAATCTATAAAATGTGTTGGGATAGATATTTGTAAATGGTCGGTGTGTATATATATACACATACAGGAACAAACGAACCTTGTGAAATAATTAGCCACAGAAAACGGTGACGGACCCATAATTTTGTGCAAACGGGTTCAATCTTAAAATTATATAACTCTAATTAGTTGTAAAATAGTAGTTGTCAAGTGGGTGCAAATAAATATTTATACAAAATTTATACAGCTTTAATCCTAATTTATACATATAAATATTATTATTTTTTTGTGAAGCGGGTTCAACACCACTTGAGTCTGCCACAGAGGCGGATCCACGTGGAGGGGCATGGGGCAAGTGCATCCATGCTCCCCTCCTTAGGTTGTGTATCGTAGGTATATTTTTCGGATAAAGTACTTAATTTTCCGCGTGAAAACCTGTGGTGAAAAAAGTAATTGGTGTAGTGATAGCTTTGTGCAACATTGACCCCTAGGTGCGGTACTCAAATCCCACTTCTATATCTTCTATCTCTTATCCATTTTTCTATTTTCTTTTCTATTTCTCTTTTTCGTTCTTGACCCCTAGATCCGATGTTCGAATCCCACTTCTATATCTTCCATCTCTTATCCATTTTTCTATTTCCTTTTCTATTTCTCTTTTTCGTCTTTTTCTTTTCTGTTCTGTTGAAATCTCATGCCCTATCTTCCTTTCTTTTTCTTTTTTTTTTCATGCATTTCTTATGTTTTTGGGTTCACCCTTTGATATATCCTTGAATTAAATTTTTATTTTTCTTGGTTTCTTTACTGTGTTTTCTTCATTTTACTTTTTAGTTCAATCATTATGAGTTTCAAAAACCATAAAAAATAAATTTAAATCATTTTGAATCTTTTCAATTTCAAGCTTCCTCTTTTTTCATACCACTCTCTCTTTGATTAGTTATTTAATGTTAATATATTGAGCTTAGTACTCGTAACTATAAATAATGTTATTATTGATAGTTCTCCAAGGTAAGTTTTAGAGAATCAAATCAAACGATGGTCGAATAGTGGTGCACCCATCCTTCTGAAATCCTGGATCGTCCGCCTCTGGTCCGCCACTTACAGGAAATGAGAAAGAATAAAACCTGGAGTCAGGACGAATTGCCCATTCCCATTGTCGTGGATTGTTAATCCCTGTAATACTAAGTTCCTTTGGTGCCACCATGAAAATTTTATCTCCACACCACCTATCAAGTGAAAAACTCTCTAACATTACACGGTTAAAATTAGAACATGAGGTAAAATTATTGTTGACTTATCTCAAACCTCTATCACTACCTTCACTTTAATTAATCTTCTTCAAGTATCAAGCTTTAAATGTCTAGCTAATTTATTTCATAAAATGATTGTATAACGAGGATAAAATAAATTATTTTTGTACTTTAATTTTCGAAATTTTTTAATCAATTTGCTATTACATGCTTCAGAATAGGTTCTTACAAAAGGTTCTTACTTGGCATGTAACTGATTATTCAATTTAATTTGGCAGATATTATATTCTATTGTACTCTTTCCGTGATTTAATAGTAACAGATAATAAGATAATACCCCATGGTTTATGTTTTAATAATAAGAAAAGCAAGTAGCATTCAGTAATGCTCATCATTTCTGTTTTAAAAATATAAACGTGCACTTTGTTTAAAAGATTGAATAGAGCACTGACGAAGGAAAAAGTAAAATACGAATTCAAAGGACATTTAAATGGGGTAGGACAAAATTCTTTAAAAAATGCTAAATTTAGACTTTCCCTATCCCGAGGTCCCGCCCTACTCCGCTCCGCCTCATTTACATCCCTAAAAATTTTGAGCAAATTGCTGAAGCATAAGGTGGGATGATTATGAGTGTAAGCCCCTTGAAACGTTTAGTTTACATATTTTCTGGATTAAAATAGTAACATTTGAAAAGTGAAAAAATGATTAAGGACTTGTGTAAAGTTCAAGAGAAAAATGAAGAAAATAATATTAATATATATATAGAGAGATGCACAATAATATTAGTCTAAATCACCAAGTTGTTATGATAAAATGCCATATAATATAAGTTCGTGTAAAATGTGTAAAGAAATTAAAAGATAAAAGTTAATGAATTTGATGAAATTATGAATCTTGTACCTTGCTTATCCTGCGAAATAAAATAGTCTCCACACATCTGTGCGTATACGTTAGGAACGAAGGTACTAATAATGAATAACTTTCACTAAGCAATTTTAATATTTTTTAAGATAATGACATTTTGAGTAGGTTTTCTGAACATTTAATGCAACATCTTACGTACGGTTACAGAATTACGGAACAATGCATACCCTTGTGTTCCTTAATGAAAGTTCAAACTCTCATGCACGTCGTTTTAAGACTGCCTTGCCCTAGGATAAGTTTTTAAATGAGTCGAATCAAGATCTGAACCTGACATATTCAGTTAATCTTAAGATTTTTCTGTACTGAACTTATTTTATTTTTAAAATTATGAGTTCAGTTTGGAAATAAAAAGAAATATTATAGGTTCAAAATATTATACGTACTTATTTGCCAAAATCTTTCACATGAGTATTCATATTTTGAGTTGAAAATATTGAATTAGTTATATAGGAGTATAAGCTACACCCACTGGTTTGAGCAAGTCCCAACTTTTCTTTTAAAACATGATTACCACAAATGAAAAGAATCAAACATGATTGGTTACTACTTGGGATTAACGTTACGCACCAATTTGCCTCCGTGAAGGAGGATATGTGAGTGAGAGAGGCTAAGGAAGAGCTCTTTTTTTGTGGCGCAAATGGGAGGAGAGAACATCATAATTTGAGCTTGATGAAGAAATCTGTCCCAAACAACATCTGATTCGGCGGCGGACTTGAATCCCTTGGATACAGCCGATGATGTTGCTGCATCTGCAGGATTTGTCAGTGAAAGAATTGCCGATATGCAGTCCTCCGGCAACTTCAAGAAATTGTTCATTGCTGCTCGGTAGTAAATCACATCATGAATGGTGCTAGCTAGCAGAATATATTTTGCTTTTGGCTGTTGAGTGTTGACCATTAACATTTGTCTCATGATTTTCATGTTAATATTCTCTAATAGTTTATAGACTTGGATAACTCATTATCACCTTCTTTATGGTGTGAACCCAAGAAAGATTCGAACCACACACTTTGACATTGTAAGTGAGGCACTCGACCACTGGACCAGACAACACCGTCCGGAGCCTAAGTTACCAACAAAGCGGTGGCGATGACACCGCTTTAGATTAAGGTGCGTTCACCCCTTGATGGGTTCATTCAGGGGCGGAAGTAGTTGCTGTCTCGCTCATTGTCAGTTCGACGGAGTCTAATAATTTTGGTTCAAATTTTATATTTGTTTAAAGAAAATCATTGAAAATGTACAATTATTAATTTAAATCTCAGTAACTTAAAAATATTAGAATTTCGAACTTATAAGTTTCAAATCCCGGCTCCGCCTCTGAATTTATCCTTTAAAACTCATAGTACTGAACTCAGTGCATATATATAGTGCAGCCAAATCTCTCTCTACGTATATAAAGTAGGGAACAGAAAAGATGACTTGGCACATCTCTTATATTAGGATTGCCATTTATTTTTTCTCCTTTTTTTGGCTAATTTTTCCTTATTCCTCTATTCATTCTATCTATTTGTTTATCTAAATAAAGTCTCACTCACTATACCTAGTAGCCCACCAAGCAATAGGTCAGAAAGTTATTGTAACTGTTGAAAGTTACGGAACTTGTAACGTTTGAATGTTATTCTATTGAAAACCCATAATCTTCCATCTAAAAGTAATTTTTTATGAGAAAAATGGAAATAAACTTATGAGAAGAAACGTGAGAACTTGGAAAATAGGAGGTGCAGATTCATGAAGGTATGCTGGAGGTATCATTTGTTATAAAATTCTAATTTCTCTTTTCATTTCGCATCTAGAGTGTGTTTGGAAAGTTATCAGGTAATTGGAATTGGTATAGTTTCTATGATAGTAACTACACAACCTAGTAATTATACAGTATTGTAATTAGGATTAGGATGACCTGTTTGTTTGTCATACTATAATTACAATGTAATTACAAGTTTATTGTTTGGTTGCACATATTAGAATATATTGTGTGTATCTTTTTATTATTGGTAGAATATTCTCTCATTATTGTACAGTCATATAGTTGGTAGGATTTGATTTCTTTCATTATTGTACAGTCCTATAGTTGGTAGGATTTGATACCTCTCTGTACTCTATATATACTTTTGTAATAAATACAAGAACATTCATTCTCCCAAAACTCTCTACATGGTATCATACGCCAGTGGCTTATCGCCACAGAAACCCTAAAACTACCCTACTCGTGCCGCCGCCGCCGCTGCTTTTAACGGCAGCACGTCGCTGCCGCCGCCAACGTTGCACTAATCGGAAGCTCTCTCTCTCTCTCGACGTCGATCAGTGCCTCCTATCCTTTGCCTCGCGCGTCATGGCCGCTACGACGTCAAGCGAGCTTCTCCAGCCGATTGCCATCAATGTATCGGCTCAGATCCCACTCAAATTGCATTCCACTAATTACCTGGCGTGGAAATTCCAATTTCGAACCCTTCTTACAGGTTACGACCTCCTCGGCTTCTTCTGCTGATGTCCAAGATTGGCGTGTCCTCCGGCCCTCCATCTTGAGGGGGGCGTATTAGAATATATTGTGTGTATCTTTTTATTGTTGGTAGAATATTCTCTCATTATTGTACAGTCTTATAGTTGGTAGAATTTGATTTCTTTCAATATTGTACAGTCCTATAGTTGGTAGGATTTGATACCTCTCTGTACTCTATATATACTTTTGTGATCAATACAAGAACATTCATTCTCCCAAAACTCTATACAGCACAAGTGTAATTACACAGTTAAATTAAATTTCAAATGAAGTAATTATCAAAACTTAAAAATTAATACAATAAATATATGCGTATAAATATTTTTTTATAAGTATAAATGATATTGGAATTCATATTTAAGACGTATATTTTTTCATAAATATACAATTATTATTAATCATATATTTATAACTAATATTACAAAAATAATTTTTATTTATTTTTCAAATTAATAATATTTGGCTTAGTTACTTATAAAAACTAAAAATATTTATTTTGTAACAACATCATGGAATACCTGTTTGATAAAATAAATTAATATCTATAAATATATTGTCATAGCATTATTCAAATATTTGTCAAAACTAATATATCAATTTAACTAAAAAATAATAACATATAATGTGAGTCAATGCTACTAAAATAAGTAAATTCCAACCAAGAATATTCCCACCAAAAAATAGTTTAATATATAACAAATTCCAACATAACTTAAAATTAGAAAATATAATAAGTTTATAACCACATTCAATAACGAAATTCTACTTTAATTTGCATCACTCATTATATGCTAAGTTTTTAATGACTCATTATTTCTAATATTAGGAGGTGTAGTTTCAAAAACTAGAATACTAAAACAAATAAGAAATAAAAGATAAGCAATTACATGGAAGTCACGACCCAAAAACCTAACTCGTAGTGATGGCGCATATCATGGTACTAGGCAAGCCAACATTTTCAAAACACTTTTAACATTTAATAAAAATGAGTTAAGACATTTAAAATAATCGTTGTCTTACATAACAACGGGGTAAACCCAAAATATAAGTGCAGAAAAATAGCCTGACATCGGGGGTGTCACTAAATCATGAATATCTAAACAACTAGTCTAGAAAAAGTGTGTACAAGAGTCTGTGTCTAAATGTCAATACAGAAAAGAAAGATAGCAAAGAGGGAGAGACAAGGGCTGTGAACGCTGGCAACTACCTCGTAAATCTCTTATACTCGATCGTGCACGAGCTCAACATCCTCCGTGACCAAACACACCTGTATCTGCATATGGAGTGTAGGGTGTAGTGTGATTACAACCAAATCAGTAAGTAACATAAACAAATAAGGAACTGAGAAGAAGTGACGAGCTATATAAATACAGATTATTTTAGTAATTTCAACAATATATATGCGTAAATTCCGGCAACATAAGTCAAGTCAGCTGCAAATATCCTAAATTCAGGTAGACCAAATATAATATTTCCCAGAAGTTCATAACAGTAACATAAATCAGCTAAGTGTTGCAACAAGGTAAGACAAATATAACCTCTCAGGGTAATAGTTACTCAAGCTCCCAATAGATCAAAACTCGGCTTTCAGCCCTCAATACACACACTTAATAGGTACCTGCGCTCACTGGGGGTGTGCAAACTCCGGCCCCAAGCACTATAATTTGCACGGACAAATCATGTACTTCACAGAAAACTCACGTGCTATAATATCGTATCGAGATCCGCACGAAAAACTCACGTGTTACAGTATCATACTAGGATCCGCACGGACAACTCACGTGCTACAGTATCACTACCTCACCCTTAGGCCCTCGGTGATAATAGGCTAAATCGTATAGTATGACCTACGTTCGGCTCTAACTTAAGAATGTTTTACTATTGTAAGTGTGCAAATAATGTAAAAATTAACTCTAATGGTGACTTTGATGTTTCATAGGAGTTCAATAAATAAATGATGGCTTATGATGGTGATTCGGGTGAAAAATGGAGTTCAAGGATGAAAAGTGGAGCAACTGCCCCAAAAAAGTCGGAAACCTCATTAGCGCGGGCACTAGCGCTGGCTTAGCATGCCCGCTAGTCCGGTGACCCAAAACAGACGGAAAACCAGTTAGCACGGGTAGTAGCACGGCACTAGCACGCCCGCGCTAGTCCAGTGGCGGAAAAGCTATTTTTAAATGGTTAATTTCAGAAGTCCAATGAAAGTTACACAAGCTATAATAGGTTTAATTAGTCCAAGAGTACATTTAGTTAGAGTTTTGGAGATTACTCAAGAGAGGAAAGGAGGCAACTTGGAAAACCTCAATTTTTACCTTTCTTCTTGTTCTTCCATCAATGACTATGAATTCTTTAGTTGTTTTTGTTGTTATTATGAGTAGCTAAATATTTTACTTTAAGGTTTTGGTGGAACCCGTTAGGGATGAATTGGTTGTTTTATTAGTATAGTTGATTTGGTTCTTAATCTCTAGTTGTTCATCTTTATTGTGATTGTGGTTAGTTGAAAGGGCCATCAATTATCCATTCCTATTAATATGTATCTACTTGAGAGAGAGTGCATATTTAGGTGAATTGTATGAACAACATCACTCTCGGAGTATAGACGAGAGTCATAACCGAGGTTTTAGAGGTTGTTTTAGAGATAACGACACTTCGGGTGCAATCAAAGTGAAGTGAACCGTATTGGGAGTTAGCTAGCGTAGCTTGAGAAAGTTCATTTAGTAAATTATTGTTATTGCTTGATAAAGATTTATGATAGCTGGAGCGTTCATGATAGATAGAGATAGCTAAATCGTAGTTATAGGTCATATACAACCAAGGAAATCAACACCGGGGAAAACCACCGCCTTAGACCTTATTCCAATTGTTTACAATCAAGTCTAGTTAATTTTCTACTGATAATTACTTGCACTTGTAGTTAGAAAAAATCTCACTGTGAATCATAAAGTTTGGGGAATTTGATTGTGTACATTGCATAAATTCGACAAGGTTAATTCTCTGTGGTTCGAGTTTGGGCTTAAATACTCAGATTATATTTGCAACGCTGGCATAGTCTTTTACGATACTCAGTTGAGCATGATAAAATTTTGGCGATGTTGTCGAGGAATTAATGGTGTTATCGGTTACAATTGAAAGGAATACAAAAATTCTATGTGTAATTAGTTTCCTCTATACCAATCTTTTCATTGAAATTCTAATGTTTGAACTCTTGTGGAAAGAAGATGTATGCCTAGAAATTCTTCGAGGACTAGAGAAATACTTGAAGGATTCTCAGACCCTGAGAAAACATTCCGGGTATTAAACCGTACTAACAAAAGACATCAAAAATCTCAACAAACAAATCCACTCGAAATTGACATGGCTGACATAGATAATAGTCAGGAATGAGCAAGTTGAATTAATTGTCAGAGAAGTAGCACCTCTTGTGCCCGAGGCTGCACTATATGACTGGGCACAACCCACAGTTGACAATCTGGACACTGCCGTAGCTGTGCCCGCAATTCAAGTAGAGACATTCCAAATTACCAACAATATGCTGCATCTGCTGCGGAATAAGGGACTATTCTCCGGGTCAAGCATTGAAGACCCGCAACAACACTTGAAGAATTTTCTATCAATCTGCATGACCCAAAGGCAGCCTAATGCAACCCCGAAGCTATCAAACTGCTACTGTTCCCATTCTCAATAACCGGGGCAGCTCAGACTTGGCTAAATTCGCTCCCTATCAACTCCATTACCACTTGGGAGGAATTAGTCAAGTAGTTCCTGAACAAGTTCTATCTGCCTAACAAGACTGCACAAGAGGTTGATGACATACTGCAGTATAGGAAATATTCCACTAAGTCCTTGGAAGAAACTTGGGAGAGATTTAAAGGGATGCTTGTGAAGTGCCCTCATCATGGCATTCCAGACAAGATGCTCGACCAGTGATTGTACATGGGTCCAACTAACAACTTAAAAGAAAATGTAGATGCTTTAGCTGGGGGCTTTCTTAAGCAATACATTCACCAAGTGCAAAATTCTGCTTGATAAGATGTCAGAAAATGTAGGGTGGATGACTAGAGGCACAACATTGGCACCCATAGTGCATTCAGTGCCGCTTGATCCAAATAATTCACTGGAAGAGAACATGGATACACTCCTGACCCAGATGAGCTTGCTGACAAAGAAGATAGATGAGATGGGTACAAAACAGGTGCATCTCGTTGACACAACGAATGGAGGACTGTGTACACCGTGTGTTAATCAGTCCTATGTGTGTTCATGGAGTGGAGATGGTGAAAATCAAGGGGTCTGGGAAGATATGAACTATGTCAACAACTACGGGGGTCGGAGACAAGGAGCACAACAGTGGAGACCGCAGCAAAACCAGCAGTACATGCCTAATCGCAGCAACCTGGGGGTATGCACCCTCAAAATCAGTTGGTGCTAGTGCCTTATCAGAAACCACAGAGTTATCCACAACAGAATCAACAGCAACTAGTTTATCAACCACCCCCTCAGCATTAAGATAACAACATGATAGAGATCAGGGGTATGTTACATCAACTCATTGGGACTAAGAATAAAGTGCAGGAAAAATTGGCAGTGCATGATTCAGCCATCAAGAACATTAATACGCAGCTAGGACAGCTATCCATGGCTCTAAACAACCGTCCTCCGGGAACTTTGCTTGCAGATACAAACATAAATCCGAAGGAGCAAAATCCAAATCAGTTGATGGCAGTCAGTCTTAGGAATGGTAGAGATCTAGATAGAGAGCAAGAAATTGCTCAAGCCAACAATGAAACTACACCAGCCACTTCAGTGCAATTAAAGGCTAAGGAACCAACATAACTCACTGAAGTGGTGGTTGAGCAAAGCCAGGAAGAAATGGGGAAAGAGAAGGTGAATGAGAAAGTTGCATAACAGGTGGCACCTCTTGTGCCAGAAAATCCTAACAAAGAGAAGGCAGCAAACACTGCACAAAGGGTGATCCCTGCACCCTTCCATCAGAGACTGCTAAAAAAAAGGTAGACCAATACAATCTTTGCTCGTGTTTGATAGTTCTTTCTAACTAGATAGTGTTTAGTTATACATACTAGTGTTATTCAATGGCACTAACATCCCTTTTGCCGGGGCGCTGTATTGTTTTATGATACAAGTTGGTTCCGCTGCGAGCGGAATCTGCCAGTGATAGCAGTATTCTCTTTCCAGCAGACTTGTGAGCCCCACTCTATCCCGGGGTCATGTCATGTATCTTTTTTTTATTTACTCATTATGTACTTTGTAGTTGAGGTATAACGGAGCCTTATTACCGGCATTTCCATATATTACTCTTCAGTTATGTTTAAAGGCTCCGTAGATAGGTTATGGGTGGTATTTGGTATTGGGAATTAAAGTATAAATATTGATGTCTTACAAGGATTTATAAAACTTGTAATATTTTGATAATTGTGATTAAAGTTATTAATGAAATACATACTAAAGTTGATTAATGGAGTCCACCTCCTATTTAATCATAGATTAGTTTGGGTAGAATGGAGACTTGCTCAGTTGGTTTTACTTGGTTGAGCGTCGATCGCGCTCCTCGGATTATGGGGCGTGATAGTTAGTTCTCCAAATAAATGCACAGAACGTAATGCATAATTTGAACAGAGTAATGTTTCTATGGGTTTTTAGACTGGTATCCTTGAGCAGACAACTCAAGGGGGAAGGCATGGAACTATCGAATGCACGAGTAATCTAGTAGTTTTACCGCAAATATGCCTTTACAAATTTAGGGGTGATATAGAAAGAGCGCAACCACTTATTAAAAAGCGTTGCTATGGTATTTGTTTGGCACGAGTGATATATGCTGTTGAGCATGATTATAAAATAATTAAAATATGTTTGCAGCAATAAATACAATTGTTTTATAATTTAAAGTAGCAATAAAGGAAGGAAACAAAGATAATAAGGTAGTTTTGCAGTTGAAAGGGAAATTAATTGCTTAAAGAAATTTAAACAAGTAATTGCATAGAAGGGAGGTACAGATTTACAAGAACAATCTGCAGTGGTAAAATCCTAAATATCCTCAGCAGAGTCGCCATGTTGTCGCGCCCCTTTTTTACCCTTCTAAACGGAGAGGACTTTTTGGGTTTCGACTTTCATGGGGTATAATGACTCATTTTTTTGGGAATTGCATATTTGAAGAGTCACCACCTAATGATTTAAGGAGCATTAGGACACTTATAGAGTTTGTTTACAACTAGGTTTGAAAACCAGAGATTGGGTAAGGGTTTGAAATTAACCTAATAGGAAGGTGTTAGGCACCCATAAGGATCCACTCCCGGCTAGATGATTTTTTGTGAATTTGTGAAATTAGAAAGTAAATAAATAAAGGTTCAAGTAAGAGGGGATTTAAGTTAAACACACAAAAGTTTGAAAACAATTATTGAAAGGCAAGGTTTGAAAGAGTTATAAGCTAGACATATTTTTAAAAAGAAAAATAAATAAAGGGGGTCCTAGGTTTGTTTATGATATAGATCACCTCAATGCAATACCCGATATGACACTCCTCAACAGAGGGGATACACGTGGTATTAACGCACTTGTCATAATATCCATATCTACTCTTCCCACCCTGTTAAGGTATTAAAGAACAGATTGGTCTCGAACTCTATTGAGTGTTACTACCCGTCTCATTCATATTAGTCCCAGAGGAATTAAGAACTACTATTCCTATAAGAGGGAGGATTTTAGGTTGACACTTAGGTTTAAAGGCAAAAAGGCTAGGTGACATACAGTAAGCGTAAGACTGCATTTAGAGGGAAGCATGTAAACAGTTATAAGGCTCATGTATACCTCTGCAAATAAAGCAGATACATAATATGAGTTAAACATGCTTAAGGTATGAATTATAAAATCCTACAACAAAATTTAAATCAGAACCAGATTCATTGTATAACAGAGAAACGAAATCTGAATCAGGCCTGCCTACTTATTGTAGCAGTTGGTAATTTGCAAAGAAAGTTCCAGTTTTTATTTATGTAGTTACCTAAGGCTTGCCTAGGCGCAGTAGCAATGTCATATATGCATGATGTCTATATTTGATTTAGAATGGAGTAAAGCAGTTGTTAATTTTAAAGAGGCGATTTGAATTATATATGCATGCTTTCTAATGATATCGATTAACAGGAAAAGAGTAGGTTATTTGATCTGATTCAGACAGGCACGAGTCGAAATGATTCTTAACTAAACTGATTTTAGATCTTATAGGCGTGATATCTAATTACAGTTGATTTTTAAATCCTATAGGCATGGTATCTAGTAGTAGTAGCAGCAGCAGCAGAAGCAGCAGCAGCAGGCAACGGCAGCAGGAGGCAGCGGCATCGGCAATAGTATTGTAGCAGTTGGTAATTTGCAAAGACAGTTCCAGTTTTTATTTATGTAGTTACCTAAGGCTTGCCTACGCGCAGTAGCGATGTCATATATGCATTATATCTATGTTTGATATAGAATGGAGTAAAGCAGTTGTTAATTTTAAAGAGGCGATTTGAATTTTATTGGGATGCTTTCTAATGATATCGATTAACAGGAAAAGAGTAGGTTATTTAATCTGATACAGACAGGCACGAGTCAAAATGATTCTTAACTAAACTGATTTTAGATCTTATGGGCGTGATATCTAATTATAGTTGATTTTTAAATCCTATAGGCATGGTATCTAGTAGTAGTAGTAGCAGCAGAAACAGCAGCAACAGGCAGCAGGCAGCGGCAGCAGCAGACGGTAGCAGGAGCAATAGCAGTAGCAGTAGTAATAGCAGTAGCAGCAACAACAACAGTAGCATCAACAGTAGCAACAACAGTAGTAGCAGCAACAGTAGCACTAGCAGCAGCAGTAGCAACAGTAGTAGCAGCAGCAACAGCAGCAGCAGTAGTAGCAGTAGCAGTAGCAGTAGCAGCAGCAGTAATAATAGGAGCAGCAGCAGTAGTAGCAGCAGTAGCAGTAGCAGTAGCAGTAGAAGTAGCGTAGCAGCAGCAGTAGCAGCAGCAGCAGTAGTAGTAGTAGCGGTAGAGTAGTAGTTGCAGTAGCAGTAGTAGTAGTAGCAGTAGCAGTAGTAGCAGTAGCAGTCGTAACAGTAGCAGTAGCAGTAGTAACAGTAGCAGTAGCAGTCGTAGCAGTAGCAGTAGTAACAGTAGCAGTAGCAGTAGTAGCAGCAGTAGTAGCAGTAGCAGTAGTAGTAGTAGTAGCAGAAGCACTAGCAGTAGTAGCAGCAATAGTAGCAGTAGCAGCAGCAGCAGCTGCAGCAGTAGCAGTAGCAGCAACAGTAGCAGTAGCCGTAGCAGCAGCAGTAGCAGTAGCAGCAGCAGTAGTAGCAGTAGCAGTAGCAGCGGCAGTAGTAGCAGTAGCAGCAGCAGTAGTAGTAGCAGTAGCAGTAGGAGCACGAGCAGGAGCAGCAGTAGTAGCAATAGCAGCAATAGTAGCAGTAGCAGTAGCAGTAGCAACATCAACAGCAATAGCAGTAGCAGTAGCAGCAGCAACAACAGGAGCAACGACAACAGTAGGAGCAGAAGCAGTAGCAGTAGCAGGAGCAGCAGCAGTAGTAGTAACATAAACATATAGAGGGGATATAGGCGTGTATACAACAAGTAACTCATAAAGCATAAACATAGGGAAACATTAATTTAAAAGGGGAAGGGAACATATTACAAGATGTTAATAATATAACTTGACTGTAGAACCAAAAACTGAAGTAAACAAGAATAAGAAACTGAAGCAACTAAAGAAAGCATGTTGTTGATTAGGCTTAAAAATTAACTAGGGCATACCAGTACAGAAGTAAAGTGCAGAAAGGAAAAGTAAGAAAGATTCCACAGTATAGCCTTGGCTTTCGCCGGCTAGATTAAGCAGTACCACAAGTAGTAGTAGAAAAAAAAAGAGAGTTTTGAGTGTCAATGCGTGTTTTGAACTCAAATTGTTCGTGTCGATGAAAGAAGAGGGGGTAGGATATTTTTATATTTTAAAAACGAGTGAAGAATAAGATAATAAGTAAAGTCTTAACAAAAACATGGAAATAATTACAATCAGAATCAATTAACACAAGTAATTCCCTTTAATTAAGGAATCACTGCTTAACGGATACCAGAAGGTTTAATTAATGATAGAAATCAGTTTGGGAGAGATTAATTATTGCCATATAAAGGGCAGTAAAAGTATGAAGTAAATAATTGAGACTAAGTACAAAATTTTATTGGTTTTGGGAAAGGACTCAGCAATACCAAACATCACAGTAAAGGAAAGGAATCAATTAATTTTAAGTAAATGAGTAAACAATTAGGGTTTATAAGGGAACCCTTTGCAATAAGTTGTAAGATCAAGATCAATCAAGAAAAAAACATGATTGTGCATTCCAACACATAAATAGAATGAACAAAAGTATCATACACACAAGGCCAAATACATTGGCAAAAGAGACAACGCAAACATACAGCAGTAGCAGGAATAAGCTAGGATTCAGTAGTAAAAGAAATTATTTGAAGCACAGTATCACATAGAACCGAAGTGCAGAGAACCAAATTAACATGTAAGAGAGTCAAAAACAAGTAAAGGTCTCATAGTAACAAGTCAGGCAAAATTTTTAAGAAATTAAGGCTTTAAAAGTAGTCGAGTTTAAGAGGTGATAAGAACTCAGAATCAAACAAGTCAGACAAGAAAAAGCACTTAATCGAACAAGTATACACTCAAACAAACAATAATAGTTTTAGAAACCGGATAAAACCAAAAAAAGACCTAGGGTTTTTTAGCATGCTGAATCAAGTAAAAGGAAATCATAAACAAGTTGTCTGAACATAATAAAATCATAAAACAATACCAAAAATCAGAGAAGAGATCTTTAAAAGTAGCTAAGATAAACCCTAATCATTGAAAAATGAAGAGTCATTTTGAAAGAAAATTGAAGAACCTCCGAGAAAACACTTAAGAAGTTTTAATAAGCACAGATCAAAGATAGATATCTAAAAGAAAACCAAAAGACCTTAAAGCTAGGGATTCAGAGAACCCAAAAAAGGTGAGAAAGACTTTGAAAGTTACCAATCTAACCAGAAAAGTCAAGGATCTGACTTGAACGGCAATGGGTGGCAGGAGAAAGACTAGAGATAGAGGTTGAGCAATGACTGGACTAGATCTCTTTGAGATCTGGCCATGAAATCATACAAACAGGCCACCAGGAGACGTAGGAGGCCAGTATAAATATAAATTGACCATATGAGGCCATGGATCAGGTGAGGATTGAGGTGGATTAGGGTGAAATGGGGTGGCGGTGGCTAGGGTTCATATGTGGCTGCTGAGAGAATTGAGAGAAGAGGGATTCAAGGGCGGCATTTGGTGAAAAATGAATTAGGATAAGGGGTTGTTTAGGTTTATTTTAGGAAGGGTGAACGGTGGTCGTTGATTTGAATGATCAATGACCTAGATTAAAAGGGTGGGTGGGGAATCCAGATTTGGGTTGGTTGAAATTGGGTTGGGGTCAGTTTTAATTGAAATTGGGTCAGGGAAATTTGGTCAGATATGGGGTTAATTAAGGCTAAAAATTAAATATTGATAGGTTGTTATTTAATATCCAATTTTCCTCTTTTAAATTTTTAAAAATAGTAAGTAAAATTTTGAGAATAATTGAAAGTACTAAAATGTTTCACAACATGTAAGTAACAATTTAAAAATCTAGGCTTAATTTTATAAGTGTAAAATATAATTAAATTCTAAAAGAGCTAATATTGTAATTAATGCAATTAGCTATAAAAATAATTAATAAAATTATAAAAAATATGCAAAACTTACCTCAGGCATATTTTGTCTTAATATAAAATCTAACAAATGAATCATAAAATATAATAATTTTGGACATAATTAATTGAATTTTATAGATGAGGAGGAGCCATTTGCCATTGTTGCTAGACAAGATCGCCAGTTAAGGTCGAAGAAGATTTTTGCGATAAAGGTATGGAGGGGCCAACCAATCGAGGAGACAACGTGTGAGTCTGAGGACAACATGCAGAGCAGATATCCACACATATTCATCACTTCATGTATGAATCTAAACTCGTTCGAGGATGAACATTTGTTTAAGAGGTGGAGAATGTTACGACCGATTGGTCATTTTGCTTTCTAGAGCTCTGTTCTCCTAAATGAGACATTCCATACTTGTTTTTACTGCTTTATGACTTGTGGGGATTGTTAGTTTGGGATTTGGAAGAGTTCGAGTTGAAATCGGAACATTTGGTTCCTTAAGTTGGCATAAAAATTTTAGGTTTGACTCTGGTCAACATTTGGAGCAAACGACCTCGGAATTAGGATTAGATGGTTACGATCTGTTTGTATGAGAATTTCAAATTTGGGTGTATTATGGATCGGCTTCCGGATGACCTGAGGGCGTTTCGGCGCCTAATAGTGAAGGTTGAAAATTTTGGCAAATTCCATAAATTTGGGTGAAAATGGATTTCTACATTATAGGCGTACTTTTGGGATTCTAAGCCTAAGAATAGCTCTATATGTTGATTCTAGACTTAGTAGCACGTCCGGAAGTGGATTAGGAGGTCCGTGGGTCATTTCGTAGTTATTTGGCAAAAGTTAGAACTTGATATTTTTGGAAATTTTGACCGAGGGTGGGCTTTTTGATATCGGGTTCAGATTTTGGCTCCACAAGTTGGATTAGGTCCGCAATATAATGTAGGACTTGCACATTAAGTTTGGCATCATTCCGAGTTAATTTGATCGGAATCGGATACGCGGAAGCGTTTTAGATATTTACGTTCATAAGGCTATGGGTAACAATTTTCTTCAAATATTTCCGAAGTCCGGGCACATAATCCCGAGGGTGAATTTTAGGAATCTTTCAATATGGGGTGGGTAATCACTTTGATAGTGGAGATATAAACTTTTGAGCATAAATTGATTGGTTTATGTAATATTTGACTATGTTCGAGTCGTTTGGCATCGAATTTGGAGGTTTGAGCGCATTCTTAAACTGGAAAGTAGGCTCTGAGACTAGTTAAGTCTCCTTTCAACATTTCAAAGGGAATTAACCCCATAGGTGAATTAAATAAATATTTGTACCTATTTGTGAGGGCTACCTACGTACAAGGTGATGAGAGTCTCCACGTAGCTACTATTATGCTATTGTTCGGATAGTTTAGGACCCATATCATGCTATAATTGAAAAGTTTGTATCCTTACTTGCTAAAATAATCACTTAAGTCATGTTAGGAATTGATAAACAACAACAACGGCCTAGTATAATCTCATAAATGGTGTCTGGGGAGGGTAATATGTACGCAGACCTTACCTCTACCCCAAGGGGCAGAGAGGTTATTTCCAGGAGACCCTCAGATCAAGAAAGCAACAAGAGACGATATATTAGTACCATCAATAGAATCATAATAAAATAACGTCGATATAAGAAATACAAATTAGGTGGAATAAGTGTAAGGTATAATTGAAATGTTTGCATCCTTGCTAAAATAATCAGTTAAGTCATGTTAGGAATTGATAAACAACAACAACAACAACAACAGCAACGGCCCAGTATAATCTCATAAGTGGTGTCTGGGGAGGATAATATGTACGCAGACCTTACCCCTACCCCAAGGGGCAGAGAGATTGTTTCCAGGAGACCCCCAGCTCAAGAAAACAATAAGAGACGATATATTAGTACCATCAATAGAATCATAATAAAATAACATTAATATAAGAAATACAAAATAGGTGGAATAAGTGGAAGGTGTAAAAATAACCAGCAGATAAAACCCTGTATTAGTAGATGACCAGTAGAATCCTAAGACTAACTCCTACTGGCTAGTCTCGCTCTAGTGCGCTGTAGAAATATTCACAACTTCCCCTTAACCTACAACCTTAATGCTCGACGTCCACAATTCCCTGTAAAGGGCCATGTCCTCAGTAATCTTTAGTCGCGCCATGTCCTGCCTGATCACCTCTACATAATACTTCTTAGGTCGCCCTCTACCTCTCCTCGTGCCCACCACAACCAGTCGCTCACATCTCCTCACCGGTGCATCAGTGCTCTGCCTCTAAATATGCCTGAATCATCTGAGTCTTGCTTCCCGTATCTTGTCTTCTATGGGGGCCACGCCTACCTTGTCTCAAATATCTTTATTCCTAATGTTATCCATCCTTGTATGCTTGCACATCCATCTCAACATCCCCATCTCTGCTACTTTCATCTTCTGGATATATGAGTTCTTAACCGACCAACACTCAGTCCCATACAATATGGCAGGCCTGACTACTGCTCTATAAAACTTACCTTTTAGTAACGGTGGTATATTCTTGTCACACAGAACTCCCGATGCTAACCTCCACTTCATCCACCCACCCTACGATGTGTTACATCCTCGTCGATCTCCCCGATTCCCTGAATAACCGACCTAAGGTACTTGAAACTACCCCTCTTGGGAATGACTTGAGAGTCAAGCCTCACGTCCACTCCTGCTTCCGTTGGCTCAACTCCAAATTTGCACTATAGGTATTCCGTCTTCTGCTCAACTTGAAACCTTTAGACTTAAGGGCATGTCTCCAAACCTCTAGCCTCTTATTGATGCCGCCTTGTCTCTCGTCAATTAGAACTATGTCATCAGTAAATAGAATGCACTATCGCACCTCCGCTTGAATATGATGAGTTATTGCATCCATCACTAAGGCAAATAGGAATGGGCTGAACGCATACCCTTTGGTGCAACCCCGTAACAACCGAAAAATGCTCGAAGTTTCCTCCTACTGTCCTAACCCGAGTCTTAGCTCCATCATACGCGTCTTTAATCACCCTGATGTAGGCAACCAGAACCCCTTTAGCCTCTAAGTAGCTCCATAACACCTCCCTAGGAACCATGTCTTATGCCATCTCAAGATCAATAAACACCATGTGGAGATCCTTCTTCTTATCCCTGTATTGTTCCACTATCCTTCTAATAATGTGGATAGCTTCTGTGGTAGATCATCCCGGCATGAGCCCGGACTAGTTGAAGACTTGAATGGGATACTTGACTGTAAATGAGAAATTAGTATTTTCTTAAAAATAATCGTTGTTTGTGGATCGAGCGGAATGCCTCTGTAGTAAATAGAAGCATCTAGTTCGTGTCGTTCAACCCTCCAATAGTGCAGAGTTTATATATATTGTTGGAACGGGCTCACAACAAAAAAAATTAGAATTAGCTACGAACTTCATCGCCAATCTGTTACTAAATTACCCGCAGATAGCATAATTTATTGATTATCTATCGTCAACCATCGCTAAATGAGATTAGCGACGGATTTTTCTGGTTATCTACAGAATTTGTCCGTCGCTAAAACCAATTTGTTTTAGTAGTGGCCTTACGACCTCGGCATAATTTGCGCGTGATAATTCTTTGGAACTTTCCATTATTGAAATTGGTTAAATGTCTTGAAATATAAGCTATTAAATGATATAATTAAATTTGAAATTTATATTTGTGAAAGAAGAATCCATCATTCCCTATTGTTGAGCTTTCAGTACTATTCATGAAATTCATGCCAAGTATAATACATTAATTATATCATTTTTGCCCATAGTAAGTGTCAAAGTCCATCCCTCGTCACTACTTGTTCGAGGTTAGACTAGATACTTACTGGGTACATGTGGCATATATACGCATACTACACTTCTATACTTAATTGTACATTATCTGAGGTTGGTGGATCTAGTTATCCGTTCAACGCGCGTAGTTGATCTCCGCTTGAAGACTTAATGGTGAGCAGTCATCCGAGTCGTCCTGCAGTAGTTGAAGTCTTCCTTATGTTTTACTTTTCTATCTATTTCCTTTCAGACAGCAGGCTAGTGTTCTTTTGTATATTCTATTAGATTGCCCACATACTTGTGACACCAGGTCTTGCACACGCACTACTAAATTTATGATTTTGGGTTTGTTTACATGTTTTCGATTAGGACATATTGCTTCCGCTTACTTATGCTACACTTGCAAATTTCTAAATCTTTTAATAAATAAGGAAGTGTTACTACTTAATAGTCATTTAAACAAAAAATTACTAGTTGATCAAAATTGACTTACCTAAGTGTTATGCGCCAGCACGACCTGTGATGGAATTGTATCGTGACATTCTCATTTTGAGAAGTAATAATGAAGAGTTATCGTGGTCCTTCTCTACATTTTACATTTGGTATGAGAAATATAGCAAGTAGGTATAGTGGCTCACCACACCAGCCGCCAAAAAAGTTTTCAGGAGGAATTGTGTTAATGTCTCGTCTACCCACAAGACTAACAACATTTTATCTTTTATCCATTAAGGTCTGCAGCTGCTTCATCATTTCTTTCGTTATAAACTTCGTTCCTGGTATAACTCATGCCGATAAGAGTGAACTTTCTCTGCAATTTAGCAATTTGTCCAGCAAAGAGTATTCTGCCCCCTTTTAAAAAACTACCAAATACACATACGAATACAAATAAAAAACAACAGTAACCATATTTGACTTCACTTTATTACCTTCATTTATAACAAAATTCATGATAGGAAGACATTTTGTGTTGTGCAACCATATTTGGGGACTCTCAACTCGATTATGATATTTCAGTCTGCACATTACCAACTAAATGGAAAGATGAAGATTCAAAAACAGGCAGTGACAGGTTAATTTTCAGATATATTCCAATTGCCAACACAGGATTTTAAAGACCTTCACTATATGCATGTACAATTCTATGATAAAAAGTAGTGTTTAAGAAGTTAGCTAAAGTTAGCATGATTTCTTTTATTAAGAAAGAGAATTAATTTTCTTTGTAAAAGTAAAAACAATTTGTCAAGAACTTAGTGGCATGAGGGGTTGCTCTGATGGTAAGCAGCCCTCACTTCCAACCGAGAGGTTGTGAGTTCGAGTTTCTCCAATAGCAAGGTGGGAAGTTCTTGAAGGGAAGGATGCCGGGGGTCTATTTGGAAACAGCCTCTCTACCCATGGTAGATGTAAGGTCTGCGTACATACTAACCTTCCCAGACCCCACTGTGTGAGATTATACTGGGTTGTTGTTATTGTTAGTGGCATAGCCCGGTCCCTTGAAATTAGCGGAATTGGTTGCTAATAATAGAGTGCACATATTTATTCAAGAGAGCAAATTATATAATTTAAGATGATTGCTTGAATTTCCTGAGATCCCTTGTTCTTTCGTTATTAAAATTATTATTTCAACAACATTTTCTTGAAGGTTTCACGTATGTCACCTTATAATAATGACCGTTGTGGAAGGGAGGTTCATTGGAGTTTCGGTTGCTGAAAACCAAGCATTGATGAAGATAATCAGCAGAGGATTCTAATTTTTCAATAGGTTTTTTACCGATTAGATACTTAGGCTTACCTTCATCTTCAAAGAAGTGGAGTAAAGTGGAATGTCACAAGCTTGTAGAGAAGACCACAGAAAGAATAAAAAGTGTCTTTTCTAAATAGCTTTCTTATGCTGGCAGATAATTACTGCTCTTCTTTTCTCTATATATACAACTTCTGGGGGTCTATGTTCATTTTACCACAAAGTGTGATAAAAAAAAACTAATAGAAAGTGAAGGAAATTCCTCTGGAGAACTTTGAAGGGCAAAGGAAAGTATCTTTGATAACTTGGGGGGATAAAGTGTAAAGTCTGCAAGCCTACGAAGTTTGGAGGATTGAGCATAGAAGGATATAAACTATGGAATATTACATCAATTGCTAAGCTGCTATGGCAAATAGTCACGAAGAAGAATGTGTTGTGGGATAAATGGTTACATGATGTTTATATAAAGAATTATCGAGACATCTAGGAATATAACCCACTCTTGTACATGATGTTTATATAAAGAATTATCGAGACATCTAGGAATATAACCCACCTCAAGAGTGTAGGTGGAACTGGAAGAAGTTGAATTCACTGAAAGTGATCATGGCACCATGGTATAAAACAAGACACACATAAGCTAACTCCAAATGGCACCGACTCAATATCATGTAGTTATAATCCAACGCATGTGGAGATGAAAATGATGAGAGAAGCTGACTTGGTTTGGAGTGTTGCAATTGTGATCTTTACTGTGTTAAAAAATATAATCAGAAAACATGTTAGAAGAATAAAGAAACGTAAAAAATAGTAGAGATTTAGAAATATTTCGAGTCCACAATTTTCTTGTGCGTCCTAAAGAATTTTAACCCCTTCACACGTTGCCAACGTAATGGATTAAATCCTCCCAGGATAAAATGGAATAAACCTTCATGTAATAGTGGCAATACAAACTACAGGATACCAATGAACTCAAAAAACGGAGCAAAATTACACTTATTGATTTGACAGAACGAGACTGCGAATTAAGATGCAGTATTTTCAGAAAGAATGAAGTTCTGGAGTGTTCTCGTGTGTTTTAGATGTAGACTTGCCTCATAATTTATAGGAAAATATCAAAAGAGGTGTTTGGAAAAAAGGCGCCTTTTCAGAAATAACGCAGCCTGCCGCGGTTCTACGGAAGAACAGCGGTGAGAGATGCTCTCTGAAACTGACTGTCGCGGTTTTAGCATGGTCGCGGCAGAAACGCGGCCAGCTAGGTTCTGGCGTATTTTTAGCAGTGATTTGGCATTTAATTAATTATTAAATAATTAAAATAATTTTGTCCAAAAATAATCTTATAGATCGATCATTTGAACAGTCCAAATTCGAAGCCGAGCCGAGCGAGCGAGTGATGACGGCGCGAGGGTTCATTCTTTTCAACTCCTTTTAAGAGCTTTAAGAAATGATTCTACATATAAGCACACAAATGCGGTTGTCCCTCACCAATGAGGGACAAAGTACAAGACAAAAGTTCACTTATTCAAATTTTCATTTTCCCTCCATTTCCAATTCACACTTCTTCTACTTTAAAGCCAAATGACTTAAAGTCTTCGACAATCCCCCACATGAATGGCAATAGTTGAATCAAGAAAGATCGTAGATGAAAGCTATGTGATTTTGCAAGGAAGGATTAGTTGCATCCGGATAAGTAGGTTTCTCTTTGAACTTTAACATATATCGGATATACTCGGTCATGTCTTTGAACCGTCGAACTTTAGTGTATACCTAGGCAACCATATGTCACACAACCAACCCTTAACCGTCTTTTGGTTCTCATTGTTGTGTTCGTTTTAGCCATGAACACCGCCTGGTTTCATAAGTTCGTAGAGAATTGGCCTTACAGAATTCTCATTGAAGCGGCTTCCACTTCGCACTTACATAGGTGATTCCTAAACGTGTAATCCTTTAGATTGACACTATTTGATAAATACCTCATCAAATTTAGATAATCATTAAAGAACGTCTAAAGTTCTATCCTTGTTACTGAGCATTATCTTCATCACGAGAATGGACCAAAGTTTTTATTTTGACAACGTTGAACCTGTCAATCAACCTTTTTTGAGCTTCTTGAACCTAGATCTCAGAACAACTAAACTTTTAGGTAGAGTTGCCGCCATGTTGACTTGTCCACGGCCATAGTCCGATTCCCTTAGATGATTTCTCAACTCCCTCTCTAGTTAAGCCTTTTGTAAGCGGATCCGCAATATTATCCTTTGATCTTACATAATTAGAAGTGATAATTCCACTAGAAAGTAGTTGTCTAACGGTATTATGTCTTCGTCGTATATGACGAGACTTTTCGTTATACATAACGCTCCCTGCCCGTCCTATTACAGCCTCACTATCGCAATGTATGGAGATAGGAGCCAAAGGTTTTGGCCAAATGGAATGTCTTATAAAAAATTCCGAAGCGATTCAGCTTGTTCATCGGTTTTATCTAATACTAGAAACTCTGATTCCATTGTAGAGCGAGCAATGCACGTCTGTTTGGAAATCTTCCAAGATACTTCTCCTCCGCCAACAGTAAACACTTATCCACTTGTAAACTTTGTTTCTGTTGAGCCGGTTATCCAATTTGCATCACTATATCCTTCGATAACTGCAGGATATTTATTTTAGCGCAAAGCGTAGTCTTGGGTATACTCCAAGTATCATAAAACTCGTTTCATTGCCACTCAGTGATGTTTGTTGGGATTACTTGTGAATCGACTATGTTTACTTATTGCACAAGCTATATTAGGTCGTGTACAGTTCATGATGTACATTAAGCTTCCCAACACACGAACATACTCCAATTGAGACGTAGTTTCACCTTTATTCTTCATAAGATGATGGTTTAAGTCTATTGGAGTCCTTCCACTTCTAAATTCCATGTTTTTGAATTTTCAAGTTCCATTTTCACGTATGTGATTGATACAAAGCTAGACCTTGAGGAGTGCTTTGGATTTTAATTCCTAGAATTACATCGGCAACTCCTAAGTCATTCATATCATCAACATATAAGCAAACAATGACTACATGATTTTGAAAGTTCTTAAGGTAAACACATTTATCACATTCATTAATCTTAAAACCATTTGACAACATTGTTTGGTCAAATTTTGCATGCCATTGTTTGGGTGTTTGTTTTAGTCCACATAGAGACTTAACAAGTCATCATACCTTCTTTTCCTTTCCCGGAACCACAAACCCTTTAGGTTGGTTTATGTAAATTTTTTTCTCAAGATCACCATTTAAGAAGGTTGTTTTTACATCCATTTGATGGATTTGACGACCATACAAGGAGGCTAACACTATTAGCATCCGAATGGATGTAATTCTTGTTACCGGCGAGTATGTCTCAAAATAGTCAAGACTTTCTCGTTGTCTAAGTCCTTTGACAACAAATTGTTGATACCTAATTTTTTCCTATATATTTTATACTCAAAATATTCTCAAAAATAGCATGTACATTCATCCACAAAGGTATTAATATTTTTCCACATTTTAAAGTATTTTTAAATCAATTTATGGCCTATTTTTGCACTATAAAATCCAATAACTATTCCCAAAATTTATTATTTTGGTTAATGATTTATTGTATTCTCTTATTTACACAAAATATAATTTACATGATTTTTACATAATTTTACAAGTTCATTTGGTATTTCTAAACTAAAATTGGATAAAATTGATATTTTAGCCTATTTCTCGATTTAGTAGCATTTTTAATCATAAAATTATTTCTAATATTTTTAAATTAATAATTATACTTTTTTTATTAACTCAGTATTTTTAATTGTATTTTTAAACATCGTTTTCTATTATTACAAAATTCAAATTAGAGAAAACTTGGCTATTTAAATTATAACCCCCTTTATTTCAATTGTAGCCTAATTCCCAACCCCAATTAGATTACCCAATTTATTAAATAACCCGACCCACGCCCCATTAAAATAACCTGCCCCGATTCCCCTTTTAAATCGTGATCGTTGATCATTTAGATCAACGACCCACAATAACCCTTCCTTAATTAAACCCCAATACACCCCCAACCCTAAATTATTTTACCAAACCCACCGCCCTTGTATCCCCTTCGATCCCAAATGCTCTGAACCCCATCCTGAAACCTTAGCCACCTCCGGTCACTTTCTGACCCCTTTTCACCGGAAAATATGGCTTTCTAGGTTTCATGCAACCTATAGTCACCCCTCAATCCCTTATAAGACCCCTTTGTTCGAAGGTCGAAACCCTATTCATAAAACCACCATCCTAGAGGTCCTCCGACTTGAGTTTCTATGATCATGTCTGGTCTCTCTCCAGCTAGCCTTAAGGTTGTGACTCCATTGTCGACTCGAAGCTAGTCAATTCCAGGCTTTCTCATTCTCAAGGGTTCTCTCTGAAACGCTAAATCACCAAGGTTCTTCTGTGTTTCTCTTTACAATCTACTTTAGATCTACCCGATTTTCTAAGGCTTCAAAGTATTTTCCACATTTTTACCGATTTTTTTACCTTCAAACTGTTCATCTTCCTAAAATTAGGTTTATCCTATTTTCCTTTTAACTACTCTACTGTGATTTCTTTGCTTTCACTATGACTTTTCGGATGTTTACCTTGATTACATGCGATTTTTCACCTGGGGTTTCTCCGATTTTCTTTTTATCTACTCAACTGTCATTTCTTTACTTCTTGCTATGGCTTTCGAATATTTTCCTTTTACCTAGGGTTTCTGGTAACCCTCTACTATATTTTGCTTTATTTGCGTCCTCTATGAGTTTTTTTTACCTGAGTATTCTTTTGTTTTCTTCTTCATACCGTGAAATGTTAGGGAACCCTAGACTTAGGGGATTTTCATCTTTGTGGGTGTTGTTTGCCTGATTCTGATGCTTCCGATTATGATTCTTTAATTTGAACTTTCTTTTTGACCAAATTCACTATCAATTTGTATCCCAGCTTCCTTGAATCTTTGAGTGATTGATGATTCTATTTACCTTATTTGTTTAAACCGTGTGTACTTCAAAAAGCCTTAAATGTATTTACCCTCTTATTCTACTACCCCTTCTTGATTTCCTTTCATATTTGGAACTTTTTTTATTTACCCTAAGTCGGACTCCCTTAATTAAAGGAAATTCTTTCCCTAATTGATTCTTGACTGATACTAATTTATTTTCTTGCCTTAGTTGCTACTTGTTTTCAAACTATAAAACCCCCCTTCACCTTCACTTCAACAAAGATGAACAATACAATTTCACACTCAAAACTCTCTTCTGCTCTCTGCTTTTCTCTGTTACTTGTTCTGCTACTCGAGTTTAGCCGGCTTAAAGGGAAGGCTAAACTATAAAGCCCCACATGCCCTATCTGCTTCACTATTCGAATTTGCAAACGGGTAGGTCTATGAATTAATACCATCTCCAAAACTACATGTTTAATTATTGCTTTTCACATGTCTGTTTATGTTCATTATGCAGCTAAAACTTCAGCATGCATATCCATTCCCCTATACCCCTATGTTTTAATACTTGTGCTTGTATAAGTGCTTTCATGTACTTCCCTCTCCCAAATCCCTTTAGTCTAACTCTGTTTGACTTTGTTCTATTTTTATGCAAATATTTTCAAATTTGATCCATTTCCCTGACCCCCTATTTTATGTGAGTATTGTTTTGGACTAGAGTGGTAGTCTATTGCCACCTTTAGTTCAGAACTAGGTTATTCTAAACTTCTACTCAAATCAATCTCATTCCCCACCCCCATTTATGTGTTGACCTTAACTTAGGTCTGTTGATGTCTTAATCATCATATAGGCCTAAGTTTGACTTAATTCAAGTCTGCTCTTATTTGTTTAAGCCATGTAAAAGGTCAGGGGTGTGCCAGCCATGTTCAGGGCTAGGTATGACTACCTTTTTCATTAGTCCTCCTCTAATCCCTCACTTTACACTTACTCTTAGTTCTTTAAGTCCTACCCCCCTCTAGTAAGCCATGCTTAGGGACCCTCGAGTTCCCTCCGAACTTTGATACCTAAGGGCTGGTAATTCTACACCTTGATCTACTCTAATAATTATTTTAGGTTGTAAGCATTGCCTAGGCTTCCCGTAAGCCCTTGGAACATTGATACACTCTAAGAGAAATCCTTGGAATCTGGAGCCCGGATTTGGTAAAATGCATATGTTGGACAGTATGGTTGCTTTGAGCTTCCTCGGGTCCGTTTTAGCTTTGATGTACTTATTTCTTTAGTCATTACTATACATTTATGTAACATGCTTTGCAAAAAAGAATTTGAGGGGTATAGTTAAAAGGGCGTGGGAGGGGTTTACATTGTCGTTAATCATATAAAAATCATGACTATAGGATTATTATATTGCTAATCATATAGAAATCATGCCTATAGGGTTTTTATATTGCTAATCATATAGAACCCATGCCTATAGGATTTCAATATTGCATCTCGTCTAGAAATCATGTCTATAGGATTTCAATATTGCAAATCACTTAGAAATCATTCCTATAGGACCTTAACATTGCATATAGAAATCCTGCTCATAAGTCTTTAACATTCTGTAATCAAGTGTATATAGAAATCATGTATATAGGAACCATAAAAAAAGGGCGCTAGGAAAACAATACGTCCCTTGAACGTTTAAAAGCAACAACAAATCAATATGTAGATGTCATGCCTATAGGGTTCAAACTCGCCTAATTTTTTAGACGCTCTCAATAAAAAGTGTGTCCAATACAGTCTTATTTGAAATCTGACCAAATCTTCCTTTTACACTATTTTAAATCCATAGGACTTTTTTAAAGTCCAAACCTGCATTCTTTTTCTGAAACCAACCTTCTTTTCTGATTTCCTGCATAGCTTTATACTTCAATGCTTTTTCTTGAACCATTTTACTTAAGGAGTTCGGCTATCTTATAAGCCATTTCTGAACTTATGCAAATCCCAAGTTTCTGTTCCAAATCATCGCTTTCTGAAATTAATGGTTTCAAAAAAAGGCTTTAAGTTTCGACAAACCAGATCCGGGTGATAAGCTCAAATAAAAATTTAATAAATAGTGTAAAGCGGTCGATGTCAAATATAATAAACCAATAAGGTTAGGGGAGAATCCCATAGAGAATAGGTGTTAAAAGGTTACTTGTTTAGTGTGTTGCTCGACTAGAGTTCAATCTCTTTTCGATTAATTGTGATAGGAGAAAATAGTGTATGGTGACAAGAGTATGTAAGATTGTTTGGGTTTTAGTAACAACTAATTTTTAACAATTAAAGAGTAAAGAAGTCGATAAAAGTAACCAAGGTTGTGTCATCTTTAATGTAGTGTAATGTCAACAGGTGTTAATACAATATATTTCGAATGGGAGGTCCTTAAGATGTGCAAATGATGTCTAAGATACAACCCAATATTTTCCAATGAATGTGTAGTATTCTCTCTTAATGATTTTCCCAAATATAAAAGAGTTGCTAGTAAGAACCATCAATAATTGCAAATTAAAACCCACTTATTCCTAAGCGATTTTATTAAATAAGGGTTAAAGCCTTGAGTCATTGATATTTACTCATACCAAATTCTAACCCACTTTCCCGAGCAAAGTAAGAATTTAATGGCTTTTGTTAATGTTTGCAACTACCAACAATGAATGAAGAACAAGAAGTAAATAAACATTAACCACCCAGTATATATATATTCAATATCAAATACCCATTAACATAACACCCATTTAGGGTCCACAACCTTAGTAATTAAAACTAGCTACTCATGCTAAAACACAAAAACCAACTAATAATAAGTGTCATAAATGCTTACAAAGAGAAGATTCTTCACCCAAAAGCTTCCAAAAAGGGAGAATATTAATGTCTTGGAGTGTAGCTAAAAGGTAAGACAAGATGTTCCCACTAAAGTCTCTTAAAACTATTAATAGGTGGACAAAATTCGGGACAGAAAATGGACAAATTTGCCCTTCCAGGTCGCCTCTGCGACCGCAGACTTGTCACAGAACAGGTATGTGGTCCGCATCTTGAGTGGCCGCTTCGCAGATCCCAAAACCCTAGGTGCCAGACCTTCATCGTAGGTTCAATCTGCGGCCGGTATTTGAGTTATGCGACCGCAAATTTGCATTGCATCTTTGTCCTTGAGTTTCTTCTTGTTCATTATTCGGCTCATCCGCAGTCCGCATGTTGATTCTGCGATCGCAGAACACGCCGTATTCTTGACATGATTTTTTTGGCTCCAGACTCTGTAACGCTCTGCGATGTGAGAGACAAGTCTGCGCTCCGCATGTGTGTTCTGCGACCGCAGACTAGACCGCATTTTGGCAATTGTGAAAAATCATGCTCTTTTCTTCTCTTTTTTCGTCCATTTTCATATCTTTGGTCTTCCCTTTCTCTTGTGCTGTAAGAACAACAAATCTACATGAGTATCAGTTATAATTGCATTAAAACAAGTAGAATCTAAGTAATTAGTATTGAAATTCGCCGAAATTCTCTAGCGCATCAACACCCCCAACTTAAACTCTTGCTTGTCCTCAAGCAAGCAAAACATACTCAGCCTATTCTTAACTCTATTTACAAATACAAAATAGTAGTGGCTCGGGATGGATTTCATTGCTAGTTCTTCGAGCATGCATTTACTATTGCTTCATCCTTTCTAGATTAGAAGTATGTACAGAGAAAACTTAATCAATCCTGTGAACTCAGAGCCTCAACATTGTGACCAGATGCTACCCTCAGCTGAGTGCACATTCAATTGACTCAAAAAGCTCAACTTCAGCTCAATTCCACAGTTCGTATACCCTTACCAGAAAGAAAGTCCCAGAATCACAATATTTACAAAGACGAAAACGAGGGACCATTTACAAACATACTCACTCTCAGAAAGAACTTCAAGTATTATGACATGTCATACCATAAGCTTGCCCTTATTTTATTTCACCGTTTATTCCAGAATTTCCGGTTGGAGGTCTCATATGGGCTTTTTGGCTTGTAATGTAGGTTCAAGGATGGGTTGGATAGACATTTGGGTACAAGTGACTTCATCCTCTTTGAATACTAATCACATCTTACCATTCTTTTGCATTCCTTTTCAAGCCCCCATATCTTTGTTTTCGTCTAGCCTCCAGTATAGAGCTACCTTACATACGTTTTCATTATCGTTCAAGACTCCCAATTTTGTACACATAAGCATTATTAGATTGTTCTTTTCTTTAACTTTTCCTACTCTTGCTTTTGGTGATCAATTTTTTTGGAGCTTGAACAAATTCACGAACTCTTTTGAGGTATGATGCCCTAACTCACATACACCCTTAACGGTCTTCCAATTTGACCTTACCTCGAACTTACGTTTTTAGCCTTATTCTTAATGTTCAAAGAGGGACAGGTTCAAGAGAGGAAATTGTTTTTCAAAACGGCAAAGGTTTGTAATGAGTTGGCCAAAGAAAGGCGAAAAAGGCTCAATTTGGGTGCTAGTGGTATCATTTATGCACAGGTAGGCTTGAAAGGCTAAAGAGGTTTTTTCACATAATCACAACGAATGCCTAAGATCATTTCTCCAACCAAACATACTATCGTTAGTAGCGAAAGACTAACCGGGCAAGTTCTAGATGACAGAAGTAAACACGAGAATTATATACAAACAAAGAACTCACACACAAAGCCAACATCATAGATACAAGTATAAGTCTAGGTTGCCATAGAGTCACAGAGCGAGCCTTAGATTCACAGAATTGATCATAGAGACAAGTTCCCTTAAGACAGTTGTCAATCTATCTATCATTGTAAAAGTCGACAAAAAGGACTGTAGGATGGTATGTGCTATGAACAGACACACATGCTCGATACTAGGCAATTACACCAAACCAGTCACACTGATTTACACCTAAGATCCTGATTCTAATATTACACCCTTGGAAAAGAACCAGAAAAAGAAAAAGCAAGGGGAATTGATTCATAAAATGATATTTTAACAAACAATAACATCAATTCAACACTTTTATCAAAAACCAAAAATCATACATCACTCATATACCAGTGTCATACATCACAGATACATGAGTTTACAACTATATACACAACTATATACAGGACAAAAATCATATAAGGCCACCTGCCCACCCCCAACTGTAAACGATGCATTGTCCCCAATGCATAGAAATAAAGAGTAGAGTTTGACGGGAAGCTCCCTGAGGCACACTAAGTGCGATGGGAGTAGGTAGCTGGCTGAGTGCTGGAGGGATCACCCTATGATGTGGTGGTGAGAACTAGCACTAGATCCGTCGGGAGTCTGATCTCCTCCGCTGGTGGCTGCTGTGAAGTAGGGGAAGGGAATGGCTGTGCAACTGGAACTGCAGCTGGGGGAACAATCTCATATGCTGGCACCTGAGAGCTACTGGATGCACCTGGTGTAGGTAAGGGTACTCCAGGAGCTGTAGGACCCCCTCGGTCAATCAAAGACCTCTCCAGGACAATCTTCATTTGTGCCTTCTCCTCCTCGTCAGCAGTAGCATCTGCACTCTCATCCTCCTGAACAACCATCTTCCCCTTCTCAACAAGCGGAGAGGCTTCGTCACTAGAGAACCCCAGACTAAATTCTCCCTCACCCTCCCCTTGACCCTCCAACTTGTCCGAGCAACCGGTCTCCTAATCAGAATCAATATTAATAGAAACGGTGGGAGCGTTGGCATGAGAGCCTCCGAGGATAGGAACCACAGGGTCTGCCATCAAGTTTGTGAAATCAATCCCCAATTCTAGGGAGGAGCCTGTACCTGGAACACTTTCCGATGGAAGGAGGGATGAAAGATTGAATTCCAAATTTTGCATTTTTTGGAATTCGACCCTCATAGAGGCAACCTCCTTCTTGAGGTTGCCTCTTTCCACCTTCTCCAACCTCAAGTCAATTACCTGTAGCCGTTCTGCATACGCTGATTGCTTTTGTTGAATATCTGCCATGGCCGCTTGCGTGGGAGTGAGGGCTTGCTTGATCAGGTTTGGCAAAGTCTTCAGAAGCTGGTCAACTTTGGCGTTTGCATGTTGGGCCAGTATACCAAGCTTTGAGACTACCGGAGGAGCAGATGGAGTCTGAACAGTGGTAGATGTAGGGGCAGTCTGAGGCGTAGAGGACTCTGCAACATCTGCTGGAGGAGTGACAGTAGGTTGGGATGAAGGAAGGTCCTCCTGAACAACACCAACATGAGGCACTACAGCGTCACCAAGATGGGTGATATCTATAATACCTGCCTCCCTGCCCATTTTGTCCTTCCGGACATCCACCGGGACATTGGCCGCTTGGCATAGAGATGTGATCAATGTTGGGAATGGGAGAGATGTAGCATCCTGCATTACTCGCTTACCCATTTCCTGAAATATAAAGGACCCCACATTGATCTTGATATCCTGCATTAAGCAAGCTACCTCAGGAGAGCCTTCTCAATAGCAATTTTTGTCTCGTTTTGCGTAGGGATCAATCTGGATGTGAGGAATGCAAGCCACTATCGTCCCTCCCGTGAAAAACTCTCCTTGTATATTTTGTGCTCTGGTTGTATCCATGTTGGTGTTCCACTTGCAATGACAGAGACAATCCAGCCACGTTCACCCTCTTTGTTTGAAAACTTGGCATCACACTCCATCGTTGATGTGCATTCTTCCATTATGGGACGAGCATTTTGTTTATGGCCTTGGCACTACACTTAACGGTGAAGCCCCAAACCTCTACCTTCTCCAAATACATCCTTTGTTGTTTGTGGTTCTTGGTTCTGGATGCGCCGTAGGGTGCGTAGAACTCACACACCATGGATTCATTGTATTCAATTGGAAGTTCAGTGAAAGCCATCCATTTCCTCCGCTTGATGTTAGCGAGCATGTGAGGGTATCTCTCCTTTAGCCTATTTTGGACTTAATCGATTTTCAGGCAGAAGCGACCTCCAGAGGAGTCCAGCTTTAAACCTATCCTAGATCCCTCAACTCCCTAGCGGAGATGGTATTCTGCACCTTCGGCCCATTTCTTTCTCCGGGCTTCGGCATGTATGTGTACCTCAAGGCGAAGATCCTCCTCCTCGGGCTGGGGTTGTTGTTGTTGTGCATGTTCCACCTTTTGTTTCTTCGCCTGAGGAGGCTTAGTTGCTATTCTCTTTTGTCTGGGTGACATATCTGCACAAGGAGGAATAACAATGTTAACATTTTGGAAGAAGAGTCAGAGAATTAACAAGGATGAATCAACAATGCGGTCCATTCTGCGGTCGCAGAACCACTCTGTAAAGCGCAGATCACAGCAGAATTGTATGCCTAACCAGTTGGACCATCTGCGATTGCATAACCACTATGCTAACCGTATATGCATTGCAAAATGAACATTTAAAATTCAAAAATTTCTCAATTCTGTGTTTCAATCTGAGGTATGCGGTCTGCAGATCAATTCAGCGACTGCATTCTCCATCGCATTTTTACCATTTAGCTCAGCCAATAAAGGAGTCAAGATGTGGTCATTATGCGGACTGCATAATAGTTTTGCGGTCGCATAATGACCGCAGAAGATCATCGTCTCCAGGTGACCTAGGTTTATGTCTGTGACCAAAATGCGGTCCGCAGATCAGACATGCGGATCGCAGACTTCGTCGTTCTTTAGTAGACAACCCTAGTCTCCTACAATGGCTACCCTATTCTAGTTCAATCCCATTTCCCCATCATGCTTATCCCAAATGTGCCCAATTTTAGCAGATATTAAGCACACAAACTAACTTAGATCAAACCTTGTACAAAAGTTTCGAATGAAAAAAGGGGGGAAGAGATTTACATGCCAGGAGCGATACACAAGCGTTGATTTAAGATATACTTTTCAGCTTTAGTGTTTCCTTTGCTTGGGTTCGATCAGAGTGCTCCTTTCTCTCCCCTTTGTTTCGAATATTTTTTTTCTTTGTTTTCTGTATTTTTCTTCTTTTCTCTCTTTTTTTTTGGTTTTTTTTGTTTTGTCGCAGAGTGTATGGGAAAGTACCTGCAATTCTGTGATGTATCTGTGATGGCCAAAGCATCGCAAAGCACACTATGCGATCGCATATGTGTTCTGCGATGCGGGAGTGAAGGATTTTTGAAGGCCTCAAATGCGGTCAAATCTGTGGTCACAGATTCAACATGCGGACCGCAGAATTAACGTGTTCACCGCATTTCCAACTGCCAATTTTTGGCCCTTTTCTGTTTCAATCTGCGGTAGATATGCGGACCGTAGATCAATTCTTCGACTACATTCCTACCGCATTTTTCACGCTATTCTTTTCCTTCACTTTTTCAAGTAGTTTTACCAAGTGAGATCTTTTGAGCTCCGTGCACTCCAACAGACTTTGTAAGCATAAGAAAATAAAAAATGTAAAGAGAAAAAGGGTGTTACCACCCATGGGTTGCCTCCCATGAAGCGCTTGATTTAACGTCGCGGCACGACAGGACTGAAGTTCCTTCAATCCTACTTAGAGGTCGGGCAAGCACCATCTTTGAGAGCTAGCTGCTCCACCAAATGCTTTTCACCATCAATGCCTAAGTAATGTTTGATGCGTTGGCCATTTACTTTGAATGTTTGGGAACCGTCTGTTGATTCCAGTTCTATCGCTCCGTACGGTGAGATATTTACCACTTTGAAAGGACCAGACCATTTGGATTTGAGCTTGCCCAGAAACAGTTTCAGCCTTGAGTTAAATTGCAAGACCAATCCACCCGCCTTGAACTCCCTCTTCAAGATCTTTTTGTCATGGACAAACTTCATCCTCTCTTTGTACACAGCCGCACTTTCATAAGCATGGAACCGAAATTCTTACAGTTCATTGAGTTGTGTCAACCTCAAATTTGCAGCCTCAGCCCATTCTAGATTCAACTTCTTCAATGCCCACATGACTTTGTGTTCCAACTCCACGGGTAGATGACATGCTTTACTAAAGATGAGCCGGTAAGGAGAAGTACCAATAGGGGTCTTGTAGGCCGTACGATATGCCCATAATGTATCATCTAGCTTTCTTGACCAGTCAGTCCTGTTTGCGTTCACAGTTTTTGCTAGAATATTCTTGATCTTCCGGCTGGACACTTCAACTTGACCACTCGACTGCGGATGGTAAGGTGTGGCCATCTTGTGCTTGACACCATACTTTTCAAGTAACTCCGCAAAAGCTCTGTTGCAGAATTATGATCCACCATCACTAAGAATGGCTCTAGGGGTGCCAAACCGAGTGAATATGTTCTTCTTCAAAAATGCGGTGACACTTCTCGCCTCATTGGTATGTAAGGAAATGGCTTCAACCCATTTGGACACGTAGTCCATAGCCACAAAGATATATTTCATCCCATAAGAACTCACAATGGGGCCCGTGAAGTCGATTCCCCACACATCAAAGATCTCTATCTCCATCACAAAGTGCATCGGCAATTCATGCCTTTTGGCAATTCGTTGACATTGATCACAAGCTTTTACCAATTGAGTGGTATCATGGTAGATGGACGACCAATAATATCCACATTCAAGAATTTTTTCCACCGTTCTATTTCCCCCATGATGACCCCAACTGGAGAGTCATGGCACGCCTTGAGAATTGGCATCATCTCTTCTTCAGGAACACATCTTCTAATGATATTGTCGGCACAAACAGGAAACAAATATGGTTTCTCCCAACAGTATTACCGGCAATCTTTCAAGAACTTTTTCTTTTGATATGATTCCAAATCCTCAAGTATAAGGTCACTTACCAAATAGTTAGCAATATCGGCATACCAAAGAGCAAATGTGGTAGATAGTGCCAATATTTGCTCGTCCGGAAAAGCATCGTTGATTTCAAGATCACCTTGTGGTCTCCCTGCTTCCTCAAGCCTTGACAAATGATCCGCCACATTATTTTGCGTTCCCTTGCGATCCTTGACTTCAAAGTCAAATTCTTGCAACAACAAGACCCATCGTATCAACCGAGGCTTTGCATCTTTCTTTGCCATAAGATACTGAAGAGCCGCATGATCCGCAGATACTGTCACCTTGGATCCCAACAAATACGCCCGAAACTTCTCAAAAGCATATACAATAGCAAAAAGCTCTTGCTCAGTCACTATGTAGTTTACATGTGCTCCATTGAGAGTTTTACTGGCATAGTACACCAGATGAAGAATTTTGTTCTGGCATTAACCTAGCATCGCTCCAATAGCCACATTGCTGGCGTCACACATGAGCTCGAAAGGAAGAGACCAATTGGGAGTGACTATAATGGGTCTTGTGGTGATCTTGAGTTTCAACTCCTCAAAAGCCTTAAGACACTTTTCATCAAACACAAATTTAGCATCTTTCTCGAGGAGCTTGCACAAGGGGTTAGCGATCTTTGAAAAGTCCTTGATGAAGCGCCGGTAAAACCCAGCGTGCCCTAGAAAACTTCTTACACCCTTCATGGTCGTTGGTGGAGGAAGCTTAGAGATGATATCAATCTTCGCCCAGTCAATCTCAATACCCTTCTTTGAAAATTTGTGCCCAAGCACAATGCCTTCGTCAACCATGAAGTGACATTTCTCCCAATTTAGCACGAGATTTGTCTCTTTGCATCTTTTAAGCACTTTCTTGAGGTTGCCAAGACAATGCTCAAATGAGTCCCAACTACCGAAAAATGATCCATGAATACCTCAAGAAAATTTTCAACCATGTCCAAGAAAATGGACATCATACATCGTTGGAAAGTAGCCGGCGCATTACACAAGCCAAATGGCATTTGGCTAAAAGCAAACATGCCATATGGACAAGTGAATGTTGTCTTTTCCTGATTCTCCAACGCATTGTTGATTTGATTATATCCAGAATACCCATCAAGAAAAAAATAGAATGACCTTCCTGCTAGACGATCAAGCATTTGATCAATAAAAGGCATAGGGAAATGGTCTTTGCATGTTGCACCGTTTAGCTTTCGATAGTCCGTGCACACTCGCCATCCGATCACTGTCCATGTTGGGATGAGATCATTTCTTTCATTTTCTATTACTGTCATGCCCTCTTTTTGGGCAAACACTAAAGTGGGCTCACCCATGAGCTGTCTGCAATGGGGTACACTACTCCGGCATCTAACCACTTTATGATCTCCTTTTTTACCACCTCCTTCATTGACGGGTTCAACCATCTTTGACGCTCAATGCTTGGCTTTGTATCGCTCTCCAATTGGATTTTATGCTCATAAATCCCCGCGGGAATCCCACGGATGTCTGCAATTGTCCATCCAATAGCTTTTCTATGGTGTCTCAAGACCTCCAACAACCTGTCCACTTGCAAATCATTCAATGAAGATGAAACGATTATGGGTAAGGTGTCATTAGAGCCTCAGAATTTATACCTTAAATGCATCGGTAGAGGCTTGTGCTCTAATTGTGGTGGTTCAATGATAGATGGTTTGGCGGGAGGTGTGGCTCTATTTTCCAAGTCAAGAGAGAGCTCGGCCGGAGCATAAGTGTAGGATCCAAGACCCTCCAATGCGTTCACTGACTCCATGTATCCCTCTATGTCCTCACCATAAAAATTCACTAAGATTGATGCCAATGCCTCACCAAGGCATTGCTCTTCCATTTTCACTTCGATGGCATCTTCAATCTTGTCAACCACCTCAATCACGGAGATGTTCTCATATTCATGGGCAACTTCATACCCTTGCTAGCTTTGGGTAACTTCTTCTTCATTCACCCGGAATTTGATCTCATTTCGTTATGAATCCATATGTGCTCTTCCGGTTGCCAAGAATGGTCTCCCCTAGAGGATGGGGATGTCTTTGTCCATAGCACAATCTAGAATCACAAAGTCGGAGGGCAAATGAAATTCACCAACTTTGACAATCACATCATCAACAATTCCTACCGATCTTTTGATAGATCGATCGGCCATTTGTAACCTCATGCTTGTTGGCCTTGGCATCCCTAATCTCGCTTGCTTGTAGATGGCAAGTGGCATCAAGTTGATACTAGCTCCATTGTCACAAAGGCTCTAGCAAAGTTTCGTTCTCCGATAGTGCAAGGAATGGTGAATGCTCCCGGGTACTCTTTCTTTTGGATGGGACTCTTGACAATGATAGAGCTAACCCGGTGAGTCATATTCACCACATCATTCTTCGTTGTCCTCTTCTTTGTGATCAATTCCTTCAAATATTTGGCAAACCCCGACATTTCTTTGAAAGCTTCCAAGAATGGAATGTTCACCGACAATTGCTTAAGGATATCATAAAATTTTTCAAGCTTGCTATCTTCAATCCTTCTTACAAGTCTTTGGGGAAATGGTGGAGGAGGTATAGGAATAGGAGGTGGAGTTCTTTATGTCCCCTCTCTTTTTCCTTTTCCTTCGCCTCTTCTTGGAGCACTTCTTGAACTTTTTCTTTTTTCGGCAACCTCTCAACTTCTACAACCCCTTTCTCTTCGGCCTCCACTTCTTGTTCGGCTTCTTTCCCCACAACCTTTTTATCAATGTCACTTTGTAGAACTTTCCCACTTCTAGTCGTTATCGCCATGATGTGAGAGGTTGAATCACCTCCGCCACTCTTTAGGTTCGCGATTGTGTCACTTGGAAGTTGCCCTTTTAGCTTTGGATTTTGCTCCCGTGAAAGGTCTCTCATTTGCATCTCTAATTTTGGACAGATGCGGTATGAGAGCTAACCACCTCGGTCATGTTTCTCATGGATGCATCCGACTTTTCTTGATTTTGCGAAACTCTCTCAAGCATGCTTTCTGACTTCGAATCACTGCATGACCCTTGATTTGCATAATTACCTTTCAGGGGAACATATGGGTTGGAGCTACAGTTGGCGAAGTTGTTGTTGTTGTTCCAATTTCCTTGTTCAGAATTACCTTGGTCATTTCTCCACTGTTGGTTGCATTGCCCTTGCGGGTTTGGCCTCCATTGATTTTGCTGCCCAGGACCGTGGTATGGTTGCCTTTGGTACCCTCCATGAGGGTTGTTGATGTAGTTTGCTTCTTCAAAATTTTCCTTAAAGTTGGGAGGTACATCCTCCACTGCATTAACTCTCTTTGTCTAATTATCTTTCAACATCTTGGTAAGCACACTTACATTTGTAGCAAGTCCGGCAATCACCTGATCCCTCTCCTGATTTTCCTTCATCAAAGTGCTCAAGGAAGGAGAGCCATACAAAATTCCTCCGGTAGCATCTTCCGAGTGTCATGCCTGGTTGTGCTTTGCCATTATGTCCAGAATTTGCTTCACTCGAGCAAATGTTTTATCCATGAAAGACCCATCAGCTGCATTCTTGGCTATGGCTTGGTTCATAGGATCCAAATAAGATTTTTCCAATAATATGGAATCGGGAACCCACGGTTTGAAGAACTCGCCACGTACAATTTGAAACGATCCCATGCCTCATGCAACTGCTCCCCCAGCATTTGCTTGAAGAGAAGTATCTTGTCCCGCAATTCAGACTTTTTACTTTGCGGGAACCACTTGGACAAAAACGCCCAAACAAGCTCGAGTCATGTATGAATGGAGTTGGGAGGTAGATTCTGGAGCCATTTCTTTGCATCCTCAGCTAGATAGTACTTGAAGCATCTCAACCTTATGGCATCTTCAGTTATATTGTTTTGCTTATGCATTGCACACACACCTACAAAGTTCCTAAGGTGTTGTGTTGGATCATCAAGAGTAGAATTTTTGAAGAACCTTTCTGCCTTAAGCATCAAAATTAACCTATGTTCCAGTTTAAATGTAGCCGCTCCAACGGGCGGAGGCAGAAGAGCATTGGTATCTTCAATGTAGTGTTCGATGTCCGCAAAGGGATTTTCCCCCATTTCACCCTCTACATCTTCTTCATAGTCCGACATGTTTCCTATCAACACCAAGCAAAACAAGCAAAGTGTGATGGAGTAGAAATAAACTTAAGTAAAGTACACACTAAATAGTAATTTCAAGAACCGTATTCCCCGGCAACGGCGCCAAAATTTGATACGCTCAAATTACACATTAATAAAAAGTGTAAGGCGGTCGATGTCAAATATAATAACCCAACAAGGTTGGGGTCAAACCACACAAGGAATAGGTGTGAAATGGTTACTTGTTTTGGTGTGTTGCTCGACTCGAGTTCAATCTCTATTCGATTAATTGTAACAGGAGAAAATAGTGTATGGTGACAAGATTATGTAAGATTGTTTGGGTTTTAGTAACAACTAATTTTTAACAATTACATAGTAAACAAGTGGATAAAAGTAACCAAGGTTGTGTCCCCTTTAATGTAGTGTAATGTCAATAGGGTTTAATATGATATATTTCTAATGGGAGGTCCTTAAGATGTGCAAATGATGTCTAAGATACTACCCAATATTTTCCAATGAATGAGTAGTATTCTCTCTTTATGATTTTTCCAAATATAAAAGAGTTGCTATTAAGAACCATCAATAATTGCCAATAAAAACCCACTTATTCCTAAGCGATTTTATTAAAGAAGGTTTAAAGCCTTGAGTCATTGATATTTACTCCTACCAAATTCTAACCCACTTTCCCAAGCAAAGTAAGAATTTAATGGCTTTTGTTAATATTTGCAGCCACCAACAATGAATGAAGAACAAGAAGTAAATAAACATCAACCATCCGTTATATATATATATATATATATATATATATATATATATATATATATATATATTCAATGTCAAATACCCATAAACATACACCCATTTAGGGTACACAACCTTAGTATTTAAAACTAGCTACTCATGCTAAAACACTAAAACCAACTAATAATAAGTGTCATAAATGCTTACAAAGAGAAGATTCTTCACCCAAAAGCTTCCAAAAATAGAGAATATTAATGTCTTGGAGTGTAGCTAAAAGGTAAGATAAGATGTTCCCACAAAAGTCTCTTAAAACTATTTATAGGTGGACCAAATTCGGGACAGAAAATGGAAAAATTTGCCCTTCCAGGTCGCGTCTGCGACCACAGACTTGTTGCAGAACAGGTCTGCAGTCCGCATCTTAAGCGGTTGCTTCGCAGATCCCAAAACCTAGCTGTCAGGCCTTCATTGCAGGTTCAATATGTAGTCCGCATTTGAGTTATGCGACCACAGTTTTGCATCGCATCTTTGTCCTTGAGTTTCTTCTTGTTCGTTCTACGTCTCATCTGCGGTCCACATGTTGATTCTTCGATAGCAGAACACGCCGCATTCTTGACATGATTTTTTTGGGTCCGGACTTTGTAACGCTCTGCAATGTGAGAGACGAGTCTGCGTTCAGCATGTGTGTTCTGCTACCGCATACTAGACCGCATTTTGGAAATTGTGCAAAATCATGCTCTTTTCTTCTCTTTATGCGTCCATTTTCATATCTTTGGTCTTCCCTTTCTATTGTGCTGCAAGAAAACAAATCTACATGAGTATCAGTTATAATTGCATTAAAACAAGCTAGAATCTACGCAATTAGTATTGAAATGCGCCAAAATTCTCCGGCGCATCATCGGGGGGCTCAAAGTAGACTTATTATGTAACTTTACGTGTTAAACTAATCTATCCATTATCAGTTTTAAACTCAAAGACCAAATCAGTAATTGCAAGTCATGCTAAACTAATTGTTGTTGTGATTTGCAAGGTTTTGTATCAGCTTTTGAATGTCTGATTTGTCTAACCTTATGTGCTATTTGTTTTGTTGACGCCTTAGCATTTTTAGCTTTGAAAATCCATATATGTCTTATGCTTCTTCCCCCTTTTAGGATTAGAAGTCTTAATACCCCTGGTCTAATAGGTTGAGACTTGAATTAGCATGCAATAAGTAAACGAGACTAAACGTGCTTAAAATACCTTAACGGGGTGGGAAGGGTAGAATATAGAGACGATGACGATGCGGTAATATCATAAAGCGACCCCTCTTTAGGAATATGTGCTGGATATTGTATCGAATGATCCTTAACCTAGGACCCTTCCACCCCCCCCCCCTTTTACTTTTATTTTGTTTAAATATTTTCTCTAATATTTCCCTTTTACTTGCGCTATTCTTCTTTCAAAATTATCCACTTGCTTGTATTATTTATATGCACATTTTGCTTGTCTACTTCTATGCTTCTTAAGTCACATCTAAGCAAGGTCGGGAACCACACAAGTGGATCTTGAGGGTTGCCTAACACCTTCCCCTCGAGATAATTTCAAGCCCTTATTCGAGCTGTGGTTTTCATTCAAAATCTTCTTTTTCTTCGTAAAGTGTCCTAATATACTATAATCATTAGGTGGAGACTCTTCAAACTTTATAACCCAATTCCCAAATGGGAATAAGAGTTGTTTTCTCCATAATGTCGTAAACCCGATTTTGCCCTTTTAGGGGGAGAAAACGGGGGTGTCGACAGCATGGCGACTCTGCTGGGGAATTTCTTTAAGGCTTTTACCATTACTTGATTTTGTGACTTTATTTGCTTACTTAATCGCATTTATTTCCTGTCTTTCTCTATTTCATCATAATTACTAACTTGACTCTTCATGTTTTTCTTTCTTTTTAATTTTTGCTTTTTATTTCAATTCTGTTGTAATTTTCGAGCATCTATTGTAATCTTTATTTTTATGAACGTAAAAATACATGCAACTTGTTTCATTATAGTAATTTCATCTCTCAATATCATATTCCACTCGTGCCAAAACAAATCCTATAGCAACGCTTACAATGAGTGGTTGCGCCCTTCCAATATTATAAACCTCCTAAATGTGGCAAAGGCATATTTGCGGTAAAACCAGTCGATCAACGGTGTAGTCGATGGTTCCGCGCCTTTTCTTCTTGAGTTGTCCACTCAAGGGTACCTTGTCTAGCACTTCCAAAATAGAAACCTTACTCTATTGAACTGTTCATGCATCATGGTCAACCTTAGCCGAGTCAGTTAAGTTGTCCGCATAATGACTCATTAAGATAACCTAAACCAAAGTCCATCGAGTTTCCTGAAACCCAAATGGACATTCATGTTATGTGCATTAATTTGGAGAAATAAATGCCTTTTGCTAATTAATGATTTAAACAGTCGAGTCTGGTGGGGTTAACGGCCTAACACTTTGTTTTGCAGAAATGAGGCACGAGGTCCCCAGATTCGGTATGGTATCCAACATCCACCCAAGGTTGCAGGGCTGCTGGGAAGATCTTCACAGCAGTGATTGAACCCTTATCCATAATTGCTTAGGGAATTTTCCCTCACTTATGGAATTCCAACCCAACAACAAAAACATGGAGGTTGCCACTTTGTTTTGGGATTGTGATCGATCAGTGTTCCATTTCAGGGATTTGGAAATGACCTCTTTGCTAGAAGAAATAGGAGGCCTAGCTGGCATCCCTTGGGAAACGCCAAATTTACTCATGCCGAAGAATCTTAAAAGTAGAGGTTTCCTTAAAATGATGGGACTCAAGAAAAATCCCGACCTTTCTTGCTTGAAGGACTCTTACATACCATTAGACTTCATATACGAGATATATGGCCACAGTAAGTCCTATCGCACCCAGATGGACGACTTCGCCCTCGCCTCTTTGGGACACATACATAGAAGGGTGTTTGTGTTCATATTTTACTTCTTAGGCATGGTAGTTTTCCCTATGAAGAAGGCTAGGATCCACACCAGACAAGCCATGGTTACCAAGACTTTGATACAAGGAATAGACGGGCAGTCCTTCATCATAGTACCTATGATCCTCGCTGAAATTTACCGGGCCTTGGGAAAGTGACACCAAGGGGCTCCACATTTCGAGGGATGTAATTTGCTACTTCAACTATGGCTATTATAACACCTTCAGAAAGGCGACTACAGACAGAAAATCATACGCATAGATTGGGATGACCATATCGCTTTTCATCATCCAAAGCGAATAAAATTCATGCCCTACATGTTCGCTCAGCCAGAGGACGCCAGTGGATGGGTAGAGTTGTTCAGGAACTTGGAGTAGGAGAAAATTCAGTGGATGTTTGAGTGGTTCCCAACAGGGGAGTTCATTGTCAGTTCTCGAGACGTACCATTCCTCATACTCATTGGCCTGAGGGGAACTTATCCTTACGTCCCCCTCCGGGTCATGAAGCAAGCCGGAAGGAAACAAATCATACCCAGGATAGAAAAAGTAAGTCATTTCAAGGATGACTTTCAAAATGATGATAGCCCGCACAGGTGTCATTCTCAGCATATATGGCACTGCAAGCTCGTCTTAGGAAGGATTATATTGAACCAGACAGGTATCACGCAAGGTGTGTGCCGCACTACACAGGTTGGTTGGAAGATGATCATAGTGGTTTGGGTCGTCCGGGGCTCGTCCACGGTCACAGGGTTATCAATGAGAGAACTAAAGCACAAGTCAAATACAATTAATTGCGCAAGAGAATGAGAGAGTGTGAAAATGAACATCGGGAGATACAGGAGGCAAACGAGAAGCTAATCAACGAGTGGAAAGATATGGCTATCAACGCCAACAACCGTTTAGGGTATCTGGAGAAAGGTTTGGTAGAGTCGGAAGGAAATTTGTTGCAAAGGATCGAAGACTGTCAGAATGCTTAGGGAAGTGCAGGTGGACATTTGGCTTGAGCATACCTACTGTTGGGAATGCGTGAGCTGATGCAACTATACGAGGGAGGCAAGAGTACCGAATCTGGGGAAATTCCTTCTGGAACCAAGTAGTTAGGATTTTTACTCTTTCTTCTTTAATGTAATAAGGCCACTGGCCATTAGTGACGTCTTTTATCATATAGTTATTTCATTTTTATTAGTAAAATGAGGCACTTAGCAATATAAGTTGTCCAAATTTTATTTGTTGCTAGGCCTACCTCGGGCACAAACGAGGCACCCAAATTAGGAGGCGATTTATGTTCCCGCACAATGTGTTTAAATATTGCAATATTATTTATTAGAATCCACACTAACTTTTTACCTTTTTTCTTTTTCTTTTTATTCCCCTCCCCAAAGGTTAGTTCATGCATTCTGGCACCATCAGCATACTCCACAAGATCAAAGGTTCCTCCACCTCCTTCTCCTCCTAGTCCTACCAGAAACAGGAACAAAGGAAAGGTGGGAGATGCAAGTGCTAGAAAGGAACTTGAAGAAACTTCTCAGAATGTTGCCATCACCAAAGAAACTGTTGCTCATTTTGAGCAAACTTTTCTGAGGTTCCGAGAGGAATTAGACCAAGTTATAAACCTGGCATGTCTGTCAATCACTCTTGCCGCGCCCGATGTCAACACTTAGAACGCTGCACCACCACAAAACATACCACAACCTCCAATGCAAACCACTCATAACAGTCCTGAACCACAACATATCGCAAAAGACAACAACATTCCAATCTTTGTAGACACCATGCCATATTACAGTCAGCCTATCACCCGTACGGTTGAGGCAGATAACAAGAGTTCCCTCATTCAGAATTTGGCTGCTGAAATCAAGAAGTTGACTAGCCGGGTTCAGGGTATCGAAGGTAACAACGGTATTGAAGGGTTGAAGTACGAAGATCTCTGTGTTCAACCATATATTGAGCTCCCGGAGGGATACAAACCTCCCAAGCTCGAATTGTTCGACAGTACCGGTGATCCCAGGGTCCACTTGAGAATGTATTGTGACAAGCTAATAGGAGTCAGTAGGGACGAGAAGATCCATATGAAGCTATTCATGAGGAGCTTGAAGGGTGATGCCTTTGCCTCGAATATTAGCTAGGATGCGAAGAAATGGACTAGTTGTGTAAACATGGTGTCTGATTTTATGGATCGGTTTAGGTTAAACATTGAGAACGTACCAAATATGTTCTATATTCAGATATTAAGAAGAAACCCATTGAAACCTTTCGCGAGTATGCTACTCGTTGGAGATTAGAAGCTGCTAAGGTCAGATCAGCCTTGGAGGAAGAACAAATGAACAAGTTCTTTGTCCGTGCTCAAGATCCACAGTACTATGAGAGATTAATGCTAATTGAGGGCCAAAAGTTCTCCGACATCATCAAATTGGGAGAGAGGATATAAGAAGGCATCAAGAACGGTATGGTAACTGACCTCAAGGCATTGCAAGCAACCAACAAAGCTCTATAGTCTGGTGGCTCGACAAAGAAGAAGGATGTAAACTCCATAATGGCTACGCAAAGGAACAACTCCCCCATGAAATACCAAACTTATCCCTCATCTCCACTCACATATCAGCCTACCCTAAAGTACCAAGCACCATTACCCACTTACCAAATTCCACCACTTGCTTACCAATCACCTCCACCATCCACATATAAACCCACTTCACCCAGATTTTCCCAACCTACACCCGTATACCAAGCATATAACTCCCAACCTTCTCACTACCCATCACCGCCTACCCGCCAAAATTTCCCTCGACCTAGAACAAACTTCGACCACAAACCTTCCAGACAATACACCGCCATAGCCAAGCCTATCGACCAATTATATGAGAAACTCAATGCCGTAGGCTACGTTACCCCTATCCCAGCTATAACTCCAGAAAACCCTTCCCAATTGATCAACCCAAACAAGACTTGTGCATACCATTCCGGGTTGAAGGGCCATACCATTGACGAGTGTTGCTCGTTAAAATACAAGATTCAGAACCTGATTCACAACAAGATTATAATAGTAAAGGATCATATTCCTAATGTTCGCAACAACCCTCTGCCTGACCACAAGGGTGGAGGAATCCACATGATCGAAATCGAAGATGATTGGGACCCCAAGGGGTCAATCGATTTGATAGATGAAGGAGACGAGCCTAAGAAGTCAACGATTACTCTCAATCCCATTATTGTCAAGATTCAGCCCTCTGAGGGCGATGTGATAAATGTATCCATACCGCTCGAGTTTGAAGCACCTCTTGCAAAGGTGCTAAAACCAATTGAGGTTGAGTTCAAAATTCCAAAGGCGCCTACACTACTGTGTTGCCTCCCAAGGGGCCTATTCCGTTCTCCATGACAAACATGACCCCATTCCAAACAAATGCTATACCTTGGGATTACACCGCTGAGGCGAGAAGGAATGGAAAGGCATACACTGGGAAAGTTATTATTGCACAGGGCATGACTAAGACAGGCAGGGTATGCACCCCGAAGCATTTGGCTGAGTCTAGCAAGTAAGCCTCTGGGTGGGCTGTTGAAACTTGGACCCGATGATCTCCGGAGAAAGGTACAGGCAAAATAATACTCGGTCGTCGAGTAATTGAACAAGACACCAGCACAAATTTCTATTCTGGATCTCCTACAAAGATCTGAGGCACATAAAAACGCCTTGATGAAAATACTAAGTGAAGCTTATATTCCCAGCAACATTACAGGAGGCGAAAATGCAAACATGGTGGGACGGATACTGGAAAGCCATAAGATCACCATCCATGAAGATGAATTACCACTAGAAAGTCTTGTTCACGACAAAGCTCTGCATATCACTGCGCAATGCAAGGATCACTTTATCACCAGGATACTAGTCGACGGAGGATTCAGCCTCAACATTTGTCCGTTGGTGACTCTCAAGACACTGGGCAAGGGCTTGCACAATGTCAAAGACGGAGCTATTAGTGTCAAAGCATTTGATGGATCTCAAAGGTCCACCATTGGAGAGATTAGGTTATGCCTGCAGATGGGGCCCACCTGGTTCGACGTTGAGTTCCAAGTTATTGACGTGCCAGCATCCTTCAACTTGTTTCTAGGACGACCTTGGATCCACGCCGATGGGGCTGTGGCATCAACTTTGCTTCAGGCTGTAAAATTTGAATGGAATCATCAGGAAGTAATCATCCATGGCGACGGTAGCAACCCTATTTATAGTCGCCAGGCCATCCCGATGATCAGAGATAGAAGGAAAATCAGTGGAGAAGCATATCACATCGAGCGAGTCAACGCCATAGACAAAGACAAGTGGTGGGATAACAAAATTGAGAGCATTGGTACGAGCACAGAAAAGGTCTTGGCAAGAATCTCCAGGGCATCACCAAGCCTATCCAGTTAAAGAAGCATGGAATTACTTTTGGCCTAGGTTATGAATACACTTATGAGGAGCTCAACGACTGGTCTCCATCATGGAGCGGCCCCTTCAATAAACTGGAGCACCCTATACCTCAATTAGAGCAGACTTTCAGCTATCAGATGTCATATATGGGTCAGAGGAAGACGAGACACTGGCAGCAATGAAGAACCTGCTTCTGGAGGATGATATAGATTGATGTGTTATCTTCGAGGAGGAAGGGGAGGAAGGCCCTTCCATTCAAGCTGTGAACCGGGGTGAACACCTCACCAACTGGTCAATCAGGACCACCAGTTCCCATAGAGCCTCGTGGTAGCAAGGCTAAACGACACATATGCATCGCACTTTGCTTTTAGTTGATTTTTACTTTTCAGCATTGTCTTTACTTTTGAAAAGAGCTCCAATATTTCAGACAATTATGAATTTAATCAAAAGCATTTTCCAAGTTTATCTTTATATTTCGCTCTCATTAATTTTCTCTACCATTTACTTATTTTACACAACATTACTATTACATATCTTGATGATGAACCGACGACTGTAACTTGCAACTAGACAATGCGACAAATGTACATAGGTTTAGAAGAGGATGAAATACCATAAGAGGTATTTAGGGAGGTTGAGGATTTTGAGAACAGACCTAAGTCTAACTTAGACGAAATCGAGATCAATAATCTAGGAGACGCAGAAAATGTCAAGGAAACACGTATCAGCTTACACTTGTTACCATCATAAAAGGAAGAATATACAGAGTTTTTGAAAGAATACGAAGACATATTCGCCTGGTCGTATGATGATATGACCGACCTCAGCACATCCATTGTGGATCACAAGTTTCCAACAAATCCAGCATGCCCACCGGTCAAACAAAAACTCAGAAAATTCAAGCCATACATGAGTTTGAAAATCAAGAAGAAGTCACCAAACAAGTCAAAGCCAGGGTTCTCAGAGGGGTAGAGTATCTAACATTGTTAGCCAATGTTGTGCAGTACCAAAGAAGGAAGGGAAGGTTAGAGTGTGTGTCGACTACCGGGATCTCAACCGGGCCAGTCATAAAGATGACTTTCCTTTGCCAAATATACACATACTGATTGATAATTGCGCCAAGCATGAGCTCTAGTCCTTCGTCGATTATTTTTCCAGATACCATAAGATATGGATGGATGAAGAAGATGCAGAGAAAACAACATTCATCACGCTGTGGGGAATGTACTGTTACAGAATGATGCCATTCGGTTTGAAGAATGCTGGTTGTACCTACATGAGAGCCATGACCACAATCTTTCATGATATGATACACAAAGAGATCGAGGTGTATGTGGACGACGTCATCATTAAATCTAGAAAAGTTGCATATCACATGGCAGATTTGAGAAAATTCTTCCACGGACCGAGGAGATGCAACTTCAAACTGAACCCCGCCAAGTGTGCATTCAGGGTCCCGGCCGGAAAATTATTAGGTTTCATTGTGAATCGCCGAGGAATAGAGCTGGATCCATCAAAGTTTAAAGCCATCCAAGAGTTGCCACCTCCAAAGAACAAGAAAGAGGTAATGAGTTTTCTGGGGAGGCTCAACTATATCAGGCGATTCATAGCTCAGTCCACTGTCATTTGTGAACCCATCCTCAAGATGCTAAAGAAACATGCAGCCACCAAGTGACAGATGATTGTCAAAAGGTTTTCGATAGAATAAAGGAATACTCATCAACGCCGCCATTCTTGGTTCCACCCGAGCCAGGGAGAACTCTATTGCTTTATCTTGTAGTATTGGATGGGGCATTTGGTTGTGTTTTAGGACAACATGACGAAACAGGAAGGAAGGAGTAGGCCATCTACTATTTCAACAAGAAGTCTACCCCCTACGAGGCTCGGCACTCCTTATTAGAACGCACTTGTTGTGCTGTAACCTGGGTAACTCAAAAGTTGAGGCACTATTTCTGCGCTTAAACCACTCATCTCATATCCAGAATCGACCCACTGAAGTATATTTTCCAAAAGCCTATGCCTACTGGCAAGTTCGCCAAGTGGAAAATTTTATTAAGTGAATTTTACATCATTTATATTACCCAAAAGGTGGTCAAGGACTGTAAGGCCCCGGATTTTTTGAGTAATTAAATATTTTGTCGTGCCAAGGTGGGCTAAATTTTATTAATTCATGTGAAAATGAGGGTTTATGATATGGTGGATATCAATTGGATATGTTAATAAGTGCATAAGTCTTAGTATAAGTGATTTGGGGTCTAAGGAGAGGCCTAAGTCTAAGCCAAGTTAGAAAATTGCATATTAGACGAAATCTGTAAATGAGTGCGCACAAGACCTCACTTCAAACGATCACATATCCAGATATGTAAGGAGTTGTGTGAGGAACAACCTATCAAATTAAATTCCTTTGAGTCTAGTTTCCAACGCAACAAACCGTTCATCATTTGGAGGTGTATACAGAAAGTTATGGCCATTTTACTGGCAAGGTGTCACTCGCGCAAACTTTGAAACTTCGCGCGTTCTTCGCGTGTTTGAGGCAGAATACTCAGAAAAATGCGCGAAGTATGCCAAATTTCATGCGTCTGGGGGAACATCTGTGCACCTGGAAGATTTTAATACTCCAAGACCGGTCTAGAGTGTTTCTAACTCATTTTTGGGATTGTGGCTTGCTCTCTCATTGGGGTTTCGTCCCAAATTTCATCCCTATGATCTAAGGTAAGGTTTTTAGAGTACTTTGAGTAGTTTCTACCCCTTAAACACTTACACTAACAAGGATTAATCTTGAAAATCTTTAGGTCTTCCTTCAAATCCTTGAATTCTTCAAGAACACCAAAAGTGGGGATTCTTAAAATTCTTACTACAAGAGGTACGTTTATCACCTCTAACTAATCTATGGTGATTATTTATGTATGATATATTCATTAGAACTCATGGGAAGGTGATTGGGAGCCATAAGTGTCTAACCTAGGCTATGTTGGTGTGGTAGAGATTATAAGATGGGTTTTTGGGGTATGATTCTTGCTATGATAGTATTATGTATACATGTATGCACAAATTAGGATTGTGGGTTGATTGATGAACATAAATACTTATAGATTGGGTTGGAGAAAGAAGGAAATCTTGTAAAAGAGAGTTAATAATCAAGATGCTCATCTAGTGTTTGATAAAAGGCTCAAATGAGTGGAATTATGAATATATTTCTAATATATATTTAATTTTGTTATGTCTCATAGTAGATTGGAATTGCTAGAAATTCTGGAACGTTGTAGTAACTTAAGAAAAGCTCAATCGAGGTATGTATGGCTAACTGTGATCCTTGTGAAATCGCCTTGTGTTGACGTGTGAAATTACTTGATATCCATGTGGGGATTTTTGTACAAATCTTGTGATTTACACTTGTATGGTAACATCCTCTGGAAAAGGTTGAGGAACATGTGATTAAAATAACTCTTGAATGATGAAACCGAAATTATGGTGGTAACAATATATGGTTGGCCATGGACACCCATTGTGGTAACTCGGATTGTGTACAAATGGATGAATATGAGGAAATTGTTGTTACTACTTTTGGGAATACTTTACCCCTTGTTCTGGTTCTATCTTAACAATGTGCTATAGTTGATTTCTTGTATTTGTTGCTGTGTTGTATATTGTTTGTGAATTGAAACTGTCAGGCGGGGTCGGGTTGCGCGCCGCAACATGGTGAAATAAGGTGTGGGATGGTGCGATAAGGGTGGCCGAGGTAATAAGGGTGAAAAAAAATGATCCAATATCGAAATGAATTGAAATCATAAAATGATCAATGTGGAATTGTGAAAGGAGACAGCAGGAGAGTTTGTAATCTGTGGGACACTGATTGCCCCTTTGTTTGTCTAATTGTATAACTTATTTGTGAAGTGCTTGGTTGTTGTTTCTATTTTCGTTCAGCCTTCTACTTGTATATATATCATTGGCTTGAGTTTACTTGGGATGGAATTTGTTCATACATGCCAGTACAATTCAAAGGAGGATGTTTTTCGACGGAGCCACAAATTTCAAAGGAGTCAGTATAGGAGAAATTTTGGTATCAGAAACTGGTCAGCATTACTCAGTGTCTACCAAGCTCAGATTCCCCTGCAGCAACAATATGGCCGAGTACGAAGCCTGCATCTCAGGGCTCAATCTGGCCATTGACATGAATATTCAGGAACTATTAGTAATCAGAGACTCGGACCTGCTCATTCATCAGGTTTGAGAAGAATGGGCAACCTAGAATTCCAAGATACTCCCCTATCTACACCATGTACAGTAGTTAAGGAAAAGATTCAGAAAGACGGAATTCCAGCATGATCCAAGAACACAGAATGAGTTCACCGATGCTTTAGCTACTTTATCATCTATGATCCGGCATCCAGATACAAACTTTATTGATCCATCCAGGTCAAGATTCATGAACAACCAGCTTATTGTGCTCACGTCGAGGAAGAAGTCGATGGGAAACCTTGATTCCATGATATCAGGGAATATTTGACTACACGAGAGTATCCAGAACTTGCCAGTGCTACTCAGAAATGAACACTTCGGAGATTGTCCAACAAGAATTTTACAGCGGAGGAATCATGTATAGGAGGACTCCTGATTTGGGATTATTAAGGTGTGTCGAAGAAAAAGAAGTAACCAGACTATTGGAGGAAGTGCACGCAGGGACATGTGGAATGCACATGAATGGTTTCGTCTTGACAAAGAAGATACTCTGAGCAGGTTATTTTTGGATGACTATGGAGACGGATTCCATTCATTACGTCCAAAAATGCCACCGATGCCAAATACACACTGATATGATAAAAGTACCTCCAAACGAGCTTACTGAAACAAGCTCGCCATGGTCGTTCGCCGCGTAGGGTATGGATGTCATTGGACCAATCGAACTAGCCGTGTCAAATGGGCAGAGGTTCATACTAGTGGCAATTGATTACTTTACCAAAGGGGTTGAAGCAGCATCATACAAGGCAATCACCAAGAAAGTAGTTGCAGATTTCGTTCGAGATCGTATGGTTTGTCGGTTAGGGGTTCCAGAATCAATAATCACCGACAACAGCTCCAACCTCAACAGCGACCTGATGATAGCAATGTGTGAAACATTCAAGATCAGACACAAGAACTCTACTGCTTACAGACCTCAGATGAACGGAGCTGTAGAAGCAGCCAATAAGAATACCAAGAAGATACTAAGAAAAATGATTGAAAAGCACAAGCGGTGGCATGAGAAATTGTTGTTCGCTTTATTGGGATACCGTACCACGTCCCAGACATCAACTGGGGCCACCCCTTACATGCTGGTTTATGGTACAGAGGCGATCATTCCCGTCGAGGTAGAAATTCCATCCTTAAGAGTCATATAGGAAGCAGAATTAGATGATGCGGAATGGGTCAAAAGTCGCTACGAGCAGTTAGCCTTCATCGATGGGAAGAGAATGAATGTTGTCTATCATGCTCAATTATATTAGAACAGAATGTCCAGAGCCTTCAACAAGAGAATTAGACCAATGAATTTTACACCAGGGCAGTTGGTGTTGAAGAAAATATTTCCACATCAAGATGAAGGCAAAAGGAAATTCTCTCCCAAGTGGCAGGGTCCATACATGGTCCACCGGGTTCTAACTGTTGGAGCCCTTATTCTCGCAGAACTGGACGGAGAAATCGGACCGAAGCCTATCAAATCTGACTTAGTGAAGAGATACCACATTTGAGCATTATGTTTTCCTTTATGATGTAATTTGAACTACACCTGACATGATTCCCGTTTAAGAGGGGATACGTAGGCAGCCCTATGGATTTGGTCACATTTTAATAAAAATTCCATTTTCCCCGCTATTGGAACTGGGGCAATATTTTAAGGAGGACCCTCAAAATTCTGAAGTCAATGTTTTAGTCTCTTCATCAGCGCTGACCCAGCAAACTGGGGCAAAATTTTAAGGGATTGTTCCGCGTTCAGTTGTTCAGCATAGCCGTCAGCAGTGTCAGCCTAGTAAACTGGGGCAAATTTTTAGGAGGACCCTCAAAAATTTGAAGCAAGCGATGTCGTCGTGTCTTGAACCACGTCACAGTTCGTTGGTGCATCCAAAATAAAAGCATTCTTTATATATATACGTACTTCCATTATATTTCTAAGTCATGCATAAACATCACTTGCACCACAATCGTTTAGCAACGCTACCCCCATGATATTGGACGCCAAAAGCTGGAGGATACGAGCTAACCTTTCTCCCACAGAACTCACAAGTTTTTTTTAATGCAGGAATTCAGGTTACGGATCAAAGCACATTCGCTTCTCAAAGACCATAACCCTCGTAGGGTCACTATCCACAATCCCCAGCAGTCCTAATATTTCAAAACCGTCTACCAGCTAAGAAAACTTACTACTGCTCGTTCATTTATACTTCCATATTGCATAAGGATCCTATATGCCTTTTCAAGACTAAGCTCTGTCTCTATCTGTATTTTTGCATAAGGCTAATCTCTGCCTTCCGAGGTTAAGCTCTACCTCCATCCTGCATAAGGCTACTATCTGCCTTTCGAGACTAAGATCTGTCTCCATCTGAATTTTTGCATAAGGCTAATCTCTGCCTTCCGAGGTTAAGCTCTACCTCGATCCTGCATAAGGCTACTATCTGCCTTCTGAGTCTAAGCTTTGTCTCCATCTGCATTTTTTGCATAAGGCTAATCTCTGCCTTCCGAGGTTAAGCTCTTCCTCCATATTGCATAAGGCTCCTATCTGCCTTTCGAGACTAAGCTCTGTCTCCATCTGCATTTTTTGCATAAGGCTAATCTCTGCCTTCCGAGGTTAAGCTCTACCTCAATCCTGCATAAGGCTACTATCTACCTTCCGAGACTAAGCTCTGTCGCCATATGCATTTTGCATAAGGCTACCCTCTGCCTTTCGAGGGTAAGCTCTGCCTCCATATTGCATAAGGCTCTTATCTCCTTTCGAGACTAAGCATTGTCTCTCCCCTGTATGGCTGAAATATCGCCGCTTTATTTTTCGACTGGCGGAAATATTGCCACCTGCATTTTTCTCATCTGGCTGAAATATCGCCACCTGCATTTTAAATTCTCGCTCTGGCTCAAAGATCGCCACCCTCTGCATTCATTTGGCTGAAAGATTGCCACCTTCTCATGGGCTGAAAAATCGTTGATTCGTTCAAAGGCATCATAGTTCTTAGGCACTATCTACATAGCCCGAGAACATCATTTCATGGCCTGCAAACCATTACTTTTATGCTCTTCATGGCCCAGGACGTCATGGTTTGAGGACACCATCCTAACCGTCCAAGGACAAACATTCATGGTCCAATGGGCACTTGCATCACATTTAAATTACACAAATATATATATATATATAAATATATATATATATATATATATATATATATATATATATATATATATATATATATATATATATATATATATATATATATATATATATATATATATATATATATATATATATATATATATGCACATCACGCATTTATATGTGTTTCGGCTGGCTCACGCCCGTCTCCAATACTCCACAGTTTGTCCCATTCCAAGCACCCGCTCAGACTTAACCATCGCGTCCGTTTTTTCGAATTCCCATTGGCATGCTCCGTCAATGGTTCCTGAACTACATATAGCCTGATTCTTATAAAACCGGGGATATGTAGGCAGCTCAGATACCAGAGCGCGATCAATATCCTTTTACAATCGCCAGCTCCGATCAAAATTGGCCACATTATCTATACCCGACAACTCGTTCATCCTCCAAGGGTAAAGTGGGGAAGCTGTTGGTGCTCAATTTTTTCTTATATATTTTATACTCAAAATATTCTCAAAAATATCATGTACAAGCATCCACAAAGGTTTTGGTACTATTTCACATTTTAAGGATTTTTAAATCAATTTATGGCCTATTTTTGCACTACAAAATCCATTAGTTATTCCGAAAATTTATTATTTTGGTGATGATTTATTTTAATCTCTTATTTACACAAAAATATAATTTACACGATTTTTACATAATTTTACAAGTTCATTTGGTACTTCTTAACTTAAATTGCATAAAATTGTAATTTTAGCGTATTTCTCGATTTAATAGCATTTTTAATCATAAAATAATTTCTAATATTTTTAGATTAATACTTATGCTTTGTTTAATAACTCAGTATTTTAAATTGGATTTAAACATCGTTTGCTATTTTATAAAATTCCAAATAAGGGAAAATTGGCTATTTAAATTATAGCCCCTTTTATTTCAATTGTAGCCTAATTTCCAACCCCAATTACAATACCCAATTTATTAAATAAACAAACCCACGCCCCATTAAAATAACCCGCCCCGGTCCCCCTTTTAAATCGTGGTCGTTGATCATTTAGATCAACGGCCCACAATAACCCTTCCTTAATTAAACCCCAATACAACCCCAACCCTATATCATTTTACCAAACCCGTCGCCCTTGTATCCCTCTGTTCCCAAATGCTCTCAACCCCATTATGAAACCCTAGCCGCCTCCACTCACTTTCTGACCCCTTTTCACCGGAAAATATTGCTTTCCAGGTTTCATGCAACCTGTACTCACCCCTCAATCCCTTCTACGACCCCTTTTTTCGAAGGTCGAAACCTTATTCTGAAGACCACCATCCCATAGGTCCTCTAACATGATTTGTACGATCATGTCTGGTCTCTCTCCGAACCTTAATGTTGTGAGTCCATTGTCGCCTCGAAGCTAGCCAAATCCAAGCTTTCTCATTCTCAAGGGTTCTCTCTGAACCCCTAAATCACCAAGGTTCTTCTGTGTTTCTCTTTACGATATAATTTAGATCTACTTGATTTTCTAAAGCGTCAAAGTGTTTTCCATTTTCTTACCGATTTTACCATTAAACTGTTCATCTTCCTAAAATTAGGGTTTCTCCGATTTTCCTTTTAACTACTCTACTGTGATTTCTTTGCTTTCGCTATGACTTTCTATTTTTATGCAAATGTTTTCAAATTTGATCCCTTTCCCTGACCCCCTATTTTATGTTAGTATTGTTTTGGACTAGAGTGGTAGTCTATTGCCACCTTTAGTTCAGAATTAGGTTATTCTAAACTTCTACTCAAATCAGTCTCATTCCCTCACCCTCATTTATGTGTTGACCTTGACTTAGGTCTGTTGATGTCCTAAACATCATATAGGCCTAAGTCTGACTTAATTCAAGTATGCTCTTATTTGTTTAAGCCATGTAAAAGGTCAGGGGTGTGCCAGCCCTGTTCATGGCTAGGTATGACCACCTTTTTCATTGGTCCTCCTCTAATCCCTCATTTTACACTTACTCTTAGTTCATTAAGTCCTACCCCCCTCTGGTAAGCCATGCTTAGGGACCCTCGAGTTCCCTCTGAACTTTGATACCTAAGGGCTGGTAATTCTACACCTTGATCTACTCTAATAATTATTTTAGGGTGTAAGCATTGCCTAGGCTTCCCGAAAGCCCTTGGAACATTGAAACACTCAAAGAGAAGCCTTGGAATCTGGAGCCCGGATTTGGTCAAATGCATATGTTGGACATTAAGGTTGCTTTGAGCTTCCTCGGGTCTGTTTTAGCTTTGATGTACTTATTTCTTTAGTCTTTACTGTCCATTAATGTAACAAGCTTTGTAAAAAAGAATTTGGGAGATATAGTGAAAATGGTGTGGGAGGGGTTTACATTGTCATTAATCATATAAAAATCATGCCTATAGGGTTTTTATATTGCTAATCATATAGAAACCATGCCTATAAGATTTCAATATTGCATCTCGTGTAGAAATCATGTCTATAGGATTTCAATATCGCAAATCACTTAAAAATCATGCCTATCGGAGCTTAACATTACATCTAGAAATCCTGCTCATAAGTCTTTAACATTCTGTAATCAAGTGTATATAGAAATCGTGTCTATATGAACCACAAAAAAGGGCTGTAGGCAAACAATAGGTTCCTTGAACGTTTAAAAGAAACAACAAATCAATTCGTAGATGTCATGCCTATAGGGTTCAAACTCGCCTAATTTGTTAGAAGCTCTCAATAAAAAGTATGTCCAATACAGTCTATTTTGAAATCTGACTTAATCTGCCTTTTACACTATTTTAAATACATAGGACTCTTTTAATGTCCAAACTTGCGTTCTTTTTCTGAAACCGACCTTCTTTTCTGATTTCCTGCATAGTTTTTTACTTCGATGCTTTTTCTTGCACCATTTTACTTAAGTAGTTTGGCTATCTTATAAGCCATTTCTGAACTTCTGCAAATCCCAAATTTCTGTTCCAAATCGTCGCTTTCTGAAATTGATGGGTTTCAAAAAAATGCTTTATGTTTCGACAAACCAGATCCGGGGGGCTGAAAGTAGACTTATTATCCAAATTTATGTGTTACACTAATCTATCCATTATCAGTTTTAAACTCAAAGACCAAATCAGTAATTGCAAGTCATGCTAAACTAATTGCTGTTGTGATTTGCGGGGTTTTGTATGAGCTTTTGAATGTATGATTGTATATCCTTATGTGCTATTTGTTTTAGTTGACGCCTTAACATTTTTACCTTTGAAACTCCATATATTTCTTATCCTTCTTCCTCCTTTAAGGATTAGAAGTGTTAATACCCCGGGACTAATAGGTTGGGACGGGTTTTAGCATGCAATAATTAAACGATACTAAACGCGCTTAAAATACCTTAACGGGGTGGGAAGGGTAGAGTATGGAGATGACGACGATTCGCTAATATCATAAAGCGACCCCTCTTTGGGAATATGTGCGGGATATTGCATCGAATGAACCATATTACAATTAAACCTAGTACACCCCCTTTTACCTTTATTTCGTTTAAATATTTTCTCTAAAATTTCCCTTTTACTTGCGCTATTCTTCTTTCAAAATTATCCACTAGCTTGTATTCTTTATATGCTCATTTTTCTTGTATATTTCTATGCTTCTTAAAGTCACATCTAAGGAAGGCCGGGAACCACACTAGTGGATCTTGAGGGGTGCCTAACATCTTCCCCTCGAGATAATTTCAAGACCTTACCCGAACTCTGGTTTTTATTCAAAATCTTCTTTTTCTTCTTAAAGTGTCCTAATGCACTATAATCATTAGGTGGTGACTCTTCAAACTCTGTAGCCCAATTCCCAAAAGGGAATAAGAGTTTTTTGTCCATAATGTCGTAAACCCGATTTCTCCCTTTTAGGGGGGGGGGGGGAAGTGGGCGTCGATACAAGTCTTGCCTTGTATTTGTCAATAGTACCATCGTCTTTCATTTTCTTCTTGAAAATCCATATAGAAACCAACGTTTTGTTACCTGGAGGAAGATCGACCAATTCCCAAGTATGATTGCTCAATATGGATTCTATTTCACAATAGATAGCTTCTTTCCAGTATTGTGCCTATGAGGAAGACAATGCTTCCTTGAAGGTATGAGGTTCATTTTCTAACAGAAAAGTCAGGAAATCTGGACCGAATGAAGTAGATGTCCTTTGATGTTTACTTCTTCTCGAATTTTCCTCATTAGGCATACCATCTGTTGTTTCCTCCCGAGGTTGTTTTGAGTTTTGGCAGGTCACTTCACTTTCCTTTTTATATGGAAAGATAGATTCAAAGAATTCAGCATTATCTGATTCTATTATTGTATTAATGTGAATCTTAGGATTTTCTTATTTATGAACCATAAAACGATATTCCTTGCTATTAGTCACATATCCAATAAACACAATCAACCATTTTTGGACCTATCTTAACCCTTTTAGGTTTAGGTACTTGTACCTTAGCTAAACACCCCCACACCTTGAAGTATTTCAACCTAGGCTCCCTTCCTTTCCACTTCTCATAAGGAACGGACTGTGTTTTACTATGAGGTACATGGTTGATTATTCGGTTAGCTGTAAGTATAGCTTCCCCCCACAAGTTCTATGGTAAGCCAGAACTTATCAGTAATGCATTAATCATCTCCTTTAATGTTCGATTCTTTCTCTCCGCAATTCCATTAGATTGTGGAGAGTAAGGGGCAGTTGTTTGGTGAATAATGCCATTTTTCAATCATATTTCTTCAAAAGGAGATTTATATTCGCCACCCCTATCACGTCTTATCATTTTGATCTTTGTATTTAGTTGCGTTTCAACTTCATTCTTGTATTGCTTGAAAGCATCAATTGCCTCATCTTTACTATTAAGTAAATAAACATAGCAGTATCTCGTGCTATCGTCAATAAAAGTAATAAAATACTTTTTCCATCGCGAGATGGTGTTGACTTCATGTTGCAAATATCTGTGTGAATTAAGTCTAAAGGACTTGAATTCCTTTCAACAGACGTATAAGGATGTCTGGCATACTTTGATTCCACACATATTTTACATTTAGAATTAATGCAATCAAATTTTGGCAATACTTCTAGATTTATCATCTTTCGCAATGTTTTGAAGTTTATGTGACCTAAACGTGAATACAATAAAGTGTTTGACTGAAGTAAGTAAGAAGAAACATTCTCTTTATTGGTAGGAATTGCTATTACATTTAGCTTAAGGCCCTCATTCAAGTACCCTTTTCCTGCATACATATCGTTCTTACTTAGTACAACACTATTAGAAAAAAAATACATTTGAATCCATTCTTGACAAGAAGTGGGTTAGACACAAGATTCTTGCGAATTTCTGGAACATGGAGGAGTTGGTTTAGAGTCACTGTTTTTCCTGATGTCATCTTCAATGCAATCTTGCCAACCCTTTCAATTTTGGCCGTAGATGAATTTCCTATGAAGATTGTCTCGTCGGGTCCTGTGAGAGCATAATAAGAAAATAATTTCTTGTTAGAACACACATGAAGGGTGGCTCCAGAATCTATCCACCATTCTTTCGGATTTCCTACCAAGTTGCATTCAGACAATATGGCACATAACTCATCCATTTCATCTTCAACCATGTTTGCTTGATTCTTTTTCTTCTTATCATTCTTTGGCGCACGACAATCCACTGCCTTATGCCCTATTTTTCAACAATTGTAGCAATTACCCTTGAACTTCTTCTTGCTTGGGTAATTCTTCGGTCCAGAGGCCTTCTCCCTCTTCTTATTTTGTGGTGCCTCCTCAACAACGTTTGCCCCCATTATAGTCAAGTGTCCACGTGACTTCTTTTTAACATTTTTGTTGTCTTCTTCTATCCTTAGTAGAACAATAAAGTCTTCTAATGTCATCTCCTTTCGCTTGTGTTTAAGATAGTTCTTAAAATCCTTCCATAACAGAGGTACCTTCTCAATGAAAGCAGCGACTTGAAAGGCTTCGCTTATGGCCATACCTTCAATAACAAACGCATAATTAGTAATAAGATATATCTTATTAATAAAATTATTGACTCGGGTCATACATTCAGCAAGAAGGTCATGTACAATGACTTGTAGTTCTTGGACTTGAGTTATGACCGACCTAGTGTCAATCGTCTTGAAACCCAAGAACCTTGCAGCCACGAACTTCTTAAGTCCGGCATCCTCAGTCTTATACTTCTTCTCAAGCGCATTCCATAATACTTTTGAAGTTTCCATGACACTATAGACATTTTACAATTCATCTTCCAAACAACTCACAATGTAGTTTCTGCACAAGAAATCAGAATGTTTCCATGCCTCAGTTACAACAAGTCGTTCATCATCCGGAGTGTTTTCTACCAAGATCGGAGGATCTTACTTGATGAAACGTTGCATACTCAATGTAGTAAGATAGAAGAGCATCTTCATTTGCCAGCGTTTGAAGTCAATACAGGAAAATTTTTCGGGTTTTTCTGCCATCATAGCACGGGCAGGAGTAGAACGGCTTGACGAGGCAGCAACACTCGTTACACTAGCACCCGTTCCCGCTACACTTCCATTAGTTTAGTTTTCATTCGTCATATTTCTGTAAAGTTGAAAACAATATAGAACTTTGTTAAATCAGTGAAGTTTTGATATCTTCAAACTGAATACCACACCAAACATATAACACGTAACAATGGTGAAGTTTTTATATACTTCAAATCCGTACGTTTATTATTCCGGCAAAGTTTTTATGTACTTTAAACCGGACAGAAACAAATATTTGGAGTAGAAAGCAACAAGGCTTTAGTCTCCAACAAAGTATATGGTAAATAGTTTAATAATCAACACAGAAACATTAGCAATTAAAATTCCTTAAGCTTGTGAGCTTTACTACGTTAAAAAATAAAATCAGAAAACCTGTTAGAAGAATAAAGAAATGTAAAAATAGTAAAGAATTAGAAATATTTCGAGCCCACAATTTTATTGTGCGTCCTTAAGGAATTTTAACCCCCTCACACGTTGCCAAGGTAATGGATTAGATCCTCCCAAGATAAAACGGAATAAACATTCCTACAATTGTGGCAATACAAACCGCAGGATACCAACAAACTCAAAAAAAGGAGCAAAATCACACTTACGAATTTGAGAGAGAGCGTGTGAATTAAGATGCAGTATATTCAGAAAGAAAGAATTTATGGAGTGTTTTTTCGTGTGTTTTAGATGCAGCCTTGCCTCAGAATTTATAGGAAAATATCATAAGAGGTGTCTGGAAAAAGGTGCCTTTTCAGAAATAGGCAACCTGCCGCGATTACGGTAGAACCGCGGTCAGAGATGCTCTTTGGAACTGACTGTCGTAGTTCTACCGCGGTCGTGGCAGAAATGCGACCAGCTAAGTTCTAGCGTATTTTCAGTAGTGATTTCGCATTTAATTAATTATTAAATAACTAAATAAGTTTTGTTCAAAAATAATCTTATCGATCATTTGACAAATCCAAATCCAAAGCCAAAGCCGAAGCCGAGCGATCGACGATGACGCGTGGGTTCATTCTCTTCTACTCCTTTTAAGAGCTTTAAGAAGTGATTCTATATATAAGTACACAAGTGTGGTTGTCCCTCACCAATGAGGGACAAAGTGCAAGACAAAAGTTCACTTATTCAAATTTTTATTTTTCCTCCATTCACAATTCACAATTCACAATTCTTCTACTTTAAAGCTAAATGAATTGGTTACTTAAGTAAGAGAAAAACTGGCTATATGGAGGTATCACTCTCCCACAAGAAGCACCTTGCAATGGATAGGAAACAAGAAGTTGGGTGTTGTTGTTTATGGAGCCATGATTTACTATACATGGCAAGCTAGGAATTGGAAGATATTCAGAAAATTAAATGTAAATAGTGAGTTCATAGTTTTACAGATCTAAAAAGAATTTTTTTAGAACTTAGGGTGAGAATTAGCAATTGTACAGGTTCTATGAGAGCTAGACACTGTCCAGTTTTGATTACTAGGCTCTGTAATTAGATTATATATCAATGGATTTGTGTTTCTGAGATCTAGAATTCTGAGCATCCTTCCTAGAAGGTAGTTTGGGAAGTAGATGCTCTTAGTTTGTAAAGCTTTTGGTTGTTACGGTAATACTCACAGTTTATTACCAAAAAGAAATAATGGCCATTGTAGTTGGCTGGTTAGATTCATGAATGATGAGTAAGAAGCATGATATTACAAGTTTCAGTCGTTGGATATAAAACTGTGGGCACTTAAAAGTAAAAGCACCAAATCAGTCGTTCTACGGCCTTCCCCTGCTCCCACACGAAAAAGACCTTACTGTTTGATTTACATTATCTCTCTTTATCGGTAATGTGATCGACTGCATAAAACACACATTCAACTTCTTTAGCCAGACAGTGATATTTTCGTTATTAATTTGTCTCTTAAAACCCATCTTTATTTGGCAATTTTGTCGAACAGGTCTTGAAGGAATATTAGACCAAAGTAAACTGATCCAAGTACGGGAAGATGCAGAACCACAACATTTTTTAACTCAGAATCTCAATAATTTCAAGGTGCATGTCCGAGACCATATTGCTAGAACACCGCCTGTTTGGTAAAATGCCTGAACGAGATGTTATATTAGGAGCCCGTAGTTCTTTGATAGAAACCAACGGGAGGACGTAACCTGTTAAGTTTGGGATGCAGTTTAGGTTTGACACATACTTTAGAGATGCTTTCGACTATTTACTCGAGAATGAATGTGAGAAGAAATACAGAAACTTGGCATTACAAGAGAAATAGAGGAACACGAAAAATTTCAAATTTCTGCAGCATTGTCCAACAGAAAATATACTCCTAAGTACTATATTCTTTTCCTCTCTTTTCATTATTAGCTTTGCCTTTGGTTCAGCGTGGAAACCAAACAACAACAACAACAACAACAACTACCCAGTATAGTCCCACAAAGTGGGGTCTGGGGAGGGTAATATGCAGACGGGTCTTACCCCTACCGAAATGGCAGAGAGGTTGTTTCCATTCGACCCTCGGCTCAATCGTGGAAACCAAAGACAATAAAAATAAAAGAAGCATTACCAAATATTATCAATGGTGCAATGCAAAAAATGCATGAAATTTACAAACAGTAGAAGGCACTTGTTGCTTCATCCTCTTCTTTTCCAACGTCTTTTCTTTGCCTTAAACTCCATAACCATCCTGTATCCTTCTTCGTTGACAATTCTCACAAACCATTTTGGTCTCCCTGTTAAGAAAATCACATATGCCATAAACAATCCAAACACCATTCCACAACCATATCCTATTGCCACTGCTTTCCATTCCATCAAACCTGGATCTTCTTCTTCTTCAGCCTCAAATGGAGGAGGTTGCTGGGGCGTATCCGTATCTCCACAGTTTTTTGACAAAGGAAATCCACATAATCCAGCATTTCCTGAATATGAGTCATTTTCTAATGTATCAAGCTGCGGACCTCTAGGTATGCGCCCGATCAGATGGTTCTGTGAGAGATTCATGACAGCAAGGAATTTCAGAGTTGCAAGTTGTTGTGGAATCTTCCCTGAGAGTTGGTTTGACGACAGGTCTAACGATTCAAGAACAGATAAATTTCCAAAGGACTGAGGTATTTAACCAATAAGTCTGTTATGTGACAAATTCAAACCTCGAATTGAACCAAGATTGCCAATGTATTTTGGTACATCACCTTCAAATTTGTTACTTGAGAAATCAATGGTTGCAAATATAGAAAGAATCCTCACAAGTTCAATCTGATTCCCTTTTATAGCGACTGTCACAGAATCATGGAATGTTTCTCCAATATAAAATGTGGGAGTTCCCCTTCGATTTGATATCATCATGGCTTTCAAATTCCTGAAAAACCTTTCTGGAAAATTCCCGGTGAAGTCATTATAAGAGAGATCAAGGATTTTCAACTCAGAGAATAAGACTTTGTTTCTTGAAGTGGTAATCGGGCCGTGTAACCTATTGGATCTCAAACTGAGAACCTATAGCCTAGGAAGTGTTCCCAACCATTTTGGAAATGTATCATTCAACAAGTTTTCTCCAAGATCAAGTACCTCCAGCGCTCTGCAATTGGCCAGGGTTTTTGGCGATGTTCCTTCTAGTTTATTATTCCGCAAATTGAGACTTCTCAGAGTACTTTCCCTACCAAACTTTGTTGGAACTGTCCCATGAAATTGATTATAGTGCAGGTCCAACACTGAGAGACTTCTGCTCATGTTTACCAAACATTTTCGAATTACTCCACTAAAGTTGTTACTGGACAAATCAAGAATTACAAGGGTACTCATGCGGCATAACGGTGAAGGTAACTTCCCGGTAAAGTTATTTTTTGAGACTATGAAGAAGAACATGTGGGGAGGTGGAGCGGGTAATTCTCCTTGAATCAAGTTCGATCCAAGATCGAGATAAACAAGACCTTCAAAGTCATGAAGTGGGTCAATAGCAGTTAGAAAATTGCTCGAAAGATTCAGATAAAACAATGAGCTTTGCCAATCAGACCACGCCCAATCAGGAATTTTGCCATAGATCTAGTGGTTGCAAAGATCTAATTGGCCAATACTTGTTGCAGCTTGTAAGAAATTTAATTCCCTTATATTGCAGGAAGATGCAAACAATCTTCCAATAGAACTGGGCAAGGCCATATCTTTGTGGCTGGAAAACACCGACAGATTGTTAAAAGAAAGACCAAGACGTCTAAGTTGTTTGCAGTTTGAAAACATACCAATGTCTAGACCACCAGAAAAGTTGTTCGTAGAAAGATCTAGTGTTGTCAAGTTCACAAGTTAGGAGAATGATCTTGGGATAGGTCCCTGCAGCTTATTGTCACCAACATCAAAGAACTTCTAGCTAGTTGTTCCAAATCCCTTAAGTTGACCAGTAAGGTGATTGGCTCTCATCAATAAGAATTTTAAGGAAGGAAGATCAAATATCCAAGATGGTATTTCCCCAGTAAGCAAGTTATCTGATAGGAAGAGCAAGATGAGGTTGGGAAATCCGGTGGTGATGGGAGGAATAGGACCTGTAATTGAACAATTAGTGAGGTCTAAACTTTCAAGCTTTGCCAGGTTTGTAACTGAGGATGGAAACAACCCTGTGAACAAGTTATCTGCAAGGGATATGATTTGAGCTTGGTGAGTTACTAAAAATATTTGGAATATCACCACCAAAGTTGTTAGATGAAATATCAAATTCAACCAGTTGCACCAGATTTGAGATTGTTGATGGAAGTGAACCCATTGAAGTTTTTAAAGAAGAGGCGCAAATTATTGAGCTCTGTTAGATTCCCTATAGATTGAGGAATGGTTCCAGAGAAGTAGCAACTTGACAAATCCAGGAAACTTAAAGAGTTGAGATGACCAATAGCATCTGGTACATTCCCGGAAAAGCCTGATGAAGAAAGATGTAACTCCTTTAAAGAGCTGCTACTGTTCCACTTAATCGTTGGCAAATGTCCTGTGAGATCCGAGTTGCTTCCTAAGTTAAGCTTTTGTAGTCTTGGCAAATGAAAAATTTCATCAGGGATTTTCCCAGACAATTCTGTGCTGAGAAGATTCAGAACTTCCAAGGAAGAGGAGAAGTTTGATGGCAGTACTGAAGAGATGTATGTAGAGGTGAGGTGAAGCTCTTTTAGTTGGGTTAAGTTTTGAAGGAGGAATTGGAAAGTGTGAGGTCCAAATCTCAACTCCTCAAGACCTGCGGAGAGATCAAGTGAGATCAACTTAGATAGGTATGATACTTGTGAAGGGATTCTACCTGGAAAGCCTGAATTCGAGAGATTAAAATGTCTCAAACTTGGGAACCAGCCAAATTTGCCTGAAATTTTGGAAGGGGAGAAATCATTGTATGCTAAATTAAGCTTCCGCAGATGAGAAAGTTGGAAGAGGGTGCTGTTGGAATCAATAGTCCCATGAAGTTGGCAGCAACTAAGATCAAGCCCAGTTATTTGACCAGTAATTTTATGACATATTACTCCATCCCAGTTACAGCAATCATCGCTTTTATTCCAGGAAATTGTCTTTGGGTAGGGAAGCTGACCATTGGATTCACAATCAGCAGAAGAAGATTCTTCTATGATCAGTTTAAGCTTTAATTGCTGCAATGCCAATCTCTGATCTTGGTTGCACAAAACACTTTAAAGAACGATGATTGGATACTCCAACACAAAAACCAGGACAAGAAATAGGCAACCCATCTGCAAAAATTGAATATTTTCACTTAAAAGTACAGAGAATTATACATCTTCTTCAGATCAAAAATTAATGTTACCTCTGTAGAGTGTATTGCATCAACTGAAAGTAGGGGAATGTACAAGCAATTCAGACTGAACCAGGAACAAGATTTATACCCCCCTGAGTTTCAACACATCTCCTTGAATCCTTCTAGAACAAGTAATTAAATCCTCAAGTACATCGTCATTGATATTCAAATCTTGAAGCAGCTTACCAATTTGTAGGTTTGTCTATATCTTAAATGTCAACTCTATTGTTTTCTTTCTGACTGACAGTTGGGATTCCTTCAATTATTTATTCACATTCAAATGGAGAAATACTTCATTGGAATTAATGATTGCGGCTGTATAAATGACAAGACACTCGGCAGCCAGTGATTTGATCAATGAAAAGCTGGAGTGACCAGGATTCAAATCCCAGCAGAGATGAGGCTCAAAACTAATTCCTTGACTCCTTCTAGAACAAGTAAAATCCCCAAGAATTGCAGTCAAAGGTGCATAGAGGTTTGTTTAGTTGTTTATATATTAAATGTCAACTCTCTTGCTTTGTTTGATAGGAATTCCTTTATTTGTGTTATCTGGCTGGCATTCACAAGCAGCAAGATGCTTATGGGATTTAATGATTGCGGTTGTAAAATAATGAAAGACGCCAATTTTCTTGTTCTTTTTACTGATTGTTTTTTGGAGGCGAAGAGCGTGCCGGAAGCCTACATCAGAGTAATCAAAGACATGTACAATGGAGCTATGACTAGGGTTAGGACGGTGGGTGGTGAATCAGGCCATTTTCCAGTGGTTACGGGGCTCCATCAAGGATCGGCGCTGAGCCCTCTCTTGTTTGCCTTAGTGATAGATGCTCTTACCCGTCATATTCAAGGGGATGTGCCGTGGTGTATGTTATTTGCTGATGATATAGTATTGATTGATGAGTCGAGGGCAGGAGTTATTGAAAGGTTAGAGGTATGGAGGCGGACTCTCGAGTCTAAAGGTTTCAAAATAAGCAGATCTAAGACAGAATACCTGGAGTGCAAGTTTAGCGTCGATCCGAGCGAAGTAGGCAGGGAAATGATGATTGGCTCTCAGGCCATCGCCAAGAAGGACAGCGTCCGTTATCTTGGGTCAGTGATTCAGGGGGACGGTGAGATTGACGGGGACGTCACACACTGTATAGGAGCAGGGTGGGCTAAGTGGAGGCTTGCATCAGGAGTCCTGTGTGACAGGAAAGTCCCACACAAACTCAAGGGGAAATTCTATAGAGCCGTGGTTAGACCTGCGATGCTGTATGGGGCGGAGTGCTGGCCCGTGAAGAATTCGCATGTTCAGAGGATGAGGGTCGCGGAGATGAGAATGCTTAGGTGGATGTGCGGGCGCACCAGGTTAGATAAGATTAAGAATGAAACTATTCAAGCGAAGGTGGAGGTGGCCCCGGTGGACGAGAAGATGCGTGAAGCGCGACTGAGGTGGTTCGGGCATGTGCGGAGAAGAAGTCCAGATGCTCCGGTGAGGAGATGCAAGCGGCTGGAGATCGTTGGCGGTCGGCGCGGCAGAGGGAGGCCCAAGAAGTATTGGGGAGAGGTGATTAGGCAGGACATGGCTAGGATGCAGGTTTCCGAGGACATGACCCTTGATAGGAAAGTATGGAGGTCTAGAATCAGTGTTGTAGGATAGGGGCCACTAGAGTTTCCCGTTCGCCCATCCCGGGGATGGGGGTGGATCAGCAGGGTTACTCATAGATGAGTTGTGTCTATTGTACGTTACTATTACTTGCTATTGCGTGTTGGTATTTTATTTCCTTTGTTCGGTTTATTATTAACGCTATTTGTGCTGGAATTTCTAATGCACTAATGCTATACTGTTTCTGATTTGTTTTTGTCTCTGTTTTGTTTTACTGCAGTTTTTCACCTAACCATATGAGCCGAGGGTCGATTGGAAACAGCCTCCCTGCCCTTCCGGGTAGGGGTAAGGCTCGTCTACATATTACCCTCCCCAGACCCCACCTGGTGGGAATGTACCGGGTAGTTATTGTTGTTGTTGTTGTTGTTTTTACTGATTGTTTGACTAACAAGACCCAAAATTTACAATGCAGCCCATCTGCAATATGATTCAATATTACCTCTTTATAGACTATATTGCATCAGCATCTGCTAGTGTGATAATGTATGAATAATTCAAACTGGGACAAGAGCAAGATTTTATCCCAGCAAGATAGTAATGGAATTAATGATTGCAGTTGCAAGAGTTGACAAAACACCTTTACTTTCATATCCTTCTACTCCTACGACGACATGGATATCAATGTAGTACTTCACAATAATACCTAATTTCATTCAATAATGCAACTAAAACTAATCAAGACTTGAGCTCCACACATGAGATATTATCGTTGTACTATCATTTTCTCTATTTAGTGTTAAAATTTATGAATTCATAAAGAAAGAATTACAAGAAAATAGATATGACTTCACACCGTAACAATAAATGACCATGTTTTTAAGTTTTACCTCACCTAGCCCACATGGTACATATTTTGAAAGCACTTGAAAATTCAAAATTTGTGTTCTTACAACTATTGTTTCTAAAAGCTATGGAGTTAATTTTTTGTTCTTACAACTATTGCTTTCACTGTCTCGTCTTGTCACATCTTTTATATATGCGGGTGTATTTTCTGCTTGTCCTCTTGTGTCACCTACTTGCAGTGTAGGAAAATTAAAGTGTAGAAGTTCAGCATTGAAGAAAAGCTTTGCTTTTGAAAATGGTTTTTTTGAATTTGTTAGTTATTTGGATTGGGTATTATTCATTGAAAATATCAAAAGGAGTTCAAAATTTAAACTTGAAGTAATTTGGATTAAATATGAGCAAAATTTGAGTTAAATCCCAGAAAGGACGCAAAGAAGAAGACGAAGTCAGTTTTGGACAAAGTTCTTGTTGGATGATGTTTACAGAAACCCAGGTCCCCTCCAGTTTGATGGCCCTGGTGCAGATGCCAAGGCTGTTACTCTCTGTGTTGAACACCAGGATTACATGGGTCGTATCAAGAAATTGCAGGAGTACCTGGACAAGGTGCGTACGATTGTGAAGCCTGGATGCTCGCAAGACGTCCTGAAAGCTGCATTAAGTGCCATGGCTTCTGTGACCCACATTCTTTCAGTGATATCCTCACCCTCAAGTGTGAACACACCATTTAACTGAGAACTATCATCTTTTAACATTGAGATTGCTTTGCTTTTCTTTTATTCCCCTCCAAGGTTCTCTTCTTGGATTCTGGGGAACCTTGACTTAGATGCAGAGCAGTTAGTTGATTGTGTGATAATATAGGTTTCCATCTTCGGCGGCTGTCTGCTTCTTTGTTTTATGCCCTTACTTTTCCCAGTTTTTGTAAAAGCCAAATAATGTTGATAAGTTTTTACCTTTTGAGGTTTGTTGAGGGATCCAAACATTCTTGGTTAATTTTTTTTTTTATATATTTATGTATAATCTTGTATAATAGTATATATGAGTGTAGAAACATACTTTATATACTATTATATACTTTTATACATATTTATACAAGTGCATGTACACGAACTTCTTTCACGATTTTCAGTTGTAATTCTTGTTCAAACCAAGTCCATATCTCCATTAAATGACTTCAAATTTTATATACAACTTCATTATATTGTTTCTAACAAGTCTAAATGACACCCGCTCTAAATTTTTCATAAAAACAAATTCGAAGTTTAAACCTACATATTTAAGCTTGTTAAAAATCTAATTTTCACCACTCAAATGAATTTGGTTAGTCGAATTAATATTTGAGTCACGGTTACTGATTGAAAAATTAATTTAAAAGCTTGAGAATTTTTTTTTAAAAAATTAAATAATAATTTTGAGAATCTATTGGAGTTGAATGTTGAATCTTAACCTATTATTTTTGGACTAGTTGGTGTAAATTAAAATATGGATTATAAAATTGAAAAGTATTGAACCCAATTGTTTTAATATAAAATTTTCCATTCATAAAGATGATGTACTATTGCAAATGAGATACACAGTCAAACATCTTTATAAGTGTTATAGAGAACGTATATTATAACATACATAAAAATTGATTCCGAAAAAGTCTGACTTTTATAATAAAGTGTTAATATATATATATATATATATATATATATATATATATATATATATTATAGAGAGGTCTGAACGCAAAAACAACAATAATATTCCGAATTTCCTTGTTTAGGTTGGAGTTACTATCACCCCTTAAAGGAAAGGACATGAACAGACCCTCCCAGCATTATCAATTCTCGAGAAATTATTTATCTCACATTTAAAACATAAATTAGGATTTGTTATTCCATTTGTATAATTAAGGAAAGAGAGGTAATGCAAAGTTTTTCCAACTAGAAAGACTAATGGTGTATTGTGGCCCGGTTCAAGCCCGGGTCCGGACCGGGACTGCGGTCCTGGCGATCCTGCTGGGCCGGTCCTGGCGGTCCGGTCTTACCGGTCCCAAAAAACCGTGAGGGACCGATTTTCTTCGTTGAACCGTCAGGCCTGGGACCGCCAGGCAGGGGACTGCCTGGCGGGGCTGGGCCGGTTCTGGCGGGCCCAACGGCTATTTAAAAAAAAAAATTTTGAAACATCAGTAACGGCTCTTTGCAAAAAGTAGCCGTTTGGAACAGGGACTAGAAAAGGAGAATCCAGATGGCTCTTTCGATCTTTTGGAATGGTGGAAGTCAAGGGAAAAACATTTTCCAGTTCTTGCAAGGATGGCTCGGGATGTTTTGTCAATTCAAGCTTCAACTGTTGCATCGGAGAACGCTTTCAGTCAAGCAAGACTACAAATCGGTGATCATAGAGCGGCGATGAGGGAGAGCTTGGAAAAATCGGTGCTTTTTAGAAATTGGATCCGCGCGGAAAGAAGAAACTTTGGCATTGCAGAATCACAACTGGCGATAGATGAAGCATATAAAGAAATGATAGCAGAACTTTCTGAGGAATCGACTTCGCCCGGAAGTGGTGATGAACAAGCTTCATTTCCACCACCACCAACACAACCTCCTCCCAACCTTGACGGATTTATAAGATTTGTTAGAGGTACAATGTAAATTATGATGTAACTTGTACATTGGCACATCTTCTTTTAGTTTTTTTTTCCTTTTAATGGTGGTATTAGTACCTTGTTGTGCTTATTCCATTTGGGGAAGGAAGACTAAGAAAGATATGCCATTTTGGTCAATAAAAATACTCTTTATCATATCCTTGATTTTTTTTTCTCAATATTTCTTTGTCTTTACTTCGATATCAATCCTTGAATATATACATAAGATACAATATATATAGAATAGAATATATATACATTATACATAAGGGATATAATATATATACAATATATACTAATTAGTACAACACAACATACTAATTACTACAACACAATATATACATTACATACAATATATACTAATTATTACAACACAATATATACAATATATATACATATATACATAATATACAATATATACTAATTACTACAATACAATATATACTAATTACTACAACACATTATATACATAATATATATCACATATATATAATATACAATATATACTAATTACTACAACAAAATATATATTATTTTAATAACTTAGTACACCATATAAAATATATTCTACACTATACTAATGACTACTATACAAGATATTGCCTTAAAAAAAATTACCGGTCAGGCCCACCAGGCCCAAGACCGCAGTGGGCTTAGGTCCGTGACGGGCCGGTCTCTACCGTGAGGACCGCCAGGCCCTCCAAGCCCGGCACACGAAGCCCGGGTTCGTCAGGCCCGGCCCGTCAGGCCCGAGCCCGGGCCACTTTACACCCCTAAGAAAGACAAATAAGGAACAAGACACCTAGACATGATGCCTTTTCATTTTGACGGCACGATATGAAATATCAATATTTAATTCTTCCAACATATTGCAGAAATAACGGTAATGATTCACCATGCGTTACAGGAGTTCATTTTTCGATTCACCCCTAGACATGATCATTCCCTCTTGAGCATGGAACTATTCAAATCTATTAAAATAGTGTTTTCACAGTATGTTTCTGATTTTCTTCTTTTTGATAATTTCTGATAAGTAAATATATAGGAGTTCATTACTCTATAAATTATCTAGGGTACAAACTCATGGCCGGACCCATATTGTAGTAAGCAGATTTAGGATGACAAATAGGCAGGTTGGATTGAATTTGGGCGGGTTAAGATGAGTTAGATAATAGATGCGTCATTGCCCAACCCAGCCTAAAATATATTTGGGCTAAATGAGTTGGGTCAAGATGGGCTAAACAATGGGTCATAATCCAACCCGCCCAACTTGACCCATATTTTAGAATCATGCTAATCTTGCAAAAAAAATATTTTACCTTAAAATATGTAAGTTAGACAAATATTTTATGGATAGGGGGATGGGGGGTGGAGTGGAGTGGAGTGGGGTAGGGTGGGTGGTGCATAAAAACAAAAAAAAAATAGAAAATTAAAAATACAAAAAAAAAGTAAAAAATTTTTTGAGGGGGTTTGTGCTGGTGGGGTGGGGGGTGGGTTAGGGTGGGGGTGCATAAAAATAAAAATAAAAGTAGAAATACAGAAAAAAATAAAAAAAAATTTTTGAAGGGGTATGCGCCGGAGGTGGGGGTGGGTGGTGCGTAGAAATAAAAAAATAATAAAAACAGAAAATTAAAAATACAAAAAAAAAGTAAATTTTTTTTAGGGGTTTTGGGGGGAGATTGGGGTTTGGGGGGGGGGGGGGTTTGGGGGTGGGGGTTAGGAGAGAGGGTAGGTGGCGCAGAAACACAAAAAAAACAAAAAATTAAAAATACAAAAAAAAGTAATTTTTTTATGGGGAGTGGGGGTAGGGCTAGGGTGAGTTGGTGCGTGGTGTAGAAAAATAAAATAATAGAAAATTAAAAATACAAAAACAAAATTGGGACAACTAAGTAAATTTCTAGATAAGTTGGGTTGACATTCTTTGTTGTGGATGTTCATGGGTTGTATTTGGGCTGTTAAATGAGTCATAACGGGATATAAAAAATAATGAGTTAACTTGGGCTCAACCCAAATTGACCCATGAGCTAAAATGTTGTAGACCAACCCATTAATTTCTGGGTTAGTTAGGCGTGTTAAATGGGGTTTGGCTCAAATTGACACCCCTAAGCAGATTCAACCGAATTCGTTTTGTCAACATTTTTGTTATTTGTTTGTATTAATTTTATGTGAAATCATTATATAGTACGAAATGAACCCACTTGAAATAGAAGTGAAAGACGGCTCAGTGGTAAAGCGAGGTCATGCACTTAAGGACGCAACAAGCAACGAGCCTGAAATCCTTGATTGTCATATGGTTGGGGACTTTAGGTAGCAATGTAATGGTAGTGCAATTGAATGTTGGATACATTACTCTTGTTTGAAAGAAATTGTATTGGGAAAATTTGGTTCCTCTCGCCCATATGCTATCCACATATGGCCTCACTAGAGAAAGCAGCCTTAGTAAGATCGACCCAAGAAGGGCCGGCCTCAGCCGACAAACGGACTAAGTGACAAGACTCGCTGCAACGTCACATCAAGCTCTGACACTCGTATACCGATGCCACCAACTCTTGTACTTTCTTTGTATTATTTCAAGGAAGGTCGCTTAATGTATAAAGGGGACCTTTTTGTAAGGACTCATGTGTATTTCATTACTGAAAATATACAATTCTCACTCTCTCTCTGGTGAAAAATCTGATATATGTCTCATTGTTCTTTTATCTTAGTCATTTCACAATCTCTAGATCACATTACATTTGATTCCGATTGACTCAAATTATTTTTGATTGTTTTCAAGCTATATAAAGTGTCCAAATAACTTTTTAACCAAACAATTTGGCGCCATCTGTGGGGATTTCGAGAATCAAAGCTGTAGTTTGTTTCTAGAGATCCTTCGAAAAGCACCCCCATAACCTAGAATGGCTGAAAACAATGCTAGAATGAAGGCTATCCTAGAGGTTAGAACAGACCTCACGAGCACTCCCAACGCGACTGCCGAAGGAGATGCCCTACACACAACCCACAGTAATCTAATAGGCGTAGAAGCCTTACCCTCCTCATCGGAAGACCTGGTGGTGCCATGAGAAAGAGAAGCTTCAACATCAACCACTAAGGAAGCACCCCCTGAAATAAAGAGATTAAGAAGCTACTCAGCCGTCTTCAGAAATATCCCCCCACCACTTGGGAAGAAATACACAATGCCTATTGCGCCAAAGTACATGGGGATGATGACGACCTCAACGGCCCGACCCGAAGGTTGACAACGGTATACCCAGAAATCCAAAGGGACCGGCGCAACGAGGGAAGACGGGAACAAATCCCACGCCTCAACAGAGAAAGACATAAACCATACATCAGGACCTCACACCCGCCACCACCAAGGCATGCAGACACCTTGCAACGACATACTGCTCCACTAAAAAGCGACGGAGGTACACCCCCTCCATTATCTGCACATAATTTTTGTGTGTCCCCTTCAGAGGTAGTATACGCGCTAGAGAAGCTAGGAAACAAGGTACAATGGCCAGTAAAAATGAAGTCTGACCCCGCCACCAGAAAGTCAAACGCCATGTGCGAGTTCCACCAAGAACGAGGTCACCGAGCGGAGGACTACATAGGTCTCCGGCAGGAGGTAGTATGAATGCTGAACCAAGGGTTTTTGAAAGAGCTGCTCAGCGACAAGGGAAAGCTCAATTTCGCACGAGGGTGGGAACCACACCATGGCCCACCAAGGCCGCCCTTACCAACGCCCACCATCAGCATGATCATTGGAGACGAAATGATTCGGCGATCAATCACGTCAAGTTCACCACCATCCACAAGCTGAAGAGAACTATCGCCCACGAAGGGTATGATGACTTCGAAGACAGTAACACCTTCGATAAGTCTGATGCCGACGCTTTGTGTTTTCCTCATTATGATGCTTTAGTTGTTACTTTACGCATACTGGATACTGCTGTTAAAAGGATCATGGTCGAAGATGGAAGCGGCGCATGCATCATTCATCCAAGAGTCCTTGCACTCATGGGACTTGAGGATAAAATAATCCCGCACTGCATAACACTAACAGGTTTTAATAATGCAGTCGAAAGAACCTCAGGCGAGGTGACGCTGACCATCCTTGCAGGTGGAGTCACGATGGAAACCACCTTCCACGTGATGAACCAAGAAACAACATACAATGCCATTATCGGATGCCCGCGGATACACGCCATGAGAGCCGTCCCATCCAGCTTCTATCAAGTAATCCAATTCCCAACCCCATGGGGAGTGCACTGCATACGGGGAGAGCCCCGCACCGCCCACGAATGCTATAAGATAGTCCAGGATTACACACATACCAAACAACTTCAAGGAGCAAGTGCATAAGCATAGCAATCAGCCCTGTCGGGGACTAAGGTCCGTCCGACAGAGAACACCATCGAAGATCCTGAGGAGGTCAAGCTAGCAAGGCCATGGTCGAAGACCTCGACCCCGTTCAGATAAACAGCAGCGACCCCGCAAAGAAAGCATACATAGGCCACGACCTATCAAATCCAGGTCAGTACCGTGAATTCTTATCTAACCATGCGGATCTGTTCGCTTTTTCTCATGCAGATATGCCAGGAATTCCACAAGAAATAACCTATCACAAACTCAACGTCGACCCATTGCACCTGCCCGTGCGGAAAATGAGAAGAAAATTCAACGCCGCCATTAACGAAGCGGTGAGCGAAGAAGAGGACAAGTTGCTAGCCAATGGCTCCGTCAAGGAATCCAAGTACCCGGAATGGGTCGCCAACGTCGTAATGGTCAAAAAGTAGAACAGGAAGTGGAGGATATGCGTAGATTTCACTAATCTAAATAAAGCATGCCTGAAAGACTCTTTCCCGCTGCCTCACATCAACCAGCTGATAGACGCAATGGCAGGCCAAGAGCTGCTAAGCTTTCTTGACGCGTATTCTGGCTACAATCAAATCATAATGGACGAAAGAAGATCAGGAGAAGACAACTTTTATCACCCATCAGGGGACGTATTGCTATAAGGTAATGCCATTCGGGCTTAAGAACGCAGGGGCCACTTACCAGAGGCTAGTGACGACTATGTTCAAGGAATAGCTCGGCAAAACAATCGAGGTCTACATCGACGACAAGTTGGTCAAATCATCGAAAAGGAGGATCACCTCACCCACCTGAAAGAGACCTTCGAAATACTAAGGAAGTACGGTATAAAACTGAACCCCGAGAAGTGCGCTTTTGGAGTAGCGTCCGGAAAGTTCCTGGGATTTCTAGTATCACAAAGGGGCATCGAAGTCAACCCTGACCAGATCAAAGCCATAGAGGCCATCCCAGAAACACTAAGCAGCAAGAAGCAGGTGCAGAAGTTAACGGGCCGAATAGCCGCCCTCTCTGGGTTCATCTCACGCTCCTCCGATACATGCCACAAGTTCTTTGGTGTACTGAAAAGAGACCAGGGATTGCAATGGAATGGAGAATGCGTAGAAGCCCTGAGGAACTTAAAAGCATACTTATCATCACTGCCCCTACTAGTTAAAGTCAACCCCGGAGAACCATTGCTGGTATAACTGGCCGTGTCAGAGGTCGCAGTCAGCGCTGTCCTAGTGTGCGAAAACAAAGGTATGCAATCTCCTATTTATTAAATCAGCAAAACTTTAGTGGACGCTGAAACCAGTATCCCCACCTCGAAATATTAGCCTTGGCACTTGTAGTAGCTTCACGAAAGCTACGACCATATTTCCAGTGTCATTCCATACGGGTGGTGACGACCTTCCCTCTAAGGAGCGTCCTGCACAAACCCGAAATCTCTAGGCGACTCGCTAGATGGGCGGTCGAGCTCAGCGAGCATAATATTACATACCTCCCAAGAGCTGCCATCAAGTCACAAGTCTTAGCTGACTTCATCGTCGACTTCAGCACGGAAGTCCTGCCAAAGACGAAACTTGAGGCACAACGCGCATCCTCCGAAAATGACCTATGGGTCCTTTATACGGATGGCGCCTCTAATGCATCGGGATCAGGACTGGGACTTGTTCTCGAAGTCCCCACGAGCGAAACGATCCCCAGTCCATACGATGCCCGGAAATGACAAACAACAAGGCCGACTACGAGGCCGTAATTGCAGGCATGAAGCTGGCCACCAAATATGGAGCTCGCCGAATTTTCCTCCACTGCGACTCCCAGCTTGTGATAAACCGGATCATTGGGACTTATCAAATCAAGGAACAGAGGCTGCAAAAATAAAAGTCAGAAATCCATAGGCTGATGACTACCTTCGACGAATGGCATTTCGAACAAATTCCCAGAGCCCGGAATATCGAAGCGGACGACCTGGCGAAGTTGGTTGTCGCCACCAAAGGCGTCAACAAAGAGAGTGTGGTCACGCTTCTCCACTCAGCTATCGATCACACCGAGGTACTTTCATTAAACCTGACTTGGGACTGGCGCAACCAGTTTGTATCTCACTTGCAGGATGGGACACTCCCCCTTGATAAAAAAGAAGAAAAAAAGCTCCGCATACAGGCCGACCGATACTACATGATCAACGGCGACCTTTATAAAAGGACATTCGGCGGTCCTCTAGTCAAGTGCTTAGGACCGCAACAAGCAAGACCTGTACTCAAAGAAGTACACGAGGGCCATTATGGTGCCCATAGTGGCAACTGCGCCCTCGTTAGATGCATCATACGTGCCGGCTACTATTGGCCCACCATGAAGAAAGAGGAAGCAAAGTACGTCCGCCGATGCGAGCAGTGCCAAAAGTTTGCCCCAATGATACACCAACCAGGAGAACGCCTCTATTCCGTCACATCCCTCTAGCCATTCATCAAGTGGGGAATGGACATAGTCGGCCCGCTGCCCCCAGGGCGAGGAAAGGTACGATTTCTTTTTGTTTTAACTGACTATTTCTCTAAGTGGGTGGAAGCATGTGCTTACGCACAAATACGCGAGCAAGAAGTTATCACCTTTATTTGGAAGAACATCATATGCCGTTTTGGCATCCCTAAAGAAATCAACTGCGATAATGGGCGCCAATTCATCGGCCAGAAAACGACTGAATTCTTCGAAAAATGGGGCATCAATTGAATACTATCCACGCCATACCACCCCACCGCCAACGGTAAAGCGGAGTCCTCCAACAAAACAATCCTAAACATACTCAAAAAGAAGCTCGAAGATGCCAAGGGACTATGGCCCGAACTACTACCCGAAGTCTTGTGGGCACACAGAACCACGCCCAAATCCAGAACTGGAGAAATCCCATACTCACTGGTTTATGGAACCGTCATGGTCATACTTGTCGAATTGGGCAAACCTAGCTTAAGGTACTCACACACTAGTGGATCAGAAAACGACATCAGCTGACTCCAAGATCTCGACGAAGCCGGAGAAAGAAGAGAAATGGCCCACGTCAGAATGGTAGCTCAGAAACAACAAGTCGAAAGATACTACAACAAAAGGGTAAAAATAAGGCCTCTCAAAGTAGGGGATTACATCCTCAAAGCCAAGACTCTGGCCTCAAAAGATCCAAGCAAAGGAAAATTGGGCACAAACTGGGATGGACCCTACAAAATAACAGCGGCAGCCGGGAAAGGAGCATTCCAGCTGGAGAAAATGGAAGGAAAGACACTCTAAAACAAGTGGAAAGTCGCTCACCTCAAACGTTTCCACTTCTAAAAAGGTGACACATAAATTGTACTCTTTTTTCCTTACCCGAGTTTTGTCCCAATTGGGTTTTTTCGGAAAGGGTTTTAACGAGGCGGAAAAGGGGCCACCTGGAGATGTTTTGCAGCGTGAGTGCATCATGCCCACCTCTCCATATACACTCCAAGTCCGACATGATACTGGGAATGGATTAGTGACATCTCCTAGTATATAGAAAGGCTACGGCCACCTCCAAGTATATAGAAAGGCTACGGCCATCTCCAGATGGATGTAAAGGCTACGGCCATCTCCAGATGAATGTAAAGTCTACGGCCATCTCCAGATGAATGTAAAGTCTATGGCCATCTCCAAATGAATGAAAAGGCTACGACCATCTCCAGATGAATCTAAAGGCTACATCCATCTCCAAATGAATAAAAAGGCTACGGTCATCTCCGGACGAATGTACAAGCTACGACCATCTCCAAATAAATGAAAAGGCTATGGCCATTTCTAGATGAATTTTACATGGCTATGGCTATCGTTTAATTGGCTATGGCTATCATTTTACATGTCTAAGGCCATAAGGCTACGGCCTCTATTTTACATAGCTATGGCCATCGTTGTATATGGCTAAGGCCATCAGGCTACGACCTCTATGTTATATGGCTACGGCCATCGTTTTATATGGCTAAGGCCATCAGGCTACGACCTCTATTTTACATGGCTATGGCCATCATTTTATATAGCTAAGGCCATCAGACTACGGGCCCTATTTTACATGGCTATGACCATCGTTTTATATGGCTAACGCGATCAGGCTACGGCCTAAGGCAATTAGGCTACGACCTCTATTTTACATGGATATAACCATCGTTCTATATGGCTAACGCCATCAGGCTACGACCTCTATTTTGCTATGGCCATCATTTTATATGGCTAAGGCCATCAAGCTACGGCCTTTATTTTACATGGCTATGGCGATCGTTTTATATGGCTAAGGCCATCAGGCTACAATCTTATTTTACATGGCTATTGCCATCGTTTTATATGGCCAAGGCCATCAGGCTACGACCTTTATTTTACATGGCTACAACCATCGTTTTATATGGCCGAGGCCGTTAGGCTACGACCTTTATTATACATGGTTATGGCCATCGTATTATATGGCCAAGGCCAGTGTGTTACCACCTTCATTTTTTACGTGGTCATGACCATCATTTTATATGGATAAGGCCATCAGGCTACAGCCTGAATTTTACATGGTTATGGCCATCGTTGTATATGGACAAGGCCATCAGGCTATGACCTTTATTTTACAGGCTTCGGCCATCATCTTATATGGCTAAGGCCATTAGGCTACGACCTTCATTTTTACGTGGTTATGACAATTACTTTTTATGGCTGAAACCATCAGGCCGCGGATTTTATTTTCTTACATGGCTATGGCCATCATGTTCATCGGGCTACGGCCTTTATCTGTACACGGCTAGAGCCATCGTATTCACAAGGCTACGACCACCTATTTTATATAGCTAACGCCATCAGGCTAAATTTACACAGCTATGGCCGACGAATTCCAAGCAGCTACTGTAAATAAAAAATATGACGACACACCGAAAGGTAGAAAAGGTTACTTATAACAAAAATTATATGTTTTCACAAAGGGTAACACCCCTGATACAAAATCACTATAAACAAGTATATTTACAAAGACCCCAAGAAACCACTACTTATCTAGCCCGACCTGGCCCTCAGGTGGCCCGTCCTCAATTCTGGGAGGGTATGCCCTGGAAATCCAAGAACTGGACTCCAAGCGATTGATGTCTGCTGAATTTTCCCCCTCCCGGGCCGGTGATTCAGGACCGTATCCCGCCGCCTCATGAGCGACTCTAACTAGTTGACGATGGTTCTCAACCTCTGCTTCAGATGCCCGACCAGCTGCCAGAAATTCTTCAAGAACGACCAGTCAGGCCTCCGCATACACCCATACCTCGTGCGCTTCATGAGACGTATCAGTTTGTGTGAGAGCTAACTTAATCTCCTCAACCTCGGCCCTCGTGGCTTTGAGTTCCTCCGTTAGAGCCGCCACCCGGGTGCACAATTCTGCTACTTCCTCCGCCATAACACGACCAAGCTGCAGCTCCTCGTCCTTGGCCTGGATAAGGACCTCCTTCTCTGCGGCACGAGCAACAGCGGCCATGAGCTGTTCATCCACCTTTTCCAGCTCGGCCACTCTTTTCTTCAATTGCACCTCAGACTCCACTAGGCCCTCACGAACCACTCTGAAGTTGGGGTCGTGCATGTACATGTCGGCCAGGGTTCGATGCGCCTCGCGCACCTTATTGTACTTTTGATCCAGCCGGTTGTATTTGACCATCTTCTCTTTCCGGCACCGATCCATCTCCACCTCCAAGACAAGAGTCTGAAAAAAGACCGAGTATGGGAAGACTATAGCCCTGCATAAAGAAAGGTCATCAAGCAAGGCAGAGGCATACCTGTAGGGCCGCGCCTGCCGCCCTTTGGGCCAAGGATTTATCATTAATCTCCGCTAGGGTCACACGCTCGGCACCAGCGCACAAGAGCATCATGCCAGAGGCCGCCTCTTCACAAGTCTCCAGCAAATTATAGTGACTTAGGATCACTATACGACGAGAAGAATTGTCGGCCATCATCTCCACCCGTTCCAAGGACCTGCCTCCTCTGTTTGCGCCCTCCATGGCTGCCCCCAAGCCCCCACATCCATGTCCTTGCTTCTCCCTGCCGCGGCCTCCCTCCTAAGATCAGCCCTTCCTAAGCGAATGGCCTCTGCCATAAAGGCCGGCCTTGATACAGGGTCAGAGGGCCTAGCCTTTCCTGACTGGGTGGCCACGACTTTGCCATTAAGGATCCGATGTTGCCTCCTATCAAACGTCTCTTCCTCTTGACGGTCCCCCTCCACAGGGTGCAGAGCGGGCTCAGAGGGGGTCAGCACGGTAGAAGGCATACTTGCGGGGGTAGTCTCAGGGATAGCAGCCGGCACCTCTATGGGCGTCGCCTCAGGTACGACCCTCGTCACAGCCTCAGATGCTATCTCTGGGGCCACTTTTGATGTATCTTCCTGTATTAAAGGGGCGAAGCACTCCCCCTAGAAGTGCCAACGAGGATCAGATCTGCCTCAGGATCCCGTCTTAGAAGGATCGGTCGCAGTCTTCTTCTTCTTCTGCTGCTTCTTCTTTCTCACCTTCTTAGAGGCGCCCCGACCTACCAAAACACATGAGAGACCGGTAAGGAAATTATATGGGCCCCCAAATCATAACGAAGATTAGGTAAAGGCGTTACCAGCCGAACCGTGAAGCCTAAGAAATTCAGTCCAAGAACAGCTTTCCTCTGCAAACGGTATAAGCGCCTGCACCCACGACCTAATGTCGTCAACACTACGGGGAGGACGAGCAGCCACTGCATGAAAACAAAGGAAAACTTTCGACAGTAAGAACCATCAAACTAAGGTCAAGATAGTAAACATCACGCATAGCAATACTTACATGCGTCGTTCCACACTTCTGGAAACCCATTAGGGTTGGGCACAAGGTGTTCGGTATGGACGTAGAAGAACCTCGTCCAAAATTTACGATTGGCCTTATCGTCCACCTGCTCCACGAAGCTTTTTCTGCCCCTACTCCTCAACTAGAGCATCGACCCTCTCATGAAAACCACATTGAACATGTGCAAAAGGTGATGAACGGTCACTTCCTTTTCGGCCTTCGCTGCATAAACAGATACTACCCTTCACACCTTCAAGGAGTACGGGGTAAGCTGGGTCGGACACACTCCGAACCAGCGACAAAACTCCTCCGCTAAAGGGTAAATTGGAAGAGTGTATCCAATTCGAAAGGCGTATTCGTAGAAGGCACAGTACCTGATCCTATGCACATTAGCGTAATCTAGCCCGTAGGAACCATGTCAACATGGTCATGAATATCATACGCCTCCCTGAGAGAGGCCAAGTGGGAAAACGTCATCTCACTATGCTCCCAAGGGCAGACTTTACGCTTATTTAGAAAATCACTCCTTTTTCTCATATCACGTGGGAGCAGGTTGGCCATTGAAAGAGGAACAAAAACCTCCTCGGCCTCCTCGCTGTCCGAGGATGACGAGGCCCTGGTGGAACCGACGTCCCTGGTTATGGTATCATCACGCCTATGTTTAGCCATAATGAATGATGTAAGAAAAAGGTACTACGGGTCGCAAGTTAGATTCCTCAGAATGAAAAATTCAGAGAAGAAAAGAATAGCAAACACCAGAAAAAGATAGGGAAAAGAGTGAGGAAATACTCTCCGCAACGGATCGAAAGATTAACTAAGTCCAACTCTCCACCTATTTATAAGAAAAGGTACATGGAAATCGAAAGGACATGACTCAAAAAATTGGCGTAGGAAACCCAAATGCCACGTCATAACCTGAACCACCTCGGGAGCAGAAGTAATGATCACGCATGCGATCGATGACGTCACCTCAAAAAGAAACCCAAAAGGAAGGTAACATGTCAACGGCATGACCTCTTTATACAACAAGCACATATCTTACAAGAGTATCAGCAGGAACGATCAAATTTCCATAGGCGTCGAGTATGTAAGCCCGTCCATTGGGAATGCCCTTCAGTCGCGTCCCCAATAAACGGAGGGAGTATCTGAATTGGGCAAATTTGGTTCCTCACACCCATATGCTATCCACATACGGCCTCACTAGAGAAAGCGGCCATAGTATGGTCGACCCAAGCAAAGTCGGCCTCAGCCGACAAATGGACTAAGTGACAAGACTCGCTGCAACATCACATCAAGCTCTGACACTCGTATACCGAGGCCACCAACTCTTGTAAATTTTTTGTATTATTTCGAGGAAGGTCCCTTAATATATAAAAGGGACCTTCCCTTTTGTAAGGACTCATGTGTATTTCATTACTGAAAATATAGAATTCTCTCTATCTGATGCTCTCTCTCTCTCTTTCTCTCTGGTGAAAAATCTGATATTTTTCACAATCTCTAGATCACATTACATTTCATTCTGATTGACTCAAATTATTTTTGATTGTTTTCAAGCTATATAAAGTGTTCGAATAACTTTTTAGCCAAATAGAAATCTTTCGCTGCTGCATACACTTCCTCTTTAATCACTACCAAACTTTCTTGAAAAATTCTGCATTGTAGCCATTGATTCCAGGTGCTTTATCACTTCTAATATCCTTCACCCCCATCATATATCTCATCATATATCTCCTGATCTGTTACTTCTATATTCAATTCTATTTGTTGTTGGTGTGTTAAAGTTGGACCATTCCTCATAACAAGCATATTAACAACAGACAATGCATTTACCCTAGATCCTATGAGCTTTTTGTAGAAAGTTACTATCTCCTCCTTGATAGTTGCTGTCTTTATAATAGTAACACCTGATAGGGCTTGTATTTCAGTGATTTTTTTGTCTCTCTTTTATGGTTTCTGAAATAATTTATTATTGGAGTACCTCAATTTGTTCCAATTGGCTCGAGCCTTTTACTGTAGTATTCCTTCTTCGATCAGGGATCATGTCTCCAGATTATGTAGCCATTCATTTTCCTGTTTTTTTAATAGATCAGAATAGTGTATTTGCATTTGACTTTGAGTGCGAGAGAATTCTTGTCTAGCTAATTTTATCTTCTCTATTACTCTCTTAAATTCCGATGCATTTAGATGTCTAAATTGGCTTTTCGGCTCTTCAAGTTTGAGCCAAATGTTCTTCATTTTCCCTGTTGCTTTGTTCCTTCTCCACCCTTTGGCTACTATCAACTTAAAATATGACTTATTTTCCCATACATTAAAGAATATAAATGGACATTTGGTTTGAGTCCTAAGCTTTCTTATATTAATGCTCATAGGATGATGATCAGAGATGAAATGCTCTCCATACTCGGTGACTAGCTGGTCATAATTCATCATTCATACGTCATTTTCAAACACCCTATCTATGTGACTCCATACTCTGGCATCTCCTTATTGTTTGTTGGTCCAAGTAAACTAAGTCCTTCTCCATGGCACTTATATAATGCAAACACTGTGGCACAGCTCAATAAAATCTGTAATGCTTCCAGGAGCCACAGGAACATTAGACATTCTATCTTGAGTAGGGAGCAGTGCATAAAAGTCTCTCCCTATTATCTATGGTCCTATAGTTTCCTTTGCTAGCCTTTGGAGATGTTGCCATAGATGCTTATAGTATTTCAATCCATTATGTTTTCCTGTAACTTGACAATGAATAAATTGATATTGTTTATCAAGTGGATGCACTACATACATTTAGGCATCCCATACAATCCTTTCACCATCCCTTACACTATTAGTAGTGCGAATTTTGCTAAAGCTTTATATGATTTAGGGGAAAGTATCAACTCACCCTACCATTCACTGCATGCTCATAATTAGTTCTTGTTCCATCCAGGTGTAATTTTACTTATCACCTTTTATGCTTTAGCTTCTTTCACCTTTGTTTCTACCAGACCAGCTAGCTTGATATGTTTTTTTCTTTATGTGCTGCTTTATTTATTTTGGCTTGTATCGCTTATTCAAACCTCTGATGTTCCAAATTAACCAAGTCATCGTTGTAGGACAGCTCCACCCTTCCCCCAATCAGGTGGCATAAGGTTCTCAATTCTCTCACATTCTCTTTGAAAATTTGGAATCCATTCTTAGATGGTATTGAAGGTGTCCCATATTACTAGACAGTACAGGCCACTCTTCATTATGTTCAGGATTTGGCTTGAAATTATTTGTAGAGGCCACTCTTCATTATGTTCAGGATTTTGGCTTGAAATTATTTTCTCTTTGCCCTTTGTTGCTACAGAATTCACATTGATTTCCGTTGCTGGTGTCACTGTATCAAGTTCATGTGTTTGTGATTTGGTTTTTGCATTATTTTTCTCAACTGAGGCTGCTAACCCTGCCCTTTAACTTGCCATATTGTAGTAGCCTTACCTTGTTTTTCCTTTCTTTAGGTAGTTCTTCTTTTTTTGCTCATTTAGTCAATTCACAATCATGGACAATCTTCATACACTCTGCACAATACTGTGTCTACCATTCATAAAGCAATTGTTGTTAAAACATTCTCCCCAGCGGCTTTTGGAGTGTCAACTCTATTGGAAGCTTTTTAGTGACATTTGCCTCCACTAGAATTCTAGCATAGGAGATGTGCATCTGCTTTGTTGTACATTCATTTGCAAAGAGTGGTTTTCCTATGGAACTTTCCATTTTATTTGGAGCTTTATTTTCCCAGCAACTCATTGGCAATTTCGGTAGTGTGATCCACAATGGAATCTCAGTAAGAAATTATACCATAAGATGTAGAATCATTGATCTACCATTCATTGCATAAAGTTTATCTTTCAAGTCACCAAGAGTATGGAATTTAACTATGTAATGCCTTTCCTCATGTAAAGATAAATCTGGAGCAATCACACGACTCCAATTTTGAGCTTTGTACCTCTGCATGAATTTATACATAGGTATATCCCCAATTATATTAGGGCACACTGCCACCTTTTACTTTAAGTATCAATTTCATCCTTATCTAGCTTCACTACAATATTACCATCAGCTATTTTTGGTGGGATATAAGAGAGTGCCATGCCATTTTGTGATGATCTATTACCGGCTAACAAGTTGACCTATGTGTTTTCCAGTAGAGATGACTTCGCATGTACAACATACTGTTCCATTGATTTTTTGGCTTAGCTTCTGCAATTTCCCCTTTGGCCTTAGTATTACTCAATGGTGTGCCTTCATAAGACAACGATGCCACATTCATCTGTATTGCACTTAGGTTTAGCTATTTCACCGATCATGTTGTTTTTCTTGGAGAACCTAATTTCTGCGTATTAGGTTAAAATTGACTGCCAATTGGAGTGGTTACGTCTTGTGTATTTCCTTTAGCTAATGCATCTGCAATTACCATTGCTTCTCCAATAGTCACGAGTGGGTCTCACTTTGGCCAACCTCACTATCTTCCATGGTTGTTTCTCAGATAGCGTATGCTAAAATAACGTGCGCCGAGAGCCTATATTAATTGTAAAATAAATTTTTGAATTGAAGACATTGAAGGAAATAATTTATCATATAACTCATTAAAAATTGTTAGTGTTATATATAAAATTTAATGGAACATCAATGAAAAATGATTATTTTTGTCTACTCAATTTTTTTTAGACAAAAAGAAAACTCAAAAGAACATGTCATACAAGAAAAGAGCAACATACAACATTCAGTTTGTTGTACGTGGCAATATTTAGTGTTGAAAAATTATTGGAATAATATTACAGTGTCGAATTGATCCCCGTTTGTATAAAATTTTGGCTCCGTCACTGTACAAACTATAATACATGAATGAAAAATTTTTACTAATGTTTTGAAAATCAAACTTTGGTTCATCATATTCAATAAAACAAAAATGACAATCTAGTTTTATAGGTGTATCTAGGGGTGTATGTCATGACCCATAATCCATTAAGGGTTGTGGTGGCGCCGGACACCGCTGTCAGGCCAGCCAACTCAAATGCTAAAGTAAATCTCGTTTTATCAATTTTAAAAATAAAAAAATTTTCTTTCATTATTTAGAAATTTTTAAAAAAATATAGTTTCAATCTAAATTTAAAAGTTAAGCAATAATACAATACTTTAAACCATCCCAGAACCCTGCGTCAAAAGTTCATGAACATCTACTGACAAGTGAAATAAAATAGAACATCCGTCCAGAATACAATGCACAAAAAGTAAATACAGTACAAAGGAAGGGACTACTCTTGCTACAGCCGTCTCGAATAATGCAACTCACCTAGTCCCAGAATCATCCGTGTTGCTATGCCTAGCAGACCATTGGAGTCATATATACTTGTGCAACAAAATGCACAACAAGTGTAGTATGAGTACAAAAACAACGTGTACCCAATGAGTGTCTCGTCTAATCCCGAAGGGTAGAGATGAGATGGTCAGCTTTGACACTCACTAGTAGTCCAATGATTATTTATCTATAATAAATATATTAAATAGTGAATTTATTTTATAAACATGATTCTAGTCAAGATAGGGGAAACAAGTAAGCATATATTCTTTCGTGGAAAGCTTCCTTAGATTTCTTGTTATTATTAACAATATGATCTCGAGCCATAGTGAGGCATAAAACAACTCAAATGAGTCCAAGCAGCAATACAAGCATGCGCAAATCATACGCAGGTCGACGGTCCGCTCCAACAGAAATAAATGTGCACTTGCCGAGGGTCGACGGCGCACCTTTAGATGCATCTACTCATACCGAGGGGATCGTCCCGATCCACAAATAACAAGCAAACATACGCAGACAGACAACATGTCAACATGGAGCAAATATCCAAGAAAAGGTCAATTCTTTTTAATAATTTGAGAAAACGAAGCTTAAGTCTTTCTTTTTGAAATGCATTTATAAATTTATTATGATTTAAGCAACTCAACCAGTCAATGGGTTCACAACTAATCCAAGTATAACATATTTTTGGGTCCTAGGCTACCCGGACAATAGCATAATGGTAGCTACGCACGGACTCTCATCACCTCGTGCGTACGTAGCCCCCACAGTGAGGAGCACATAATCAGTTTCATTCACATATGGGGTAATTTCCACCTCAAAAGATTAGAAAGGAAACTCACCTCGCTCCGAAGATCCACAACTGGCATTCAACATTCTTCCGAAGACTTGCACCAATGCACAATGCTCCAAAACTAGTAAATGGTCATTCAAATTCATTAATATCTGCTCATTTATACTTCACAACCCAATTTATAACAATTCTTAACCCCAGACAATAAGTTGACAAAAATGCCCCCAGACCCACGTGTCCGGAATCCGAAATTTCTTGAAGATAAACTTTGTCCATGACCTTAGGAACTCAAACATATAATTTTCTTTTAATTCCATATCCAAAATAGTGGCTAATATTCAAGAACACTAATTTTCTAGGTCTTTCTCTAACCCTCAATTTTCTACCCATTTTCATACAAAAGTCCTTACATAATCAATGTATTTAACTAATAATAGGTGGGAATAACTTACCTTAACATTGTTGATGAAGATCCTCTCTTGAACCCCTCCAAGAATCACCCAAGACATTAGAAATGTGAGAAAAATGACCAAAATCCGACCTTTATAACATTGCTTCTGCTCCAGACATTTCCGCTTCTGCGAAACTATTCCCGCTTAAACGGTTTCGCTTTTGCGGTCACAAGCCGCTTCTACAGTCCTGGGATCAGTCCCATTTTTCCGCTTCTGCCCCTTCCGCAGATGCGATTCTGCTTCTGTGGAATTTTGACTGCATTGCGGTCCTCAAGCTTTGGATCCAAAACCGCTTCTGCGGCTCCCCGTTCGCTTCCGCGTTGCTGTTTTTGCGGTCAACCAACCACAAAAGCGAAACTAACAGCAACCAGATGCCTTCAGCCTATTCCAAATTCTAACTTCGATCCGTCAACGACCCGGAATCCACCTGAGGCCCTCGGGACCCCAAACAATCATACCAACCAGTCCCAACATTCATTACAGACTTGCTCGATGCCTCAAATTACATCAAACAACGCTAAAAACATGAATTATACCCTGATTCAAGCTTTGTAACTTTGAACTTTCCAACTTCTGCTTTCGGTGTTTAAACCTGTCAAATCACGTCCGATTGACTTCAAATTTTGCAAACAAATCATATTTGACATTAGGAAGCTATTCCAACTTGCGGAATCAGATTCCGACCTCAATATCAAGAAAACCACTCCCGGTCAAACTTCTCAAAAACTTCAAATTTCTATCTTTAGCCAAATGGCTTCAAAATGACCTGACCCCCGAATTCACATCAGATTGCGCTCCCAATTCCAGAATTACCATACAGAGGTATTCCTAGTCTCGGAATCCCAGACAGACCTCGATAGCGCTGAAATGCACTTCAAACCAAACTTAAGAAATTTCTTCCAAAGTGCTAACTTCCACAATAGGCTCCAAAACGCTCTCAGATTATCCAAAACCCGAACCGGGCATACGCTCAAGTCCGAAATCATCATATGAACATGCTAAAACCTTCAGATCTCGATTCTGAGGTTGTTTACTCAAAAATCCAATCCTAGTTCATTCTTTCAACTTAAAGCTCCTAAAATGTGGATTTTCATTTAATTTAAATATGATATTCCTGTATTTCAATTCCGACCATGTGAATAAGTCATAACACCTGAAATGAAGCTGCTCATGGCCTCAAATTGCTGAATGACGTGCTAAGGCTTAAAACAACCGGTCGGGTTGTTACATTCTCTCCCACTTAAACATTCGTTCATTCTCGAACGTGCTGAGAATTATACCGAAGTAGTTTGAAATCATTTTTTAGCACTAGCTGAGCACATTAGCTCGATATATTCTGAAGATATTTCCTTTTATTCAAGCAAATAAGCCTTAGAGCCCAATTCCAAAATCCGAAATTCTTTTCCAGGCCTGTTTCATCACAGTATCACCAAATCATTCGCCACACGCTGTACCCAACATGACTGCATAACTTTGTTGTATTCACACTTTGCATCACTTTACTCATAGGACCACAATAACATTTTCTGATCAACTTAGCCAAAATTCAACGAATCAGATGCTCTCATTGCACATCATGACACAAGCAAGTCTTACTCTAACTCTTACAATACCGCCACGATGGATTAGAGGTGCCGAAATTCATAATCAACTGCTGAGTCAACCAATCACTGAGTATATACTTTTGATAAGAAACATTACCACATTCTGAACCAAATAATGATCTTTGTTCCTTAATATACTCCATATAATCAGTTTGAACTGATCCTAAATCCCACAATCTCGTCTCAACCAGTATGAATTGCTCAGGCAATAAGCCACTCCGAATGCGATCTAGAAGTCTCATATGATGCCACAATGTGCAAATAGGCCACCAATCCGATCACAACATAAACAAGAATTCGAACACTTGAAGGATTTACCTAACCCCCGCACTAATATGGATTTTCCTTAGAAGATAGGAAGCGAAACACACAAAAATTAGCATATAGAAAAAATTAGACTCTACATCACACTGTTGCGGCGCGCAACTTGATCCGAATAATCATAGCACTCAATAAAGGAGATTCATATCGAGCTAGATTGCTCATTACAACAAATTACCTAATATCGGTCATAGCCATGCTAAGGTGTATAATACCATCCCTGATGACACATATAGCGCTATGGGCTACAAAACGCAAGCACAATTGAGGTGCAATACATGATCTAAATCTCAAGAGCCATCCTGCTCATATGACCTTACCGCTGAGCGGAACCTCAACACATAAGAAATTACCAATCCGTCTCACAACAGAAACGGCGCAATATATCGTTACATGAAATAGCTTACCATTAAATAACACCGCGACTACTCTTCCATCAAGAGCGCATTACTGAAATGAACACAACTAGCCTGACGCAAGGCTCACTTCCACGTTTAACCCATCCACCGACCTCAAGTCGATCCTGATCGGGCCCAACTAGGCCAATGACCTTTAAAAGGTCCATGTTAACTTCCCTCTTCTCATAACACACAAGAAAATCCATCACAACTGGAGCAAACCTCCGCAGTCCATGACCCAATAAACAGATGCCCCCCCATGCATAAATTCCCAAATTGATGATATTACCAAAATCCCCATACTTAGTTTAAATCTCTAATCAATCAAGTGATTACATGTCACACTTATACAATCTTCCTGTAGGACATGCTCCCACAACCTTCCGAAATAATTAACGGGTCTGCACATCCAAACCACCAGCTGCACCAACATTGAAAAGCGATCAAGAACCCTTAACCAGAACTCAAAGCCTTTCTCACAAAACATCGGTGTCAGGTGATACTGATGACAATACCGTCTTACTCAAAACATTGAAACTCCATTCCTGTCCATCCGAGCTCGTGACATCATAGTCATTACCAAACTGTAGCCTCGATCCTCACTTCAAATTTCATACGACTCACTACACCCAACATGCCGATATACGATAGATACGATTTCCATCAAACTCTGGAACCACTGATAGACTAACACTTCATCATATAAAACTTTTCATTTAACTCACTTCAGGAGAACTATAGCAACATACAGGCGAATTCTCATAACCATCAAATATGCCAATCTTTAAGTAGTGGTCCAAGCCACCATAACCCTTCCGGGATCCGCCTGCTCATAACATGCCATAACAGAAGAATGCTTCTGAATAACATCAATCACTGTGGTCGACAAGCATCACACGTACCACCACAAATCACATGCATGACTTGATCACACTGGATGAACTGATCACCACTACCAATATGCCAAGTTAACCATGGATAATCAATCTACTTCCTTCCACCAAATCCTTGATTGCATTAGAAATAATACTTCTTCATTCTACACATAACATACTCCATCCGCATTCATCCCGAGTGACCTTGAATCACGAGACCATGTTGTCTCGAATCCGATGAACCATTTCGTATTTCTCAAATTCTAGCTCCAAGTCGAAAATATCGTATAACATTTTGGGCACCTTCTCATAAGCTGCTACAAAGCTTGATTTTTAACCGTACTCATAGGCTCAAAATCATTGGGCACCACACTTTAACTTCCAAATTCACTAGAACCATTATTGAGAGTCACCCCCTCTGACTTGGCCCCAAATATAACTTACTGCATAGATCTTATAACATATGAATACTCTCTCGGTGAATCACTCGGAGAAATCACTTCCTCTGAAACCTGCACTATACGAGGCATAAGTCCCGAATCTTTTTCCCAGTACGAACACAAGCCAATAAGGCCAACCGTAATACGCCTCCAATAATTCCTTTGCTCCAATTACCACTTATGGTATTTTCTCATAGCTTAAACAATCCATCAATATGCTAATAACCCAAAATCACGCAAGTAGTTAACCATACAGCCCAATCATAAGCGGTGGGACTCTCCCACTTAGCTTGAAGCCATCATTTCACAATTCCTAAGTTTGCCCGACCTCTTTACCTCTTATTGGCATAACCTCGCGCCATAAATTATCAAAATTTCTTCGAATCTTCCTGTAGATCTCCATCTTCCATATTCTGAATCATCATCCACATTCACACGACCGATTTCCTTGTCGAACAACCAATATAATTCCTTGCAGAAGCTTCACCAACCAAGCAACCGCTAACTGGCTCACGAGGAATAACCCATCTTGGGGAATCACCTCCCGACACCTTCCCACGCTACTGCATGGGGTATATTCACTACCACCCCAATAGCCCATTCTGAGTCCCAGCTCACCTTCCAGTTGCACAAGTCCATTCACCCATCGTGGACATCAATTAAATGTGTAGCGATATCATCCCAATTCAAAGTTATGTTGCATCCTCCTTCACGTCAAGCAGCTCCTTTCTGCTATATCAAATCTTCTGCCCCATAATGGCACATGCTTCAAGTTCGCTCCGTAAGCCCCCATCACTAATCTCTGAAATTCTCCGATCATTCCAACTCTCCTTAAGGCGCGTACTCATCCTACCACCAAGCCCATATGCAACACCCACCACTCTCCCACTTTGGCAGAACTCATCTCTTTAATTGAACACTCGACCTTGTTCCTCATACTTGGTCCTCTAGAAGTTTAAATACAACCTCACACTTCCCACATGTCCTTCCCCATACTTTGCTGCTCAATTTTTGCCTTAAATAAAAATTTATTTTTGTGGAACTTGAACCCACAATAGTTACTAACTTTATAACCTTTCCAAAGATCATCTTTATCGAGCCGTCAAGATTATAAATTCTTATTCGATCTTAAACCACCGCACCATGTGATATTTGACAGCTGTATCTTCAATACTATTTCACAACATCTTTCCATAAAGGAAAAATGTACCAGATTATACATCGACAAACTTGGTACGTTCCATTAGGACCACGATGCCCCATCATAGAAGAAAAGCTCCACCACGCTTGCAGATACCTGGTCCTATTACTTCTACCAGTCCAAATCTGACCATCCTTAGTCCGACTGCCTTTCCCCTTGACATGAATAAAATACTAAATCCCTTAATTACACGCTGAGTAAACTTCCCTTCAATTAATCCACTGCCCCGACATGTAAGCAAACACACTACCACCACAACAACATTGCGGAATAATACCTCATAAGCATTATGGCAACCTATGCCTAGACTCAAGGCTCTCAGAAGTTCTGTTACTGAGCTGAACAATAGAATATACTTCCATGAGGCGACTATAATCATCCTGCACCGCATTTGTAGTGCCAATTCAAGTCTTCAAATTCTTGATTTCTAACAAGCGCTCACGTCGCGTAAGATTGAGTTGGAAAAAATAAAAGGCATAAGTCTCAAAGGAATTGAACCGCAGGATGAGGAAATCAAGAAGGGAAGTACTCCTAACAGTCGTGTAGCCTCCCGAGGATAAGTACAGAAATTTACGTAGCGATCCGCGATACTCTACTAGACTTGCGCATGACTCTTGAGACCGACTGGAACATAGTGCTCTGATACTATGTTGTCACGACCCAAAATCCACTATGGGTTGTGGCGGTGCCGGACACCGCTGTCAGGCCAGCCAACTCAAATGCTAAAGTAAATCTCGTTTTATCACTTTTGAAAATACATAATTTTTTTTTGTTATTTAGAAATTTTTAAAGAATAAAGTTTCAAACCAAATTTAAAAGGTAGCAATAATACAATACTTTAAACCATCCAAGAACCCGGTGTTACAAGTGCATGAGCATCTACTGACAAGAGAAATAAAATACAACATCTGCCCAGAATACAACGAACAAAAAGTAAATACAGTACAAAGGAAGGGACTACTCTAGTCACGGCCATCTTGAATGATGCAACCCACCTTGTCCCAGAATCATCCGCGCTACTATGCCTAGCAGACCAATGGAGTCACATATACCTGTGCAACAAAATACATAGCAAATATAGTATGATTACAAAAATAACGTGTACCCAATGAGTGTCCCGCCTAATCCCGAAGGGGTAGAGACGAGATGGTCAACTTTGACACTCACTAGTAGTCCAATAACTATTTATCCATAATAAATATATTAAATAGTGGATTTGTTTTATAAACATGATTCTAATCCAAATAGAGGAAACAAGTAAGCATATAATTCTTTCGTGAAAATTTTCCTTAGATTTCTTGTTATTATTAACAATATGATCTCCAGCCATAGTGAGTCATGAAACAACTCAAATGAGTCCAAGAAGCAATACAAGCATGCATAAATCATACCGAGGTTGACTACCCGCTCCAACAAAAGTAAATGTGCACTTCCCGAGAGTCGACGGGGCTCCTATAAATACATATATTCATACCGAGGTGGTCGGTCCGATCTACAAATAACAAGAAAACATATGCAAAAGGACAATTGCTCAACGTGGAGAAAATATCCAAGAAAAGGTCAATTCATTTTAATAATTTGAGAAAACGAAGCTTAAGTCTTTCTTTTTGAAATTCATTTATAAATTTAATATGATTTAAGAAATTCAAGCCGTCAATGGGTTCACAACTAATCCAAGTATAACATACTTTTTGGTCCTAGACTACCTGGACAATAGCATAATATTAGCTACGAACAGGCTCTCGTCACATGTGCGTACATAGCCCCCACAATTAGGAGCACATAATCAGTTTAGCTCACATGTGGGGTAATTTCCCCTTTACAAGATTAGAAATGAAACTCACCTCGGTCCGAAGATCCACAAACGGCATTCAACATTCTTTCGAAGACTTGCACCAATGCACAATGCTCCAAAACTAGTAAATGGTCATTTAAGTTCATTAATATCTACTCATTTATACTTCACAACCCAATTTATAACAATTCCTAACCCCAAACGATAATTTTCCAGAATCCAAAATTTCTCGAAGATAAAATTTGCCCATGACCTTAGGAACTCAAATATATAATTTTTTCTTAATTCCATATCCAAAATCGTGGCTAAAATCCAAGAAAACTAATTTTCTAGGTCTTCCTCTAATCCTCAATTTTCTACCCATATTCATTCAAAAATCCTTACATAATCAATGTATTTAACTCATAATAGGTGTGAATAACTTACCTTAACATTGTTGATGAATATCCTATCTTGAGAAATGTGAGAAAAATGACAAACCCTACCCTTAAAATAATGCTTTTGCTCCAGCCATTTCCGCTTCTGCTGGAACTATTCCCGCTAAAGCGGTTTCACTTTTGCGGTCCTTGGCTCAGCCCCATTTTTCCGCTTCTGCGATGCCCCTTCCATAGATACGGTTCCGCTTCTGCAGAATTTTGACCGCATCTGTGGTCCTCAAGCTTTGGATCCAAAACCGCTTCTGCGGCTCCCCGTTCGCTTTTGCGGTCAACCAATCACAGAAGCGAAACTACCAGCAACTAGATGCCTTCAGCCCTCTTCCAAATTCCAACTTCGATCCGTAAACCACCCGGAATCTACCCGAGGCCCTCAACCCTAACCAATCATGCCACCAGTCCCAAAACAAATTACGGACTTGCTCGAGGCCTCAAATCACATCAAACAACACTAAAGCCATAAATTACACCCCGGTTCAAGCTTTATGAACTTTCCAACTTCTACGTCTGGTGTTTAAACCTATCAAATAACGTTCGACAGACTTCAAATTGTGCACACAAGTCATATTTGACATTACAAAGCTATTCCAACTTTCAGAATCGGATTCCGATCCCGATATCAAAATGTCCACTCCCGGTCAAACTTCTCAAAACCCTTCAAATTTTTATCGTAGCCAAATGACATCAAAATGACTTACGAACTCCGAATTCACTTTAAATTGTGCTCCCAATTCCAGAATCACCATACGAAGCTATTCACAGTCTCGGAATCCCAGACAGACCTCGATAGCGCTAAAATGCACTTCTAGCCAAACTTAAAAAATTTCTTCCAAAGTGCTAACTTCTACAATATGTGCCAAAATGCTCCCAGGTTATCCAAAACCCGAGCCGAGCATACACCTAAGTCCGAAATCATCATACGAACCTGCTAAAACCTTCGGATCTTGATTCCGATATCGTTTACATTAAAATCTAATCCTAGTTTATTCTTTCAACTTAAAGGTCCTAAAATGGGAATTTTCATTTAAATTTAACTCTGATCTTCCCGAATTTCAATTTCGACCATGCGAACAAGTCATATCACCTTAAATAAAGTTACTCATGGCCTCAGACTGCTGAACAACATGTTAAGGCTCAAAATGACCGGCCGGGTTGTTACTGTGTACAAACCGAACTGAAAAATCGCATCAAATCGAAAAGTCAAACCAAACAAGTTAAAAAATTTGACTTGATTTGATTTGGTTTGGTATTGAGTAAAAAAATCCGAACCAAATCGACATATAAATATATAATTTTTTATATATACTTTTAGGATTTTATATAGAATTTCTTTAAAAATTGTCTAGAAATATTTGAGATTCTCTTACGAGATATAATATTTAATAGTATATGAAGTGCTCCATATTTTTTATCCTTAACTAATGAGTTGTATGATTACTTTTTTATCTAGTTTTACTAAAATGTATCAATCACTTTGTTCTTTCATATTAATATCATATGTTAAGATATATTAAATTTTTATAATTTTTTGGATGTGAAGTGATGATTATCATTTAGGTATCATATTTATTTTTATATTTTTTATTACTAAACTTTGTTAACCTTGAAAGTGTACATCAGCGAAAAATTATTATGACGACTATAAAATTAATAAATATTATGTGTTACTAAAAATATTCTGTTTGTCAATTTTTTATATTTTATTAAATATATATTTTTATAAAAAATTAACAAAGTAAGATTGAAATTGTATTTAAGTAACAAAAAATCCGAAAACCCCGACAAAATCGAACCAGTCCAAATCGATAAAATTAATTTGGTTTAGTTTTGATAAAAACAAAACTAACCTGGTTCATGTACACCCTTAGATGTATCTATACTCAAATGATCTTTTAGGTACTTGTTTGATTGTCTTAACTTGGAAAACTTTTGCATTGTCTTGACTTAATTGTCTTAATTAAAATGGTAGGACCTTAATCACTTGTCATGAAATTTGGATGCAAAATTAACTATCGCCACATCCATCTATTTATATTATTACTAATATTCGGTCACATACGTTGCACATGTATTTCATATAAATCATGCAAATATTTTTCTAACAAGTAAGGAAGAGTTATTGCAATATCAAAACCTTTAAGAGAAAATTAGAGAACCTAATTTTACAAAAAGAAATTAAGATAAAGATAAGTTTTTTTAATGAAAATACCTTGTGTTTTACAACTAAAAGGGTTTGCACTTCCAAATATGTCCTTGTATTTGCTATTTATTATTATATATACTAAAGTATATTTCCAATGAATCAAGATACTTTCAAACCTCTTTTGGTAATACATAGCTCCATAACCTAATTTTTAAGGTGAAGTATGAACCAACAAATTTTTTTTTGCCCTACTTTTTAAATTTTTTTCTTAGATTAAATATTATAAAATTTTAGCCTTAAAATGCTTGAAAAATTATTAATGAAGAATAATAATGCTCAAAAGATAATTCTAAAATGCTAATAACAATAACTTTGAAGAACTCATTTTTATATAAGGAGAGTACTTTGCCGATCAAATTTTCTTAGTAAATTAAATTCTCTTCGATCTTATTTTTAATAGAAAAATTATGTTAAAATTATAAATTTAGATTTAGTGATTTAACACAATTATAAAATAGAAAAATAAATTTCAATTTTTTTTTCAAATTAATAGATTGGAATTTTGAAAATAAAATGAAAAAATATTAAAATTTTATCTAATTTACTTAATTAAGTGGGGATAGAACAGAGGAAAATGGAGAGGTTCTTAGCAAGTGATTGTGACAACTGACCTATCGTCTCATGATTTACCGCTATGTTTCCCTCATTTTCTACTTCTTTATGCTTCATTATCGGTATTTGACGTGATAGAGTTGATTTGGATTGGTTTTTGTAGGAAATGAGACACTTAGTCTCTTTAAGGAATGTTTGGTTTGGAAAAGTCAGCCTGATGTTGACTTATGAGTTAAAGAGTTCGGATATGATTTTCGGTGATTCGATTAGATTCAGGGGATAATTTTTGACTTAAGAGTGTGATCGAAAGTAATTTTGGAGGTCCGGTGTAGAATTAAGCTTGAATTGGCGAAGTTAATATTCTAGCGAATTCCTGTTGATAGATGAGATTTCGATCCGATGGTCGGATTGAAATTTCAAGAGTTGTTGTAACTTCGTTATGCAAGTTGGGATCTACTATATATATTTACATTTGTGGTTTGTCTGTGTATAAAATTATATGTGTCTACTTACAAAATTTATTTCATAACTCTTTTAATCTCTTCCTATTTCAACAAAACTTTATAATGAAATAATTTAGTGTATTCATCATTCCCCCACTTAAAATTAGGTAACGTACTTTCTTTTTATAATCTATTCCAAAATAAATGACATATTTTTTAATTTGAAAATAACTCAATTTTAAACTTTTCATTTTACAAATTTTATCCTTAGTGAGACTCTTTTATAACCACAAAAATGTTATGGTCCCACAAAACTTTAATTTCATAAGCTTTTAAGAACACAAATTTCAAAAGTCTTTTTTTCTTCTTCTTAAATTTCGTGCCGAACAAACTAACTCATTTAAATAACTCCTTAAACTTTTAAAACTACAAGTTTCAAAAATCCTTTTTTTTTCATAAATTTTGTACGAAACAAACTAACTCATCTAAATTGAAACATAAATAGTACTCTCTCCGTTTCAATTTATGTGAACCTATTTCCTTTTTGATCCGTTCCAAAAAGAATGACCCCTTTATAAATTTGGAAACAATTTAGCTTAAACTTGCAATTCTATCCTTAATGAGAAGCTTGTATAACCATACATATATTTTAGGCTCCTTTTTGACTTGTTTAGGACCATAACTCTAAATTTTTTTTTTTTAAACACGTACCGAATTAAATAAGTTCACATAAATTAGAACGAATGGAGTATTATTTTTCTTGACCGCGCTTCATATTTTATTGTTCTCGAAATAAAGATGGGCTTCTCAAAGTCAAGTTCAATTGCGACTTTTGTCACATGGAGTTGTCACCTCAAGTTGCCTTATTTGATAGTAAAGCCAAAATATATATTCAATGCTTGTTTTGACTCATTGACGATTCTTTTGCAAGTTAAGATGATGATATCAACATGGCTTTGCGTCGATCTAAAGGAGGTAGTAGAAAAAAATAATACAAGTAATAATTTTATGCATTATTAATATTTGTTTGATATATTATTTCAATATGGGCATAAATAATATATAACTAATATTTATATATTAGTTATACAACATACTTGATATTATTTGTATGGGTCAAAACTATATTCATGATAATTAGCATGTCTAACCGGCTCCTAAATTTGTTCGGGCTAATAAAGGTATAATTATTCACTGACAAAAGTATTCCAAGGTTACTTGACCTAATTAACAAGACCACGGCCTACTCATTGTTCATGGACGTCCCTTTGACGCGGCCACGACCGTCCCTCGCCAGCTAGAAAGATTCACCACTATAAATATTAAGAGAAAAAATCCTAAAAAGGCGGCTTCTTCTTCTTCACCTCCACTTCTAAAAGAAGAGAATCATTGTAAGGCTCTGAACCTCTCCATGGAGAGGCAGACCAATTTGATATCATCAATAAATATCTCTACCCTCCTCCCATTAACCAATAACTATTGTCAATTACATTTTATTCGTTTGGTCTTTTGGTTTATTATGATCGGTTATGATTGGCCCTTCATTAATTTTAATTGATTTATGCATATAAAGTATATGAAAACTTTGACAATTTGGCGCCGTTTGTGGGGATTCATAGCAGAAATGCATAGTTTATTCTTGGACCAAAAAAGGAAAGAAAATAACCCAGCTCGAACAAGCCAGAGCGGTACGTCGGATAAACGGAATTCAAAAGCCTCGAGATGAGCTTGCTTCCACATCCCGCATCTCCGAGCAAGGGGAAGAAGAAGAAGAAGAAGAAGAAGAAGAAGAAGAAGAAGAAGAAGAAGAAGAAGAAGTAGTAGATCCCCCTTCCCCATGGGAAAAATGCGCATAAGGTATCTCGCCCCCTCTTTTTTAAACAGGATCCTGCCAGAAAGGAGAAAAGCACAAAAGCATCTCGAACTGAGAACTGTAACGAGGTAACCTATGTGAACCAGCCAAAAAGACTACAAGCATGAGTTATGCAAGATCCTAAACTAGAATCAAATCCCAACGCCCAACACGAAGCGGGTTATGTAGGAGAACAAAAAGTTCAACTGTGAGTTGAACTGGGACTTAGGCTATGTGCCTTCGACATCAAATAGTTACAAATCTTCAACTACAGTTGAACAACAACTCAGGCTATGTGCCCTCGCCCAAAAATTCAACTACGAGTTGAACCGGGACTCAGGCCAAGTGCCTATGCCATTAAGAAATACAAAAGGTTCAACTACAGTTGAACAACAACTCAGGCTACGTGCCCTTGTCGAACAAGTTCAACTATGAGTTGAACTGGGACTCAGGCTATGTGCCTTCGACATCAAAAAATAACAAAAAGTTCAACTACGGTTGAACAACAACTCAGGATACGTTCCCTCTCCCAAAAATTCAGCTACGAGTTGAACCGTGACTCAGGCCAAGTGCCTTCACCATTAAAAAATACAAAAGGTTCAACTACGGTTGAACAACAACTCAGGCTACGTGTCCTCGCCCAAAAAGTTCAACTATCAGTTGAACTTGGACTCAGGCTATGTGCCTTCGACAAAAAAAAATTACAAAAAGTTCAACTACGGTTGAAGAACAACTCAGGCTATGTGCCCTCGCCCAAAAGTATAACTACGAATTGAATTGGGATCGGGCCAAGTGCCTTCGCTATTAAAAATACATAAGGTTCAACTACGGTTGAACAACAACTCAAGATACATGCCCTCTCCCAATGAGTTCAACTATGAGTTGAACTGGGACTCAGACTATGTGCATTCGACATCAAAAAATTACAAAGGTTCAACTACGGTTGAACAAAAACTCAGGCTACGTACCCTCGCCCAACAAGTTCAACTATGAGTTGAATTGGGACTCAGCCTAAGTTCCTTCGACATCAAAAAATTACAAAAATTTCAACTAAGGTTGAACAATAACTTAGGCTACGTGCCCAAGGGACGTAGAGAGTCAGTACGTGCCCAAGGGTAATCTCCCTCCGTGCCAACTCCATATATTTTATCAGCATCACCAATAGCTTGTAGCAAGTGTTGATACCCAATTTTTCACTATGTTTTTTTATACTCAAATACATTCAAAAATAGCATATATAAGCATCCACAAAGGTTTTGGTATTTTTTCCAAATTTTCAAGATTTTTAAAACCAATTTATGACATATTTTGCACTATAAAATCCAATAATTATTTCCAAAATTTGTTATTTTGATGAATAATTTATTTTATCCTTACATTTAAACAAATATAGAATTTACATGATTTTTGCATAATTTTACAAGCTCATTTGGCATTTCTAAACTAAAATTGCATGAAATTGCAATTTTAGCCTATTTCTCGACTTAATAGTATTCTTAACCATAAAAACATTTCTAATATTTTTAAATTAATTTTTATGCTTTTTTTATTAACTCAGTATTTTTAATTGGATTTTAAATACCATTTGCTAATTTATAAAATTCAAATTAGGGGGAAATTAGTTATTTAAGTTATAGCCCTTTTTGTTTAATTATAGCGTTAATTTCAACCCCAATTACAATGCCCAATTCATTAAATAACCCGACGCATATCCCATAAAATAAGCTGCCCGGAATCCCGTTTTCAATCAGGACCGTCGATCATTTAGATCAACGGCCCACGTTAACCCTTCCCTTAATTAAACCGGATACTCCCCTAACCTTAATCACTTTACACGTTCAGCCGCCCTTGTATCACCCTCATCTATTAAATTCTCCAATTCCCCTTAAAGCCCTAGCCACCTCCGGTCATTTTCTGCTTCCAGGCTTCATGCTATCTGAACTCACCCCTCAATCCCTTGTACGACCCTTTCGTTCGAGGATTGAAACCCTATTGTGAAGACCACTGTCTCAGAGGTCCATAGACTTGAGTTCTACGACCATGTCTGATCTCTCTCTGGCGATCTTTGAGATTGTGAGTCCGTTGTCGACTCGAAGCTAGCTAGTTCCAGGCTTTCTCGTTCTCTAGGGTTCTCTATGAAACCCTAAATCGCCAAGGTTCTTTCTGTATTTCTCTTTACGATCTACCTTAGATCTATTTGATTTTATAAAGAATAAGAGTGGTTTCCACATTTTTACCATTTTTATCATCAAACTGTTTATCTTCTTAAAATTAGGATTTTCTCTGATTTTCTTTTTTTTACTACTCTACTATGACTTCTTTGCTTTTGCTTTTCAGATGTTTACATGTGATTCCTTTATGTATTGCTATGGCTTCCGAATGTTTTCCATTTACCTAGGGTTCCTGGTAATTCTACTGTATTTTTCCTTATTTTGTTTCCCCTCTGAGTTTTTTTAGCTGAGTATCCTTTGGTTTTCTTATTTACACCGTGAAATATTAGGGAACCCTAGACTTTGGAGTTTTCGTCTTTGTGTGTGTTGTTTGCCTGATTCTGAAAACCTAACTGGTTAAACGCTTCATGCTTCTAAATTCTGCATGAATTTCCAATCATGCTTGTGTGCTTCTGCTATCTGATTACACGACCTTTCCATCAATTTCAACCTTGCATCTCTTTGTGCTTCTTTTATAATCAACCTTTCCCTTTTCGAAATAACCTTAATTTTGGGAAACTGATTTGTGCGAACTTGTTTCATTCTTTAATTTGGACTTGCTTTCTGACTAAATTCAGTATCACTGTGTATCCCAGTTTCCTTGATTCTTTGAATGATTGACGATTTTTCTTGCTCTTATTTGTCTAAACCGTGTGAATTTTGAAAATCTTAAATGTATCTACCCATTATTTCTACAACCCATTCTTGATTCCTTTCCATATGTGGAACTCTATTTATTTGCCCTAAGTACGACTCTCTTAATTAAATGGAATTCTTTCCTTGATTGTAATTGATACTAATTTATTTTCCTGCCTTAGTTGCTACTTGTTTTCAGACTAAAAAAACCCCATTCATATTCACTTCAAACACACGAACATATACCAGTTCACATTCAAAACTCTCTCTTCTCCTCTCTGTTTTTCTATGTCACTTGTTGTGCTGCTCGAGTTTAGCCGGCTGAAAGCCAAGGCTAAACTATAAGGTTCCTTTTGCCCTATTTGCTTTACCATTTGAAGTTGCAAACTGACAGGTCTATGATTTAACACCATCTCCAAAACTACATGTTTAGTTACTTTTTTTCACATGTCTGTGTATGTTCATTATGAAGTTGAAACTTCAGCATGTATATCCCTACCTCTACACCCCTATGTTTTAATACTGTGTGCTTATATGAGTGCCTTCATGTACTTCCCTCTCCCCAAATCATTTAATCTACCTTTGTTTGAATTTTTTTCTGTTCTTATGCAAATGTTTTCATATTAGATCCTATTCCCTAACCTCCTTTATATGTGATTTTTGTTTTGGATTAGAGTGGTACTCTATTCGCCACCTTTACTTCAGAACCAATTTGTTCTAAACCTCTACTCAAATCAGTCTCATTTCCTTACTCTCGTTTATGTGTTGATCTTGACTCAGGTTTGTTGATGCCCTAATCATCATACAGGCCTAAGTCTGACTTTATTTCAAGTCTGCTCTTATTGGTTTAAGCCATGTAAAGGTTAGGGGTGTGCCAGCCCTGTTCATGGTTAGGTATGACCACCTTTAGCATTGGTCTTTCTTCAATTCCTCACTTTACACTTACTCTTAGTTCTTTAAGCCCTAACCCCCCCGGTAAGCCATGCTTAGGGACCCTTGAGTTCCCTATGAACATGGATACCTAAGGGCTGATAATTCCACACCTTGCACTACTGTAATCATTATTTTAGGGTGTAAGCATTGCTTGGGCATCCTAAAAGCCAATGAAACTTTGAAACACTCTAAGAGAAAACCATGGAATCTGGAGCATGAATTTGGTAAAATACGTATGTTGGACGTTAAGGTTGCCTTGAGATTCTTCGGGTCCGTTTTAGCTTTAATGTATCATTTCTTTAGTCTTTTCTCTCCCTTTATGTAACAAGCTTTATAAAAAGAATTTGGGGATATAGTGAAAAGGGTGTGGGAGGGGTTTATATTTCTGCTAATCATAATAGAATCATGCTTATAGGGTTTTTGTATTAGAAATCATGCCTATAGGATTTCAGTATTGCATCTCATCTAGCAAATCATGTATATAGGATTTATATTATTGCTAATCATATAGAAACCATGCCTATACGATTTTTATCGCAAGCATATTAGAAATAATGTCTATAGGATTTCAATATTGCGTCTCGTCTAGAAACCATGTCTATAGGATTTCAATATCTGAAATCACTTAGAAATCATGCCTATAGGATCTTATAATTGCATCTAAAAATCCTGCCCCTAAGTCTTTAACATTCCGTAATCAAGTGCATATAGAAATATGTCTATAGGGACTGTATAAAAAATGCTAGGCAAACAGTAGGTCCCTTGAACAATTAAAATCAACAACAACTCAATCTGTAGATGTCATGACTATAGGGTTTAAACTCACCTAATTTGTTAGAACCTTCAATAAAAGAATTAGTCCAATACTGTCTATTTGGAAATCTGATAGAATCTGCCTTCTATGCTATTTTAAATCTATAAGAATCTTTTTAATTTCAAACCTGCATTTTTGTGAAATCAACCTCTCTTTACCTACATAGTCCTTACTTCAATACTTTTCTTGCACCATTTTACTTAAAGCAGTTCGGTTATTTTATAAGCCATTTCTGAATTTTTGCAAATTCCAAATTCTTGTTTCAAATCATCGCTTTCTGAAATTACTAGTTTTCAAAAAATACTTTTCAAACCGGATCTGATGGGCTCAAGGTAGACTTATTATCCAACTTTATGTGTTAAACTAATCTATCAATTATCAGTTTTAAACTCAAGACCAAATCACTAATTACTGTTGTAATTTGCGGGGTTTCGTATGAGCCTTCGAATGTCTGATTCGTATACCCTTATGTGCTATTTGTTTTGGTTGACGCCTTAGCATTTTTACCATTGAAACTCCATATATGTCTTACCTTTCTTCCTCGTTTTAGGATTAGAAGTCCTAATACCCCGGGACTAATAGGTTGGGACGGGTATTAGCATGCAATAAGTAAACGAGACCAAACTCGTTTCAATACCTTAACAGGATGTGAATGGTAGAATATGGAGATGATAACGATGCGATAATATCTTAAAGCGGCCCCTATTTGGGAATATGTGCAGGATATTGTATCGAATGATCCATATTATAGTTAAACCTAGGACCCCCTTACCTTTTATTTTTGTTTGAATATTTTCTCGAAAATTTCTCTTTTACTTGTGCTATTCTTCTTTCAAAATTGCCCACTACTTTTATATTCTTTATATGCATATTTGCTTGTTTATTTATATGCTTCTTAAAGTCACATCTAAGCAAGGTTGGGAACCACACTAGTGGATCTTGAGGGGTGCCTAACACCTTCCCTCAAGATAATTTTAAGCCCTTAACCGAACTCTGGTTTTCATTCAAAGTCTTCTTCTTCTTCTTAAAAGTATCCTAATGCACTATAATCATTAAGTGGAACTCTTCAAACTCCATAAAACAATTCCCAAAAGGGAATAAGAGTTGTTTGTCCATAATGTCGTAAACCCGATTTCGCTTCTTTTAGAGGGGAAAAAGGGGGGCGTCGACAACATGGCTACTCTGCTGGGGAATTTTTTAAGGCTTTTACCATTACATGCTTTTGTGACTTTATTTGTTTACTTTAATCGCATTTATTTCCTATTTTGATTATTCCATCACAAAAACTAACTTGACTCTTCATGTTTTTATTTCCTCTTAAATTCTACTTTTATTTTAATTCTGTTGTAATTTTCGAGCATCTATTGTAATCTTTATGAATGTGAAAATAGATGTAACTTGTTTCATTATTGTAATTGCATTTCTCGACGTCATGTTCCACTCGTTCCAAAACAAATCCTATTGCAACCCTTACAATGAGTGGTTGTGCCCTTCCAATATGAAAAACCCCCTAAATGAGGAAAAGGCATATTTGCGGTAAAACCAGTCGATTAACGGTGTAGTCGATGGTTCCGCGCCTTTTCCTCTTGAGTTGTCCGCTCAAGGGTACCTTGTCTAGCACTTCAAAGTAGAAACCTTACTCTGTTAAACTGTTCATGCATCATGGTCAACCCTAGCCGAGTCAGTTATGTTGTCCACATAATGACTCATTATGATAGCCTAAACCAAAGTCCATCGGATTTCCTGAAACCCAAATGGACATTCGCATTATGTGCATTGATTTGGAGAACTAAATTCCTTTTACTAATTATTGAGTTAAATAGTTGAGTCTGGTGGGGTTAAGGGCCTAACACTTTGTTTTGCAGAAATGAGGCACGAGCTCCCCAGATTCGGTAGTGGTATCCAACATCCACCCAAGGTTGCTGAGCTGGTGGGAGGATCTTAATAGCAGTGATCGAACCCTCGTCCGTAAGAATTTAGGGAATTTGCCTTCGCTTTTGGAAATCCAACCCAACAACAAAATCATTGAGGCTGCCACTTTTTTGGGATGGTGATCGATCAGTGTTCAGTGTCGGGGATTTGGAGATGACCCCTTTTCTAGAAGAAATAGAGGGCCTAGCTGACATCCCTTGGGAAACATCAGGTTTACTCATGCCGGAGAATCGCAAAATCAGAGGTTTCCTCAAAATGATGGGACTCAAGAAAAATCCTAACCTTTTTTTGCTTGAAGGACTCTTACATACCATTCGACTTCCTATACGAGAGATATGGCCACAGTAAATCTTATCGCACCTGGATGGATGAATTCTCCCTCACCTCTTTGGGGCACATACATAGAAGGGTGTTTGTGTTTATGATTTACTTCTTGGGCATGGTAATTTTCCCTATGAATAAGGAGAGGATCCACACCATACTATGATCCTCGCGGAAACTATCGAGCCTTGGCGAGGTGTAAACAAGGGGCTCCACATTTCGAGGTTTGTAACTTATTACTTCAACTATGGCTCGACTAGAACACCTTCAGAAAAGCGACTACATACAGGAAATCATACGCAGAGATTGGGATGACCATATCGCTTTTCATCATCCAAAGTGAATGAACTTCATGCCCAATTTGTTCGATCAGCCAGAGGACGCCAGTGGATGGGTAAAGTTATTCAAAAATCTGAAAGAAGAGCAAATTCAGTGGATGTTCGAGTGGTTCCCGACAGGGGAGTTCATTTTCCGTTCTCGAGATGCACCGTTCCTCATACTCATTGGCCTGAGGGGAACTCATCCTTATGCCCCCCTCCGAGTGATGAGTCATGCCGGAAGGAAATAAATCATACTCGTGATAGAAAAAATGAGTCAGTTCAGGGCTAACTTTCAAAATGATGTTAGCTCGCACAGGTGTCACGCTCAGCATATGTGGCACTACAAGCTCGTTCTAGGTAAGGATTCCATTGAATCATAGAAGTATCATGCCGGGTGTGTGCCGCACTACAAAGATTGGTTAGAAGATGATCACATTGGTTTGGGCCGTCCGGGGCTCGTCCATAGTATTATTGATGAGAAAGTTGAGGGGCAGGTCAAATACAATCAACTGCGCAAGAGGATGAGAGAATGCGAGAACGAACATCGGGAAAATCAGGAAGCCCACGAGAAGATAATCAACGAGTGGAAGGATATGGCTGTCAACGATAACAACCATTTGGGGTATCTGGAGCAAGGTTTGGTAGAGTTGGAAGGAAAGTTCTTGCAAAGGATCGAAGACTATCAGAATGCTCAGGGAGTGCACGTGGACATTTGGCTCGAGCCTACCTACTGTTAGGGATGCGTGAGTTGATGCAGCTGTACGAGGGAGGCAAGAATACCGAATCTGTGGAAGGTACTTCTGGGACCAAGTATTTAGGAGTCTTTGCTTTTGCGTTAACGATGTAATAAGGGCAATGGCCATTAGTGATATTTATTTAGTGTCGCTTTGGTATTCATCTTATTTTTATCAATTAAATAAGGCATTTAGCATTATAAGTTCTCCAAATTTTATTTTTCGCTAGGCCTACCTCGGGCACAACGAGGCACCTAAATTAGGAAGGGATTTATATTCCCGCACAATGTGATTAAATATTGCAACATTATTTATCAGAATCCGCACTAACTTTTTACCTTTTTTTTATTCCCCTCCCCAAAGGTTAGTTCCTGCATTCAGGCACCATCAACATACTCCACAAGATCAAAGGGTCCTCCACCTCCTCCTCCTCCGAGTCCTCCCAGAAATAGGAACAAGAACAAAATAGAAGATACCAACGCTAGAAAGGAAGTCGGAGAGGCTTCAATCACCAAAGAAACCGCTCCTCATCTTGAGAAAACTTTGCTGAGGTTTCAAGAAGAGTTGGAACGGGTCCGGAAATTTGCAAGTCTATCGATCACTCTTATTACTGCTGATGCCAACAAATCACCATGCCCGCCACCAGCCCAACCTGCTCAGACCCAAGTCCACAACAATGATCCATTGCTTATCCCGGAGCCCCAAAACATCACAGATAACCAGAACACTCCTGTCTTTGTGGATGTGTGCCACACTACTGTCAGCCAATCACCAATGTAGCCAAGTCGGACGATAAAGTCTCCCTCATTCAGAATTTGGCTGCTGAGATTAAGAAGTTCACTAACCGGGTTCAGGGTTTCGAAGGTAACAAGGGTGTTGAAGGGCTGAATTACGAAGATCTTTGTGTTCAACCAGATGTTGAGCTTCCGAAGGGGTAAAAACCTCCCAAGTTTGAAATGTTCGATGGCACAGGTGATCCCTGGTTCACTTGAGAATGTATTGTGACATGCTAGAAGGAGTCGGTAGGGACGAGAAGATCCGTATGAAGCTATTCATGAGGAGCTTGAAGGGCGATGCCATATCCTGGTATATTAGCCAGGATGCAAAGAAATGGACAAGTTGGGTAAGCATGGCGTCTAATTTCATGGATCGATTCAGGTTCAACACTGAGAACGCACCAGATGTGTTCTATATTCAGAATCATAAGAAGAAGCTCACAAAGACCTTTCGCGAGTATGCTACTCATTAGAGGTCGAAAGCTGCTAAGGTCGGACCGGCCTTGGAAGAAGAACAAATGAACAAATTCTTTGTTCGTGCTCAAGATCCACAGTACTATGAAAGATTGATGCTAATTGAGAGTCAAAAGTTCTTCGATATTATCATATTGGGAGAAAGCATTGAAGAAGGCATCAAGAACAGTATGGTCACTAACCTCGAGGCAGTGCAAGACACCAACAAGGCTCTACAGTCTTGTGGGTCGACAAAGAAGAAGAATGTAAATTCCGTAATGGTTGCACAAATACACAACTCTCCAAGGAAGTACCAAACCTATCCCTCAGCTCCACTCACATATCAGCCTACCCTAAATTACCAAGCACCATCACCCACTTACCAAGCTCCACCACGTGCTTACCAATCACCACCACCACCACCTACATATCAACCCACTTCACCCAGATATTCCCAGCCTGCACCCGTATACCAAGCATATAACTCCCAACCTTCTCACTACCCATCACCGCCTACTCGCTAAAATTTCCCTCGACCTAGACCATACTTTGATCGCAAATGTCCTAGACACTACACTGCCATAGCCGAGCCGATTGACCAATTATATGAGAAACTCAAAGCAGCAGGTTACCCCTACACCAGCCGTAACTCCAGAAAACCTTTCCCAATAGACCAACCCAAACAAGGGCCATACCATTGATGAGTGTTGCTCGTTAAGAGATAAGATTCAAAATCTGATTGACAACGAGATCATTATAGAATAGGAGGCCTCTCCTAATGTCCGCAACAACCCTCTGACTGCCCACAAGGGTGGAGGTATCCACATGACTGGGATCCAAGATGATTGGGACCCCAAAGTGTCAATCGGTTTGATAGCTGAAGGAGATGAGCCTAAGAAGCCAACGGTTACTCTCAATACCATTGTAGTCGAGATTTAGCCCTTTGAAGGCAACGTGGTAAATGTATCCATGCCACTCGAGTTTGAAGTACCTTATGCAAAGGCACCAAAACCTATTGAGGTTGATTTCGAAGTTCCAAAACCGCCTACACCATTTAAAGTTGCTGTGTTGCCTCCCAAGGGACCTATTCCGGTCTCCATGATAGACATGATCACGTTCCAAACAAATGTTATACCTTGGGATTACACCACTGAGGCTAGAAGGAAGGGAAAGATGTATACTGGAGAAGCAACTGTCACACAAGGCATGACTAGGATAGGCAGGGTATACACTCCAGAACATTTGGTTGAGTCTAGCAAGCAGGCTTACGAGCGAGCTGTTGAAAATGGACCCAATGACCTCTGGAGAAAGGTACAGGCCAAAGAGTACTCCGTCGTTGAGCAACTAAACAAGACACCGGTGCAGATTTATATTCTGGCCCTCCTAGAAAGCTTTGAGGCACACAAAAATGCCTTGACAAAGATACTAAGTAAAGCTTATGTTCCCAGCAACATAACATGAGGCGCAATGGCAAATATGGAGGGACAGAGACTAGAAAGCCATAAGATCACCTTCCCCCAAGATGAGTTACCACCAGAAGGGCTTGGTCAAAACAAAGCATTTCACATCATTGAGCAATGCGAGGATCCCTTTATCACCAGGATTCTAGTCGACGGGGGATCCAGCCTCAACATTTATCAATTGGTCACTCTCAGGACATTGGGCTAGGGATTGCACGTGATCAAAGACGGGGCTATCAGTGTCAAGGCTTTTGACGGATCTCAGAGGTCCACCATCGGGGAAATTAGCTTATGCCTGCAGATGGAACCCACCTGGTTCGACTTCGAGTTCCAAGTCATTGACGTACCAACATCCTACAACTTATTGCTAAGATGACCCTGCATCCACGCCGCTGGGGATGTGGTGTCAACATTGCATCAAGCTGTGAAATTTGTGTGTAATCATTCACGGCGACGGTAGCAACCCCATATACAACTTCCAGGCTATCCCAATGATCGGAGGAAGAAGGAAAATCAGTGGAGAAACATACAATCACATCAAACGAGTCAATTCCATAGACAAGGATAAGTGGTGGGATAGAAAAATTGATAGCATTCTGAATTGGAGTGGATACAAGCCCAAAAAGGGGCTTGGCAAGAATCTCCACGGTATCACCAAGCCCATCCAATTGAAGAAGCATGGAACCACTTTCGTCTTAGGTTATGAATACACTTGGGAGGAGTTCCAGCACTGGTCGCCACCATGGTGCTGTCCCTACTACCCACTGGGGCACCCTCTACCCAAGTTAGAGTAGACCTTTTTGCCTGCTGATGTCATATCAGAGGAAGATGAGACGCTAGCATCCATGAAGAACCTGTTTGTGGAGGATGATATGGATTTCTGTGTTACCTTCGAGGAGGAAGGGGAAGAAGGCCCTTCTATTCAAGTTGTGAACCAGGGAGAACACCTCACCAATTGGTCAATCAGGACCACCAGTGCCCGTAGAGCCTCGGGTGGCAAGGCTAAATGACACATATGCATCGCACTTTACTTTTAGTTAATTTTACTTTTCAGCATTTTTTTTACTTTCGAAAAGAGCAGCCATAGCAAAACTTCTTTGGGACTTATCTAGGAAGAAGGACTGCTTATGGGTTCGATGGGTTCATTCTTATTATATCAAGCAAAGGAGCATTGACACAATGAGCATTCCAAAAGCAGCATCTTGGGTGGTCAGAAAGGTATTGGAAAGTAGAATCATTATTCTTGAAAGCCAAAAGTTTCAAGGTGACATTAGTGACAGACTACAAAGTGTATGCAGCCTGGGCAAATTTCAAATCCAGAAACTTTACCTCACTCTTATGCCTGATTTCAGTAAGATTGAGTGGAAGAATTTGTTACTGATTTCTAATGTCCTTCCTAGGCATAAATTCATTGTTTGGTTGGCTGCTCAACACAAACTGCCTACTGTTGAAAGATTGCAGTTCATGGGCATATAGATTCCAACAGATTGTGTGTTCTGCAAACAGAATATAGAGGACTTCAATAATCTATTCTTTGATTGTCCTGTTACAAATATATTGTGGTCCAGAATATGTACTTGGTTGGGGCATATCAGAACAATTGGATGCTGGGATACCGAACGTATTTGAGTGTGCAGTAAAGCTAAAAGTAGACTGTGGAAGAATACTATAACAGCTTCAGCATTTGTCACTACCACTGCTCTTATATGGAAAACAAGGAACCTCATTCGGTTTGAAGGAATCACTTATGTGGAGGAACTGATGTGTAAAGAGATTGCCTTACTCTTGCACACTCGAGCCAGCAAGTGCAAACAATGGCAACCTGGATTGAGATAGCTTAATTACTATCCTTAGTTGCTGTAATTAGAAAGTTAGAATGCTTGAGTATAGATAGTCATTATAGTATAGAAATACTTGTATCCAAGTAGTAGTTAGTCCATACTACTACCACTTAGCTCTTTGATGTACATATTTTTTTGAGATCAATGAAACTAAATGTTAATCAAAAAAAAAAGAGCTCTAATGTTTCAGATAATTATGAATTTAATCAAAAGCATTTTCCAAGCTTATATTTATATTTACTTTATTTTACACGGCATTACTATTACATATCTTGACGATGAACCAACGGCTGTAACGTGTAATGAGACAATGCGACAAACGGATGTAGATTCATAGGAGGATGAAATACTAAAAGAGGTTGTCAGAGAGGTCGAAAAATTTGGAGAAGAGACTTAACTCCAATTTGGACAAAACTGAGGTCGTTAATCTGGGAGATGTAGAAAATATCAAGGAAACACGAATTAACGTACACATGTCACCATCAGAAAAGGAAGAATACATAGAGTTTTTGAATGAGTATGAGGAAATATTCGCCTGGTCGTATGATAATATGACCAACCTCAGCACGTCCACTTGTGGCTCACAAGTTGCGGACACATCTGACATGCCCACCGGCAAGTAGAAACTCAGAAAATTCAAGCCAGACATGAATTTGAAAATCAAAGAAGAAGTTACCAAGCAAGTCAAAGACAGGGTTCTCAGAGTGGTAGAGTATCCAACATGGTTAGCCAACGTTGTACCTGTGCCAAAGAAGGACGGGAATGTTAGAGTCCGTGTCGACTACCGGGATCTCAACCGAGCCAGTCCTAAAGACAACTTTCCTTTGCCAAATATACACATATTGATTGATAACCGCGCCAAACATGAGCTGCAGTCATTCGTCGATTGTTTTGCTAGGTACCATTAGATATGGATGGACGTCTGTTACATAATGATACCATTCGGTCTAAAAAATGCTGGTGCTACGTACATGAGAGCCATGACCACAATCTTTCATGATATAATACACAAGGAGATCGAGGTAATGTAGATGACGTCATCATTAAATCCAAAAAAGCTGCATATCACATGGAAGATTTGAGAAAATTCTTCAACAGACTGAGGAGATACAACCTGAAACTGAATCCCGCCAAGTGTGCGTTTGGGGTGCCAGCCGGAAAATTATTGGGTTTCATCGTGAGTCGTCAAGGAATAGCCTGGATCCGTCAAAGGTCAAAGCCATTCAAGAGTTGCCACCTCCAAAGAACAAGAAAGAGGTAATGAGTTTTCTGGGAAGGCTCAACTATATCAGCCGATTCATAGCTCAGTCCACTGTCATTTGTGAACCCATCCTCAAGATGATAATGAAAGATGCCGCCACCAAGTGGACTAAAGATTCTCAAACGGCTTTTGATAGGATCAAGGAATACTTGTCAACGCTGCCGGTCTTGGTTCTGCCTAAGCTAGGGAGACCTCTATTTCTTTATCTTGCAGTATTGGATGCGTCATTTGGTTGTGTTTTGGGACAACATGACAAAACAGGGAGGAAGGAGCAGGCCATCTACTACCTCAGCACGAAGTTTTCCCCTTACGAGGGTTGGTATTCCTTATTACAACACACTTGTTGTGCTTTAGCCTGGGTAGCTCTAAAATTGAGGCACTATTTCTGCACTTACACCACTCATCTTATATCTAGAATAGATCCATTGAAGTATATTTTCCAAAAGCCCATGCCTATTGGCAAGCTCGCCAAATGGCTGCTTTTATTAAGTGAATTTTACATCATTTACGTTACCCAGAAGGCGGTCAAAGGACAAGCCCTGGCAGATCACCTTGGCGAGAATCCCGTAGGAGGAGAATATGAACCCCTAAAGACGTATTATCCTGATGAAGAGATAGCCTTCATAGGAGAAGATATTGCAGAATCCTATGACGGTTGGAGGATATTTTTCGACGGAGCCGCAAACTTCAAAGGAGTGGGTATATGAGAGTTTTGGTATCAGAAGCTGGTCAGCATTACCCACTGTCTGCCAAGCTTAGATTCCCTTGCACCAACAATATGGTCAAGTACGAAGCCAGCATCTTAGGGCTCAAGTTGGCCATTGACATGAATATTCAGGAACTGCTAGTGATCGGAGATTCGGACCTACTCATACATCAGGTTTGAGAAGAATGGGCAACCAAGAATTCCAAGATACTCCCCTATATACACCATGTACAGGAATTGAGGAAGAGATTCAGAAAGACGGAGTTCCAAGATGTTCCCAGAACACAGAACGAGTCCGCCGATGCTTTAGCCACTTTATCATCCATGATCCAGCATCCAGATACAAACCTTATTGATCCCATCCCGGTAAAGATTCATGACCAGCCATCTTATTGTGCTCACGTCAAGGAAGAAGACGACGTGAAACCTTGGTTCCATGATATCAGGGAATATTTGACAACAGAAGAGTAACCAAAGCTTGCCAATGCTACTCAGAAACAAACACTTCGGAGATTGACCTATAATTTCTTTCACATAGGAGGACTCCTAATTTGGGATTATTAAGGTGTGTCGAGGCAAAAGAAGCAACCAGACTATTGGAGGAAGTGCACGCGGGGACTTGTGGACCGCATTTGAATGGTTTCGTTTTGGCAAAGAAGATACTCAGAGCAGGGTATTTTTGGATAACTATGGAGACGGACTGCATTCAGTACGTCCGAAAATGCCAGTGATGTCAAGTACACACAGATATGATAAAGGTGCCTCCAAACGAGCTTACTGCGACAAGCTCACCATGGCCATTCACAGCTTGGGGTATGGATGTCATTGGACCAATCGAACCAGCCGGGTCAAACGGGCACAGGTTCATACTAGTGGAATTTGATTACTTTACTAAATGGGTTGAAGCAGCATCATATAAGGCAGTCACCAATAAAGTAGTTGCAGATTTTTTCCGAGATCGGATGGTTTGTCGGTTCACAGTTCCAAAATCAATCATCATCGAGAACGGCTCTAACCTCAATAGCGACCTGATGAAAGCAATGTGTAAAATATTCAAGATCAGACATAAGAACTCTACGGCTTAAAGACCTTAGATGAATGGAGCTGTAGAAGCAACCAATAAAAATATCAAGAAGATACTAAGGAAAATGATCGAAAAGCAGAAGCGGTGGCCTGAGAAATTGTCGTTCGCCTTACTAGGCTATCGTACCACAGTCCGCACATCAACTGGGGCCACTCCTTACATGTTGGTTTATGGTACAGAGGCGGTCATTTCCGCCGAGGTAGAAATCCCCTCCTTAAGGGTCATACAAAAGCAGAATTACATGATGCAAAATGGGTTAAGAGTCGCTACGAGCAGTTAGCCCTCATAGACGGAAAGAGAATGAATTATGTATGTCACAGCCAATTGTATCAGAACAGAATTTCCAGAGCCTTCAACAAGAGAGTCAAGCCAAGGAAGTTCATGCCAGGACAACTGGTACTGAAGAAGATATTTCCACATCAAGATGAAGCCAAAAAATTCTCTCCCAACTGGAAGGGTCCATACATGGTTCACCGAGTTCTAACGGGAGGATCCTTTATTCTCATAAAAATGGATGGAGAAATCTAGCCGAAGCCTATCAACTCAGAAGTAGTGAAGAGATACTACATTTGATCACATGCTACCTTTCATGATGTAATTTGAACTACGCCTAACCTGATTCCCGTTTAAGAGGGGATACATAGGCAACCTTATGGCTTCGGTCACTTTTTTAATAAAAATTCCATTCTCCCCCTCTATTCGAACTAGGACACAATTTTGAGGAGGAACCTCAAAATTCTGAAGTCATTTTTTAGTCTCCTTAACAGCGCCGGCCTAGTAAACCAGGGCAGAATTTTATGGAGGACCCTCAAATTTCTAGAATTGTTCCGCATTCATTCATTCAGCATATCCACTAGTAGCACCAGCTCATTAAATTGGGGCAGAATTTTGAGGAGGACCCTCAAAATTTCGAAGCAGGCAAGGTCGCCGTGTTTTGAACCACGTTGCAGTTTTTTGGTTCATCCAAAATAAAAACATTTATAAATATACATACTCGCATTATATTTACTAAGTCATGCATAAACATCAGTTGCACGACCATCATTTAGCAATGCTACCCCCATGATACATGACGCCAAAAGCTGGAGGACACGAACTAACCTCTCCCCTACAGAACTCACGATTTTTCTTTGGTTGCAGGAACTCAGGTTACAGATCAAAGCATATTCGCTCTGCAGGATCGAAATCCTCATAGGGTCACTATCCGCACACAACATTCCCCAGCAGTCCTAATATCGGAAAACCGGCAATCAGTTAAGAAAACTTACTACTATTCGCTCATTTACATTCCTGCATTGCATAAGGCTCCTATCTGCTTTTCGAGACTAAGCTCTGTCTCCGTCTGCATTTTTGCATAAGGCTAATCTCTGCCTTCCGAGGTTAAGCTCTACCTCCATATTGCATAAGGTTCCTATCTGCCTTTCGAGACTAAGCTCTTTCTCCATCTACATTTTTGCATAAGGCTAATCTCTGCCTTCCGAGGTTAAGCACTACCTCCATATTGCATAAGGCTCCTATCTGCCTTCCGAGACTAAGCTCTGTCTCCATCTGCATTTTTTGCAAGGCTAATCTCTACCTTCCGAGGTTACGCTCAACCTCCATATTACATAAGGCTCCTATCTGCCTTTTGAGACTAAGCTCTGTCTCCATCTGCATTTTTTGCATAAGGCTACTCTCTGCCTTTCGAGGTTAAGCTCTACCTTCACATTGCATAAGGCCATTATCTGCCTTTCGAGACTAAGCTCTGTCTCCATCTGCATTTTGCATAAGGCTACTCTCTGCCTTCCGAGGTTAATCTGTACCTCCATATTGCATAAGGCTCTCATCCGCCTTTCGAGACTAAGCATTGTCTCTGCCCTGCATGGCTAAAATATTGCCGCTTTATTTTTCAACTGGCTGAAACATCACCACCTGCATTTTGAAATTCTCATCTGGGTGAAATATCGCCATCTGTTTTTTGATTTCCCGCTTTGTCTGAAAGATCTCCACCCTTTGCATTCATTTGGCTGAAAGATTTCCACTTTCTCATGGTCTGAAAGATCGCCAACTCGTTCAAAGGCATCATAGTTCGAAGGCAAGCTCTGTATAGCCCAAGAGCATCATTCCACAGCCTGCGAATCTTTACTTTTATGCATTCCATGGCCTAGGACATCATAGTCCGAGGATATCATCCTAGCCGTCCAAGGACAAACATTCATGGTCCAACGGGAATTTGCATCACGTCTAAATTATGCAAATATATACACACATAACGCATTTGCAGGTATTCCGGTTGGTTCAAAGCCATCTCAGCAGGAGTGATCCTGCTCCAGTTCTTTGCAGTTTGTCCGATTCCAAGTACCCCTTCTGATCGAACCATCGCGTCTGTTTTTCTGAATTTCCATCGGCATGTTCCGTCAGTGGTTCCTGAACTACATATGGCCTGATCCTCTCAAACCAGGGATATGTAGGCTGCTCAGAAACCAGAGCGCGGTCAATATCCTTTTACAATTGCCGTCTCTGGTCAAAATTGGCCATCTTGTCTTTACCCGACAACTCTTTCATCCTCCTCGGGTAAAAAGGGGCAGCTGTTGATACCAAATTTTTTCCTATGAATTTTTAAACTCAAGTACATTCAAAAATAGTATATATATATATATATATATATATATATATATATATATATATATATATATATATATATATATATATATATATATATATATATATATATATATATATATATATATATATATATATATATATATATATATATATATATAGCATCCACAAAGGTCTTGGTATTTTTTCCAAATTTTCAAGATTTTTCAAACCAATTTATGACCTATTTTGCACTATAAAATCCAATACTTATTCCCAAAATTTGTTATTTTGGTGAATAATTTATTTTATATTCACATTTATACAAAAATTAGAATTTACATGATTTTTTCATAATTTTACAAGCTCATTTGGCATTTCTAAACTAAAATTGCATTAAATTGCAATTTTAGCCTATTTCTCGATTTAACAGTATTCTTAACCATAAAAACGTTTCTAATAATTTTAAATTTATAATTATGCTTTGTATATTAACTCAGCATTTTTAATTGGATTTTTAAACATCATTTGCTAGTTTATAAAATTCAAATTAGGGGGAAGTTGGTTATTAAAGTTGTAGCCCTTTTTTGTTTAAATTATAGCCTTAATTTAAACCCCAATTACAATTCCCAATTCATTAAATAACCCGACCCACATCCCATAAGAATAACCCGCCCGGAATCCTTTCAATCAGGACTGTTGATCATTTAGATCAACGGCACACATTAACCCTTCCCTTAGTTAAACTGGATACACCCCTAACGCTAATCACTTTACACGTTCAGCCGCTCTTGTATCCCCCTCATCTCACAAATTCTCCCACACCCCCTAAAACCCTAGCCGCCTCCAGTCACTTTCTGACCTCTTTTCACCGGAGACTATGGCCTTCCAGGTTTCATGCAACCTGAACTCACCCTTCAATCCCTTCTACGACCCTTTTGTTCGAGGATTGAAACCCTATTGTGAAGACCACTGTCTCATAGGTCCACCGACTTGAGTTCTACGACCATGTACGGTCTCTCTCAGGCGAGATTTGAGGTTGTGAACCCGTTGTCGACTCGAAGCTAGCCAGTTCCAGGCTTTCTTGTTCTCTAGGGTTCTCTCTGAAACCCTAAATCGCCAAGGTTCTTCTGTGTTTCTCTTTGTGATCTACCTTAGATCTATATGATTTTCTAAAGATTCAGAGTGTTTTCCACATTTTTACCGATTTTTATCTTCAAACCGTTCATCTTCTTAAAATTAGGAATTTCTCCGATTTTCTTTTTTTTACTACTCTACTATGTCTTCTTTTCATTTGTTTTTGGGATGTTTACCTGTGATTCCTTTATGTCTTGCTTTGGCTTTCGAATGTTTTCCTTATACCTAGGGTTTCTTGTAATTCTACTGTATTTTGCCTTATTTTGTGTCCTCTCTGAGTCTATTTACCTGAGTATCCTTTTGTTTTCTTATTTACACCGTGAAATATTAGGGAACCCTAGACTTTGGGGTTTTCGTGTATGTGTGTGTTGTTTGCCTGATTCTGAAAACCTAACTGCTTAAACGTTTCATGCTTCTGACTTCTGCATGAATTTCTAATCGCATCTCATGCTTGTGTGCTTCTGCTCTCTAATTACACGGCCTTTTCATCAATTTAAACCTTGCATGTATTTGTGCATCTTTTATAATCAACCTTTCCCTTTTCGAAATAACCTTAATTTTCGTAAACTGATTTGTACGAACTTATTTCATTCTTTAATTTGGACTTGCTTTCTGACTAAATTCAGTATCAATGTGTATCCAGTTTCCTTGATTCTTTAAATGATTGACGATTTTACTTGCCTTTTTTGTCTAAACCGTGTGTATTTTGAAAATCTTAAATGTATCTACCCCTTATTTCTACAACCCATTTTTGATTTCCTTTCCATATGTGGAACTCTTTTTATTTTCCCTAAGTCCGACTCCCTTAAAATTCTTTCCTTGATTGATTTTTATTGATATTAATTTATTTTCATGGCTTAGTTGCTACTTGTTTTCAGACTATAAAAACCCCTTTCATCTTAACTTCAAACACACGAACATATACAAGTTCACATTCAAAACTCTCTATTCTCCTCTCTGCTTTTCTCTGTTACCTTTTCTACTGCTCGAGTTTAGCCGGCTAAAAGCCAAGGCTAAGCTATTAGGTTCCCTTTGCCTTATTTGCTTTACCATTTGAAGTTGCAAACTGGTAGGTCTATGATTTATTACCATCTCCAAAACTACATGTTTAGTTGTTTCTTTTCATATGTCTGTGTATGTTCATTATGCAGTTAAAACTTTAGCATGTATATCCCTGCCCCTACACCCCTATGTTTTAATACTGTGTGCTTATATGAATGCTTTCATGTACTTCTCTCTCCCCAAATCCCTTTAATCTACCTATGTTTGACTTTGTTTCTGTTCTTATGCAAATGTTTCATATTTGATCCATTTCCCTGAACCCGTTTATATGTGAGTATTGTTTTGGATTAGAGTGGTACTCTATTGCCACCTTTAGTTCAGAACCAGGTTGTTCTAAACCTCTACTCAAATCAGTCTCATTTCCTTAGACCCGTTTATGTGTTGAGCTTGACTCAGGCCTTTTAATGCCCTAATCATCATACATGTTTAAGTCTGACTTTATTTCAAGTCTGCTCTTATTTTTTTAAGCCATGTAAAGGTTAGGGGTGTGCCAACCCTGTTCATGGCTAGGTATGACCACCTTTTGCATTGGTCTTCCTCTAATCCCTCACTTTACACTTACTCTTAGTTCTTTAATCCCTATCCCCCACTGGTAAGCCATGCTTAGGGACCCTTGAGTTCCCTCTGAACTTGGATACCTAAGGGCTGGTGATTCCACACCTTGCACTACTTAATCATTATTTTAGGGTGTAAGCATTGCTTGGGCTTCCTGAAAGCCCTTGGTACTTTGAAACACTCTAAGAGAAAGCCTTGGAATGTAGAGTCTGTGGTAAAATACATATGTTGGATATTAAGATTGCTTTGAGCTTCCTCGGGTCCATTTTAGCTTTGATGTATTCATTCCTTTAGTCTTTGCTCTCCCTTTATGTAACAAGCTTTGTAAAAAGAATTTGGGGATATAGTAAAAAGGGTGTGGGAGGGGTTTATATTTCTGCTAATCATAATAGAAATCGTGCATATAGGATTTTTGTATTAGAAATCATGCCTATAGGATTTAAATATTGTATCTCATCTAGCAAATCATGTCTATAAGATTTATATTATTGCTAATCATATAGAAACCATGCCTATAGGATTTTTATCGCAAGCATACTAGAAATCATGTCTATAGGATTTCAATATTTTATCTCATCTAGAAACCATGTCTATAGGATTTCAATATCGCAAATCACTTAGAAATCATGCCTATAAAATCTTAACATTGCATCTAGAAATCCTGCCCATAAGTCTTTAACATTGCGTAATCAAGTGCATATAGAATCATGTCTATAGGGACTGTATAAAATATGCTAGGCAAACAGTAGATTTCTTGAACGTTTAAAAGCAACAACAAATCAATCCGCAAATATCATGCCTATAGGGTTCAAACTCGCCTAATTTGTTAGGCGCCTTCAATAAAAGAATTTGTCCAATATTGTCTATTTTGAAATCTGAGCGAATCTGCCTTCTATGCTATTTTAAATCAGTAAGAATATTTTTAATTCCAAACCTACATTTTTATGAAATCAACGTCTCTTTTCTTGCATAGTCCTTACTTCAATACATTTCTTGAACCATTTTACTTAAAGCAGTTCGGTTATTTTATAAGCCATTTCTGAATTTTTGTAAATTCCAAATTCTTGTTTCAAATCATCGCTTTCTGAAATTGCTAGTTTTCAAAAAATACTTTACGAACCGTATCCGGGGGGCTCAAAGTGGACTTATTATCCAAATTTATGTGTTAAACGGATTTATCCATTATCAGTTTTAAACTCAAGACCAAATCAGTAATTGCAAGTCATGCTAAACTAATTGCTGTTGTAATTTGCGGGGTTTCGTATGAGCCTTTGAATGTCTGATTTGTATACCCTTATGTGACATTTATTTTGGTCGACGCCTTAGCATTATTACCTTTGAAACTCCATAAATGTCTTATCCTTCTTCCCCCTTTTTTAGGATTAGAAGTCCTAATACCCGGGGACTAATAGGTTTGGACGGGTATTAGCATGCAATAAGTAAACGAGACCAAACGCGTTTAAATACATTAATGGGTGGGAAGGGTAGAATATGGAGATGATGACGATGCGATAATATCATAAAGCGACCCCTCTTTGGGAATATGTGCGGGATATTGTATCGATGATCCATATTATAGTTAAACCTAGGACCCCTATACGTTTTATTTTTTTTAAATATTTTCTCTAAAATTTCTCTTTTACTTGTGCTGTTCTTCTTTCACAATTGCCCACTAGTTTTATACTCTTTATACGCATATTTGCTTTTTATTTATATGCTTCTTAAAGTAACATCTAAGCAAGGCCGGGAACCACACCAGTGGATCTTGAGGGGTGCCTAACACCTTCCCCTTGAGATAATTTCAATCCCTTACCCGAACTCTGGTTTTCATTCAAAGTCTTCTTCTTCTTAAAAGTGTCCTAAGGCGTTATAATCATTAGGTGACGACTCTTCAAACTCCATAACCCAATTCCCAAAAGGGAATAAGAGTTTTTTTGTCCATAATGTCGTAAGCGGGATTTCACTTCTTTTAGAGGGGGAAAAAGGGGGGCGTCGACAGCAGGAAGGGACGAGCAGACCAGGGCATACCCAATAGTGGCGACATAAGTGCACCACTAGCATTGGGAGAGGAAGTCTTAGTCCCAGCTTGAAAGGGTAGGCGTAGAAGACGCAATACCCTCGGCTGTAGGCATGTACCCTCTCCCCGCTCCTAGAAAGGACGATGTCGGCGAAACAAGGAATGTCACACTGATCCCTCAGTTGGGTGATGCCTACCTCCCCCCATCAATGTGGCTTCGTCCACTTGGTCCGTTCCTTCATAGTCATAGAAATCGTTCATCGGACCACCGGGCAGAGAAAGAATGTTGATCACCAATGGGAGTCTGTCAATACCCGTCGAATCGGTGGTTCTCACCACCGTGGATAGACCCTCAGTCACAGGAAAAACCACCGGAGCAATATTGGAACGAGAGCTAATCGCCACTATCAATATATTAAAAGGAAGTGAGCAAAGTTCACCGGAAAAGAAAGAGGAGATGAAGATCGGACGATAAACAACGAAGAATGAAGTAACAATAAGCAGCTGATAAAGTAATCTGAGAACGAGAAGAGCTGTCTCTCTCTCAATTTCACTTAAGCAAATATTGAAAAAGTAAGAACTGAATGATACAACCGTTTATATATAGACAAAGCATAAATGACTTTCACGAATCTCAAAGGCCACCATTAACTTCCTGACCAACCGCAAAATGGTTTAGGTCTACAGTAACATTCATCATTATGATAGATACCGTAGAACGTCCATTCAACCGTTAATCGGCATGTCACCCTTGAAACGGTTGTAACGGCTCTAAGACACCAAAAGCACGCCCCATGCATCACTCAACATATGACGCCTTCCATATATGTGGAAAGCATGATCATATCCTCGTCAAACGTATGTAATCGGCTATGGCCGTCTCTAAATCAATAGTGGCTAGGGCCATCTTCAAAGTAATGCTGGCTACGGCCGCCTCCGAAAGTAGTATTGATTACATCCATCACTGAAATAACAACGGCCAACGGCCGTCTCCTGAATACAAAACGGCTATGGACACCCCCTAGTAAGGACGACTACGGCTCCCTCAAAGCAATGTACGGTTATCACCGTCTCTTAAAAATAAGGTGACTACGGTATCATATCCTAAAAAGAATACATGCAAATAAACGGCCATGGCCATTTCAAATATGCGAACGTCTATTGCCAATCGCTCGTATGAAAACCAACCAAAGGACTGCGACTACGGTCGCCGGATGTAAATTCATCTAACATCAGCTCCATTGCAGTCAAGGATTGTCCATGCAGAGTGGTTACGACTATAAGTATAAACGGCTACAGCCATCTCCAAAATATAAACGGCTACGACCATCGTCAAAGTATAAGCGGCCGCGGCCATCCCCCATATGAAAATGGTTGGGCTCTTGACGAACTGCGACTGGGGTCATCAAATTCGAATACGGCCCGAACCCTTGACTCCGCTACGGCCAAGACCGTCAACACAAAATGGCTAAGGCCATCGATTTCGACATTATAATCTCCAATGTATAACGACCATGGCCATCCTAGGTCACAACTAAAATAGCGTTCGATCTTCCCCTCCGAATTTCTTGAACTATACTCGGCAAAGTGCGCTCATCGAGCTCGGTCGGATCCCAACCTCAATAAGCAGAGGGACTATCTGTATGAGTCAAAACTAGATTCATGATAATTAGCGTGTCTAACTAGCTCCTGAGCTTGTTTGGGCTAATAAAAGGTATAACAATTCGCTGACAAAAGTATTCAGAGGTTACTCGACCTAATTAACGAAACCACAGTCTACTCATTGTTCATAGACGTCCCTTCGATGCGGCCACAGCCGTCTCTCGCCAGCTGGCAAGAATGACCACTATAAATATTAAGAGAAAGAACCCTAAAAGTGGGGCTGGTTCTTCTTCTTCACCTCCACTCCTAAAAGAAGAGAATATATATCGTTGTAAGGCTCTGAACCTCTCCATGGAGAGACACACCAATTCGAAATCATCAATAAAAGATCTCTACCCTCCTCCCCTTAACCAATAACTATTGTCTCTTACGTTTTATTCGTTTGGTCTTTTGGTTTATTACGATCTGTATGATTGGCCCTTCATTGATTTTAATTGATATATGCTTATAAAGTGTATGAGAACTTTGAGCTAAACATTATCCTATGTATAAGTAATGCATAGAAAATCATGTTATTAGTAATGCCAAGGCTATTAATGCATGCATTAGTATGGTTAAAGACATAATTATCCTTAAAGTCCCATAAAAATAGAGAATATTGAAAATATTTTTGTAAACAATTATTTTTATTAAAAATTATGCAATGCATTAAAATTTTAATGCACCACACCAAACAATAGATAAGAAATAATATATTTGCATAACTAATGCTTGAATTACCAACTCATCTATTGCTAATATATACTTTACTAATACACCTTATTTCGCACTATCTTTATACACCCTAACAAACGACCCCTTTGTGGCGTACCGTCGGCGTAAAATTATCCATAGCAAGATATTACCGTGCCAATAATATAAGTAAGATATGCATATGCACTTTTTAATTAAGTGACATGCATTTTTATTTTTTTAAATTAATTATTTTGTTATATACAAACATTCGATATGAGTACATATTTACCTAGCGTTATATCACAAGCATCCATTCCCGAAAATGATCTATAATACAGATTTTCTCAACTTTTTCTTATTTCAACATTATTTTATCGCACGTAAAAGTAATCAAACACAACTTTTCACACAAAAATCTTTTGAGAAATTTTTTGTTCCAAATATTGCACCAACTTTTTAAATTATATGATAGCATTTGACAGAACATGTGTTTTAAAAATATTGAGTTTCTTTTAAATTATATTAGTGGTAACTGTAGAGTTTTTAAAAAAAGTAGACAGCTTAGAGAAAACATTATATTAAAATAAAATAAAATTAAAAGAAAATCCAAGTAAATCTAAGATTTTGTAGAATCAAATCAAATGTTACCACACATTGTCAAAAGTAATATAAATCCAAACACCATGCATAATATAAAAGGAAAAGATAGTACTAGTAATAAAATTGTACTAGGGAGATTAAAAAAGAAAAAGTAAAACAAAGAGGACCGAGGACGGATTCACGAATCAGGACCAGTTTTTTAAAAGGCATTTTCGGGCCAAGTCTCGGAGCGAGGCGCACTAAAAATACCTCGCTACTATGGTGTAGGGCAAAAGTTTCAAGAGGCGTATGCCCAATAATTCAAGGCATATGCTCGGGCGTTCGGGGTGTACGCCCAGTCGTGTGAGGCGCGTTTTCGTAGAGAGGCGTAAGCCCTAAGACACTTTTTCAAATTAAAACAAATTTCTTGAATAAGTCTTTCATATAATATCCAAATTTTCAAGAGTCAGCTTGTAATTACTCAAAAGTTTTAAAAAGGAACTCAAATATATTAAATATAAAAGTCAAGACTTTTTTTTATTGATTGAAGCCCTAATTTATGGTCCATTCCCAATTCCTTAATTTTGTTCGCTAGTCTGATAATATCTCCAAAAAGCAACGAATATTCAATTTTTTCGTACAAAATACATAGAGAATAACAGTAAGTTCAAAGTTCAAATTGCAAGTTAGTCATCATTTTTGTTTCTCTATGTAGAAAACTTTATTTTTTTCGACTCAAGTTACTTGTATGTAGCACATAATAAATTATTCATCCCATCTATATATATATATTTTTCACATATTTATAGCTTTCTTTAATTTTTATATAATTTTACTTCTTTATAATTATTTAATATAATTATATTATTTTGTAAAATATTAAGCGTGTCACAGCCAAAATCCACTCAGGGCCGTGGTGGCACCGGACACTGTTGTCAGAAAAGCCAACTAGAATACTTAATTAAATTTTTGTTATAATATTTTTGAAAATATTTCTTTTATACAATTTTAAAAAGACTCAATATATTCCTCCGAATGGATAATGAAATATTTAAACAGCTTTTAAGATTTTCGACTAAATCCAAATACATCCCCAGAACCCGGTGTCACAAGTACATGAGCAATTTTCTAAGAGAAACCAACTAGGTACAATAACTGTCCGAAATACAATTGGAAAGAAAGTAAATAAAATCCTGAAATAGACTATACTAGCTACGGAATCGCCTCAAGGAAGTACAACTCACCTAGTCTCTACGCCCATCATGTCGCAATGCCGCAAAGCCACAAGCCACTCAATAAATCTGTGCAACAAAGTGCATAGCAAATATAGTATGAGTACGAAAACAACATGCACTTAATGAGTATCCCGCCTAATCCCTAAGGGGTAGAGACGAGATAGTTAACTTTGACACTTACTAATGGTCTAATAATAATATACTAAAACGTGAGGATTTCATGGATTTATATAGCATGCTCTAGTTCAAAAATCTATAAAACAGGTAAATACCTTTAATAATTTGCAAGGATTTTCAAGATTTTTTTTCTTTATCTTCAGCAATTAATGTCATGCCAAAAAGGTAATATCAACATCAAGTACTTCAAGTAAGCAATATAGACATGCGCATATCATGCCGATGTTGACGGCCCGCTCCAACAAAAATGTAAATTGTGCATTGTCGAGGGTCGAACGACCTGAACCATAGATGCATCTATTTAATTTGCCGAGGCGTTCATCCCGTTCCATAAATAAACACATACTCTGCTCGCGAATCATGCGTGCGACGTAGGTACACATAAGAATACATGCTCAATAAGTAAGAACTTATCAAGGAATATTTATACAAATAAAACCAATTCTCCTTTAACAATTTTAAGAAATAAAGTTTACTCCTTTTAGAAATTCACTTTCTAATTCGATGTGAGTTAAGCAATTCAAGCTATCAATGGGTTCATAAATAATCCATGTATAACATGCTTTTGGGTCCTAGACTACCCGAACAATAGCATAACAGTAGCTACGCACGGACTCTCGTTATCACGTGCGTACGTATCTCCCCATAAATAGGAGCACATAATCAATTTAACTCACATATGGGGTAAATTCCCCCTCATAAGATTAGAAAGGAGATTCACCTTGCATCCGAAGACTCATAACTGGCACTCTACCTTCTTTCGAAGACTCGAACCAACTCACAATGCTTCAAAACTAACCAAAAATTATACAAATCCATTAATACATGCTCAATTAAACTTTACAACCCAATTTGTACCAATTCCTAACCCCGAACGAAAAGTTGACAAAAATGCCATTCGGCCCACGTGCTCAGAATCCAAAATTTTTTGAAGATACACTTTGCCCATGACATAGGGAACTGAAATATATAATTTTCTCTTAATTTCATACTCAAAATCGTGGTCAAATCCTAAGAAAATAATATTTCTAGGTCTTTCTCTAACCTTCAATATTCTACCCATTTTTATACTCAAATCCATAAATAATTGATGTATTTAACTCAAAATAGGTAGGAATAACTTACCTTAACATTATTGATGAAGATCCTTTCTTGAACCCTTCCAAGAAATGCTCGAGCCATGAAAACGAATGGGTGAAATGAACTAAATCCCCGATTTTTAAAAAACCTTCTACCTTCAGCAATTTTCGCTTCTGCGAAACCATGTCCGCTTCCGTGGTCCCGCTTCTGCGGACAGCTTGCCGCTTCTGCGGCATCCACCAATGTCCAAGCCTTCCGCTTCTGCGGTTCACCACGTTACAGGCGCGGTCCGCTTCTGCGGAAACCCAACCGCATCTGCGGATCCCTGCAGCTCCAACCAAAACTGCTTCTGCGGTCTCCCGTTCGCACCTGCGATACCGCTTCTACGGTCCCCTTTTCCGCAGAAACGGAAATATCATAAGCAGCAGCTTCAGCACTTCTTCAAACTCCGTATTTGATCCATTAGCCATCCCGGATCCACTTAAAGCCCCAGGGACCCCAACCAAACATACTATCCAGTCCCGAAATACATTACGGACTTGCTTGAGGCCTCAAATCACATCAAACAACACTCAAATCATGAATAAACCTCAAATTCGAGCTTTAAGAACTTTAGAATTTCAAACTTCAACTTTCGATGTCGAAACCTATCAAACCACGTACGATCGACCCCAAATTTTGCGCAGAAGTCATATTTTGCATTACGGACCTACTCCAATTTCCAGAATCTGATTCCGACCTCGATATGAAAAAGTCTACTTCCGATCAATCTTATCAAAAACTTTAAATTTCTATCTTTAGCAAAATGGCTTCAAGATGACCTACGTATCTCCGAATTCACTTCCGCTCGCGCTCCTAACTCCACAATTACCATACAGAGCTACTCCCAGGCTCAAAATCCCAAACGGACATCAATAATGTTGAAATGCACTTCAGGCCAAACTTAAGAAATTTCTTCCAAAATGCTAACTTTCACAATAGGCGAATCCCGTGTTATCCAAAACCCGAACGCACCAGAAGTCCAAAATCATGATGCGAACCTGGTGGAACCTTCAGATCCCGGTTCTGAGGTCATTTACTCAAATATCCAATCCTAGTTAATTGTTTCAACTTTAAGCTTCTGAAATGAGAGTTCTCTTCCCAACTCAACTCTGAACTTCCCGAAATTTAATTCCGACCACACGTACTAGCCATAACACCTGACATGAAACTTCTCACGGCCTCAGACCGCTGAACGATGCGCTAGGGCTCAATACGACCGTTCGGGTCGTTACATTCTCTCCCAGCTAACATACCTTCGTCCTCGAACATGATGAGAACTATACTGAAATAGTCTGAAATCACTGTTTAACACCTCATGCACCTTCCCGTGCTACCATAACTTAGTTGAGCACATTAGCTTGATAATTTCTAAAGATATTCCCTTTTTATTCATGCAAATAAGCCTTAGAGCCCAATTCCAACATCCGGAATTCTATGCCAGGCTTGTTTTTTAACATGCGATCACTATATCAATCACTACAGGCTGTACTCAAACATGACTGCATAACTTTGTTGGATACTTACCTTGCAACACTTAATCCACAGGACCACGATAATATTTTGTGATCAACTTAGCAAAATTCAACGAATCATATGTTCCCATTGCACCTCATAATGCACGCAAGTCTTACTCTAACTCTTACAATACTTCCACGACGAACGAGATGTGCCGAAATTCATAATCAACTGCCAAGTCAACCAATCATTGAGTCTATGCTTCTGACAAGAAACATTACCACATTCTGCACCAAATAATGATCTTTCCTCCTTAATATACTTCATATAATCATATTGCACTGATTCTAAATCCCATAATCGCGTCTCACCTATTACGAACTGCGCATGCAATAAGCCCTCCTAAACATGGTTAAAAGTCATATATAGTGTCACAATGTGCCAATAAGCTACCAATTAGGATGCAATACAAAAGGAAAATGAACTCTAAAAAGGAAATTCAGTTACCCCGCTCGCGAATAATACGTGCGACGCAGGCAACATACTGAGCAGACACCCCGCTCGCAAATCATTCGACGTTGGATCACAACTAATACGAGTTTCCCCTTGGAAAATGGAAAACATAATACATAAAGTCGAATATGGGGAACTGCATTGAACATCACACTGTTGCGGTGTGCAACCCGATCCAAATAACATACACATGGCGGTGTGCCACCCGATCTACACATAAAACTCAGATAAGGAGATTAATGTCAAGCTAACTCGCTTATTATACCAAAATACCGGATATCGTTCATAAACACACTAAGTGAATAATACTATTCCCTGGGAGACATGTAACACTATAATCCACAAACTCGTGCACACTGAGGTGCAATACAAGATCTGAATCTCAAGAGCCATTATGTTCATAAAACATTATCGCTACGCGGAACCTCATCACATAAAAAATATTACCGAGCCGTCTCGCAACTCATACGGCGCAATACATCATTACTTGGAATAGCTGACGAAATAATACCCCGACTGTTCCTTTAGAAGGAACGCTCGCTGAAACGAACACAACTGGCTTGTTATAAAGCCATGTTCAATTGTAAATCAATCCACTAATCTCAAGCCGATTCCTGATTGCACCAACTTGGCTAATAACATTTCAAAGGTCCATAGTAACTCCCTTTTTCCTCACAACACATAAGAACAACCATCATAGCCGGAGCAACCTCCTCAAATCATAACCCAATAAACAAAGTGCCACAGGCATAATTCTCAAATTAATGATATTACCACAATCCTCATAGTTGGTTCAAATCCTTAGTCAATCAAGCGACTAAGTATCACACTTATACAATCTTCCCGTGAGGCACGCCCCCACAATCTTCCGAAATAAATAATGGGTCCGCACATCTAAACCACCGGACGCGCTAACGCTGAAAAATGACCAAGAATCCTTAACCAGGATGCAAAGCCTCTTTCACAACACCTCGATCTCAGTCGATGCTGAAGACAATACCAATTTACTTTAATCATTCAACCTTTTCCTTGCTCATCTGAGCCCGTGACATCCCTATCAACACTGAACTGCAACCTTGACCCTCACTTCAAATTTCCATACCTCTCACCGCACCCAACGTTCCAATATATGATAGAACATGATTTTCATCGTAACTCCAAAATCATTAATATTTTAAACTTCATCATATAAGAACTTTTTAATTAACTCAATCAAGGAGAATAATAGCATCACACAAGTAACTTCCCATAACCGTAGGATATATAGATCTCTAAGTAGTGGTCCAAGCCACCATAGCTCTTCCGGAATCTGCTCCTACTTAACAAGTCATAACATAAGAATTCTTCTGAATAACATCACTTACGGAGACCGACAAGCCTCACACGTACTACCACAAATCATAAACATAACCTGATCATGCCGAAAGAAGTGATTGCTAGCCCCCAATATGCCAATTCAATTATGGCTAATCATTCTATCCTCATGCAATTTGTCATTGCTTGCCTTAGAAATAATACTAACTCCATTCAACACATAACATACTCCATTTACACTCACCCTGAGTGACCTTGAATCACGAGACCAAGCTGTCTCAATTCCCATGAACTATTTCATATCACTCAAATGCTACACCAAAACTCAAACTATCATAGAACATTTTGGGCACCTTCTTATAAGCTTCTACAAAGCTTGATTCTTAAATGTACTCATAGGCTCGAAATCATTGGGCACCACACTTTAACTTCTTAATTCACTAGGACCATTATTGAGAGCCACCTACTCTGACTTGGTCCCGAATATAATTCACTTCATAAATATTATAACACACTAATACTCTCTCGGTGAAGCACCCGGCGAAATCACTTCCTCTGAAACCTGTATCTATACAAGGAACAAATCCTGAACCTTTTTCCAAGTCCGAACTTGAGCCAATAAGGCCACCCATAGCATGCTTCCAATGATTCATTTGCTCGAATTAATACTTATGGTCTTTTCTCATAGTTGAAATAACCCATCCATTTATCATACAGCCCAATCATAAGAGGTGGGACTCTCCCGCTTAGCTTGAAGCCATCATTTTCACAATTCTTGAGTTTTCCCAACCTCTTTACCTCTTATTGCCAAAACCTCGCGCCATCAATTATCAAAATTTCTCGAAATCTTCTTGTAAAAACCCACATATTGAACTCTGAATCATCAACCACATTTGCACGGACGATCTATTCGTTGCATCACCGATAGAATTTCTTGCAGAAGCTTTGCCAACCACGCGACCGCTAACCGGCTCACAAGGAAAAACCTACCTAGGGAAATCACCTCCCGACATCTTCCCACGCCTATGCACGGATTACACTCATTATGGTACCAATAGCCCATCTTGAGTTCGAGCTCACCTTCCAGCTGTACAAGTCCATTCGCCCATCGCAGACATCAATTAAATGTGCAACAACATCGTTGCAATTCAGGGTTATGCTGCATCCTCCTCCATTACAAGCAGATCCTTTCTGTCATATAAATCTTCTGCTGCATAATAGCTCATACTTAATTCATACCCGGAGACTTCACCAATCATTAAAATCCCCAACTCGATCCAATCTCTCCTTAAGGCGCATAGTCCTCCTACTACCAAGCCCATATGCAACACCCGCCACTCTCCCACATTGGCGGAACTGATCTCTTTATTCGGCCACTCGACCTTGCTCCTCATACTTGGCCTTCTAGAAGTTTTGAATACCGCCTGACACTTCCCACATGTCATTCCTCATATTTTGCTGCTCAATTGTTGCCTTAAATAAAATTTTGTGGAACTTGAATCCACCATTGCTGCTAATTTTAGAACCTTTCCAAAGGTCATCTTTACCAATCCGTCAACATAAGGAATTCTGACTCGATCTTTAACCACCACACCATGCGATATCTGACAATTATACTATTTCACAATATCCTGCCATAAAGGTAAATTGTAGCAGATTATAAAACCAACAACTTAGTACGTTCAATCAGGACCACGACACCCCATCATAGAAGAAAATCTCCACCACGCTTACAAATACCAAGTCTCATTATTTTCACCAGCACACATCTGACCATCCTTAGTCCGGCTGACTTTCCCATGCCAGAAAAAAATACTGAATCCCTTGATTACACACTGAGTAGACCTCCCTTTAATTGATTCACTGCCCCAACACGTGGGCAAACATCCTACCATCACAACAACACTATGGAATAATCACTCATAAGTATCATGGCAACATTTTCCTAGCCTGAAGGCTCTTAGAAGTTCCGTTACTGAGCTGAAACAATAGGATATACTTCCGACAACGACTATAATAGTCCATTCAACTATACCGGGAGAATCAAACTGTACCATATTTGTAGTGCCATTTCAATTCTTCAAATTCTGGATTTCTAGCAAGCGCTTGCATTGCGAAGATTGAGTAGAAAGGAAACAAAAGCATAAGCCTCAAAGGAATCAAACCGCACGATAAGGGAATCAAGAAGGAAAGTACTCCTAACAGCCTTGTAGCCTCCCGAGGATAAGTAGAGATGTCTCTGTACCGATCCGCGAGGCTCTACTAGACTTGGTCATGACTCGTGAGACCGACAGGAACCTAGTTCTCTGATACCATATTGTCAAGACCTAAAATCCACTAAGGGTCGTGGTGGCGACGGGCACCGTTGTCAGGCAAGCCAACTAGAATACTTAATTAAATTCTCGTTATAATGATTTTGAAAACATTTCTTTGATACAATTTAAACAAGACTCAGTATATTCCTCCTAATGAATAATAAAATATTTAAACAACTTTTAAGATTTCCGAATAAATCCAAATATATCCCAGAACCCACTGTTACAAATACATGAGCAATTTTCTAAGGGAAACCAACTATGTATAATAACTGTCTGAAATACAATTGGACAGAAAGTAAATAAAATCCTGAAAGAGACTATACTAGCTGTGGAATCGCCTCGATAAATTACAACTCACCTAGTCTCTGTGCCCGTCATGCCGTTATACCGCTAAGCCACAAGCCACGCAATAAACATGTACAACAAAGTGCACAACAAGTGTAGTATGAGTACGAAAACAACGTGTACTCAATGAGTATCCCGCCTAATCCCGAAGGGTTAAAGATGAGATGGTCAACTTTGACACTTACTAATTGCCCAATAATAATATACTAAAACGTGAGAATTTCAGGGATTTATATAGCATGCATTCACAAAACTGTAAAACAAGTAAACACCTTTAATAATTAGCAAGGATTTTCAAGATTTCTGTTCCTTTATCTTTAGCAATTTATGTCAGGCCAAAAAGGCAATAGCAAGATCAAGTACTTCAAGTAAGCAATATAAACATGCGCATATTATGCCGAGGTCGACGGCCCGCTCTAACAGAAATGTAAACTGTACACTATCGAGGGTCGAACGCCCCAAACCATAGATACATCTATTTAATCTGTCGAGGCGTTCGGCCCGTTCCATAAATAAACACATACCCTGCTCGCGAATCATGCGTGCGACGCAGGTACACATAAGAATACAGGCTCAATCAGTCAAGTAAGAACTTATCTGGGAAAATTTATCCAAATAAAACCAATTCTCCTTTAACAATTTTAAGAAATGAAGTTTACTCCTTTTAGAAATTCACTTTCTAATTCGATGGGAGTTAAGCAATTCAAGCTATCAATGAGTTCATAAACAATCCAAATATAATATGCTTTTGGGTCCTACACTACCTGGGCAATAGCATAACACTAGCTACGCACAGACTCTCGTCACCTCGTACGTACGTAGCTCCCAAATAGGAGCACATAATCAAATTAACTCACTTATAGGGTAAATTTCTCCTGACAAGATTAAAAAGAAGACTCACCTCCCATCCGAAGACTCATAACCGGCACTTTGCAATCTTCCGAAGGCTCGAACCTACTCACAATGCTCCAAAACTAGCCAATGGTCATACAAACCCATTAATATATGCTCAATTAAACTTTACAACCCAATTCTTAACAATTTCTAACCCCGAACGAAAAGTTAACAAAAATTCCCTTGGGCCCACATGCCCGAAATCCGAAATTTTTCGAAGATAAACTTTGCTCATGACCTTAGGAACTCAAATATATAATTTTCTTAATTTCATCCTCAAAATCATGGTCAAATTCCAAAAACACAATATTTATAGGTCATCCTCTAACCTTCAATTTTCTACCCATTTTCATACTGAAATCCATACATAGTTGATGTATTTTACTAAAAATAGGTAGGAATAACTTACCTTAACATTATTGATGAAGATCCTTTCTTGAACTCTTCCAATAATCGTCCAAGCCATGAAAAAGAATGGGTGAAATGAACTAAATCCCCAATTTTTAAAACACTTTGTGCCTTTATCTATCTTCGCTTCTGCGGAACCATGTCCGCTTCCGCGGTCCCGCTTCTACGGTATCCACCCACGTCCAAGCCTTCCACTTCTGCACGCGCGGTCCGCTTCTATGGAAACCCAACTGCATCTACAGATCCCTGCAGCTCCAACCAAAACCACTTCTGCGGTCTCCCGTTCGCACCTACGCTACCGCTTCTGCGGTCCCATTTTCCGCAGACGCGGAAATACAAGAAGCAGCAGCTTCAGCACTTCTTCAAACTCCGTATTTGATCTGCTAGCCACCCGAAATCCACCTGAGGCTCCCGGGACCCCAATAAAACGTACTATCCAGTCCCGAAACACACTACGGACTTGCTCGAGGCCTCAAATCACATCAAACAACATTCAAATCATGAATCAACCTGAAATTCGAGCTTTGAACTTTAGAATTTCAAACTTCAAATTTCGATGCCAAAACCTATCAAATCACGTTCGATTGACCCAAAATTTTGCACACAAGTCATATTTGACATTATGGACCTACTCCAATTTTCGAAATCGGATTTCGAACCCAATATAAAAAAGTCCACTTCCGGTCAAACTTATCAAAACTTTCAAATTTCTATCTTTAGCCAAATGGCTTCAAAATGACCTACAGACCTCCAAATTCAATTTCGATCGTGCTCCCAACTCCAGAATCACCATACAGAGCTACTCCTAGTCTCAAAATCCCAAATGAACATCGATAACGTTGAAATGCACTTCAGGCCAACCATAAGAAATTTCTTCCAAAATGCTAATTTCCACAATAGGCGCCAGAACGCTCCCGGGTTATCCAAAACCCGAACCTGGCATTCGTCCAAGTCTAAAATTATCACGCGAACATGTTAGAACTTCAGATCCCGATTCCCAGGCCGTTTACTCAAAAATCTAATCCTAGTTAATTATTTCAACTTTAAGCTTCCGAAATGAGAATTCTCTTACCAAATCAACTCCAAACTTTTCGAAATTCAATAACGACCGCGCGTACCAGTCATAACACCTGAAATAAAGCTGCTCATGGCCTCAGACTACTGAACGACGTGCTAGGGCTCAAAACAACCAGTCGAGTCATTACATATTCTTCCACTTAAATATATGTTTGTCCTCGAACGTGCTGAGAACTATACTGAAGTAGTCTGAAATCAATGTTTAACACCTAATGCACCTTCTCGTGCTATCACAACTTAGTTGAGCATATTAGCTCCATAAATTCTGAAGATATTCCCCTTTTATTCAAGCAAATAAGCCTTAGAGCCCAATTTCAACATCCGCAATTCTATGCCAGGCTTGTTTCCAACATAAGATCACTATATCAATCACTACATGTTGTACTCAAACATGACTACATAACTTTGCTGGATTATTACCTTGCAACACTTAATCCATGGGACATGATAATATTTTCTAATTAACTTAGCCAAAATTCGACGAATCAGAGGTTCCCATTGCACCTCATGACACACACAAGTCTTACTCTAATCTTACAATACTGCCACGACAGACGAGATTGCCAAAATTCATTATCAACTTTCGAGTCAACCAATCATTGAGTCTATACTTCTGACAAGAAACATCACCACGTTCTAGACCAAATAATGATCTTTGCTCCTTAATATACTTCATATAATAAGATTGTACTGATCCTAAATCCTATAATCTCGTCTCACCCAGTACGAACTGCGCAGGCAATAATCCCTCCTGGGCATGATCAAAAGTCCTATATGATGGCACAATGTGCTAATAGGCTATCAAATAGGATGCAATACAAAAGGAAAATGAACTCTGGAAAGAGTTCAATTACCCCGCTCACGAATCATAAATGCGACGCGGGATACGAGTTTCCCCTCATAAAATGGAAAACAGAACACATAAAGGCGAATAGGGTGAACTGTACTAAACATCACACTATTGCGGCTTGCAACCCGATCAATGGAACATACTCATGGCGGCGTTCCACTCGATCCACACATAAAACTCATATAAGAAGATGAACTTCGAGCTAACTCGCTCATTACAACAAAATACCGAATATCGGTCATAAACACACTAAGTGTGTAATACCATTCCTTGGGAGACATGTAACACTATAATCCATAAACTCGGTCACACTAAGGTGCGATACAAGATCTGAATCTCAAGATCCATTCCGCTCATAAAACATCATCGCTACGCGGAACCTCATCACATAAAAAAAATTACCAAGTCGTCTCACAACTCATAAAGCGCAATACATCATTACATGGAATAGCTGATGACAAAATAACACCCCACTGTTCCTTCATAAGGAATTCTCGCCGAAACGAACACAACTAGCCTGTTATAAATCCCTGTTCACATGTAAATCAATCCACTGATCTCAAGTCGATTTCTGATTGCACCAACTTGGCTAATAACCTTTCAAAGGTCCATAGTAACTCCCTTTCTCCTCATAACACATAAGAACAACCATCATAACTGGAGCAATCTCCTCTTTTCATAACCAATAAATAAAGTTCCCTCGAGGCATAATTCTCAAATTAATGATATTACCACGATCCTCATACTTGGTTCAAATCCTTAGTCAATCAAGTGAGTACATGCCACACTTATACAATCTTACTGTGAAGCATGCTCCCACAATCGTCTAAAATAAATAACGGGTCCGCACATCTAAACCATTGGACACACTAACGCTAACAAGTGATAAGGAATCCTTAACCAATATGCAAAGCCTCTTTCACAACACATCAATCTCAGGTGACGCTGAACACATAACAAAACCCTTTCCTTGCTCATCCGAGCCCGTGACATCCTTGTCAACATCGAACTACAACCTTGACCCTCACTTCAAATTTCCATATCTCTCACCGCATCCAACGTGCCAATATATGACAGAACACGATTTTCATTGTAACTCAAAAATCATTAATATTTAACACTTCATCACATAAGAACTTTTCACTTAACTCACTTCAGGAGAATCATAGCAACACACAGGTAACTTCCCATAACCGTAGGATACACAGATCTATAAGTAGTGGTCCAAGCCACCATAGCCCTTCCAGAATCCGCTCCCACTTAACAAGCCATAACAGAAGAATGCTTATGAATAACATCACTTACGGGGGCCGACAAGCCTCACATACCGCCACAAGTCATACACATAACTTGATCATACAAAATGAACTAATCGCTAGACCCCAATATGCCAATTCAACTATGACTAATCATTCTATCCTCCTCCAATTTATCCTTGCTTACTTTAGAAATAATACTAACTCTGTTCAACATATAACATACTCCATCTACACTCACCCCGATGACCTTGAATCACAAAACCAGGCTGTCTCAATTCCCACGAACTATTTCATATCACATAAATGCTACACCATAACTCAAACTATCATAGAACATTCTGGGCACCTTCTCATAAAGCTGCTGCAAATCTTGATTCTTAACTATACTCATATGATCGAAATCATTGGGCACCACACTTTACCTTCTGAATTTATTAGGACCATTTTTGTGAGCCACCCTCTCTGACTTGGCTCCGAATATAATTCACTTCATAAATCTTATAACACACGAATACTCTCTCGGCGAAGCACTCAGCGAAATCGCTTCCTCTGAAATTTGTATCTATACAAGGCACAAATCCTGAACCTTTTTCCAAGTCCGAACATGAGCCAATAAGGCCACCCATAGCATGCTTCAAACGATTCATTTGCTCCAATTACCACTTGTGGTCTTTTCTTATAGCTGAAATAACCCATCAATATGCTAATAACCAGAAATCACGCAAGTAGCTAATCATACAACCCAATAATAAGCGGTGGGACTCTCCCACTTAGCTTAGCCATCATTTAACAATTATTGAGTTCGCCCGACCTCTTTACCTCTTATTGCCAAAACCTCGTGCCATCAATTATCAAAATTTCTCGGAATCTTCTTGTAACAACCCCCCTTTTGAACTCTGAATCATTAACCACATTCGCACAACCGATCTCTTTGCTACATCACCAATAGAATTCCTTGCAGAAGTTTTTCCGACCACGCAACTGCTAACTTGCTTATAGGGAAAAACCCACCTAGGGGAATCACCTCCCGACATCTTCCCACGTTGCTGCATGGAGTACACTCATTATGACATCAATAGCCTATCCTGAGTCCGAGCTCACCTTCCAACTATACAAGTCCATTCGCCTCTCGCGAACATCAAGTAAATGTGCGTCAACATCCTTGCAATTCAGGGTTATGCTGAACCCTCCTCCATTTCAAGCAGCTCCTTTCTACCATATAAATCTTCTACTGCATTATAGCCCATACTTCAATTCATACCCGCAGACTTCAATCACCAATCATAAAAATCCCCAATTCGATTCAAACTCTCCATGAGGCACGTAGTCCTCCTACTCCCAAGCCCATATGCAACACCCGCCACTCTCCCACTTTGTAACTCATCTCTTTAATTGACCACTCAACCTTGCTCCAAATACTTGGCCTTCTAGAAGTTTTAAACACCGCCTGACACTTTCCGCATGTCCTTCTTTATACTTTGCTGCTCAATTGTTGCCTTAAATAAAATCTATCTTCGTGGCACTTGAATCCACCATTGCTGCTAACTTTAGAACCTTTACAAAGGTCATCTTTACCGATCCGTCAACATAAGGAATTCTTATTAAACCACCACACCATGCTATATCTGACAGTTCTACCTCCAATACTATTTCACAATATCCTGCCATAAAGGTGAATTGTAGCAGATTAAAACATAAAACATAGTACGTTCAATCAGGACCACGACACCCTATCATAGAAGAAAAGCTCCACCACGCTTGCAAATACCGAGTCTCATTATTTTCACCAGCCCACATCTGACCATCCTTAGTCCGACTGACTTTTCCCTGCCAGGAATAAATACTGAATCCCTTGATTACACACTGAGTAGACCTCCCTTCAATTCATTCACTGCCGCAACACGTGAGCAAGCATCCTACCATCACAACAACAATATGGAATAATCGCTCACAAGCATCATGGCAACCTGTGCCTAGCCTCAAGGCTCTTAGAAGTTCTGTTATTGAGCTGAAATAATAGAATATCCTTCCGTACGACGATTATTATAGTCCATTCAACTATATTGGGAGAATCGTCCCGCACCACATTTGTAGTGCCGTTTCAATTCTTCAAATTCTCGATTTTTATCAAGCTTGCGTCGCGTAAGATTGAATAGAAAGGAATGAAAAGCAAAAGCGTCAAAGGAATCGAACCGCACGATAAGGGAATCAAGAAGGGAAGTACTCCCAACAACCTTGTAGCCTCCCGAGGATAAGTATAGAAGTCTCCATACCGATCCGCGAGGCTCTACTAGACTTGCTCATGAATCGTGAGACTGACAGGAACCTAGTGCTCTGATACCATGTTGTCACGGACTAAAATCCACTCAGGGTCGTGGTGGCGACGGACACCGTTGTCAGGCAAGCTAACTAGAATACTTAATTAAATTCTCATTATAATAATTTTGAAAATATATCTTTTATACAATTTAAACAAGACTCAGTATATTCCTCCGAATGAATAATGAAATATTTAAACAAATTTTAAGATTTCCGAATAAATTCAAATATATCTCCAGAACCTGGTGTCATAAGTACATGAGAAATTTTCAAAGAGAAACCAACTAGGTGCAATAACTGTCTAAAATACGATTGGATAGAAAGTAAATAAAATCCTGAAAGAGACTATACTAGCTGCAGAATCACCTCGAGGAAGTACAGGTCACCTAGTCTCTATGCCTGTAATGCCGCTAAGCCACAGGCCACAGGCCACACAATAAATATGTGCAACAAGTATAGTATGAGTACGAAATAACATGTACCCAATGTGTATCCCGCCTAATCTCGAAGGGGTAGAGACGAGATGGCCAACTTTGACACTTACTTATGGTCCAATAATAATATACTAAAACGGGAGGATTTCATGGGTTTATATAGCATGCTCTAGTTCACAAAGTTGTAAAACAAGTAAACACCTTTAATAATTAGCAAGGATTTTCAAGATTTCTTTTCCTTTATCTTCAACAATTTATGTCAGGCCAAGAAGGCAATATCAACATCAAGTACTTCAAGTAAGCAATATAAACATGCGCATATCATGTCGAGGTCGATTTCCGCTCCAACAGAAATGTAAACTGTGCACTGCCGAGGGTCGAACTACCTGAACCATAGATACTTCTATTTAATCTGCCAAGGCGTTCTACCCGTTCCATAAATAAATACATACCCTGCTCACGAATCATGCGTGCGACGCAGTTACACATAGAATACATGCTCAATCAGTCAAGTAAGAACTTATCTGAGAATATTTATCCAAATAAAACCAATTCTCTTTAACAATTTTAAGAAATGAAGTTTACTCCTTTTAGAAATTCACTTCCTAATTCAATGGGAGTTAAGCAATTCAAGCTATCAATGGGTTCATAAATAATCCAAGTATAACATGTTTTTGGGTCCTAAACTACCCGGACAATAGCATAATAATAGCTACACACGGACTCTTGTCACCTCGTGTGTACGTAACCCCCACAAATAGGAGCACATAGTTAACTTAACTCACCTATGTGGTAAATTCACCCTCAAAAGATTAGAAAAGAGACTCACCTCGCATCCGAAGACTCATAACCAACACTCTGCATTTTTCCGAAGGCTCGAACCAACTCATAATGCTCCAAAACTAGCCAATGGTCATACAAATCCATTAATATATGCTCAATAAAACTTTACAACCCAATTTGTAACAATTCCTAACCCCGAATGAAAAGTTGACGAAAATGCCCTTGGGTCCACGTGCCTGAAATCCAAAATTTTTCGAAGATAAACTTTGCACATGACCTTAGCAACTCAAATATATAATTTTCTCTTGATTTCATACTCAAATGCGTGGTCAAATTCCAAGAACACAATATTTCTAGGTCTTCCTCAAACCCTCAATTTTCTACCCATTTTCATATTGAAATCCTTACATAATTGATGTATTTAACTCAAAATAGGTCGGAATAACTTACCTTAACATTATTGATGAAGATACTCTCTTGAACCCTTCCAAGAATCATCCAAGCCACGAAAAAAATGGGTGAAATGAACTAAATCCCCGATTTTTAAAACACCTTCTGCCTTCAACAATTTTTGCTTCTACGGAACCATGTCTGCTTCTGCGGTCCCGCTTTTGCGGACAACCTGCCGCTTCTGTGGCTTCCACCCACGTCCAGGCCTTCCGCTTCTGCGGTTCTCCATATCGCAGGCGCGGTCCGCTTCTGCAGAAACCCAACCACATCTGCGGATCCCTGCAGCTCCAACCAAAACTACTTCTGCGATCTCTCGTTCGCACCTGTGATACCGCTTCTGCGGTCCCCTTTTCCGCAGAAGCGGAAATATCAGAAGCAGCAGCTTCAGCACTTCTTCAAACTCCGGATTCGATCCATTAGCCATCCCGAATCCACCTGAGGCTCCTAGGACCCCAACCAAACATACTATCCAGTCCTGAAATACATTACGGAATTGCTTGAGGCCTCAAATCACATCAAACAACATTCAAATCATGAATAAACCTCAAATTCGAGATTTTAGAACTTTAGAATTTCAAACTTCAACTTTCGATGCAGAAACCTATCAAATCACGTTCGATTGAACCCAACTTTTTGTACACAAGTCATGTTTGACATTATGGACCTACTCCAATTTCCGGAATCAGAATCCGACCCCCATATCAAAAAGTCCACTTCCGGTCAAACTTATCAAAACCTTCAAATTTCTATCTTAGTTAGCCAAATGGCTTCAATATGACCTACGGACCTCGAAATTCACTTCCGATCGCGCTCCCAACTCCAGAATCACCATACGGAGCTACTCCAGTCTCGGAATCCCAAACAGATATTGATAACACTGAAATGCACTTCAGGCCAAACTTAAGAAATTTCTTCCAAAATGCTAACTTCCACAATAGGCGCCAGAACGCTACCGGATTATCCAAAACCCGAACCGGGCATACGCCCAAGTCCGAAATCATCATGCAAACCTGCTAGAACCTTCAGATCCCGATTTCAGGTCGTTTGCTCAAAAATCCAATCCTAGTTCATTCTTTCAACTTTAAGCTTCTGAAATGAGAATTCTCTTCCCAAATTAACTCCGAACTTCTCAAAATTCAATTCCGACCATGCGTAGCAGTCATTACACCTGAAATGAAGCTACACATGGCCTCAGACTGCTGTACGACGTGCTAGGGCTCAAAACAACCGATCAAGTCGTTACAATGCGTTCCGTGAGTCCGCGTTTACGCTTTGCTAAGGCATATGTAAAAGGCCTCCCTTATCATAACTAGGAGAAACAAAGTAAAACCGTACTTGTTTTAAACTTGAGGGGGCTAAGTGTCAGTTCTTAAACTTCAGGTGATACTCGCCAGTCGCTGCAACTCCACAGGCCACAGCTAAGCTGGTGCTCTTTGATTTATGGTAAGATCGCGCGATCAAATTACAGTTTCAACGCTTTATTCCTCACTGGCAGCAGCACTTTGAAGACTGTTGAGGATAAGGAAATGGCGAATCCTAGAAACAAATTGTCTCCTTACCTTCTTATCTGGGTCTTGGTTTTATTCGGAACCCTAATTTTCATTCTGGTAATTTATCATTCTTCTCTTTCTGGCTTGTTCTGTTTTCTCCTTATCTTCCTTTTGAGCTTCCTGTGTTCTTGATTATGTCGATTGTATTCTCAGAACCGATTGGGTGATACCGGAGTCACGTCGGATAAAGACATTAAAATCGAGCAAAATGATGAGGTTCAATTTTGCCTTTATAAAGTTGCATTTTGCTGGCTTGATTTGCTGAACTATAGCTTCTTGAATTAGTAATTGTTTAATTTTCAGTTCACAATATGAGCAAACATTTCGTGATGATAATTGTTGTAGGCGAAACCATCAGAGGATTTGGAGCACGTGACGCATAAAGTGTACTTTGATGTCGAAATTAATGGAAAGCCTACAGGTATTTTCCTTTGTATCTATCTTTCCACAGTTATATATAGAAGAGAATAAAAAAGATGCCTTTTAGTTTGATCAAGTTTTATTGTTTGCTAAGAATAAGGTGTAGTTCTGGATTACTCTCTTTTGTTTTTCCCAAAATAAAAAGAGTTCAGCATAGGTTAGAAATGAGTAAATGGTAGATTATTCTTTCTGTCTATTTTGCTAGTATAATGAATTTCGCGTTGTGCCATACAAAATTTTTCATGGATGGATTTGATTACTGAACAGTGGAAGCTAAGTTTTATCCCTGAAGCATGCCTTCTAAATACACTAATGCTTTTACTCTGAACTTCTCTCCTTGTCATTTTTCTTTGTTTTTTATTGGGGAAGGGGGAGGGGAAACTGGAAAGAGGAGGGGGAATGGGATTTGACCCTTCAACCACATGGTGATGGTCGGACTGCCTCAGCCAACTGAGCTGCCCTCTCACCCCGACTTCTCTCTTTGTCGTGTCTAGCCAGAAACAAGAAAAAAGAAAAATGAAAGCTTAAGATATTAGAGAGGGAGCTATCATGTTTAAATGGTTAGGGCCACTGTTTTAAGAATTTTATTGGAACTCGATAAGAAATGCATCACGATTTCACTCACCTCTTACATGATGTTGGAAGATGGAATCTCCATCGTCTCTGAACTCGAATTGTTGAGGCAGTATCCTCTCCAAGATTGGAGTTTAGTTAGCCTTCATGTCCATGTCTAGCATTTAGGGATGTTAGGTGGTTGCATTAGCAAAGGTACTCCCTGCACAAAATTATATTAGTAATAGAAGGCACATAAGATTAAACATCACTGCACAAAATAAAACAGTGTTTGGTGGGCCACATAAATAATCTCGCATGACTAATATATAGTTTGGTTGGCAGTGATAAACTTAATACATGCGTAACTTATGAGGAAATCTATGTATTATTTTATGGGGATATAACATGGAATAAAAATACATATAATAGCAATATATAAGGTATCTAATTACAAAAATGCTCTTCAAGTTGGTAACTTGCATAATATACCATATATTATTGATCATTGCATAACAATTAGCCTACAGCTTAATGGGGGTGGCAATTGTCACTAATTGCTTGAATAAGATCCCACATGCCTAATGCTTCAAATTGACCAACTAACGACAACATTGCCTCATTCAACTTATTGTCTTAACTCTTGAATATCGTATAATTCTAATTAATATTACTTAGGATTTTGGTTCTTACCATGTTGTTCATAATATGTACAATTCCAGATAAACATATTGTAGTTAGAGCAGGTTTGAAGATTGCTAGATCTGTTACAGTTGTAATCATAGGTGGAAGAGTTTCTTATGATTTCTTATGATTTTCTTCTGAACTTAAATCTTTTTTTTTTTTTGTTGAATAAGGGTAATGACTTCTGAACTTAATCATCTACATATTGATTACTTTCCTTACAGGTCGTATTGTCATGGGCCTCTTTGGAAAAATTGTCCCGAAGACAGCAGGTACTCCATCTTGTGCTAAATTATGTCGTCTCCTTTTGGCATTGCACATTAAATCTTGTTAAATTTATTGATGAACTTGCTGTATAATTATTTTTTCTGCAGAAAACTTCAGAGCTCTTTGCACGGGTAGCCAAGTAACTTTTGTTCCCTCTTCATATTTATGCATTTAACTACTATATATCATTTAAATTAACTAAAATGTATCATATTTGAGTTCCGTTTTTCTGAGATTCAGATCCAGCACAGTACATTTTATGTGAACATCAAGTTACTAAGAGGATATCATTCTGGAAATTCTTTTAAATTTGTGCTCTCGGATAATTTGGCTAATTTCATTACTTTTGAAGCGAACCCAGCATGAAATAAAAGCAATAACAAAGCTAGTAAGAGTGTATTGGACAAAAACAAAAGAATACTTGTATAACATTTGAGGTGGAAGGAGAGACATCCTATACTGAAAAGGATTAAACTCATGTCCATGCTGTAATATATGTTGGTGCCAAAAGCAGCTTCCTCTAAGTGCCAAAAGCAGCTTCCTCTAATTGCCACAGGTCGTTGCTGATGCAAGGGCCAAAATGCTTTTTCTTCCTTGACCAGTTTATTTCAAGAAACATCTACATTTGCATGAGGTTTTTTTTTATCTATTTGTTTCTGTGAGGTCCCTTTTTAGCATTTCATCTTCTCCTTACTATCTGTTCTGGACATGGAGGAAAAAGGAAACCATCACCTGAGAGGGAGAATCATACTGCTTGCTAGCCCTTTAGCAGGTCTTATGGCTAGACTGACGTTAGACAGGGAGGGTTTTAAAGTAGATGTTAAGCAATTCCCCCAGATGGAAAATAAATGCATAAAGATGGTGAAGCCTCACCACCTTTCTACTGCGCTAGCATCTACTATGCACACTAATACTAAACTTACCAGTCTGGCAAACATTTATCACTCAACTTGTAGGGGAAAAAGGAACTGGGAAGGCTGGAAAGCCTCTCCATTACAAAGGTAGCACTTTCCACAGGATCATACCGAGCTTCATGATCCAGGGAGGCGATTTCACTCGTGGTGATGGGCGAGGTGGAGAATCTATATATGGTGAAAGCTTTGCAGATGAAAACTTTTATCTAAAACACACTGTACCTGGTGAGATTTGACTGTTCAATAGTAATTAGTTGCTGCCTTCTTTTGTTTCTTGTGTTTTGTTCATGGTGCCATATGCACTTTCCACAATGGGAAGTGTATTTGACAAGATTGGTGTTTCATCTACTGATAGACCTTTTGTTTTTGGAAAAGGTATTCTGTCAATGGCAAATGCTGGACCGGACACCAATGGGTCTCAATTCTTTATCACAACTGTAACCACTGGCTGGTATTCAACTAAGTCCTTGCTTTTGTGTAACTTATCTGCTACTCTTAACTTTTAATTTGCTTGGCCTTAAATTGTTTACTGTGTTGCACTCCATGTTGGTTGCATATGAGTCAAGCATATACTGAATTTTGGGTCACCTTTTAAAATGTTTACTTCCGTTCCATGGTTAGGTTGGATGGGCATCATGTTGTCTTTGGCAAGGTGCTGTCTGGCATGGATGTTGTCTACAAAATCGAAGCAGAAGGGAGAGGAAGTGGAACCCCAAAAAGCAAAGTTATGATATCAAATAGCGGTGAACTCCTTAATGATCCAACTTTCCATGTATCAAAACACCTCAGATGTTTTGATAATGCTTGCCCTCGAGCAAAAGTCAGTTTCATATGCTGTCAAGAAATCTGTTATGCGACTATTGCGGCCTGTAAAGTTAAAACAATCCTCTCAAAAGAGGATCAAGACTGCTGTGCTTAGAATAGACGGCTCGTTTTATGAAAATTGTTATAAAACCTTTGCTTCTATATGTATTTCATAAAAGATTTTGAATGAATTCATGGTAATATATACCAGAGGTATATTGAAATTTCCTTTCGTGCTTATCTTTGTTACGAGCGAAACTGTTGCACTGGTATCATCATGATTCTGCCAAACAAAGTGCTAATCATTCATTGTGCTGGAGGTTGCCAACCAATGTTACCAAAATTCTCGCAGCGTAGACAAGTAGCTTCAATGAATCATTCTTGAAGACTGTACTAGCAGTACCAGATGATTTTAAGTAATACCTGCTCAAACCTTAAATAATAATTTAGAACAAACTTGCTCTTATTACTAATTTTTAATACAAACTAAGTTCTCGTTTTTTCATCTCCAAAATAGGTGATTTCTAGATAACAGAGCAACATCAGGTAGTGACACAACGCGCAGCTCGGCAGACATTGAGAGCGTTATTCGTTATATTTCAACCAAACGTTTTCAATCCAATAAAGCGAACTAGCTAGAAACTAGGATTAAAAGTAAGTTAAAATATTTATGGTAGAAAATTTAGGGAAGCCTCATAGGTGTCTGGTCGTTGTTGTTCTCATCTCCAATGCCATCGTTTCCCTGATGAAACACGGTGGAAAAATTGGTGGATAGATCAGAATAAAGAGAAACGACCTTGGAAATGTTGCCGTTAAGCTCCTGAATCAGACCCACGTTCTGCACCATATTGTTATGCGATCTCGCCTGATGATTCTCGTTGACCTGCTGAATCAACAATCGGTTCCGATCCAGCACCGACTGCACTTGCCGGAATCTGTTGGAGAAGTCGTTCCACATCTCGGAGTTGTCTACCTCCATACTGCCGTCTGCGTTCTCGTCCCTGTGCTCTTCTGTGTTATACGCTTCAACGGCAGAGCTACCGCCGCGCCGGCGCCGGCGGTCGTTATTCGAGGCAGTGGTGGTGGTTGGAACGTTAAGTGATTGAGCTTTGGCTAGGGTTTGACGACGGCGTTTGAGGTTTGAAGTTTCTTCCATGCTGAATTCGACTGCTGAATAACGATAATCTACATAATATAATCAGCACATAATTTGTGTCATAAATACATATGCCTTTTCTTTCTGGGAGGTGTAGATAGAGAAGTGCATTCATATCTTCTGTATACTATTAGATTTTTTTTTCTTCCTCATTTCCGTGTGCTTGTGGCAGCTCACGGAGATGACTAACCATGATGTGACACTGCTCATTCACGCGACGTTGCTGAGCGTTGATTTATTGAATAAGCACGGAGAGAAGAAAGACGATTAAGGATTGAAGTCCACGCGCATAGGAAAAGAGTTGAGGTAAGTTTGAGGCGAAAATATCTTATCATGGAGGATTATTGGACGGCATTAAAATATTGAAAAAGTGCAAAAAGTCGCAATTTGAAATGTTTGCTTGGGAATCGAAGGACGTTGAAATATCTACTAGAGGGGTACTCTTTTTCCTCTCATATTCGACCATAGCTTTTCTTGTGCTTTTATTTTTATGCGTGTGTCAATTTTAATTTATGTTTTGCTCAAGATCTATGCACTTTACAAGCTAGAAAAATAATTAAAAAGATATGGGATAAATCGTAATCAAGAATAATAAGACCTAGAAAAGATTACAATATTAGGATTATCGTAGATCCTTGAAATAAACAAGATAATAGAGAGTTCTTGCTGTTAGTAAGAGACAAAGGATTGTAAAGATGTTTGCTTGATGACAGTAGAGAGAGAGAAAGAGAGAGAGAGAGAGAGAGAGTTAGTATATTCAGATTAGTCAAGATCTGCCCTATTACAAGGTTAAGACCCCATTTATATACTAGGGGATCCTTTTATCGAAATACCCGCCCAAATAAAGGACAAGGGTTGGTGGATTTTAGTACGGTTGTAGCTTGGCTCAAACGGTGTTGTTCCTTCGTTTATAGATCAGGACGTCCTTAGTCGATCGTCCTCATTTGATTAACAAGGCTCTGAGGGTAGCCTCGATGTATGGGGCGTGCTCACTTGGACGGTGGCGGAGCGACCAAATTTTGCCTCATACAATTAGTCCCTCCGTCTGTTGGAGGCATCATCGAGGAGCGTCTTCGATAGACAGATATGTTTGCTTATGGGACAGTACAAGGTCGTTGACGCTTGACTCCCTCTTCGGGATGACGTCATCAATCAAGTGCATCATCATTACTTTTACTCCCAAGGCGGTTCAGATCCTGACATGGCTTTTGGGTTTCCCGCGCCAGATTTTGAATGCTGCAGCTTCGATTTCCGTGCATCCCACTCCTATAAACAGCGGAACAATTTAAAAAAGGTTCATCATTTTGAAGCCTTGAAGGACATTTCTCTCTTTTTCTCGTTCCATTTCCTGGCGATTTCTGCTTTCTTCGAGAACCGTCGCTTCCACGCATCAAGCTTTGCGTCTACTTGAAACATTCTTTTTAGTATGCTTTAACCAAGGTAAAACGATCTCAAGGCAGCAATAGGCCTAGAAGTGATGCTCCTACTAGGGTTTCGCCTCCCTCCGACGGTGAGGCGGAGGTGGCTGAAGAGGTCCTACTTCCACTATCGGTGGGGAATGTTCTTCCGAAGAACATGCGCAAAAGGGGCGATTTTAAAAACAAGTGTTCATCTCCACCCTGGGAACGTAGCGATATAGCGCCTGCTGGGAACGCGCAAGAGCTTTCCCACCTTGAGGCTATTAGGATGACGTATGGGTTTCCAACCCATGCCGATATAGCGCCTGCTGGGGTAAATTATGCCAACATACACAGGCCCAGATTCTGTACCTTCTATGAGTATGCATTTCGGATTGGTCACAGTTTCCCGCTCAACCCTCTAGCGGAGGAACTTTGCCGTTTCTTCAGGGCGTGCCCAACTCAACTTACTCCCTATACGCTGAAGGTATGCAGAATGCTTACTACTGACACGGAGAGAGCTGGGTGTGCGGTTACAATATACCACATTCTGCAGATGTTCAAAGTAAGTTATCTGCGTGGCTCGATGTTGCATTTGACACACCGTGGCAAGAAAAGCTTCATCGTGCAGTCTGATGACAAGGCCAACCATGGGTACTGGAAGAAGTTTTTATATGTTCGGACGGAGCACCTGGTGGCCAACCTCGAAGGGTTCCCGGAGGTGTGGAATCCGGATTGTAAGTATTCCCTCGTATCTTATTCGGCGCTTTTTGTTGTGACGGTCTAACTTCTCACGGCTCTTTTTATCCATTCTTTGCAGTGGCAACCCATATGCCTAGGGAATCCTCTTCTTTTTCATGCGCGGATGACATCAGGTTGTGGGTGGAGAGGATGATTCCGTATGTGGAGGAATGCCGTACATGGGCTCAATTTTGTAGCACATATGGCTCGACTAGTAACGGTCTTTTCCTTGCTCCTTTCCCATTCCCTTACCTTAACTTAGGAGTTTTCTGGTTTGACGTGCCTTTTCTTCGGCAGGCCAGGGCATCTCTAAGAGGGTCAAGAGACGGAGAACTGAGGCTTGCCCGTCTAGGGCGAAGCCAGACTACGAGGGGGAGTACGTTCATGTGGAGGGCTCGCTTGAAGGTAGTGCGCTCTCGCCTCCTCAGTAGGAAATTGTGTCAGGGGCTGCTCCTCATGCGGTGGCCGAGGCGATAGTGGATGGGGAGGTTCCGATGGTTCCCGAAGCCATGCCTTAGATGGGGGCCGGAGCTGCATCCGGCAATGGATCGCCTCCTTTGGAGTCGTCCCCCCAGCCAATAGAGGCGGCCCCCGAAGATCAGGAGTCCCTCGCGAGCAGAAGGCGGAGGTTGATCAATGGCAAAGGAGTGGCCGTTGAAGGGGAGAGGGTGGAGTTGCCTCGTCGCGAGCCGGGGCAATCATTTATGGCTTATGCGATTCGCTCATGGAGGACCGCCCCTCGGATGAGGGTTGATATTGAGGCCGGCCCGTCCCCTGCAGGGGAAGACGGTTCGTCGGCTGCAGCGGCGGGGGCGAGTGTATCTTTGGAGAGAGTGGCCGAAGGAAGGGATTCTCCGGCTCATGTCGAGATGACGACCGATAGGTCCACACGCCGTATCGTGATCCCCAACAGCTACAACCTTTTGGAGAATTGTGAGGAGGCGGCCTCGGACATGACCCTTCTCTGTGCGGGCGTCGAGGGTGAAGCGCTGGCGAAAATCAGTGATAGGGGCTTGTCAAGAAGGGTAGCGGGTTCCGTGTTGATACCAATTATTTTTCTAGGTATTTTTGCACCCAAAATACTTTCGAAATAGCTTGTGAATGCATATATAAGCATCCACAAGAGGTTTAGTATTTTTCTATAATTTTTCAAGCACTTTAAACCAATTTATAACTTATTTTGTACTTAAAATCTAATATTTAGTGTCAACCCTTGTTATTTTAATAAATAAATTATTTTATCATCTCATTTACATAAAAATATAATTTATATAATTTTTACAGGATTTTACAAAGCCATTAGGTATTTTAAAGTTAAAATTGCATTAAATTGCAATTTTAGCCTATTTATCAATTTAACAAGCATTTCAAGTAAAAAAATCGCTCCAAGTATTTTTAATCAATTTCTAAACGTATTTTATTATTTCAGTAATTTTATTGGATTTTTGTAAAATTGTTTACTATTTTTTAAAATTAAATTTGGGAAACATTGGTCATTTAAATTTTAGCACACTAGTCTTTCATTTTCAGCCACATTTCAACCCAATTTCCTAATCCAATTACCTAACCCAATCTTAGAATTAACCCGACCCATTTCCCCCCATTTTTGATCATGGTCGTTGATCTCATAGATCAACGACCCACGTTATTTCTTACCAAAATTAAACCCCCAAACCCCTAAACTCGAATCACATTTCTCATTCGCCGCCCTTGAATCCCTAATTTTCTTTGAACTCTCTCTAAACCCTAGTCATTTTCTGCTCTCTTCACCGGCTTTAATGGCTATTCTAGACCAGAAACTTCCATTCTCGGCCATTTATCACCATCTCTGTCCTTGAAGTGCTAAGATCGGGACGTTCTCATCAGGGTAGCTGGACCAGAGGTCCTTTAATGGGGGTTTCACAGTTGTGTCAGGCTTTTCTCCGGCGAGTCTTTGAAGCCTTGGGTCTTCACCAAGCTCCGATGAGCCGTTCAGGCTTTTCTCACCATTTCTGAGGCCTTTTATGAAAATCCTAATTGATTCGAGGTTCTTTTTCATGATTCTATGTATTATATCACGATCTTCTCTGAGTTTTGTTTGTTTTCCAGGATTTTTAAGCATCTCTCATATTTTTCTTCGCCTAGTTGTGTTTTCAAAGACTGTTCGTCTTTTTTCAAAACCTGGGGTTTCTATGAACTATTTGATTCTTTGATTTTGTCGTTTATTTCCTGCTACTATGTGTTCTTCTCCACGATTCTGAGTATTTTCTACTTTAGCCCTAAATATTTTGCTTCACTGATTACCTTTCTAGGGTTTTCATTTAGTTTGTGCTATGCTTTATTTGTAGTGTCATGCTCTTATTCGTCTTCATCTATGATAATCTCTCTGTTCTGATTGGTAGTGGAAACCCTAATTTCTAAGGGTATTTTCTATTCATCTTTCTCTGTGAAACTCTAGCTGCCTAATTGCTTTCTCGTATATGTTTTGCTACATGTCTACTCTGCTATGCCTAATTTTTTGCATGTTCAGACTTATGAATCTTTTATAGTACTGTTCTTCCCCTTTCTCTGAAACCCTAATTGATCTTGGTACAACTGTGATTCTCTAATTGTTCCCTGTTCTCTAACTAAGTTCAAGCGAGTAAAATCTTGACTCCTTGATTTCCTGGGTGATTACTTACCTTATATGTTCAACCGTGTGACTTTAATTTTTCTTATCTGTATTTACCCCATATTTTGTGATCAATACTATGTTTTCTTTCCAAAATTAGACTTACGTTTAGTTATTTTTCCATCCGGTTCCTTAATTGAAGGGATTCCCTTCTCCTAATTTATACGAATTGATTTTCTGAATATTGTCCTTGCCTTACTGTTGCTTCTCTTTCAGCTATAAATATGTTCTCTCTTTTCTCACTTAAGACACACATTCTCGAGTTCTCTCTACTCTGTACTCACAAAAGATTCTCTGTTTCTCTCTTCTTTGCTACTTGCTCTCTCAACTAAAGGCTAGCCGGCTGAAAGCCAAGGGTAATTATAGAATTTCTCTTTACTTTTGTCATTCAAGTGCAACCGGTAGGTTCTAATCTCAATTACCAATATTTCAACTACTTGTTTACTTTCACCCTGTCTTTTCCTGTTACAATTTCAGTATTCAGCATGTAATCTCTTTCCCTTTCCCTCTTGTTTGCTTATTTCAGAACTTCATTTGAGTTATTGCATACTTAACTCCCTCTCCCTTTCCCCCAGGCTGTTATGTTTCAGTTTAAAGCTCTAGCATGTTTATTCCCTTTCCCTGATTCCCTTATTTGTTTTGTGCACTTAGTTTGAGTTCTAACCTGCTTAATCCTTCTCCCTCATTCCTTTGTGTGTTTCATTATTTCAGTATTTTCAACTTTTTTCCCTTGTCTCTTACCTGTTTGTTTTCCTGCACGCTAATCCTTTTCATTTTGGTTGTTTATATTCAGTACCTTAGCATGTTAAATTCCTTTCTTCTGCTTATGTATTGTTCACCACTATGCTTTATTTCCATTTAGTCTTTCAATTTAATCTTGTATGAGTTCCATTCCCCTTTTAATCCATGTTTGCTTACGAGTTTGTTTTGGATGAGAATGGCATCTCATTGCCATTTCTAATCTAGAACCAAGGCTTAATTTCCTATACTCAAAATGATCCCACTCCCTTTTCCCTTTCTTATGTGTTTGAGACTTGACAAAGGCCTGTTGGTGTCCTGATCACCTTCCAGGCCCTTGTCTGACTTGTTTAAAAGTCTGCTCCTGTTTGCAACCTTTGTAAGGAGTCTGGGGTGTGCCGGTCTCAATCAATAGGCTGGGTATGACCACTTCATGCACTGTTTTTCCCTCTAATCTTCACTTTGCACTTATGCTTAGCCCCTTTAAGCTCCTACCCCCCTTTGGTAAGCCATGCTTAGGGACCATAAGAGTCTCCTCTGAACTTGGATGCCATAGGGCTGGTAATTCCACACTTGCACTATTCCAATTAGGGTGTAAGCAATGCCTGGGTCTCTTTTGAAGGCCTTTGGAACTTTGTAACACTCTAAAATGAGAAAAGCCTCGCATCTTGGGAGCTCAGATTTGGTAAAAGGCATATGTTGGACATTAAAGTTGCTTCGAGACTCCTCGGGCCTGTTATAGCTGCTGATGTACTTTTAAATTTTTTACTTCTTTTAGTGTCTTTACTTTTCTTCCCAGTTTGTAATAATGTGTAATAAAAAAAACTTGGGGGTATATTGAAAGGGATGTGGGGGGGGGGGATTTACTTTCTCACATGCATTAGAAATCATGCATATAGGATCACTTTACTTCATTGCATCAATTTTCTATATTGTTACCATGTCTATAATTTTACCGCTATTGCATCAATATCACATAGAAAACCTGCCTATAGGAGTTTATTTTTCTTTCATCAATATCATATAGGAATCATGACTATAGGCTCATTCATCTTTGCATCAGTAGAAATCATGTCTTAGGATCTTTACTTTATCCATGTGTACTGTTACCATGCCTACTTTTTACGCTGTTGCATCCATTATATAGATACCATGTCCATAGGTTCCTTGTATTGCATCAACTTCATATAGAAACCATGCCATTAGGTTTGCATCTTATAATCTCACCTATAAAGCATGCCTATAGGGACTATATAAACGCTAGGCAAAACAGTAGGACGTCTAATTATGTAAAAGCTGTAATCAAAGGGTAATAAATAGTTTTAAGTCCAGATCTGTTAATGTTTCCAACAAATCAACTTTTAAACTTTTCAACTTATCTTAAATCTATTTATTTTCAAAATGGGCCCAAGTATGCCCTTTTTCGTAAAACTTCTGAGCCTATAAGATGTCTTCTATATTGAACCTACAACTGTTTGCTTAAGTTCATGTGTTTCAAAGTATTTCAAAACTTCTTACAACCTTTTACTCAACTTATACAATTGATTTACAGCTCTTTTATCCAAAAACTTGTCTGCAGTTATAAGTTTCTAACAGACTTCCGTCTGAAGATCGTGGTTCTTTTTCTAAAACCTTTCTGCAGCTCTAAATACTTTAAACATACTCCTGTCCGCAACAGGCATCTTTTATCTAAAGTCTTACTGATTTTCTAAAGTCTGTCAACTTCTAAAATGGGCCCGGGGAGCTCGAAGCAGATTTTCTATCCAACTCTTATGTGTTAAACTAATCTGCCCGCTCTCCTAACCTCTTTTTAAGACCAAATTAGTAAATGAAGTCATGCTAAACTATTTGTTGTATGTTATGGGGTTTACTTGAGCCTTTAATTGTATATTTTCATCCCTCTTATTTGCTACTTGTTTTTGACTGTCGCTCTAGCATTTTTACCTTTGAATACTCCATACATATATCCTACTTCCTTCTCCCCCTTTTCTTAGGATTAGAAGTCCTAATGCCCCGAGACAGGTTGGGGCGGGTATTAGCATGCAATAAGTAAACGATACCAACGCACTTTAATACCTTAGCGGGATGGGAGGGTAGAATATGGAGATGATGACGGTGTGCTTATATCATAAAGCGATCATTCTTTACGAATATGTGCGGGATATTGTATCGAATGATCCATATTGTAGTTAAACATAGGACCCTTCTTTCTTTTATGTACTTTATTTAAATGCTTTCTTAATGCCTTTTAAACTAATCATCTCTCTTATTTCAAACATATGTCCTTCCCTTTCTTTAAAAATTTCAAGTTGTGCGCATGCCTTATATGTGAACCTTATTTGTTTAATTGCTTCATCTCTTTATAATGTCACAATTAGCACGGTCGGGAACCATATCTGTGAATCTTGAGGGGGTGCCTAACACGTTCCCCTTGAGATAATTTCAAGCCCTTACCTAACTCTGGTTTCTCTCTCAAAACACTCTCTTTATCTTAAAGTGTCCTAATGCACTATAATCATTAGGTGACGACTCTTCTAATTTCATAACCCAATTCCCAAACGAGAAATAGAGTTGTTTTGCCCATAATGTCGTAAAACCCGATTTCTCTTTTGAAAAAGGGGGCGTCGACATTCTGCCTTGCAGGTGATTTTGGCCTCCTTTCCTTTGAAGTCTTAGGGGAGGTTTGCTTGTGTGCTAACTCTCCTTTTTATGTTTTTCAGGTTCTCGTCTTAGAAGTGGAGAGGGGGCGACGTCTGGGAAAGAGGGCGGATGCCCACAAGAAATATTGGCAGAAGTACAAGCGAGTCCACGACGTGTACCAAACCTTGGCCGACATGTATAAGTAGGACCCCGAGTTTAGGCTGTTCCGCGAGGGTCTTGCCCCGTCGGAGGAGCAACTGAAGAAGCGGTTGGCCGAATTGGAGAGGGCGGACGAGCATCTTGTGACCGTGGTCGCCTGGAACACCGAGTTGGAGGCTCTCCTTCGAGCGAAGGATGAAAAGTTGGAGCTGGGCCTTGCCGTAGCAGTAGAGGCTGCTGAGCTTCGAGCCAGAGTTGCGGCATTGACCGGTGAGCTTAAAGCCAAGGAGGACAAGGTTGAGGCCCTTGCTCGGGCCGCTTCTTAGGAAATCGAGCTTTGGAAAGCTCACGACATGTGGGTATACCATGATGCCCGGCTGTTCGTGCTTGAAGAATTTTTTATAACCGTCCTGGTCTCTGAGGAGGACATGGATAAGCAGCGGAGCATGACTCTAGTTGCTCGCGAAGCAGCAGGTTACCCTTCCGATTCACCGGCTAGGGAAGGGTATAATTCGGAATATCTTAACCGCCTGGCATCTGCTTCTGGATCTCTAGGGATTAGCCGCCAGGGGGCGGTGAAGGTCCGGGTGTTGATGCCGTCGACCAGGGTGATGGGGGTGCCTAGGATTTGCTTTTTATACCCTGTTTTAGTAAACAACCCCTATTCTGGGTTTAATCATGTATATACTTTTTGAATATGTCAGTACATACCTTTTTTCATTTTTATTCTTTCTTTGTTTCTTGGGACTTATGTCGTGTTTGTGACTCGTAGTTTTTTGCTTGACTCGCCCTTTATGCAGTCCTTTGTTTTGCCGTAGTCGACATTAGGCTGACTGTTTGCTGCGATGGCCTTTGCCATTTTAAATTGATGTCCTTGGCCGTGTGGAATCGAATGGCATTAGTCGTGTTGTCAACTTCGACTGTCGTCGAATCCTTTGTTCTGCCATAGTCGACGGGGGGTCGCCTATTAACAGTGATGGCCTTAGCCTTTTTAAATCGATGGCCTTAGCCATGTGGAATTGAACAACCTTAGCCGGGTGGTTGACTTCGATTGTCGTCGAGTCCTTCGTTCTGCCGTAGTCGACATTGGATCAACTGTTAGCAGATGGACTTAGCCTTTTTAAATCGATGACCTTAGCCATGTGGAATTGAACGGCCTTAGTCGGGTGGTTGACTTCGACTGTCGTCGAGTCCTTCGTTTTGCCGTAGTCGAAGTTGGGTCGGCTGTTAGCAGTGATGGCCTTAGCCTTTTTAAATCGATTGCCTTATCCATGTGAAATTGAATGGCCTTAGCCGGGTGGTTGACTTCGATTGTCGTTGAGTCCTTCATTCTGCTGTAGTCGACATTGGGTCGACTATTAGCAGTGATGTCCTTAGCCTTTTCACTTATTGGAGATGGCCGTAGCCTCTTTCTTTATCGGAGATAGCCGTAGTCTTTCCCTTCATTGGGGACGGCTTTGGCCTTTTCATTCACTCGAGACGGCCGTGGCATTTCCATTAACTTGAGACGGACGTAGCCTTTCCTTTCACTGGAGAGGGCGTAGCCTTTTCATTCACTAAAGATGGCCGTAGCCTTTTTATTCACTGGAGACGGCTGTAACCTTTTCATTAACTGGAGACGGCTGTAGCCTTTACATTCACTAGAAACGACCATAGCATTTTCATTCACTGTAGACGGATATAGCCTTTTCATTCACTAGAGATGGCCGTAGCCTTTTCATTCTCTGGAGACGGCCGTAGCCTTTTCATTCATTCGAGATGGCCGTAGCCTTTTCATTCACTGGAAACGGCCGTAGCCTTTTCATTCAATATAGATGGCCATAGCCTATTCATTCACTGGAGACGGGCATAGCCTTTTCATTCACTGGAGACGGCCGTAGCCTTTTACAAGTTGGAGGTGGCCGTAGCCTTTTACATATTGGAGATGTCTCTTGTGCGCTTTTACAAGTTGGAGGTGGCCATAGCCTTTTACATATTGGAGATGTCTCTGGTGCAGTCCCTGAATCAGGTCCGGCTAGGGAGAGCTTGGAGAGGCGGGTGTGATACACTTATCCTACAAATATCTCCAGGTGTCCTCTTCGTTGCCTCGTTAAAAACCTCCCTAAGAAAACCCAATTGGGACAAACCTCGGGCGAGGGAAAAAGAGTGCAACTTAGGGGATGCCATTTAGAAATGGAAATATTTGAGGTAAGCAATATTCTAGTTGTTCTGGAGTATTTTTCCTTCCATTGTTTCCAGCTGGAATATCCCTTTGTTTGCCATTGCTATGATTTTGTAGGGTCCGTCCCAGTTTGTGCCTAACTTTACTACACTTGGGTCTTTGGAGGCTAATGTCTTGGCTTTGAGGACGTAATCTCCTACTTTGAGCGGCCTTATTTTTGCCTTTTTGTTGTAGTACCTTTCGACCTGCTGCTTTTGGGCCACCATTCTTATGTGGGCCATTTCTCTTCTTTCCTCGGCTTCATCAAGGTCTTGGAGCCTGTCTGCGTCATTTTCCGTTCTGCTGGTACGTGAATATCTCAGGCTTGGTTCACCTACTTTGACGCGTATGACCGCGTTGGTTCCATAAACCAACGAGTATAGGGTTTCTCCTGTACTGGATTTGGGTGTGGTCCTGTGCGCCCACAACACTTCGGGCAACATTTAGGCCACAACCTTTTGGCGTCTTTTAGCTTTTTCTTCACCATGTTTAGTATGACTTTGCTGGATGATTCGGCTTTTCCGTTAGCGGCAGGGTGGTATGGCGTGGAGAGGATTCTCTTGATGCGCCATTTCTCAAAGAACTCATTCGTTTTTTGACCGACAAAGTGTCATTCGTAGTTGTAACTGATTTTCTTGGGGATGCCGAAGCAGCATGTGATGTTTTTCCATTTGAAGGCAATGACTTCCTATTCGCGTATCTGTGCGTACGCATCTGCTTCCACCCACTTGGAAAAATAGTCAATCAAAACAAGTAAAAAATGCACCTTCCCTGGTCTTGCGGGTAGGGGGACGACTATGTCCATTCCCCATTTGATGAAGGGCCATGGAGAGGTGACTGAGTGTAGGGGCACCCCTGGCTGGTGAATCATGGGGGTGTACTTCTGGAATTGTTTTCATCGGTGGACGTATTTTGTTGCTTCTTTCTTCATGGTAGGCCAATAGTAGCCGGTGCGGATAATGCATCGTACGAGCGCGCGGTTACCCATATGGGCAGCGTAGTGACCTCGTGTACCTGCTCGAGTATTGGCCATGTATGGTGCGGTCCTAGGCACTTGGCCATCGGCCCTCCGAACATTCTTTTGTAGAGGTCGTCATTGATCAGGCAGTACCGGGCGACTTTCATGCGTAGTTTCTTTGCTTTCTTTTTTGTCGCTCGGCAATGTTCCATCGTGTAGATAGGATATGAACTGGTTGCGCCAGTCTTAGGTTAGATTTAATGAAAATACCTCAGTGTTATCGATGGCTGAATGGAGGAGGGTGACCACGCTTTACTTGCTGATGTTTTTTGTGGCTGCAGCTAGTTTTTCCAGGTCGTCCGCTTCGATGTTCCGTGCTCTCGGAATTTGTTCGAAGCGGCACTCCTCAAACTCTACCATTAGTCTGTGGATTTTCTTCCTGGTACTTTTGCAGCCTGTGCTATTTGATCTGGTAAGTCCCGGCGACCTGGTTTACCACGAGTTGCGGGTCGCAGTGAAGAAGGACCCGCCGAGCTCCGTATTTGATGTGGGGACCTCGAGGATGAGTCCCAGTCCCGATCCCGAAGCGTTGGCGGCACCATCAGTGTGGAGGACCCATAGGTCGCCGGAGGAGAGGTCTTGTCGGGCCTCTAGTTCTGCTTTCGGCAGGATTTCAGCGCTGAAGTCGTCTAGGACTTGCGACTTGATGGAGTTTCTTGGAAGGTACGAGATTTTGTGCTTGCTGAGCTTGATGGCCCTTTTTGCGAGTCGGACCGATAGCTCAGGCCTATGTAGGACGCTCTTTAGTGGGAAGGTAGTCACTACTCTTATGGGATGGCATTGAAAATGAGGTCGCAACTTTCGTGAAGCTATGACCAGGGCTAACGCTAGATTTTCAAGGTGCGGGTACCCCGTTTCGGCGTCCACCAGTGTTTTGCTAACGTAGTAAATAGAAGATTGCGTACCTTTGTTTTTGCGCACTAGGACAGCGCTGACGACAACCTCAGATACGGCCAGATACACCAGGAGTGGTTCCCCTAGGCTTGCTTTGGATAGTAGGGGCGGTGAAGATAGATACGCCTTCAAAAGTTTTAGGGCTTCGACGCATTCCTCGTTCCACTGGAGCTCCTAACCTTTCTTTAACACGCTGAAGATTTATAGCACCTGTCGAAGGATCGCGAGATGAACCTGGAGAGGGATGCTATCCAACCTGTGAGCTTTTGTACTTGTTTTTGGCTACTCAGTACTTCCGGGATCGGGTCTATTGCCTTGATCTGATCTGGATTACTTCGATACCCTTCTAAGATACGAGGAATCCCAAGAATTTTCTCGAGGCCAGCCGAAGGCGCATTTTTTCGGGTTCAGTTTCATCCCATATCTTCTTAATATTTCGAAGGCCTCCTTCATATGGTCGAGGTGATCCTCCTTTACCAACATGTCTTCGATGTAAACTTTCATTGTTTTGCCAAGTTGTTCCTTGAACATATCGGTCACCAATCTCTAGTACGTTGCCCCCACGTTCTTGAATCCAAAGGGCATCAGTTTGTAGCAGTACGTTCCACGGTGGGTGATAAAGTTTGTCTTCTGTTGGTCTTCTTCGGCCATCATAATCTGATTGTAGCCGGAATATGCATCTAGGAAGCTTAAGAGTTCGTGCCCGGAAGTTACGTCTATCAGCTGATCGATGTGGGGGAGTGGGAATGAATGTTTTGGGCATGCTTTGTTTGAGTTTTTGAAATCCACACACATCCGCCACTTCCCGTTCTTCTTCTTAACCATGACAACGTTGGCAACTCACTGGGGGTACTTGGCCTCTCTGATGGAACCGTTCGCCAATGGCTTGTCTACTTCTTCACTTACGGCTTCGTTGATGGAGGCGTTGAACTTTCTCCTCATCTGCCTCACGGGCGGGTACATCGGGTCGACGTTTAATTTGTGAGTGTTGATTCCGTGGTATTCCTTGCATATCTAAATGGGAAAAAACAAACAAGTCTACATGGTTAGAAAAAAATTCACGATACTTATTTGGGTCCGAAAGGCCGTGCACGATATATGCCTTCTTTGTGGGGTGGTCGGCTAGCTATATGGGATCGAGATCTTTGACCGTAGCTTTGCTGGCCTCCATGATATCTGGATCTTCGATGGCATCTTTTGTCGGGGGAACCTTAGTCCCCGATAGAGCTGATTGCTATACTTCTGCGCTCGCTCCTTGGAGTTGCTTGGTGTGGGCATAGTCTCGAGCTATTTTGTAACATTCTTGGGCGGTGCGGGGTTCACCTCATATGCTCAATATTACCCATGGCGTGGGGAGTTTGATCATCTGATAGAAACTGGAGGGAACTGCTCTCATGGCATGTATCCACGACCATCCGATGATGGTGTTGTATGCTGTTTCCTGGTTCATCATGTGGAAGGTGGTTTCCAGCGTGACTCTGCCCACCAGGACAGGCAACGTTATCTCTCCGTAGGTTCTTTTCACTACATTGTTAAAACCGGTCAGCGTTATACAGCGCGATATTATCTTATCCTCAAGTCCCATGAGTGCGAAGACCTTCGGATGGATAATACAATCGCCGCTTCCGTCATCAATCATAATTCTCCTAACATTTGTATCTACAATGTATAAAGTAATAACTAGGGTGTTGTAGTGAGGAAAAGACAAACCGTTGGTATCGGACTTATCGAAGGTAATACTACATTCGAAGTCATCATACCGTTCGTGGGCGATGGTTCGCTTCAACTTGTGGGTGGTGGTAAATTTGACGTGATTGATTGCCGAGTCATTGCCGTCGCCAATGATCATATTGATCGTGCGTGTTGGTGAGGGCGACCTTGGTGGCCCGTTGGGTTGATCCCTCCCTCGTGCGAAGTTTAGCTTCCCTTTGTTGCTGAGCAGTTCTCTTAGGAATCCTTGGTTCAGCATCCTGACCACCTTCTGCCGTAGGCCTATGCAGTCCTCGGTCTTGTGCCCTCTCTCCTGATAGAACTCGCATAGGGTGTTTGACTTCTGGGTGGTAGGGTCCGACTTCATCTTTGCCGGCCATTGTACCTTGCTGCCCAGCTTTTCCAGTGCATACACTATCTCTGAAGGGGAAACACAAAATTTATGTGCAGAAAGTAAATGGGGCATACCTCGTTCGTTTCGTAGGGGGCGACATGTCGCTATAGTGCATCAGTGTGCTTGGCAGCGGCGGATGGGATGATCTGATATACTGTTGATGTCTTTCCCTGTTGTGACGCGAGATTTTCTCTCGTCGCCCCTCATTGCGTCGGTCCCTCCTGGTCTCCGGAAGTATTGTCGTTAGCCGCTGGGTAGGGACGTTGAGATCGTCCTCATCTACACGTTCCTCGACACAATATGCGTTGTGAATCTCTTTCATGTGGTTAGGGGATATTTCATAAGCTTAGCTGCTTCTTGGTCGCCGTCGAGCCATCCCTGTTTAGCTTGTTCTGGAAAGCGACAACTGTCATGCCTTCCGATACACTCGGCAGGCTCATCCGGACTTTGTTGAATCTTGCCAGGAAGTCCCTGAGCCCTTCTCCCTCAGTCTACCAGACGACAAAGATGTTGTTGACCCTTGCCTTCGCTTTCTTCGCTCCCGCATGTGCTGTGATGAACTTGTCCGCCATTTCCTCGAACGTGGAGATACCCTTGGCTGGTTGTTGGGAATACCAAACCAATGCCCCACCAGCCAGCGTCTCACCAAACTTCTTTAGAAGCACTGATGGTACCTGTTCCTTCACCAGATCGTTTCCTTTCGCGGCTATGACGTAGTGGATCAAATAGTCCCCAGGATCAAGTGGTCCCATCGTACACCCTCAGATAGGGACACATTTTGAAGGTCTTTTGTATGGGGTATGGTGCAGACTCCTCTGTGTAAGGTTGTTCCACAAACCTCCCTACGTCGCATTTTGGAAGTAGCTTAGGAGCACCTGGGATCTTGTCCACTCTTTCTTGATTATCCTTCATCTAATCACGGAGCGACTTGTTTTATTGCTCAATTTCCTCCATTTTTTGTGGATTAATGTGAGTGCATCATTGCTGCTCTGACTGTCGGTGAGCACATTGTTCGCTCACACGACCTCGGGTTCATCTTCTGTCATGCGGTGAGATCCATAACTGGCATGCGTCATATGCTACGTTGCAGTAGCTTTTCGACCAAATCGTTTAAAGTGCTCGCGAGCCATTCTTTCACTAGTTCCTTGACTTCTGGGGATGCTTCCTTAGATGTCGACGTGGAAGCTCCCCTTTCTCGCGGTTTCTTCAGATCTACGGGTGGAGGTGGTGGGGCTCCTCCGCTCATCATGGTACTGGGGGTTGCGTTCAAGAGATTGTTTTCACCTACCTCGTTGAGCGAATCCATGAGGTTGATCCCAACTCTATCTATCACTTTCAATTTCGCAGAGTTTTCAGCCATAGTTTTTTATGTGATGTAAGGGATGGTTGTCGGTAGTTTTCTAGGCACAAACTATAATTTTGATTCTCGAAATCCCCAGAGACGGCGCCAAATTGTTTTGTTCAAAATATCTATGCACTTTACAAGCTAGAAAAAACAATAAAAAAGATATGGGGTAAATTCTAATCAAGAATAATAAGCCCTAGAAAAGGTTACAATATTAGGATCGCCGTAGATCCTTGAAATAAACATGATAATAGAGAGTTCTTGCTGGTAGTAAGAGACAAAGGATTCTATAGATGTTTGCTTCATGATAGTAGAGAGAGAGAGAGAGAGAAAGAGAGAGAGAGAGAGAGAGAGAGAGAGAGAGAGAGAGAGAGAGAGAGAGAGAGAGAGAGAGAGAGAGAGAGAGAGTTAGTATATTCAGAGTAATCAAGATCTTCCCTATTACAACGTTAAGGCCCCCTTTATATACTAAGGGACCCTTTCTCGAAACCCCAGCCCAAATAAAGTAGAAGGGTTGATGGATTTTGGTACGGTAGTAGCTTGGCTCAGATGGTGTCGTTCCTTCGTTTAATAGATCAGGACGTCCTTAGTCGGTCGTCCTCATCTGATTAGCAAGGCTCTGAAGGCGGCCTCGATGTATGGGGCGTGCTCACTTGGACGGCGGCGGGGCGAACAACATTTTGCCTCATACAATTTGAAAGGTGTATTTAGGGTGGCAAACAAGCTATCGGATTAGATATAAATGGTCTGAACCGAATAATGTAAAAATGAATAAAACATTTAACCTTCCTATTTTTAATACATATAGAAAATAAGTTAATAGGTGGATAATATGGATACCGATATTATTCATGATGTCTTGAATTTGGAGAATTTTTGATCTCCCAAACATGAAGAACTCTCAATTTGAATCTTTGCAAATGTCAAAGTTGAATACATTGGTTATCCATTAAGTATATATCGTTTAAGTGGATAGTATGAATTTTATCCATATTTGACCCATTTTTAAAAAGTTATTATTATCCATTCTTAGTGGATAATATGGATGGATAATTAGTTTTATTCCATTCTGCAACCAATAGGTATATTGTAAAATGAAATATTTTGAAGTTAAACATTAACAAGAATATTTTGTTGGTGTTTAACACCCAAATTTGGGGAAGATGATACCAAACTCAACTAAACAAATGAAAACGAGCCTTCATGAAGTATGTGCTAGCCCAAAATGACATAAGATTTTGGACCAAGCATGCTTTATGCATATAAAATTTATTAAATTTAAATGTGAACTATATTTTATATTCAAGATATAATAGTCCAAATAAATATTGTGGGTTAACATAATTGGATTGATTACTTATGTCCAATAAATATTGACTGGGCTAGCCCATTTAATTGGGCTACAAGTAATGAGCCCACTTTATTAGGCCCAATATATTATCTTCCGAGAGGCCCAGTTTGGTATCACCTGTCAAATGATGTGGCACACTACGTCAAATGGAAGAGCCAATAGGACCATGCCACGTGTCAAAATAATAAGGCATGCCAAGTCAAGTTAAAGGCTAATGAAATTGCGCCACATATGCAACTGACATGTTCTGGCCAATCAAATACGGCCATGTCAAAATTTCTCCCTTCCACAACTATAAATAGGGGTCTTCATAACTTAGAAAAGACACCACAAGTTATAACAAGAAGCAAGAGAGAGCTCGTGGATCAATCGTTGCAAATTTCTCTACAAGTTTCAAGTTTCAAGAAAATCAAGTTCAATTTTGAACTCAAGAGCGAAGAGCAAATCAAGATGAGGAGCACGAGTTCAAATCAAAGTTCGTGCTAGTGAATTATAGATCATCATTCATGACGACATGTATAGAGTCAAGATCAAGCTCAAAGGCCCTTGAATTTGTTTACTATTGGAAAGAACAATCAGGGGATTCATAGAGATTTTAAATCAAATACTACAATTCTTGCGATATCTTTCGTTCTTGATTTTATTTTCTCAAAACAATTTATTTTCTTCAAATTCTGGCATGCTTAGTGGGACAATCTCTACCTCTCATTTAAACTTTTCAATCACCAAAGTTCAAGAACATTGAAATTGCTTCAAAGAAAATCAACTCCAGTTCAGCATCCTCCAAGGATGCTAATTCCAGGTTCTAGTTGATATGGAAAGCATCCTCGATGTTATGTTTTGAAGTTTTGGACCAGTTATGAGGAGCAAAGAAAACACCCCAAGTGACATCCGCATCAACTCTTATTTTCAGATCTCCATCCTCAAAAAGAGCAAGATCTTCCACAAACGCACTTGAAGGAGGAATCGATGTTGCTGCAAAGATCAAGAAAACTCTTCCTCTACTTGACCTCTGCGGATCCAAGTACTCTGTTATGAAGGAATATGATGATGCTTCAAGTGATGGATCTTCCCCACTTACACCACATATTGATCCAATCGAAGATAAATTTATGTGACAATCCATCCTATTTACCATCGTCCACGACAATCATGCAAGCCATTGTGACAGACACTTCATCCGCGGAGGAGCAGTTGGCAAACTTTGTAGAAGCAATCGCTGGCTTGACCAAGTGCATGCAAAATGAAGATGCTAGAATCGACAAGCTAACAAATGGGGTGGGGATCTTGATGGAAGAGGAATCGACCCACCCACCTGGCAAGCTCCTAGAAGTTCCAAAGAGTGATTCTCCCCAAAGACAAGTAGCATCTGTTAAGTCTATCCCTGTCTCGTCTGAAGGGGTGATTCCGATCGATAAACTAAAGTAGTTCATTGAAGGAACTATTAATAACAAGTATAAAGTTGATGCTCCTCCCTTGCATATGTAAAGACGTACACTTCAAGGGTCGATATGCTGAATATTGCTATGGGCTATAAACCTCCAAAGTTTCAACAGTTGGATGGTAAAGGTAATCCAAAGCAATATATGGCGCACTTTGTGGACACATGCAACAAGACTAGTACTTATAGAGATTATCTCGTCAAGTAGTTTGTCCGCTTGCTAATAAGAAATGCTTTTGATTGGTATGCAGACCTCGAGGCGGGATCAATTGATTGTTGGGATCAACTAGATCAAGAGTTCCTCAATGGTTTTTACAGCATAGGGCACACCGTGAGCATGATGGAACTCACAAATACTCGTCAACGGAAAGGTGAACTAGTTATCAACTTTATCAATCATTAGAGAATGTAAGCCTTAACTTTAAAGATAGGTTTGGTGAAACTTCTGGCATAGAGATGTGCATCCAAGGCATGCATTGGGGATTGCGCAATAATGTCGACGCCCCCTATATTGCGGACGGGAGGGTCCGAAAATCTGGTACACGACATTATGGGAGGACAACTCTTTATTCTCTTGCGAGAATTGGGTTATGGAGTTTTGAAGAGTCGCCATCTAATGATTATGGTGCATTAGGACATTTTAAAGAGATGAAGAGTTTTGAGAAGAAAGTAAACCAGAGTTCGGGTAAGGGCTTAGATATTATCTCGAGGGGAAGGTGTTAGGCACCCCTCAAGATCCACTAGTGTTTTTCCCGGCCATGCTATAATTGCGACGTTAAGAAAATAGAAGAAGCAAATAAAGTTTGCACATAAGGATCACAAATATTTAGATAGAAAGTCCACATTAGGCAACTTGGATCCAGCTGTTAGAAATTAAGGTACTTTAAGCGAGGGATTAAAAAATACCGGTTTCAGAAGAGTAGTCTAATACAGAAGAGCTTTTAAAAGAGAGTATGGAGAGGTGAGTAAAAGAATCATCAGATTCTTTGAGTACAAAAGAGTTGTGAAAACAGTTCAAAGACAGAAATATCTAAGGAAAAAATAAGTTACCAAACTGTTCAAAAAAAATAATTTTCGAGGACGAGTAAAACACGTTTAGGCAGGATGTTTAGAAAGAACAATTCCAGAAAAGACACCGATTTGAATAATTTAAAAAGCATATTGGTTCGAAAGAGTTTTGCCGAAAGATTAAGGCTTTTAAAAAAATGTTACTAAATTAAGACGTTAAAGGCCAATTAACAAATCTGATATTACTTTAAGCGAATTAGACGAATTTGATGCAAAGTCCTATAAGCATGATATCTACTTTCAATTTTTAGAGCCTGTTATCGAACTTGTAAAAAATGATTGTGTTAATTAACTCCACAGCTTGCCTAATGAGTATGCAATCCTTAAAGACATGGTTTCTATATGCATTGGTTACATGAACATTAAAGTCCTATAGCCAAGATCTCTAGTGATTTGCAATATGATTAAACATTAAACCTTATAGGGAGAATTTCTAGATGGCTTGCAACATAATTAAACGTTAAACCCTATAGGCATGGTATCTAGGTGACTTTGAATCAGGAAAAATGGACAATCACATAGGCAGGATTTCTAGTGAGAAAATTAATGTCCTAAAGGCATGATATCTACCCTTTATTGATGCAAGAAAGAAAAAACCCTCCAATAACTTTTTACTATATTTCCCAAAGTTCTTCATAGAAATTATTACAGACCAAAGAAGGAAAGAAAATACATCAAAACCAACAACTAGATCCAAACTGCCTAATTAATTCTTAATATCCAATAACGTGTGACTACCCAATTACGGAATCCAGATTTCCAAAGCCTTCTCTTTATCTAGGGCATTTCAAAGTTCCAAGGAAATTCAAGAATTCTCGGCATTGGTTACACCCAATATGCCCATTTAGAATTAGAATAGTGCGATGCGGAATAGCCAGCCCTCAGACATCCAAGTTCATAAGGAACTCCAGGGTCCCAAAGCACGACTGCTAGAGAGGGGAAGAACTTAGAGCTACGAGTAAGTGCAAAGTGATTGGGAAACCATAACAAATGGTGGTCATACCCAGCCATAGCTGCAGACTGGCACACCCCCGACCATTTGTTTGGTCAAACAAGTTAGGAGCAGACCTTGAAGGTTAAACCTAAGTCTGGGTAGTGATCAGAACACTATCAGACCTAAGTCAAGGCTCAAACACATAATAGGGGACAAGGGAAGTGGGAATTGACTGAGTTAAGGAGTTCAAAAGAACCTAGTTCAGAGCCATAGGCAGCAATAGTGCTGCTATGGCTGGAACCACAACTCACATACAAAGGGGAAAGGGAGAGGTGTTCACATATGAGTACTAATAATAGGATTGCAGAAACATAGTGAAAAAAGCACAACACAACTTAAAAGTGGACATGTAGTGGATGAGCATTATTAAATTAAGAAGAACGTACCAATTGCAAGATAATAAACCAGCAGAATAGGAGAGTAAGCAAGCAACAAGAAATCAGTAGGAGCATACTTAAATTTGCATGCAAAACACTTGAGAGTTCAGAGAGAACTCAAGCATATTGTAGAAGGTAAGAGGGAGAAAGGACAGTAGAAAATAGAGCGCTCAATACTATAGGCAAGAAAAGCAATTTGATTGTGAGGGAGTTCAGTGCATAAGAGTTGGGTTTTCGAATGTAGAAAGTAGTTGTGTCTCTTTAGTGCAAAGGGTAGCCCCTTTTATAGTGTAGAAAACAAGTTAGTAGAAGGTAAGAAAATAATTTGAAAATCAATCACAAAGATTTCCCTTCAGCCAAGGGATTGATTTCAAATGGGCATGATTAATAAGAAAAGGGAATAATTTGAAAACCTTTTCCAGAGTAGCATACACATGGCATTATTTAAGGAAATAATTTAGTAGCACACGGTTGGAAAAAAAATAATGAAAGACAATCAATCACATCTAGTAAAATCAGGATTTCGAGTCTTGGTATGAATGAATCCAACCAAAAAAAGGTAAAGAGGAACTTAATTTAAAGAAAATCTTAACAATCAATTAGACCGTTTAAAAAGGACTCGGAACTAATCACAGGCTGGCCAAAGGTCTATTGAAAAAAAAAGGATTTGTCATATATAAAGTATACAGACATGCACAAACAAGAGAACATCGTATAGAAAAGAATCAGGGTCATAACAAAAAGGTCGAGTCCAATTCATTGACTTTGAATGAGTTCAAGAGAGAGCCTTAGGGTTCTGACATAGAACCCTACTGTGAACACAAACTCAAACTTTTCAAAAATCCTAAATCCTAGGGTTTCTAACGGAGAGGAGGAGGTGAGCCATTAGATCTCTTTTAGAGACTTGCGAGAAAATAAACATAGAGAACAACATGAGAAGGATTGGACAGAGTCTGGTCTTGAGTCGATCTGAGCCATAGCTAGGCTCTTAAGGCTTGAATATGTCGAAACGCCGCCGGAGAGGCCATAGAAACTCAGATCTGTGGAGGATATGCTTGAACACCATCAAGGCCGGACCTCGAAATCTCGAAAAAACATAGCTTAGGAGTGATGGAAGGTGAGCACAGGCTGTCCATGGCCTGAGAAGCCATGGATTCTGGTGAGATTGGTCGGAGAAGACGAGGGAGACAACTAGAGGTTTTTTTGAGTATTTGAGAGCGTTTAAGAGAGTGAGAGAGTCTGAGGGCGGTAGTTGAAGAGAAATGAGTGTTAGGGTTTGGTCGTTCGAAATTAAAATGTCAAGGATCGTTTGTGGCCGTTGATCAAAAAGATCAATGACTTGGATTAAAAAGAAATTCGAGCGGGTTTGGCAATTGGGTCAGGGGTCGGGATAAATAAGGAATTGGGCTATGAATTTGGGTCTGATTTAGGGTGTAATTAGATTGAAATTGAGGCTAAAATTGAAAGGAATTGTGACTATTTTTGAAATGAATTGGGTTGTAATTGAAATAACCAGTTTTTCCTTTTTCATTTTATAAAAATAGTAAAAGTGTTTAAAATAAATTAAAGGTACTGAGTCAGCTAATGACATATAATACTAATTTAAAAGATACTAGGATCGATTTTGTAGTAAAAATACTATTAAATCTTAAAGTAGGACAAAATTGCAATTACATGCAATTTAGTTTTAAAAATATCAAATGAACATGTAAAAACTTGCAAAAATCATGTTAGCTATATTTTGGTGCAAATATGAGAATAACTTAAATTGTTCATCAAACATATATGGAAGTATTTGGGTATAAAAATACATAGGAAAAAGTTGGGTATCAACATATATCTTGCAAGTTATCAAGCCTAACACATTTGAAGAACTTACAACTCATGCCCATGATATGGAATTGAGCATGACCTCTGCTAGAAATGAAAGGTTGCCCATCTATGAACTTAGAAAATAGAATGGAAAGCAAGAAGTCAAAAAATGGGGCAAGTTCGTACCCAAGTCTAAAAGTAAATAAGCTATGAATGTCAACACATCACCTATGAAGTTCATGACGAAGTTGAGCAAGAAGTAGATTATGAAATCCACTTCATTTCAAGATAACCCAAGTGGAGAACCTGATTCAAAAATAAATTCAAGAGAGGGTACCCATTTCTAGATTCTGATGTGCTAGCCATTTTTGAAGAACTCCTCGAGTTAAATCTCATTATAGCTTCTGGAGATGAAGAGGCCTAATGAAGCTTGGAAAATGAACGACCCAAATAACTGCAAGTATCATCGACTTGTGAGCCATCCTTTCGAGAAGTGGTTTGTCTTTAAGGAAAAACGTATGGATTTGGCTTCGTGAAAAGAAGATCGTGCTTGAAGATGAGAAAGCAAGCGCAAACCAACTCTCTATCAAATTTGGCTCATTTAGTCCAGATGAATTATGTAGTTTCAAAGAAAGTAAAAATGAAGAATCAGTGGAGAACAACAAAGTTGAACACGATCAATCCGAAGATGATGAAGGTTGGACGTTGGTGACTCATCGTAGGCGCCACAATATGAGCCCACGAAAAGAATCAATAGAACAGTAAAAAAGGAAAATAATGGTGAAAAGACCAAGGAGATGGAGTCCACGAACAAAATGTTAGTTCCACATGAATATTTTTCGTGATGGTATTGAGGCCTCTTGTTGCAATACTAATAAAGGGGAAGAAAGGAGTGATGACCCACCATTGGCACCATCTTCAGAATATCTCATCGAGTCTATTCCTCAAGAAGTTAACGCGTGTGAGAAAAAAGTCACGTTCATAAATGACGATCTTCTGGTACGTGACACTCTTCATAACCGCCCATTATACCTTGTTATCTATATGCGTGATGAAAGGGTAAATCAAATTTTGGTTGATGGAGGATCCTCAGTGAACATCTTGCCAATTCGCACAATGAATGAACTCGATATTCCCATGAATGAACTATTATAAAGTCGTGTGATGATCCAAGGTTTCAATCAAGGGGTCAAAGAGCCATTGGAGCGATCAGACTGGGATCATCATCGAAGATATACACTCAAGTGCATGGCTGCAAGTGATCGATGCAAAGACTTATACAACGTTTTGCTTGGAAAGCCTCAAATATATGAGAATAAAGTAGTTTCATCTACCTACCGTCAATGTTTAAAATACTATGAGGGTGAAGTCGAGAAGAAGATATTTGCTGATAATAAGCGACTCACCGAGGTTGAGTCACACTTCACCAATGCAAAGTTCTATTTTAAGAACTGTACTGTGAAGGAGCTAAAAGCCGATGATGGCATGAAAAGAAAGAATGACCATACCACAACAAAAAGAGCTAAGGTGACTACTGGTAAGGCCAAAGATATTACTGAGGACATACAACCCAACACGAATAAGTCTTATAGAGGGAATATTGCGTCGTATGTAAAGAAAGTAATTCATGTGCTCCAAAATATCTCCAAAAGGAAGAAAGATAAAGATGAATAATCTAATCTCCAAACTAACATGATAAAGGAGTTAACTCTTATAGTAAAACGAATTGAGGCAGTAAAGTTGTCCTCATAGCCACTTACAAGGTTTGCGGCCCAGAATCGTTTGTTAAATATGTCACTCCCACTACAAGAAAGAGGGTGTTTCTCAATAATATTTTTTGTTGACATATATTGAATGTTGTTTCCAAAAGTATTTTTAGCAACAACAAAAAAATTGTTGCCCTCCGTTTCTCCCTCCGTTGCAATAAACACCGATGGAAAAAGTATATGCAACAACAGAAAACATTGTTGCCAAAAGTTTACCTAGAACAATAATATGTATCGTTGCCATAGGTTATTTGTTGTTGGTATAAATCCAATAAAGTCGTAGATTATGAAGATATATAGTGACAAAAAAATATTGCTGTGAAAAAATTAGCTTTTTACCAACAATATCAGTTGTTGCTTTAAACATCTGGCGATAAAGTTAATAGTCTGTTATAAGACCTTTAGCAACAACTATTATTATGAAAATAATTACTTTTTTGCCAACAGATTCTCTAGTACTACTTTAGCAACAATTTATGGGTTGTTACTAAGTACACAATTTTGTATATTCTTTCAGATTTTCACAAATGCACGTAGAAATAATAAATTATATATATGGATAAAAAGTCTATATATATATTTGATATCCATGGTTCTTAAGTTTTATTCTAATAGTAACCCGAAGAACAAATCTTCTTCCAACAATTTGTGCATTACATGAACTGGATGGCTATGAATGTTGGTTTACGCATGCTCATCCTAAGAAGAAGATAAATATAATTAGATTTTGATTAAAAAATAAAGTACAAAAGTATAAAATGAAAGCAGTAAAAACCTCTTTAACTACAGAAGAGGAATTGAGGAAAAGAAGTGGGGCAGGAAAAAAGCTAAAAGGGAAAAATGTTATGAAATAATATAAGAACAAGAACAATATAGAGAAAAGTAGAGAGAGGAGTATTCTTATTGATACTTTGGGATGATTTACAATGGGGTAAGACCCCTCTATTTATAGAAAGAGAAATGAGTTAGCCTCAAAGTAAAATTCTTCTATAAGATAGACATTCACTCTAATTAGAGTTCTATTTATAACACTCCCCCTTGAATGTCTATTCAATAATGTGCCTCGTTAAAAACCTTAACTAAAACAAAACCCAATGGGAAAAAATTATAGAAAAGGAAAAGAGTACACATGTTTGAATATGCGCCTATTGGTTGCCTCGTTAAAAACCTTGTAAGGAAAACCCAGTGGGACAAAACCTTTTAAGGGAAAAAGAGTGCAACGCGCATTAACTCCCCCTGAAAAGAGCATCAATTCACATCCTTGAGCATTTGCATTCCAATCTTGTGCACATCTTCAAAACGATCTTTTGTAGAGATTTGATAAATAAATCAGCCATATTGATTTGAATAAATATTCCGCACCTTGAAATTATCATTCTTGATAGATATGAACATCTTCATATAATGTGGTGGAATGACTCTTCAATATCTCCATAGAGGTATTCTCGATGCCATCATGCTTATAGTTATAGCAAGATACATATGTACACAAGTTGCACTTAGGATGTGGTACTTCAGGACCAAGAATTGTATATGCTTCAAGCAACTTCAATCATTGACTTTATACTTTCAAGTATTTGAACTACATGTCCAAAACTGCATGTCTTTCATGTGGAATCAATTCTGCTTGAATTGTATCTCTTCCATTTAGCCAATATTTTTGTTTGTATTCGACAAACATAAGATCCTCATCGATATTTAGCGCTATCATAGATGTCGTCGACGAACATTTTATATCGGTTCCAGTAAATTTTCATAAAGACATAACATGGAGATCTCTTTATTCATATATTCAGGTACCTGAATCTCTCATGAGATTTTATGAAGTGTTATGTCATGTGATCTTCTAGATCACTTGCCTCCCCATTATGATCACTTTGATCATTTGCTCATCTTCTTTATTAAGAAGTTATTTTGAAACCGATTTGTCTATACGCTTTAAGCGTATCAAAGACTTTGTCCTTCTGGGACTTAATATGAGCATTTGCAGTGAGAATATAGTTACTTTCTTTGGGTCAGCAAATGCGTATAGCATGCTTTGCAATATGTTGCAATTGAATTATCCTTTTATGAACTTCAGGTTCATATTATGATATTCGAGGATCTATATATACAAATGATAATTCATCCCATGTAACCTTTTCTCAAATGTTTATCATGTCTCCCCCTCATGTTAGAAAAGCTAACTTGTTTCCTCAACTTTGAGAGTCCATCTTTGTGCATTATGGTGTTAATGAAAATATACACCGCACATCAATAATAATAAGATGAAATTATTTGGTTCCTGACCCTGAACCACTTGTGAGGGGAGAATATAATATACTCTCGTATACAACGTATATCAAACTGATATATATATAACTTTGTTCTCATAAGAAACAGTTTAGCTATTAAGTGGAGGCACTCAATAATTATCTTGCTAAACCAACTATGATATAAACCAACTTATCAAGATGAACTATCTTGAATAGAAAATCTGGAAATTATGCTCGAAGTTATATTACTGAGCAATTTACCTCGCAAGCACCGGCCAGGCTGCGGGTTAATAACAATCGCACATGTAACCATATCATAGATGCATCATATGTGGTATACATGGCAGGTGAATGGGCCCATATTCACCTTTGATATTTCCAGAATTTATGGGATTCAACCCGAACTCTTTAGTTGGTCAATTAATTAATGAGAACAAGTAATACAAGAGAATTCGTAAAGAACTTTCTAGTTCTTTAATATTTACCCATGTGAATTCTCTACTACTGCACATCATACTTAAAATGATATGGCTAACCCGAATGCCAACTGAATAAATTATCAATATTGTAAACTTCAAATTTACACCATGACATGTGCAATTTATCAATAAACTTCAAGTTTATTATGATATGGGTTTTTATATCAATAAACGTCCACTTTATTGTGGTACTCTTGTGTAGTACAAACTGGAGAATAAAGCGGGTAGTTTTTCACATACAGATTATCCCGCTACAAGTTGTAGTAATAGAAGATATCAAATCTTTCCTTTATTTATAGTCTCAATATAATCAATCGCTTTCGCATATACTTTGGAAACTGAATAAGTTTCTTTGAGACTTACTACAACACAATACCTTATTGGTAATCAATTGTGTTTCTCCAACATAGTAATAATTGGCTCTTCTAGAGCTCTCAATTAATTTTGTACTACCACAAATTCATCAACATCCATGTGGTGAATATCTCTTTCAAAGAGAAAGTTATACCATTATGGTCATGTCAAAATTATATGCAAGATATGTTTCTTGCATTATTATTGTCCTTTGATAATCACATTGACAAATTATTTTGGCGTACAATAGGTACGTGATCAATGACTATTCATGCCATAACAATGACATTATTTTCATATATCATCTCAAACCTCCTTCTAGGGGTGAGTGTGGTATATTCAATACCAATTTCATGTTCATATTCTTCCAATAATGAATATGTATTCGTGAATCAGATGTTGTCACATTCACTGCGGGGATATGTGATTTTGTTATCCTTTTCAAATCTGTAAATGCGTCTGGCATTCGATTTGCTATTCTTTGCAAATGGATAATATTTTGCACCTCTTTTTCACAAATAGAGGTATGTGGATCAAGATGAGATAATGATGCATTTTCCACAAAATTTCCCGTTTGGTTTCACCAACTTCTCCCCCTAATTTTGGGAAAAGTGTCTCATCGAATTGACATTCTGCAAATCGTGCAGTGAACAAATCCCTGTCAATGTTTCGAGGTAGCGAATAATGGAGGGCGATTCAAACTCAACATATATTCCTAACCTTCTTTTTAGACCCATTTTTGTGCAATATGGCGGTGCTACAGGCACATATACTGCACATCCAAAAATTCTTAAATGGGATATATTGGGTTCATGACCCAAAGCTCATTGCAACGGGGAATATTTGTGATAATTAGTCGTTCTGAGACAAACTAGCATTGCTGCATGCAAAATGGCGTGACCCCAAACCGAAGTGGGCAGCCTCGTTTTCATGAGTAAATGAGGAATTCAAGATTATTCTCATCTATTGTCTCAATATGATATCCATTTTGAATGATATCTTTAAAACTCAACAAGTTCCTTTTAGACTTGGAGGAGAACATTGCATTCTCTAAAATGTTGTTCCTTTAGGCAGAGTTATAGTTGCTCTTCCGAAGCCTTTAATCAATTTACTACTACCAGAAATTGTAGTAACATCTGCCTTACACATACTTAAATGAGAGTAATATTTCTTCTCTTTGAATATCGTATTTGTGGTACATGAATCAATTAATCAAAAGAGATATACGAACATGAGAATAAACAAATTTAATCCGTTGCTTCATAATTAAACAATATTTTCAAAATCTGCTGAGGTTATTCGACTAACTTAGTTGATAGTCGACTATCTTGGGAAGCAATCATTAGGTTAGTCGACTATCTAAATCAGATAGTCGACTATCTTGCCTTGCGGAAAAGTCTAGTTTTAATGCGAAATATTAGTTAGTCGACTAACTAAGTTGATAGTCGACTATCTTAGTAAACAATCATCAGGTTAGTCGACTATCTAAATCAGATAGTCGACTAACTTAGCTTGCGGAAAAATCCAGTTTTAATGCAAAATATTAGATAATCGACTAACTGTTAGGTTAGTCAATTAACTCTACTGAAAAATAAAAATATCTTTGAAATTTAAGCATATTGAAACATTCTAAAGAACTAATACTAACATTATATCATAAGCTAACTAATACGAGCTGATACTAATGATTATTAGTTTATTCACTAACTAATACAAATAAGTAAAATAAAATCAAACAATTCCATCTTCCTTCATCACAGATCCATCACCAATTAAGTGGTCTATTTTCCCCTCAGGGTGCTCAAAGAAGTCTGCCACATCCAAGTGGGTGATGTCAAAATTGTCGTCAGAGACAGAATTGGTTTCAGGGCATTTACCTTTTAGAGATGCTTGATAAAGCTCAACCAAATGTCTTGGTACACGGCAAATTTTTGCCCAGTGCCCTTTTTCACCGCAACGATAATATATAGTTTATGAACTATTTGCTTTTGGATTCTCATCGTATCGTGCTTGTGGCAGAGTGACCAACTTCAGGTTGTCATATCTCTCCTTTAAGCCATTCCACAAGATAGGTGGATCTTTGACTGTGATATATTCAATTTTCGAACATTCATCAAGGTGATGGCGCAAGAAAATCAAGGCCTTAGCACAGTTTCAAATCTTCATCAAGGTGATGGCGCAAGAAAATCAAGGCCTTAGCACAATTTCAAACCTTCATCAAGGTGATGGCGCAAGAAAATCAAGGCCTTAGCATAGTCTTGGGCTGATGCATTATTTCTGTCTTTAATGGCGTCTCCCAGACCCATTGCATCAAATGGATTTCAGCATCCAACACCCATGTCATATAGTTCTTGCCCGAAATTTCAAGGGCAACGAACTTTCTTTTCATAATGTCAGACATAAAACAAAATTACATCAAGAGCGTGTTCATACTTACGGGCTTTATTACAATTATCACATTCACTTCAGGGAATGGATCATAATCATCTGTATGTGCTATATACAATCTCATGTCAAATATTACTTTCATAAAGTGAAAGATTATTTTGAGAATCTTTATTATTCTCATTATCACAATGATGACGATTATAATTCCGTCTATTGCCACGTCCACATCCATTGATACCTTCACGGTAATAATTTTGTCTTCTTTCAGACTTATCACATACTGCTATCACATTCTCTAAAGGGAACGAGAATGAAGCAAATTCAATGGGACGGATTTTCAATTCTTTGCCCACAATCATACATGAATTTAATCATGGCAAGACATAGAACTTTTACCACTTCACGTGGTTATAATTCCTTACAAACTCCATTAGAGTTATAATCAAACTTTGTTGTCTATGTTTGTATATGAAATCAAATCGTAGAATTTCAAGAATTTGAAAGGAAAAAGTAAATTAGTTACCTTTAAGGTATACCAATAAATGTTGTGATATCAAATATACCTCTTGAGTTTCCATCCGTTGCATTATTTTATGATGATACCATCTCTTCTATTTTTCCATATAGAAATTCTCATATGGAGCAGTAGCAATCGTTATTACACTCTTTTACTTGGAAATTCACTCGAGATTCTGAGAGCGATAATTGCTGAATATTAAATTCAATTGGTTAGAGACTCGTGCTGATAACGTGTTATGAAATAATATAAGAACAAGAACAATATAGAGAAAAGTAGAGAGAGGAGTATTCTTATTGATACTTTGGGATGATTTACAACGGGGTAAGACCCTTCTATTTATAGGAAGAGAAATGAGTTAGCCTCAAAGTAAAACTCTTCTATTAAGATAGACATTCACTCTAATTAGAGTTCTATTTATAACAAAAAACATATATACATTTTTCAGGCCAAAATCTCATGCTCCTAAATTATATTTTTATTGTCCTTGATTATTTTGTTGCATTAAAGATTCAAATGTTCCTTTTTGTGCAAATCTCTCAATGTAAAATAGCAATCCTAAAACTGTATATTTCCGAAAAAAGGGCAATTGGGATTATTTTGAAAAATCTTAGGCTAATGCAACTAGAGGCAACCACCCTTTCACCAAAAATACGTATATGCTATGTAGCCTCATTCTCTCCTTTCAGAGCATTTCCTTTGTTCCATGTAAACAGAAAATTGCTGGTTTGACATATCCAAATATTAAATCAGGGAGATGATTCTCTTTTCTCTTTTCTTTTTTCTTTCAAGTAAAAGGTCTAAGAGAAACATCGTCATCACTGCCTCTTTATGGCGCATCCATAGGCACTGAATAAACAACACACAAACATAAAGTAAATACAAAGATGCCGGTGTACATGTTCTATAGACATTAATTTAGTTCCAACTTGTGGTGTGCACAAATATGATCTTTTCTTTCAAAAAGTATATTCAATCAGTAGTACAGTCCAGAGACAATTTTTCACAGCTAAAGTCTTAAGATAGCCCAGTTGAAATTCGAAAAAATTAGAAACTTTCACTATTTTCCAAGCTCCTTCTAGGAAGGCCAAATGAGTATTTTCTCTAAAAGGAAAAAGAGGGAGGACTAAGGTTTGTTCTTTCATTTAGAAAATAATAAAACAAAATCCAGATGTAAGCAACAAAACAAAAGACTAAATAAATGTCTGTTAGGTGAAAATTTGGATTGCTTGGTGAAATTTGCTCTTAAATGTAAACTATGTTTGCAGGAGTATATGTAAGTTTGTGCATGACTTCTAAAGAAATTATGAGAATTCAAAAACCGCAATGAGTTATGATGAGAGCCAAAAGAGAAAAACAGGAAAACAAGCTCGATTCGAGTTTATTTACCCTCAACATTCATCCATCAAGTCATTGTCACGACCCCAATCCCGGTCTTGATGGTGCCTAACACAATTGCTAGGCAATCCCGACCAATCAATACTCATATCCCAATTACAAATTCTATCGCTGAGTAACAATATAAAATTGGCAGTTTGTCAAGTCTATTGACCGAATAATTTAAAATGAAACATTACGAAACACTGACATAAACAACATCTCCCAAAGACCTGGGATTATGAGTCTAGAGCCTCTGAGATAACAAAGTAGCAAATCCTCAAGTATTACAGAGTGCTAGAATATGAAAAGATAAAAGGAATAAGGGGAGGAGTTGGGTTCTACGAACGTCAGGCAGCTACATCGACAACTCCTGAAAACTCTAGAAACAGCAAACAGTTCGACTAAGATCCCGATGCTCCTGAATCTGCACACGTGGTACAAAGAATAAAGTGAGTACTTCCAACTCAATGGTAATAGACATATATAATGGATGAAAGTAAAAAATCTCGAAAATACCACAATGTAAAACTAAAACTAACAATTTAGCATAATTAACTGTGAAATGGCAACAAAACAGAATCAGATAAATCAGATAACATCAAAGCATGAATGCAATGCAATGCACATGACCGCTGCGTCGTACAACACGATCTATTTGGGTACCTGCGCTCACTGTGGCGGTTCAGACTTCGGAGGGGCTCCTACAACCCATGCGCAATATCATGGTGACATCGTTGCGGCGTGCAGCCCGATCCACACTCAGTCCGGAATATGCATGTGAGTTATACAACAAAATCATATTTTAGTTCTCAGTTCCAATTATTAGAAAAACTATCGTTTAAGTCTTTAAAACCTTTGGAAGGTGACTAAGTATTTTGAAACAGTGTTTATAACTCATGACTGGAGTCATATAGCATGCTGAATATCATAGAATCAGTAATAGTAATCCCTAAGAGATTCAAATAGTTTGCACACAACCCAAATATATCATAACAATCCAAGTATGATGTTTACAAGTCAATCTATAGTCCAAAGCACAGCTTGGACACCGTTCGGGGTGGACTAAGCCACAATCCCCACTCACAAACGACCCCGCAATCACCATGGAGGGCGTGTCTAGCCTCAATATAGCGTAACCGTGTGATATGTCGGGGTTTCAAACCCTCAAGTCATCATCTACATTTGTTACTAGCCTCAAGCCGGCCGAAGACTAGCCCGCAATGTCCTTTCCTCCCGAATCAACCTCCTCGCGCATCGAATTTGGTCAAAACCACAACGAATATGTTACAATAGGCTAATACAACACAACCCAAAAAATACCAAAAATCACAAAGTTGGCAAAACCCGATCCCCGGTTCCACTTCTCAAAAAATTATAAAATTTACATCACCGGATTCCTTGTCTCGCCGCAAAACTACGCATATCAAATTTACCAAAATCATAGTTCAAATGCTCCTTCAAATCCAAAATTTTCATTTCAAAACCCAAACCCAAACCCTAGTTCTTCATTTTTTCACCAAATTTCCAAGAATTAAATGTTGATTCCACAATAAAATAGCGTTTCTAGGTCACGAGGCTTACCTCCAATCAATTTCCGTCAAAAACCTCTTCAATTTCTTCAAAAAATCTCTCGAGGTTGTTCAAAAATGGAGGCAATAACAAATGGGCCGTGGATGAAATAATATAAAAACCCCTCTGGACGCCCAATTTTCCTTCTATGCGAACTCGAGATCCCCCTTGCGCTCGAGATGCTCAAGAAAGTCTCTGAACTTTTTAGCTCTACGAGAACGCGGTACTCCAAACGCGAAAGCGATCCTTTAACTGTCGATACTATGCGAACACAATATACTCCGCGCAAACGCGATGCACTAGGGCTTTCTCTTACGCGAACGTGACTCCCTCATCACGAATGAACTGAACAAACTAGGCAGGGCCCCTAGGCCCTTCTACACCAACGCGAGGCCATTACTGCAAATGCGATGACCCAAAACTCGCCACTATGCGAACGCGAAGACCCCTCCGCGAACACGAAGGCCAAATGTGGCCTGCAACAGCTACTGCATTTCTGCAATAAATCCTAAGTCCATCCAAAATCGTCCAAGGCCCCCGGGCCCTCAACCAAATACAACAAAATATCCCAAAATATCATACAAACTTATTCCAATCATCAAAACACGTCAAACAACACTAAAATCATCAACTCACATCGGATTCAAGCCTAAGTTTCTTCAAAACTTCCGAATTGCACATTCAATAAAAAACCCAACCTAAATACCTCCGAATGACCTTAAACTTTGCACACATATCCAAAATAACCTAATGGATCTACTGCAACTCTCAGAATTCCATTCCACCCATCGGATGAAAATACCACCTTCCAACCGGAATTTGCCAAAATTCAAACTTCGCCAATTCAAGCCTAATTCTACAACGGACCTCCAAATTCAATTTCGATCGCACTCCTAAGCCTAAAATCATCCCCGAAGCTAACCGAATCATCATAATTCACATACGAGCCCTCTAACTATATAGTCAACTTCCGGTTGACTTTTCCAAAACAAGCTCCCCTTTGAGAGGCTAAGTGCCTCATTTCTAATCAAAGCCAATCCAATTCTACCCGATCAACTCAAATACTGATATTCAAACATAGAGAAACATAATATGAGGGAAACGGGGCGGTAACTCATGTGACAACAGGCCAGGTTGTTACATCCACCCCAACTAAAACAAACGCTCGTCCTCGAGCGGGTCAAGAAACATACTTGAACCCTTAAATAGGTGATGATATCTGCTCCGTATCTCCCGCTCGTTCTCCCAAGCAGCCTTCTCCATGGGCCAATCTCTCCACTGCACCTTCATCGATGCTATATCCTTAGATCTCAATTTCTGAACCTGACGACCAAAAATAGCCACTGGCTCCACATCATAGGTCACGTCCTCATCTAACTGAATCGTGCTGAAGTGTAACACATGAGACGAGTCCCCAACATACTTTCGGAGCATAGAAACATGGAACACAGGATGAACTCCCGACAAGCTGGTTGGCAAAGAAAGCATATAGGCCACCTCCCCAATCCTCCTAAGTATCTCAAAAGGTCCAATGAACCGTGGACTCAGCTTCCCTTTCTTCCCAAATCTCGTAACGCCTCTCACACGTGAAACCTTTAGCACGACCTTCTCGCTCACCATATAAGATACATATCAAACCTTCCGGTCCGCATAACTCTTCTGACGCGACTGAGCTGTACGAAGTCGCTCTTGGATCACTTTCACTTTCTCTAAGGCATCCTAGACTAACTCTGTCCCCAATAGTCTAGCCTCGCAGGGCTCAAACCATCCAACCAGAGATCTACACTGTCCCCCATGTAAGGCCTCATACGGCACCATCAGAATACTGGATTGGTAGCTGTTGTTGTAAGCAAACTCTGCAAGCGGCAAGAACTCAACCCAAGAACCTACAAAGTCAATAACACAGGCACGCAACATATCCTCCATTATCTGAATAGTACTCCCGGACTGCCCGTCCGTCTGAGGATGAAACGATGTTCTCAACTATATCTGAGTACCCAACTCTCAATGAAACGTCCTCCAGAACTAGGAAGTAAACTGAATACCCCTATTTGAGACAATTGAAACTGGGACCCCATGCAACCGTACAATCTCCCGAATAAAAATCTCTGCTAGCCGCTCCGAAGAATATGTAGTACACACTGGAATGAAGTGCGCAGACTTGGTCAGCCTATCCACAATCACCTAAATCAAATCAAACTTCCTCGAGGTATGAGGGAGATCACTCACAAAATCCATAATAATCCTCTCCCATTTCCACTCTGGATTATCCATCCACTGAAGTACACCACCAGGCCTCTGATGCTCATATTTGACCTGCTGACAGCTGAGACACTGAGCTACATAACTCACAATATCCTTTTTCATTCTCCTCCACTAGTAATGCTGTCTCAAATTCTGATACATCTTCGCGCGACATGGATGAATGGAATACCACAAGCTATGGGCCTCCGCTAATATCAACTCCTAGAGACCATCCACATTGAGCACGCAAATCCGGCCCTGCATCCAGAACACACCATCATCACCAATAGTCACATCTCTGGCATCATCATGCTGGACCCTGTCCTTCAGGACAAGCAAATGCGGGTCATCATACTGGCGCTCTCTGGTGCAGTCATACAAGGAAGATCGAGATGCCACACAAGCCAACACCCGACTAGGCTCAGAAATATCTAATCTCACCATCCAATTGGCCAAAGCCTGGACATCACCTGCAAAATGCCTCTCCCCAACTGGAATATACGCCAAACTACCCATGCTAACCGCCTTTCAGCTCAAAGCATCGACCACTACATTGCCTTCCCCGGGTGATATAGAATGATAATATCATAGTCCTTGAGTAACTCAAGCGACCTCCACTATCTCAAATTAAGATCCTTCTATCTGAACAAATGCTGAAGGCTGCAATGATCGGTGAACACCTCACAAGATACGCCATATAAATAGTGACTCCAAATCTTCAAAGAATGAACTATAGTAGCCAACTCTAAATCATGAACAGGGTAGTTCTTCTCATGAGGCTTCAACTGACGAGAAGCATAAACAGTAACTCTACATTCCTGCATCAATACACATCCGATCCCAACTCTCGAAGCATCACAATACACTATGTAAGAACTTGAAGGTGATGGCAATACTAATACCGGAGTTGTGGTCAAAGCTGACTTGAGCTACTGAAAGCTCAGCTCACACTCATCCGACCACACAAATGGAGCATTCTTCGACATCATCTTCGTCAAGGTCGAAGCAATACATGAAAAACCCTAAACGAACCTACGATAATTACACACCAAACCGAGAAAACTCCAAATCTCAGTGGCAGAAGACGGTCTAGGCCAACTCTGCACCGCCTCAATCTTCTTTGGATCAACTTGAATTTCCATCAATGAACACTACGTGTCCCCGAAAAGCCAGAGAACTAAGCCAGAACTCACACTTGGAGAACATTGCATAGAGCTTCTCCTCTCTTAGTCTCTGCAATACCACCCTCAAGTACTGTGTGTGCTCCTTTTGGAGACGCAAGTACACCAGGATGTCATCAATAAACACAATCACAAATGAATCCAGAAACGGCCAAAATACACTGTTCACCAAATGCATGAACACGGCTGGGACATTAGTTACCCCAAATGACATAACTAGAAACTCATAGTGCCCATATCTCGCCCTGAAGGCAGTCTTCGTAATATCTGAATCCTTAATCTTCAGCTGCTGATATCATAAACGGAGATCAATCTTAGAGAATATCCTTTCCTCCTGAAGCTGGTTAAATGAATCATCAATACGGGGTAGTGGATACTTGTTCTTCACTGTCACCTTGTTCAACTATCTGTAGTCAATACATTCTCATCGTGCCATCCATCTTCTTTACAAATAAGACTGATGCACCCCACGGTGACACACTCAGGCAAATAAACCCCTTATTGAGGAGTTCCTAAAGCTGCCCCTTCAACCCTTTTAACTCAGATGGCGCCATATGATAGGGAGGAATAGAGATGGGCTGAGTGTCCGACACAAGATAAATACCGAAATCAATATCCCTATCCGCCGGCATGCCCGATAGGTCTGCTGGAAACATATCAAGGAAATCCCTCACAACGGGAACTGAATCAAGACTAGGAGTCTCAGATCAAACATCTCTAAGAAAGACTAAGTACGATAAAAAACCCTTCCCAACCATCCGCTGGGCCTTTAAGAAAGAAATCACCCTGCTAGGCACATAATCAGTCATACCTCACCACTCGATCCTCGGAACACCCGAAATAGCCAAAGTAACTGTCTTGGCATGACATTCTAGAATAGCATGGTACAGATGTTGATACCTAATTTTTTTCTATGTATTTTTATACTCAAAATACTTCCAAATAACATATATGTATATATATATATATATATATATATATATATATATATATATATATATATATATATGCATATATAAGCATGCCCAAGAGTTTTCGAATCCCAAGTCCTGGGTGGCATATACTCACCTGGGTGGCTTGTTCACCTGGGTGCCCAAAAGCACATGGCCTCTTTCCACCTTGTGTCATCAGAATCAATGGCATCCCAAGTCCTGGGTAGCTTGTACTCACCTCCATATGCCATCATACCCCGGTTACTTGAAGATTCAAGGTCCGACCTTGAAGGCCTTTGCTCAGATCTCTGCCGATTCAAGTTCTGGTGCCATCTCCAGCTTGGTTCTGGTATATCCTAGCCTTATGAGTCCATCTCTGACTCGTTTGGCTCGGAGCAGACCCTTTTCCAGGCCTTTCTCGCTTCTAGGGTTCTTTTGAAACCCTAGCCTTTCGAGTTTTTCCTATTTTTCTCTAGATATGCTCCAGATCCGTGTTTATTTTAAGATTTTCAAACGATTCCTTAAGTCTCTTTCAAAACTTTGCTTTCAAAAACTGTTCATCTTCTCGGACTTAGGGTTTCTTTGATTTTACTTGTTCTACTGCGATTCCTATGTGTTACTCTTACTGTATTTGCCATACTGTGACTCCTATGTGTTTCTACTGTGATTCCTAAGTGTTTTCTTCTACTATGATTTCTTCTACCGTCTTTTTATGATTTCCTTACTGTATTTTTCTTTCGTTGAATTTTCCTGAAATGTTTGAGGTTTTAAGTTCCTTTGGGTCGTTCGAGCTTATTTCAATGCAACTTTTGCCTGATTTGTCTTCTTTCGTCTTTACACTTGATTAATGGAGAAAATAGTAGAATTTTGTGGTTTTCAGACCACTTGTATGTGACTGGTTTGTTTCTCATCTCTAAACTAGTTTGATATTAAAACCCTAATTCATGAATTCATCCCTGTTTCTCCACGTGATTCTGATTCTTGCTAAGGTTTGCAAGACCTTTTACCTGACCTCTCGCATGCTATCTGATACTCTCTTTTAGGTATTGTCTTCTACTCGTTGGTCTTTGGTTGCATGATACTTTGTTTGAATCCAGCCTCGCATGTTTAAAGCTAATGCTCTCTCTATAGTTAGATTTTCCCTCCCAGAATAAACTTTGATTTGGGGATTGATTTCAGTCTGCCTTGTGTGAATTTGATTGATTCTTTCCTTGTTTAATTTTGAACCTCTCGATTCCCTTATTTTCTGTCTTAGTTCATTAGGGATTTAGGGAATCTCTAAATTCCCTGAATTACCTTCTTGCCTTATTAACTTGACCGTGTATTTCAAAATTCCCTTTCATTAATTACGATCCACATGTATTTACCCTTATTTGTATGCTGTGCACAACGTATTTATTTGATCCCCTTTCCTTAAATATTTCTTGGCCTTTACCGTTCAAATTTGAGACTCCTTAATTAAAGGAACCTCTGTTATTGATTCATCATATTTGATACTTGACTATTTTCTTTCCTTGCTTACCTGCCTGACTTCAAGTATAAATACATGCTCTTCTCCCAACAAACTCATATATCAAAAAACACAGTTCTTTTCTACACTTTTGCAACACACAGAGACTTCTAAACTTCAATACTTCGAATACACTTTTCACTACACAATTTCAAATACTTCTCTACTACTACCTTCTCTATTTTTAATACTAAGTGCTCTACTCCTCTCTCTTCTACTGTCTAAAATCCTCCTAAGTTCCTCTTGAACTCTCACATACTTGGTGAAGGTCCTGAGTTTGCTTTTGCTGACTTTCTCGCTGATTACTTACTTTTGCTTGTTTTGCTGAACTAAAATTGCAACTAGTATGTCTTTATAGTTAAATAGTACCCTCCTATACTATGTGTTTATTTCCCTTCTCCTATTATGCATTCTCCATTCAGCCTATCATGCTCTCTTTCATTATGTTCTGCACCTTCAAGTCTGTTATACCTTCTTGCTTTCTTCATGTTTCTGCAAATGCTTTCTTGTGTGGCACCCTGTCCCTTTGACCCCACTCTTATGTGTGAGTGCAATTCTAAGTCATGTTGGCATTCTATTGTTGTCACTCAAGACTTAGAATCAGGTTCTCTTGAACCTCTACTCAAGTCAATTCCTATTCCCTTTACCCCTATGTGCTGAGCCTTAACTCATGTATGGTGGTGTCATAATCACCATCCAGACCCAAGTTTGACTCCTAAAGTCTGCTCTTTATTTGTTTGGACCAAGTAGAGGGTCAGGGATGTGCCAGTCTATGCCCATGGATGGGTATGATCACCCTCCTCTATGGCTCCCTAATCCCTCTCTCACTTTGCACTCATTCCTAGTTCTAAGTTCTGCCTCCCTTTGGTAAACCATGATTTGGGACCCTGGAGCTCCCTGTGAACATGGATGCTTGAGGGCTGGTAATTCCACACTGCACTATTCTGTTACAACAATTAATATCCAGAGTTTAAGCACTGCCTGTAGCCCTTGAGGCTCCTTGGAACTTTAAAACACTTTGGGTAGGAGAAGGCCATTTAAATCGGGAATACGAATTTGGTGAAACACATTGTTATTAGATATTAAGATTGAATTAGGTTGCTTGGATCTAGCTGTAGGTTGTGATAAATTTTTAATTGTTTTCTTTCTTTCTTCTGGTTCTGTAATAATCTTGTCAAAAATAACTCAGGGAGTATTAGTGAAGGATATTAGAGGGGTTTACTTTATTGCACAAAAAGGGTAGATACCATGCCTATAGGTTAATGTTTTTATATTACCTATATGCCATGTCTATAGGATTTTATCATTTTAACTCGATCCTCTAGATACCATGCCAATAAGATTTAATATTCATCCATACTACAAATCATTAGAAATCCTACCTATAGGACTTAATATCCATGTAACAAGTTGCATATAGAGATCATGTCTATAGGAAATGCATTAAACACTAGGCAAACTGTAGGTTAATCCAAATACTCATTCCTTTACTAGTTTAATAATAGTAACAAGTTTTAAAAATTCAAGATATGGATATCATGCCTATAGGAGTCTTAACTCGCCTGATCTGTGTTTAAGTAATAACAACCCTATTATCTGGCCTCTAAATGTCTTAACAAAAAAGTTTTCAATACCACTCTTCCAAAACAACCTGCTTTATAACTCTTAGACATATGTAATGATCTCAAGTTTTTTTTTCCAAACTTGCATCATTATTTTAAAACAATGCCTTTAAACCTTCTGCCAGATTTTCTATCCATCACTTGAATCTGTCTTTCAAAAAACAAACTTTTAACACTTTCTTTTAAAGTAGTTGCACTTTTTCTTAAAACTCTTTTTACAGTTCTCACGTGTCTTAATCAAATCAGTCTGTGAATTCTCGAATTCATCTCTGAGCATTGCAATTTTTAATCTTCTGTTTTAGACTCTTCTGCATTAGGTCCTTTTCTGAAAACAATGCTTTTTCTAAACGACTCGCTTAAAATACCTCAATTTCTGACAATTGGATCGGGGTTGCCTAATGTAGACTTTTTATCTAACTCTATGTGTTAAACTAGTCCGTCTGCCGCTTAAGTTTTAAATTCAAAGACCGAATCAGTATATTCAAGGCATGCTAAACTAGATGCTATATGACTTACGGGGTTTTGTGTGAGCCTTGCGTGGTTGTTTATTCCTTATTACTTCCTTTGGTTGTCGCCAATAGTATTTTGTCCTTTTAGACCCCATATATGCCCCCTACCCTCTTCTTCCCCTTTAGGATTAGAATTCCTAATACCCCGGGATTGATAGGTTGGGACGGGTAATAGCATGCAATAAGTAACGAGACTAATCACGTTTCAATACCTTAACGGGATGGGAGGGGTAGAATATGGATATGATGACCGGTGCGCTAATATCTCCTGCTACCCCTCTTTGAGGAGTGATTGCTGGGTGTTGCATTGTTGTGATTCATATTTTGTATAAACCTAGGGCCTCTTTTATTTTCTTTTGTAATGTTTTCCTTAAGTGTTTTTTCATTTCTTTGCATTAATTCCTTTTCTAAAGACTATCTATTCTTCCTTTTCTTTTCAAAGTCTCAAGCTTATTTCATCTACCATATGCAAACCTTACTTGTTTCCTTCTATTTCTTTTAAAGTCACAATTAAGCATGGCCGGGAACCACACTAGTGGATCTTGAGGTGTCTAACACCTTTCCCTCGAGATAATCTCAAGCCCTTACCCGATCTCTCACTTTCTTTCAAATATTATTATTTTTCTTTGAAGTGTCCTAATGCACTATAATCATTAGGTGTCGACTCTTCAAATTCCATAACCCGATTACTCAAAAGGAAATAAGAGTTATTTTTTCCATAATGTCGTAAACCCGACTTCTCCTATATTTTTAGGGGAGAAACGGGGGCGTCGACAGTATGGCGACTCTGCTGGGAATTCTTTAGGCTTTTACCTTTACATGCTTCGTGTGACTTTATCGCTTTCTTAATTTCCTTTCTTTTTTTCCTTTAATTATTTCATCATGAATACTAACTTGGCTCTTCATGTTTTTCCTTTCTTTTAATTTCTTCCTTTACTGCCTTATTATTATTTCAATACCGTTATAATTTTCAAGCATTTTTTGTAATATTTTACTTTATGAACACGAAAATACATTTAACTTGCTTCATTCTTGTGACTGCATACTTCAACATCATATTCCACTCGTTCCAAAACAAATACTATAGCAATGCTTATAATGAGTGGTTGCGCCCTTCCCATATTATCACCACTAAAATTGTTAAATGCATATTTGCGATAAAACCAAACGATCAACGGTGTAGTCGACGGTTTCACGCCTTTCCCTGTTGAGTTGTCCGCTCAAGGGTAACTTGTCTAGCACTTCAAAAGTAGAAACCTTATTCAATGAAACTGTTCATGCAACATGGTCAAACTTAGTTGAGTCAGTTATGTTGTCCGCATAATGACTCATTAAGATAGCTTAATCAAAAGTCCATCGGGTTTCCTCGAAACCCAAACAGACACCTCCGTGTTATGTGCATTTTCATTTGGAGAACTAAATGCCTTTGTGCTAATTGTTGCTTTAAATAGTCGAGTCTGGTGGGGTAAGGGTCTAACGCTTTGTTTTGCAGAAATGAGGCACGAGGTCCCCGACTTTCGTATGATCAGTGTACCCTCACTCTTGGTGACCTGGTGGAGAAATCTCCAATCAAACGACCAAATCAATTAATGGAAAGATAGGGTCACCAAGGCTATTGAGAATATGGAATACCTGGAGTACATCCTGCTGGAATTAAAAGGAAAAGTGAGGAAAAGAGTCACCGACTGTCAAAACGCTGAAAAAGGCAAAGGAGAACATATGGCGAAAGTGTTTTTAATAGAGAATCTGTGTGAGCTGGAGGATCTGATCAACGAGAACATTGAACATGAAGAATATCCTTCCGGGACCAAGTAGTTAGGATCTTTTACTGCTATCATAATGTAGTAAGGCCACTGACCATTTGTGACATCGTCATTTCCGTTGTTTCAAATTGCCTTTTTTAAGACTCTTCTTATTTTTATTAATAAAATGAGGCATTTAGCATTATAAGTTCTCCAAATTTTATTTGTTGGTAGGCCTACCTCGGGCACAACGAGGCACCCAAATTAGGAAACGACTTATACTATTGCATAAATATCACAATATTTTCTTTCTACGATTCCGCACTAACTTTTTACCTTTTGTTTTTCTTTTATTTTTATTCCCCTTCCCCAAATGTTATTTCATGCATTCTGGCACAATCAGCATTCTCAACAAGATTCAAGGGCCCTCCACCACTACCACCTCCTCTTCCTCCTCCTCCTACCAGAAACAGGAACAAAGGCAAAATAGGAGATTCAAAGGAAATTGAGGAAGCTTCTAAGGACACTCCAATTACCAAAGGAACTGCTGCTCACTTTGAGCAGACCTTGCTGAGATATCGGGAAGAATTAGAACATGTGCGAAACCTGGCAAGCCTATCAATCACTCTTGCTGCTGTTGATGCCAACACCCACAACCCCGTAACTCCATAGCCGCTAGTACAACCTGCTAATACCCAAGCCTGCAACACAGGAAATAACACTCTACTGCTCATTCCCGAGCCACAACATAGCACAAACGACCATAACACTCCTATCTTTGGGGACATTATACCCCACTATACCTAGCCAATCTCAAGTGCACCCGAATTAGACGACAAGGACTCCCTCATTCAGAATTTGGCCGCTGAACTCAAGAAATATACTAGCCGGGTCCAGGGCGTCGAAGGTAGCAAAGGCGTTGAGGGTTTCAACTATGAAGATCTTTGTGTTCAACCGTATGTTGAACTCCCGAAGCGGTACAAACCTCCCATGTTCGAGATGCTTGCCAGTACAGGTGATCCTAGGGTCCACCTGAGAATTTATTGTGATAAGCTAGTAGGAGTTGGGAGGGATGAGAAAATATGCATGAAGCTATTCATGAGGAGTCTGAAAGGTGATGCCTTATCTTGGTTTGTCAGCCAGGACGTAAAGAAATGGACAAGTTGGGTGAGCATGGCATCTGACTTCATGGACCGTTTCAGGTTCAACACTGAGAACGCACCAGATTTTTTCTAAACCAAGAATCTAAAGAAGAAACCCACAGAAACCTTTCGTGAGTACGCTACTCGTTGGAGGTCAGAAGCTGTCAGGTCAGGACAGACCCTCGAGGAATAGCAAATGAACAGGTTCTTTGTCCGGGCTCAGGGTCCGCAATCTGATGCTAATAGAGGGTCAAAAGTTCTTCGACATCATCATTTTGGGAGAAGGAACCGAAAAACGAATCAAGAATGGTATGGTCACCAATCTCGAAGCATTACATACCACTAACAAGGCCTTACAGTCTGGTGGCACGTCAAAGAAAAAGTACGTGAATTCCATAATGGCAATGCAAAGAACCCCTATGAAGTACCAAACCTATCCCTCAACTCAACTCATATATCAACCTACCCTAAATTACCAAGCACCCTCACCTACATACCAAATGCCACCATCTGCCTACCAATAACCTCCACCACCATATATCAACCCATCTCACCAAGATATTCCCAACCTGCGCCAGTGTACCAAGCATATAATTCTCAACCCTCTCAATACCCATCACCACCTGCTGGCCAAAACATTCCTCGACTCGGACAAAATTTCAACCGCAGACCTCCTAAACAATATACCGCTATAGCCGAGCCAATCAACCAATTGTATGAAAAACTCAAAGCAGCCAGTTATGTTACACCTTTCCCGGCCATAACCTCAAAAAATCCCTCCCAATGGATCAATCCCAACAAAACCTGGGCATACCATTCTACAATGAAAGGCCATACAATCGACAAGTGTCGCTCGTTGAAAGACAAGATTCAGACTCTGATTGATAACAAGGTCATTATAGCAAAGGAGCCCGCTCCTAATGTCCACAACAACCCTCTGCCTGGCCACAAGGGTGGAGGCATCCATATGATCGAGATAGAGGATGACTGGAACCCCAAAGGGTCAATCGGATTAATTGCTGAAGGAGATGAGCCTAGAAAGCCAACGGTCACCCTCAATTCCATTAATGTTCAAAGGCACTGCACCAATTGAAGTTGTTTTGTTACCGCCAAGGGTGCCAATTCCGGTTTCCATGACAGACGTGACCCGGTTCAAGTCAAATGCCATACCTTGGGATTACGCGGGAGAAGCTAGGAGAAAAGGGAAAACTCATACTGGAGAAGTGATTGCTGCACGGGGCATGACCAGAACAGGCAGGGTTTACACCCTAGAATAGCTAGTCGAGTCCAGCAAGCAAGCCTCTAAACTACCTGTTGAAACTGGACCCGATGACATTTGGAGGAAGATACATGCCAAAGAATAATCGATCGTTGAGCAATTGAACAAACGCCAGCGCATATTTCCATCCTGGCTCTTCTGTAAAGCTCTGAGGAACATAAAAATGCCTTGATGAAAATATTGAGTGAAGCTTATGTTCCTTGCAACATAACGTGAGGCGAAATGGCAAACATGGTAGGACAAGTGCTCGAAAGCCACAAGATTACCTTCTACGAAGATGAGTTACCACAGGAAGGACATAGTCACAACAAGGCGTTGCATATCACTGTGCAATGCGAAGATTATTTCATCACCATGATCCTGGTCGACGAGGGATCTAGCCTCAACATTTGTCCGCTAGTGAATCTCAGAACATTTGGGAAAGGTTTGCATGAGATCAAAGATGGGGCTATCAATGTTAAAGCTTTTGATGGGTCTCAAAGATCTACCGTTGGAGAATTAGCCTGTGCTTACAGACGACCTACCTGGTTCGGTGTTGACTTTCAAGTCATAGACGTGCCAGTATCCTACAATTTATTACTGCGACGACCCTGGATCCACGCCGCAGGGGAGTGGCATCAACCCTACATCAAAAAATGAAGTCTAAATGGAATCATCAAGAAGTGATCATTCATGGCAACGGTAGCAACCCTATATACAATAGCCAAACCATCCCAATGATCGGAGGTAGAAGGAGAATAGGCGGAGAAGCATATCACCATATTGAGCGAGTTAATGCTGTGGACAAAGACAAATAGTGGGATAACAAGATTGAGAGCATCCTGAATTGGAGCGGGTATGAACCCGGAAAGGGACTTGGCAAGAACCTCCAGGGTATCACCAAGCCCATCAAACTAATGAAACATGGCACTACTTTGTGCTTAGGGTATGAGTACACCTGGAAGGACTTTGATGAATGGTCACCACCATGGTGCAACCCATATTATCCAGTGGAGCACCCTCTACCTGAGATAGAGCAGACCTTTCAACCAGCTGACATTATATATGGATCAAGGAAGACATATCACTGGCAGTGATGAAGAACCTAATTTTGGGAGATGATATGGACTGTTGTGTTATCTTCGAGGAGGAAGGGGAGGAATGCCCTTCCATTCAAGCTGTGAACCGAGGGAAATTCTTTACCAATTGGTCTGTCAGGACCACCAGTGGCCGAAGAGCTTCGGGGTAGCTAGGCTAAACGATGCACCATGCATCGCATTTTACTTTCTAGTTGGTTTATTTTTCTGCATTGTCTTTACTTTCGAAAAGAGCTCCGATATTTCAAACAGTTATGAATTTAATCAAAAGCATTTTCCAAGTTTATTTTTATATATCGCTCTTAATACTTTTCTCTATCATTTACGTTATTTTACACATCATTTTTTTAGCTTAACTGAGAGTGTATATTGATATCAACGAAATATACAATGAGTCCTAATGTAGTAGTATGGACTTCTACTACTCATTCCTCTCCCTCTAGTTACAATTGGTTCTTAACTAAGCATGTTATATACAAAGCAAACTAACATCTAATTCTCAACCATCTAAGGAAATGTATTGAGATTTTGTAAGTTATCCTTCCACTTCTTCCGATTCCTATTTCTTGTATGTAACAACATTGTTACTTCCTTACAGCATTGATCTTCATCAAAGTTCTTACTTTCAAATCTGATCAGATTCCTGTATCTCCATAGCAATGCAACAGTGGTCACAAATGCAGCTGCAATGACCTCTTTCTTCCAGCTTTTGCTCTTTGCATTATTACAGATCCACTTCAGTTCATTTTCCCAGCATACTGTAGTTCTAGGGTGTCCCAACCATATGCAAACTCTCCTCCAAACTCTACTGGTAATGGCACATCCAAAGAACAAGTGTTTGAACTCTTCATCATATCCTTTGCAAAATGCACACAGAGTTGGTGTTTGAATGCCCATGATCTGCAGTCTCTCGATGGTAGGTAACTTCTGATGAGCAGCCAACCATACAGTAAATCTATGTCTTGGAAGTGCAGATGATACAAGCATTACATTCCTCCATGGAAACTTAGGGAATATAGGAAGAAGAGCAGTATAGAGTTTATGAATTTGGAACTTTCCAAACGTACAAACAGATTGAAGCCTATTGAATAAACTGCCTTGCAACTGAATATTCTCCATCATGAGAGCTCTACTGGCCAATATCTTCTTGATGACCCAAGATGAGTTTAAAGGCAAAGCTACTGACTCAATGGACCTATGCTTGATGTAATAGGTATGCACCCACTTAACCCATAGGCAGTCCTTCTTCCTTGTCAAATCCCATAGCAATTTAGCTATGGCAGCTTTGTTCCACACTTCCATTCTCACAATATTAAGGCCACCAGTTGAGATAGGCTGACATACCTTATCCCAAGCTACAAGAGCTCTTCTGGATAAGGTTGCTTTGCCTGTCCATAGATAAGATCTGCAAACTGCCTCTATAGCCTTCAATACTTTCTTAGGAATAACAAACACCCGAGCCCAATAAGTCTGCATACCAAAGATCACAGCCTTAATTAGTTGAGTTCTACCAGCATATGATAAAAGCTTTGCAGACCAACAAGTAATTCTAGCTGTGATCTTTTCAATGAGAGGCAGGTAATGCTGTATGGATAGCTTCTTGGAATCCAGAGGAACTCCAAGGTATCTAAAAGGCAATTGCCCTTCAGTGAATCCAAGAGCAGCAATAATCATCTCTTTAGTATCCTGAGGAATTCCTGCTAAATAAATAGCACTCTTTCCTACATTTGCCTGAAGACCAGAAGCATTTGAGAATTTGAGGAAAGTGCTGTGCAAGATTTGAATAGACATCATATCTGCTCTACAGAACATTAACAAATCATCAGCAAAGCAGACATGAGAAATATTAAGCTTCCTGCATCTAGGGTGGAAGTTGAAGTTTCCATCCTTATGCAGTTGTTGTAGCAGTCTATTCAAGTACTCCATTGCTAGAACAAATATATAAGGAGACATAGGATCTCCTTGCCTAATACCCCTCTTAGCATTGAATGGTTTAGTAAGGCCACCATTCATTACTAGAGAGTATGAGGTAGAAGAAACACAAGCCATAATCCAATCAGTAAATTTAGCAGGGAATCCCAAAGAAATGAGAATCTGTTTCAAGAATTCCCATTCCAAAGTATCATAAGCCTTCCTTAGATCCACTTTAAGAACACATCTAGGTGAAACCCCTTTCCTAGAGTATCCTTTAAAGATTTCATGACTGAGAAGGATATTATCCATGATGCCCCTGCCTTCTATAAAAGCAGACTGTGCAGGCCCAACCAAATCTCCAATTACTCTCTTCATTCTATTAGTTATAACTTTGGATATGATCTTATATAATGTAGTACAACAAGCAATAGGCCTGTAATTCTTCACTGTAGTAGGAGCTTTATCCTTAGGAACAAGAGCTATTGCAGTTGTATTGATCATATGTGGGACTTTATAGGTTTCAAAAAACTCCTTTGTAGCAGAAAGGACATCCTCTTGAACTATCTTCCAGTTCTTTGTAAAGAATTCAATGGGAAATCCATCAACTCCAGGAGCTTTATCCTTAGGCATCTCATTAACTGCTGGACTGATTTCCTCCATTGTAACTGGACAAATAAGAATTCTTTATTGTTCAAGTGTTAGACATCTGCCACTTCTCATAATACTAGAATCCACACAGGGTAGTTCAATCACAGAATCTCCCATTAGAGATTGGAATACCTTCAAGAATTCCATTTCTACAGCAATAGGCTCAGTCAATTTGATACCTGTATCAGTATGAATAGAAGTAATATTGTTTTGCCCTGTCCTGATCCTCCATTGTGCATGAAAATACTTGGTGTTTGCATCTCCACATTCAATCCAAGTAGCTTTGGATTTTTGCCTCAGTACCTGCTCTTCAATTTTACTCCACTTGTCAAGTTCTTCTAGTAATCCTCTTTCTTCAGTAATCAGCTCCTGTGAAAGACAGTTTGTCTGCATTTGGAATTGTAAAATATCAAGCCTCTCTCTTGTCTGGATTATCTGCTGCTTATATTTGGCTAAGTAGTCATTTAACCCCTTTATTTGCTGCTTAACTGCCTTCAATTTGCTCCAAATTTGCTGCATATGAGTGCCAGAATAGACCTTCTCCCAGACTTTTTTCACAATTTCATGAAACTGCTCATGTTCCATTACATTGCTATAAAGTCTGAAAGGTTTAGGGTGGAGTGGCCTATATATATCAAATTTAACTAGAACAGGAGAGTGATCTGAGATCAATGGATTCATGTAGTCAGCCTCCAAGTGCCCAAACTGCTGTAACCATTGGAGATTTCCAAATGCCCAGTCTACCTTGCTATAAACTCTAGAGTCAGCATCTTGCTTGTTATTCCAAGTGAAGTGCCATCCAGTTGCTCTTAAAGCTGTAAGTTGTAACTCATCTATTGTATTTTTGAAATCCCTTACTTCAGCTTCAGTTACTGGAGAACCAATTCTATCATCAGAGCTTAATACACAATTGAAATCACCACTTATAAGCCATGCATCTTGCTGAGGAATAGAAATTGTTCTGAGATCCCTCCATAGTTGTGTTCTAAGCACTGAAGTATTGTAAGCATAGATAATAGTGAAGTGAAATCTGACTAGACTTCTAGTGTCTTGCACTAGACAATGAATGAACTGATCAGAAAGAAACACCCCTTGAATCTGAACATTAGGTTTCCATAATAGCCATATCCTCCCATTAACAGCTTTTGTATAGTTGCATTGCCACATCCAGCCCTTTGCAATTTTATCAAATATCTTCTTAGCTTTATGCTCCTTTATTCTTGTTTCCAGTATACCAATTATATCAACTTTATTATCATTAAGGAATTGCTTCAATTCCTTCAGCTTTGGGGTCTGGTTAAGTCCCCTAATGTTCCATGTGAATGCTATCATGGATCAATATTTGGCAAACTATAAGAAGGCCCAGGATCAAATAGTTGCCCTCTTCTTCCCATAACTTCCATGATTCCTTTTCCTCTAGTACTCATGCTAGCCATTTGATCACTACTGGTAGTTGTTTCACTCAAATGACTTGCAGGATTCACTTGCTCATTCAACTCTACATTAGCTTGATCATCAACCTTGCTTGAAATCTGACCAGTCTGCACTATTGCAACTGGTGGATTAACAGCTTCCTCAGCCTGCTTTTGGGTTCCATCAACTGCTACACTCTTTTTTACTAGCCATTCCTTCTTCTTTTGCTTCCCCTGCTGCATTTGTTTAGCTGTCTCTCTCCTTATGTCTTTTTGCTCCTTCACATGATTGTCTGAATTCCCAGAAGAATATCAACACTCAATTGTGTCATGACCAAACTTAAGGCAGTGGTTGCAAAAGGTAGGCTTCCAGTTATATTCAACAGACTGGATTTTAGAACCAAAAGGTGTATCAATTTCCAGTTCATCAGGAAGTTGATATGCCGCATCAACTTCAACAAGGATTCTAGCAAATGAAATTTTGTCATAGTGAGCAGTATACTTATCAGTATAGAATGGTTTCCCAATAGCACTTGCCAACTTACTCAGCACCTCTGTGGACCAATACCCCACAGGCAAACCTGGAAATCGAATCCAAATAGGTATGGTGCTCAACACACTAGCCTGAAAATTGAAATCAATTTCCCAAGGTCTTAGAACCATTGGCTTGCTTCTAAATGTATATGGACCAGATTGCATGACTGTATCCCTATCTTCAGTATTATTGAATCGAAAAATACAATAACCTTCAGCATGCATAAGGATTTGAGGCTTAGTAACAAAATTCCAAATATGGCTAACAAAGTTTTCCATATTTTGTTCACTAGGTCTATCTCCAATTACAAATCCAATCAGTGCATTCTTCCAATACTCCAGTTGTGGTTGTAGATCTTCTTCACAAATCTGCACTACCTTTTTACCATCTCTCAAAGTAGGAGGAACAAATGATAAAGGCTTACCCATTTGCACATCTCTGTTGCCTCTGACTACTGCCGCCATTGTAGGTTTTGGGTTTTCGGTGTCAACAGCTTCAAAAACCTCTGGTACTGCATTTTTTGGATCCATAATTTCTGAAAATTGCAATCTCCTTGCTGTTGTATCATTCACTCCTTCAATACCTTGCACTCGATTCTCATTTCCATCTGCATGCAATTGATCCTTCGATTGATACTTCAAAGGTAGAAAATTACCAAATGTAAGAGGTTCAAGTGTAGTAGTGATGCCATGTTCGGGTGTAACAAGCTTAGGGGGGACTGCATGGACGACCGGAGCAGCATTCCGTCTCTTCCGAGCCATTTCCGGCGTCAATTACTCCTCGCTAATGTACGCCGGCAATAGCACTGTTCTATTGAAGTGCTAATGTGCGCCGAGAGCATCCCTCTTTTCAGCTTCTGGAGTTTTTTTTTACACATCATTGCTACTACATATCTTGATGATGAACCAACGGCCATGACTTGCTACGAGGAAATGCAACAAACGATCAAAGATTCGTGGGAGGAATATGATATTCTAGAAGAGGTTGTCAAAGAGGTCGAGAACTTTGAGAATAGACTTAAATCTAACTTGGAAGAACCTGAGGTTGTTAATTTATGAGATTTAGAGAACATCAAAGAAACACGCATCAACGTGCATTTTTCGCTGTTAGAAAAGGAAGAGTACACAAAGTTCTTAAAAGAGTATGAGGACATTTTTGCCTGGTCGTATAACGATATGATTGGTCTCAGCACATCCATTGTAGCTTACAAGTTGCCAACAGATCCGACATGTCTGCCAGTAAAACATAAGCTCAGAAAGTTCAAGCTAGACGTGAGTTTGAAAATCAAAGAGGAAGTTACCAAGGAAGTCAAAGCCAGGATTCTTAGGGTGGTAGAGTATCCAACATGGTTAGCCAACATCATGCCAGTACCGATGAAAGATGGGAATGTTGGAGTCTGTGTTGACTACCGGGATCTGAACCGGGCTAGTCCCAAGGGCGATTTCCCTTTGCCAAATATACAAATCCTAATTGACAACTGTGCTAAGCATGAGCTGTAGTCGTTCATAGATTTTTTTGATGGATACCATTTGATATGGATGGATGAGGAATATGCAGAGAAATTGGAATTTATCATGCCGTGGGGATGTACTATTACAGAATGATGTCGTTCAGGTTAAAGAATGCTGGTGCTACCAACATGAGAGCCATTAGTACCATCTTTCACGAAATGATACATAGAGAAATCGAGGTATATGTGGATGATGTCATCATCAAATCCAAGAAAGCTGAAGATCATATAGAAGACGTGAGAAAATTCTTCAACAGATTGAGGAAGTACAACTTAAAACTGAATCCTGCCAGGTGTGCATTCAGGGTTTCTGCTGGAAAGCTATTGGGTTTCATTGTGAGTCGTCGGGGAGTATAATTTGATTCGTCAAAGCTAAAATCTAATCAAGAGTTGCCACTCCCAAAGAACAAGAAAGATGTGATGAGTTTTCTGGGAAGACTCAATTATATTAGCCAATTCATAGCCCGGTCCACTGTTATTTGTGAACCCATCTTCATAATGCTGAAGAAGGATGCTGCCACCAAATGGACTGACGATTGTCTGAAAGCTTTTGATAGAATTAAGGAATACTTGTTAATGCCGCCAGTCTTGGTGCCGCCTGATCCAGGAAGACCCCTTTTGCTCTATCTCATAGTATTGGATGGAGCCTTTTGTTGTGTTTTAGGGAAGCATGATAAAGCAAGAGGAAAGGAGCAAGCCATCTACTACCTCAACAAGAAGTTCACCTCGTATGGGGCTCGGTATTCCTTATTAGAGCGCACATGTTATGCTCTGACCTGGGTAGCCCAGAAGTTGATGCATTATTTCTGTGCCTACACAACTTATCTCATATAAAGGATGGATACATTGGAATATATCTTTCAGAAGCCCATGCCTACCGGCAAGCTCGCCAAATGGCAAATCCTTTTAAGTGTGTTCGACATTGTTTCTGTTACCAGAAGGCAGTCAAAGGGCAAGCTTTGGCAGATCACCTTGCCGAGAATCCTGTGGGAGGAGAATACTAACCTTTAAAGATGTACTTTCCTGATGAAGAAGTATCTTTCATAGGAGAAAACATTGCAAAATCCTATGATGGTTGGAGGATGTTTTTCAACGGAGCCGCAAATTTTGAAGGAGTCGGCATAGAAGCAGTCCTGGTATCAAAAATTGGTCAGTATTACCCAGTATTTGCTAGCTCAGGTCCCCGTGCACCAACAACATGGCCGGATATGAAGCCTGCATCTTAGGGCTTAAATTGGCCATCGACATGAACGTTCAGGAGTTATTAGTGATTGGAAACTCGGACTTACTCATACATCAAGTTCTAGAGGAATGGGCAACCAAGAATTATAAGATACTCCCTTATCTGCGTCACACAAATGAGTTGAGGAAGAGACTCAGAAAGACATAATTCCAGCATGTTCCCAGGATACAGAATGAGTTTGCTGCTGCACTTGCCACCTTGTCATCCATGATTCAGCATCCAGATACAAATTTCATTGATCCCATCCAAGTCAAGATATATGACCAACCAGCTTAGTGTGCTCACGTTGAGGAAGAATCCGATGGGAAGCCATGGTTCCTCGACATCAGAGAATACTTTACAACAGGAGAATACCCAGAACATGCCAATGCTACTCATAAGCGCACGCTCCGGAGGATATCCAGCAACTTCTTTTACAGCGGACGAATCCTGTATAGGAGGACTCCCGATCTGGGTTTGTTAAGGTGTGTCAATGCGAGAGAAGAAACCAAACTATTGGATAAAGTGTACACAGGGACATGTGGACCACACATGAATGGCTTTTTTTTTGGCAAAGAAGGTACTCGAAGCATGTTATTTTTTGATGACTAGGGAAACACACTCCATCCTGTATGTCTGAAGGTGCCATCACTGTCAGATACATGCAGACATGACAAAAGTACCTCCAAACGATCTTAATGCAACAAGCTCACCATGGTCGTTCGGCGCTTGGGGAATGGATGTTATTGGACCAATCAAGCCCGCCGCTTCAAACGGACACAGGTTTATCTTAGTGGAAATTGAGTACTTTACCAAATGGGTCAAAGTAACATCGTATAAAGCAGTGACCAAGAAAGTTGTGGCAGACTCTGTCCGCGACCGAATTGTTTGTCGGTTTGGAATTCCGGAATCAATTATCACTGACAATGGTTCCAATCTCAACAGCGATATGATGAAGGCGATGTGTGAAACGTTCAAAATCTGGCAGAATAACTCCACAAATTATAGACCTCGGATGAATTGAGCTTTAGAAGCAGCCAATAAGAAAATCAAGAAGATACTGAGAAAGATGATCGAAAGGAACAAACAATGGCATAAGAATTTGTCATTCGCTTTGTTGGGATATCGTACCACTTTTGCAAGTCAACCAGGGAAACTCGTTATATGTTGGTTTATGGTACAAAAGCAGTCATTCCTGCCGAGGTAGAAATCCATGAGGATCATACAAGAGGCAGAGCTATACAACGCAGAATGCGTACAAAGTCGCTACGAGCAGTCAGCCCTTATAGATGGAACGAGAATGAACACAGTTTGACATGGTTAATTATGTTTGAACAAAATGTCCAGAGCCTTCAACAAGAGAGTTAAGCCGAAGAAGTTTACACCAGGGCAGCTGGTATTGAAGAAGATATTCCTGCATCAAGATGAAGCCAAGGGAAAATTCTCTCTCAATTGGTATGGTCCGCACATGGTCCACCGGGTTCTAACCGGGAGAGTCCTTATTCTTGCAGAAATGGATGGAGAAGTTTGTCCCAAGCCAATCAACTCAGACGCAGTGAAACGATTCTACATTTGATCATATGCTTCTTCTTCATGATGTAATTTGAACTACGCCTGACCTGATTTCCGTTTAATAAGGGATACGTAGGCAGCCCTATGGGTTCGGTCACATTTAATAAAAGTTCCATTTTTTCCCACTATTGGAACTGGGGCAGAATTTTTAGGAGGACCCTCAAAATTTCGAAGTCAGATTTCTCAACAGTGCCAGCCCAGTAAACTAGGGAAGAATTTTGAGGAGGACCCTCAAAATTTTGGAGACGATCCACTTTCTGTTATTCAGTACAGACGTCAGTAGCACCATCCCGGTAAACTAGGGCAGAATTTTGAGGACCCTCAAAATTCCAGAACAAGTAAGGTTGACGTGTCTTTGAACCACGTTGCAGTTGTTGGTTCATCCAAAATAAAATTATTTTTTTTAATATGTACTTACATTAAATTTACTAAGTCATGCATAAGTATCATTGGAGTCACCGTCATTTAGCAACGCTACCCCAATGACAGACGACATCAAGAGCTAGAGGATACACTCTTCATGGTTAAAACTCTAAAAACGATCGCTGATTCATAAGTCTACTATCTACACCCAACATTCCCCTAGAAGTCACGATATCATAACCGTTTATCAGCTAAGAAAACTTACTACTATTCACTCATTTACATTCCTGCATTGCATAAGGCTACTGTCTGCCTGACTAAGCTATTTCTCCATCTGCATTTTTGCATAAGGCTATTTTTTGGCCTTCCGAGGTTAAACACTACCTCCATCCTGCATAGGGCTACTTACCTCTCTTTCGAGACTAAGCTTTGTCTCCATCTGCATTTTTGCATAAGGAGGTTAAGCTCTATCTCCATCCTGCATAAGGCTACTTATCTTCCTTTGGAGACTAATCTCTATCTCCATATGCATTTTTTCTTAAGGCTATTTTCTACCTTTCGAGGTTAACCTCTACCTCCATCCTGCATAAGGGTACTTATCTGCCTTTCGAGACTAAGTTCTGTCTCTATCTGCATTTTCCATAAGGCTACTTTTCTGCCTCCCGAGGTTAAGCTCTACCTCCATCCTGCATAAAGCTACTTATATGACTTTCGAGACTAAGCTCTGTCTCCATCTGCATTTTGCATAAGGCTACTTATCTGCCTTCTGAGACTAAGTATTGTCTCCTTCATGCATGGCTGAAATATTACCAATTTATTTTTCGAACGGCTGAAATATTGCCACCCGCTTTTGAATTCACACTCTAGCTGAAAGATCTCCCCTCTTTGCATTCATTCGGCTGAAATATCACAACCCGTATATAAATTCACCTTATGGCTGAAAGATCGCCACTCTTTGCAATTATTCAGCTGAAAGATTGCCACCTTCTCATGGGCTGAAAAATCGCCAACTTATTCAAAGGCGTCATAGTTCGGAGGCACCATCTGCATATCCCGAGAACACCATTTCACGGCCTGCGAATCTTTACTTTTTATGCTCTTCATGGGCTAGGACATCATAGTCCGAGGACATAATTATAACCGTCCGAAGCCATCATTCATGGTCCAACCTAAACTCGCATCATGTTTAAATTATGCGCACATTTCTCACTTGCACATACACCGGCTAGCAAACGACCGTCTCAGCAAGAGCGTTCCCGCTCTGGTTCTCCGCAACCTATTCGATTACAAATGCCTTTTCGAACTTAACCATCGTGTCCGTCTTTTCGATTCTCCGTCAATGCCTTCCGCCAATGGTTGCTGAACTAAATATGGCCTGATTCATGTAAAACCAGAGATATGTAGGCAGCTCAGAAACCAAAGAGCGGTCAAAGTTCTTTTACAGTCGTCGTTTCCGGTCATAATTGGCCAAATTGTCTTTACCCGACAACTCTTTCATCCTCCTCGGGTAACGAGGGGCACCTGTTGATACCTAATTTTTCCCTATGTATTTTTATAATCACAATACTTTCAAAACAACATATATATATATATATATATATATATGTATATATATATATATATATATATATGTATATATATATATATATATATATGTATATATATATATATATATATATATATGTATATATATATATATATATATATATATATGTATATATATATATATATATATATATGTATGTATATATATATATATGTATATATATATATGTATATATATGTATGTATATATATATATGTATATATATGTTTATATAAGCATGCCCAAAAGTTTTGGTATTTTTCATCAATTTTTAAGATTTTTAAAAATCAATTTGTTATCTATTTTAATAGTATAAAATCACAAATTATTCCCAAAATTAATTTTTTTGGTGATTAATTTATTTACATCCTCATATTTACACCAAATATAATTAAGTTGATTTTTCCATATTTTTATAAATTTATTTTTGATATTTCTAAGCTAAATTGCATAAAATTATAATTATAGCATATGTTACGATTTAATAAAGTTTTGCAATTATAAAATTATTCCTAATATTTTTAGATTATTTTTTATATATTGTTAGCTAGTTCAGTCCTTTTAATTTGTTTTAAATCATTTTTAGCTATTTAAATTAAATAAAAAAGAAAGAAAGTGGCTATTTAAGAAATTGCCCATTTCTATTTAAATTTTAGCCTTAATTTGAACCCCCATTCCACCCAATTAGAACGACCCAATTTTAATTTTGACCCGCCCTTTACTCATTTAGTTACACCCGCCCGATTCCCCTTTCAATCCTGGTCGTTGATCATTTTCATCAACGACCCATAGCCTTTCTTTCCATTTTTAATTCCCAACTACCCTAACCCTAATTCATTTCTCAAAAATAGCCACCCTCAAAATCCCTTCGTCTCCTAAATCCTCTCTAACCCTCTGCGAAACCCTAGCCCTATCTCGCTGGTTTCCACCTTGTTTCACCGGAATCAATGGTATCTCAAGCCCTGGGTGGCATGTGCGCACCTCCATCTGCCCTCATACCCATATTACTTGAAGATTCAAGGTCCGACCTTGAAGGCCTTTGCTCATATCTCTGCTGATTCAAGTTATGCGGCCATCTACTACTTGGCTCCGACATATCCTAGCCCTATGAGTCCATCTATGACTCCTTCGACTCGGAGAAGACCCTTTTCCAGGCCTTTCTCGCTTCTAGGGTTCTTCTGAAACCCTAGCCTTTCAAGGTTTTCTTATTTTTGTCTATATCTGCTCTAGATCCCTGTTTATTTTAAGATTTTCAAACGACTCCTTAAGTGTCTTTCAAAACTTTGCCTTGAAAAACTGTTCATCTTCTCCGACTTAGGGTTTCTTTGATTTTACTTGTTCTACTGTGATTCCTATGTGTTACTCTTATTTTATTTGCCCTACTGTGAATCCTATGTGTTTCTACTGTGATTCTTAGGTGTTTTCTTCTACTACGATTTCTTCTACTATCTCTTTATGATTTCCTTACTGTATTTTTCTTTCATTATGTTTTCCTGAAATGTTTGAGGTTCTAAGTTCCTTTGGGTCGTTCGTACTTATTTCATTGTCACTTTTGCCTGATTTGTCTGCTTTCATCATTACATATGATTAATGGCGAAAACCCTAGAATTTGGTGTTTTTCAGATTACTTGTATGTGATTGGTTTGTTTGTCATCTTTAAACTAGTTTGATTTCAAAACCATAATTCCTGAATTCATCCCTGTTTCTCCATGTGATTCTAATTTTTTCTAACCTTTGCAAAACCTTTTACCTGACCTCTCGCATGCTATCTGATACTCTCTTTTAACAGTCTTTTACTAACTGGTTTTTGTTGCATGATACTTTGTTTGAATCCAGCCTTGCATGTTTGAAGCTCATGCTCTCTTTATAGTTAGATTCTCCCTTTCACAATAACCTTTGATTTAGGGATTGATTTTAGTCTGCCTTGTGTGAGTTAGATTGATTCTTTCCTTGTTTAATTTTGAACCTCTCGATTCCCATGTTGTCTGGCTTGGTTCATTAGGGATTTAGGGAATCTCTGATTCCCTGAATTACTATGTGCTAATTGGTTTACTTCTTCCCTTATTAACTTGACCGTGTATTTCAAAATTCCCTTTTCTTAATTAAGATCCACATGTATTTACCCTTGTTTGTATGCTGTGCACAATGTGTTTATTTGATCCCCTTTCCTTAAATATTTCATGCCCTTTACTGTTCAAATCTGGGACTTCTTAATTAAAGGAACCTATGTTATTGATTGATCCTAATTGATACTTGACTATTTTCTTTCATTTCTTACCTGACTGACTTCAAGTATAAATATATGCTCTTCTCTCAACACACTCATATATCAAAAAAGACAGTTCTTTTCTGCACTTTTGCAACACACACAGACTTGTGAATTTCAATACTTTGAATACTCCTTTCACTACACAATTTCAAATACTCTTTCTACTAATACATTCTCTATTTCTGATACTAAGTGCTCTACCCCTCTCTCTTCTACTATCTAAAATCCTCCTGAGTTCCTCTTGAACTCTCACATACTTGCTGAAGGTCTTGAGTTTGCTTTTGCTGACTTTCTGGCTGATTACTTGCTTTTTCTTCTTCTGCTGTAATAAAATTGCAACCAGTATGTCTTTCTAGTTAAATAATACCCTCCTACACTATGTGTTTATTTCCCTTCTTCTGTTATGCATTCTGCATTTAGTCTGCCATGCTCTCTTTCATTATGTTCTGCACCTTCAAGTCTGTTATGCCTTCTTGCTTTCTTCATATTTCTGTAAATGCTTTCTTGTGTGGTACCCTGTCCCTTTGACCCCCCTCTTGTGTGTGAGTGCAATTCTGAGTCATGTTGGCATTCTATTGTTGTCACTCATGACTTAGAATCGGGTTTTCTTGAACCTCTACTCAAGTCAATTCCTAATCCCTTTACCCATTATGTGCTGAGCCTTAACTCAGGTTTGGTGGTGTCATTATCACCATCTAGACCCAAGTTTTACTTCTAAAGTCTGCTCTTTGTTTGTTTGGACCAAGTATAGGGTCAGGGGTGTGCCATTCTATGCCCATGGCTGGGTATGACCACCCTCTGCTATAGCTCCCTAATCCCTCTCTCAGTTTACACTCATTCCTAGTTCAAAGTTCTGCCCCCTTTGCTAAGCCATGCTTTGGGACCCTGTAGCTCCCTCTGAACTTGGATGCCTGAGGGCTGGCAATTCCACACTGCTATTCTATCACAACAATTAATATCCAGAGTGTAAGCACTACCTGGAGCCCTTGAGGCTCCTTGGAACTTTGAAACACATTGGGTAAGAGAAGGCCTTGGAAATATGGAATCCGGATTTGGTGAAACACATTGTTATTGGATATTAAGAATGAATTAGGTTGCTCGAATCTAGCTGTAGGCTGTGATGTATTTTAAGTGTTTTCTTTCTTTCTTTTGGTTCTATAATAATCTTGTAAAAAAGAACTCGGGGAGAAATTCTGCCTATAGGACGTAATATCCATGTAACAAGTTGCATATAGAGATCATGTCTATAGGAAATACATTAAATGCTAGGCAAACTTTAGGTTAATCCAAATACTCATTCCTTTACCAATTTAATAATAGTAACAAGTCTTAAAAGATCAAGATATAGATATCATGCGTATAGGAGTCTAAACTCACCTGACCTTTATTTAAGTAATAACAACCTTGTTAACTGGACTCTAAACGTCTTAACAAAAAAATTTCAGTACCACTCTTCCAAACCCGTCTGCTTTAAAACTCTTATAAATCTGCAATGATCTCAGTTTTTTCCTGAACTTGCATCTTTCTTCTAAATCAATGTGTTTAAACCTTTGCCTGATTTTCTATCCATCTCTTGAAGCTGTCTTCCAAAAAACAGATTTTCAACACTTTCTTTTAAAGTATTTGCACCTTTTCTGAAAACTCTTTTTACAGTTCTCCTGTGTCTTAATCAAATTAGTGTCATGATCCAAACCCGATGGTGATGGCGTCCAACCCTAAAGCTAGGCAGGCCTGACCATCACTCTCTCTCCATTCGTAAATAAATCTCAAACCGACAATTTAAGGAAAAATATAATAAATTTAGAATAATAATCCAATACTACTAATAGAATAATACAAAGATAGTATGAAATCTGAATAATCACTCCCAAAAGATCAGGGTCACGAGTCTAGAGCCTCTAAATAAACTGGATAATAATATCTGAATTAAAATATAACAGTCTGGAAACGTAGTTAATAATAATAAACTGAAATATGAAGAGTATCCCGGTCGCGAACGTCAAGCAGCTACCTCAACGACTTTGAAAATATCTGGAGACTACGAATGCTCAGCTAAGCCTCTGGTGTACCTGAATCGGCACACAAGGTGCAGGGAGTAGGGGTGAGTTCTACCGACTCATTGAGTAATAAGCATATAAAATGCCTGAAGATAAGAAATCCACGACATGCCGCAAAGCAAAGCTAAAACTAACAGTCCGGCACCTTAACTATGAAGCAAAGAAATATCAAATATAACAGTCAAGTATCATGAAAAGACGCAATGCAATCCACATGAATCCGATGTGGCGTACAATCCGATCCGTTTAACGTCGACGTCGCTCACTAGGGGTGTGTACAGACTCCGGACGGCTCCTTCAGCCCAAGCGCAATATCATCATATCATTTCTGCGGCGTGCAGCCCAACCCATTCTCAGTCCACAGTATAGATGTAAGTCACATAACATATTCAATCTAATTTCTCAGTTTCCAATTATTAAGGTGAATATTATTTAGTTAATTAATTTTATGGAAGAGGTGACTTAGAATTTAATAATAGTGATTTAGCATAGGACTAAGATCAATAATTATGCAGATCATGTTATCACAAAGATATTCATCCTAGACGGATGCTATAGATCTTTACAAGGCCCCAATCATGACAATAAGCCCAGATATATTCACTACATGGTGCATATCAGCCGCCGATAAATTTTATTAAGCTCTCGGGATGGACCAAGTCACAATCCCTAATCATATACAATCTCGCACCTGCCATGGGGTGTGAGTCACGCCTTAACATAGCGTCACGATATGATAAATCGAGGTTTCAAACCCTCAGGCCGTCATATATACAAACTACCCACCTCTAACTGGTCGTAGACTGGACCAAAATGCCTTTTCCTTTTGAATCTTCCTGTACGCACGTCGAATCTAGTCAAAATCACAATGAATATGTTATTATAGGTCAAAGATACATAACCCAATTGAAATTACTCGAAAAATACTAAAACTTGCGAAGTTGGTAAAACCCAAGCCTCGGGCCCACTTCTCGAAAAAATCATAAAATCATATCAACGAATTCCTCGTCTCGCCACAAGTCCGTATATATAAAATTCATCGAAATATAAGTCCGTTTGACCCCTCAAATTCCTACTTTACACCTTCTAGGTTTCAAGCCCTAACCTCCATTTTTACCCCTTAAATCCTGGGGTTTTGAGTGTTTAATCTATGTTTTTACATCATGTCAACATAATCCGAGTCTAAGAACTCTTACCTGATGAAATCCCACGAATTGTCTTCACATTGGGCAAAAATCACCTTTCCCCGAAGTCTAAAATATTTTCTAACTTCTCAAATTCGATACCATTGTTTATTAAAAACCCTCTGTGATTTTCCCTTCTGCGACAACCAGACCGCTTCTGTGGTTGTCGCTTCTGCGGACAATAAACCGCTTCTGCATTTTTCCTTTAAGTCAATAGGGGCCGCTTCTGTGGTCTTAAACCGCTTTTGCGGTCTCTGCTTTTGCGATCACATTGCCGCTTCTGCGGTCCCCTCTATATTCCATGACCGCTTCTGCGGTCTCTTACCGCTTCTGAAGTATCCGCTTTTGCGAAACTTCATCTGGTTTCGCGGAAGATGCCAGCCCTCACCAAGACCGCTTTTGCTGCAATTTAGCCGCATCCGCAGACCGCTCCTGCGGTCCGGTTCCGCAGATGCGGAAATACCAGGAGCTTCAAATAACAGACCTATTGCCACATTAAAAATTCCCGTTTTAATCATCCGACATTACCCCGAGGCCTTCGTGACCTCAACTAAATGCACGGATATATTCTATTACTTAATTCAAAATTGATCGTAACATAAAAACACAATTATAACATCAAAAATCATCGAATTACCACGGATTAAGGCCTAAGTTAAACTAAAACTTCCGAAACTTCCATTTGATCTAAAACCCGACCTAACCACCTCTGAATGACCTAAAATTTTGCACGCATATCCAAAATCACCTAACGGAGCTGCTGCAATTATCAAAATTCCATTCTGACCCCCGAATCATAATCTCACCTACTAACCGGACTTCGCCAATATTCAAACTTGACAATTTCAAGTATGATTCTACACTGGACCTCCAAATACATTTCCAATTGCGCTCCTAAGCCATTAATCACCACCCGAAACTAGTCGAGTTGTCAGAATTCCATTCTGAGCCATCTAACTCATAAGTCAACATTCAGTTGACTTTTCCTAACTAACTTTCTCATAAAGAGGTTAAATGTCTCATTTCAACAAAAACTCCATCCGAATTACTTCAAAATCTCCAAACAAATATAGTGTAACATATAAAAGCATAAAACGGGAAACTTTGGGCGGTAACTCACGTGACGACGAGTCAGGTCGTTACATCCTCCCCAATTTGAACAAACGCTCATCCTTGAGCGGGTCAAGAAACATATCTAGAGTATCAAACAATTGAGGATATTTGCTGAGCGTCTCCTGCTCGATCTCCCAAGTGGCTTCCTCCATGGGCCGGCGTCTCCACTGCACCTTCACCGAAGCTATGTCGTCAGATCTCAACTTTTGAACCTGGCAAACCAAAATGGCCACCGACTCCACATCATAGGTCAAATCCTCATCCAGCTAATCGTGCTAAAGTATAATACATGTGACAGGTCCCCAACATATTTCCGGAGCGTAGAAACATGGAATACCGGATGAACTCCTGACAAGCTAGGTAGCAAAGCGAGCAAATAGGCAACCTTCCCAATCCTCATAAGTATCTCAAAAGGTCCAATGAACCTTGGGCTCAGCTTCCCCTTCTTTCTAAATCTCATAACGCCTTTCATAGGCGAAACCTTCAACAAGACCTTCTCGCCTACTGCATAAGATACATCTCGGACCTTCCGGTCCACATAACTCTTCTTATGCGACTGAGATGTACGAAGTCTCTCCTATATAACTTTCACCTTTTCTATGGCATCTTGAACTAACTCTTTCCCCAATAATCTAGCATCGCCGGTCTCTATGAAACCGTACAATCTTTCGAATGAAGATCTCTGCTAACTTCTCTGCAGAATAGGTAGTGCATACTAGAATGAAGTGAGCGGACTTGGTCAGCCTATCCACAATCACCCAAATCGAATCAAACTTCTTCGAGGTACCAGGAAGACAACTCACAAAATCTATAGTGATATTCTCCCATTTCCACTCCGGAATATCCATCCGCAGGAGTACACCACCGGATCTTTGGTGTTCATATTTGACCTGCTGACAGTTGAGACACCGAGCCACATAATTCATGACATCCTTTTTCATCCTCCTCCACCAGCAATGCTGTCTCAAATCTTACTACATCTTCGCACCGGGATGAATTGAATACCGCGAGTTGTGGGCCTCCTCTAATATCAACTGTCGGAGCCCATCCACATTGGGCACGCAAATCCGGCCCTGTATCCACAACACACATTCATCATCAATGGTTACATATATGGCATCATCACGCCAGGCCCTATCCATAAGAACAAGCAAATGCGGGTCATCATACTAGCGCTCTCTGATGCTGTCATACAAAGATGATCGACAAAACATACGAGCCAACATCCGACTGGGCTTAGAAATCTCTAACCTCACCATCTGATTGGCCAAGGCCTGAATGTATGACAGACTACCCCTGCTAATAGCCTTCTGGCTCAAAGCATCGACCACTACATTGGCCTTCCCGGGATGATACAAAATGGTAATATCATAGTCTTTGAGTACTCCAGCCATCTCCGCTGTCTCAGATTAAGATTCTTCTATTTAAACAAGTGATGAAACTGCGATGGTCAGTATATACCTCACAAGATACACCATAAAGATAGTGCCTCCAAATCATCAAGGCATGAACAATTGCGGCCAATTCTGAATCATGAACATGGTAGTTCTTCTCATGGGGCTTTAGCTGACGAGAAGCATAAGAAACAACACTACCCTTCTGCATCAATACACAACCGATCCCAACTCTCGAAGCATCACAATACACCGTGTAAGAATCTGAAGCTAGTAGAAACAGTAATACCGGAGCTCTGGTCAAAGCCGACTTGAGCTTTTGGAAGCTCTCCTCGCATTCATCCGACCACACAAATGGAGCATTCTTCTGCATCAACTTCGTCAAAGGCGAAACAATGGATTAAAATCCCTGAACGAACCTGCGGTAATAACCCGCCAAACCGAGGAAACTCCAAATCTCAGTAGATGAGGACAGTCTAGGCCAACTCTGCACCGCCTCGATCTTCTTTAGATGAACTTGAATACCATCACTAGACACCACGTGTACTAGAAAAGCCACAGTACTAAGCTAGAACTCACACTTGGAGAACTTTGCATAAAGCTGCCCCTCTCTCAATCTCTGCAATACCACACTCAAGTGGTACGTGTTCTCCTCCTGGCTACACGAGTACACCAGAATATAATAATAAACACGATCACAAAAGAATCAAGATACGGCCGAAGTACACTGTTCATCAAGTGCATGAACGTGGCTGAAGAATTAGTCAGCCCGAAGGACATCACTAGAAACTCGTAGTGCACATATCTCATCTTAAAAGCCATCTTCATAATGTCTAAAACCATAATCTTCCGCTGGTGATAGCCTGATCAGAGGTCAATCCTAGAGAACACCCTTGCTCTCTGAAGCTGATCGAACAAATCCTCAATACGGGGTAAAGGGTACTTGTTCTTCATTGTCACCTTATTCAACTGCCTATAGTCAATGCACATTCTCATTGTGCCATCCTTATTCTTTAAAAGCAATACCAGTGCACCCTAAGGTGACACACTCGGGTGAATGAACCCCTTATCTAGGAGCTCCTCAAGTTGTTCTTTCAACTCCTTTAGCTCTGCTGGTGCCATACGATAGGGAGGAATAGAGATGGGCTGAGTGACCGGCACCAAATCAATACCAAAATCAATGTCCCTATCCGGCAGCATGCCTAGCAAGTCCACTGGAAGCACATTTGGGAAATCCCTCACAACGGGAACTGAATCAAGACTAGGAGCCTCCGCTTCCACATCCCTCATGAAAGCCAAATGCGATAAACAACCCTTTCCAACCATCCATTGAGCTTTTAGGAAGGAAATCACCCTGCTGGTACATAATAAATCACACATCGCCACTTGATCCTCGCCATACCTGGAACAGCTAACGTAATTGTCTTAGTATGACAGTCCAGAATAGCATGGTACGGAGATAGCCAATCCATACCCAAAATCACATCGAAATCTACCATGCCCAATAATAATAAGTCAACTTGGGTCAACAGACCACCAATAGTCACCACACATGATTGATCTACATGTTCCACAATGATAGTATCACCCACCGGGGTAGATATGTACACAGGAAAGGCAAGACAACCACGGGTCGTACCCAAATGATGAGCAAAATAGGAAGATACATATGAGTAGGCAGATCCGGGATCAAATAAACCAGAAGCCTTCCTATGGCAGACTGAGATAATACCTGTGACGACTGTATCCGAGGCAATAACGTCCCTCGTATCTTGAGGGTGATATAAATGAGCCTGGCCACCGCCAGTACGGTCCTTACCTATGGGGCGACCTCTGGCTACCTGGCCTTCACCCCTAGCTCGCTGAATGGGATCCCAAGAAACTTAAGCAGAAGACGAGGACTGATCCCTCTGCTGAGACTGCGTACTGCAGAGTCGATGACACTGTCGCCTCATGTGACCCAACTCACCGCACTCATAGCAATGACCTGGAGCCTGTGAGGGGGATTAATGAGAACTCCTCGCCGCATAAGAACCCTGAACTGAAAGAGCAGGACTAAAGCTCTGAGCTGGAGAGCACTCAGTGCAGGTGACTCTGCAGATGACCCTGATCGCCCTGGCCTGAAGAGGCTCTACTGGATTTTGTGAGTCCTGACTGAGGAGGCCTAAAGGAACGACCTCTACCATGCTGTAACTGGCCCCTAGATGGAGCACCGCTGAAATTACATGAACCTCGAGGCCTCTTGGCCTCTGTCTCCATACTCTCACGACAACAATCTGTCTCAATCAGTCGAGCCGCATCAACCACTCCTTAAATGTAGCTGCTGTAGCCATTTCTCTAGTCATCAATATATGGATCAGATAGTTGAGGCCATCTATAAATCTCCTGATCTTCTCTCTATCTGTTGGGATCATCCACATAGCATGCCTATCCAACTGAGTAAACTGCAACTCATACTGAGTTACTGTCATATCTCCCTGAGTCAACCACTCGAACTGACGACGCAGCTCCTCTATGTGAGACTAGGGCGCATACTTCTCCAAAATTACCATGGAGAGTTTTTTCCAAGTGAGGGGCACTACCCGAATAGGCGTAGGTCTCTAGAACTCTTCCCAACAAGTAAATGCAGCCCCTGTGAACTGGAAGGCGGTAAAAGCCACTCCGCTAGACTCTAGAATACCCGCAGTACGAAGCATACGCTGGCATTTATCCAAAAAATCCTGGGCATCCTCGCCCTCAGCACTACTGAATGTCGGAGGCTGGAGCCTAGCAAACCTCTCCAAATGACGCTGCTCGTCGTCCGGCATAGCTTGAACCACATGAGCTGGAGCTAGTGCAATTGGCGTAACTGGAACAACCTGTGCAACTAGAGAAACTGGCTGAACTTTCTGAACTTGCTAAATTGAAGCTACCTCAAATATTTGTAAGCGCTTAACAACTTGTTCGGGTGTGCGAGCATCGGGGGTGTGATGACCACCCTCGATCTGAAAAGTAGCCGCTGTCGTAGCGGCTGAAACCGCCTGAGCTAGGTCAGTGCAGAAGGACAAAATCTGAGCCAAAGCCTCGTGAATACCAAGAATCACGATGGGCACTACCTGTGCCTGAATAGGTGTTGCTGGAGGATCTACAACTGGAGGCTGATCCTGGACCAGGGCAGCTGGTGGGTCTGCAGGTGCTGCCCCTGCTGGTCCACCTCATCCAGCACCACGACCGCATCCACGACTTATAGTGGGTGGTACTAGTGGTCGTCCTTCACGTCTGTTAGCACGGGTTCTCGCCATCTGCGAGAGAATAGAATACAAATATTTAGTTTTCACGTTAACAATGTCACACGATATGAATTTAAAGAAAGTGAGGTGGTTCCTAAAAGTTCTATCGCCTCTCGAGTACAAGTACGGACGTTTACGTACTGATCCGCGAGACTCTACTAAACCGGATCATGACTTGCGAGGCCTAGTAACCTAGGCTCTGATACCAACTTGTCATGACCCAAACCCAATCATGATGGCGCCCAACCCTAACGTTAGGCAAGCCTGACCATCACTCGCTCTCCATGCGTCAAAATCTCAAACAGACAATTTAAGGAAAAATGTAATAAATTTAGAATAATAATCCAATACTATTAATTGAATAATACGAAGATAGTACGAAATCTGAATAATCACTTCCAAAAGATCTGGGTCACGAGTCTACAGCCTCTAAAAAATTGGATAATAATATCTGAATGAAAATATAAAATTCTGGAACGTCAAGAAGCTACCTCAACGACTCTGAAAATATCTGGAGACTACGAATGCTCAGCTAAGCCTCCGGTGTACCTGAATCTGCACACAAGGTGCATGATGTAGAGTGAGTACTAACGACACAGTGAGTAATAAGCAGATAAAATGTCTAACGATAAGTAATACACGAAATGCCATAAATCAAAGCTAAAACTAACACTCTGACACCTTATCTATGAATTAACAGCAAAGCAATAGCAAATATAACTGTTAAGTATCATGCAAAGATGCAATGCAATACACATGAATCTGCTGCGTTGTACAGCCCGATCCGTTTAACGTCGATGGCGCACACTAGGGGTGTGTACATACTTCAGAGGGGCTCCTTCAGCCCAAGCGCGATATCATCATATCACTGATGCAGCGTGCAACCCGACTCATACTCAGTCCGTAGTATGCATGTAAGTCACATAACAGATTCAATCTAATTTTCCAGTTTCCAATTATTAAGGTGAATATAATTTAGTTAATTAATTTCAGGAAAAAGGTAACTTAACATTCAATAATAGTGATATAGCACAGGATTGAGATAAAAGATTATTCAGATCATGTTATCACAAAGATATTCATCCTAGACGAATGCTACATATCGGTACAAGACCCCAAGCATGGAAATAAGCCCAGATATATTCACTACAAGGTGGGTATCACCCGCTAATAAATATTATTGAGCTCTCGGGATTGACCAATTCACAATCCCCATTCATATACAATCTCGCACTTGCCATGGGGTGCGAGTCACGCCCTAACATAGTGTCACGATGTCATAAACCGGGGTTTCAAACTCTCAGGCCATCATATATACAAACTACTCACCTCTAATCGGTCGTAGACTAGTCCGCAATGCCTTTTCCTTTTGAATCTCCCTCTACGCGCGTCGAATCTAGTAAAAATCACAACGAATATGTTATTATAGTTTAAAGATATATAACCCAATTAAAATTACTCGAAAAACACCAAAAATTGCGAAGTTGGTAAAACGCGAGCCCCGGGCCAACTTCTCAATAAATTTCAAAAATTATATCAACTGATTCCTCGTCTCACCACGAGTCCATAAATATAAAATTGATCGACATCAGAGTCTGTTTGACCCCTCAAATTCCAATTTTACACCTTCTAGTTTTCAAGCCCTAACCTCCATTTTACCCCTTAAATCCTGGGTTTTCAGTGTTTAATCTATATTTTTACATCATATCAACATAATCCGAGTCTAAGAACTCTTACCTGATGAAATCCTATGAATTCTCTTCAAAATTTCCCACAAATCGCATTTCCCCAAAGTCTAAAATATTTTCTAACTTCTGAAACTCGATACCACTGTTTATTAAAAACCCTCTGCAATTTTCATTTCTGCGACAACCAGACCTCTTCTGCAGCCAATAAATTGCTTCTATGGTTTTCCATTAAGTCAAGTGGGGCCACTTCTGTAGTCTTAAACCGCTTTTGCAGTCTCCGCTTCTGCGGTCCCCACAATATTCCATGACCGCTTCTACAGTATCCGCTTTTGCGGATCTTCTTTCGCTTTTACGCAAGATGTCAGCCCTCACCAGGACCACTTTTGCGACCATTTAGCCGCATTTGCAGAATTGCTCCTGCGGTCCTGGTTCCGCAGATGCGGAAATACCAGGAGATTCAAATAGCATACCTGTTGCCACATCAAAATTTCCCGTTTCAATCATCCCGACATCACCCCCTAGGCCCTCGAGACCTCAAAAAAATGCACAGATATGTTCTATTACTTCATTCAAACTTGCTCGCAACATAAATATACTATCATAAATGAAAAATCATGGAATTACCAAAGATCAAGCCTAAGTTAAACTAAAACTTCAGAAACTTGCATTTGATCCAAAACCCGACAAAAACACCTCTGAACGGCCTGAAACTTTGTACGCATATCTAAAATCACCTAACGGAGCTACTATAGTTGTTGGAATTCCATTCCAACCCCTGAATCACAATCTCACCTATCAACCGGACTTCGCCAAAATTCAAACTTAGCCAATTCAATCCTGATTCTACATTGGACCTCCAAATTTAGTTCCGATTGCGCTACTAAGTCATAAATCACCACCCGAAACTAGTCGAGTCGTAGGAAATCCATTCCAAGCCCTCTAACTCATAAGTCACCAAGTGGTTGACTTTTCCTAACTAACCTTCTCATAAAGAGACTAACTGTCTCATTTCCACCCAAACTTCATCCGAATTACTTCAAACTCTCCAAACACATATAGTGGAACATATAAAAGCATAAAATGGGAAAATCGGGGCGGTAAATCATGTGAGACGGGTCAGGTCGTTACAATCAGTCTGTTAATTCTCGAATTCATCTCTGAACTTCTGCAATTTCTAATCTTCTATTTTAGACTCTTTTGTATTAGGTCCTTTTCTGAAAACATTGCTTTTTCTAAATTTATCGCTTTAAATACCTTAATTTCTAACAATTGGATATGAGTTTCCTAATGCAGACTTTTTATCTAACTCTATGTGTTAAACTAGTCCGTCCGCCGCCTAAGTTTTAAATTTAAAGACCAAATAAGTATATGCAAGGCATGCTAAACCAGATGATATGTGACTTACGAGGTTTTTTGTGAGCCTTGCGTGTTTGTTTATTCCTCATTACTTGCTTTGGTTGTCATTAATAGTATTTTGTCCTTTTAAACCCCATATATTCCCCCTACCCTCTTCTTCCCCTTTAGGATTAGAAGTCTTAGTACCTCGAGACTGATAGGTTATGAAGGGTAATTGCATTCAATAAGTAATGAGACTAATCGCGTTTAAATACCTTAACAGGGTGGGAAGGGTAGAATATGGATATGATAATTGGTGCACTAATATCTCGTGTGACCCCTCTTTGAGTAGTGTTTGCTGGGTATTGTATTGATATGATCCATATTTAGTATAAACCTAGGACCTCATTTCTTTTCTCTTGTAATGTTTTCCTTACGTTTTTTTTTCATTTCTTTGCATCAACTCCTTTTGTCAAAACTGTTTGTTCTTCCTTTTCTTTTCAAAGTCTCAAACTTATATGTAGCTACTATGTGCAAACCTTACTTGTTTCCTTCTACTTCTTTTAAAGTCACAATTAAGCATGGTGGAGGACCACACTAGTGGATCTTGAGGGGGGCCTAACACCTTCCCCTCGAGATAATTTCAAGTCCTTATCCGAACTATGGTTTTCTTTCAAATGTTTTTCTTTTTCTTTGAAGTGTCCTAATGCACTGTAATAATTACGTGGCGACTCTTCAAATTCCATAACTTGATTTCTCAAAAGGGAATAAGAGTTGTTTTGTCCATAATGTTGTAAACCCGATTTCGCCTATCATTTTAGGGGGAAAAATGGGCGTAAACAACGGGGATAGAGAATCCATACCTAGAATCGCAACAAAATCTACAATGCCCAACAATAACAAGTCAACTCAGGTCTCCAGACCTCCAATAGACACCAGACACGACCGATATACATGATCCACAATGATAGTATCACCCACCGGTATAGATACGTGCATAGGCAAGGCAAGAATACCACTGGTCGTACCCAAATGATGAGCAAACCATGAAGATACATAGGAATAGGTAGATCCAGGATTCATCAAACAGAGATATCCCGGTGGAAGACTGAGATAATACATGTGATAATAGTATCGGATGCAATGGCATCCCTCATGTCTGGAAGAGCATAGAATCAAGCCTGACCACCGCCAGTACGGTCTCCACCCCTGGGGCGACCTCTAGATACCTGGCCTCCACCCCTAGCTGACTGAATGCTTGCTGATGAAACATGAGAAGAAGATGAGGGTTGATCCTTCTGCTGATACTGAACACCACAAAGCCGAGGACATTATATCTTCGTATGACCAAACTCACCGCACATGTAGCAATGACCCAGAGCTGGAGAAGGGGACTGAAGGGAACCCCTAGTTGCAGACGAACCTTGGGCTGAAGAGGCAGGAGTAGAGCTCTGAGCTATGAAGACTAGACATGCTAATGACTCTGGTGACCACCGCCTGAAGAAGCCCCACTAGACTCTTTACAACCAGATTGAGGAGGTCTAAAATAACGACTTCTGTTGCGCTTGACCTGGCCCTTAGACGGAGCACCACTAAAGCTACCTGAACCTTGAAGCCTTTTGCCCTCCCTCTCCTTAGGCTACCACTGGCGAACTGTCTCAATATGTCAAGCCATATCAACCAGCTCCTCAAAAGAGGCAGCCACAACCCTCTCTCTAGTCATCAAAATGTGGACTGGATAGTGAAGACCATCCAAAAACCTCATAATCCTTTCTTGATCTATCGGGATTATACAACTAGCATACCGAGCTAGGTGCGTAAACCTCAACTCATACTAGGTCACAGTAATTTCTCCCTAAACTAACCACTCAAACTATTGACGGAGCTCCTCTCTGCGAGACTGCGGTACATACTTCTCCAGAAAGAGAATGGAGAACTGCTGCCAAGTAAGGGGAACTGCTCCAATAGGCCTACGCCTATCAAACTCCTCCCACCATGTAAATTCTGGGCCTGAGAATTGGAAAGTAGTAAAAGCCACTCCACTCGAATCCAATATCCCTGCAGTGCGAAGCATACGCTAACACTTTTCTAGAAATCCCAGGGCATCATCGCCCTCACTACCACTGAACATCGGAGGTTTGAGCCTACCGAACCTCTCCATTCAACGCTGCTCGTCGCCTGGCATAAGTGGAACAACAAATTCTAGAGTAGATGCGGCTGGTGCAACTGGGCCAACTGATGTATCTGGTGCAATTGACCGAGCTGGGGATGCTCCACGTGTCTGCAATCCCTAAACACCTTGCTCGGGCGTGTGAGGAGTAGGGGTCTATTGACCATCCCCGTTCTGCGAAGTAGCTGATGCAGTAATGGTTGAGACGGCCCGAGCCAGGCCAGTGCAGATGGATAAAATCTGAGCTAAAGCCTCCTGGAGACTAGGAATCACAATGGGAACTGCTGGTACTTGAACAGGTGCTGCTAGAGCATCTACTAACCGGCTCTTGACTCATGAGGCCTAGTAACCTAGGCTCTGATAGCAACTTTTCACGACCCAAATCCCAGTCGTGATGGCGCCCAACACAATTGATAGTCAAGCCCGACAAATCAATACTCACATCCCAATCAAAAATCCCATTATTGTGTAACAACATGAAATTAGCAGCTTGTCAAGTATATTAACTGAATAATATAAAATGAAACAGTACTAAACACTGATATAAACAACATCTCCCAAAGACCTGGGATCATGAGTCTAGAGCCTCTTAGATAACAAAGTAGAAAATCCTAAAGTAATACAGAGTGCTAGAATATGAAAAGATAAAAGGAATAAGGGGAGGAGTCAGGTTCTGGGGACGTCAGGTAGCTACCTCGACAACTCTTGAAAACTCTGGAAATACCAAAAACCTCGACAAAGCTCCTGATGCTCTTGAATCTGCACATATGGTGCAGGGAGTAAAGTGAGTACTTCCAACTCAGTGGTAACAGACATATATAATGGCCGAAAGTAAGAAATCTCGAAAATACTACAATGTAAAGTTAAAACTAACAATTTAGCATAATTAACGGTGAAATGGCAACAAAGCAGAATCAGATAAATCAGATAACATCAAAGAATGAATGCAAATACAATGCACATGACCGCTATGGCATACAACCCGATCCGCTTGGGTACACGCACTCACTGTAAGAGTTCAGACTCCGGAAGGGCTCCTAAAACCCAAGCGCAATATCATCGTGACATCGCTGTAGCGTGCAGCCTATCCACATTCAGTCTAGAATATGCATGTGAGTTATACAGCAAAGTCAGATTTTAGTTCTCAGTTCCAATTATCAGGAAAGCTATCGTTAAGTCTTTAAAACCTATGGAACGTGACTAAGTATTTGTAAAGAGTGTTTATAACTTAGGACTGGAGTCATATAGTATGCTGAATATCATGGAAGCAGTGATAGTAATCCCCAAGGGATTCAAATAGTAGGCACACAGCCCAAATATATCATAACAATCTAAGTATGATATGTACAAGTCAATCTATAGTCCAAAGCACAGCTTGGACACCGATTGGGGCAGACTAAGCCACAATCCCCAGTCACAAACGATCCCGCACTCGCCATGGAGTGCGTGGCTCACCTCAATATAGAATCCCAGTGTGATATACCGGGGTTTCAAACCCTGAGGTCATCATCTATATCTATTACTCACCTCAAGCCGACCGAAGACTAGCCCGCAATGCCTTTTCCTATCGAATCGACCTCCTCGCGTGTCAGATCTGGTCAAAGCCACAATGAATATGTTGGAATAGTCTAATAGAACGCAACCCCATCAAAAAGACTCAAAAATACCAAAAATCGCGAAGTTGGCAAAATCTTCTCAAAAAGTTACAAAAATTACATCATCGAATTCTTCATCTCCCCACGAGTCTATACATATCAAATTTACCAAAATCGGATTTTAATCGCTCCCTCAAATCCCAAATTTTTATTTCACAACCTAAACCCTAGTTCTTCAATTTTCCACCCAAATTTCCAAGAATTAAATATTGATTCCACAATAAAATAGCGTTTCTAGGTCACGAGGCTTACCTCCAATCAATTTCCATCAAAACCCTCTTTAATTTCTACCAGAGAGTTCTCAAGGTGGATTAAAAGTGGAGGAAATAACAAATGGGTCGTGGATGAAATAATATAAAAAACCCTTTGGACGACCAGTTTTCCTTGTATGAGAGCGCGAGGCCCCCCTCACATTCGCGATGCACAAGAAAGTTTCTGACCTTTTTATCCCTTACTCAAATGGGTTACTCACAATGCGAACGCGATCCTTTAACTGCCTATACTATGCGAACGCGATACACCCGGCGCGAACGTGATGCGTTAGGGCCTGCTCTTACGAGAACGCGACTCCCTCATTGCGAACGCACTGAGCAAACTAGGCAGGGCCCCTAGGCCCTTCTACGCGAACGCGAGGCCACTACCGCGAACACGATGACCCTGAACTCACCACTATGTTAACGTGAAGACCCCTCCGCGACCGCGAAGGCCAAAAGTGGCATGCAACCGCTGCTGCATTTATGCAATAAATCCTAAGTCCAATCTTCCCGTTTAACCATCCGAAATCACCCCAAGGCCTCCGGACCCTCAATCAAATGCACCAACATATCCCAAAATATTATACAAACTTATTCCAATCATCAAAACACATCAAACAATACTAAAATCATCAATTCACATCAGATTCAAGCCTAAGTTTCTTCAAAACGTCCGAATTGCACATTTGATCATAAAACCCGACCTAAACACCTCTGAATGACCTGAAACATTGGACACATATCCAAAATTACGTAACTGAGCTACTACAACTTTTGGAATTCAATTTCGATCGTCGGATAAAAATTTTACCTTTCAACCGCAATTCGCCAAAATTCAAACTTCGCCAATTCAAGCCTAATTCTACACCGGACCTCCAAATTCAATTCCGATCGCACTCCTAAGCCTCAAATCATCCCCGAAGCTAACCGAATCACCAGAATTTGTATCCGAACCCTCTAACTATATAGACAAATTTCGGTTGACTTTTCCAAAACAAGCTCCCCTCTAAGAGGCTAAGTTCCTCATTTCCAACCAAAGCCAATCCAATTCTTCCCGACAAACTCAAATACTGATATTGAAACATATAGAAGCATAATATGAGGGAAATGGGGCGGTAACTCACGTGACGACGGTCCAGGTCGTCATAGTCACATGTTTATAGACTCACCAAAGTATATATAACTTAAGACATCTTGATTAAAGTATTCCCCAAAATAAAGTTGCGTAAACCCACTAAATACTCCACAGACACAAACAAGAGTTTGGAAAACTTTTCACAATCTAGATACAAATTTTGCTCAGCATCAACCTATACAAAATATTAGCTTATATATTTGTCTCCTCGTACATAGACTCGGTAGTCTCATCAAACTCGCGACTATTAGAAGGAATACCATGATACATGTCATGTAACAGTTCATAAGTGCGAGCATCATCATTTCCTAAATTTGAATCTGTATCAGAATGTGTTTCATCATCTGAAGGTGAATACGACTCGCCATGATAAATCTACCTATTATAGGTCAGATCTATTTCCCACCTAAGTAAATCCATCTTCACATCATCGCGTGATTTTCTAAATACATTATTTCATTTAATGCATGGATACTGGATTCTTACACCAACCTCAGGATTAGAAAATGCAAAGTTCAAAATATATTCCACACCATTCAAGTATTCTGGTAATGTCCCATTCTTAATAAATAGCCAATCCTTATCCATCATATACTTACCTATAGGGGTGTTCAAAATCGATCCGAAACCGAAAACCGATCCAAACCGAAGCTTAACGGCTTACTGATAACGGCTTAACGGACAGGGAACAGATTGAATTTTTTTTATTATTGACTTATCGGTTTGGGATGGATTATTCAATTATCTTAAAGGCTAATCCGTTAACCCGATAAGAATATAAATATTATATATATATATATATATATATATTATTTATATATATTAAATATAAAAAACTAAAACCCTTGAAAATGATTACAAAAGTTTATTTCTACTTCTAAGCATTATTATTCTCGGGATCTATAAATTTTTTGATTCTATTTTTAATTTATTTTTGGTTGTAATCCTCCTGTTTGGCAACATGCCGGAGATGGTAAAACTAATTTTCTAATCACAGAAATCAAATTGAGTGGCTCTGGCAATGAAAATTGAATGCATCATATTGCCTCTAAAATATTATTTTTTATGGCAATTCATTATTTCTAAGACGAGGAGAATAAGTGATATTTAGTGAACATGTATGTTAGGCCGATAAACCGCCCATTAACCGTCCTATAAGAGCTAACCCGATACCAATCCGCCCGATATCTTATCAGGTGGCTAACGATTAATACATTTAAAAGCCGATAACCGTTAAGCCAAACCGTTAAGAGTAAAATATCGCCAATCCGCCCGATAAACACCCATACTTATCTACAAGATATATAAAACTATATAATTAGAATTGTAAAACTATATATTTAACTTTCTCTCGTTGCTATTAATGGCACAAATGCAATTTAATAGGGTCACAATGCAAGAACGATTACCGGTTAAAAACTAAAAAATGCACGTTATTAACATCTTCAACATTATGCAGATTCACACATAAACTCATACTCAAGATCAACCTATGACACCAATTATTATGTATATTTTTACACCTGAACTTCATACTCAGGCATAACCCTAAGACACCAATTAATAACTATAATAAAAAATATGCACTATTAACATTTTCAATATTCTGAGTATACAGTAGAATCCAACAAAAAAATTTGTTATTTCGCAAGTGAAATTGCGTACTATTAAAGAAGAAATTAACCAGGTCTAAATTTTTTACTCTATTGCAACTTCAACTTAAAAAAACAAAGAAAAAAGCAAAAACTTCAGTTTGGGGTATCAAAGTCCCAAACACTGCTACATTCCTTAGAAGTTGAAAAGTGGAATGCGTATTAACAAACAGTAGGCTTTCCACATACACAGAAGCCAATTGATGTCTTTGCCTTTAATATTTACTCACGTTCAGTAGTTAAAACCTGAAAAATCGAACTTACAAGTTAGCTAACAAACATAAAATATTCATAAAAAAACTTATATCATCAATAAATACACCAAATAGAGCAGAATATATAGAGCATTTATATCACAAACCCTAACTAGTTGGTAATCGAGGTACTAATCAGTAACATATTAACATAACAATAAGAACATATTTTACTTCATAGAAAGATTTCAGTATTATACTATCAAAATAGCAAGTTGCACATACCCTATTGATTGAATTGGTGAAATCGGAAAGCAAAAGAGTTTGGAGCAAGAGAAACATCAGTTTGGGGTATCAAAATACTCTTCTCATAAATCCTATATTCTCCAATTCTCATCTTTTTCTAGTTCAGAAATTTTGAGTCTTATCATAGAAAGAAAAAAAAATAGAATAGAGTCCATAGGTACTGCAAATTTAAAACAAGAGTACGCATTAAACTAAATCAAAAGCTGAAAGCAATAGACACTGAGGAGAGACGAAATCAAAAGCCATAGTATGCATGTAATTTCTTACAACAATCTAATCAGTGTTACCATTTACTAAACTTTGCCAACAACGATAGTATTGTTGGTAAAGAGTCGCTGCTAGTTCATATATATTTAAAATTTCTTATATTATTTGTTAAATACGGCAACAAAATTAAAACTTTTGCTAACAAAAAAAAAATTGTGGGTAAACATTCTATGATATAGCAACATCTAAATGAATTTATTGCCATTTACTGTATTTTGCAACAATATATTATTGTTTTAAAAATATTGTTGTCAATTTTATACTTTCTTGTAGTGTCCCTAACACTCGAACAGATGAAGATTTTTGTCCTAACACTTACAAGTTATTTGCAAAAGATGGATACAATCCCAATGACCGTCAAAGCTAGGGAAGTTCCCATCAAAAGTTGTGACAAGGTAGTCACGTGAAGGTTTGGGATACAAGCAACTCTCACCAGCATGCATCACCATAGGAAAGGCGAGCAGCAATTATATCACTGTAGAAGACGAATCTGTCGCTTCTAACAGACCTTTTGTCTTTGATCGACTTGGAAAATCAACTGTGAGAACTTCCGTATTTGAGAGACTAGGTACATTAAAGAAGGGGAATAAGTTCCAGAAAAATTATCGAAATACAAGAACACCCGCTTCGCCTAAAATTCATAAGATCTCTAAGGATTTCCAAAGTTTGGTTCCTTCTAGAATGAGGCGACAAACAAAAGTCATGGTTTCGTGTGATGAGGTACTAAAGGAGAATCCATATACTGTGTATGCAGTAGAGAACGCGAGAAAGACAAAGAAAGTGTGGGTTCTTCATATCATGTTACTGTACAAGGTGAGCTTAATGTTTTATCTTTAATGGAGGATGACGAAAATTGGACGATGTTTCACCGTGTTATCACATATCCTTATACAATTGGGACTATCAAGAAGATGAAGATGCGAAAGATGCTCCGCCGGAACTTAAAGAAGGGGTGAGGGCAACGACTGATGCCTTAGAAGAAGTTAACCTTGGTGCCGATGAAGAACCAAGACCCACCTATCTAAATGCTTTACTAGAAGTGGATGAAGAAAGCACTTATATTGAGTTACTCAAGGAAATTAGGGATGTCTTTGCTTGAAGTTACAAAGAGATGCCTAACTTGGACCCTAAAATAGCACTTCATACCTTGTAGTCAAGAATGGCGTCTGTCCTGTTAAACAAAACCAAAGGCGCTTTAGGCCGGGCTTGGTTCCCTTGATCAAAAAGTGAAGTTAACAAACTCATTCAAGTTGGCTTTATTCGCGAATTTAAATACCTAACGCGACTCTTAAGTATTGTCCCTGTAAGGAAGAAGAATGTTCATATTCAGGTGTGCATTGACTTTAGAGATCTCAACAATGAGTGTCTTAAAGATGAATTCTTACTTCCTATTCTAGAGCAAATTATTGATACTACTACTGCTAATGAGGCAGTCTTTCATGGATGGTTCACTAGGCTATAACCAAATTGCATGGCACTAAAATATGAAGTGCTTACTGCATTCTGCACCCCTAGGGTATTTATTGCTACAAGGTAATGCCTTTTGAATTGAAGAACGCTGATGTTACTTACCAAAATACAATGCAAAATATCTTTAATGTAACGACCTGACATGTCATCACATGATTTACCGCCCCAATTTCCCCATTTTATGCTTTTATATGTTTCATAATATGTGTTTGGAGAATTTGAAGTAAATCGGATAGAGTTTGGTTAGAAATGAGACAATTAGTCTCTTTATGAGAAGGTTAGTTTGGAAAAGTCAATCGAATGTTGACTGAGGAGTTAGAGTGCTCAAAATGGATTTCTGATGATTCAACTAGTTTCGAATGATGATTTATGCCTTAGGAGCGCAATCAGAATTGAATTCGGAGGTCCGATGTAAAATTAGGCTTTAATTGGCTAAGTTTGAATTTTGATAAATTCCGTTTGATAGCTGTGATTTTGATCTGGGTGTCAAAATGATATTTCGACAGTTGCAGTAGCTCCGCTAGGTGATTTTGGATATGCGTGCAAAGTTGCTGGTCATTCGGAGGTGTTTAAGTCGAGTTTTTAATTAATGCAAGTTTTGGAAGTTTTAGTTTGACTTAGTCTTAAATCCATGGTAATTTTATGATTTTGATGTTCATGATAGTATTTTTATGTTACGAGCATGTTTGAATGAAGTAATAGAACATATATGTGCGTTTTGTTGAGGTCTCGAGGGCCTCGGGGAGATGTCGGACAATTAAAACGAGAATTTTTAAAGTTGCAGTAGGGTTGTTATTTGAAGCTCCTGGTATTTCCGCATATGCAGAAAAAGGACCGCAGGAGCGGTTCCGCAGATGAGGCTAAATAGTCGCAAAAGCGGTTCTGGTGAGGGCTGGTATCTTCCGCAAAAGTGGATACCGCAGAAGCAGTCATGGAATACTGAGGAGACCGCAGAAGAGCTCAATGTGATCGCAGAGGCAGAGACCGCAAAAGCGGTTTAAGACCGCAGAAGCGACAACCGCAGAAGCAGTCTAGTTGTCGCAGAAGCGAAAATCGCAAAGGTTTTTCAATAAAAAGTGCTATCGAATTTCAGAAGTTAGAAAATATTTTAGACCTCGGGGAAAGGCAATTTGTGGGCAATTTTGAAAAGAATTCGTGGGATTTAATCAGGTAAAAGTTCTTAGACACGGATTATGTTAATATGATGTAAAAACATAGATTAAACACTGAAAACCCGAGGATTTAAGGGGATAAACATGGAGGTTAGGGCTTGAAACCTAAGAAGGTCTAAATATGGAATTGGAGGGTTCAAACAAACTCCGTTTTTGACAAATTTTATATGTACGGACTCGTGGTGAGACGAGGAATCCATTGATGTAAATTTCATAATTTTTCGAGAAGTGGGTCTGCGGCTCGGGTTTTACCAACTTCGTGATTTATAGTATTTTTCGAGTAATTTCAATTGCGTTATGTTCCTTTAACCTATATATTATGTTTCTTCGACATGCGTAGAGGGAGATTCAAAAGGAAAAGGCATTGCAGACCAATGTGCGACCGGTTAGAGGTGAGTAGTTTGTATAGATGATGGCCTGAGGGTTTGAAACCCCGGTTATCACATCGTGATGCTATGTTAGGGCGTGACTCGCACTCCATGGCAAGTGCGGGATTGTATATGATTGGGGTTTTGTGACTTGGTCCATCACGAGAGTAAAATATAGTTATTGGCGGCTGATACGCACATTGTATTATTGATAATTGGGCTTATTGCCATGTTTGGGGCCTTGTGCTGATCTTTATTATCCGTCTAGGATAAATATCATTGTGATAGTGTGATTAGTATAATCATTGATCTCAGTCCTATGTTTAAATCACTGTTATAAAATGCTAAGCTACCTCTTCCTGAAATTAAATAACTAAATTGTATTCACCTTAATAATTGGAAAAATGAAAAATAAATTGAATCTGTTATGTGACTCAGATGCATAATTTGGACTGAGTATGGGTCGGGCTACACACTGTAGCAGTGATATGATGATATTGCGCTTAGGCGGAAGAAGTCCCTCCGGAGTCTATACACACCCCAGTGAGTGATGCCGACGTTAAATTGATCGGGCTGTACGTCGCAGCGGATTCATGTGCATTAATTTGCATCTTTGCATGATACTTGACTGATATATTTGATATTACTTTGATGTTAGTTCATAGTTAAGGTGTCAGAATTTTAGTTTTGGCTATGCTTTGTGGCATTTCGTGGATTTCTTACCTCCAAACGTTTTTTTATGCTTATTACTCACTAAGTCAGTAGTACTCACCCCTACTCCTTGCACCTTGTGTGCAGATTCAGGTACACCGGAGGCTTAGCTGATCAGTCGTTGTCTCCGCATATTGTTCAGAGTTTTTGAGGTAGCCGCTTGACGTTCGCAGGACCTGGCTACTCTTCATATTTTAGTTTCTTTACTACATGTACATTTCTACACTTATATATTTTTATTCAGTTTGTTTAGAGGCTTTAGAATCGTGACCCAATATCTTATGGGAGTGTTTATGGGTTTTTGTATCTTTCCATATTATTTTATTAATATTATTGAACTACTATTATTAATGTTCTCCTTAAATTGTCGGGTTTTGAGATTTATCGTTAAATTGGGAGCGATTGTTGGTTAGACTTTCCTAGATTTAGGGTTGGGTGCCATCACGACCGGGTTTGGGTCGTGACAAGTTGGTATCAAAGGCTAGGTTACTAGGCCTCGCGAGTCATGAGCCGGTTTAGTAGAGTCTCGCGGATCAGTACGTAGACGTCCGTATCTATCCTCGGGAGACTACAAAACTTTTAGGAAGCATCTCACTTTCTTGAAATTCATATCGTACGGCTTTTGTTATGTTAAAAGCTAAAATTTTTGTATTATATTCTCTGGTAGATGGCGAGAACCCATGCTAACAAACGTGGCAGATGACCACTAGTACCACCTGCTAGAGGCCGTGGATGCGGTCGTGGTGCTAGACGAGGCGGACCAGCAGAGGAAGCACCTGCAGACCTATCAGCTGCCCAGTGCTAGGATCAGCCTCCAGCTGTGGATGCTCCAGCAGCACCTATTTAGGTACCAGCAGTGCCCATCGTGATTCTTGGTGTTCAGGAGACTTCGGCTTAGATCTTGTCCGTCTGCACTGGCCTGGCTTCGGCAGTTTCGGCCACTACAGCAGTGGCTACTTCTCAAACTAGGGTGGTCATCAGAACACCGATATGCTCGCACACCGGAGCAGGTTGTTCAGGGCTTACGGACACCTGAGGTAGCTCCTGTTTAGCCAGTTCAACCAGTTCTACCAGATCACCCAGTGCAGCTGGTTGCTTCAGTTGCACCAGTTGCACCGGTTGTTCCAGTTGCGCCAGTCGCACCAGCTCCATCCCATGTGGTTCCAGCTATGCTGGATGACAAGTAGTGTCGTTTGGAGAGGTTCGGTGGGCTCTAGCCTATGATATTCAGTGGTGCTGAGGGCGAGGATGCCCTGGGTTTTCTGGATAAATGCTAGCGTACGCTTCGTACTGCGGGTATTCTGGAGTCTAGCAAAGTGGCTTTTACTACTTTCCAGTTCACACGGGCTGCATTTACTTTGTGGGAAGAGTTCGAGAGGCGTAGGCCTATTGGGGCAGCGCCCCTCACTTGGCAGCAGTTCTTCACGGTATTTTTGGAGAAGTATGTGCCCCAGTCTCACAGGGACCTGGCTGAGTCGTCACTTCGAGTGGTTGACTCAGGGAGATATGACAGTGACTTAGTATGAGTTGCGGTTTACACAGCTAGCTCGTCATGCTACGTGGATGATCCCGATAGATAGAGAGAGGATCAGGAGGTTTATAAATGGCCTTAACTATCCGATCCTTATATTGATGACTAGACAGAGCGCTAGAACAGCTACATTTGAGGAGGTTGTTGATGCAGCTCGAATGATTGAGACAGATCGCTGTAGCATATGGAGTAGGAGGCCAAGAGGCCTTGAGGTTCAGGTAATTTCAGCGGTGCTCCGTCTAGGGGCAAATTCTAGCATGATAGAGGTCGTTCCTTCAGGCCTCGTCAGTCAGGACGCACAGAGTCCAGTGGAACCTCTTTAGGCCGGGGCCATCAGGGTCATCAGCAGAGTCAGCCTGCACTGAGTGCTCTTCCAGCTCAGAGCTACTCTCCTGTTCCTTCAGCTCAAGGTTCGTCTGCAACGAGTTGTTTCCATCATTCCCCTTTTATAGCTCCAGATCATTGTTGTGAGTGCGGTGAGTTGGGTTACATGAGGAGACAATGTCCTCGGCTTCGCAGTAGGCAGTCTCAACAGAGGGATCAGCCCTCGCCTTCTGCACCGATTTCTTTGGTTCCCACTCAGTCAGGTAGGGGTGGAGGCCAGGTAGTCAGAGATCGCCCCATGGGTGAGGATCGTACTGGCAGTGGTCAGGCTCGTTTCTATGCCCTTCCAGATAGGAGGGACGCGATTGCCTCGGATGCAGTCATCACAGGTATTATCTCAGTCTGCTAGAGGAATGCTTCTGTTTTATTTGATCCCAGATCTACCTATTCATAAGTATCTTCCTATTTCGCTCATCATTTTGGTACGACCTATGGTTGTCTTGCCTTGCATGTGCGCGTATCTACTCGGCAGGTGATACTATTATCGTAGATCATGTATATCGATCCTGTCCGGTGACTATTGGGGGTCTGGAGACCCGAGGGGACTTATTATTATTGAGCATGGTAGATTTCAATATGATTCTAGGTGTGGATTGTCTATCTCCGTACCATGCTATTCTGGAATGTCATGTTAAGACAGTTACATTAGCTATTCCGGGCATTCCGAGGATCAAGTGGCGAGGTGTGACAGATTATGTACCCAGCAGGGTGATTTCCTTCTTAAAAGCCCAACGGATGGTTGGAAAGGGTTGTTTATCGTATTTGGCTTTCGTGAGAGATGTGGAAGCCGAGGCTCCTAGTCTTGACTCCGTTCCCGTTGAAAGGGATTTCCCTAACGTGTTTCCAGCAGACTTGTCGGGCATGCCGCCGGACAGGGACATTGATTTTGGTATTGATCAGGTGTCGGGCACTCAGCCCATCTCTATTCCTCCCTATCGTATGGCACCAGCGGAGCTAAAGAAGTTGAAAGAAGAGCTTCAGGAACTCCTAGATAAGGGGTTCATTCGCCCGAGTGTGTCACCTTGGGGTGCACCAGTATTATTTGTAAAGAAGAAGATGGCACAATGAGAATGTGCATTGACTACAGGTAGTTGAATAGGTGATAGTGAAGAACAAGTACCCACTACCCCGTATTGAGGATTTGTTTGATCAGATCCAGGGAGCAAGGGTATTCTCTAAGATTGACCACCGATCAGGCTACCACCAGCTGAAGATTAGGGATTCAGACATTATGAAGAAGGCTTTCAGGACAAGATATGAGCACTACGAGTTTCTAGTGATGTCATTCGGGCTGAATAATGCCCCAGCCGCGTTCATGCACTTGATGTATAGTGTATTTTGGCCGTATCTAGATTCGTTTGTGATCGTGTTTATTGATAATATTCTAGTGTATTTGCGTAGCCAGGAGGAGCACGCGCAACACCTGAGGGTGGTCTTGCAGAGATTGAGAGAGGAGAAGCTTTATGCAATGTTCTCAAAGTGTGAATTCTGGCTTACTACTGTGGCTTTTTTGGGACATGTGGCGTCCAGTGATGGAATTCAAGTTGACCCAAAGAAGATTGAGATGGTGCAGAGTTCGCCCAGACCATTCTCAACTACTGAGATTCGGAGTTTTCTCAGTTTGGCGGGTTATTACCGCACGTTCATTAAGGGCTTTTCATCTATTGCTTCGCCTTTGACGAAGTTGAATCAGAAGAATGCTTCATTTGTGTGGTCGGATGAATGCGAGGAGAGCTTCTAGAAGCTCAAGTTGGCTTTGACCACAGCTCCGGTGCTAGTATTGCCATCAGCTTCAGATTCTAACACGGTGTATTGCAATGCTCCGAGAGTTGTGATTGGTTGTGTATTATTGTAGGAGGGTAGAACTATTGCTTATGCTTCTCGTTAGCTAAAGCCCCATGAGAAGAATTACCCTGTTCATGACTTAGAGTCGGCTGCAATTGTTCATGCCTCGAAGATTTTGGGGCATTATCTATATGGTGTATCTTGTGAGGTATATATGGATCATCGCTGTCTTCAGCACTTGTTTAAACAAAAGGATCTTAATGTGAGATAGTGAAGATAGCTTGAGTTACTCAAAGACTATGATATTACCATTTGTATCATCTCGGGAAGACCAATGTAGTGGCCGCTGCTTTGAGCCGGAAGGATATTAGCATTGGTAGTCTGGCGTACATTTCAGTTGGGGAGAGGCCCCTTGCGGTTGATGTTCAGGCCTTGGCGAATCAGATGGTGATGTTAGATATTTTCGAGCTCAATCGGGTGTTGGCTAGTGTGGTTTCTCTATCTTCTTTGTTTGAATCGCATTAGAGAGCGCCAATATAATGACCCGCATTTGCCTGTCCTAAAGGACATGGTCCAGCATGATGATGCTAGAGATATGACCATTGGAGATGATGGTGTGTTATGGATGCAAGGCCGAATTTGCGTGCCTAATGTGGATGGTCTCCGGGAGTTGATATTAGAGGAGCCCACAGCTTGCGGTATTCGATTCATCCGGGTGCCGCGAAAGGCCATTGGTGTACTCCAGCGGATGGATATTCCGGAGTGGAAATGGGAGAATATTACTATGTATTTTGTGGGCGGTCTTCCTCGTACCTCGAAGAAGTTTGATTCGATTTGGGTGATTGTGGATAGGCTAACCAAGTCCGCGCACTTCATTCCAGTATGTACTACCTATTCTGCGGAGAAGCTAGCAGAGAATTTCATCTGGGAGATTGTACGGTTGCATGGGGTCCTGGTTTCAATTGTATCAGATAGTGGTACCGTGTTTACTTTCCAGTTCTGGAGGACTTTTCATTGGGAGTTGGGCACACAATTACAATTGAGCACCGCATTTCATCCTCAGATGGACGGGCAGTCCGAGCGCACTATGAAGGACATGTTGCGTGCCTGTGCTATTGATCTTGGAGGCTCTTGAGCTGATTTCTTTCCACTTGCGGAGTTTGCATATAATAACAACTATCAATCCAACATCAAGATGGCACCGTATGAGGCCTTATATGGGAGACAATGTAGATCTCTGGTTTGTTGGTTTGAGCCCAGCGAGGCTAGATTATTGGGGACGGAGATAGTTCAGGATGCCTTAGAGAAGGTGACGGTGATCTAGGAGAGATTTCGTACAACTCAGTCGCATCATAAGAGTTATGCGGATCGGAAGGTTCGAGATGTATCTTATGCAAAGGGCGAGAAGGTCTTGTTGAAGGTTTCGCCTATGAAAGGCTTTATGAGGTTTGGAAAGAAAGAGAAGCTGAATCCAAGGTTAATTGGACCTTTTGAGATACTTAGGAGGATTGGGGATGTGACTTATATGCTTGCTTTGCCACCTAGCTTGTCGGGAGTTCACACGGTGGTCCATGTTTCTATGCTCCGGATGTATGTTGGGGACCTGTCACGTGTATTAGACTTCAGCACGATTCAGCTGGATGAGGACTTGAACTATGATGTAGAGCCGGTAGCCATTTTGGGTCGTCAGGTTCGAAAGTCGAGATCAAATACATAGCTTCGGTAAAGGTGCAGTGGAGAGGTCGGCCCACGGAGGAGGCCGCTTGGGAGACCCAGCAGGAGATGCACAATAAATATCCTCACTTGTTTGATACTCCAGCTATGTTTCTTGACCCACTCGAGGACGAGAGTTTGTGTAAGTTGGGGAGGATGTAAGGACCTGACCTGTGATCACGTGAGTTACCGCCCCGATTTCCCCATTTTATGCTTTTATATGTTTCATTATATTTTTGGAGAATTTGAAGTAATTCGGCCAGAGTTTGGTTAGAAAAGAGACAATTAGTCTCTTTATGAGAAGGTTAGTTTGGAAAAGTCAACCGAATGTTGACTGAGGATTAGAGGGTTCGAAATAGATTTTTGATGATTCGACTAGTTTTGGATGATGATTTATGACTTAGGAGCGCAATCGGAATTGAATTCAGAGGTCCGGTGTAGAATTAGGCATGAATTGGCTAAGTTTGAATTTTGACGAATTCCGATTGATAGGTGGGTTTTTGATTCGGGGATCGAAAGGAAATTCTGACAGTTGCAGTAGCTCCATTAGGTGATTTAGGATATGCATAAAACGTTTCAGGTCATTCGGAGGTGTTTAAGTCGAGTTTTTGATTAAATGCAAGTTTTGGAAGTTTTAGTTTGACTTAGGATTGAATCCGTGGTAATTTGATGATTTTGATGTTTATGATAGTGTTTTTATATTACGATTAAGTTTGAATGAAGTAATAGAACATATCTGTGCATTTGGTTGAGGTCCCAAGGGCCTCGGGGTGATGTCGGATGATTAAAACTTGAATTTTTGAAGTTGCAGCAGGGTTGTTTTTTGAAGCTCCTGGTATTTCCGCATCTGCGGAAAAAGGACCACATGAGCGGTTCTGAAGATGCGGCTAAATGGTTGTAAAAGCGATCCTAGTGAGGGCTGACATCTTCCGCAAAAGAAGAAGAAGTTCCGCAAAAGCAGATAGCGCAGAAGCGGTAAGAGACCACAAAAGCAATCATGGAATATTGAGGAGACTGCAGAAGCGGTCAATGTGATCGCAGAGGCGGAGACCGCATAAGCGGTTTAAGACCGCAGAAGCGACAACCGTAGAAGCAGTCTGGTTGTCGCAGAAGCGAAAATCGCTGAGGGTTTTTAATAAACAGTGCTATCGAACTTCAGAATTTAAGGGGTAAAAATGAAGGTTAGGGCTTGAAACATAAGAAGGTGTAAAATTGGAACTGGAGGGGTCAAATGGCCTCCGTTTTTGACAAATTTTATATGTACGGACTCGTGGCGAGACGAAAAATTCATTGATGTGACTTCCTTAATTTTTCGAGAAGTGAGCTCGTGGCTCGGGTTTTACCAACTTCGTGATTTATAGTGTTTTTCGAGTAAGTTTAATTAGATTATATTTCTTTAAACTATAATAACATATTTGTTTTGATTTTGACTAGATTCGACGCACGTAGAGGGAGATTCAGAAGGAAAAGACATTGCGGACCAGTCTATGATCGGGTAGGTGAGTAATTTTTATAGATGATGGCATAAGGGTTTGAAACCCCGATTTATCATATCGTGACGCTTTGTTAGGGCGTGACTCGCACCCCATAGCAGGCGCAGTATCGTATATGATTGGGGATTTGTGACTTGGTCCATCACGAGAGTTAAATATAATTATTGGCGGTAGATACGCACATTTTATTGTTGATAATTGGGCTTATTGCCATGTTTAGGGCCTTCTGCCAATCTGTAGTATCCGTCTAGGATAAATATCATTGTGATAGTATAATTTGTATAATCATTGATCTCAGTCCTGTATTTAAATCACTATTATAAAATGCTAAGTTACATTTTCCTGAAATTAAATATCTAAATTGTATTCACCTTAATAATTGGAAAAATGAAAAATAAATTGAATCTGTTGTGTGACACATATGCATACTCTGGACTGAGTATGGGTCGGGCTGCACGGCGCAGCAGTGATATGATGATATTGCGCTTGGGTCGAAGGAGCCCCTCCAGAGTCTGTACACAACCCTAGTTAGAGTCGTCGACGTTAAATGGATCGGGTTGTACGCCGCAGCGGATTCATGTGCATTGCATTGCATCTTTTCATGATACTTGACAGATTTATTTGATATTACTTTGTTGTTAGTTCGTAATTAAGGTGTCAGAGTTTTAGATTTAGCTTAACTTTGTGGCATTTAGTGGATTTCTTATCTTCAGACATTTTTTTATGCTTATTACTCACTGAGTCGGTAGTACTCACCCCTACTCCCTGCACCTTGTGTGCAGATTCAGGTACACCGGAGGCTTAGCTGATCAGTCGTTGTCTCCGCAGATTGATCAGAGTTGTTGATGTAGTCGTTTGACGTTCGCATGACCTGGCTACTCTTTATTTTTCAGTTTCATTACTACATATACATTTCTAGACTTATATATTTTCATTCAAATATTATTATCCAGTTCGTTTAGAGGCTCTAGACTCGTGACCCCAGATCTTATAGAGTGTATGGGTTTTCGTATCTTTCCGTAGTATTTTATTAATATTATTGAACTACTATTCTGGAAGTATTACTGTTCTCCTTAAATTGTCGGTTTTGAGACTTATCGTTAAATTGGGAGCGATTGTTGGTCAGGCTCGCCAAGCTTTAGGGTTGGGCGCCATCACGACCAGGTTTGGGTCATGACATTTAATGACTTTCTCCACAAGAATGTCGAATTCTATGTGGATGACTTAGTGGTAAAATCGAGAAAGAGAGGAGACCACTTGAAATACTAGAGGATGGTGTTTAAATTTCTCGGGAGGTACCAACTTAAGATGAATCCATTGAAATGCGCCTTGGGAGTTACTTCCAAAAAGTTCCTTGGTTTCATTATACGATATCGAGGGATCGAAATTGACCAAGCCAAAAAGTGATGCCATTTTTAAGATTCTTGAGACTTGTGATATTCATGAATTGAAAGTATGCAAAGAAAGCTACCATACTTTAGAAGATTCATCTCAAACCTCGCTGGTAGGTACTAACCATTCAGTCACCTCATGAAGAAAGGTGTTCCTTTCATGTGGTACCAAGCTTGTAACAATGCATTTGAAAACATCAAAACTTACTTGGTGAAGCCTCTAGTCTTGGCAGCCCCTATACCTTGACTATATATTTTAGCCCAAGAAAGGTCTGTTGGAGCACCGTTGGCCCAAGAAAATAGTGAAGGGAAAGAAAAGTCTCTTTACTACTTGAGCAGTATGACTACACCAAATTAGTGAATCATTCACCAATCGAAAAGTTATATTTCGTACTAGTCTTCTCAATCTAAAAGTTGAAGCAGTACTTTCAAGCTCATATCATTCGTCTTATTTCTAGAGAAAATATCATCAAGTTTGTGATGTCAAAACCTATCCTTAGTGATCAACTAGCAATGTGGTACCTCCAGTTTGTAAAATTTGAAATTGTGTGCATCCCTCAAAAGGCAATAAAAGGATAGGTATTGGCGTACTTCTTGGAAGATCACCCTACACTTGATGATTGAGAGCTAACTGGCAAACTTCCGTATGAGGATGCAATGGTCATTGAAGTTCAAACTCCATGGAAGATGTACTTTGATGGCGCTGCATATCACGGAGGAGCTGGCGCAGTATATGTGACTTCTCAAGATGAATTTATGCCCTAGTCTTTTCTGTTGATGCAAATCTGATCTAAAAACGTTGCTGAGTATCAAGGACTAATACCTGGGCTTGAAATGGCTATCGAAATGAAGTGGTTTCAATTGTAAGTCTTTGGTGACTCTCAGTTGGTAATCAACCAGCTTTTAGGTAGTTACGAGGTCAAGAAACCTGAACTATACCCATATTATGATTATGTCAAAAAATAAATGGGGTGGGTCGAGGACGTGACTATTCAACATATGCTAAGAAAGGTAAAAAAAGGCTAATGATTTGTTCCCCTAACTTCATCATTAAGCCTGCCTGATCAAGCGCAAGTTATTGTCTGCCAAAAATGGGTAGTACCGTCGCCAAATGAGGCTGAATGTGAAGAAAATTAACTCAAGCATCTTGTCATTGTTTCTGAAGCTAATAAAGCAGAACGACGACAACCCATTCTCGACTACTTACGCTATGGTATACTTTCAAAAATTCCGAGTGAAACAAATGAAAGAAGAAACTTTCATTTGTCAATCTAAATATTGCAAAGAGTTGCTAAAACGATTTGAAATGAGCAACGCCAAAGAAATGGCCACTCCAATGAGCACATCCGATCATCTTGACAAAGATGAGAAAGGTAAGGAAGTCGACACCAAGAAGTATCGAGGTATGATTGGATCCCTTCTTTATCTTACTGCTACTAGACCGGACATAATGTTTAGCGTATGTTTATGCGCTCGATATCAATCATGTCCGAAGGAGTCGCACCTAACTGCGGTTAAGCGAATAATGAAGTATCTTGTTGGTACTATAAATGTGGGACTATGGTATCCCAAAGGTTCTTCATGCCAACTTGTTGGCTATTCCGACTCCGACTTTGCGGGTTGCAAATTGGACCGCAAGAGCACTAGTGGCACTTGCCATTTGCTAGGTAGCTCTCTTGTCTCTTGGTTTAGTAAGAAACAGGTAAGTGTTGCGTTGTCCACAACCGAGGCTGAATATGTAGCCGCGGGGAGTTGTTGTGCTCAAATCCTTTGGATGAAACAACAACTCTCGGACTATGGACTAAGTATCGTTCATATCCCTCTTAGATGTGATAATACTAGCGCCATAAGCTTGACGAAGAACCCCGTTCTTCATTCAAGAACAAAACACATTGAAATTAGGCACCACTTTATAAGAGATCACGTTCTCAAGGGTGATGTCGAAATTGAGTTTGTTGAAACCAAATCTCAATTGGCCGACATTTTCACAAAGCCTTTAGAGAAAGAGTCCTTTTTCCGAATTCGTAGTGAACTCGGGATTCTTGACTCCACGGTTATCTAAGTCATGCATTGCATTTATTTTTGTTTTTCATTACTAGCTTGAGCGTTGGAGGCGCCTAATTCTGTTTTGCAGGCATCGCCCCAAAGACAGGGGAAATTATAAAGCACTGGTGCAGAAAAATCGATCTCTTTTAAGAATAATCGATTTCTCTTAAGTACATAATCGATTATCAAGTATCAATAATCGGTAATGTTGACACTATATTGTCCCTTTTGATAATTGCGATTTTTGGTAAATCAATTAACAAAGTTATATACTAATGTTTTTTTTGCTAATGTCAAAAGGGGGAAGAATAAGGGCTATGCACTTAATATTTATTGGCATAAATTGAGGGGGAATTCATATGTTGAGGGGGAACTAATTGCATATCTATATACTTGTCTTGGATCGTCATTATGAATTATCTAATATGCATATCCCGATATTGGTTTGCCATTATCAAAAAGGGGGAAATTTTTGAAACACGTTCTCAAGGCACTAAACTAAACGTGTGTTCATATTTGTAGGTTTTGATAAATGACAAACGACGCGCAATTGACATATGACGAGGTCCAATCACAAGCGCGCAATTGACACATAACGAGGTTCAAGCACAAGACGAACAAAGATCATGATCAAGCAAAGAAATAAAGTTATACATGAGTCATTCTTTAATTGTGATCTTGATCCGACAATTAACTCAAGACTTGGCTTCTCTCGTAAAATCATCTTTATCAAATCATGCATATTTAATTTAAAGCAAAATGATTTTCAAACATTTTATTTTAGCCAAAATGATTTTTGAACATGCCTCTCAAATCTGGACAAAGATAATCGATTATGTACTTTATGATAATCGATTATGTTAAGACAATGTGCACCAGATTTACAAAGCTGAAAAATAATCAATTATGTACCTTATGATAATCGATTATGCTAAGGCAGTGTACATTAGATTTTTCAAAGCTACAATATAATCGATTATGTACCTTATGATAATCGATTATGTTGAGGCAGTGTCCATCAGATTTTTCAAAGCTATAAAATAATCGATTATGCACATTATGATAATCGATTATGTTGAGGCAGTGTCTATCAAATTTTACAAGACTGTAAAATAATCGATTATGTACTTTATGATAATCGATTATGTTAAGACAGTGTTGTCCGAAGTTTTCAAAATATAAAAGATAATCGATTATCCTTATAGCATAATCGATTATGCAAATGACCGTTGCCAAAGTATTTTTAAACTCTGAAAGATAATCGATTATACACAATCTGATAATCGATTATGCTAAGTCAAATCTGCATATGATTTTTTGAACGTTGTCAGGTAATCGATTATACACAATCTGATAATCGATTATGTTAAGTAAAATCTGAATATGATTTTTTGAACGTTGTCAGGTAATCGATTATACGATTTGGATAATCGATTATTCTGCTTAAAATCTAGGATTGATTTTTGAACGATTGGAAAATAATCGATTATGCAAATCAGATAATCGATTATCTTAGCACAAAATCAGCAATTCTTGATTGGCAATTAGGCAACGGTTGTGGGGGTTTTGAACACTATAAATACAACTCAAAATCAGTCTTCTAAGTACAACAACTGATTATTGCTAAAGCTTGCATACTCTCATATTCATCATTTTTTATTCATTTAATAAGTTTTTGAGAGCCAAACTCTTGACGAAAGTTGTTGTGTTCTTGAGCGTATTTATTTTACTCATATCTACTCTTAAAGAGAGTCTTGTCTTGAGTGCTAAGTGTTTGTATACACTTGAAGGGAAGTGTTAATCCCTTGTGGTTGTAAGAAGGAACGTTTTCATTCCTTCGGTTGAAGTCTTGGAGTGTGGTATCTTCGAGCAAAGGTTGTTGAGGCTTGTGTGACTCAAGTTCTCAGTTTGTAACGGTTTGTTAAGCACCCGTAAGCTTAACGAAGTTAGTGGAATCTCGAGAGAGTCTCTCGGAGACTGGACTAGCCACAGGTTGTGGTGAACCAGGATAATTTCGGTGCGTTCGTTCCTTATTATTTACTTACCGCACTTATTTCAATCCTGCAATTTTTAATTCCGCAAGTTTATATTATTTTTTATTATAACGCTATTCACCCCCCCTCTAGCGTTAAGCGTATATTCTAACAATTGGTATCAGAGCCCAACTCTCTGAAAAACTTAACCGTTTGAGAGAAACAATCCATGGCTTCTACTCGTGACATTAATGCAGGAATAGGTGAAGGACAATGCTCCACCAGACCACCACTGTTCGACGGCACAAACTATACGTACTGGAAGGAGAGGATGAGAATATTCATCCAATCGAATAATTTTCATCTATGGAAGGTTATAACGAAGGGAGAACAAATTCCAACCAAAAAGGTTGATAATGAATGGGTTCCAAAATCCGAAGATGAATACGATGCGGATGATATCCGAAAAGTGCAGAACAACGCTAGAGCCATCAACTTATTATATTGTGCTGTAAATGCTGATGATTACAGAAAAATATCATGTTGCACAACGGCTAAGCAAATGTGGGATAAGCTGGAAATCACGTACGACGGTACGGACCAGGTAAGAGAAGCTAAAATTGATTTTCTAACCCTTGCATATGAACTGTTTCACATGAAGGAAAGCGAGAGGATCGATGACATGTTCGAACGATTTTCAAAAATCGTCAACGACCTACATTCTCTTAAGAAGACCTTCACGGATAAGGAACTTGTCCGAAAAATTCTCCGAAGTCTCACTCCGGAATGGCGCTCCAAGGCCGACGCAATTCAAGAGTCTATCGGCGTTTCAAATGTCACCATCGACGAACTAAGAGGTAAGCTTAAAATCTATGAATCTACTATACTTAACCCTCCGTTTAATGATCAAAGGAAACAAAGAATCGCCCTCAAGGCAAGCACGGCTCAACCTCAAAATGATGAGGACTAAAACAACGGAGATAACGAGTTCGGACTCGTTATTAAGAGGTTTCAAAAGTTCATGCGAAAAGAGTATGAACGAAAAGGCAAACAACAAAGAGATCAAGTAAAATGCTATGGATACGGAGAAATCGGGCACATTAAATCAAATTGCCCAAATGTCAAAAAGGAGAAGAAACCCTTCAAGAAACAACGAGCATACATATCTTGGGGAGGTGACTCCGGAGATGAATCAAGCGACAATGAAGAAGACGAAGCCGAAAATCTATGTCTCGTGGCACACGAAGACAATCAAGAAGAGGTATGTCAAATTTCTTCAAAAAATTTCTTTTCTCTTGAGGAAATGCAAAATGCTTTTGATGAATTGTATAGTGAATTCATTAGAGCTTCCGAAACTGTTAGAGACGTAAAGAAAAATTCTTCTTTGAAAGAAAAAGATTTTGAAAAAAACTCTCTTTGAAAGAAAAAGATTTGGAAAAATTGATTTTGGAAAATGAGAAGTTGAAAGAAGAAAAACAAATTATTCGGCAAGAGAAGCGCCGACAAACCCGAGAGTTCTAGTAAAAATTGTATTTCTTGCATGCATCTAAAAGATGAAGTAGAAAGACTTAAGGGCACCCTAGATAAGTTCAATTCTTCTCATAAAAATTTGAATGATGTTCTTGTCAATTTGAAATCGACCAAACATGGCATAGGTTTCAAAAACGAGCTTAAAGAAAAAGTTGAAGCCATCCCCCAACAACCCAAGACTCAACCTAGGATAAATAAAATAAACATTCATCCTAGAAATAACCATCCTAGAATCAACATGCATCCTAGACCAAACACTAGAAGAAACTTTGAACATTTTAGAACGCCTAGAAATGGCCTTCAACAATCGCAACCTAGACATACTCGACCTAGAAACAATTATTCTATAAACGCTGCATATCCTAGAACAAACAGTAGGAGAAATGATTTTCAAGGATTGCGCAATAGCCATATTGTCAAAAAATAGAGCAAACGATTTTCGTATCTCCAACTACTACCAACCTAGAAGAATGCATAATCCTAATGTCATTTGTCACTATTGTAGTCGAATAGGACATATTGCTCCTGCTTGTTTTACTAGACACAGACACTTAACTGCATGTCAAGCACAACAGCATTTTACACCTAACTCTCAAGGACCCAAAACAGCTTGGGTACCAAAAACTCATTGATTTGTCTTGTAGGTATGTTTGAAGGGATCAAGTGTACTTTGGTACCTTGATAGTGGATGCTCTAAACACATGACCGGAGACGCATCCAAGTTCCTTCAACTAGAACACAAGGAAGGAGGAAACGTTATTTTTGGAGATAACAACAAGGGAAAAATTATCGGCATTGGCTCGGTCGGTAAGAATGAATCTTCTTCCATTAAGCATATATTGCTAGTTAAAGGTCTAAAACATAATCTCTTGAGCATAAGTCAATTATGTGACAAGGGAAATCTTGTTTTGTTTGATTCGGAAGGATGCTTAGTTTTTCATCGTACCGATATTAAAATTATTCTTCGTGGTTTTAGAGTTGATAACATCTATATGGTTGATCTTGAAAACTCTTCATCACAGTATGTGAATTGTCTTATGAGTAAAGAAGACGATATGTGGTTATGGCATCGTAGAGTAGCTCATATCAACATGCATCTTTTAAACAAATTGGTTTCACAAAATTTAGTTATTGGCCTTCCAAATTTAAAATTTGAAAATGACACTATTTGTGATTCTTGTCAAAAAGGGAAGCAAACAAAAGCATCTTTTAAATCTAAGAATATTGTTTCAACTACAAGACCTTTGCAACTTCTTCACATGGATCTCTTTGGACCATCTCGCATTGAAAGTCTTGGTAGAAATCGTTATGCTTTTGTTATTGTTGATGATTATTCTAGATTTACATGGACACTATTTCTTGCTCACAAAAGTGAGGCTTTTCAAAATTTTAAATGTTTTCTTAAACGTGTTCAAAATGAAAAGAACACACAGTCACTTCCGTAAGAAGTGATCATGGGGGAGAGTTCGATCACAATCTTTTACGGACTTTTGTGACAAACTCGGTATTGAGCACACCTTCTCTGCTCCACGTACACCACAACAAAATTGAGTGGTGGAACGGAAAAATAGGTGTCTCGAAGAGATGGCTAGAACCATGCTCGATGAGGCTAAGATTCCCAAACAATTTTGGGCGGATGCCGTGAGTACCGCATGCTACGTTTTAAACAGAGTAGTCATAAGGCCAATACTAATGAAAACTCCCTATGAACTCTATAAGGGAAGGAAACCTAATCTCTCCCATCTTAGAGTATTCGGTTGTAAATGCTTTATTCATAACAACGGAAAAGATAATTTGGGAAAATTTGATGCCAAATCGGATGAAGGAATTTTTCTTGGTTATTCATCACGTAGCAAAGCATATAGAGTATTCAATAATAGAACCGAAACTGTTGAGGAATCCCCTCATATTGTGTTTTCTGAAAATAATGCTCGCTTGGCGAGAAAGGATTCTGGTTTTGATCTTGCAGGTATTTTAAACACAATAAGTCCTCAAGACAAAGTACAAGAGGAAAACCCAAAGGAAATTCAAGATGAAATCTTGGAACAATCATCGGAGGAAGCGCCACCACCGGAGAAAGAAACGAAACTTCCCAACGCGTGGAGGACAATCAAAGACCATCCTCTCGACAAGGTAATTGGCGACATTGAACAAAAGGTAAGTACTCGAAACAATCTTAAGAACACCTTAGGACAGACTGCTTTCGTTTCTCAAATTGAACCCTCAACCATTTCCGAAGCAATTGGGGACGAGCATTGGACCTTGGCAATGCAAGAGGAGCTTAACCAATTCAAACGAAATGACGTTTGGGAATTGGTGCCAAGACCCGACAATCATACCATAATTGGTACGAAATGGGTTTTTCGAAATAAATTAGAAGAAAATGGTGTAATCACTAGAAACAAAGCTAGGCTTGTAGCAAAAGGTTACAATCAAGAAGAAGGAATTGACTATGAAGAAACGTATGCACCCGTAGCAAGGTTAGAAGCTATTCGTTTATTACTTGCTTTTGCCTCTTCTATGAATTTCAATTTATATCAAATGGATGTAAAGAGTGCTTTTCTAAATGGTTTTATTCAAGAAGAAGTATATGTTGAACAACCCCCGGGCTTTGAAGATTTTAAATCTCCAATCATATTTTCAAACTTAAAAAAGCCCTTTATGGTCTTAAACAAGCTCCCCGAGCTTGGTATGAACGATTGAGCAAATTTCTTTTGGACAATGAGTTCATTAGGGGGAAAGTTGACTCCATACTATTTATTAAGCATAAAAACAATAATATTTTATTAGTTCAAATCTATGTGGATGATATTATTTTTGGTGCTACCAACAATGCTTTGTGCAAGGAATTTTCTGATTTAATGACAAGCGAATTTGAGATGTCTATGATGGGTGAGCTAACCTTCTTCTTGGTGTTGCAAGTGAAACAAATGAAAGAAGAAACTTTCATTTGTCAATCTAAATATTGCAAAGAGTTGCTAAAACGATTTGAAATGAGCAACGCCAAAGCAATGGCCACTCCAATGAGCACATCCGATCATCTTGACAAAGATGAGAAAGGTAAGGAAGTCGACACCAAGAAGTATCGAGGTATGATTGGATCCCTTCTTTATCTTACTGCTACTAGACCGGACATAATGTTTAGCGTATGTTTATGCGCTCGATATCAATCATGTCCGAAGGAGTCGCACCTAACTGCGGTTAAGCGGATAATGAAGTATCTTGTTGGTACTATAAATGTGGGACTATGGTATCCCAAAGGTTCTTCATGCCAACTTGTTGGCTATTCCGACTCCGACTTTGCGGGTTGCAAATTGGACCGCAAGAGCACTAGTGGCACTTGCCATTTGCTAGGTAGCTCTCTTGTCTCTTGGTTTAGTAAGAAACAGGTAAGTGTTGCGTTGTCCACAACCGAGGCTGAATATGTAGCCGCGGGGAGTTGTTGTGCTCAAATCCTTTGGATGAAACAACAACTCTCGGACTATGGACTAAGTATCGTTCATATCCCTCTTAGATGTGATAATACTAGCGCCATAAGCTTGACGAAGAACCCCGTTCTTCATTCAAGAACAAAACACATTGAAATTAGGCACCACTTTATAAGAGATCACGTTCTCAAGGGTGATGTCGAAATTGAGTTTGTTGAAACCAAATCTCAATTGGCCGACATTTTCACAAAGCCTTTAGAGAAAGAGTCCTTTTTCCGAATTCGTAGTGAACTCGGGATTCTTGACTCCACGTTGATCTAAGTCATGCATTGCATTTATTTTTGTTTTTCATTACTAGCTTGAGCGTTGGAGGCGCCTAATTCTGTTTTGCAGGCATCGCCCCAAAGACAGGGGAAATTATAAAGCACTGGTGCAGAAAAATCGATCTCTTTTAAGAATAATCGATTTCTCTTAAGTACATAATCGATTATCAAGTATCAATAATCGGTAATGTTGACACTATATTGTCCCTTTTGATAATTGCGATTTTTGGTAAATCAATTAACAAAGTTATATACTAATGTTTTTTTTGCTAATGTCAAAAGGGGGAAGAATAAGGGCTATGCACTTAATATTTATTGGCATAAATTGAGGGGGAATTCATATGTTGAGGGGGAACTAATTGCATATCTATATACTTGTCTTGGATCGTCATTATGAATTATCTAATATGCATATCCCGATATTGGTTTGCCATTATCAAAAAGGGGGAAATTGTTGAAACACGTTCTCAAGGCACTAAACTAAACGTGTGTTCATATTTGTAGGTTTTGATAAATGACAAACGACGCGCAATTGACATATGACGAGGTCCAATCACAAGCGCGCAATTGACACATAACGAGGTTCAAGCACAAGACGAACAAAGATCATGATCAAGCAAAGAAATAAAGTTATACATGAGTCATTCTTTAATTGTGATCTTGATCCGACAATTAACTCAAGACTTGGCTTCTCTCGTAAAATCATCTTTATCAAATCATGCATATTTAATTTAAAGCAAAATGATTTTCAAACATTTTATTTTAGCCAAAATGATTTTTGAACATGCCTCTCAAATCTGGACAAAGATAATCGATTATGTACTTTATGATAATCGATTATGTTAAGACAATGTGCACCAGATTTACAAAGCTGAACAATAATCGATTATGTACCTTATGATAATCGATTATGCTAAGGCAGTGTACATTAGATTTTTCAAAGCTACAATATAATCGATTATGTACCTTATGATAATCGATTATGTTGAGGCAGTGTCCATCAGATTTTTCAAAGCTATAAAATAATCGATTATGCACATTATGATAATCGATTATGTTGAGGCAGTATCTATCAAATTTTACAAGACTGTAAAATAATCGATTATGTACTTTATGATAATCGATTATGTTAAGACAGTGTTGTCCGAAGTTTTCAAAATATAAAAGATAATCGATTATCCTTATAGCATAATCGATTATGCAAATGACCGTTGCCAAAGTATTTTTAAACTCTGAAAGATAATCGATTATACACAATCTGATAATCGATTATGCTAAGTCAAATCTGCATATGATTTTTTGAACGTTGTCAGGTAATCGATTATACACAATCTGATAATCGATTATGTTAAGTAAAATCTGAATATGATTTTTTGAACGTTGTCAGGTAATCGATTATACGATTTGGATAATCGATTATTCTGCTTAAAATCTAGGATTGATTTTTGAACGATTGGAAAATAATCGATTATGCAAATCAGATAATCGATTATCTTAGCACAAAATCAGCAATTCTTGATTGGCAATTAGGCAACGGTTGTGGGGGTTTTGAACACTATAAATACAACTCAAAATCAGTCTTCTAAGTACAACAACTGATTATTGCTAAAGCTTGCATACTCTCATATTCATCATTTTTTATTCATTTAATAAGTTTTTGAGAGCCAAACTCTTGACGAAAGTTGTTGTGTTCTTGAGCGTATTTATTTTACTCATATCTACTCTTAAAGAGAGTCTTGTCTTGAGTGCTAAGTGTTTGTATACACTTGAAGGGAAGTGTTAATCCCTTGTGGTTGTAAGAAGGAACGTTTTCATTCCTTCGGTTGAAGTCTTGGAGTGTGGTATCTTTGAGCAAAGGTTGTTGAGGCTTGTGTGACTCAAGTTCTCAGTTTGTAACGGTTTGTTAAGCACCCGTAAGCTTAACGAAGTTAGTGGAATCTCGAGAGAGTCTCTCGGGGACTGGACTAGCCACAGGTTGTGGTGAACCAGGATAATTTCGGTGCGTTCGTTCCTTATTATTTACTTACCGCACTTATTTCAATCCTGCAATTTTAGTTCCGCAAGTTTATATTGTTTTTTATTATAACGCTATTCACCCCCCCCCCCCCACTAGCGTTAAGCGTATATTCTAACACTATCAATGGAAAATTTTCAAAGAAGTATTATCCTTGAAGTTGCAACACCCCTTGATACATGAGCCTAAACTGCATGTTCCTACACTCCTGAACCGCATGTGTCTAAATTATGTACGACCCACAAGAAAATTCCACTAGGTTGAAAACCTCGAAAGAGGCGGCCTAAGCAAAATTTAGGACATTAAAAAAACATATAAAAAGAAATCGCCAATTATGAACTACGATATAACTTGATCATCTTCAGCGAGTATGCAAGAAACTTAGAGTTTCATTCTGTGTTAAGTCACATAAGTTCAAAAGATACATAATCCCTCAATCATTGCCCGAATGAAGTGCGATGGAACGTAATACATTCAATTGACACTTGAAAACGAGCTGAGATACCATTCTTCTATTAGATTTTGGATCCCATTTGATTTAAAGGGGGCAAGCCACTATGGTAAATTGGTGTCTTCCGTAAAATAATTAATACTCCCTCCGTTTCAATTTATGTGAACTTATTTTCTTTTTTTGTTCGTGCCAAAAAGAATGACCTCTTTCCTTATTTGGAAATAATTTACCTTTATGCAATGATTTTTAGCCACACAAAATATAAGTGCTTTATTTTATACCACAAGTTCAAAAGTCTTCTCTCTTTTCTTAATCTCCGTGCGTCAAATGAGTATACATAAATTGAAATGGAGGGAGTATCATGTAGGAGGCTGCCAATGATTTGCATTAAAGTTTGAGGGTTCACTATGTCTTCATGTTCTCCAAATCTTTAATTCTTCCGGTCTTCAAGTACGTCCTCAAAGTCTTCAAGTTGAAGTCTTCAAGTTGAGGTCCTCAAACTCGCCGGTATTCAAGTTGAAATAATTAAGCCCTCAAATTATTCAGGTTGAAGCGTCAAAGTCTGTCGAATCTTCAAGTCCATCAAAACATTATGTTTGCAAGTTCTTCGGTCTTCAATTCAAAATATTTAAGCCTCCATGTCTTCAAGTTGGAGTCTTCAAGTCTGTCAGTCTTCAAGTTGAGATCCTCAAACTCGTCGGTATTCAAGTTGAAATATTGAAGCCCTCATGGTCTTCAGGTTGAAGGGTCAAAGTCCGCCAAATCTTCAAGTCCATCAAATCTTCAAGTTTGCCAGTCTTCAAGTTGATGTCATCACGTTCGCCAAGTCTTCGAGCTGAAGTTTTTTAATTTTCCAATCTTAAGGCAGACATGTTATTACATTTGCACCTTAAATTGACCTCTTTATGGATTTGCCCTTGTGCTTCCATGGATTTTTCCTCTATATGATGTTGAGGATTTATGCATCTATTTATTGCCATGAATTTGTACTTCGATATGCCGTATGAACTTTTTTATCCTGAAATGGCCTTCGTTTTTTTAGGAAGGGATGAGTATTCATCCCATGAGAGTAATCTCTCCAATAATCGGATCATTTTGAGAGTAATCTCTCCGATAATCGGGTCATTTTGAGAGTAATCTCTGTGATAGTCGGGCCACATTGAGAGTAATTTCTCCTATAGTCGGGTTATTTTGAGAGTAATCTCTCCGATAGTCGGGCCACATTGAGATTAGTCTCTCCGATAGTCGGATCATTTTGATAGTAATCTCTCCGATTGTCAAGCCATATTGAGAGTAATCTCTCCGATAATCAGATCATCTTGAGAGTAATCTCTCCAATAGTCGGGTCATCTTGAGAGTAATCTCTCTGATAGTCGGGCTACAGTGAGAGTAATCTTTCCAAAATTTGGACGGGGATGAGTACTCATCCCCGACATCCAAAAATTATCTTCATGCATAAATCATCTCGTTAAACAAAAACTCATCCTTCTTGTTTGACCAAAAAAAAAGGAAAGAAAAAGAAAAAAAAGCATGAAAAAGAAGAAAATATTTTACCTTTGCGTCGATATTCTCGAATCATCAAAAATAGACTCGGTAGTAGCTTGCAAACGCTGCAATTGATGTTAGTTAAGAGAAGGCATAGGGGTTTATGTAGTTATCAATCTGTGGGATTAAATATTTGTGGGCGATATGGGATCAGCTATTGAGGCGGCTCCAATAAGTAATTCCCAACATGAACTGGGATGCAGTAATTTGACAACTTCTCGAATAGTAACACACGTATTATATAAATCTAGTAGGAATCTAATTAGGCATTTGAAAGATGTTTGATTCTAAATGGAGCCACGTGCCTTAAATTGCACCACTGTGAAAACAATTTGAGTCCTATATGGAAGTTCTTATCTAAACGTAAGTTCATGCCACTCAAATTCCATTTTCCCGTAAAGCTTGACTAAGGGAATCCATCCAGTACTTGGATTCAAGATTTGTCTATTGAATCTTGAATGCAGCATGTTAAGATGGAAATAAAAATGTGATTCTCCTTGAAAAATAAAAGTCAAAAGGGTGTTAGGCATAATACTTCAATCCTTGTTTATCAATATTTAACAAATGTATCCGACAAGTCACAAAGTAGGAGATATTTATAGGCATATAAAATTTATTAAATTTAAATGTAAAATAATTTGGACTATATTTTACGTTCAAAATATACTAGTCTGAATAAATATTAGGGATTAACTACTTAAGTCCAGTAAATACTGACTCGTCTAGCCCATTTAATTGGGCTACAAGTAATGAGTTCACTTTAATATGCCCAATATATTATCTTCCTAGAGGCCAGTTTGGTATCACGTTTAAAATGACACGACATGCCATGTCAAATGAAAGAGCCAATAGGAGCATGCCACATATAAATATGATAAGGCATGACAAGCCACATTAGCCACATGTGCAAGTGACATGTTCTGGCCAATCAAATGCGGTCATGTCACACTTCAATTTGATTGGACGGAAAGAGTTTGTTCTTATCACAACTTCTCCCTTCCACAACAATAAATTAGTGTTTTCATAATATATAAATGACACCAGAAGTTATAATAAGAAGCAAGAGAGAGCTCATGGATCAAATGCTGCAAATTTCTCTACATTTTTCAAGCTTAAAGCAATCAAGTTCAAGTTCAACAAATCAAGTTCAAGCTCAAGAATGAAGAACAAATCAAGATTCGAGGAGCACGAGTTCAAATCAAAATTCGTGCTAGTGAATTAAAGATCATCGTTCGTGACGACAAATATAGATTCAAGATCAAGATCAATGGCCCTTTAATTCATTTACTATTGGAAAGAAGAATCAGAGGATTCATAGAGATTGTACACTCAATTAGTTGAAATCAAATACTATGATTGTTATAATATTTTTCAGTCTTGATTTTATTTTCTCGATACAATTTATTGTCTACAAATTCTAGCATGCTCAGTGGGACAATTTCTACCTCTCATCTCAAATTTTCAATCACTAAAGTTCAAGAACATTGAAATGGCTTCAAAGAAACTCAACTCCAGTTCAACTTCCACCAAGGCTGCTAATTCCAGGTTCTTTGCTAATGTGGAAAGCATCATCGATATTATGTTTAAAAGTTTTGGACCAGTTATGAGAAGCAAAGCATGCTCGTTATGACAACAAGAACCCTAAGTGTCATTCACATCAACCCCTATTTTCGGATATTCATACTCAAAAGGAGCAAGATCTTTCACAAACACATCCGAAAGAGGAAGCGATGTTTCTGAAAAGATCAAGAAAACTCCTGCTCTGCTTGACTTCTCCGGATCCAAGTACTATGTTGTAAAGGAAGAAGATGATGCTTCGAGTAATGGATCCTACGCACTTATACCACATAGCTTGAGTCAATCGAAAATCAATTTTTTTGACAATCCATGCTATTCACCATTGTCCATGACAATCATGCATGGTGACGAACACTTCATCTGTGAAGGAGCAGTTGGCAAACTTGACAGAAGCAATTGTTGGCTTGAATAATGTGTGCAAAATATAGATGCTAGAATCGACATGCTAACAGATAGGGTGGAGATATTAATGGAAGATGAATCCACCCACGCCCTTGGAAAGCTCCCAGAAGTTCCAAGAGTGATTCTCCCCCCCCCCCCCAAGACAAGTAGCATCCACAAAGGCTATCCCTATCTCGTCTGAAGGGATGATTCCGATCGATCAACTAAAGGAGTTCATCGAAGGAACTATTAAGAACAAGTATGAAGTTGCTGCCAAGTCCTCCCAAACATATGTAAAGCCGTACACTTCAAGGGTCAATATGTTGAAGATGCCTACTAGCTCCAAATTTTCAACTGTTTGATGGTAAATATAATCCAAAGCAACATGTGCCGCACTTTGTTAAGACATACAACAATGCTGGGACTTATGGAGATTACCTCGTCAAGCAGTTTGTCCGCTTGCTGAAGGAAATACTTATATTGGTATACAAACCACGAGGCAGGATATATTGATAGGTGGGATCAACTAGAGCAAGAGTTCCTCAATCGCTTTAATAGCACAAGGCGCACTATGAACTTGGTGGAACTCACAAATATTCATCAACAGAAAGGTAAACAAGTAATCTACTTTATCAATCGTTGGAGGAATGCAAGCCTTAACTGTAAAGACATGCTTAATGAAGCTTCTAGCATAGAGATATACATCCAAGGTATGCATTGGGATTGCGCTAAATCTTCCAAGGTATCAAGACTAACACATTTGAAGAACATGTAAGTATGTCCATGACATGGAAATAAGCCTTCGCTGGAAATGAAAGGTTGCACATTTATGAACCTCGAAAAGGGAACGACAAGATAGAATGCAGAAAGTGGACCAAGTTCGTACCCAAGTCTGAAAGCAAAGAAGCTATGAATGTCAATATATCACCTGTGATGTTCACGATGAAGGTGAGCAAGAAGCAGAGTATGAAATCCACTTCATTTTGAGATAAGCCAAGTGAAAAGTTAAATCTAAAAGAAATGCAATAGAAAAAGTACCTATTTATTAATTCTGATAGCCAGGGTATTTGGGTTCTAGACGAGAATGTGTCACAACTTGAGCAGAAGCTGTTGAAATTCCAAGAAGATCTCGATGAGGTTCGGTAGCTGGCAAGCCTGTCATTTTCCCTTACCACCCCAGATGTCAACTTCCCCAACACTCAATACCCTACACCTCCTCAAAATATCCCAAAACAACAGAACCATCCCACTCCTCACCATTACCTTGCTCTACCAAAGAAATAATATAACAGCTGTCATACCCCAAACAACACTCCATTACTCATCTCAGAACCTCAAAACTCCACTAACGACCATTTTCACACCCATAGACCAGGCTACCATAAAACTCATATCTACGTGGAGAACATTCCACACTCCATCCAACCTATCTCATGCAAACCCGAATCTAATGAAAATGATCTGCTTATCAGGAACTTGGCCGAGGAACTTAAGAAACTGACCGACCAAATTCAGGGCGTTGAGGGAAGCAAAGAAATCGAGGGGCTGAACTATGAGGATCTTTGGATACAACCTAATGTCGAACTTCCTGAGGGGAACAAACCTCCTAAGTTCGAAATATTTGATGGTCCGGGTCATCCGAGGGTCCATCTGAGTATATATTGTGACAAGCTGGTTGGAGTAGGTAAAGATAAAAGTTTTCGCATGAAGTTGTTCATGAGGAGTTTGAAGGGATATGCATTATCTTAGTACATGATCTAAGATCCCAAGAAGTGTTCAAGTAGGGTTGGCATGGAATTTGACTTTATAGACAAGTTCAGGTTTAATACAGAGAACGCACTAGACATGTTCTATATACAGAATTTAAAGAAAAAGTCCACAAAGACATTTCGTATGTATGCTACTCGTTGGAGGTCCAAAGCTGCTAAGTTCAGACCTACCTTGGAAGAGGATAAAATGAATAAGTTATTTGTTCGGGCTCACGACCCGCAATACTATGAACGACTAATGATGATTGAGAACCACAAGTTTTTCGACATTATCAAGTTGGGTGAAAGAATTGAAGAATATATTAAAAGTGGTATGGTTACAAATTTCAAGGCCTCGCAAGCTACAAATAAGGCTTTACAGTCCGGTGCTATGTCCAAAAAAAGGGACGTAGGGGCCGTTATTCTTCCACTGAGGACCAAATCTCCTCTCAAATACCAAACATATTCAATACCTCCACTCACATACCAGCAGACCCCAAATTACCAAGAACCCTCACCCTCATACCAAGCTCTGCCAGCTACTTATCAGTCATCTCCACCTCTTACATATCAACCTACATCACCCAAATACTCCCAACCTGCTCATGTCTGTTAGAAAATACGCTTAACGCTAGAGGGGGGGTGAATAGCGTTATAATAAAAATTAGCATAAACTTGCGAAATTTAAAAATTGCAGGAAGGAAATAAGTGCGATAAGTAAATAAATAAGAACGAACGCACCGATGTATCCTGGTTCACCACAACTCGTGGCTAGTCCAGTCCCCGAGAGACTCTCTCGGGATTTCCACTAACACTGTTAAGCTTACGGGTGCTCAACAAACCTTTACAAACTGAGGACACAAGCCTCAACAACCTTTGCTCGAAGATACAACACTCCAAGACTTCAACCAAAGGAAACACAAGTTCCTTCTTACAGTACAAGCGACTAACACTTCCCTTCAAGTGTAAAAAACACTTAGCACTCACTTAAACAAGACTCTCTTAATAGAGTAGGTATGAGTAAACAGATACGCTCAAGAACGCAACAACTTTCGTCAAGAATTTTGGCTCTCAAAACTTATGTAATGAATAGAAAGTGATGAACAATAGAGTATGCAAGCTATAGCAATAATATGATCAGTTGTTGTATTTAGAAGACTGATTTGAAGCTGTATTTATAGTTGCAAAACCATGCATTACCGTTCCCTAATTGCCAATTAAGAATTGCTGATTTTACTCAGTGACAATCGATTGTTTGCCAATCGTTCCAAAAATCATTCCCAGATTTTACGCTTAACAATCAATTATCTAAGATCAATAATCGATTACTGGCAACGTTCAAAAAATCATTTCCAGATTTTACTTAAAACAATCGATTGTCAGAAATCTACAATCGATTACTTGGCAACGTTCAAAAAATCTTATTCAGATTTTATTTAAAATAATCGATTACCTGACGGTTATTGAAAATATTTTGGCAACGGTCAATTACACAATCGATTATGCTATGAGAACAATCGATTATATATCAGTCTTTGAAAAATCAATTAGACACTGCCTTAATGCACTCGATTGTCAAAGGTACACAATCGATTATTTTATGACTTTGAAAATGTTTGATAGACACTGCCACAACACAATCGATTGTCATAAGTTCACAATCGATTATTTTGTAGCTTTGAAAAACTTTGATGTACACTGCCTCAACACAATCGATTGTCATAAGGTTCACAATCGATTGTCATGCAGATTTGAAAAATCTGATGCACACTGCCTTAACACAATCAATTGTCATAAGTTCACAATCGATTGTAATGCAGCTGACTTAACATAATCGATTATCATAAGTACATAATCAATTATCTTAGTCCAGATTTTAGAGGCATGTTTAAAAATCATTTTGACTAGAGTAAATATGCATGATTTAAAATCATTTTGCTTTAAATTAAATATGCATGATTTGATAAAAATGTTTTTACGAGAGAAGCCAAGTCTTGAGTCAAGTTATCGGATCAAGATCACAATTAAAGAACGACTCATGTATAACTTTATATCTTTGCTTGATCTTGGTCTTGTGCTTGAATCTCGTTATATATCAATTGCGCGCTTGTGCTTGGACCTCGTCATATGTCCATTGCGCATAGTTTGTCATTCATCAAAACCTACAAATATGAACACACGTTTTAGTATAGTGCCTTGAGAACGTGTTTCAACAATTTACCCCTTTTTGATAATGGCAAACTTTAGTTGGGATATGCATATTTGATAATTCATAATGACGATCCAAGACAAGTATAGATATGCAACAAGTATATAGATATGCAATTGGTTCCCCCTCAACATATGAATTCCCCCTCAATTTATGCCAATAAATATTAAGTGCATAGCCCCTTATTCTTCCCCCTTTTGCCATTAGCAAAAAAAATGCCAATAAGTAAATAACTTGTTTATTTATTAATCAAAAATACGAATACAAAAGAAAGACAATAAAACATAGAACAATAAGCGAAATAAAGAAATTATTCATCATCATTTCCCGCCTCGTCATTCGGCACTGCTTCATAGGGAACAAGTCCAGCATATGGATAGTGAATATGATCAAAATATCCATGGATCTCATAAGTCAATCTATTGACGGAGGTGGACAAAGAAGCAAGTTGGTCGGAAATAGTTTGGAGTGTAGAAGTTTGAGGCTGACGCGTTTGACGAGTTAGAGGAGGGGCAGGAGCTGCATGTTCGCCGTCATGGGGAAAGGAGGATTCGGAAATTTCCCATTTCTTGGTGCTCTTTTTGAGCGGACCGATAGAGGTGTTGAACCCGGAGGCTTCAAGAAAATTCATAATAAGGAGGGCATAGGGAAGTGGTCTATCGTCCCCGATGGCATCAAGCATGTGAATTTTGACGAACTTACACCAATTGATGTGAGCTCCGGTTATAATGGCATGCATGAGCTTTGCGTCCTCTTGGGAGAGAGTGGTATGGTTATGTTTGCGAGGCTTGAGGACTCGAGTTATGAAATAGAAAATCAAACAATATTCGGGGAGCATTCCTGTAATGGTAGGACGTCGAGTAGATAGATTAGGATCATAAGCTCCAAGTCCTATTTGGTTTAGGAGAATTTTCTCATCAAATAAGGCGCCGGCTTCTCTAATTTAGCGAAAAATGTTTTCCCCACTTCGAGGAAGATGAGCAATAGAATGCAAGTTTTCATTGGATAAAATAATTTGAACGCGATTAATGTTTGACACAAGCTTATCGTCGTCTTCATGAAGATTTGAGTAGAATGGTTGAATCAATGGAGGATTAATATAAGGATAGGTAAGATATAAGAAGTCAAGAAGTTGACCTTCCTTAAGTATGTTTGCAGCGGGGGCGCATGATTCAAGATATTTACTTGTGGAAAAGCGAGGAGGAAGGATGTCACGCTTTTCGAATTTTGTTAAGACTCTAGTTAACTCGGTTTCAGAATTGAATTGTAAAATAGACCCATCTTAGTAAGTGAAATTTGGAGGAGGAGGAGCAGCTGAAGAAGATGCACCATGTCTACCTGAACGGGAATTTTTAGTGTGTCTGCCCGACATTTTGAATAAGTAGAAATGGCCTTTGTAAGAACCTTGAAAGATTTTTGAAATTTTGGGAGCTAAGATTGATGCTTGAGTAAAGAAATTGAAGGCATATGGTACCTATTTATAATGAGGAAGATGGCATTTCATTTATGGTGAAAATATGCAGAAATTTATGAGCTAAAACGGTCAGAAACGGTAAGAAAAATTTTCACTGACCATTACACAATCGATTGTGGAATTGAAACAATCGATTGTTATGGAGTTTTGACTTGAACTCGGAACTGACAAAAATAGATTGTGGGAATCTGGCAGGACCCAAACGGTAACAAATATTTGAATTACTGATAAAAAATAATCGATTGTTGAATTATGGTAATCGATTGTTGTGACAGAGTGTGCACAGTGATTTTCTGACTCGGAAAATAATCGATTATATTTTTGAAACAATCGATTGTTTTAGGAAAGCAGTACTGAATGGCCTAGACGGTAATCGATTATACAGAAAAAAATCGAATATAAAAAAAAACTGCATAATAAGCATAAAATGTAAATAGTCGATTAGTGATACATGCTAATCGATTGTCCGCACAGTAAACATGAGACATAAGAAAAAATAATCGGTTATTTGCTGTAACAATCGATTGTTCTATGCCATTGCTATATAATTCCCCCTACCTTTAGGGCGATACCTGCAAAAGAAAATTAGACGTCTCCGACGCTCAAGTTAGTAATTTGTAAAGAAATAATGACTTAGATCAATGTGGCCAAGTGAGAACGTGATCTCTTAAGAAGTGTGTCCTAAGGTGTTCTTAAGAGTGTTTCGGGTACTTACCTTTTCTCCAACGTTGCCAATTACCTGTTCGAGAGGGTGATCTTTGATTGTCCTACATTCGTTAGGCATTTTCGTTTCTTTCTCCAATTGTGGCGCTTCCTCCGATAATTGTTCCAAGATTTCATCTTGAATTTCCTTAGAAGTTTCCTCTTGTACTTTGTCTTGAGGACTTATTGAGTTTAAGATACCTGCAGGATCAGAACCAGAATCCTTTCTCGCCAAGCGAGCATTATTTTCGGAAAACTCAATATGAGGGGATTCCTCCACAGTTCCGGTTCTATTATTGAATACCCTATATGCTTTGCTACGTGAGGAATAACCAATAAAAATTCCTTCATCGGATTTGGCATCAAATTTTCCCAATTGATCTTTTCCATTGTTATGAATAAAGCATTTACAACCGAATACTCTAAAATGGGAGATATTTGGTTTCCTTCCCTTGTAGAGTTCATAAGGGGTTTTCATGAGTATTGGCCTTATGACTACTCTATTCAAAACGTAGCATGCGGTACTCACGGCATCCGCCCAAAAATGTTTGGGAATCTTAGCCTCATCGAGCATGGTTCTAGCCATCTCTTCGAGACACCTATTTTTCCTTTCCACCACCCCATTTTGGTGTGGTGTTCGTGGAGCGGAGAAGGTGTGCTCGATACCGAGTTCGTCACAAAAGTCCACAAAGAGATTGTGATCAAACTCTCCCCCATGATCACTTCTTATTGAAGTGACGGTTGTGTCCTTTTCGCTTTGAACACGTTTAAGAAAATATTTGAAATTATGAAAAGCTTCACTTTTATGAGCAAGAAATAGAGTCCATGTAAATCTAGAATAATCATCAACAATAACAAAAGCATAACGATTTCTACCAAGACTTTCAATGAGAGATGGTCCAAATAAGTCCATGTGAAGTAATTGCAAAGGTCTAGTAGTTGAAACAATATTTTTCGATTTAAAAGATGCTTTTGTTTGCTTCCCTTTTTGACAAGAATCACAAATAGAGTCTTTTTCAAATTTCAAGTTTGGAAGACCAATAACTAAATTTTGTGAAACCAATTTGTTCAAAAGATGCATGTTGATGTGAGCTACTTTACGGTGCCATAACCACGTATCATCTTCTTTTCTCATAAGACAATCTACATATTCAGATGAAGAATTTTCGAGATCAACCATATAGATATTATCCATTCTAAATCCACGAAGAATAATTTTAAAATCGCTACGACGAAAAACTAAGCATTCATTTGAATCAAATAAAACAAGATTTCCCTTGTCACATAATTGACTTATGCTCAAGAGATTATGTTTTAGACCCTTAACTAGCAATATATGCTAATGGAAGAGGAGTCATCCTTACCGACCGATCCAATGCCGATAATTTTTCCTTTGTTGTTATCACCAAAAATAACGCTTCCTCCTTCCTTGTGTTCTAGTTGAAGGAACTTGGATTCGTCTCCAGTCATGTGCTTGGAGCATCCACTATCAAGGTACCAAAGTACACTTGACCCCTTCAAACACACCTACAAAACAGATTAATGAGTTTTAGGTACCCATGCCATTTTGGGTCCTTGGGGGTTAGGCAAATCATAGTGATGTGATTGAGTGTTATGTCTATGTCGTGTAAAACAAGCAGGAGCAATATGTCCAATTCGTCTACAATAATGACAAACAACATTAGGATTATGCATTCGTCTAGGTTGATAGTAATTGGACGGACGAAATTCATTTACTCTATTCTTGACAATATGACTATTGCGCAATTCATGAAAATCATTTCTCCTACTATTTGTTCTAGGATATACAGCATTTCTAGGATAGTTGTTTCTAGGTTGAAAGCCATTTCTAGGTGTTCTACAAGGTTCAAAATTCCTTTTAGTGTTTGGCCTAGAGTATGCATTATTTCTAGAATGATTATTTCTAGGTTGCGATTGTTGAAAGCCATTTCTAGGTTTGTTATATCAAGGATGAGCGTTTGTTTTATTAATCCTAGGTTGAGCCTTAGGTTGTTGGGGGTTGGCTTCAACCTTTTCTTTAGGCTCATTCTCAAAGCCTATGCCATGCTTGGTCGACTTCAAATTAACAAGAACTTCATTCAAATTTTTATGAGAAGAACTAAACTTATCTAGGGTACCCTTAAGTCTTTCTACCTCATTTTTGAGATGCATGCAAGAAGTACAATTTTTACTAGAGCTCTCGGGTTTGTCGGCGCTTCTCTTGCCGAAAAATTTGTTTTCTTCTTTCAACTTCTCATTTTCCAAAATCAGTTTTTCCAAATCCTTTTCTTTCAAAGAGAGTTGTTTATCAAAAACTTTTTCTTTTAAAGAAGCATTTTCTTTTATGCTTTTAACAGTTTTGGAAGCTTTAATAAATTCACTATACAACTCATCAAAAGCATTTTGCATTTCCTCAAGAGAATAGAAATTTTTGGAAGAAATTTGACATACCTCTTCTTGATTGTTTTCGTGAGCCATGAGACAAAGATTTGCGGCTTCGTCTTCTTCTTCCTCACTCGACTCGTCACTGGAGTCGCCTCCCCAAGATATGTATGCTCGTTGTTTCTTGAAGGGTTTCTTCTCCTTTTTGGCATTTGGCAATTTGATTTAATGTGCCCGGTTTCTCCACACTCATAGCACTTTATTTGATCTCCTTGATTTTTGCCTTTTCGTTCATTCTCTTTTCGCATGAACTTTTGAAATCTCTTAATAACGAGTCCGAACTCGTTGTCTCCGTCCTCATCATTTTGAGGTTGGCTTGTGCTTTCCTTGAGAGCGATGTTTTGTTTCCTTTGATCATCAACAAGAGGGTTAAGTATAGTAGATTCATAAGTTTTAATATTACCTCTTAATCCGTCGATGGTGACATTTGAAACGCCAATATATTCTTGAATCGCGTAGGCCTTGGATCGCCATGCCGGAGTGAGACTTCGGAGAATTAAAGAACGACTCATGTATAACTTTATATCTTTGCTTGATCTTGGTCTTGTGCTTGAATCTCGTTATATATCAATTGCGCGCTTGTGCTTGGACCTCGTCATATGTCCATTGCGCATAGTTTGTCTTTCATCAAAACCTACAAATATGAACACACGTTTTAGTATAGTGCCTTGAGAACGTGTTTCAACAATGTTTACAAACCTATAATGCTCAACCATACCATTATCAATCACCTCATGCACGCTAAAATTTTCCTAGACCCCGGCCTAATTTTGATTGCGGACTTAAAAACAATATACAACCATCGCTGAACCCATCCACAAGTTGTATGAGAGACTCTAAAATGCTGGTTATGTCACCTCATCCCTATTGTGACCCCTGAGAATCCTTCTTAGTGGGTTAATCCAAACACATCTTGTTCATACCACTCCGGCATGAAAGGGCACATCATCGATGAATGCTGCTACTTGAAAGACAAGATATAGTCCTTGATTGATAACAAGATTATTGTGGCAAAGAAGCTCGCTCTAAATATATGCAACAGCCCTCTGCCAGACCATAAGGGTGACGGTATCCATATGATTGAAATAGAAGATGACTCGAATCCCGAGAGATCAGTCAAGTTGATCGTAGAAGGTCATGACCCAAAGAAACCAACAATTACTCTCAATACAATCATAGTCCAAATTTAACAATCTAAGCATGATGAGGTGAATATATCTGCACCTCTTGAGTTTCAAACTGTGCCATCCTCAAAGATACCAACATCGACTGAGGCTGAATTCGTGTGCCCAACAACTCCATTTGAGGTTTGCGATCTTGCCACCCAAGGCACATGGTCCACTCGAAGTAAGGATAGCGGCACCAATACTAGTGGCAATTCAACCATGACACCATTTTACACAAATGTCGTACCCTGGGACTACATAGCTGAGGCAAGAAGGAAAGGCAAGGTCAGGATTGAAGAAACTGTCGCGGTACAGTGTATGATAAGAACTGGTAGAGTCTATATCCCTGAACATCTAGTGAACATCTAGCAAAATCAAGAAAACAGGCCTCCAATAGGCTGCCCTTCATTGAGACAGGTCCAGACAACCTTTGGAGAAAGATATAGGAAAATGAATATTCAGTCATCGACTAGTTAAACAAGACGCCAACACAAATTTCCATTCTCTCTTTGCTGCAAAATTCTGAGGCACACATGAATGCGCTATTAAAGGTGCTAAGTGAAGCATATGTACCAAGTAACATCACTGGCAGGGAAATGGCTAACATGGTAGGACAAGTGGTGGAAAGCTATAAGATTACCTTTCATAAGGACGAACTGCCACCTTAAGGGTTGGGGCACAATAAGGCATAATGTATCACTGTGCAATGTGAAGATTATTTCATGACTGATCGATGGAGGTTCTAGTCGTAGCATCTGTCCAATGGTGAAATTCAAGAAGTTAGGTAAAGGGCTACATGAGATCAAATATGGAGAAATCACTGTGAAATCCTTCAATGGTTCTCAGAGGTCCACCATTGGTGATATTATTCTATGCTTGCAGATGGGACCAACCTAGTTCGAGGTCGATTTTGCAGGTGATAGATGTGCCAGCGTCCTAGAACTTGCTGCTGGGACGACCATGTATTTATGTCGTTTGGGCCACAGCATCAATGCTGCAACAGGCAGTAAAATTAGAGTGGAATCTCCAGGAAGTAATCATTCATGGTGATGCTAGAAATCCTATATACAGTCGCCAGACCATTCCGGCAATCCAGGGAAGAAGAAAACTAGGTGGAGAAACTTACCACCACATCGAATGGATCAATGCTATCAACAATGACAAATGGAGGGACAGAAAAATCGAGAGTATACTGAATTGGAGTGGGTACGAACCTGGAAATGGGCTCGGCAAGAACCTCCAAGGAATCTCTAAGCCCATAAAACTCAAGAAACCTGGAACTACCTTCGGTTTGGGATATGAATACACCTGGGAAAAATTCAATAACTGGTCGCCACCATGGCGTGGTCCTTCTTATCAACAAGAGCAGCCAATACCGCATATGGAGCAAAGTTTCCAACAGGCTGACATTATTTATGGGTCGGATGAAGAAGAAGCACTGTTAGCAGTAAAGAACTTGTTTTTGGAGGACAATATATGGGTTGTGTTATTCTCAAAGAGGAGGGAGAGGAATGCCCTTTTATACAGGCTGTAAGCAGAGGGACACATCTCAAGAATTGGACCATCAAGATAACCAAAGCCCGCAATACGATGTTCAATGTTCAAAGCAGTTATTCAACTTATCAAAAGCATTTTCGATTTTTCTTATGAATTAATGTTATTGCTATCGTTTTATTTCCTTGCTTTACCAATACAACAGTACTCTTACTTGTCTCGATGAACCAATAATTGTGACTTGCAATGGGACAACGCAACAAAAGGACATTGATTCAGAGGAAGATGACATACCTGATGAGATTGTCAAAGAAGTTGAGAACTTTGAGAATAGACCTAAGTCCAACCGGTAAAGCAGAAGCTCAGAAAGTTTAAGCCTGATATGAGTTTGAAAATCAAAGAGAAAGTCAACACGCATATCAAAGCTAAGGTTCTTAGGGTAGTTGAATACCCTAAATGGCTAGCCGACATTGTGTTAGTGCCAAAGAAGTATGGTCTTTGTCGACTACCAGGATCTCAACTGAGCCAGTCCGAAAGTCGAATTCCCATTGCCATAAATATACATCCTAATTGACAATTGCACCAAGCATGAGCTACAACCATTCATCGATTGTTTCGCCGATTATCATTAGATATGGATGGATGAGAAAGATACTAAGAAAATAGCTTTCATTATGATGTTGGGAGTGTACTGCTACAAGATGATGCCATTCGGGCTTGAAGAATGCTTGGGCCACCTACATGAGGGCCATGACTACCATTTTGCATAATATGATACACAAGAAGATAGATGTATATGTGTACGACGTTATTATCAAATCCAAAAATGCCACTAATCACTTCGAAGATCTGAGGAAGTTCTTCAATAAATTGCGGAGGTACAACCTAAAATTAAATCCCATAAAATGTGCATTTGGGGTTCCTGCTAGGATATTGCTTGGGTTTATTGTGATCTACCAAGGAATTGAACTGGATCCATCAATATTCAAAGCCATTCAGGAACTACCACCGCCAAAGAACAAGAAGGATGTGATGATTTCTTGGGAAGGCTTAACTACATCAGCCGATTCATAGCACAGTGTGCAGTTATCTGTGAACCAATCTTTATGATGTTGAAGAACGATGCCGCTACCAAATGGACCGAGGACTACCAATGGTCCTTCAACAAAATCAAATAGTACCTATCTACACCACAAGTCTTAGTCCCACCCGAGCCAGGTAGACCCTTACTACTCTACCTTGCAGTGTTGGATGGAGCTTTCGACTGCATTATTGGGCAGCATAATGAAATTGGGAGGAAAGAACAAGCCATTTATCCTCTCAATAAGAAGTAAAAACGTATGAGGCAGAGTATTCTCTAGTGGAACACACCTGTTGCGCTTTGACTTGGGTAGCGCAGTAGCTGAGGCATTACTTATGTGACTATACTACATACATCATATCGAGAATGGATCCCATAAAGTATATCTTTTAGAATCCCATGCCCACCAGCAAACTAGCCAAGTGGTAAATCCTGTTGGGCAAGTTCGTCATTGTTTACGTAACTCATAAACAGTCAAGGGAAAGGAACTGGAAGACAACATCGTTGAAAACCCAGTGGATAGAGGATATAAACCCCTGAAAACACATTTTCCTGATGAAGAGGTATAGTTCATAGGATAAGAAATTGCAGAATCCTGTGACGATTAGAGAATAATCTTTGATGGAGCGGCAAACTTCAAAAAAGTTAGCATATGAGCAATTGTAGTATCAAAACCTGGTCAGCATTATCCGGTGTCTGCCAAACTCCGGTTGTCCTGTATCAACAATATGGCAGATTATGAAGCATGCATCTTAGGACTCAAAATGACCATTGACATGGATGTTCAAGAGCTTCTAGTGATTGGAGATTCAGGATTACTTTTACATCAGGTATGAGAGGAATGGGCAATGAAAAAATCCAAGATACACCTGTATCTGCATCATCCACAAGAATTAAGAAATTCATGAAAATAAATTCCAGCATGTTCCCAAAGTATAGAATGAGTTTGATGATGCATTGGCTACACTATCATCTATGATACAATATCTAGATAAGAATTTAATTGATCCCACTCCAGTGAAAATCCATGATCAGCCAGCTTACTACGCCTATGTTGAAGAGGAAGCAGACGGAAAGCCTTAGTTTCATTATATCAAGGAATATTTGGAAAAAGGAGAGTACTTAGAGCTTGCAAATCCTACTAAAAAACGCACACTTCGGAGATTGTCCAACAATTTCTTTCAAAGTGGAGGAATCCTCTATAAGAGGACTCCTGATTGGAGACTATTAAGATGTGCCGACGCAAAAGAAACATCAAAGCTACTAGAGGAAATTCATGTTGGGACCTGTGATCCTCATATGAATGGTTTTGTCTTAGCAAAGAAGATACTCCTTGCTGGTTACTTTTGGATCACTATGGAAACAGACTGCATTATGTATGTTGGGAAATGCCACCACGGTCAGATACATGTAGACATGATAAAGGTACCTCGAAACGAGTTCAATGCAACAAGCTCACCGCGCCTAGGGGATGTATGTTATTGGGCCAATCAAGCCTGCTGCTTCCAACAGACATAGGTTTTTCCTGGTAGCCATCGACTATTTAACTAAATGGGTCGAATCAGTATCATGCGAACTGGTGACTAAGAAAGTCATAGTAGACTTTGTCTGCGACCACATTGTTTGTCCACTAGGAATTCTAGAATCAATCTTTACTTATAATGGTTTCAACCTCAATAGCGACTTGATGAAAGCTATGTGTGAAACTTTTAAATCTGACACAAAAATTCCACAGCCTACAGGCCTCAAATGAATGGAGCTGTAGAGGCCCCAACAAGAATATTAAGAAGATATTGAGACAAACGATAAAGAAGCACAAGTGGTGGCACGAGAAATTATCATTTTCTCTACAGGGGTATCGCACCACAGTCCGCACATCGACTGGGGAAACCCCATATATGGTGGTTTATTGTACAAAGGTTGTCATTCCTGCTGAGGTAGAAATTCCTTTCCTAAGAATCATCCAAGAAGCTGAGCTCGATGATGCAGAGTGGGTAAAAAGGCATTATGAGTAGCTAGACCTTATAGATGGAAAGAGAATGAATGTAGTTTGCCATGGTCAACTCTATCAGAACAGGATTTCCAGAGCGTTCAATGAAAGAGTAAAGCCAAGAAAGTTCACACTGGGACAACTGCTGTTAAAGAAATTCTTTCCACATTAAGATGAAGCTAAAATGAAGTTTTCTCCCAACTGGCAGGGTCCATTCATGGTTGTCCGGGCTTTGACAGGATGAGCCCTCATACTTGCACAAATGGACGAAGAAGCCTGGTCAAAGTCGATCAATTCAGATGCCGTCAAACATTACTATGTGTAATCTTTATGCTTTCCTTATATGATATAAATTGAACTACGCTGACCTGATTCCCGTTTAAGAGGGGATACGTAGGCAGACCTATGGGTTCGGTCACAATTCAATAAAAATTTCATTTCCCCTGTAATTGGAAACTAGGGCAGAATTTTGAGGAGGACCCTTAAAATTCCAAAGTAATTACAGCCGATTGTCGTGCGAGAAACAGTCAGAAATGCCAACCCATCAGACTACAGTGGAATTTTGAGGACCCTCAAAATTCTGTAGCAGGAGAGGTTGCAATGTCCTAAACTACGTCAAAATCGTCGGTTCATTTGAAAGCTATTTTTTAATTATGCATTTATGTAATACTTTTACAAAATCATGCAGATTTATTACTGAAAACTCTTTAGTAACATTACCCCAATGATACAGACGGTATTACCAGATCAAATCCGAACGGGTCAAGCAAAGCCAGCGGGGTACCAACTAACCTTCCCCTTACAAAACTCATGATTTTTCTTTGGATGCATGCACTAGGATTGCGAAATCATTACACATGTACGCCCATGGAACAAATATTGTTCAAGAATATCACTCTCTGAATCATTGCACTTGCCAACATTTGCTATCATCATACATCAGTGATGTCCCGTATGTCACAATGCTCCCAGTAATCACAACGTCGCAATCTGCTATCAACTAAGAAAAATATACTGTCATTTGTTATTTTATTTCTTGCATAAAGCTACCATTCTTCCTCCTGATAATAAACGATGTCTCCATTTGCATTTGCATTGCATAAGGCTACTATTCTGCCTTCCAATTGCATAAGGCTACTATTCTGCCTTCCGAGACTAAACACTGTCTCCATATATATTTGCATTGCATAATGCTATTGCTCTGCCTTCCAATTTGCATAAGGCTATCATTCTGCCTTTCGAGACTAAGCGTTGTCTCCATCTGCATTTGCATTACATAAGGCTACTACTCTTCTTTCCAAATTGCATAAGGCTGCCATTCTTCCTTCTAAGACTAAACGTCGTCTCCATCTGCATTCTTGCATAAGGCTACTATCATGCCTTCCAATTTGCATAAGGCTCATCTTATGACTCAAAATGACCATTGACGTGGATGTTCTAGAGCTTATAGTGATTGGAGATTCAAAATTACTTCTACATCAGGTACGAGAGGAATGGGAAACGAAAAACTCCAAGATACTCTCGTATCTGCATCATGTACATGAATTATGAATAAGGTTCATGAAAATGAATTCCAACATGTTCCCAATGTCTAGAATGAGTCCGCCGATGCATTGGCTACCCTATCATCTATGATACAACATCAAGATAAGAATTTAATTGATCCCATTCTGGTATAAATCCATGATCAACCAGCTTAGTACGCCTATGTTGAAGAGGAAGCGGATGGAAAGCCTCAGTTTCATGATATCAAGGAATATTTGACAAAGGGAGAGTAGTTAGAGCCTGCAAATCCTACTCAGAAACGCACACTTTGGAGATTGTCCAACAATTTATTTCAAAGCAAAGGAATCTTGTGTAAGAGGACCCCTGATTGGGGACTATTAAGATGTGTCGACGCAAAGAAAACATCAAAGCTGCTAGATGAAATTCATGTTGGGACCTGCGGTCCTCATATGAATGGGTTTGTCTTAGCAAAGAAGATACTCCTTGCTGGTTACTTTTGGATAACTATGGAAACGGACGGCATTCAGTATGTTCGGAAATGCCACCACGGTCAGATACATGTAGACATGATAAAGGTACCCCGAAATGAGTTCAATGCAACAAGCTCACCGCGCCTAGGGGATGTATGTTATTGGGCCAATAAAGCATGCTGCTTCCAAAAGACATAGGTTTATCCTGGTAGCCATCGACTATTTCACCAAATGGGTCAAAGCAGTATCATACAAACTAGTGACTAAGAAAGTCATGGCAGACTTTGTCCGCGACCATGTTGTTTGTCGATTCAGAATTTTAGAATCAATTATTACTGATAATGGCTCAAACATCAATAGCGACTTGATGAAAGCTATATGTGAAATTTTCAAGATAAGACACAAAAACTCCACAGCCTACAGGCCTCAAATGAATGGAGCTGTAGAGGCCGCCAAGACAAATACTAAGAAGATATTGAGACAAATAATAAGGAAGCACAAGCGGTGGCATGACAAATTATCAGTTTCTCTACAGGGGTATCACACCACAGTCCGCACATCGACTGGGGAAACCCCCTATATGCTGGTTTATGGTACAAAGGCTATCAATCTCGCTGAGGTAGAAATTCCTTTCCTAAGGATCATACAAGAAGATGAGCTCGGTGATGCAGAGTGGGTAAAAAGTCATTATGGGTAGCTAGACGTTATAGACGGAAAGATAATGAATGTAGTTTGCCATGGTCAACTCTATCAGGATGTCCAGAGTATTCAATAAAAGAGTAAATCCAAGACAGTTCACATCGGGACAACAGGTGTTAAAGAAAATTTATCCACATTAAGATGAAGCCAAAGGGAAGTTCTCTCCCAACTGGCAGGGTCATTACATGGTTCACAGGGTTTTGGCAGGATGAGCCCTCATACTTGCAATAATTGATGGAGAATGCTGGTTAAAGTCGATTGATTCAGATGCAGTCAAACGTTACTACGTGTAGTCTTTACGCTTTCCTTATATGATGTAAATTGAACAACGCCTGACCCGATTCCCGTTTAAAAGGGGAAACCTAGGCAGCCCTATGAGTTTGGTCACAATTAAATAAAAATTTTGTTTCCCCTACAATTGGAAACTAGGGCAGAATTTTGAGGAGGACCCTTCAAATTCAAAAGTAATTCAGCCGATTGTCGTGCGAGCAACAATCAGAAATGCCAACCCATCAAATTGCGGCAGAATTTTGAGGATTCAATGTCCTAAACTACATCAAAGTCGTTGGTTCATTTGAAAGAAATTTTTTTAATTATGCATTTATGTATTACTTTTACAAAATCATGCAGATTTATTACTGAAACTGCTTTAGTAACACTCCCCCAATGATACACACGGTATTACCAGATCAAATCTGAACGAGTCAAGCAAAGCCATCGGGGATACGAACTAACCTTCCCCTTACAAAACACACAATTTTTCTTTGGTTGCAGGCACTAGGATTGCGAAATCATTACACATTTTGTACGCCCATGGAACACACATTGTTCAAGAATATGACTCTCTAAATCATTGCACTTGCCAACATTTGCTATCAGCATACATCAGTGATGTCCCGTATGTCACAATGCTCCCAGTAATCACAACTCGCAATCTGCTATCAACTAAGAAAAATCTACTGTCATTTGTTATTTATTTCTTGCATAAGGCTACCATTCTGCCTTCTGAGAATAAACGTTGTCTCCATTTGTATTTTCCTTGCATAGGGCTACTATTCTGCCTTCCAATTTGCATAAGGCTACCATTCTGCCTTCCGAGACTAAACCTTGTCTCCATCTACATTTGCATTTCATAAGGCTATTGCTCTACCTTTCAACTTGCATAAGGCTATGATTCTACCATTCGAGACTAAACGTTGTCTCCATCTGCATTGCATTACATAAGGCTACTACTCTACCTTCCAATTTGCATAAGGCTACCTTTCTTCCTTCAGAGACAAAACGCCGTCTCCATCTGCATTCTTGCAGACGGATACTATCCTGCCTCCAATTTGCATAAGGCTACCTTTCTACCTTTCGAGGTTAAGCTCTACAATTAGAATCTTTGCCTTCCGAAGCTAAGCTCTACCTCCAATTTTCTTTGAAGCTAAGTGCCATCCCAAGCACTATTTATTTCGCTTTTCTTACGGGCTATGCTCTGCCCTTCAATTCGCAAGACTAAGTTCTGTCTTGTCCGCACCATTCTACTGCACCTTTCATGGGCTGAAATATTGCCAACTCATCCAAAGGCACCATCTTTATGCCCCGAGAACACCTTGTCATGGCCTGAGGATCTCTTTCAATATTTTGCATATCATTATTCGAAGGCTTCATGGTTCGGAGGCACCATCCTCATAGCCCGAGAACATCATTTCATGGCCTACGAATCCTTTATCATACGCTGCATGGCCCAGGACACCATGGCCTAAGGACATGATCCTCATCGTCCGAACACAGAATTCATGGTCCAATGAGAATTTGCATCATGTTTATATTTACGCACAATATATGCTCGTATTGCTTATTTAAGGTAAGACGGCGAGCAACCACAACCCGACAAGAGCCATCCCGCTCCAGTGCTCAAAGCCATATCAAACCTAAACATTTTCGTAAATTGTCCACTCACCCAACCCTAGATATTGCATCCATTTTTGAAGTGTCTTCATCGGTATACTCCGTTGGTGGATCCCGAGCTATATATGGCCTGATTTCTATAAAACCAGGGATATGTAGGAAGATCAAAAGCCAGGGTGTGGCCAAACCTCTTCAACCCATTTTGCTAGGTCAAAATTGGCCATCATATCTTTACCCGATAACTCTTTCATCCTTCCCGTTTAGACAAGGGCAACTGTTGATACCCAATTTTTCTCAATATGTAACATATATATGCATATATAAGCATGTCCATGTGCTTTATTATTTTTCTCATAACTCTAAAGGTTTAAACTGATTTATTTTTTTCCTTTTATCCATAAAATCACCAATAGTTATTTTCAAAATTGTTATTTTGATGATTCTTCTATTGTATTTTTATATTATGCCAAAATATGGCTAAATTAATTTTTACATATTTTTAATATTTTATTTTGTATTTTTAATGTTAAATTGCACATAATTGCAATATTAGCCATTTGAAGGTTTAATTGTGTTTTATACGCATAAAATTGGATCCTGTATTTTTAAATTGTTAATTATATATTATAAAAAATTTTATCCGTTAAATTTATTTTTCATAAACTATTTACTATTTTTTATAAATTAAAAAGTGAAAACTGGCTATTTAAATAGCTACCCATTTGTATTTCAATTATAGCCATAATGAAACCCTAAATTTTCAGCCCAATTTTAATTTAAAACCGATCCACACCTTTTTAAATCATACCCAAACCTAGATCCCCATCTACTCTCTCTAATCTCAACCACTGATCTCATAAATCAACGGTCAACGTTGCCCCTTACCAAATTAAACCCAAACGACCGCTAACCTAATTCATTTCTTGCCAACCCGCTGCCCTTGAATCCCCTTTCGTGTCCAATTCTCTCTTCAACCCCACTCAGAACCTAGCCACTGTAACCCAAACTAACCCTAATCCCCTTCGATCCTTACCCAATCCATGGACTTCCATGGATGTTTGCGACGTGTACTTGTCTCCTACGTCTCCTTGTGGCCAGATTTTATGATTTTGTGGAAAGATCTCGAAGAGATCTCGTCCCGACCTTGCTCAAACTTCTATCCATGGTCTTTCTGGCCATCCATGGCCTTTCGAGTCAGATTCGTAGCTTTTCCGGCTATATCGATAACTTTATGAAGTTTTCTCACTTTTTCTAGGTTTTACGAAACCCTAACTTCAAAGCCTTTCCGATTTTCTTTTAGATCTGTCTTATATCTGTGCATGTTGTGAACCTCTTAGTGTTTTTCTCAATGGTGTTTCGATTTTTTCAAAGTGACTCTGCATCTTCATGATTAGGATTTTCTTAACCACTTTTATAGAACTTCTCCTCTTATTTTTAGTATTGTCTTATGATTTTACTATCTTTAAATGGTTAGTTTATGTTTTCTTCTACCTCATTCATCGTGTTGGTAACCCTAAGCATTTTTAGTTTAATTCAAGATTCTTGAACTGTCTTTGTTTATTTTGTATAATGTCTTTTTCGATTGAGTTCTTTATGGTTGGATCCTTTTCTCTGTTTATCTTGAGTGATCCTGAGTTCTTACCGTTTCAACTCAACTTTGTTTAAACCCTAATTTCTTAAAGATTTTCCTCACTTGTTATTGTGAGTTTTAAAGACTTCTTTTACTTGTTCCTGTGTGTTGGCATGATCCCCTTTATATGCTGCTATGTGTTAGACCGGTTTCTTCATTTTGTTTCTATGTGTTAGCCATGACTACTTGACTTTTTTGACTACCATGCTTCGAGTAAGTTCTTTTTACTACTGAGTCCTCAACCTACTCATATTACTTCAGTATGTATGTGTTCATCTATTTTGCTTCTTTTGTCAGTATGTTTGACCCTGCATGCCTAATACGCTTGTTCATTCTTTTCTATTTATAAATTGAATTGCAGAATTATGATTCCCTTTTGATCGATCATGATATCCTTATGTTACGGTATGATTGTAGGGTTTTCTTATAAACCCCTAATATTTTACTCGTTTGTTCAAATTGATTAATTTCATCCCTTTATTTACTGTGGTGTTTCATGTTGACTGAATCCCTTTCTCAAATTAAATATATTCTCTAAATATACTCAATTATATACTCTACACCTATACTACCCCTTATATGGTAAAAATCAATCTTTCTCAAATTGATTCTCTTTCCTTAAGTTATCCCTGTTAGAATTCGTTAAATTGTAATTCCTTGTTTAAAGGGGAGTACTTGTATTAGTGGGATTATCATTGTGATTTCTTCCATATTTGTGCTAATCCTTTACTTGTTACCTTTTTTCCACTTATTTTCAAAACAATAAATACCTAAGTCTTTCATTAACAAGATACGAACAATAGTTCATAACACACACATACGCATTCAAAATCTTTCTTCTTTCTCTATTACTTGTGCTATTGTTTTACTTAGCCAGTTCAAAGCTAAGGCTAGACTGTGGAGCTCTGATTGTTTTACTTTGCTGCACTTTGCTTTCTCAACTGGTATGTCCTAGTTTAATTTTAAAGCCTCAACAACAACATGATTCTCTTATCAGTTTCTCTCAGTTCTAGTCTACTTCTATTTGGGGTTCTGTTGTGAAACCTGTAATTGAGTTACATTACTACATGCTATTATGTCTCCCCTTCCCTTTAGATTAATTCATTCCCTTATGTGTTTTTCCAAGCAGGCCTTGTATTACTATGTACTTATCATCTTATGAATCACGAATCATGACCCGTTCCATATGTTTATGTCCTTTTTGATTAGTTTGTGAATTATGCCAGTATAACCTATTGCTGTGCATGTCCAAACTAGACCCTTGCTGGGGTTATGTGTTTACAATCAAGTGTCTGTGTGTTCCCAAATCCCTTGACTCTTGTGTGACTACTAATCTTTGTGTGTGATCCCATCTTGAGAAGTTTGAGTTTTGCTTACTATTACAACTGCTTTCAATCAGATTGCTTTCAAAATGGACTTGTTAGCCCTGTTTTTAAACAAATTCCTTCCAAACATGTGTTCTGCACTTTCAGTGTACTCTTAGAATACTAGGTCATGTCTTTTTTGTGTGAGCCTTGCCTTGGGACTCTAGAGCTCCTCTGGACTTGGACGCATAAGAGCTGGCCCTTACACACTGCACTCACTCTATTTGATTATGCAATCTGGGTGTGAGCACTGTCCGAGATCTCTTGAGGTCCTTAAGGAACTCTGACACGTCCAAATAAGAAAGGATATGGAACAATATTGGCATTTGAGGTGATTTATTATACAAATCCGAGAGGAAGTCGGAATCAGACTTCCTATACTTGTAACTTCTTATTTTTCATTTCTTATTTAATTCTATCACATGGTCTGTAATAATTTATAAAACAAGTATTGGGTCGGCTAGTGAAAATGGATGGGGAAATATCCATGCAATAGTTGTTAAAGGGTAGAAAACATGTTACTAGGATTATATTCCTAATTGTGCAATAGAAACCATGCTTAGGATTCATACGTGCATTAGAAATCATATTCTTAGGATCCATATTTCTTGCTTCGGTATCCCATTCATTAATCCATATTTTATGTCTATTGCTTAGAAATCCTGCTTCTAGGATTATAACGACATTGGTATAAAAAGTTGTTACTCATGAAGCCGTATTTCAATAATTCTGCAACTCTTATGTACATATAGAAATCATGCCTTAGGAACTTTGTTTTTCAACAACTTTGCCATTTGCGTCTGCATAGATGTCATGTCCTAGGATCGTGTTTGCATTTTTTGTTTAAAATACCTAATTAATTACTGATTCTTTAAAAGGTAGTTAGTAATAATTTTCACATTGTGAAGTTTCTAAGTAAATTTGGAAAAAATCTCTATCACTAGCACAACATGCTTTAGGGTAAAATGATTGCCCAACTGTCTCAGTAACTTGGAATGACTACTGCATATCGCTTTGCACCTAGGAAAGTCGTAGTTTAATTATCAACTATTAAAATCAGTAAGCAAACCTTATTCAGACTGTTTTTTCTGAGTTATTTAATAAATCTAGTTCTATGTTATCACTTAAACACCCTACTTTAGGATTTTTAAATTCAGACCTTGATTGTGTAAATGTCATGTTGTCTATGTGCATTATTTGTGAAGGTATATCTGAGCCTTCTGCCATTTACTGTGTTTTCCCCTTTTAAATGCAGTCCTACATGTTTTGTATGTCGCCTCAGTATTTTGCCTTTAAATCTGAGGGTTTGCCTAGGACTTCCTTCTTATAGGATAGGAGTCCTAAATTCCTTCAGGACTGATAGGAAGGGACGAGTAACAACATGCAATAGCAGTCGAGACAAACCTTCGCTTAATTACATTTACGGGGCGGGAAAGGATAGACATGGATATTATGACTAGTGCGCTAATACCACGTCTATGCCCTCTTTTGAGGAGTATCATATCGGGTATTACATTGATGTGATCCATATTACAAACAAACCTAGGACATCCCTTTACATTCATAAGCATGCTTTAGACTGTAACTCTTTTCAAAATTTCGCCTTTCAATAATTGTTTTCAAACTCTTGTGCATTTAAACTTAAATCTCTATTATTTGAACCATACTTATTTATTTGCTAATTACACAAATTCACAAAAACATTGTCTGGCCGGGAACCACACTAGTGGATCCTGAGAGGTACCTAACACATTCCCCTTAGGATAATTTTAAGCCCTTACCCTATCTCTCGTTATCAAACGTAGTTGTAGTTGAACTTTATGTGAGCCCTAACGAACCTCGAAATCATTAGCTGGCGACTCTTCAGAAAATGTAAACCACATTCCCAAAAGAATGAGTTATCCCATATACAAATATCATGAATCCGATTTCTCGGAAGGAAAAAAGGGGCGCGACACTTCTAAAATCACAACCAAGTGTTTGAACCATATCAAATCAACTCCAAATGATAGCAAAGTTTGCAATTAAGTTTCATATGACGAAACAGACCTATTCCAAGCTCCGAAACCAAAATCCGAATCCAGTAGCCTTAAAGTCAAACCACGATCAAACTTAGGAAAATTCTAGACCTTTAAATTGCCAACTTCCACCAAATGATGTCAAAACCTTTTTTAAACATTGAAAAAAAAATTTGAGCATACGCCCAAGTCCAAAATTACCATCCGGGCCTACCTGCATCGGCGAAACTCTGATCCGAGGTCAAATACTCAAAAGTCAAATCTTGGTCAATTCTTTCAACTTCGAACTTGTCAATGAGAGTCACTCCTAAAAATCATTTCTGAACTCCTCAAAAACCGCCGATGATGCACGCAAGTCATAATACATTATATGAAGCTAATCGTGACCTCAAACTACCCAACTGGACACAATTGCTCAAAATAATCTGTCAGGTCATTATAAAATGAGCTAGCAAAAAAGCATTACTCAAATCAATTGACCAAACACAAACTACTATTTTGTAAAAATACTTTATCAAAAAGCACTTTTAAACAAAAATTAATAAAATAAGTAGTTTTTGGCAGCTTGATCAGGAGGGCTCTAAGTCATACACAAGAGTTACTAAAAATTTCCAAAGAATACTTTAAGTTGGTATTATATGCTTCTCTCGTGCACACCAACAGCTCCTAACTTTGCTTTCCCTTAATAGTTGGAGGGAAAAGCACAGAATGGCAGAAGCAAAGTGAAACTATGACGAGATTACTTGATCCTTTGATTTCTTATTAGAGGAAATAGCTAACGTTCGACGATATAATTTTCTTGTGCTTGGCGTAACTCCACCATACTCCTTACTACATAATAATATATCAAATAACTCATTAACATATTCAACAACACATACCTAAATTATAAAAGACAAGATGTGATTTTTCAGAGAATATAAACGTACATGATACTTCTTCTTTGGGAAAGGCTACGCCTAGGCTTTCTTTCTGTCACGAAAATTCTTCTTGTGAGTTATTCGAAAGAAAAACTTAGAAAGAGTTAGACTTCAATTAAAAACGACTTAGAAAATTCAAAAAATACAAGTTTCTTTTTACATGTCTAGTGTCTTGACTTGATACTCGCCACTACTCCACTTGATTATTCTTGATACTTATTAGGTATCGTTAGTGTATTCATACTGTGGTTCTGCATAATTTTTTACATATCCAGGTACTTCGGATTGTGTTGGTTTTAAAAGTTGTGTCTGTGCAATTAGAGACTTCAAAATATACTTGTCATTCCTTTCGCAGGCTTCAGAGTCACCACCTTACTTTATTTATGCGTTACTGTTTAAATTGGGATCCAATAAGTATCTATCTTGAAATATCTTGTGTGCTCTCCATAGTCCTAATGACTCTGTATTATCACGTTTGGGACTGTGAAAGTTGTATTATAATATTCGCTATGTTTTGGGCAATGTTTTTCCATTTTATTGAATATAGCACGTCTGATACCGTACACAAGTTTTGTCACACGCTAAATTGTAAATTACGGAATTTAAATGGGTAAGGATAACTCAAATAATACAGTCAGAAAATATGGTGCTGAGTATAAGTCTACCCGGACATGACACTATTAAAAAACTATTGATTTGCGACTGAAAATTTGCGACCGAAAAAAATCAGTCAGAAATTTTGCGACTTATTCGGTCGAAATTTTAAAAAATAATATTTTTTATATTTTTTAAATTATTTAGACTATTTTTCCTACAACATTTGTCGCAACGTTTGGTGCAAAAATCTGGGATAAATTATTGCGACGAATTTAGTCAGAAGCTAAAAGTTAAACAATTTTATTTGACCATTTGCGTCTGTTCTATTTTTTTAAAATCGCGATTGAAATGGATGCTACTAGTTTTGCATCGGAATCAATCGCAAATTCTTTTTAAAACCGGAGCCCGCCCCAATTTCTTTCTTTCTTCTCTTTTTTCTTCTGCTCACTGGAAAAGATACGTCATTCTCTTCCCTCTTCTTTCCCAATCCTCCTTTTTGTTAAACCCATCCCTTATATGTTTAATTTCTAAAGAGTTAAGAACTATATATTTTAGTATTACAAACTAAATTTGAATCTTCTTTAATCAAATTATCGACTTATGGAGATTCCAACCTCTCTGTGGTGATATGGTTCAAAATTTAATTGTGAAAAAAAATAAATATAAACGATCACTAGTTTGATGCTTTTAGAGTTGAAGTAAGAGACATGTTTAATTAATATTGTTTGATAGTTCAATATTTCATTAGTTGATTGAATTATTATAAATATAATTGTTCTCTTTGTAGTAAATATTGAATTTCGGATTGTTATATTAGATATTTGGTTAATTGTTAGGTGAATATAGCTGAATTTAACTATATTCTAATCCTAAAATAACCACCGTCTTGCATAGTTTTGGTAATAAAAGCAATAACAAAATGCTCTTATTAGTGTTTTTCATGGATTGCAGGCTATATGACTAGGGAAGGCTAGAGAGTACTTTTGGAGTCAAAAACGAAGAAAAAGAGGCCAATCATAAAATATCCCAAGCGACCTCACAACAACAGGCTAAAGAACCAGAGAGCTGATTCCGCCGCGGTTCCACCGCGACCGCGGCAAAACCGTGGTGAGAGACTGCTGCAGACAAAATTGAGATTCAGAGGAGCTGTTTTGCCGTGGTTCTACTGCGGCCGCGGCAGAACCGCGGCAGGCGTGCGGAGGCCAGGGCAGTTATATCTAAGCGTGAATTTTAGCCCTATAACCTATATCAGTCACTAGGTTTCGCCCATTAGAGGCATGTATTGAATTTTTAGAGTTCTTGAAAGGAAAAACAATTGTGAGAGAATAGCTTAAACATATTTCTTCTTCCCCTTAGATTTTTATTGCTAGATTATGTAGAATATTAATTTAGTTTGTTTACTCATAACTATGAGTAGCTAATTCTCCTGTCTAAGGTCTTGATGGAACCTATTGGGGGTTGAACTTCTCGTTTATGTTAATGCAAATTTGCCAGTTTTAATCTATATTTATTCAACTATGTTCTTATTGTAGTTAATTGACATGATCCTCAATTAGCTGTACCTATTTAGTATGCATAACTTGGAAAATGGTGCATATTTAGGTAGTTGTTGAATAACACCACTCCTAAAGTAACTAGAGGAATCAATAACTGCGGGTTTACAGCCGGGATTAGGAAAAACGAAGTCTTGGGTGCTATATTAAATGAACTGTGTTAATTAAAGCTAGCTAGTGTATCTCAGGAGAGTGCAATAGTATGTTACTGTAATTTCTTGGGAGAGATTTACGGTAAGTTGAGTGTTTATCATTGATATAGATGTGTTGGTAAATTTGTATGAAACATAAATAGAAGGGATTCCATCAATATGGGAAGTCATTACCTTGGCGTTTCTCTCATTATTGTCTACAACTCTAGTTAGTTTATTTGCAGCTTGTTAGTTTACTACAATCTTAGTTTGTAACAAAACCTCCAATTGTGATTCAAAAGTCTTGGGAAGCTGGTTCGGAAGGATTTAGTGGGTCTAAAGGTGATAGTTGATAGGTTGACTCTCTGTGGATTCGACCCTGGCATAATAGTCAGGTTATGTATGCAACGTCAGCAGAGTCCTTTCTAGAGGTCACACTTCAGCGTGGCCAAATTTTGGCGCCGTTGCCAGGATATTAATGGAATTATCAATTGCCATTGCTAGAGTTACAGAAATTCTTGGTGTAGCTAGTTTCTTTTCACGTATTTTTTGGTTGAAACTTTTGACGGTTGACTTGGTTGCACAGGTGTATGCCTAGAAACTCTACAAGGACTGGAGAACTGCTTGAAGGACTCTCAGACCCTGAGAAAATATTCCGGGTGATGAACCGTGCCAACAAAAGACTTTAACCACCTCAACATATAGACAAGCTGGACACTGATATGGAAAACATAGACAATCCCATCAGAGACGGCAGGAACCAATAAGATGGCTTAAATACCGGAGTGGCGGCACCTCTTGTGCCGGAGGGTGCACTTTATGATTGGGCACAACCGACATCTGACAATTTGGCAACTGCCATTATTGTGCCTGCGATACAAGCTGAATCATTCTAGATTACAAACAATATGCTACACTTGTTGTAAAACAAGGGACTCTTTTCTGGAATGCAAGTAGAAGATCCTCAACAGCACTTGAAGATTTTCCTATCCATATACAAAACTCAGAGGCAGCCCAACGTGACCCCGGAAGCAATCAGGCTGCTATTATTTCCTTACTCAGTGACATGAGCTGCTCTGGTTTGGCTAAACTCACTCCCAATAAACTCTATTGAAACTTGGGATGAGTTAGTCAATAAGTTTCACAAAGAGTTCCACCCGCCCAACAAAACAGCCCAACAAATTGATGAGATTGGAGCTTCAAATAGAAACCTATGGAAACTTTGCACAAGACATGTGGTAGGTTCAAAGGAATGTTGGTGATGTGTCCCCATCATGATATTCCAATTCTGATGTTGGGACAACGTTTTTACATGGGACTTTCTGACACTACGAAGAATATTGTGGATGCCTAAGCTGGTGGTCATTCTTGAGCAAGACCTGGAGAGAAGGGCAGAATCTGCTAGATAAAATGGTTCAGAATTCAGGGTGGACGACCAGGAATGCACCTATCACTCATGTGGTGAACTCAGTGCCTCATGATCCTTCCAACACTATGGCTGAGAATGTGGCGAGTCTTTTGACACAGATGAGCATCCTCACCAAAAAGGTAGAGGAGTCAGGACAAAAATAGCAGGTACACATACATGATACTACTAATAGGGGCTTGTGAAGATCTTGCATCAGTCAGCCAATTGGTAATCTATAGAATGTAGAGCTCGACCATCACCACCCGCATCCCGAAGATATGCATTACGTCGCCAACTATGAGAGTCAAAGGCAAGGAAATTAGAACTGGGGCCAGCAGACTCAGCAGCACTACAGGCCGCCTCAGCCACAATACAATGCCGGGAACATGGGAGGCATGAGACCTCCCACCTATCCTAGACCGCAGGGGTAAAATAATAAGCAGAAAGGGTACCACCCACCTAAGCAGCAGCATAGTGGGAGAGAAGAAGATGGGTTCACTAGACTGGAAGAGATGATGCAGCAAGTGATTGGGTCCAATGCAAAGATAAATGAAAAGTTAGATGCACATGACACAGCTATTAAAAATATTGAAGTGCAGGTGGGCCAAATTGCTAAGTCTTCGAATAACCGTCATCAAGGACATTGACTGCAGATACCTAAACCAACCCCAAGGATCAGGGCAAAAAGCAGCTGATAATCGATGAGTCTCCGGAATGGTAGATATCTTGATGTTGAACAGGAGAGAACTAGAGCAAATATACAGGATGACACACTCGTTTAGGTATATATTGAGCTGGATGAATTAGAAAGGCTGACAGATGTGACAGTCCAGCCTGTTCCTGAAGAACAGAATATTCAGCAAGAGACCGAGAAAGTTGCAGAAATAGTAGAAGAGTCGGTGGAGGAGATAATAGTTGAAAAGACAAATCCCAAGTGATTGGAAAGAAAAGACGACTTGCACCATTCCCACAGATATTGGCCAAGAGCAGTACAAAACGTTCTTTGAGATGCTCAAGCAAATTCAGGTAAATATTCCATTGATCGAAGCTCTAAAGTAAATGCTTGGGTACGCGAAGATGATGAAAGATTTAATGTCTTGGAAGTTTGACTTCCACAAATTGGCCACAGTGACACTCACGCAGACCTGTAGTGCAGTGGTAACTAGACCAGTTGCTGAAAAGCTCTCTGATCCAGGGTGCTTTACTATTTCATGCACTATTGGGAACTATGCATTTGCAAATGCACTCTGTGATTTAGGGGCCAACATTAATCTTACGCCCCTGGTTATTTACAAGAGGTTGGACATTGGGAGAGCTAGACCCACCTTTATGTTATTGCAGCTGGCTGACAGGATAGTGAAGCGTCCGTTTGGGATCCTCGATGATGTGCTTATTCATGTGGGAATATTCGTGCTCCCTGCAGATTTTGTAATCTTGCATTGCAAAGTGGATGAAGAGATTCCTATAATTTTAGGAATACCGTTCTTAGCCACAAGGAGAGGCTTAATTGATTGTGAGACTGGGGGGTTTGAACCCCTACACTTAGAGAAGAGAGAGACTCCTCCAGCTAAATCCATTGAAGAACCACCAAAGCTTGAGGTAAAGCCCTTGCCAGCCCACCACGGGTATGAATTTCTGGGACCTGACTACACTTTACATGTTATTATCTCATCTAGTTTGTTAGATATGCAAGTGCAACAGCTTTTACAGGTACTGAAGAAATGCAAAACTGCCATTAGTGGACCATGGCAGACATCAAGGGGATCAGCCATGCTTACTGTATTCACAAGATTCTGCTGGAAGAGGGACACAGACCTTCCAGGGAACATCAGAGGAGGCTGAACCCGAATATGAAGGAAGTGGTGAAGAAGGAAGTAATAAAGTGGTTGGATGCAGGAATCATTTTCCAATTTAAGAAAGCAGCTGGGTCAGCCCAGTTCAATGTGTGCCTAAGAGGGGTGGCATGATAGTGGTGAAGAATGACAATAATGAACTAATCTCAACAAGAACCGTCACCGGTTGGAGAACATGCATGGATTATAGAAAGTTGAATCTTGCCACCCGGAAAGACCACTTCCCACTTACCTTCATTGATCACATGCTGGATAGATTGGCAGGGAGGTCACATTCTGCTTTTTTGACAGGTACTCATGGTACAACCAGATCTCCATTGCATCCGAGGACCGAGAGAAGACCTCCTTCTCATGCCCTTATCGCATTGATGTCTTTAGGAGGATGCCATTTGGCCTTTGAAATGCACCCGCCACATTCCAACGGTGCATGATGGCCATTTTCACTGATATGGTTGAAGATATAATGGAGGTGCTCATGGATGACTTCACAGTGGTGGGGAATTCAATTGATGAGTGCCTTGTGAATCTGACACGTGTGCTAAAACGGTGCATCGAGACTAATCTAGTGCTAAACTGGGAGAACTGCCATTTAATGGTACAAGAAGGCATAGTCTTGGGGCACCGGGTGTCAAGCAAGGGGATAGAGGTAGATCGAGCCAAGGTTGATGTCATAGCAGAGCTGCCTCCACCAACTTCAGTCAAATCAATAAGAAGTTTTCTTGGACTTGCCGGTTTCTACGGGCAGTTCATTAGAGACTTCTCCAAAATCACCAACCCTCTATGTAAGTTATTAGAGAAAGATCACCTGTTTGTATTTTATAATGCTTGCAGGGTAGCATTTGAGGAGCTGAAACCAAAATTTGTCACAACACCATCATTGTTGCCCCCAACTTGGAGCAACTGTTCGAATTCATGTCTGATGCTAGTGACTATGCAGTGGGGGCAGTGCTAGGCTAGCGGAAAGACAAATTGATGCATCCAATCTACTATGCTAGTAGAACGCTGAGTGGAGCCCAGCTGAAGTATACGGTAACTGGGTAGGAGATGTTCGATGTGGTGTTTGCATTCGGCAAGTTCCGGTCCTACCTGATAGGATCGAAGGTAATTGTATACGCTGACCATGCAGCTCTTAGATACTTGATAGATTAGAAGTACTCTAAGCCATGCCTGATTCGTTGGGTGTTGTTGCTACAAGAGTTTGATCTTGAAATACGTGACTGAAAGGGCACTGAGAATCAAGTCGCTGATCATCTATCACGACTTGAGGGAGCTGAAAACACCATTGAGTTGAGCAACTGCTCACCACCACGCATCTTAAAGCGCCATAGAATGCAGATAATGCCAATTTCCTGGCCAGTGGTATAGTTCCTCACGACCTTTCATCGGTCCAAAGGAAACGATTCTTTCGTGAAAGTCGTTCGTACAATTGGGATGAGCCTTATCTCTTTAGAATATACCTGGATAACATGATCCAGAGATGCGTCTCCGAGATGAAACAATCTTTTATTTTGCAGGCTTGTCATACATCAGCTTATAGGGGACACTTTGGAGGAATAAGGACTACAGCAAAGGTGCTTGAGGCCAGATTTTTCTGGCCAACGGTGTTCAAAGATGCTCAAACATGGGTGAAGGGTTGTAATGAATGCCAATGCACCCGGAACATCTTCTGGTGCCACGAGATGCCCATGAACCTGATTCAGGAAGTTGAAGTATTTGATGTGTGGGGGATTGACATCATGGTCCCTTTCATCAACTCTTACGGCAATAAGTACATTCTTGTTATTGTTGATTATGTGTCCAAGTGGGTGGAAGCTGTAGCGTTACCCACCGATGATGCAAAAGTGGTGGTGGGGTTTCCGAAGAAAAACATATTCACCCGCTTTGGGAAACCACGGGCAATAATTAGTGATGGGGGCACTCACTTCTGCAACAGGGCATTCGAGAAGTTGTTGACAAAATACGATGTGCGCCACAAGGTGGCTACTCCTTACCACCACCAGACTAATGGACAAGTTGCGTTTTCCAACAGAGAGATTAAGAGTGTGTTAACAAAAACTGTAAACGCCACAAGAACAGATTTGGCAAGGAAGTTAGATGATGCACTCTGGCTTATAGAACAACGTTCAAGACACCAATTGGTATGTCTCCATACAAGTTGGTGTTTGGGAAAGCCTGTCACCTACCTGTAGAACATGAGCATAAAGCGTGGTGGGAAGTGAAACAGCTAAATCTAGATATGGAAGCTGCGAGCACGTCAAGAGTCATAGAATTGCATGAGCTTGAGGAGTTATGACATCTTACTTTTGAGAGCACAAGGCTGTACAAGGAGAGAATGAGAGGCTACATGATTAGAACATTGTGGAACAAACTTTTAAATCTGGGGACATGGTACTGCTATACAACTCAAGACTGAGGTTGTTCCCGGGTAAGCTAAAGTCACGGTGGTCTGGACCATTTCGGGTAGTTGAAGTCTTCCCTTCTACAGCTATTGAAGTTGCTACTGAGAATGGTGCTCACACATTTAGATTCAATGGACAACGTTTGAAATTATACGTGGGAATGAACGATCCTAAGGAAGGATCACCACTACACTTGAACGAGCCACAGAGGTCGAGCGAACCTTAATTGCTCTCATATGCGTCATGCCGTGACATTAAATCAGGCGCTGCATGAGAGGCAACCCATGAAAATGTTGTAAGTGTAAGTCTATTCATGTAATAAAAAAAAAAGCAACGAAATTCAAAACTTGCCCAGACTGCGGTTGCACTATGAACGTGGTCAAACTCTGACAACGATATCTCGCAGTTCCCCCACGAACGCGGTCAAATCGCGGTACTGACCCCTCTCTAAAATTGGTCCACCGCGGTCCTACCGCGACCACGGGTGAACCACGATGACCGCATTTCAGCCCAGGTACGTTTTCTATGTTATTTTATATTTTAATTTTTATTTATTTTAACCCTCCCCCTTCCAAAAATACACCTACCCCTTTATCCCCAATCAGATGCCTAAACCCCCCCCCCCTCAATCTCTCTCATCTTTGCTCTCTATTTTCTCTCTTCTTCTTATCTTCTTCTCTCCAAAAACACTCTCCCTACCACCCAACTACTATCCAACTTCACCAAACCATTTCCTATCCTCCATCCAAGTAAGTTTCTCTCTCTTTTTCTTTAGTTTAAGTGCTAATCTATTGCAATTTAGTATAGTTTCTTTTAGCTTAACACTACGTAGCAATAGTTTAATTTCTTGTTATAATTGTTGATTCTTATTGTTGTATATGGTTGTAATTGTTTCTAGTAGGGTTGTTTGGTGCTTATTTGGTTGGTCCCCCATTATACTTTGGTTGTAGGGCTTGTTTTGATAATTTGGAAGCCTAGAATTTGTTTGTAGGGTGTGATTATTGCAAGGCCTTATTATGGCCGAATTTGTGGAGTTGTTGTGGTATTGTGGGGCGGGCTATGCCCATTCCTAATTGTGGGGTATGATATTTGGTGATTTAGGGGGCTCTAATTGTTTGTAACATGGTGAAGGACCAAGTGTGGGGTGGTATAAGTCATGTAGGGCGGGTTTAGTGGATTCTGTGAACTTCACGACACTGCTAGGGGAGCTAGTGTGAAACGATGAACGAAAAGGGGGTGTTGTTTTGTTGCCATCGGATGGCGAAATCTGTGTTACCACCCGTTTGGCACTATATAGGATGAATTTAATGGTTTGTTTGAACTCTATGCAGGTACTATGGCTCCCAAGAGGAAAAGGAGATGGGCTAGCCCAACTTAGCAGCCTACTTATGATGAGTCTAGGTTCGTCTCTGAACTAGCAGAGGATGATTTCAATGTTAAGGCTAGAAAGAACTTCATTCCTGTAATTCAAATTGATCGAGCATCCCTCCGGGTGGAAAAGGATGATATGTATGAGGAAATTCGGAGGAGGCATATGGGATTCCTCTTTGATGAGCCCTCCCCGGTCAACAGGATGACTGTAAGGGAGTTCTATACGAACTTCCCTGCTCACCTAGCTCAAGATATGATTATGCGGGGTAAAATAGTCTCTGCACACATTCCCTATATTACTAGGCCTTGCAGCTGCCTGAGTTCACAAGCGATGTTGATTATTACCACGATCGATCGGATGTCACGTGGGATGTTATGATCGAGGCCATTTGTGTTGGGGGCGACCGACTTGGATAAAGGACCAGATCACCTTGAATTCCAACTCTTTCACGCACTTGTCTAAGTGCTGGTTGATGGTCATATGCAGCAGGTTCAAGTCGTCTAGCAAAATGATGGACGTGAACTTCAATAGGGCCCTACTTACATGGTGCTTTATCACCAAGAAAGATTTTGACGCAGCTAAGGTCATTGGTGATGAACTGATCATGAGAGGACCGTTGCTGTCAAAGGGGTTTTACTTCCCTTCCTTGGTGACTCAGTTATGCATACGCAAGAAGGTTCCCACTAATCCTACTGACAGGACAGTGGCACCTGAAGCACCTTTCCGAGCTCCCCGCATCAGAGTGGGCAGGGGGGCACAGACGACATTGAAATAGATGATGATGATGATGAGGCCCCGATTCCCTTCGCACCATCCAGACGGTCTACTCATAGAGCTGGACCCTCTCGCCGCCCCCATTTTGTGGCCTGCTTCTCCAGGACTCAATCTACCCGGCCAATGCTACGTTCCATGGAAGAGGAGGTCGCAGATTTACACACCTCAGTTGATGGCCTACATGCACGGCTTGATGCCATGTCTCACAGGCAGGCCCGGTCCGAGGGACGGTTCATGTCATGGTTCTGTGCGTTGGGGAGAGCTTGCAATGTGGACCCAACACTGTCTCCAACTCTGATTAATTCTCAGGGAAGTCTTCTTATCCTTCTGCGCTTTAATTTATTGATATGACATAGGGACATGCCATGATTTTAAGTGTGGGGTGGGAGACTTACTCTGTGTATGTGTTTTACAATATATAGATATTATGATTGTTGTAGCATGAAAATGTTGTTGTTGTATATAACTGATAATAGATATACTAGGAGTACCTGACTTGGCCCAACGATGGACCACTTGGACAGTACTCTTGAGGGAGGTAGTCAATGTAGATTTTTTATTTTATTTTTTATTTCTTTTTTTAGGTAGTGTATTAAGTCTCCCTTGGTTTTTCTTTTGACCACGGTTCTTTTCCAAGGGTTTTCTTGAATCGGATTAGGTAGATTTTCCTTTTTAGTGTTAGGGCTAAGATGGGTAAAAGGCTAGAATGCAACCCCTGATGTTCACACCTGCAAACAACTAAAATGAACTTGAGAGTGCAAGGTGTTGGCTCAGTTGTGGACTTGTAAATCTATGCCGTAATTTTGCACATCTTATCTTGCTTGAACGCTCGTATGTGTGTGTTGATAAACTGATTCTGAATGAGTTACATGCTAAGTGTGTGTGAGATGCTTACTTGCATTCTGTTCTTGCATGTGATACCTAGAACTTGCCCTGTGTGTTTGCAAAGCGAAATAGAAGTTGTTAGGTCTTAGAGATGATTGAGGTATTTCTTTGCGTAAGCCTGTTTAATTGTGAATCCACCTGTATATATTGCTATTTGTTAACCCCTTAGAGCGTGAAGTCTGTTCTTTGATAACCCTATAATGAACTATATCACTGTGTTTGAATAAATGATTGTTTGAACTTATACCTCCTAGAAGCACTTGAATCACGAAAGAGTATACAAAAGTCGAAGTGTGGGGCAGTAGGGAGTTAGCAGAAAAAGGGGAATCATGAATGAATAATGATTGGTGCACAGGTTTTGAATAAAAAGGTGAAACAAAGAAAACAAAATAAAATAATGAAAAAAAAAAGAGAAAACAAGAAGCCAGTTGCACTTAAAGAAAGTGGGGGTTACATGCAGAACAAAAATGTGGACGAATGATTGGGCTGAACATGGAAACTAAAAAATGAAGTATGTATTAAAAGTGCTTACGGAGGTCAGTCACTAAATCCAAATGTATCCTACCCGTCACTTAGCCTACGCTACAAACAAATAAAGACATCTTGATCTTTGGATAAAACAGCTCGATTAGTAGAGTATTACTCTAGGGGTAAGCTTATGGTGTGTCTGTGTGACATATGAATGCTCTTTGCTGAGAGTGAGTGAATTCTTTCTATTTTTGGTTCCTTGTGTTGAATTTGTTCTATGTGTGTGGAACTTCTCTCAGACTTTTGATGTGAGGACATCTGACTCAGGAAGGAAAAGTAAGTCTTCACCGCTGTCAGAGTAACTAGAGTGAGCTTGAGTGTGTCATGGCAGTAAAATTTGCATCTTGGGTAGGATTGTTGCAATTCTTAGGTTGGTTCGTCAAAATGGCGGGTGTCACATAACATTGGGCAATGCAGCGAACAGTTAGGCCTAGAAGTGTGGTTTAGCTTGCACGAGGACGAGCAGAGGTTTAAGTGTGGGGTGTTGATAATAGGTGAGTTTAACTATATTCAGGACCTAAAATAACCACCTTCTTGCATAGTTTTGGTAATGAAAGCGATAAAAAAATGCTCTTATTAGTGATTTTTATGATTTGTAGGCTATATATGACTAAGGAAGGCTAGAGAGTACTTTTAGAGTCAAAAATGAAGAAGAAGAGGCCAATCGTGAAATATCCTAAGCGAACCACACAACAACAGGCTGAAGAACCAGAGAACTGATTCTGTCGCGGTAGAACCGCGGTGAGAGACTGTTGCAGACAAAATTGAGATTCAGAGGAATTGTTTGGCCGCGGTTCTATCGCGACCGTAGTAGAACCACGGTAGGCGTGCGGAAGGCCAGGGGCAGTTATGTCAAAGCGTAAATTTTAGCCCTAAAACCTATATTAGTCACTAGGTTTCACCCATTACATGCATGTATTGTATTTTTTGAGTTCTTGGAAGGAAAAATAATTTTGAGATAATAGCTTAAACATATTTCTTCTTCCCTTTTAATTTTTATTGCTAAATTATGTTGAATATTAATTTAGTTTGTTTACCCATTGCTATGAGTAGCTAATTCTCATGTCTAAGGTCTTGATGGAACTTATTGGGGGTTTAACTTCTCGTTTATTTTAATGCAAATCTGTCAGTTTAATCTATATTTATTCAACTATGTTCTTGTTGTAGTTAATTGACAGGATCCTCAATTAGTTGTGCCTATTTAGTCTGCATAACTTGGTAAAGAGTGCATATTTAGGTAATTGTTTAATAACACCATTCCTAAAGTAACAAGAGGAATCTATAACTGCGGCTTTAAAGCCAGGATTAGAGTAACAAAGCCTTGGGTGTAATATTAAATGAAATATGTTAAATAAGGCTAGCTAGTGTATCTCGGGAGAGTGCAATAGTATGTTATTGTAATTGCTTGGGAGAGATTTACGGTAAGTTGAGTGTTCATCATTGATATTGATTTTTTGGTAAATTTGTATGAAGCATAAACAGAAGGGATTCCATCAATAGGGGAAGTCATTACCTTGCGTTTCTCTCATTATTGTCTACAACTCTAGTTAGTGTATTTACAGGTTGTTAGTTTACTACAATCTTAGTTCGTAACAAAACCTCCAATTATGATTCAAAAGTCTTGTGAAGCTGGTTCGGAAGGATTTAGTGGATCTAAAGGTGGTAGTTGATAGGTTGACTCTCTGTGGATTCGACCCTAGGCATAATACTCGGGCTATATTTGCAACGTCCGTAGAGTCCTTTCTAGAGGGCATACTTGGGCGTGACCATTAGGTGTTGTTTTTTTCGGCATGTGAGGGTAATTAGAAATACAACAGAATTCTGCTTAAAAATGCCAAGAGTTGCGACTGAATACAACACAAATTTCACAATGAACTATCCATATTTGGGATTGATTTAGTCACAAATTGAAAAATTCTTACAATATTTAGTTAATATTTTTGATTGAATCAGTCATAAATGGAGAATTTTTAATATTTTTATTTAAGTAATAATCAATATTTATAACTGTTTCAATCAGAATAATTAATTAATAAATAATTTTATTTTTAATTTTTCGATGGAAGCAATCGAAACTTTTTATTTCTATTTACATTTTTTAACTGTGGTCAACAATTGAATCAGTCGCTACATTGGCGACTGATTCGGTCGCAAATTGCTTAATTTCAATTATCCCCGCATTTTTAGTTATGCGACTGAATCCGTTGTAGTTTTTCAACTTATTCATTTGCAAATATATTGCGACCACATTTTTTTCTGACTGACACTTTTCAGTCACAAATCAGTCGAAAAATAATTTTCGACTGATTTAACGATAGCAGATTTGCTATATTTAGTAGTGGGATCAAGAATCTATCATACACACTGACACTCATCACCTCATATGTGCGTAGCTTTAATAACACAAAGCACATAAAACAATAGCACATATGGAGTAATTTCTCAACTCACAAAGTTAGAGAGGAGACTTATCTCTCTTCGAAATTTGATAACTCACTCTAATTCCTCTTTAACATCTCAATCAATGCCAAACGATCCGAAACTAGTCAAAGAACGTGTGAACCAATCAAATATACTCAAGGACTTGTTATTTAACAATTAAAAATAATTTTCAACTCCACAAAGCAAGTCAATCCCTAGCCTACATGCCCGATTCCTTCGAAGATAAACATTACATATAGCACCGCGAACTCAAATATATAATTTAATCCCGGATTTCTGTCCAATTTTGTGGTCAAAATCCAAAAATACTATTTCTAGATTTTATTCCAAAATTTCATAATTTTTACCAATTTTCATGCTCAAATTAATATATAATCAATGAATTAACTCATAATGAGCCAGAATCACTTATCTCATAATAAATGATGAAAATGGCTATTCAAACTCGCCTCAAAAATTGGCTCCAACGCAAGAAATAAGTAAAAATGGGCTAAGTCTCAATATATGTTCTTATACACTATCCAGACATTATTTTTCGTGGTCGCATAAGCACCCTAAAAATTGCAAAGGCCAAACCACTCTCATCTAGAACTCCCTCTTCGTGAACGCAAGGCCTATCCTTTGATCGTGAAGCTCACCCTGCTAAGCCTATGGGAATACAAGTCCTACTCTGTGAACGTGAAGGCCAACAACTCCAAGCCAAAAAAATACCTTTCGCGAATTCAAACATCTCCCCCCGATCGCAAAGAGCAACCCTCCAAACTAGGCCATCTCGCTAACACTTCGCATTCACGACCTTTACCATACAAACGTGATGAACAACTAGATCAAGCCCATCGATCGCGTGCCCCAGATGCGATCACGAAGAACAATTCTTCCCATCTCCAAAACAAGACTCTGCGATCGCGAGTTTTTCTCTGCGATCGCAATGTACCCCCCTGACCAGCAATCACAAAACAAAGAGTAATGGTCTGAAACTATCCTGAAACACACTTGATGGGCCCGGGACCCCTTCAAATCTTACCAATAGGTCTACATACCCTATATAAACTTATCCAAAGGCTCGAAACTCCACGAATAATATCAAAATGATGAATCATCGATCATAATCCTTTTCTTAACTTTCAAACTCCGCCGAATGTGTCAGAATCACACTTAGACGTTTCAGAACCGAACTTCACACACGAGTTCCAATCAATAAAATTAACATATTCAAGGTCCCGGAACAGAGTTCGGAATCCGATAACACCAAAGACCACTGTAAGCCAAACTTAGCTAATTCAAAGATATTTAAAAATGCAATTTTCAATAATACTCGTCGAATCGCTCTCGGACCATCTGATACTCAACCTGGACATACGCCCAAGTCCGAAATCACCTTAAAATCTATAGTGACCTTCAAATCTCAATTACGAGATTTTTACTCAAAAGCCAAACCTTTGTCAATTTTTTCAAATTAAAGCTTCTGAAATAAAAATTATTCTTAATTCCAAATCAACTCCGAGCTTCTCGAAGATCAAAACCAACTACACGTGCATGTCATAGTACATAAAATGAAGTTACTCAAAACCTCAAACCACCGAACGATATGCTAAAACTCAAAATGACTGATCGGATCATTACACTCGTAGAGACTAGTCTTTGCCCATTTATTCTCGATCGGACCGTTCATCTCATGATTTTTCTATCTATTCCATTTAGGTGAAACGAAAATATTACATTTAATTTGAAAAAAGAAATATGAAGTGATATGTGGAATTCTTAATTTTTCTCACTTAATTATTAGTAGTAATTGTAATTTTGTCATTTTACATATGTTAAACACGTTCATTTATTTTTTAAACGTTATGTCCAGTTAAATTTGCGACGTTAATATATCTGTCAACGTTTGATCTCATTAGATATTTCTTGATGACAGAGCAACACGAGGTTATAAAACAATTCTAAGCTAGGCAGACATACAGTATGTGTGACCGTTATTTCCCATATTTCAACCCAGAATTTTTAATCCAATTTGCTGGAGAGGAGGAAGTTAATATATTATTACAGAGATTAAATATAGAATCTTAGAGAAGCCTCTATAGTCGTTGGTCTTCTTTCAAACGCCGTTCTTTCGCTGATGAACCATGGCTGTGAAGTCTGTATTGAAGTCAGAATAGAGAGAAGCAACCTTTGATATGTTGCCGTTCAGCTCCTGAATTAAACCCACGTTCTGCACCATGCTGTCGTGCGTTCTTGACTGGTGGTTGTCGTTAACCTGTTGAATTAGCAATCTATTTCTATCCAACACCGACTGCACCTGTCTATAATTGTTGGAAAAAGAGTTCCACATGTCAGAGTCACCTTCTTCTTCCCTATATTGCTCTTCCACGACACAGTTGTTGGCTCTGCGGCGATTATTAGGGTTGGCTGCACAGTTACGGGAGCGGGATTTTTCTAAGGATTGACGTTGGCGATTGAGGTTTGAAGTGTCTTCCATCTTTTAGTTCAAGAATAATTGATGAAGTAATGGAAATGATGTACAAGTGTTTGATACAATTCTGCCTGCTTCTTGTGCTTTTTATATAGAGGTCAAGGATACAAAGTGTGTAAATATCTGCAGATTAGATATTACTTGTGCTTGGTTGCATGTCAAACAGAGATGACATGATGTGAGTAGGACTAGAATTTTAGGCCACGCTCTTGGAAGGAGAATCTGGATAAGCTAATGGAGTAAAAATATCTTATGGATTGTTTTTGGAATGAAAAGGTAAGAATTTTCTACAGAGCTCAATCCCGAATAAAGGAAAAAGGCATTGGAGAATCTAAGGGAAAATATCTAGAGACCACTTCACGTGATAATTGTTGATAATTTAGAAGGTAAAATATTTTAAATGTTCAATTGAGATAAACATAGGAAAATATATATATCATTCAGAGTTGAGGTAGGTACTTAATTTTTAAAGAAAAGTTGAAACAGAAAAATGATGTTAATGTTGGGCTTCAACTGACAACGGCCCGTGACACAGGCCCACCACCAGTTTAGTTAGCATTTATTTATTTGTATTTTTACTTTCTGGATAAAAAGTCGAATATATGTAAGTAATAAGAGATACAGACTTGAATTGAACATTCTGGAAGAAATGGAATAGAAACGTTTCTCTCTCTTTCACGTTCCTTTTCTCCCATGGACTCCATTGATGTTTTTTTGCTCGATTCTGTACTTTCACATGGTATCAGAGCGGATGATCCGCTGATTATCCGTCTCCTCCTTTGAGCGGTGTTACCCTCGCTCATTTTTCATCAGTTTTCGCTCGATCTCGATGTTCGTGGTTGATTCTGTTTCTTGTAGTTTCCTTTTTATTTGCAGATAGAATCAAGGCCGGAGTTACCTTTCGTCATTTATTTGTGGTGTTTGTGATACATGTGGGTGAATTTGGATTGAATTGGACCAATTTCTTCATCCGCTGTTGACCTAGGGTTTGCTCTATTTAGGCTTTTGAATCTGCGTTCAGGGCCGTTTGTTTTCCGATAGCGAAAACACACAGTAATATCTTCTAATTTTCATTTCGTTGCTTTGTTCATCTGTCTAGTGTTTGCTATTTTGAGGAAATTTGACTGTCGATATGGGAACATCTGATGCAACCTCCAGTACTACCTATACTCCTGAGCCATCCAGCCCACTTTTTTTTTACTTTCTTCTATTGTATCTGGTGTATCTCTTGTTAGTGTGACTCTCTCTTGTACTGATTTTGGGGGTTGGAGGAGGAATATGATTATATCTTTGTCCGCTAGAAATAAAATAGGATTCATCGATGGAAGCTGCCCGAAACCGGCTGAGGATGCTCCTTAGTTTAAGCAGTGGGATATGTGTAATAACATGGTCATTTCCTAGCTGAAAAATTCCCTATCCCCGGACATAGCTGAGAGCGCTCAATATTCGGATACTGCTGAGAGTATTTGGGCTCAGCTTAATAGGAGATATGGTTCAGTTAGTGGGATTAAGATGTTTGAGATTAAGCAAGAGATAGCATCTACTCATCAAGGGTCACTGGACATTGCTTCCTATTTCAACAAACTCAAAAATTATGGGATGAGTTGAGGTTTATGTGCACTAATCATGCCAATACCAGTGTTTGTGCTGCTAAACCTGGACTTCAAAAGGAGGAAGAGGAGAACAGACTACACCAATTCCTCATGGGTCTGAATGAGACCGATGTTGGTGCTAGGAGAAACTTTATTGTGATGCAACCTCCACCTTCTCTCGATACTGCTTATAGTATCTTCCTCCAAGATGAAAAACAGAGGCAAATTACTCCAAATTCTCATTTCCAAGGCGAATCTGCTTCTTTTCATGTCAATCTGAGTACCAAATCTGCTCCTCCTAGACAATTCACCCAGAAATTAATTTTGACCAGAACAAGTATCCATTTTTATGCAAGTATTGTAAGAAACCTTGACATTTGAATGATAAATACTATAAACTCCATGGATTTCCACCAAACTTTAAATTCACCAAAGGTAAACGAACTGCCGCAAATGTTGAGGTGCAAAGTTCAGCTTGTGCTTCTGAATCTGGATCAATTCCCACAGAAAGTCCTGTTGATTCTAATTCTGTGATTCCTGGTCTATCTAAGGACCAGTATGCTCAGATCCTGATGCTACTTCAGCAACATCACATTTCAGAGTCTCTCCCTCAGTCTAGTCAGGCTTCTGCAAATTTTTGCTGGTACAGTTCCTTCCCCTGATTGTGTAGGCAAGGTGTCTTATGGTGCATGCATGCTAACTAGAGTCCATGAGTACACTTGGATAATAGATTTTGGGGCCACTAATCACATGACTTCTAGGAAAGAACTCCTCTTTGATATTCAGCCCCTAGTTGTCCCATATTTGGTCACACTTCCTAATAGATATAAAGTCAAAGTCATTTGCACTGGTTCTCTTAACTTTCTTTCTTTCGCACTTCACCATGTACTCTTTGTCCCTAGCTTTAAGCACAATCTTATTTCTGTTCACAAGCTTGTTGAACAATTTGATTGCCTGGTTCTGTTTGGTAAATTTTTATGTTTTCTCATACATGCCCCTTCAATGAAGAGGCCACTGGAAATTGGTAAACAGGATCATGGGCTATACAAGCGTGTGCAGCCATGTCCACAATCTGATCCTACTGTTCTTGTCGCTGATTGTAATAGTTTTCCTACTTGTTCTTCTACTTCTATATCTTCCAATTGTAAATACCATTCTCCATTGAATGTTATTGGAACTGCTAATCATTGTACATACCATTCTGATTTGAATAAAATGGAGATTTTATGGCATGATAGGTTGGGGCATATTCCCTTTGTGAGAATGAAGGATATTCCATCCATTCCATGCAAAATTTCCATCAAAACAATCCTTTACTTGTTGTATTTGTCCTTTGGCTAGACAACCTAGATTGCCCTTTCCTGATAGCTTCATCAAAACTTCTCATCCTTTCCAACTTGTCCATGTGGATACTTGGGGACCATATAGCACTCCTACCTACAATGGGTGCAAATATGTTTTGACTATAGTAGATAATTTCACTAGAGCTACTTGGACTCACCTTATGGGGGCTAAAAGTAACGCTTTTCCTCTAATTAAAGCCTTTGTTTCCATGGTCAAAACACAATTTCAAATTTGAATTCAAACTATTAGAAGTAATAATGCTCTTGAACTTGGGTCTGGTGTTCTTGTTGGCCAATTCTTTGTTGACAATGGCATTGTTCACCAAACAACTTGTACACACACACCACAACAAAATGGGGTAGTCGAAAGGAAACATAGGCATTTGTTGGAAACCTCTAGAGCATTACTTTTCCAATCCAAATTACCTATTAAGTTTTGGGGTGATTGTGTGCTCACTGCCACTTACCTAATAAATAGATTCCCTTCCAAGTTGCTTGCCAATAGAACTCCTTTTGAATTACTTTTTGGAAAATCCCCTTCATATGCTCACATTAGAACCTTTGGTTGCTTGTGTTTCTCCACAATTCCTAAGTGTCACAAAGACATGTTTCAACCTAGAGTCACTCCTTGTGTTTTTCCTGTGATATCCTTTGGCTAAGAAAGGCTATAATCTTTACAATCTCGCTACTAAACTAACATTTATCTCTAGAGATGTGGTGTTTCATGAGGATATCTTTCCTTTTGCCTCACTCTCTCCTTCATCTGTTACTTTTACATCACCTTATTCTGCTGCTCCTTTCTTTTCTGATAACACTCATCTTACTTCCTCTCATGAACCTGATCATGTATCATCATCCACACCTATTATTTCTCCCTCTTCTTCTCCTGTGTCTGCTCCTCATTCTGCTCCTATCATTGAGCCTCCTCCTGCTCCTCCTATTGCTCCTAGTCTATCTCCAGCTCCCATTAGGAGATCCTCCAAAAGTCATGTTACTCCCCGTCATCTTCAGCAATATGTTTGCAATCTGCCTCCTTCTCTATGCGGCTCTAGTTCTTCTCCCTTTTTTTCTCAAATTTCAGTTAGCATTGTTGGTCTGGAACCTCACTCTTACCATCAGTCAACTTCTATTCCAGTTTGGCAAGAGGCCATGAGAAAGGAATTTGAGGCTCTTGAGGCTAATGATACTTGGTCCATTGTTGAGTTACCTCCTGGAAAGAAACCCATAGGTTGTAAGTGGGTATATAAGATAAAATATAAGGCTGATGGCTCTATAGAAAGACATAAGGCTAGGTTGGTTGTTACGGGTGATACACAAGTGGAAGGTGTGGATTTTAATGAAATTTTTTCCCCAGTTATCAAATTTTATACTGTTAAGTGTCTCATTGTTGTGGCTGTAAAAAAAATTGGTCTATGTTTCAACTTGATGTAAATAATGCATTTTTGCATGGAGACTTGGATGAGGAGGTCTACATGAAATTGCCTCCTGTTTGTCTGTTGAGAATGCAACTTCATCTGGTCAGTCTTGTAATTTTGTTTATCATCTTCAAAAATCTTTGTATAGTTTGAGACAGGCATCTAGGCAGTGGTATGCCAAGCTGTCCTATGTTTTATGTTCTAGGGGTTATTTTCATTCATTGAATGACTATTCACTCTTCATCAGAAGGTCAGGTAGTTCCGTTGTACTTCTTGCTGTTTATGTGGATGATATAATACTTACCGGTGATGATTTGGAAGAAATCTCTGCTTTGAAACTTTTCTTGGACAATCATTTCAAAATCAAGGATCTAGGTGTTCTTAACTACTTTCTTGGCATAAAAGTCGCATACCTCCCTTCTGGACTTTTACTTGATCAAAGTAAGTTCATCAGAGACCTACTTCATGAGTACAATTGTGATATGGTGTCTCCTGTGACTTGCCCGTTGGATTTAAACTCTAAATTGAAGGCTGCCATGGGTGACCCTTTGCCTTCTCCAGACACTTATAGAAGCTTGGTGGGCAAGTTGAATTTTTTGACTCATACAAGGCCCGACCTTTGCTTTGCTGTCCAACATCTCAGCCAGTTCCTTCAGGCCCCCTGTACTTCCCACATGAAGGTTGTTTTGCATTTACTTCGCTATCTCAAAGGTACTTCTGATGTTGGGGTGTTCTATGGCAATTCTCCATCTCTTTCATTGTCTGCCTTCTGTGATATTGACTGGGCTGCTTGCCCAGATACTCGCAGATTGGTCACTGGGTTTTGTATTCTTTTGGGGATTCTATCATTGGTTGGAAGGCTAAGAAGCAACCAGTTGTCTCTCTCTTCTGCTGAAGCTGAGTACCGAGCTATTAGTAAGGTAGTTGCGGAGTTGACTTGGGTTGTTCGCCTTCTCTCTGATTCTGGTGTTTATATATCTTCTGTTGTACATGTGTTTTGTGACAACCAAACGGCCATTCATATTGCGAATAACCCTGTTATTCATGAGCGCACGAAGCACATTGAATTGTACTGTAATTTTGTTCGGAATAAACTCGGTGACGGCCTAATCTCCTTGCATCATGTTCCTACCAATTCTCAACTTGCCGACGTCTTTACGATGCCACTTACTGGAGTTGTTCATCATTCTTTGATGCTCAAGTTGGGAGTTGTAGTACCCTCCAACTTGAAGGGGGTGTTGGGCTTCAACTGACTACGGCCCATGACACAGGCCCACTACCAGTTTAGTTAGCATTTATTTATTTGTATTTTTACTTTCTGGGCAAAAAGCCCAATATATGTAAGTAATAAGAGATACAGACTTGAATTGAACATTCTGGAAGAAATAGAATAGAAAAGTTTCTCTCTTTCATGTTGCTTTTCTCCCATGGACTCCGTTGATATTTTTTGCTCGATTCAGTACTTTCACAGTTAACTCTCTTGCGTTTGAGAACCGCTTTTCATTTTCCTTCTCATTGATCATGATTTAATTTTAATTAAAAATTAAAGGGGTGAATTGTTTTGAAAATAAAGACAGTAAATTTCAACAATTAACAGAAAAGTACGGTAGTAATTGACAACGTAGAAACAGAAATATGAAAGTGGCATAGACAACGTTGCAAATAGAGAGGGACTGGGTCCTCACCTAGTGAAATATCTCATGTGGTTAAACTATGTTTTAAAAGGGAGCATTAGGACTGCTAATAAGCACTTGCTCAGGACAAGGCACTCGTAACACTTTATTGGACATTTAGGCTCTTGTTCTACGAGACATGCTTTAAGTCTCAGTTATGCCTCAGCCGCACCAAGCCGATCGAACATATGCTGCTCGTCCAATAATTTATTGTGCAATTGTGCGTAATTCACATGGTAAATCCTCAAATTTCTTGATTAATCCTTGATTCTCTTGAGGGTTAATTGTTCTTGTCCCATACACTTGTTACTCACAATTTGGAACAAAGATGTTACTAGAATTCTAGTCTCTGGTGTCTGTTTATGGTTTACGTTGTCTATCCACATTGAAATTACGTAATTCACAAGAAAATTATAAATTGTGTGATTTCACTAGGAATCAAATTCTAGTACTCCCTGCAAATTGACACGCTGACCTATAAGCGAACCAAACTGGAATAGGGATTGTTACAACTTCTTACTAAACCATGAAACAGAAGTGTTTGACATAATTCTGCATGTTTTTGTGCTTAATACAAGAGGGGTTGCTCTGATGGTAAGCAACCCACTTCCAACCGAGAGGTTATGAGTTCGAGTCTCCCTTGAGCAAGGTGGGAAGTTTTTGGAGGGAAGGATGCCGGGGGTCTATTTGGAAACAGTCTCTCTACCATAGGGTAGGGGTAAGCTCTGCATACACACTACCCTCCCCAAACCTACTAAGTGGGATTATACTGGGTTGTTGTTGTTGGTGGTGGTGCTTAATAAAGAGATTAGGGAAGTGAAAATACAAGAGTCCGTACATATCTGCGGATCAGATATTGGTCGTGCTTAGTGTAAGTAGAACTCGGATGAGTTCAAATATCTTATCGTGGTTTGTTGTTGGACCTCAAAAGAAATTCTGAAAATGTGCAAAAGTCACAATTATACCAGTACAAACTCAATCCAGAATAAAGGTTTTCCTTAGCCAAATGGAGGAATCATTGGAAAAATATCAACTTACCTATCAACGAAAACCGTACGCACTTCTCTTTCTTCCAATGGGGAATCTTTGACCAATAATAATAAGAGAAAAGGTACCGTAGTGGAAATAAATTTTACTCCCAGATAATGATGTGTTAAAAACTGTAGTGGCACAGATGATAAAAACGAATAGTGTTACAACGTAGAAACAAAAATGAAGCAGTGCACTATATAGTGTCATGTGTAACGACCCGATCAGTCATTATAAGCAATTGTACTTCGCTCGATTGTTTGAGAGAATGAATAGCTACATATGAGGTATTATGACTTAGGTGAATCATCGGTTTTGATTTTCAGGTTATTCGGTATTGATTTGGAAGAATGATTCTAAGCTAGAAGCCTTAAATTTGAAAGGTTTCACCAAGTTTTGACTTTTTAGAATTTGATCTCGGATTGAATTTCTGATGGTTTCATTACCTCCGTTTGGTGATTTTGGATTTAGGAGCGCATCCGAATTGTGATGTGGATGTCCATAGTAGAATTTGGCTTGAAATAGCGAAAGTTGGAATTTTGAAAAGTTTGACCAGGAGTGGACTTTTTGATATCGGGATTGAATTCTGATTCCGGAAGTCGGAACAGGTCCATAATGTGACTTGTGTGCAAAATTTGATGTCAATCAAACGTGATTTGATAGGTTTCGGCATCGGTTGTGGAAGTTTGAAGTTTCAAGTTCATTGATTTCGAATTGAGGTGTGAGTCGTCATTTCGATGTTGTTATGTGTGTTTTGAGGTCTCAAGTAGGTCTGTATTATGATATGGGACTTGTTGGTAAATGTTCGAATAAGGTCCCGAGAGGCTCAGGTGAGTTTCGGATAGGTTTGGGTTGTGTTGCACTCGTTTTTTATGTTTCGACGTGGTTTTTCAAGCATAAATGGTACTACATTAAGCAAATGAGCTCCGATTTCTGTTTTTATTGTAGCATTAGACCTGTATCGTAATTACTGAACTATAACAAAAGTATCATCGAATTTGAGCACCATATAAGAATTTTATGGTCATTTTACTAAGAATTGAATTGTTAGATTTTTTCAGATTAATTACGAAATGACCATTGAATTTGTATTCAAAAATCTGCACTATTTTTAAATATTAAAACTAACATATCTCCTTTAATATATGGTCAAGTGGAGTGATTCAAGATCCTAACTTCACTAAATTTTCACAAGAAAACTACTGGAGGCATCAAAATCGAGTTTGGGGATCGTATGGAAAGAGAAGCGAGGCAGAATAACTAGTAGAAAAATATATAAAATAAGGGTTTGCTCATTTTGTCATATTTTGGGTTGGGAGCTCAAATTTGGGCGATTTTGGAGGCGCTTTTAACCATATATTTTGGGATAAGTGTTCTCTACTCGATTTTAATTATATTTCATGAATCTATCTTCGTTTTTGGCATTTAATTGATGATTTCAAATTGGAATTTGGGGGGCTTGCCTAAATAGCAATAAAGTAAATTTTTAAATTTTGAACATCAACTCGGAGTTAGAATTTGATGAAACTAGTATGGTTGGACTCATATTTGAATGAGGTATCGGATTTTGTGAGTTTTGTTGGGTTCCAAAATGCGGGTTCGGATGGGCTTTTTAACCAATTTTGGCTTCTGATTAAAGATTGGACCGTTTTCTATTGGGATTGGTTGCTTTATCATTATTTGAGGGTTTTTTGGTTAGTTTCGTGCCGTTCGGAGGTCGGAACGTGCGAGATGACATTTGGAGGTAAGTAACGATTGTAAATCTAGTCTTGAGGGTATTAAACCCCAGATTTTGTATCATTTTACTATTTAAGGTGATGCACATGCTAGGTGACGGGCGTGTGGATGTGTACCATTGGGGGATGTGACTTGATCCGTCCTGTCGAAACTATAAGTTACGTATTTGGTTGATATATATAATACGTATGTGTTTTTGAAATAGTTTATGTACATTGGGTTGAATGCCATGTTTGGGTCTTGTGCCAGAGCTGGTTGGACCGTTAGGGGCCTTTTTCTTACTATCCTCTAACTGTTTTTTATTGAAAATCTATACTCAGTCATGTTATACTTACTGATTTCATAACTCAATCTTTATTACTCTATTTTGATGCATATAAATATTGTTTTGGGCTGAGTACCCTGTTTTTACTGAGAGCCCGAGTGGCTTGAGAGGTTTATGACTAAGTGAAGTCAAGGGCCTGATTTGTAAGGATATTTATGGGATTGGTTGCACACCGCAACATGTTTTACTGATTCATAATTGAGTGAGACTGAGGGCCTAATTTGTGAGGATATTTATGGGATCGAGCTGCACGTCAAATCATGTTTTATTGATTCATGATTGAGTGAGGCCGAGGGCCTAATTGATTTATGCCACGAGGTGGCTTGTATAACGCTTGGGCTAAAGGAGCCCCTCCTGATTCTGCACACCCCCAGTGAGCGCAGGTACCTACCGAATGATGTTTTGCCCGAGAGACCGTATACGAGTGACTGTGAGGTTTGCCCGAAGGGCTATATAAGAGTGATGTTTTGGCCGAGGGGTTGTATATAAGTGATGTTTTTCCCGATGGGTTGTTTATGATACCATCGTTTTACTCACTATTACATTGAGCCTTTGTACGAGAACTATTGAAAAATATCTTCAAATGATTTTACTAGAACTGAGTTTAAACGAAATGATTTGATTCAAACTCTATTTTTAAAGCCTGTTGTACTTTTATTGAGATTTCATGATATGAATTTTACATGCTTTATTGCTCGTTACTACTGCTCAGCCTTTATTTACTTTGGTTACATATTGAGTTGGCGTACTCACGTTACTCCATGCACTATTTGTGCAGATCTAGGTGTTTCTTGACTCAGTAGCGAGTGTTGATTGATTAGTTGCAGATCTATCGGAGTTAACAAGGTAGCTGTCTGGCAATTGCAACCCTACTTTCCTCCCTCTTATCTTTCTTTATATATATTTAGTTACTTTCCAGACTATGTTGGTATTGATATTGTAAGATACATTATAGTAGATGCTTATGACTAGTGATACCCGATGTCAGGCTTTTCTTTTCCGCACTTTTATTTTGATTTCAACTCTTTACGAAAGTTTTATGTTTAGTGCCTTAGAATTTTCTTAAACATTAAAAATATTATTTTTCTCTAGTAGTGGGTCGGCTTGCCTAGTACAACGACAGATACCATCACGACAGGGTTAGTTTTGGATTTTGACATTGCGTCTGGCCGGTTCAAAGAAAAGGTGACCCGGAAGGTTTCGTGTCGGTCTGGTCCGTGGAGTTTTTTAAGAGGTTGTTATGGGGCAGGGTTTATATTTATGGAAAGGTCTGAATATATCTCATACTATGAGAAAAGATTTAAATATATCTACCGTTATACTTTGGGTCCAAATATACCCATGTCGTTATACTATTGATTCAGACCCCTCTTCCATTATGTTTGTCAAAGGTGGACATACAATCATATATGGCACTAATATTTGATGAGGTGGATGCCACATGGCATGCAACCGGTCACGATCCGGATTTCCCACCATCGGAAGTCGTGATGGCGCTTTTTAACGAAGCTGGGCAAGCCAAGTATTAAAACATTTCTTGATAACATCTCAACAATATAAAATAAAACGAGTCATTTAAATAAAAGCAGAAGTCTTAAAATGTAGATAACTGGAAACCAAATGCAAAAGTATAAATACATCTCTACCCAGATCTCGTGTCACTAAATCACGAACTGCTAAGGAGTACTAAAAATAAGGTTTGAATAGAAGTACAAAATATCTGTTCCGCCAGAAGAAAAAACAAACTAAATAACATATAAAGGGACTTCTACTTGCGTACGTCGGCAAGTCTAGCTCAAAAGTCCCTAGACTGAAGGATGGCTCACCAACTACTGATGCGCTACGTAAGCTGCTCCGGCTCTGTTATCTGTGCAAAAAATGCACGAGTGCAGCATCAACACAACCAACCCCATGTGCTGGTAAGTACCTAGCCTAACCCCAGCGAAATAGTGACAAGGCTAGACCAGACTACGAAATATACCTGTACAAATATGAAATATACTTTGAAGAAAATAAACAAGAGAAAAGAAGTTTATAAAAGAAGTGGGAAACATGTAGGGGAGACAATATTTATAAACAAGGAGTCTAATTAAAGGTAGATCATCCAACAAAACTCAATTCCGAAAATAACACATTTAACCCATACTTTTTTGCAGCACGCAACCCGATCCAATCACTCAATAACACTATTGCGGCGAGACACCCGATCCACATATTCATGGTGTTATTGCGGCATGCAACCCGATCCGTGTGGATATTATTTATCCTTGTTGCGGCGAGAAACCTGATCCGTGTGGATATTATTTATCCTTGTTACGGCGAGCAACCTGATCCGTGTGGATATTATTTATCCTTGTTGCGGCGTGAACCCGAGCCGTATCATTTAACACTGTTGCGGCGTGCAACCCGACCCACTAATATCATACTTTCTCATCCAAACAACAATCACAACTATGGAGCAAGAGTTGAATAACTAGTGAATAAATCCCGGCAAGGGAACATAACAACATAACCAAATCCCGGCAAGGGAGTAAGTCAACAACACCAATAAAACCTCCCGGTAAGGGAGCAGCAACAATAACCTTCACCTCCCGGCAAGGGGGGTAATAAACTCAAAGCATCACGGCAAGGGATTAATCACATCTCTTTCTATTTATTTCATTTCTTACTCATTAGTTCTTTTATCATTCGAGCCGACGCTACCAAGGATTCACAATTCATAATTATTTCTCATACTCTTCACATTACATAAAGATCAACAATTGAGCATGGACGAGTCACAACAATATCAGAATAAGTATAAGTAAACACACATGGTCATGCTTGACACCAGTGTGTAGATGCTCATCACCATGCCTATACACCGTACTCAACAAATATCAATTAGCATCTAAGACTCTACCCATATTCCCACAAAGTAAAGTTAGACCAAACGCTTACCTCGAATGCTCCAAACTCGACTCAAGCCTCTAGAATAGCTTTTCCCCTTGAATTCAGCTCGAACTCCATCAAATCTATGAAATAATGACTTTCCAATATTAATAATAGATAAACAAACTAAACCTAATACCTAAATATGGATTTCTAAGCTTTCTTTCCAAAATCTCAAAACATCGATCCTTGGCTTGTTGGTCAAAACTCAAGGTTCAACCAATTCCAGGTCACCCATTCCCCCACGAGACCGAATATACAATTTTTTTCCAAATTCGACCTCAAAACGAGTCTAAATCAAAGAAAATCGAAAGCTCTAATTCTACCATTTTCCCCCAATTCTTAACATGAACTATATGATTTAGGTCTAGGAATTTGATAAATGATAATAGAAAATGAAGAAAACGAGTTAGATAATACTTACCCAAGAAACTTTGGTGAAAAAAGAGCTCTAAAGATCGCCAATGGGAAGTGGAGAAGATGAGTTCATGTGTTTTGGGTGAAAAATCCCGTCAATATTATGTTTTGAGTATTTAAAATCACTAGGCAAAATTTCTCTATGCGATCGCGGGGCAAGAGATTCGATCGCATAGAGGAGAGGAAACTTGGTCACTACGATCGCGAGGTATACAGTGTGATCGTATAGAAGCGGCAGGCTGACCATTGCGATCGCGAGCGGGACAATGCGATCGCATAAGGAAAATTTCGGGCATCTGAAGCACACACTCTGCGAACGCGAAAAGGGGTATATGTTCACATAGACCATCTGGGCTCCTAAGGTTTTTACACTATGCGATCGCATAGAACAAGGACTGGGAAACATAAATTCAGAGTATCAGCAATATTTTCCTAAGTAAAAAATAATCAGAACCACCTTCGAATCACTCTAGAACCCTCGGGGCTCCTAACCTAACACACACGCTAACTCCACAACACCCTAAGAACTTAACCGAGCGATCATATCGCCAAAATAACATCATAAATTAGGAATCAAACCTCAAAATCATCAATGTTCATTCTAACTTCATAAATTTTAATTCTTAGATATTTAGGTCTGAAACATGTCAGACGACGCCCGATTTCAACCAAATTTCATAGAAAGCGCATAAACAACATATAAGACCTGTACCGGGCACCGAAATCTAAATACGAGCCCGATACCAATGCTTTCTAATTCATTTTAATTTGAAATTTTCATGTTAAATTTCAGAAAACAATTTCTTTCAAAATTTCATTTTCTCGGGCTTGGGACCTTGGATTTCAATTTTGGGGATACGCCCGAGTCTAATATTTTCTCATACGGACCCTCTAGGACCGTCACATCACGGGTCCGGGTCCATTTACCCAAAATATTAACCAAAGTCAACCTTAACCATTTTAAAGTCACAATTTATCAAATTTCACGTAATTTAACACATAAGCTTTCCGGATGTACCCGGACTATGCACACAAATCGAGGAGACTAAAAGTGAGATTTTCAAGGCCTAGGAAGCGCGAAAAAGAGAGGAAATAAGTGATGGCCCCTTTGGTTCGTCACATTCTCCACCTCTAAAACAATCGTTCGTCCTCGAACAGACAAAAGAAAGAAGTACCTGAGTCAGAAAATAGATCAGATAACGCCTTCGCATATTAGACTCAGACTCCCAGGTTGATGCCTTAGGAGTCTGCTCTCCTTCGAATACGCATTGAATAAAAACTCTTCAACCTCAACTATCGAACCTGCCAGTCTAGAATAGCGACTGGCTCCTCCTAATAAGACAGATCCTTGTCCAATTGGATAGTGCTAAAATAGAACACGTGGGTTGGATCGTCGTGATACCTACGAAGCATGGACACATGAAAAATCGTATGCACGGGTGACAAGCTAGGTGGCAAGGCAAGTCTATAGCCACCTCCCCCACACAATCAAGAAAATCAAATGGGCTAATGAACCTAGGGCTAAGCTTTCCCTTCTTCCCAAATCGCATCACGCCCTTCATAGGCGACACTCAGAGCAATACTTGCTCACCAACTATGAAAGCCACATCTCAAACTTTGCGATCTGCATAACTCTTCTGCCTATATTGAGCCGTCCAAAGTCTGTCCTGAATGATCTTAACATTATCCAAGGCCTCCTGAACTAGATATGTACCCAATAACCGAGCCTCTCTCGGCACAGACCATCCAACTGGAGACCGACATCGCCTACCATACTACGCCTCATATGGAGCCATCTAAATGCTAGACTGGTGTCTGTTGTTTTAGGAGAACTCTGCTAAAGGCAAAAAATGGTCCCACAAGCCTCCAAAATCAATAACACATGCTCAAAGCATATCCTCCAAAATCTGAGTCGTCCTCTCGGTCTGACTGTCCGTCTGAGCATGGAATGTTGTGCTCAATGCAACCTGGGTGCCCAACTCTTGCTGGATTGATCTCTAGAACCGTGAGGTAAACTGCGTACCCCGGTCTGAAATGATAGATACTGGTACCCTATGAAGGTGAACAATCTCTCGGACGTAGATCTCAGCTAGTCTCTCTGATGAATAAGTGGCTGCAACAGGAATAAAATGTGCTAACTTGGTCAGCCTATCAACAATGACCCATATAGCATCAAAATGCTTCTGAGTCATCGGAAGTACAATAACGAAATCTATAGTAGTCCTCTCCCACTTCAACTCGGGAAGCTCAATCCTCTAAAATAAACCATCGGGCCTCTAATGCTCATACTTAACCTGCTGACAGTTCAAACATCGGACTACATATGCAATAATATCTTTCTTCATTCTACGCCACCAATAGTGCTGCCTCAGATTCCTTATAAATCTTTGCGGGGCCTGGATGAATAGAATACCGAGAACTATGGGCCTCCGCTAAGATCAACTCTCGAATCCCATCAATATTGGGAATGCACACTCGCCCCTGCAATCTCAGAACACCATCACCATCTAAGGTCACCTTCTTGGATCTTCCACACTGCATTTTGTCTCTCAGGACACACAAATGGGGATCATCAAACTGCTGCTCACGGATACGCTCCAACAACGACGAACGAGCGACCTTGCAAGCAAACACCCTATTTGGCTCAGAAATATCCAACCTCACAAATCTATTGGCCAAGTCCTGAACATCCAAAGTAAGCGGTATGTGGCTGACCGGAATAAAAGCACGACTACCCATGCTGGCGGACTTCCTACTCAATGCATCCGCCACCACATTGGCCCTTTCCGGGTGGTATAAGATAGTAACATCATAGTCCTTCAACAACTCTAACCACCTCCTCTGCCTCAAATGCAACTCATTTTGCTTGAACAAGTACTGAAGGCTCTTGTGATCCGTGTACACCTCATACGTCATACCATATAGATAATGCCTCCAAATCTTCAAAGCATGAAAAACGGCTGTCAACTCTAGATCACGAACCGGATAATTCTTCTCGTGGATCTTTAGCTTCCTTGAAGCATAGGCAATGACTCTGCCATCCTGCATCAATACTGCACCAAGCCCAATACTCGAAGCATCACAATAAACTGTATAAGTCCCTGAATCTGTGGGCAAAACCAATACCAGTGTCGTAGTCAGAGCTGTCTTGAGCCTCTGGAAGCTCGCCTCACACTCATCTGACCATCTGAACTGGGCACCCTTCTGGGTTAATCTAGTCACTGGGGCTGCAATAGATGAAAACCCCTCTACGAACCGATGGTAGTAACTTTCTAACCCCAAGAAACTCCGAATCTCTGTAGCTGATGCTGGTCGAGGCCCGTTCTTGATTGCCTCAATCTTCTTTGGGTCCACCTTAATACCCTCTACTGAAACAACATGACCTAGAAATGCAACGAACTCAACCAGAACTCGCACTTCGAAAACTTGGCATATAACTGACTATCCTTCAGAGTTTGAAGAACCACTCTGAGGTGGTGCTCGTGCTCCTCCTGACTCCGGGAGTATATCAGAATATCATCAATGAAAACAATCACGAACAAATCCAAATAGGCCTTGAACACTCGGTTCATCAACTTCATAAATGTTGTTGGAGCATTAGTCAACCCAAATGATATGACCAAAAACTCATAATGCACATACCGAGTGCGGAATGTTTTCTTAGGGACATCAGATACCCTAATCCTCAGCTGATGGTACCCACACCTCAAATCTATCTTTGAAATCACCTTTGCACCCTGAAATTGTTTGAATAAATAGTCGATCATCGGTAGTGGATACTTGTTCTTTATCGTCACGTTCAATTGCCGGTAATCAATGCATATACTCATCGAGCCGTTCGTTTTCTTCACAAATAACATCGGCGCACCCCAAGGCGATACACTGGATCTAATAAACCCATTATCAAGCAAATAGTACAATTGATCCTTCAAATATTTAAACTTTAGCTGGGCCATGCGATACGGCGGAATGGAAATGGGATGAGTGCCCGGAGCCAGATCAATACAAAAATCAATATCCCTGTCCGGCGGCATAACTGGCAGGTCTGAAGGGAAAACCTTGGGGAACTCCCTAACAATAGGAACAAAATCAATAGATGGGACCTCTGTGCTGAAGTCACAAACATACGCCAAGTAAGCTAGACACCCATTCTTGACCATGTGTTGAGCTTCACATATGATATAACACTATATGGGGCATAACCTGGGGTCCCTCTCCACTCTAGTAGAGGCAAATTTGGCAAAGCCGAGGTCATGGTCTTGGCGTGACAATCCAAGATAGCATGATACGAGGACAAACAATCCATCCCCAATATAACATCGAAGTCAACCATGTCTAAGATAAAATCAACACGGTTCTCAAGACCTCAAATACTACCACATAGGAACGATGCACTCGTTCGACCACTATAGAATCACCTACCAGTGTATATACATAAACAGGAACACTCAAGGTATGGCTAGGCATAACAAGTATGGTGCAAAATAGGATGATACATATGAATACGTACACCCAGGGTCAAATAGCAGTGAAGCATCTCTATCACATACCAGAATAGTACCTGTAATAAAAGCATCTGATGACTCAGCCTCTGGCCTGGCACGCAAAGCATAACACTAGGGCTGGGCCCCACCTCCCTAAACCATGTCTATGGGACGATCGGCTGCCGGGTGATCCCTACCTATGGCGGTCTAAGCTCTATCAATATGCTCTCCACCTCCACCTCTATGACCTCTACCCCCGCCTCTAGTTGGCTGGACGACTTGTGGAGCCTCTGGTTCCTGAATCATAGCTCGAGAACTCTACGACTTGGACTGTGTATTTCTCAACCTCGGGCAAGCTATCCTGATGTGACCATACCTACCACACTCATAGCACCCCCGAATGTTGCAGCCAAGAGGGCTGAAACTGACCCTGTTGACCCGAATGACCACCTCAGAAGCTCAAAAGCGGTGGTGAACTGATAGGTTGCTGATCAAGATAGTGCTGCTGAGAACCACCAACACCTGAGGTACCATGAGAGACCTGGAGTGCTGACTGAAAGGGCCTCAGTGGATAGCCTCTACCATAGGAATCCCTACCCACAGATGAGGTACCACTGAAACTACCAGAACGACGAGGCCTCTTATCTGACCCCTGACCACCTCCCCGTGCAAGAGCCATCTCAACTCTACAGACCGCATTGGCCGCCTCCTGAAAAGAAATCTCGCTCCTGGCTCCCATAGCCATCTGGAGACGGATCTGTTGAATCAACCCATCAATAAACCTCTGCACCCTCTCTCTCTCTCTCTCGGTGGGAAGTATAACAATAGCATGGTGTGCCAGATCAATAAAACGGGTCTCATACTTCATGACTGTCATAGTACCCTGATAGAGACGCTTGAACTGCCTGCGTAGAGCCTATCGGTCAGTCATTGGGAGAAACTTCTCCAAAAATAACTCTACAAACCGGTCCCAAGTCAATGATGGCGACCCCGCTGTAATGGATAAATAATAGTCCCTCCACCAAGTCTTGGCAGATCCTGCTAGTCAAAAGGTGACGAAGTCGACCCCATTAGTCTCCACAATACCCATAGTTTGGAGAACCTCATGGCATTTGAATAAGAAATCCTGGGAGTGATCTATAGAAGCACCGCTGAATGTGGTGGTGAAGAGCTTGGTGAACCTATCAAGCCTCCACAAAGCATATGCAGACATCGTCGCACCATCACCGGTCTGAGCCGTAATAGCCGGCTGAGCTGCCACAGCTGGCTAAACCTCTAAAATCTGAACCTGAGGCGCTACCTGCTCCGGAGTACGTGTAGCGGGAGTCTGAACTCCTCCCCCAGCCTGATAAGTAGTTGGTGATAAAGGTAGCAAACCCACTCGGGAGACACTCTCTATAAAGCCTACCAAACGGACCAAAGCGTCCTGAAGAACTAGGGTGGCTATGAATTCCTCTAGGACCTGAGCTGGGCCCACCGGAGCTGGAACCTCCTCATCATAATCAACATGAGGCTCCACCTCTAGGACTGCTGCTTGGGGCTGAGCTCTGCCCCGGCCTCGGCCTCTGTAACAGTCTCAGCCTCGCCCTCTGCCCCTCGTAAGAGCTGCTGTTGGGGGCTCGGGCTGCTACGCGGTACAAGAGGAAGCAAATGTTCTCGCCATATGCAAAAGAACATAGTAAAAATACAATTAGTATTTGAGAAACAGAATCGCACGACAAAAAAGAACAAAATGAAATTTTCCCTAACTTTGCAGCCTCTAGGGGATAAATACAGACGGCACTGTACCGATCCCTCAGACTCTACCGAGTTTGTCCATGATTTGTGAGACCTATGTAACCTAGTGCTCTAATACCAACTTGTCACTACCTAGATTTGCCACCATCGGGAGTCGTGATGGCGCCTAGTAAAGGAGATAGGCAAGCCAAGTATTAAAACATTTCCTGATAACATCTCACCAATATAAAATAAAATGAAACATTGAAATAAAAGTGGAAGTCTTAAAAACGTTGATAACTGGAAACCAAATGCGGAAGTTCAAATACATCTCTACCCAGATCTGGTGTCACTAACTCACAAACTGCTAAAGAGTACTAAAAACAAGATCTGAATAGAAGTACAAAATGCATGTTCCGGCGGAAGGAAAAACAAACTAAACAACATAGAAAGGGACTCCGACCTGCGAACGTCGGCAAGGCTACCTCAAAAGTCCCTGGACTGAAGGATGGGTCCCCGACTGTTGTTGCTCCATAAGCTGCTCTGACTCCGTAATTTGTGCAAAAAGATGCATAAAGTGTAGCATCACCACAATCAACCCCATATACTAGTAAGTGCTTAGCCTAACCCCGGTGAAGTAGTGATGAGGCTAGACCAGACTACCAGATAAACCTGTACAGATATGAAATATACTTTGTGGAAAATAAACAGGAGATAAGCAGTTTATAAAAGGAGGGGGAAACATGCTAGGAAGACAACAGTTATAAATAAGGAATCTAATTAAAGGTAGATCGCCCAGCAAAACTCAAGTCCGGAAATAAGACATTTAACCCATACTTTGTTGTAGCGCGCAATACGATCCAATCACTCAATAACACTGTTGCGGCAAGCAACCTGATCTACATATTCATGGTGTTGTTGCGGCATGCGACCCGATCCGTGTGGATATTATTTATCCTTGTTGCGGCAAGCAACCCGATCCGTGTGGATATTATTTATTCTTATTGCGGCGAGCAACCTGATCTGCGTGGATATTATTTATCCTTGTTGCGGCGCGCAACTCGAGCCGTATCATTTAACACTATTGCGGCGTGCAACCCGAACCACTAATATCATACTTTATCATCCAAACAACAGTCACAATATGGAGCAAGAGTTGAATAACTAGTGAAGAAATCTCGGCAAGGGAATATAAAAACACAACTAAATCCCGGCAAGGGAGTAAGTCAACAACACCAATAAAACCTCCCGGCAAGGGAGCAACAACAATAACCTTCACCTCCCAACAAAAGAGATAATTAATATACTCAAATGATTCCGGCAAGGAATTAATCACATCTCTTTCTATTTCTTTTATTTCTTACTCATTAGTTATTTTATCGTTCGAGCCAACGCTCCCAAGGGTTTACAATTTATAATTATTTCTCATACTCTTCACATTATGTAAAGATTATCTATTGAGCATGGAAGAGTCACAACAATATCATAATAAGTACAAGTAAGGACCCACGGTCATGCTTGACACCAGTATATAGATACTCGTCACCATGGATATACACCGTACTCGACAAATAGCAATTAGAAATGAAGGCTCTACTCCTAGTCCATCAAACCAAAGTTTGACAAAACACTTACCTTGAATGCTCCAAACTCGACTCAAGCCTCTAGAATAGATTTTCCCCTTGAATTCGGGTCCAACTCGCTCAAATCTATGAAATAATGGCTTCCCAATATTAACAATAGCTAAAAAACTAAACCCAATGCCTAAATATGGATTTCTAAACTTTTTTTCCAAAATCCCTAAAATCGACCCTAGGCCCGCTTGGTCAAAACTCGAGGTTCGAACCAAATCCAGGTCACCCATTCTCCCACGAGCCCGAATATATAATTTATTTTCAAATTCGACCCCAAAGCGAGGTCTAAATAAAAGAAAATCAAAAAGGCCTAATTCTACCCATTTCCCCAAATTGATACAATGAACTACATGATTTAGGTCTAGGAATTTGATTAATAATAATAGAAAATGAAGAAAACGAGTTACATAATACATACCCAAGAAACTTTGGTGAAGAAGAGCTCTAAAAATCGCCTATGGGCTATGGAGAAGATGAGTTCGTGTGTTGTGGGTGAAAAATCCCATCAATGTTCTATTTTGGGAATTTAAAATCACTAGGCAAGATTGCTCTATATGATCGCGGGGCAAGAGATGAGATCGCATAGAGGAGAGGTAACTTGGTCACTACGATAGCGAGGTATACAGTGCACGATAGCGATGTATACAGTGCACGATAGCGATGTATACAGTGCGTTCTCATAGAAGGGCAAGGTGACCACTGCGATCGCGAATGAGACAGTGCGATCGTATAGGGAAAATTTCGAGCATCTAAAGCACACACTGTGCGAACGCAGAAAGGTGTATTCGTTGGCATAGACCAACTGGGCTCAGGAGGTTTTTACACTATGCGATCGAGGGGAAGGCTATGCGATCGCATAGAACAAGGACTGAGCAACAGAAATTTAGATTTCAGTAACATTTTCCTAAGTACAAAATATCCCGAACCACATCTGAATCACTCCCGAGCCCTCGGGGCTCGTAACAAAACTCACACACTAACTCAACAATATCCTACGAACTTAACCGAGCGATCAAATCGCTGAAATAACATCATAAACGAGGAATCAACCCTCAAAATCATCATTTTTAATTCTAACTTCATAAACATCAACTTTTAGATATTTAGGTCTGAAACACGTCAAACGGCGGCCGATTTCAACAAAATTTCACAGAAAGCGCTTAAACCATATATATATGACATGTATCGGGCACCAGAACCAAAATACGGGCCCGATACCAATGCTTTCTAATTCATTTTCATTTGAAATTTTCATGTTAAATTTCAGAAAATAATTTATTTCAAAAATTTATTTTCTTTGGCTCGGGACATCGGATTTTGATTCCGGGGATACGCCCGAGTCCCATATTTTCATACGGACCCTACGAGACCGTCACATTATGGGTCCGGGTCTGTTTACCCAATATATTGACCAAAGTCAACCTTAATCATTTTAAAGCCATAATTTATCAAATTTCATGTTATTTAACACATAAGCTTTCCGGCTACGCGCCCCGACTACGCACACAAATTGATGCGACTAAAAGTGAGGTTTTCAAGGCCTCAGAAGTGCCAAAAAAAGAGAATAAATGATGACCCATTTGGGTCGTCGGACCACCTCAGCCCCCTTAATCCATTTTTCCATTCCCTTTTTTTTTATACCTCTAAGATTTTTTCCCTCTACCATCATCAGTGCCAGTACGAAAAATATTGTATTTTAAATTTTAGTCTTTTATATATATTTTCTCCACCCATCACTCTTATTGGATTCAATGTAATCGGAAACTTCTTAAATTTCAGATAAAATTCTCTTTCTCGAGAACTAGATAATCTTGTTATGTACTTCTAGTGTGCGTGATATTGGGGATGATTAATTTAAGTGCGTTGTATGTTTTTGCAGACAAGGTGTCAAAGCATAAATATGAGAAGCATCCATTCTCATACTCTTAAGATAATCTGATTTGGTCTGAGTTGAGTCGCTGAAAATCAACATTGTTCATGGTGGCAATTATAGTGGTATTTGGTACTGGAGGGAAAGAAAATTTTAGTGATGGAAAAATAAATAGAGGGGGTAAAATGAGTTAGAGGTGCTGAGGTGGCATGCCATGTAATACCCACCTCATCAAATGTCGATGCCACGTAGAATTGGATGTCCACCTTGAAAAAATTTAACGGAAGAGGAGTATATTTGAACAAATAGTATTACGACAGAGATATATTTGGATATAAAGTATTTCGAATGATATATTTAAACTTTTTCTCATAATATAAAAATATATTTGGCCATTTTCGTTATATTTATCATATAATCCGCCAGTACTTAAATTAAGGGTTGTTTAGTCAGGATCTTCATTAGCACGCCACGCTCTAAGATATATATTCATCATGTATCTAGGAAGTAAGATCATCCCTCTTGACTTCCCCGATATAATTTTAAAATTAGCTACACAAATTTATATTTACTCTATTAGTATCTGGGATTGGCTTTAAAAAAAATTCAACACTAAGAGAGTGATTGGTCGAAAATATTTTTTAATTTTATCATAGTTGGTTGACTTAAATGTTTTAGAAAGCATTTTTCTTATGAACTTATTTTCCTCGAATTGGAGGAAAATATTTTCCTTATCAAGAGAAGGGAAAACATTTTCCAAACCTTCTTCTCAACCTTCACAACCCTCACCAACCTAACCCACCCCTCTTTCCAAAAAAATCTTTTTTTTTTAAATTCAGTTTCTCCGTCACCGACCCTACTATCCCTCCACCCCACCCCACCCCACACCCCCCTCCCACAAAAAAATATTTTTTTTTGTAATTTTAAATTTTTATTTTTTCATTTTTCTGCACCACTCATCCATGCCCCCTTCACCCCCCCCCCCACCCCCCACCCCCGCATAATGATTTTATACTTTTTTGAAATTTTAAATTTTTATTTTTTCCGTTTTTCTGCCGCCTCCCCCTCCCTTCCCGCATAATTTTTTATACTTTTTTTTGTAATATTAAATTTTTATTTTTTACGTTTTTCTGCCGCCTCCTTCCCCCCCCCCCCCCCCCCCCCCCCCCGCATAATTTTTTTATGCTTTTTTTTGTAATTTTAAATTTTTATTTTTTACGTTTTTTTGCTGCCTCCTCCCCTCTCCCCCCCCCCCCCCTATCCCCCTCCTAAATATGTTTAAAATATATTTTCAATTATAGTTTTTTTATTTATGGGTTTAAAGGCTCAAATTTACAAGTTCCAACGTTATAAGTTCCGAGGTTTATGTGTTTGGAAGTTTAAAAATTATAAAGTTTACAGGTTCGAAATTTTACGGTTTTGTAAGTTTAACGTAAAACATTTATGAAATTTGTGGGTCCGGAAGGTTGTTGATATAAAAGTTTATGGCTTAATGTTTATTATATCTAAATTATTTATGAATACTCTTGAGAAGTCATTTTCCGTACCAAACACAAAAATGAATAAAATTACTACTTATTTTTCAAAAAATATTTTCATGAAATATATTTTCCCCGAAAAATATTTTCACAAAAAATATTTTCGCAAAAAAATATTTTCCTTTATACCAAACACACCCTTACTCTTCTTACACTAAAGGAGACCTATTGCCGATACTAATTTGAGACGGCAGCGACTGATTAATAAAAGGAGTACTACAAGTACTTATAGGTGGTGTCTCAATAATATCAAGAATATCAATTATCAGCTATACCATTTTTTTTTTGTAGTTGTTGATAGTCTAAATTTATATTAGGTGATATTTGGGAAATATGGGTATAAGTATTTTAATTACTAGTATTATAAGTATAACCTTTTATTTTTTAACATTTACTATCCCTACTACTAAGAGCTCGTTTAGCTGCTCCAAAATATAACTAAATTTAAAAATTTTAAAATATTCAAATAAATTAAGAGAATTAAATTATTAAATCACCAATGTTGAGAAAGATATGAAATGAGTCTACCATAATGTTGCACTAATTGAACACTTGAACTCTTAAAATGAATTTTAAGAATTGCACACTTGCATTTGGTAGTTGGTAGCGCAAATAAAATTAAAACTAACAATTGAAAATGTAACTAATATTTGATAGCAATTCACGAGAGAATATAGAGAATAATTAGAATTTATATTTGAGAGAGGGAGAGAGTGCTATAAAGAAAAAAAAAAGTGGGGGCTATTTATAGTTCTCGAAAAGGTAAGGGTGTAATTTTAAAAAATTTAAGAGTGCGGGCTATTTATGCACAGAAACAAATCATGTGGGCTTTCGTTCAATATCCTATCATCCGACTATACTTATAATTATGTGACATAGATATAGTCATTTTATGTAACAAAGAATTGGTTAGCAATCATCCAAATAAGTAGTAGCGCCAACTCACGAAAAGATTTTACTCTACTTTTTTTTTCTGGACGAGCGATGATAGAAAATTATTCCCTAATAATTATTTATCCAGATTCCAACAATCTCTATAAGAAATTAGCTAAATAAAATAATTATTAATTTAAATAAATGAAATTGTATTTATTTACTTTTCATAGTTGGTTGTCGGTAATTAGTTAATTTGCCGTGTACTTATCGAGACAAGTGATCATTTGGACGGATTTTTATAATTTTGACGACAGATTCCACCATATTCTCCTCTTCCTCAGCCTCACAGAGACTAGACTTCAATGTCCATCAACGCGACCAAACTGTTTGTTTATATTTGCGATCTCTCTATCTCTTTCATTCTCTTCGTCTTTTCCATTCAGTTGATACGAAAACTAATTTTTATCTGAACAAAAAAATACGAAGGACATGTGGAATTCTTAATACGAAATTCAATTAAAAGAAAAAAAAATTAAAATGTTTGGTATTAAAAACTTAAGGGATAAAAGATTGTACACAATAAAAATTTCTTATTAAGAATAAAATAGAAAAAATAAAAAATTTAAAGTTAAATATGTACTCATATAAATTGAGATGGAGGAAGTAATAATTTTGGCACTTTACTTATGTCAAATTTGTTAATTTGTTTTTAAACTCGCGCCATGCATGTCATCTAAAGTGAGGTAGAGAAATATTACTGTAACATATTTGGCAATGTTGGATCTAGTGGTGGAGCCGCTCATTGGCAAGGGAAGTCAATTGATATTTGTTTATCGGGAAATTATATTGTGTAGATAGATTAAATATTATATATATATATATATATATATATATATATATATATATATATATATATATATATATATATATATATATATATATATATATATATATATATATATATATATTATGTGTTCACTTTCCTTAATTTTTTCACATACATACTTATTTATATTTTGACTCTCCTTAGGGAAAAATCTAGCTCCGCCACTGGTTGGATCACACTAGAAATTTTTTGATGACAGAGCAACATGAAAACAATTCTTAGCTATATAGTAAAATAATGTTATGTAGAGGAAGAGGCAAACACGAAAATAAAGAAGATAAAGAACACCAAATTTTAACGTGAAAAACCCTTCAAATCGAAGGTAAAATCACGGGATCACAAAGATCCAAAATGCTCCACTATAACAATAAGAGGGTTACAAAAGTTTCCCAAATTGGCAACACAACAAGTACCAAACACGGAGCAACAATAACAACAAGAGCAACAGCCAATCAATTGAATAAAGAGTATAATCCACAAAAATGAAGTTGCAGTTCAAGGCGCGAAATCAGATGCTAAAAGCCTCCAAAGCCAATCTCCACCATTCAAATCCAAGATTAGGGTGTTACAAACGCTCAGTCAAAATGTCAGCCCGATCCAACAGATAACGAATTGAAAAACATGATTTTAATATTAGTTGGTCGGAATAAAAAAGCTGCAGCAAAACAAATATTTTTCTTCTGTCTTCTCTCTTGATGAAAGCTCTCTCAAGAACCACTCATATGTGCTTAAGTCTTTCAAAGACTTGTATCAATGAGAATAGAATAAATCTCCAAGGTTGTCCTATTTATAGATCGTGGGTGGTGCTTTCTCTTAAAGCCAAAACCCACTCAAAATAGGAATAAATCGAATCCAATTCCAATTAGGATTGGAAACCAAAAGAGAATAGGATTAAGCTATTAGGCCTTTGGCTGGACAACATGGGCATGAGCCTAACAAATTCCCCCTCCAGCCAAGGGGCCAAATGTATCTTTACGTAGATGAACTATTGACAGGCTTCGTGCATGCCAATTTTCTACAAAATTCATGCTTATCTGCAACCACCGCCTTTGTCAGCATATCAGAAGGATTTTCATCGGTGTGTATCTTCTCAATCTCAAATAATTTTTCTTCCACGGCCATTCTTATCCAATGATACTTTCTATTTATATGTTTGGTCTTCGAATGAAAAGTGGAGTGCTTGGTGAGACAGATAGCACTCTGATTATCACAAAATAAGATGTACCTTGACTGCTCAAAGCCAAGATCATTAATCAACTCCATCATCCATAATAGTTCTTTGGCACCTTCTGTGACAGCAATATATTCGGCTTCTGTGGTGGATAGAGCTATACACATATGTAGTCTAGATTGCCAAATAGCTCCCTCTGCAAAAGTGATCAAATAACGGGAAGTGGATCTTGAATTATCAAGATTACCTCCTAAATCAGAGTCTGTGTAACAAACAAGTTCAGGCTTGTCATTTCCAAATCACAATTTCAAATCTGCAGTGCCTTTCAAATACCTTAATATCCATTCCTTACTCTTCTGCCGTTGGTAACTTGATGTATGCTATGGTTTGCACTAGACCAGATATTGCACATGTCGTTGGTACCGTTAGTAGATTCCTTTCTAATCCTGGAAAAGAACATTGAATTGTTAGGTGCTTGCCAGAATTTTCTTACCATACTTGGTTTTCCTATTTGCTGAAGGTAAGGACAATATAATTACCTCCATTGGGTTTTCCTTCTTGTAGAAGGATTATAAATTCCCTAGATTTTGGCTAGTCCCTTTTCTCGTAGGAAAAGGTTTGGACAACTATAAATTGGGGATCCTTCCTTCTCATTGAGTAGCATCCACAATGTAGCCATATGGGCTTGAGAGTAGTATTTAGGGGGAGAACTTTTCGGGACAAGTGTTAGTATGTCACTTGTGTTTGCCTCTTCGTGAGGTTGTTCTCTCGATATTTTGTACTCTCTTTTATTATAGTGGATTGTTCATCTCCAGCCGTGGACGCAGGTCAGTTGACCAAACCACATTAAATATTTGTGTCTCTTTTGATAGATTCCTCTTTTATTGTTAAATTTATCATCGTTGATGGTTTACTTTGCTAGCTTCTGCATGACACCTGATTTTTTCGATCCTAACAAATACAATTATACGTGGGAGCATTATTCCAATATTTCAACCCAGAATTTTTAATCCAATTAGCTGGAGAGAAGGAAGTTAATATATATATTAGAGCCTCAGTAGAGGTTCAGTTTGTTGGTCATCTCTCAAACGCCATTCTTTCGTTGACGAAGCATTGTTGTGAAGTCGGTATAGAGGGAAGCAACTTTAGATATGTTGCCGTTCAGCTCCTGATTATTAGGCCCACGTTCTGCACCATACTATCATGCGATCTCGACTCATGGTTTGTTGGACTTTAAATATTGGGTTTTAAAGACTAAAAGTAACGTACTTTTAAGGTTTTGTACCTCTTAAGTATAAAGAGGAGAGAAAAATAAAAGCACTCCACTAATGTTTTTTACAAAACTAACGAAAGCATTCTTCAAACTCATGTTAGAAGAATGTAAGATGGAAAGAAACTTCACCCATACGTTTCCCGATCCCGCAAGATTGCAAGAAGCGTTAAATAAAGGAAGAACAATGAAATAAAAGATCAATCACGTTTTCGAGCAACAACTTAGAAAAACTAATCACCAATATTTATTTTCAGCATATTAAGCCGTTTAAATAGGCCTTAGAGTGAGTAAAATTGGTAAGGTTAAGGAAAACAAATCCTAATTAAACTAGAATAAGAATAAGGCTAAGAAAACATATCCTAACTAAAATAGGAAAAAGAATTCTAGTAAGAATGGGATACCAACTATCAATCCTAGTTTTACTAGAACTACAAATATAACCTACTAAAATAAAAATTAAATTACTAGGAGGCAAGAAATAAGAAATCCCAATATTTAAGAAAAAGAAATTCTAATTTCGAATGGATTCTCTGCTTCTTGAATTTCTTGAATTTTTAGCATTCTTGATCTTGCATCATTCTCCCCTGGTTGAAAAAGACTCGTCCCCAAGTCTAACAGGTTCCATAGATGGCACAAGATTTGCTATAGTAAGAACGGAGGCCCAAGAGGAAAAAATGAGACCCAATGCTCACCATGTTTTAAGTTACATTTTGCTAATTTATCATAGAGTTTCTTCATGTTATAAGCAAATTTGACATGTGGTCGAACTAAATTTCATTTTCTATTTTTCAACTTTCTACTAAGTGTTCTTCATGTAATCTTTCTATATGTACTCTCAAACTTCAACTTATGATATGAAGTTATTGGTATAGACTTAGCTAACTCCGTGTCTAGCTTTGAGTTAAGCATATAGATCAACGCTCTTCTTGGGAATGCATGCATCGCTCATAAATCAACAGACAATTTGATGGTAGCCATATATACCTATGACGTTAAGATATCTTGTCTCTCCAATATCTGAACTCAAACTCTCCATTACCCACTCCTTTATAGGTAATTTTTCCTCTTGTTCTAGCATATTTCTATGGGTTTTAGATTTAACGTAATATGTTGTCTTGTTTGGATTGATTGAGTCAACAATCAAGTCAATATTGTGTTGAGCATCTCTGAATGGTGAAAAGTCAACAACACATATGGCTGGATAATCCAATGGATCGTCATAAAACTTTGGTGGTAATTCCTTAAGTTTTTGATCCAATGCATGTTCCTCGTCTCTTTGATATTGGTCTTCATTAGCTTTGTCCTCTTTACGCCCCTGATTATCTGAATATTTATCATAATGGGCATGATGCCTTGGTTCTCTTGTGCCTTGGTCAGCTTCAACTTCTTCAACTGTTTGTGAATGAATTGGTGGATATAGAAGTGGTAGATGTGGTTGTTGTAGGCGTTGTGGCGAAGTTGGTAGTTGATATTGAAACACCAAACCTTTAACTAATTTAGTCAGATTCTCCATTGATTCCTTCAAGTAATTTACTTGCACTTTAATTTCTTCATTGCCTCGTTCAAGGATTCTAATTCTTAATTTATGAACTTCTAATTGAAGATCCATTGAAGAAGATCCTGAATTTGGTATTTTCTTGTTTGGCGACACGATGAACAATGTAGCAGATCAAGAATTCGGACCTGAAATTTGTGCTCTGATACCAAATTGATATACTTTCAAGGTTTTGCACCTCTCGAGTACAAAGAAGAGAGAAAAACATAAGTATCCCGCTAAAGTTTTTCACAAAACTAGAGAAAACGTTCTTCCAACTCACGCTAGAAGAATGTAAGTGGAAAGAAACACCACCCTCACGTTCCCCAATCCGGCAAGATTGCAAGAAGCATTGAATAAAGGAAGAACAATGAAATAAAAGATCAATCACGTTTTGGAAGCAACTTAGAAAAATTAATCACCAATATTTATTTTCAGCATATTAAGCCCTTTAAATAGGCCTTACAATGAGTAAAATTGGTAAGGTTAAGGAAAACTAATTCTCATTAAATTAGAATAAGAATAAGGCTAAGAAAACATATCCTAACTAAAATAGGAAAAAGAATTCTAGTAGGAATGAGATACCAACTAACAATCCTAGTTTGACTAAAACTACAAATATAACCTACTAAAATAAAAATTAAATTACTAGGAAGAAGAAATAAGAAATCTCAATATTTAATAAAAAAAAATCCTAATTTCGAATAGATTCTTCACTTCTTGAATTTCTTGAATTTTTAGCATTCTTGATCTTGCATCAAAGAGTGTGAATTGAGAAATGGTGGAAAATAAAATGGAGGAAAATGAAAATTTGAATCAAGTGGGCTTTTATCATGAACTTTGTGCTACATTGGTAAAAGACAACTACACTTGTGTGTATAAATATAGGAACACTTCTTAGAGCTCTTAAAAGAAGTTGAAGAGAATGAATCCTCGTGCCGTCACTCGCTCGGCCTCGGCTTCGGCAAATGATCGGTAGGATTATGTCTGGAAAAAATTTATTTAATTAATTATTTAATAATTAATTAAATGCCAGCTAGTTCATTGACAGAATTAACTGGAATCCAAAAATCAGTGCCTTTGCTGAACATTGTTTTCCCTCTTGAATAGACGCTTTTTCCTGAACTGACATCACACCTCTTCCGATAATTGCCTATAAATTCTGAGGCATGGCTTCTTTTTCACTCACTGAAAATCGAGAATTACTTTCTGAATACTGCATTCTACTTCGTAATCTATCTCTCTCAAATTCGTAAGTGATTTTGTTACGTTCTTTGAGTTCGTTGGTATCCTGCAGTTTGTATTGCTACTGTTGTAGGAAGATTTATTCTGGTTCATCCTGGGAGGATTTAATCAATTACCTTGGTAATGTGAGAGGAGGTTAAAATTTCTTAAGGACGCACAAGCAAATTATGGACTTAAAATATTTTTTATAGTTTACTGTTTTTTTATTTTATTTTTTCTTCTAACAGCCTTTTTAATTTTGTATTTTAACACAATGCAATAACAAGATTCTCGTTAACCTGTTGAATCAACAATTTGTTTCGATCCAACACCGACTGCAGTTGTTGGAAAAAGAGTTCCACATCTCGGACTCATTTGCCTTCCTCCATATATACTCTGATTATTAGTCTTGACGGCGGCGATTAAGGTTAGAGGTGTGTTCCATATATAGTTTAATTTAAGAAATGAAGTTGTTTCGTTCAGTCTTGGAAAGCATATTTTTGTGCTTTATGTAGAGGTAAGGAGAGTGTAGGTACAAAGTTTTTGTGCTCTTTCACTCGATGATCGTTTATCCGTGAGAATAGACAGGAGTAGAAAATAGGTGAAGCAGAATTGGAATACGTCTATTATTGAGTAAAAATATCTTATAGCGGATTCTTATTGGACCACATCAAAAGTGCAAAACCTCACAATTTCGCCAGCACAAGCTTAATCCAGAATAAAGGGAGAGGCTTGGGTGGGGAATCAAAGGGAAAATATCTAGAGAACTCTTCACAAAAAAAGAACAACAGGAGTAGTACTTCTTTTTACACCCATTTTGTGTCTCTGACCATAGTTTTTCTTTTTTGCCTTTTTACTATTGTTAATTTTAATTTTAAAATGAGTGAATCATTTTAAGTGTAAATATTGTTATTTAGCTCAAAAATTATGCTCGTACTTTATAAGCTTAAAAACAATCGAAAATATATAAGAGTAAATCGTAATCAAATATAATGAGCCCTGCAGATGATTATTATTTTAATTTAAGATTGTTGTAGATCAAAGGGCGAAGAAAAATGAACTTAGCTTAAGAGAGAAGCAATAGTTGAAAAACCAAGAAAGAGATAGAGATAGAGAGAGAAGTTATATCATATGAGAATAATCATATTACAATGTGAAGGTCTCCTTTATATAGTAGGAGACCTTCCTCGAAGTAATCGAAAAGTACAAAAATTGGTGGCTTCCACTCAGTAAAAAGTTAGGCACTAAATGATGCCACTTCTTCTTTACCAACTTGGGCCGGCCTTTACTTGGGTCGACCTTGTCATAAGGCACGCGCCCACTCGGTGTAGGGGGCGTTAAAAGTGTTAGAATATACGCTTAACGCTAGAGGGGGGGTGAATAGCGTTATAATAAAAAACAATATAAACTTGCGGAATTAAAAATTGCAGGATTAAAATAAGTGCGGTAAGTAAATAATAAGGAACGAACGCACCGAAATTATCCTGGTTCACCACAACCTGTGGCTAGTCCAGTCCCCGAGAGACTCTCTCGAGATTTCACTAACTTCGTTAAGCTTACGGGTGCTTAACAAACCGTTACAAACTGAGAACTTGAGTCACACAAGCCTCAACAACCTTTGCTCGAAGATACCACACTTCAAGACTTCAACCGAAGGAATGAAAACGTTCCTTCTTACAACCACAAGGGATTAACACTTCCCTTCAAGTGTATACAAACACTTAGCACTCAAGACAAGACTCTCTTTAAGAGTAGATTTGAGTAAAATAAATACGCTCAAGAACACAACAACTTTCCTCAAGAGTTTGGCTCTCAAAAACTTATGAAATGAATATAAAATGATGTATATGAGAGTATGCAAGCTTTAGCAAGAATATGATCAGTTGTTGTACTTAGAAGACTGATTTTGAGTTGTATTTATAGTGTTCAAAACCCCCACAACAGTTGCCTAATTGCCAATCAAGAATTGCTGATTTTGTGTTAAGATAATCGATTATCTGATTTGCATAATCGATTATTTTCCAATCGTTCAAAAATCATTCCCAGATTTTAAGCAGAATAATCGATTATCCAAATCGTATAATCGATTACCTGACAACGTTCAAAAAATCATATTCAGATTTTACTTAGCATAATCGATTATCAAATTGTGTATAATTGATTACCTGACAACGTTCAAAAAATCATATATAGATTTTACTTAGCACAATCGATTATCAGATTGTGTATAATCGATTATCTTTCAGAGTTTAAAGATACTTTAGCAATGGTCATTTGCATAATCGATTATGCTATAAGGATAATCGATTATCTTTTATATTTTGAAAACTTCGGACTACACTGTCTTAACATAATCGATTATCATAAAGTACATAATCGATTATTTTACAGTCTTGTAAAATTTGATAGACACTGCCTCAACATAATCGATTATCATAATGTGCATAATCGATTATTTCATAGCTTTGAAAAATCTGATGGACACTGCCTCAACATAATCGATTATCATAAGGTACATAATCGATTATCTTGTAGCTTCGAAAAATCTAATGTACTCTGCCTTAACATAATCGATTATCATAAGGTACATAATCGATTATTGTTCAGCTTTGTAAATCTGGTGTACATTGTCTTAACATAATCGATTATCATAAAGTACATGATCGATTATCTTTGTCCAGATTTGAGAGGCATGTTTAAAAATTATTTTGGCTAAAATAAAATGTTTGAAAAATCATTTTGCTTTAAATTAAATATGCATGATTTGATAAAAATGATTTTACGAGAGAAGCCAAGTCTTGAGTCAATTGTCGGATCAAGATCACAATTAAAGAACGACTCATGTATAACTTTATTTCTTTTCTTGATCATGATCTTTGTTCGTCTTGTGCTTGAACCTCGTTATGTGTCAATTGCGCGCTTGTGCTTGGACCTTGTCATATGTCAATTGCGCGTCGTTTGTCATTTATCAAAACCTACAAATATGAACACACGTTTAGTTTAGTGCCTTGAGAACGTGTTTCAACAATTTCCCCCTTTTTGATTAAGGCAAACCAATATCAGGATATGCATATTAGATAATTCATAATGACGATCCAAGACAAGTATATAGATATGCAATTAGTTCCCCCTCAACATATGAATTCCCCCTCAATTTATGCCAATAAATATTAAGTGCATAGCCCTTATTCTTCCCTCTTTTGACATTAGCAAAAAAAAATAAGTAAATAACTAGTCAACATAAAAGGGACAATATTGCAAATAAAAGGGACAATATAATGTCAACATAATCGATTATTGATACTTGATAATCAATTATGTACTTAAGAGAAATCGATTATTCTTAAAAGAGATCGATTATTCTTCACCATTGCTTTATAATTCCCCCTGTCTTTGGGGCGATACCTGCAAAACAGAATTAGGCGCCTCCGACGCTCAAGTTAGTAATGAAAAGAAAAAATGCAATGCATGACTTAGATCAACGTGGAGTCAAGAATCCCGAGTTCACTACGAATTCGGAAAAAGGACTCTTTCTCTAAAGGCTTTGTGAAAATGTCGGCCAATTGAGATTTGGTTTCAACAAACTCAATTTCGACATCACCTTTGAGAACGTGATCTCTTATAAAGTGGTGCCTAATTTCAATGTGTTTTGTTCTTTAATGAAGAACGAGGTTCTTCGTCAAGCTTATGGCACTAGTATTATCACATCTAAGAGGGATATGATCTATACTTAGTCCATAGTCCGAGAGTTGTTGTTTCATCCAAAGGATTTGAGCACAACAACTCCCCGCGGCTACATATTCAGCCTCGGTTGTGGACAATGCAACACTTACCTGTTTCTTACTAAACCAAGAGACAAGAGAGCTACCGAGCAAATGGCAAGTGCCACTAGTGCTCTTGCGGTCCAATTTGCAACCCGCAAAATCGGAGTCGGAATAGCCAACAAATTGGCATGAAGAACCTTTGGATACCATAGTCCCACATTTATAGTACCAACAAGATACTTCATTATCCGCTTAACCGCAGTTAGGTGCGACTCCTTCGGACATGATTGATATCGAGCGCATAAATGTACGCTAAACATTATGTCCGGTCTACTAGCAGTAAGATAAAGAAGGGATCCGATCATACCTCGATACTTCTTGGTGTCGACTTCCTTACCTTTCTCATCTTTGTCAAGATGATCGGATGTGCTCATTGGAGTGGCCATTTCTTTGGCGTTGCTCATTTCAAATCGTTTTAGCAACTCTTTGCAATATTTAGATTGACAAATGAAAGTTCTTTCTTTCATTTGTTTCACTTGCAACCCCAAGAAGAAGGTTAGCTCACCCATCATAGACATCTCAAATTCGCTTGTCATTAAATCAGAAAATTCCTTGCACAAAGCATTGTTAGTAGCACCAAAAATAATATCATCCACATAGATTTGAACTAATAAAATATTATTGTTTTTATGCTTAATAAATAGTGTGGTGTCAACTTTCCCCCTAATGAACTCATTGTCCAAAAGAAATTTGCTCAATCGTTCATACCAAGCTCGGGGAGCTTGTTTAAGACCATAAAGGGCTTTCTAAAGTTTGAAAACATGATCAGGAGATTTAAAATCTTCAAAGCCCGGGGGTTGTTCAACATAAACTTTTTCTTGAGTAAAACCATTTATAAAAGCACTCTTTACATCCATTTGATATAAATTAAAATTCATAGAAGAGGCAAAAGCAAGTAATAAACGAATAGCTTCTAACCTTGCTACGGGTGCATACGTTTCTTCATAGTCAATTCCTTCTTCTTGATTGTAACCTTTTGCTACAAGCCTAGCTTTGTTTCTAGTGATTACACCATTTTCATCTAATTTATTTCGAAAAACCCATTTCGTACCAATTATGGTATGATTGTCGGGTCTTGGCACCAATTCCCAAACGTCATTTCGTTTGAATTGGTTAAGCTCCTCTTGCATTGCCAAGGTCCAATGCTCATCCCCAATTGCTTCGGAAATGGTTGAGGGTTCAATTTGAGAAACGAAAGCAGTATGTCCTAAGGTGTTCTTAAGATTGTTTCGAGTACTTACCTTTTGTTCAATGTCGCCAATTACCTTGTCGAGAGGATGGTCTTTGATTGTCCTCCACGCGTTGGGCAGTTTCGTTTCTTTCTCCAGTGGTGGCGCTTCCTCCGATGATTGTTCCAAGATTTCATCTTGAATTTCCTTTGGATTTTTCTCTTGTGCTTTGTCTTGAGGACTTATTGTGTTTAAAATACCTGCAAGATCAAAACCAGAATCCTTTCTCGCCAAGCGAGCATTATTTTCGGAAAACACAATATGAGGGGATTCCTCAACAGTTTCGGTTCTATTATTGAATACTCTATATGCTTTCCTACGTGATGAATAACCAAGAAAAATTCCTTCATCGGATTTGGCATCAAACTTTCCCAAATTATCTTTTCCATTATTATGAATAAAGCATTTACAACCGAATACTCTAAGATGGGAGAGGTTAGGTTTCCTTCCCTTGTAGAGTTCATAGGGAGTTTTCATGAGTATTGGCCTTATGACTGCTCTGTTTAAAACGTAGCATGCGGGACTCACGGCATCCGCCCAAAATTGTTTGGGAATCTTAGCCTCATCGAGCATGGTTCTAGCCATCTCTTCGAGACACCTATTTTTCCGTTCCACCACCCCATTTTGTTGTGGTGTACGTGGAGCAGAGAAGGTGTGCTCAATACCGAGTTCGTCACAAAAGTCCGCGAAGAGATTGTGATCGAACTCTCCCCCATGATCACTTCTTATGGAAGTGACGCTTGTGTTCTTTACATTTTGAACACGTTTAAGAAAACATTTAAACTTTTGAAAAGCCTCACTTTTGTGAGCAAGAAATAGTGTTCATGTAAATCTAGAATAATCATCAACAATAACAAAAGCATAACAATTTCTACCAAGACTTTCAATGCGAGATGGTCCAAAGAGATCCATGTGAAGAAGTTGCAAAGGTCTTGTAGTTGAAACAATATTCTTAGATTTAAAAGATGCTTTTGTTTGCTTCCCTTTTTGACAAGAATCACAAATAGTGTCATTTTCAAATTTCAAATTTGAAAGACCAATAACTAAATTTTGTGAAACCAATTTGTTTAAAAGATGCATGTTGATATGAGCTACTCTACGATGCCATAACCACATATCATCTTCTTTACTCATAAGACAATTCACATACTCTGATGAAGAGTTTTCAAGATCAACCATATAGATGTTATCAATTCTAAAACCACGAAGAATAATTTTAAAATCACTACGACGAAAAACTAAGCATTCTTCCGAATCAAACAATACAAGATTTCCCTTGTCACATAATTGGCTTATGCTCAAGAGATTATGTTTTAGACCTTTAACTAGCAATATATGCTTAATGGAAGAAGATTCATTCTTACCGACCGAGCCAATACCGATAATTTTTCCCTTGTTGTTATCTCCAAAAATAACGTTTCCTCCTTCCTTGTGTTCTAGTTGAAGGAACTTGGATGCGTCTCCGGTCATGTGTTTGGAGCATCCACTATCAAGGTACCAAAGTACACTTGATCCCTTCAAACATACCTACAAGACAAATTAATGAGTTTTTGGTACCCAAGCTGTTTTGGGTCCTTGAGAGTTAGGTGTAAAATGCTGTTGTGCTTGACATGCAGTTAAGTGTCTGTGACTAGTAAAACAAGCAGGAGCAATATGTCCTATTCGACTACAATAATGAAAAATGACATTAGGATTATGCATTCTTCTACGTTGGTAGTAGTTGGAGGTACGAAAATCGTTTGCTCTATTTTTGACAATATGGCTATTGCGCAATCCTTGAAAATCATTTCTCCTACTGTTTGTTCTAGGATATGCAGCGTTTCTAGAATAATTGTTTCTAGATCGAGTATGTCTAGGTTGCGATTGTTGAAGGCCATTTCTAGGCGTTCTAAAATGTTCAAAGTTTCTTCTAGTGTTTTGTCTAGGATGCATATTGATTCTAGGATGGTTATTTCTAGGATGAATGTTTATTTTATTTATCCTAGGTTGAGCCTTGGGTTGTTGGGGGATGGCTTCAACTTTTTCTTTAGGCTCGTTTTTGAAACCTATGCCATGTTTGGTCGATTTCAAATTGACAAGAACATCATTCAAATTTTTATGAGAAGAATTGAACTTATCTAGGGTGCCCCTAAGTCTTTCTACTTCATCTCTTAGATGCATGCAAGAAATACAATTTTTACTAGAACTCTCGGGTTTGTCGGCGCTTCTCTTGCCGAAAAATTTGTTTTCTTCTTTCAACTTCTCATTTTCCAAAATCAATTTTTCCAAATCTTTTTCTTTCAAAGAGAGTTGTTTTTCAAAATCTTTTTCTTTCAAAGAGGAATTTTTCTTTACGTCTCTAACAGTTTTGGAAGCTTTAGTGAATTCACTATACAGTTCATCAAAAGCGTTTTACATTTCCTCAAGAGATAGAAATTTTTTGAAGAAATTTGACATACCTCTTCTTGATTGTCATCGTGTGCCATGAGACATAGATTTGCGGTTTCGTCTTCTTCATCGTCGCTTGATTCGTCTCCGGAGTCACCTCCCCAAGATATGTATGCTCGTTGTTTCTTGAAGGGTTTCTTCTCCTATTTGACATTTGGGCAATTTGATTTAATGTGCCCGATTTCTCCGCATCCATAGCACTTTACTTGATCTCCTTGTTGTTTGCCTTTTCGTTCATACTCTTTTCGCATGAACTTTTGAAACCTCTTAATAACGAGTCCGAACTCGTTATCTCCGTTGTTTGAGTCCTCATCATTTTGAGGTTGAGCCGTGCTTGCCTTGAGGGCGATTCTTTGTTTCCTTTGATCATTAAACGGAGGGTTAAGTATAGTAGATTCATAGGTTTTAAGATTACCTCTTAGTCCGTCGATGGTGACATTTGAAACGCCGATAGACTCTTGAATCGCGTCAGCCTTGGAGCGCCATTCCGGAGTGAGACTTCGGAGAATTTTTCGGACAAGTTCCTTATCCGTGAAGGTCTTCTTAAGAGCATGTAGATCATTGACGATTTTTGAAAATCGTTCGTACATGTCATCGATCCTCTCGCTTTCCTTCATGTGAAACAGTTCATATGCATGGGTTAGAAAATCAATTTTAGCTTCTCTTACCTGGTCCGTACCTTCGTACGCGATTTCCAGCTTATCCCACATTTGCTTGGCCGTTGTGCAACATGATATTTTTCTGTAATCATCAGCATTTACAGTACAATATAATAGTTGATGGCTCTAGCGTTGTTCTGCACTTTTCGGATATCATCCGCATCGTATTCATCTTCGGATTTTGGAACCCATTCATTTTCAACCTTTTTGGTTGGAATTTGTTCTCCCTTCGTTATAACCTTCCATAGATGAAAATTATTCGATTGGATGAATATTCTCATCCTCTCCTTCCAGTACGTATAGTTTGTGCCATCGAATAGTGGTGGTCTGGTGGAGCATTGTCCTTTACCTATTCCTGCATTAAAGTCACGAGTAGAAGCCATGGATTGTTTCTCTCAAACAGTTAAGTCTTTCAGAGAGTTGGGCTCTGATACCAATTGTTAGAATATACGCTTAACGCTAGAGGGGGGGGAGGTGAATAGCGTTATAATAAAAAATAATATAAACTTGCGGAATTAAAAATTGCAAGATTGAAATAAGTGCGGTAAGTAAATAATAAGGAACGAACGCACCGAAATTATCCTGGTTCACCACAACCTGTGGCTAGTCCAGTCCCCGAGAGACTCTCTCGAGATTCCACTAACTTCGTTAAGCTTACGGGTGCTTAACAAACCGTTACAAACTGAGAACTTGAGTCACACAAGCCTCAACAACCTTTGCTCGAAGATACCACACTTCAAGACTTCAACCGAAGGAATGAAAACGTTCCTTCTTACAACCACAAGGAATTAACACTTCCCTTCAAGTGTATACAAACACTTAGCACTCAAGACAAGACTCTCATTAAGAGTAGATATGAGTAAAATAAATACGCTCAAGAACACAACAACTTTCCTCAAGAGTTTGGCTCTCAAAAACTTATGAAATGAATATAAAATAATGTATATGAGAGTATGCAAGCTTTAGCAAGAATATGATCAGTTGTTGTACTTAGAAGACTGATTTTGAGTTGTATTTATAGTGTTCAAAACCCCCACAACCGTTGCCTAATTGCCAATCAAGAATTGCTGATTTTGTGCTAAGATAATCGATTATCTAATTTGCATAATCGATTATTTTCCAATCATTCAAAAATCATTCCCAGATTTTAAGCAGAATAATCGATTATCCAAATCGTATAATCGATTACCTGACAACGTTAAAAAAATCATATTCAGATTTTACTTAGCATAATCGATTATCAGATTGTGTATAATCGATTACCTGACAACGTTCAAAAAATCATATGCAGATTTTACTTAGCATAATCGATTATCAGATTGTGTATAATCGATTATCTTTCAGAGTTTAAAGATACTTTGGCAACGGTCATGTGCATAATCGATTATGCTATAAGGATAATCGATTCTCTTTTATATTTGAAAACTTCGGATTACACTGTCTTAACATAATCGATTATCATAAAGTACATAATCGATTATTTTACAGTCTTGTAAAATTTGATAGACACTACCTCTACATAATCGATTATCATAATGTGCATAATCGATTATTTTATAGCTTTGAAAAATCTGATGGACACTGCCTCAACATAATCGATTATCAAAAGGTACATAATCGATTATCTTGTAGCTTTGAAAAATCTAATGTACACTGCCTTAACATAATCGATTATCATAAGGTACATAATCGATTATTGTTCAGCTTTGTAAATCTGGTGTACATTGTCTTAACATAATCGATTATCATAAAGTACATAATCGATTATCTTTGTCCAGATTTGAGAGGCATGTTTAAAAATTATTTTGGCTAAAATAAAATGTTTGAAAAATCATTTTGCTTTAAATTAAATATGCATGATTTGATAAAAATGATTTTATGAGAGAAGCCAAGTCTTGAGTTAATTGTCGGATCAAGATCACAATTAAAGAACGACTCATGTATAACTTTATTTCTTTGCTTGATCATGATCTTTGTTCGTCTTGTGCTTGAACCTCGTTATGTGTCAATTGCGCGCTTGTGCTTGCACCTCGTCATATGTCAATTGCACGTCGTTTGTCATTTATCAAAACCTACAAATATGAACACACGTTTAGTTTAGTGCCTTGAGAACGTGTTTCAACAAAAAGTTTGTCACCTTCTACCCACTTAGAGAAATAGTCAGTTAAAACTAATAAAAATCGTACCTTTCCCGTCCTGCGGGTAGGGGGCGACTATGTCCATACACCATTTGATGAAAGGCCATGGGGAAGTGACTGAATGGAGGGTCTCTCATGGTTGGTGTGTCATGGGGGCATATTTTTGGCATTGTTTTCTGCTGCCTCCTTCTTCATGGTGAGCTAGTAGTAGCCGGCCCATATGTTGCATCGCACGAGGGCATGGTTACTTGTATGGGTGCCACAGTGGCCCTCATGCACTTCTTCGAGTACCGGCCTCGTTTGGTGCAGGCCTAGGCACTTGGCCAAGGGTCCGCCGAACATTCTTTTGTAGAGGTGATTGTTTATTAAGCTATACCGAGCAGCTTGTGTGCGGAGTTTCTTTGCCTCTTTTTGTCGGGTGGCAGCATTCCGTCCTGCAGGTAGGATACAAACTGGTTGCGCTAGTCCCCAAGTTAAATTTAAAGAGAATACCTCATTGTGGTCAATGGCGGAGTGGAGGCGGGTGACCACGCTTTCTTTATTAAAATTTTTAGTGGTCGTAGCCAGCTTTGCTATACTGTCTGCTTCCATATTTCGTGCCCTTGGGATCTATTCGAGGCGGCATTCGTCGAGCTTAGCCATTAACCTGCGGATTTCTGAATGGTATTTTTGCAATCTTTGTTCTTTGATATGGTAAGTCTTAGTGACTTGGTTAACAACGAGTTGGGAATCGCAGTGACGGATGAGTTGGCGAGCCCCATATTTGATGGCCAGTTTCATGCATGCAATAACAGCCTAATACTCGGCCTCATTGTTAGTCACTTCAGGGCATCGTATGGAGTGACGAATTGTTTCGCCCGTGGGGACCTCGAGGACGAGTCACAGTCCTGACCCTGATGCATTGGCGGCGCCATCAGTGTACAAGACCCATAGGTCGTTATTGGTGGAGGTATGTTGTGCCTCAAGTTTTGCCTTTGGCAAGATTCCTGAGCTAAAGTCGGCAATAAAATCAACCAGAACTTGAGACTTGATGGTGGTTCTTGGAAGATACGATATGTCGTGCTCGCTGAGCTCAATGGTCCGTCTCACAAGCCGGCCCGATAATTCAGTCTTGTGTAAGACGCTTCTTAATGGGAAGGTCGTTACCACTTTTATGGGGTGGCACGGAAAATAGGGTCGTAGCTTACGTGAAGCTTGTACCAGTGCCAGTGCCAATCTCTCGAGGTGTGGGTACTAAGTTTCGTCTTTCACTAAGGTTTTGCTAATGTAATAGATAGGGGATTGTGTACCTTTGCTTTCACGAACTAGGAAGGCACTGACAGTGACCTCAGACATGGCCAGATACACCAGCAGGGGCTCGCCTGGGCTTGCTTTGACCAGCAAGGGCGGCGAAGACAAGTACGCTTTCGGCTTTCTCAAGGCTTCGACGCATTCCTCGTTCCACTGTAGCCCTTGATCTTTTTTCAACACGTTGAAACTTTATGGAACCTATCGGATGACCATGAGATGAATCCGGATAGGGCGGCTATATGCCTCGTTAGCTTCTGTACCTGTTTCTTGCAACTTAGCACCTCAGGTATTGCGCCTATCGCCATGATCTGGTCTAGGTTGACTTCGATGCCTCGTTGCGATACGAGAAACCCTAAGAATTTTTCTGAGGCCACAAAGAAAACGCATTTCTCGAGGTTCAACTTCATCCCGTGCCTCCTCAGTATCTCAAAGGCCTCTTTTAGGTGGCCGATATGGTCTTCTTTCTTTGTTGATTTTACTAGCATATCGTCGATATAGACTTCCATGGTCTTACCGAGTTGCTCTTTAACATTCTGGTGACTAGCCTTTAGTATGTGGCTCCTGCATTTTTGAGCCCGAATGGCATTACCTTGTAGCAATACGTCCCCTGGTGGGTGATGAAAGTTGTTTTTTCCTTATCCTTCTCGGCCATCATGATTTTGTTGTAGCCAGAGTATGCGTCTAGGAAACGTAGCAGCTCATGCCCTGCGGTCACGTCTATCAGTTGGTCATGGTGGGGCAGGGGGAAGGAATCTTTTGGGCATGCCTTGCTCAAGTCGGTGAAGTTTACACACATTCTCCACATCCCATTTTTAGTTTTGACCATGACGACATTAGCGACCCATTGAGGGTACTTTGATTCCCTGATGGAGCCGTTAGCCAGAAGTTTGTCCACTTCCTCGCTGACCGCTTCGTTAATGGCGGCGTTGAATTTTCTTCTCATTTTCTGCACGTGCGGGTGTAATGGGTCAAAATTCAGCTTGTGAGGGACGATTTCTCGTGGGATCCTTGGCATATCTGAATGGGAAAAACAAATAGGTATATATGGTTAGAAAAAAATTCACGATACTTACTTGGATTTGAGAGGTCGTTCCCGATGTAATCTTTCCTTGAAGGGTCGTCGTTGTCCAGTTGGACTGGGTCGAGGTCTTCGACTGTAGCCTTGCAGGCTTCTATGACATCAGGGTCTTTAATGGCATTCTCTGTCAGGAACCGTAGTCCCCGACATAGATGATTGTTATGCATCTGCGCTCGCTCCTTTAAGTTGTTTGCTATGGGCGCAGTCATGAACTATTTTATAGCATTCTTGAGCAGTGCGAGGCTCTCCTCAAATGTTGAATACTCCCCATGGGGTGGGAAATTTGATCATTTGATAGAAACTCGATGGGACCGCTCTCATGGCATGTATCCACGGGCATCTGATGATGGCATTGTATGTTATTTCCTGGTTCATCACGTGGAAATTCGTTTCCAGCGTGACCCCTCCCGCTAGAACGGGTAGCGATATATCCCCGGAGGTTCATTCTACAGCATTATTGAAACCAGTTAGTGTTATGCAGCGCGGTATTATCTTATCCTCGAGTCCCATTAGTATGATTACCCTTAGGTGGATAATACAGGCGTCGCTACCATCATAAACCACAATCATTTTAGCATCCGTATCTGCGATACGTAAAGTGATAACTAAAGCATCGTAATAGGGAAAGACAAACGATCGACATCAGACTTATCGAAGGTGATACTATGTTCGAAGTCATTATATTGTTCGTCGGCGATAGTTCACTTTAGCTTGTGAGTAGTGGTGAACTTGACATGATTGTTCGCCGAGTTGTTGCCGTTTCCGATGAACATGTTGATCGTGCGTATCGGTGAAGGTGGCTTTGGTGGTCCGTGGGACTACTCTTGTCCACATGCAAAGTTGATTTTTCCTTTGTCACTGAGTAGCTCTCAGGAACCTTGGTTCAACATCCTAACCACCTCTTGCCGTAGGCCTATGCAATCTTCGGTTTTGTGCCCTCGCTCCTGGTGGAACTCGCACAAGGTTTTTGATTTTCTGGTGACGGGGTCCGACATCATCTTTGCCGGCCATTGCACATTGTTGCATATCTTCTCAAGTGTGTACACTATCTCTAAAGGAGACACACAAAAGTTATGCGCAGATAATAAAAGGGGCATGCTGTCGTTTTGTAGTGGAGCGACATGTCGTCATAGTGCGTCCGCGTGCATGGGTGGTAGTGGGTGAGAGGATCTGATGTAGGGTTGGTGTGTCTCCCTATTGGGGCGTGGGATTTGTTTTCATCGTCCTTCATTGCGTCGGTCCGTCCTGATTTCTGGGTGTATTGCTGTTAAGCGTTGGGTCGTCCCTTTGAGATCGTCCTTATCTGCACGTACCTCAGCGCAATAGGCGTTGTGAATCTCTTCCCACGTGGTGGGCGGGTACTTCATGAGACGACTTAGTAGTTTTTTGGTTGCCCTCGAGTCGTCCCTACTTAACATGTTCTGGAAAGCAGCGACCACCATGCCTTCCGACACGTTTGGTAAACTCATCCTTACTGTGTTAAACCTGGCTAGGAAGTCCTTGAGTCCTTCTCCTGTTGTTTGCCGAACAACGAAGTTGCCGTTGACTCTCGCATCTGCTTTCTTTTCTCCTGCATGGGCGGTGACAAACTTGTCTGCCATCTCCTCCAACGTAGAAATGATCTTGGCCGGTAGCTGGGAATACCAGGTTAGTGCTCCTTCTGTCAGTGTTTCACCGAACTTCTTCAACAGCACATATGGTACATGTTCTTTTGATAGGTCATTACCTTTTACAGCAGTGACATAGTGGATCGGGTAGTCCCCGGGATCTGTAATTCTGTCGTACACTCTTAAGTAAGGAGGAATTTTGAACGTTTTTGGGATGGAGTATGGTGCATCCTATTCCGCGTAGGGTTGTTTAACAAACCTTCCCACATCACGCTTTGGCAGCATCTTGATAGCACCAGGGATCTTGTCCACCCTTTTCTGGTATTCCTTCATCTGGTCACGGAGTGACTTGTTTTCGTTTTCCATTTCCGCCATCTTCTTGAGGATGGCTGTGGGCGTGCCACCGTTGGCCCGAGTATCGACGAGCGCTTTGTTTGCTCGTACGATCTCGGGTTCAACTTCAACCTCAGCAAGATCTACCATTGGAATGCATCTGACGTTATTTTGGGGTGACTTTTTAACCAAGCCAGTTAGAGTGAGTGATTTTAATTTGTGTATCACACAACTTACACTAGTTGTGTGAGGCATCTTTTTATCTCACATATTTATGGACCCATATCTTACGCATCTGGGTCCAAAAAATTTTGGGACCCACATAGTTGTGAGACAAAAAAGAAACCTCACACAACTAACGTCAGGTGTGTGAGACACAAAATAAAATTTTTTACTTAGAGTACTCGTTAACCACTCTTCCAGTAGTTTCCTGACCTCCGGGGGTGCTTCTTCAGTTGCAGATGTAGAAGCGCCCTTTTCTTGCAAGATCGTTAGATCTTCGAGTGGTGGAGGCGGGATTTCTCCGCTTGTGGTAGTGCTGGGGGTTGAAATCGAAACACCCTCTTCACCGGCTTCGTTGAGAGGACCGATGAGGTTGGTTGCAACATCTGCTATCACTTTCATTCTTTCATTGTTGTCAGCCATTTTCATTTGTGTGTTGTAGAGAAGGGTTTTCGATGGTTCTCTAGGTGCAAACTATGGTTTTGATTATCGAAATCCCCGCAGACGGCGCCAAATTATTTAGCTTAAAAATTATGCTCGTACTTTATAAGCTTAAAAACAATCAAAAATATATAAGGGTAAACCGTAATTAAATATAATGAGCCCTAGAAATGATTATTGTTTTTAGATTGTTGTAGATCTGAATGTGCGAAGAAAAATGAACTTAGCTTTAGAGAGAAGCAATAGTTGAAAACCAAGAAAGAGATAGAGATAGAGAGAAAAATTATATTATCTGATAATAATCATGAATCATATTACAATGTGAAGGTCTCCTTTATATAGTAGGGGACCCTCTTCGAAGTAATCAAAAAGTAAAAAAGTTGATGGCTTCCACTCAGTAAAAAGTTAGGCACTAAACGATGACACTTTTTCTTTACCAACTTGGGTCGTGCCTTTACTTGGGTCGACCTTATCGTAAGGGTTGCACCCACTCGGCGTTGGGGCATTAAAAGCCAAATTTCACCCTATGCAATTGTGAATTTCGACAATTATCAGAGTAACTACTTAATTCAGTGGCATAACTTTTAAATCAAGAGAATTAATAGGTTAAAAACTAGCCAAACCAATAAGTTACCGACTAGTTTGACAATGTAGAAACATAAATATGAAAGTGGCGTACACAATGCGTTCCAAATGGAAGAGGAGTCAACCATACTAGTGAACTCTCTGATTCTGAGTGGAAAAGAACGCTTATTGACCCCACGAGTGTGCTTTTGGCCTTTTTACCACCTGCTAAATTTGGTCCCCTGAGTTCTCGGAACATATTTCATTTCAAGCAAATGTTCTTCGTTTCTTTCTTTTTTCGGAAGGATATTTGAGTGTTGGCCTTTAGAATGTACTCTTATAATCTTTTCATGTACCTTTCGTTTTTCTTTTTTAAGATACTTGTTTTCAACAGTGTATACTTGCTACGGTATGTCCTATCCGAAACTTTTCCAATGTTTTTTTTTTTTTTTTACAAAAACACTTTTCTATTGTTAAAAAAAAAAGTTACATAAATAACTAAAATGCAGTACTATACTGCAAATTACGTTAACGAAAATTTAGCTGTTAATGTAATTCGCAGTATAATACTGCATTTTATTTAAAAATTATTTTTTTAAAGAATTCGCAGTACTATACTGCAAATTAATTAAACGTATTATAGTACCGTGTTTCACTTATTAAGATGGGCCCAACTATATTTTTTTGAAGTAATTCATAGTACTATATTGCGTTTAAGTAATTCGCAGTATAGTACTGTGAATTACTTCAATAAAATATAGCCCTTCTTCTTCCTCCCCAAGACAGCGACTTCTGCCTTTCCCCATTAAAAAACGATCTGCTCCCCACTGGTCCCCCCCCCCCCCCTCGCGTCAATGTTAAAAATAAATTGGGCCCAACCGTCACCCAAAAAGCAAAGAGTGCAGGTCTCGCACACAAGACAAGCTTTGGGTTCGTTCATTTGTGTGCAAAAATTCGACTTCCATCAAATTCAAAAAAAAACTTAAATCGAGGTATTCGATTTTGTTTATATCGAAACTCGTATAGTACACGCATATTTGTATTGTTCAATATGTTTCCATGTTAATTTGTGTTATGTTTGTGTTTAAATTTGTATCTTATTTACACCCGGATTGATTTATTAGCTTTGGGACAAAAAATTAATAAAATTTAATAAATTAGTTGTATTGTTAATGTTATATTTTTATTTGGTAAACTAATAAATAAATATTATTTGTTTTGTTTATTGTTCATATTTGTATGTTATGTTTGTTATTTTTGTTGGAAACACGTTCTCAATGCAATATATTAAAACGTGTGTTCTTTTGTATAGGTTTTGATGAATGACCAACGAAGTGAAAATTGATATATGACGAAGTTCAAGAAACAAGCGCACATTTGATATACAACGAGATTCAAGCTCAAGACAAAGTTTTATAGTTTAATTGAGTCATTCTTAATTGTGATCTTGATCCTACAACTTGACTCGTAACATGGCTTCTCTCATAAAACTATTTTCCAAAATCATGCATATTTAATTTAATGTCAAATGATTTTAAATCATGCATATTTACAGTAGTCAAAATAATTTTTAGACATGCCTTAAAAATCTGGACTAAGATAATCGATTATGTACTTATGATAATCGATTGTTTTAAGCCAAGACTGCATGACAATCGATTGTGAGCTAATGACAATCGATTGTGAGTAAGACAGTGAGCATCAGGTTTTTCAAACCTGCATGACAATCGATTGTGAACTAATGACAATCGATTGTGACTGAGGTAGTGTCCAACAAAGTTTTTCAAAACTCAGAATAATCGATTATGAACTAATGGTAATCGATTATGTTGAGACAGTGCCTTCCAAATAATCGATTGTTACATTGGACAATCGATTGTCAAAGAGACAGTGTCTAAAATGTTTTTCAAAAACTGATAAGTAATCGATTGTTGACTTTGTGCAATCGATTGTGAAGCTGACCGTTGTCGTAAAGTTTTCAAATACCGTCAGGTAATCGATTATTGATTCTGTATAATCGATTGTTTTGATTAAAATCCGTAAAAGATTTTTTGAACGTTGCTGAGTAATCGATTATTTTGATTCTGGACAATCGATTGTTTGTGGTAAAATCTGGAAAGGATTTTTAAAATGTTGCCAGTAATCGATTTGGATTGAAAGTAATCGATTATCAAGCGTAAAATCTGGGATTGAATTTTGATCTGACTGGCAGACAATCGATTGTTGGGGTTTGACAATCGATTGTCAGTGAGTAAAATCAGCAACTCTTAATTGGCCATTAGGCAACGGTAATGCCAAGTTTTTCAACTATAAATACAGCTTCATTTCAGTGTTTTAAAAACAACAACATACTACAACTGATTATTACATTGCTATAAGCTTGCATACTTTTGTTTATCATTTTATATTCAATTTCATAAAGCTTTTGAGAGCCATATTCTTGTCCAAAGTTGTTGTGATCTAGAGCTTACTTCTTTTACTCATATCTACTCATCAAGGAGTATTTTGTTTGAGTGTTTAGTGTTTTATACACTTGTAAGAGAATTGTAATTCTCTTGTTGTAAGGAACTTGTGTTTCCTTGGTTGAAGTCTTGGAGTGGTGTATCTCCAAGCAAAGGTGTTAAGGCTTGTGTCCTTAAGTTGTAAAGGTTTGTTGAGCACCCGTAAGCTTAACAAGTTAGTGGAAAATCTCGAGAGAGTCTCTCGGGGACTGGACTAGCCACGTGTTGTGGTGAACCAGAATATATCGGTGCGTTCTTTCCTTTTTGTTTATTTAACGCACTTATTTATTTCCTGCAAATTTTAATTTCTGCAAGTTTACGCTAAATTTTATTATAACGATATTCACCCCCCCTCTAGCGTTAAGCGTATTTTCTAACAATTGGTATCAGAGCCCAACTCTCTGAAAACTTAACAGTTTGAGAGAACCATCCATGGCTTCCACTCGTGATTCTTTTGCAGGAATTGATGAAGGACAGTGCTCCACACGACCACCTCTATTCAACGGTACAAATTACACGTACTGGAAGGAGAGGATGAAGATCTTCGTTCAGTCCAACAGCTTTCACCTTTGGAAGGTGATAATGAAGGGAAACCAAATTCCAATAAAGAAGGTGGAAAACGAATGGGTTCCCAAGTCCGAGGATGAGTATGACGCGGATGACATCCAAAAGGTTCAAAATAATGCTAAAGCAATTAATTTATTATATTGTGCTGTTAATGCTGACGATTACAGGAAAATATCGTGTTGCACAACGACAAAGGAGATGTGGGACAAGCTAGACGTTACGTACGAAGGTACGGACCAGGTAAGGGAAGCAAAAATTGATTTCCTAACCCATTCTTATGAATTATTTCACATGAAGGAAGGTGAAAAGGTGGACGAAATGTTTGAGCGATTTTCAATAATCGTAAATGACCTACGTGCTCTCAAGAAAATATTCACGGATAGAGAGCTCGTGCGAAAAATTCTTAGAAGTCACACACCGGCATGGAGATCAAAGGCCGATGCAATTCAAGAATCCATTGGCGTTTCAAACGTCACCATCGACGCACTAAGAGGTAACCTTAAGACCTATGAATCTACTATTCTTAACCCTTTTGTTGATGATCAAAGGAGGCAAAGAATAGCTCTAAAGGCGAGCACAAGCCAACCGCAAATTGATGAGGAAGGAGACAACGAGTTTGGACTCGTTATCAAAAGATTTCAAAAGTTCATGCGCAAGGAGTATGAACGGAAGGGCAAAAAGCAAGGCGAACAAATCAAGTGCTATGAATGTGGTGAAACCGGGCACATCAAATCAAATTGCCCAAACATCAAAAAGGAGAAGAAACCTTTTAAAAAGCAACGTGCATACATTTCTTGGGGAGGCGACTCCGGAGATGAGTCAAGCGAAAGAGAAGAAGACGAAGCAGCAAATCTTTGCCTTATGGCACAAGAAGACAACAAAGATGAGGTATGTCAAATCTCGTCTAAAAACTTCTTTACTCTTGAAGAAATGCGAACTGCTTTTGATGAATTATATACTGAATTTATTAAGGCTTCAAAAACTGTTAAGGGCATAAAAGAAAATGCTTCATTAAAAGAAAAGGATTTTCAAAAACAGCTTTCTTTGAAAGAAAAGGATTTAGAAAAACTGGTTTTAGAAAATGAAAAGCTGAAAGAGGAAAACAAGTTTTTTGGAAAAAGAAGCGCCGATAAGCCCGAAAGTTCTACTAAAAATTGTTCTTCTTGCTTGCATCTCAAAAATGAGGTAGATAGACTCAAAGGTACCTTAGATAAGTTTAATTCTTCCCACAATTATTTGAATGAGGTCCTTGTAAATTTGAAATCAACCAAGCATGGCATAGGATTTAAGAATGAGGTTAAAGAAAAGGTTGAAGCCAAACCCCAACCACCTAAGGCTCAACCTAGGACTAATAAAACAAATGCTTATCCTAGAAATAGCAATCCTAGAACCAATATGCATGCTAGACAAAATGTTGAACATTTTAGGAGACCTAGAAATGACTTACCACCTAGAAATAGTTACCCTAGAAATGATGCATATTTTAGGCCAAATGTTGAACCTTTGAGAAGACCTAGAAATGGCCTTCAACCGAGAAACAATCACTCTAGAAATGCTGCCCATCCTAGAGCTCATAGTAGGAGAAATAATTCTCATGAAATGCGAAATAGTCATAGTGTTCAAAATAGAGTAAGAAATTTTCATCCGTCTAGTTACTATGAACCTAGAAGGATGCATAACCCAAATGTGACTTGTCATTATTGTAGACGTATTGGTCATATTGCTCCTGCATGCTTTACACGTCATAGACATATTACTCAATTGCATCATTATAATATGCCTAACCCCCAAGGACCCAAGATGGCATGGGTACCTAAAGAACATTAATTTGTTTTGTAGGTGTGCTTGAAGGGATCAAGTGTACTATGGTACCTTGATAGTGGATGCTCCAAGCATATGACGGGTGATGAATCCAAATTCCTTCAATTAGAGCACAAAGAAGGAGGAAGTGTTATCTTCGGTGATAACAATAAAGGAAGATCATCGGCATCGGCTCGGTCGGTAAGGATGAAAAATCCTCTATTAAGCATATATTACTTGTTAAAGGATTAAAGCATAATCTCTTGAGCATAAGCCAATTGTGTGACAAGGGAAATCTTGCTTTATTTGATTTGGATGAATGCTTAGTGTTCAGACGTAGTGATTTCAAAATTATCCTCCGTGGTTTTAGAGTGGATAATATTTATATGGTTGATCTTGCTAATTCCTCACCCGATTATGTTGATTGTCTAATGAGTAAAGAGAATGATACTTGGCTATGGCATCGTAGAGTAGCACATATCAATATGCATCTTTTGAACAAATTGATTTCTCAAAACTTAGTTGTTGGTCTTCCCAATTTAAAATTTGAAAATGACTCTATTTGTGACTCGTGTCAAAAGGGGAAGCAAACAAAAGCATCTTTCAAATCTAAAAACATTGTTTCAACTTCTAGACCATTGCAATTGCTTCATATGGATTTATTTGGTCCCTCTCGCATTGAAAGTCTAGGAAGAAATAAATATGCTTTTGTGATTGTTGATGATTACTCGAGATTTACTTGGACTTTATTTCTTGCCAATAAAAGTGATGCTTTTCAAAATTTTAAATATTTTCTTAAGCATGTTCAAAATAGAAAGAAACAACCGTCACTTCAATTAGAAGTGATCATGGGGGAGAGTTTGATCACAATCTCTTTGCGGACTTTTGTGACGAACTCGGAATCGAGCATACCTTTTCCGCTCCACGTACACCACAACAAAATGGGGTGGTGGAAAGGAAAAATAGGTGTCTCAAAGAGATGGCTAGAACCATGCTCGACGAAGCTAAGATACCCAAACATTTTTGGGCAGACGCCGTGAGTACCGCTTGCTATGTTCTAAATAGAGTAGTAATTCGGCCGATACTCATGAAAACCCCCTATGAACTTTATAAGGGTAGAAAACCAAATATTTCCCATTTTAGAGTTTTTGGTTGCAAATGTTTTGTTCATAACAATGGCAAAGACCAATTGGGTAAATTTGATGCTAAGTCGGATGAAGGTATTTTCATTGAATATTCCTCACGTAGTAAAGCATATAGGGTCTTTAATAAAAGAACCCAAATTGTGGAGGAATCCCCTCATGTTGTATTTTCCGAAAATAATGCTCGCTTGGCGAGAAAGGATTCTGTTTTTGATCTTGCAGGTATCTTAGATAGCTTGAAAGACAAAATACAAGAGGAACCACCAAGGAAAATAAAGATGAAACTGAGGAACAACCAACGGAAGAAGCGCCACAATTGGAAAAAGAAATGAATATGCCTAACGAGTGGAGGACAATCAAAGATCACCCTCTCGAACAGGTAATTGGCAACGTTGGAGACAAGGTAAGTACCCGAAACTCTCTCAAAAATACCTTAGAACATACTGCTTTTGTTTCTCAAATTGAACCCAAAACCATCTCAGAAGCAATTGGGGATGAATTTTGGACCTTGGCAACACTAGTTTAAGTTATTACTTCTTTACAAATTACTGACTTGAGCGTCGGAGACGCTTAATTCTATTTTGCAGGTATCACCCTAAAAGATAGGGGGAATTATGAAGTTTTGGCACAGAACAATCGATTGTTCCAAGCAAATAATCGATTATTTTACTGTGCTGAAAATCGATTAGCAGTATCACTAATCGATTGTTTATGGTTTATGTTTATTATGCAATTTCGTTAAATAATTGATTCCTTAAACTGCAAAATCGATTTCCGTCTCAATCATTCAGCAAGGCTTTTCCAAAACAATCGATTGTTTCAAAATATAATCGATTATTTTCAAAATCAGAAAATTTCTGTGCTCACTGTAACATAACAATCGATTACCATATTTTGACAATCGATTATTTCATGTCAGAAATTTAAACTCTTGTTATCGTTTGGCTCCTCAATCGATTTGTGTCAGTTCCAAGTCAGGTCATAACTCTTCAACAATCGATTATTGCATCTCAACAATCGATTGTCTAACGGTCAGCGAATTTATTTTACCGTTTCTGACTGATTTGGCTTTAAATTCTCAGCAGATTTCTTCCATAAATGATAAGCCACTCTCCCCTCTATAAATAGGCTTTATATATGTTCATATCCATTCACTCAAGCATCAATTTTAGCTTTCAAAATATCAAATTCTCTCTAATCCTTTGGAAAATCCAGCAGCTTTCATTAAAAATGTCGGGTCGTCACTCAAAACGTTCCCGTTCTGCTAGGCACGGCGCATCCGCCTCTGCTGCCCCTCCTCGTCCGAACTATCCCTATCAAGATGGTTCCGTTCTATATTTTAATTCCGACATCGAGCTTACTCGATTCTTAACCAAATTTGAAAAGCGCGACATTCTTCCACCCCGCTTTTCAACCCACAAGTATCTTGAATCATTTGGGCCTGCTGCAAATATGCTCAAAAATTCTCAACTTCTTGACTTTTTACTCCTTACCCATCCTTACATCAATACTACATTGGTTCAAGCATTTTATTCCAACCTCCATGAAGATGATGATGGTGAGATTGTCACCAACATTAATGGTGTTCAAATTCTTCTTTCCAATGAAAATCTTCATACCATTAACTGTCTTCCTCATAATGGTGAAGACATTTTTCGGTATACCGGAGAGGCCAGAGCCCTTTTTGATGAAACAACCCTCTTACACCAAATCGGTCTTACTTCTTATGATCCAAATCTTTCTTCCCGTCGTCCTACAATTACGGGAATGGTTCCCAATTATCGGTTGATTTTCTATTTCATCACCCGAGTCCTCAAGCCTCGTAAGCATAACCATACTACCATTTCCCAAGAGGACACCAAGCTCATGCATGCCATAGTTACCAGAGCTAACATCAATTGGTGTCGACTTATCAAAATTCACATGCGTGACGCTATCGGAGATGATAGGCCTCTTCCTTATGCTCTCCTCATCAAGAACTTTCTTGAAGCCACCGGATTCGTCACTGGAAATGGTCCTCTCAAAAAGAGTACCAAAAAGTGGGAAATTTCGGAATCCTCCTTTCATCATGACGGTGATCATGTAGCGCCTGCTCCTCCTCCAACCCGTCGTGCTCCTCCGCCTCAAGAGCCTTCCCTCCAATTCATTTCCGACCAAATTGCTTCATTGACCTCTTCTTTCGGTCAATTAACTCACGAGATCCATGGATATTTTGACCACGTTCATTATCCATATGCGGGTCTTGTTCCATATGAAGCAGCGCCGGATGATGAGGCGGAAGATGATGAATGAATAATTGGTTTTTTTTAAGTTTGTTTTTATATGTTGTATTGTCTTCCCTGTTGCTGTAATTTTTTTTCTTTCCAATAAATAAACAAGGTTTATTTCATATTTGGCACCTTATTATTATTTTTGCTAATGGCAAAAGAGGGAAGATAACGGGTATGATGCACTCTCAAGTTATAAGCTTAAATTGAGGGGGAATTCTCAAATTGAGGGGGAACAAATTGCATACTTGTTGCATGTATATACTTGTCTTGAATCGTCAATATAAATTGCTTGTCTTGCATATCCCGCTTAATGTTTGCCATTATCAAAAAGGGGGAAATTGTTGGAAACACGTTCTCAATGCAATATGCTAAAACGTGTGTTCTTTTGTATAGGTTTTGATGAATGACAAACGAAGTGAAAATTGATATATGACGAAGTTCAAGAAACAAGCGCACATTTGATGTACAACGAGATTCAAGCTCAAGACAAAGTTTTATAGTTTAATTGAGTCATTCTTAATTGTGATCTTGATCCTACAACTTGACTCGTAACATGGCTTCTCTCATAAAACTATTTTCCAAAATCATGCATATTTAATTTAATGTCAAATGATTTTAAATCATGCATATTTACAGTAGTCAAAATAATTTTTAGACATGCCTTAAAAATCTGGACTAAGATAATCGATTATCTACTTATGATAATCGATTGTTTTAAGCCAAGACTGCATGACAATCGATTGTGAACTAATGACAATTGATTGTGAGTAAGACAGTGAGCATCAGGTTTTTCAAACCTGCATGACAATCGATTGTGAACTAATGACAATCGATTGTGACTGAGGCAGTGTCCATCAAAGTTTTTAACTCAGAATAATCGATTATTAACTAATGGTAATCGATTATGTTGAGACAGTGTCTTCCAGTGATTTTCAAATTTATTAAATAATCGATTGTTACATTGGACAATCGATTGTCAAAGAGACAGTGTCTAAAATGTTTTTCAAAAACTGATAATTAATCGATTGTTGACTTTGTGCAATCGATTGTGAAGCTGACCGTTGTCGTAAAGTTTTCAAATACCATCAATTAATCGATTATTGATTCTGTATAATCGATTGTTTTGATTAAAATCCGGAAAAGATTTTTTGAACGTTGCTGAGTAATCGATTGTTGATTCTGGACAATCGATTATTTGTGGTAAAATCTGGAAAGGATTTTATGAACGTTGCCAGTAATCGATTTGGATTGAAAGTAATCGATTATCAAGCGTAAAATCTGGGATTGAATTTTGATCTGACTGGCAGACAATCGATTATTGGGGTTTGACAATTGATTGTCAGTGAGTAAAATCAGAAACTCTTAATTGGCAATTAGGCAACGGTAATGCCAAGTTTTTCAACTATAAATGCAGCTTCATTTCAGTGTTTAAAAACAACAACATACTACAACTGATCATTACATTGCTATAAGCTTGCATACTTTTGTTTATCATTTTATATTCAATTTCATAAAGCTTTTGAGAGCCATATTCTTGTCCAAAGTTGTTGTGATCTAGAGCTTACTTCTTTTACTCATATCTACTCATTAAGGAGTATTTTGTTTGAGTATTTAGTGTTTTATACACTTGTAAGAGAATTGTAATTCTCTTGTTGTAAGGAACTTTCCTTGGTTGAAGTCTTGGAGTGTTGTATCTCCGAGCAAAGGTGTTAAGGCTTGTGTCCTTAAGTTGTAAAGGTTTGTTGAGCACCCGTAAGCTTAACAAGTTAGTGGAAAATCTCGAGAGAGTCTCTCGGGGACTGGACTAGCCACGTGTTGTGGTGAACCAGAATATATCGGTGCGTTCTTTCCTTTTTGTTTATTTAACGCACTTATTTATTTCCTGCAAATTTTAATTTCCGCAAGTTTACGCTAAATTTTATTATTACGCTATTCACCCCCCCCCCCCCTCTAGCGTTAAGCGTATTTTCTAACAATTTTTATATGTAATAGTGAACTTTTAGCGTAGTAAAATAAAAATAGCCTTTTAGCATAATAAAATATAGAGCATTTTAGTGTAGTAAAATGTAGAGCCTTTTAGCATAGAGTCTCTATAGTTTAAGTATGTAGTAACTGCAAACTCTTTCCAATTGCACTTTACAAAATTAATTATTTAATTTATAAAAATAAACTTATAAAAGTAACAAATTAATATATGTAGTCAAATGGCTTCAAATATCGAGCCTGGAACCCATACATAATTATTCAGTCCAATTCAATAATTTTTAATTTAATTTATTAAACTTGCAAAATTCTAAAAATATTAAAATTGAAACGCATAATAATTAAGATTAACTTGGTGCTACCATGCCTCAAATATCGAGCATGGAACTCATACATAATTATTCAGTACAATTCAATAATTTTTAATTTAATTTATTAAACTAAAAAATTTCTAAAAAAAAAAATATTGAAATTGACACGAATAATAATTAAGGATAACTTGGTGCTATCGGACCTCAAATATCAAGCCGGAACTCATACATAATTATTCAGTGCAATATTAAATATAATTAATTATTTAATTTATTAAACTAACAAATTTCTAAAAAAAAGTTAAAATTGATTATGGCCGGCGGACCCTGTTTCAGGCGAGAGATACCGCGAGGTTGGACCACGAGGCTCAGTGTGCGGTGCTAGAGGGCTGCCATCGGGGTAGGGGTGTCCCATGAGGTACGGGTAGGGAACGAGGGAGGGGGGGGACGGCGAGGAGGTGGTCCCCAGCAAGGGGGCGTTGAGACACCTGTCGACCCACCTGTTGAGGGACATGATGAAGACTTTGGAGTTGAGGAGCTTGGAGATGATCAGCCGGGTTATATACCTTGGGTAGATGAGCCTTACAGCAGCATTCCTTAGTACAACCTTCAGCTATCTCTACTAGCATTGCAAATCACCTCGTCAGGAGCATTGTCGATCATGGGTACGTTCGACGGGGATGTAGACCAGTACTTCGCATGCCCATCTACCGCAGCAGAGGATCGGCCGACCCGGGACTTGGATGGGGGGCGCAGGTTGAGTTATACCTCATCCCCGGCGGTTGATGCGGATATACCACATGCGCAGGTATGTTTGCATTACTTTAAATTTTTAATTTTTTTTGCTTAATGAGCTGCCATTAATTAATTTTTAACTTTCTTATGAAGGCTTCATCCTAGCCCATCTTTGAGGTCACTACATGCTTTGATGAGCACACCACGGATGCATATACTTAGGAGGCCGACGAGACTATGGTCAGAAAATATTTGTTACTTAACATATACTTTTTCACATGCTAAGATTACTACTTGTTTTGTAGGTTGCTGACGGCCCGTCGGTCTATTCTTCCGATCCTTCCAGCTGTCGTGTCGATGCTGCTGGGCATTTTCACATAAAGAGGCGACTAACTGATGATGATCTAGATAGTGTACCCGGACGACAGGGGATGCGACTCAGGCCAGCAGCAGCACTGAAGTGCATTTTATGTAAATAATAATAATAATTATCTTTTTATAACAATTTTATTTTAACTGTTTTCGCATAGCAATTTTACTTAAACAGTACATCACAAACACAAACCTTGCAAAACTAACACCAAAACATACAGTAGAACAAATAAAAATACTTGACAAAGGAAACATAAAGATACACTACATCGCTCTCTACGTACATGCCATTGTTTACTTACTACCGCCCAGTATTCTCTAGTTCATCCACTCGAGCTTGTTTTCCAACTTTCATTTTTGCTTCTTCCACTTACTTGAGTTTCACCTTCAACTCTGCAATTTCTTGCTTGGATTGGCGCTTTTCGTCCCACTGCCCCGTACACACATCATGAAGATGATACAACTTGTATTTGTAGTATTCCTGCTCACATGGTTCATTAATCCATACCTTAAAATTGCATATAGGTACGTCGGGTTGCCTATAAAATTTGTTCATAGACGCCTAACAGCGGCGTCCAGCTTCTTCCCAACAATCGTATATCATGTTTTGATTCCGCAGTCGCACTTTGGGCAATAAAGGAGTCATTGAGACATTTCTTAAAGAGAACTTTGGTTTTATGGAAAGCTTGCTATAGGTTGTTGTTAAGCGCAGATTATAACTAGAAAGTGCTCGTTATGCAAGATTTCAGATAGAAAGTAGTATTATACCATACCTTACATACACGTAAAACGTAGTATTATACCACACCTTGTATATTAAATTTCTCTGAACCGAAACAGGATTTTCACATGGTTTTCAGCCTTTTCAGAACGACATGACAACTCAAAAAAACATAGCGCTTTACATATTAAATTTTTCTAGAAAAAATAACTTTTTTCACATGCGTTTTTAGCCTTTTTAGCACGACATGAAAACTCAACAAAATATAGTATGATACTGCGCTTTGCATATTAAATTTCTCCTACACGAAATAGGATTTTCACATGGTTTTCAGCCTTTTCATAACGACATGACAACTTAACAAAATATAGTACTATACCACGCTTTACATATACATTTTTCTGCAAAAAAAATAGTTTTTTCGCATGCTTTTCAGCTTTTTTAGAACGATATGACAACTCCACAAAACGTAGTATGATACCGGACTTTACATATTACAAACATAGTATAATACCATGCTTTGCACATAATTATTTTAAAATTTTTAGATTGGTGTTCTTTAGCAACAATAATAAGTTGAATATTTGAACAATTCTATAAAGAAAACAATACATTATGTACATAATGACAACAATTCTATTTTAATAACATTTTTATTGTTACAGAATTTTAACAGCAATTTTATAAACATGACAACACAAACATGGAATATCTAAAGATACAAACAGCAGAACTAATGAAAACACTTGACAAGGGAAATATAAAGACACATTACTACGCTCAACACGTACCAGACACTGTTTAGTCACGAAGGCGTACTACTCTTTCCTCCAACCACTGAAGTTGTTCTTCCAGCTCTTTTTTCTCTTCTTCTACCTCATTGATTTGGCCTTGAACGCCTCAATTTCATCGTTGGTTCGGTGCTTGTGTACCACTTGCCTCGTATAGGTACAATGAAGATCATAAATTCTTTCTTTGTAGTAATACTGATTACATGGTTCATCTATCCATACCTCAAATTTTCATGTAGGCTTGCCGGGTAGCTCGCCAAGCCTGTTCGTGCATGCCCAGTAGCGGCGTAACCATCTGGCCACCATTTGTACAAACATCATTTTTTTTGCAGTAGCACCTTAGTACATAAACGGGGTGTTCAGACACTTCTTAAAGAGAAACTTTGGATATTGTTAAGAGAAGAAAATAAGTAGCATGCAACTATTATTTATAGTCAAGATTTCACACAAAACGTAGTATTATTCCGAACTTTATATATTAAATATTTTTGCAAAAAAATAGCCTTTTCACATGTGTTTTCAACTTTTTCAGCACGACATGACAACTCAACAAAATGTAGTATTATACCCCACTTTACATATTAAGTTTTTCTTTAAAAAAAACAGGGTTTTCATGTTTTTCATAACGAAATGACAACACAACAAAACGTAGTATTATACCACGCTTTATACTAACACAAATAAGTTCAATATTTGAACAACCATATCAAAACATAACACTAAATAATAAGATGTAACAAGATTGTGGAATATAACTTTATTTTATATATATTGCAACATACACAAGTATAGACACTTATTAGGAAAACAGTACCAAAATAAAAGACTAGGGGTATCCATGATAGTTGAGTACATTGGACGAACTTGCACCAGGAGCTGGATTACCACCGCCACGCACACCATTTGAAGGACATTTACGACGGTCGTGTCCTGTTTGCGAGCATATGACATACTTACGCGCATAAATGGTGTCACCAACATCCATTTGGTTCCGCATACTTATTCTCTTTTGCACTTCACAGCTTGTGCAAATAGTCCTTGTCACATACCATCTTAAAAGGTTCTGGCGGCCAATAATGCTCAGCACCTAATGGCTGCAACTGCCCACTATACGTGTCTATATATGCAGCAATACTATATTGCCTATCAATATAGTTGGTTGCCCCATATCCAACTTGTTGAAAGTACTTCAACACATGTGCGCACGTCATGTGGTAGATGGTCCATTTCCCATATGAACACAACTTTCTGGCTTCATTCGTCTGCAGATTATTCCCACAGTGTCCGCGGATAGTGGCCTTAACTTCAAAAACACCCCGGTAATGAAAGTACTGAAGAAATGAATGCCACTGTGCTCGCCTCTTGGAGCTTCCAAATCTTTTCATGGGTATTGGCATAAATTGAACACTCCTGTCCATCAATGTCGATGCAGCTGCATGCCTTTCAACAAACCTCTTCGCACTCTGTTTGAATGCCATGCGGACCATGGCAGTGACAGGCAGTCCACGAGCAGACTTCAACAAGCCATTGAATGACTCTGACACATTGTAGTGAGGGCTCCCCATCATCTGCCGCCATCAGCATGCAATATCCACATGTGAAGCTCATGCCCCATTAACTAATTATAGCCTCATGCATCTAACTTCCGGATCGCTTCCATGCGCCTCGTTAATTTGCACTGCTGGTGCTCAGTTGCAGCCATCCAAATTAAATCATGCAAGACTTTATCAGTAATGGTGGTATGCATATGGTTCCTATCATTCATGCAAGTGACGTACCGAACTTAAAATACCATCATGCCAATAAGTTATTAGACAAATACCTGAACGTTGTTTGATAATGTGATGCTTCAAGTGGTTCAAAAAAAGCGTTCACGTCTCTTCGCTTCGGTGGAACATATGGAAAAAGCTAGTGGAAATATTTATCTTTTGGCATCTACTGCAACTGCAATCAAAACTTAATATCATACTTTCCATAGACAAGATACCGTCTATGGAAATTACTGGACGACAAATGCACAAAACCATCAATTGCTGGTTTAAATGACCAGGATACGTAGTTGAAAATAAATTTGGATATGTCCGCACTCCGCTCACACCTCCATCCAACAATAGTCCTGGGGTTATAGTGTTGCAGTGCGGCCATATACCTGGGAAAATTTGAAAAAGACTTATCCCAGTTGCCATAAATAAGTTCAAAGGTATGTTTGCGATCGAGTTATGCCTTTTTTGGTTATAGTACAACCATACTCCTGGTGGACGGCTGTAATACACTCTTTAATATTGAACCTAATGGAAACATCCAAAAATGTAAACAAGACAAGAGAAATCAAGTCCACATCTAAGTTGAAGTGATTCTCATTGTATGTGTCCATTCATTTATGGGTCTAATAAATTTACCCACTTTCCACAAACCTAATTTCTTCTTGCTGGCACGCAACATCCAGTGAAGTCTCTACTGCATACAGTCTTGTATACCTTTGTAGTTGACTCACTTACCATCATCTCATGGCACTCTCTTATACTATAGATTATTATAGCCCTAATTAGGCGAGCTTTATGGGAGAAATACATGCCCTTTGTTAGAACAGCTAGTCTAGACTCATCCCACATCACTGACCGAAATTCGTAACCATCCCTTATGAGAGCATCCACGTTCGGCATACTTGGAAAATTATCAAGGTAGGGAATATTCCGCTTATGAAATAGCATGTGGGACTTATACACTCTTGGTCTAGCGGGCGGTGGAGGAACATTCTCCCTCGTCAGCTCAGGTTCAACATTCACTTTCTCCTCATCATCACCCTCATCATGGAAGTGTGTGTCTGTGTAGACTCATCTGCATTGTTGTCATAATCACTATCATCTTCCTAACTCTGCGCATCTGCCAAATCACGTGTAAATACGTCGTCTATGGGAAACTGTGTGAGGTTAGGAACATCAAGAAGCTCGTTTCGACTACATAAAAAGAACAAAATTATAAGCTACCCAACTAGATAAATACTTTTGATATAGCTATATCACTTTACTTACAAGTCATACTGTCTTTACATTTTATGATGGCTCCCGAATGGACCACCGTGGTCCAATACTCCAGAACTACACATATTACAACTAGGGACGGGGTCATAACTTGTAAAATTCATATTCGGACGGTACCCCCTATACAAATCCAATTAAAACATAAAACAAACATCGCTAAAGCATAGTAAAATTGAAGTTTACCAATCGTCTTGTTGATTATATAAAGTCGAAAAATTATTTTGTGGCTGCTCATTGGCCGGTGGTGACAAGTTTAAATCAAGATAAGCTCTTTCATTAGCAATTTGTCCAGCAAAAACTGCTCCGGAATAACTACCCGATGACTGGAGGTTATCCCTATTGTGCACGTCCTCATTGTTGGGAACGTCTTCCACCTTGACGTGCATTTTCAATAATTTTATTACAATAAATTTCTTGTATTCATCCAAAAGCCACAAAAAAATCTCTAAGAGTTTCATCATCCTCGGTGTTAAAATCATATTAAAATGCAAACCCCTGCAGAGTTACTGAATACGGAAATCTATCGATTACTTTAAATTTAACCGAATGCCTCCTCACACTCATTTTTTGTAACAGCGATACAATTTACGGAAAAAGGCCTAAAATGCCCCTCTACTATAGGAAATAGGACATCAACGCCCTCCGTTAAAAGTTAGCATCTTATATGCCCTTGCCGTCAAAACATGGGCTTACAAATGCCCTTATCCACTAATGGAAGATATGTAAATCCACGTGGAATTACATTAAAACGTAGAAGGGAATTTTAAACCCTTTTCGGATTGTACAAGGTCATATACGAGTCAGTTATAATAGTCAATTCTCAAGCACTTCACTCCATATCAGTTTACTCACACATATATTTTAGACCCTTCATTGATGTCTGATTTCTCTTACTAATTGGGTCACCTTATCGATTTCGAGTTGAGTTCTAGTTTAGGTTTAATTGTTTTTCATCTTTATCAGTTTTTTTTTGGAGATTTCTCTAAGACAATATTGCAAAGTTCGAATAGCTTAATGGGTCGATTAGGAGGTGTCATTGTGGACTTGCTGCTAATTATTTAAATGCTGGGACAAGATTTTTCAAGTGCCCTAAGCATGAGGTATGTAAATTTGTTGATGGGTTCTTTTAATTATTTCGATTTGACTGTAATATCTTTTTTTTTTTGGTTTTAGGATGAAAATTATTTCTATTACTGGGAATGACAAGATGAGGAGCTTCCTCCTAGAAGTTCAAATCTCATATGTAGTTTAAAGAAAGAGAAGGAAGCTCAATTCCGTGAAAGAAATGTACTCCAAAGGAAAGTTGACGATTTTAAAATGTTATGATGCTCATCGATCATGGAGGAATAGAATCCTTGGAACTGGAAAGAAATTTTCTAATGAATAAAGTGGTTGATTTAGAGTACTCAGCTCTGCGTGATGTTAAATGTCAAAAGAAGATGTGGATTTTCTTTTGTGTGATATTGGGATGTTTTGTTATGTTCTTTGCACTAGCGGGGAATGATATGTAATGTTAGTGTTATTGTGGCTTAACTATTATGTTTTATTATGTAATGATTTTTTTTGCAAGGATTCAATGAAGTCATCCCATTCATTTGAATATTTTGTCTATGATTGAGTTACTTGCCGTGATAATTAGTTTGTGTCTATGATTGAGTTACTTGTTGTGATAATTTGTTTGTTGGTTTAAAATAGGTGTGTGAGTAAACTGATATAGAGTGAAGTGCTTGAGAATTGAATACTATAACTGACTCGTATATGACCTTGTACAATCCGAAAAGGGTCTAAAATGCCCTTTCACGTTTGAATGTAATTCCACGTGGATTTACATATCTTCTGTTAGTGGATAAGGGCATTTTGAGTGCTTTTTTAGACGACAAGGGCATATAAGAGGCTAACTTTTAACAGAGGGCTTTAATGTCCTATTTTCTGTAGTAGAGGGGCATTTTAGGCCATTTTCCGTACAATTTATCGTACTCTATAGTAAGCGGCAATTTAACATGACATTGTGGAGGTGAGCTATACCTCACAGAATTATTCTCCAGCACATCCTCATCCCTCCCTCCCCCCTCCAATATAGTGAAACCCTATTTTTGGTATTTCAAACATTGTAAAAAAATAATTGATAAGAAGAAGAGCGAAGCATGAACATAAGTTTGAAGTAAAGTATTGAATGGATTTTCATAAAATTGAGACGCCCTTAAATAAGACAAGTCCGAGCTTGGGGTGTAGAATTTTTCTATGCAAAATACAGTACAATACTATGTTTTATGTATTTAAATTATTGTTATGTCAGTTAATTATTGGTGGGGCCAAAACCAGAGTAAAGCACAATATAATAATACGTTTCAATGTAAAACGCAGTATTATACTGTATTTTAAACAAAAAACTAATGTTCTCTACAATTTTGCAAAACTGGACCCAAATTAATAAGTGAAATGCAATACTATACTATGTTTAAGTGAAACACAGTACTATATTGCGTCTAAGTTATTCGCAGTATGGTATTGCGAATTCCTTAAAAATTATTTGAAAATAAAATGCAGTACTATACTGCGAATTACTTTAACGGCTGAATTTTCGTTAAAGTAATTCGCATTATAGTACTAAGTTTTAGATATTTAGACAAATTTTGTTTTTAATGGTAAAAACGTACTTTTTATCCAAAAAAACATTAAAAAAGTTTAGGACTCCCATATGACTATACATCGGGGTGTTTATTTGGTAAATCACGTGTCCGACGCACGGTGAACTCCAGAAATTACTGGCAAAAACTCTACGGTGGTGAAAACTAAATTGAATTGGTTACAAAAGACAGAAAATGGAGGCGAACTCGGTAGATTCACCGTACACACGCTTCTCGTCTGTAACAATGCCATAAGCATAAATCTGTCTCAAGGGTAGCAAAAGCGACCAATACAACATATATAAGAAAACCAAAATCAGAATAACAAAGAAAATGATATCATGATGGAAATCTATTTTTCCTTGAATTATAGGTATTGTTGCATTTTGAAATCCTAAGTTGTCATGATTCCGCTACATCACTAGGAACAATTATGAGGAATAATCATTCTAAAACAATCATTTGGTTGGTTTTTTTTCTTTGAATGCTCTGCTGCCCCCTTCCACCCTCTCCCCCCTCAACCCAAAAAAAGAGACTTCACTTGTTCCATCTTTCTGGTACTAGTACTGACACAAAGTATTGTTTATTCAGTTTCCAATGGATCGGAAATTAGTTAAACAAATCAATGTACATATTATTTATCCAGTTTTCGACCATTGGCCGTCAGTAATTAGTTAATCCATTGTATATCGACCGAGATAAATGATCTTGATAGGCTCCTCATAATTATGACGGCTGGCAGTCGGACTTATTACTCCGACTTTGACCCTTTTTTCTTATTTTTCCATATTTTCGCATGAAGATAATAAATTTATGTCAAGAAAATATTAAAGATAAAAAAAGTACTGCAATAATTATAATATTTTATTTCAAATAATATGAATATTACAATTTTTATAAATTTTTTGATTCTTTTTTTTAATAGTAAATAAAATAGCCTTCGAGTTTAATTTTGGATTTATTTTATTTTATTCCAACTGCTTGAGGTCTAATCTTGATTTTAATGTATTTTTAATCCAAGGACTTGCAACTTGTTCTTGAATCTTTGTCTTGATCTTTTAATCCTTAGAACACTTGAATGCTTGTAGCTTTTAAAGAAATCTGCAGCATTTGATCCACGAACTCTTTCTTGATTCTTGTTATAACTTCTGGTGTCTTTCTGAGTTATGAAGACCCATATTAATAGTTGTGGGAAGGAAAAGTTGTGATGAAGATAAACTCCTTTCGACCAATCAGATTGCAGAGTGATAAGGCCACATTTGATTGGCCAGAACATGTCACTTGCACATGTGGCGTGGTTTCATTGGCCTTTTAATTTGTCTTGGTATGCCTTGTTCTTTTGACATGTGGCATGATCCTATTGACTCTTCCATCTGACCTGGCGTGCCACGTCATTTAACACGTGAAACATGTTTGATACACGTGTAGTAGAAAACTTTTTTGAATTCGATTTAATTACTAATATTGATTCAAAACCAGTCCAAATCACCTCTAATCTTCCTCAAATTTTGTATATTGACTTATCGATATATTTTCTATTAATTTCAACTATACCCATTGAAAAACTTCTTTTTCTGTTTAGATTTTTGGAATATTGTATATATTTTTTGTATTTCATCACCTTAATTGCTATCTCATCCATAAAATTTCCTCTTTGCCTTATATCTAGTGTTGCTAATAACGCTTAAAAATATGGAAGATGATTTTTGTATAAGATTCTTTGAGAGAAAGAATCCTATTATTTGGGTTTTCAATTTTTATTTGCTAGTATTGGTAAGTCTATAATTAATGGCTAAATATCGGTAAGTTAAGATTTATTTGGGACATTTGTGTAAGTTTCCCATTAATTAATCCAATTATACATAATGTTTATTTGGATTCAAAATATATTTAATTTGAAATTAAATTCAAATTTTTTATGAATCTAAATTCAATAAAATTTTAACTGCCTACCAATACCCCTTATTTCACGATTTGTCAGGGTATATATTTTGTTCACCCAAGACAAGGCTCTCGCATAAAGAGGATGGTTGAAACACGCAGACATGAAGTCTTAGTCACTTGAATTTCAACTTTGCCAATCCACTAAAATTATAATTAGCTTTTAATTTGTATGTTTCCCTTCATTCTCACGTAGCATGTTAATAAGCCATGAAGTTACCAGCCAGTTTTGCTTCTTTATGAGGCAACTATTCTAAAAATTCCGCATGCTCAAATTTAATGTCCAACACCCATTTTTAATCAGTTTAGACTTTCAAGGATAATTGTTTGACTTAAAATATGTGATTCTGTATGAAAAATCAATAAAAAATAAAGGGGTAAATTATAGTCAAACTTAATTGATATCAAATCGAAAAATTGAATAACAATAATTGCACATATGACGAACGAGATATTTCAGATCTTATTAAGATTATGGACTGTTTTTTTCATCCGTAGATGAGGAAGAAAGATTACAATTATTTTTCGGGATACAAGAATGGAACTTTTTCCTTCTCTTTCTTCTATGTGAAAGTATCCCTCTCTTGCAAGGCTTTCCTGCGGAATATATATAGTCAAAACCCTCTTACCCCTGCCGTGACTCGGCAGGTCTGGTAAGTGGAGTTTTCTGGTCGTGGTTAGACATTGCTCTCTTCAATGTGTCGAATGTCATAGAGGAGAAATGAAGTTAGACCCTATTGACTTCTATTACCTAGTTGCTGAAATGGGGTCGTCGTCAACTTGGTCGAGGTGGTCAGATTTCACCAATACAATTAGTCAATCCGTTCGTCGGGGTCGTCCTTCGTCGGCTCGACGGACGGAACACGTTTGCAACGTTGTTAGGATTTATGCCCGTCACTAGAGGGGGGTGAATAGTGCGTCACGAGAATATTGATAAATATTGCGGAATTAAAATTGCAGGAGTAAAGTAAATGCGGTAATTAAAATAGTAAGGAAAGAACACACCGAATTTATATTGGTTCACCACAACGTGTGGTTAGTCCAGTCCCTGAGAGACTCTCTCGAGTTTCTACTAACTCCGTTAAGCTTACGGGTGCCTAACAAACCGTTACACTTGCTCGTAGATGTACACTCTACAAGACTTCAACTTGCTCGAGGATACCGCACCTCAAGACTTCACCTTGCTCGTGGATACCGCACCACAAGACTTCACACACTAAGATTGAGGGTACTTAGCAAACCCGACAATCAATGAGAAGATATGGTCTTCTCAAACACCTTTCTCTTTTACAACAAGAACTCTCTAAAAGAGTAGATAAAGAGATACAAGATTAGCTCTATGAACAACTCAAAGTTGTCTCTCAAATGGCTCAACAAAAGCTCTAAAATGATGCCCAAATAATATCAATATGTATATGAACAATGAGAGGTGTTGTATGTTTAAAATCAGCTCAAAAGACCTCTATTTATAGGTGTTAGAAGTTGTATGTCCGTTGCTTAATTGACAATCAATTATGCTGATTTTATGCAAATAATCGATTATCCACTTTACATAATCAATTATCTTCTCAACGTTCATAAAACGGAACATTGGGAAGGCAACGAATAGTGAAATAATCGATTATTCCAATCACATAATCGATTATGTTGCCTTGCGGAATTTCCAGCAAAGCTGTAATATACCAGAGTATACCAGAATCAAAGCTGGAGTATACCAGAATATACCAGAATCGAAAACTTACTTCAAAAACCATTTTGGTTAAAATGAAGACGTTAAAATCATTTTGTTTGAAGTATATTAAAAATGTTTATGATATATATGATTTAATAAAATGATTTTATGCATATTAATGATGACCTATGTTGAGCCAAAAGACGAGATAACTTAAACGTTGCTCTTACATTGGTTCTACCTAGCGACCTATGCCTTGGGTCTTCGGTCTTGAACTTTTGAGCTCGTCTTGGCTTTTCCATGCAATCCATTCATCAATATGCTTCTCGGAATTCAATCTTGATTGTTTGCTAATGCATCTTCATTGTTTGTCATACAATAACATTGTTTAACAAGTTGACTTCATTGTTTGTCATTCATCAAAACCTATACCTGAAAATCATGCTAGTACAACCAAAGCGCACATATCATGGATAGAATGATTTTCTACAATTTTCCCCTTTTTGATAATGACAAACAACAGGAGATATGCATAGTTGATTCCCCCTAACTTCATGCTATATCTCAATATACAATTCATGCAAACTATTCCCCTTAATGATAATTCCCCCTCAAATAAGGCATACTATAACGTAGATTCATTCCCCCTTATTTGATGCATATCGCCTAATTTCTTCCCCCTTTTGGCATTAGCAAAAAGAAGAGTATACAAAGGCTACTTTCCCCTTTCGACACTTCCCCCTTTTGGGTATATCAATTGTTAGTGTCAAGAATAAAATAGAAAATACAATAAGGAATATACATTGACGATATTTAAAAAATCATACCAACATGAAATAATACCAAATGTTAGTAAAAACATAACAACCATGATAACGGTTATTTTTCGCAAATCATATTTAAGAACATATCAACAGTTAATTTTTAACAAACCAATAGTTGTATTAAAAACATGAATCATTTATTTTTCAAGAATATATCAACTGTTATTCAAACCAAAAAAATATTCATCAAAACATGAACCAATTATTATTTTTTAACAAAAATAATTGATACCAATTGTTATTCAAGATAAAAGTTATCAAAACATGAATCAACAAAAATAATTAATATCAATTGTTAACAAAGATATATTAATTGTTAACACATATCAACTATTATGTTTTTATCAAAAATATGATAACTAACCGAAATTCCCCCTCGATGCAATAAGGTTTCGTGCTTGGTGCATCTACTACGATATTGTAGTCTTCAAGCACACCTGCAAACGTACCTAAAAATAGGTTTTCGGTACCCAGGCACTTTTGGGTCCTTGGGGGTTAGGCAAATAATAATCATTGTCAAAAGATAAATCTCTATGTTTTGCAAAACATACGGGCGCAATGTGTCCTACCCGGTTGCAATAATGACGTATAACATTCGGGTTGTGCATATGTCTTGGTTGAGCCAAAAAAGTTCTAGGTGATCTAATGTCGTTATTCCTAGACGTATTGCGATTCCTAGAGTTATTTCTAGGTGGTCTAGAATTATTCATTCTAGACTCATTAACAAAATTCCTAGAGTCGTTTCTAGGTGGTCTAAAATGATTAATTTTAGACTCATTAGTGAAGTTCCTAGAATTATTTCTAGGTGGTCCAACTTCATTTCTATCATCCTTTCTAATATTCTTCTTAATTTCTTCAATTGTTTTAGGATCTTCAACACTATGTTTTTCTAGTGTGTTCCTAAGTTCTATGTTCTCTATTTTCAAAGAACTACAGGAAGAACAATTGGAACTTTGATCAATTGAAGAGGCTTCATTCATTTCCTTAATTTTATTTTTAAGATCAATATTATCATTTTCTAAAAATTTATTTTCTTCTTCTAACTTCTCATTATCACGAGTCAATTTTTCAAAATCTTTTTCTTTCAAAGAAAGTTGTTTTTCAAAATCTTTTTCTTTCAAAGAAATTGTTTTCTTCAATTCTTTTATGGTTTTGGAAGCTCTAATAAATTCACCATATAATTCATCATAGGAATTTTGCATTTCTTCAAACAAGTAAGAGTTAGAATTACTTACCTCTTCTTCCTCGTTGCCCATGAGGCATAGTGCGGCAGTTTCATCGCCCGAGCTGTCCGAATCCCATGTCACGCGCCTATGGTGTTTCTTCTTTTTCTTGTCCTTGGGTTTTGGACAATGTGATTTGGTGTGGCCAAGTTTTCCACAATTTTGGCATGAAGGACTTGGTTCTTCCTTCTTTATTTCCTTTTTCATAAACTTATAAAACTTTTCAATTATATCATTGGAAATAATATCATCATCGCTTTCCGAATCACTTACCTCTACTGTTTTAGAAGATGAGGCTCTGAAGGTAATATTCGAACTTTTACTTCTAAGATAGGGATTAAGAATTGTGCTTTCATAAGTTTCGAGGTTACCTCTTAGTCCATCAATTGTGACATCCGTGATTCCTATCGACTCTTCAATGGCATTGGCTTTGGAACGCCATTCGGGAGTGAGACTCCGTAGGATTTTTCGAACAAGATCTTTGTTCGTGTACACTTTCCCGAGAGCATGAAGATCGTTGACGATTTTTGAGAATCGTTCGAACATAATACCGATGGGTTCTTTCTCCCTCATTTTAAAGAGTTCATATTCATGTGTTAGAAAATCAACTTTAGATTCTCGGACTTGAGACGTACCTTCATAAGTGATCTCGAGTTTATCCCACATCTCATTGGCGGTTGTGCAGCAAGAAATCTTTTGATAGTCATCCGGATTCACCGTACAATATAATAAGTTGACGGCCTTTGCGTTATTTTCAACTTCCCTGATGTCCTCGGCATCATATTCATCTTCTTCCTTTGGAACCGTGGTTTCCCCAACTTTCTTTGTTGGCATTTGTTCACCGTTCTTGATGATTTGCCACAAGCGAAAGTTATTTGATTGGATGAAGATTCTCATCCGCTCTTTCCAATATGTGTAATTTGTTCCGTCAAATAGTGGAGGCCTATAGGTGGAGTTCCCTTCGCTCATCATTCCTGCGTTCAATATTCTAAACAAAAAATATATATCGTTCTCTCAACCGGTTAAGGCTTTCAGAGAGTTAGGCTCTGATACCAATTGTTAGGATTTATGCCCGTCACTAGAGGGGGGGTGAATAGTGCGGCACGATAATATTGATAAATATTGCGGAATTAAAATTGCAGGAGTAAAGTAAATGCGGTAATTAAAATAGTAAGGAAAGCACACACCGAATTTATACTGGTTCACCACAACGTGTGGTTAGTCCAGTCCCCGAGAGACTCTCTCGAGTTTCCACTAACTCCGTTAAGCTTACGGGTGCCTAACAAACAGTTACACTTGCTCATAGATGTACACTCTACAAGACTTCAACTTGCTCGAGGATACCGCACCTCAAGACTTCACCTTGCTCGTGGATACCACACCATAAGACTTCACACACTAAGATTGAGGGTACGAGCAAACCCGACAATCAATGAGAAGATACTTTCTCTTTTACAACAAGAACTCTCTAAAAAGAGTAGATAAAGAGATACAAGATTAGCTCTATGAACAACTCAAAGCTGTCTCTCAAATGGCTCAACAAAAGCTCTAAAATGATGCCCAAATAATATCAATATGTATATGAACAATGAGAGGTGTTGTATGTTTAAAATCAGCTGAAAAGACCTCTATTTATAGGTGTTAGAAGTTGTATGTCCGTTGCTTAATTGACAATCAATTATGCTGATTTTATGCAAGATAATCGATTATCCACTTTGCATAATCGATTATCTTCTCAACGTTCATAAAACGGAACGTTGGGAAGGCAACGGATAGTGAAATAATCAATTATTCCAATCACATAATCGATTATGTTGCCTTGCGGAATTTCCAGCAAAGCTGGAATATACCAGAGTATACCAGAATCAAAGCTGGAGTATAACAAGTTGCTAATGCATCTTCATTGTTTGTCATACAATAACATTGTTTAACAAGTTGACTTCATTGTTTGTCATTCATCAAAACCTATACCTGAAAATCATGCTAGTACAACCAAAGCGCACATATCATGGATAGAATGATTTTCTACAGTAGTCAAGAGGAATCTGACCCCTCACTATTCCTTAGTCGCATTCTGTGCATTTTTTGTGGGGTGGAGGTGTTTTTTCGGTACTCGTGTACCATTATGATGGTTTCGAAATCGAAGCACCGGTTGGCAAATGAAGCATTTTTTCGTGTACGCAATCATTATGACACACGTTTTTGAGGAACTGAAACATTTTGTGTCCCAGCGGATTCATATGGTGACTCTTGGGTTTCGAGCTCAGGTAATTTGTATCTCTTATAAATAGGGAAAGTTTGTCATTTGTTTCACACACTTCATCATTCATTTGAGAGAGTTCCCCAGATATCTCATTTTTGATACCTCGAGTTCCTACTTACTTTCTTGATCATTGCAACCCCAAATCTTTTCTTCGTATCATTTCTTCCGGAAAGTTTTTTTGCAAAAAATGGCCGGCAATTCTTCCCGTCTTAATCTCTCGCTGCCGACCCAGTGATCGAGAGTCCCCTTTAGGCCATCCGGGAAGTGGATGCGGTGGAGGATGAAGAGATTCCCTCGGTGTATGAAATTCTTCCTCGCCTAGGGAAGGACGCGACTAACGTCAGTATCGATGGTGGAACGGAGTCGAAGGACATTGCTTCCGTTATGAGGGAGAGAGTAATTGTGTAATTTAGGGAACGGTGGGGAATTCATAGTTTCGTCGAGATACAGCCGGCGAAGAGGAACGACAAAGTGCAATTTGTCTGTCCCGGATTTTATATGTTCTACATCTACCCCTTCATTGTAGGGTACACGCTCCCCCTTCCTATGCTAGTGGTGGATTTTTGCAGCTACAATAAGGTGTGCCCTGCTCAGCTTTCTCCTTATTTATTCAAGTTGTTTCTCATGCTACTAAAATATGCGGAGCTTGTCGGTCATGAGGTCACTCTGGACCATATACTTAGCCTTTTTACTCCTTAATTGATTCGAGGTTCGGTGATTCATGCGCGTCCTCGGAGATCAAAGGGTCTGGTGGTGAAGATGGATGATAGATCCAATCATCCTTTCCATGAAATTCTTTTCTACTTGTGGATCAAGCATATTGTGGCAGACCTGACAAGGTTCTTCGAGAGATGGAATTTTGCCCGTAAGTTTGCGTCTTTGATTAATGAAATGTTTAATTATTTTATGTGGTTACTAACTTGATTTATTATTCTGTAGCTAAGAAATTTCCCCCGTCGTCTCTTGAAGGAATTCGTGAATGGGTGGAGGCCATTCTTCCCCGCACATCGGGGGTTTGTACCTGGTCGAGTTTTCACGAGAGGTTTTGACGTAGGCCTCTCACGGGTGAGATGACGTCCTTATTTACTGTTTCCTCTTCATTTGTTTTTCGTTTTGCCTCTTATACATTGTTTGTCATTTTCAGAGAGGGTGCGGAGAGCCAGAGCCCCTCAACTAGCCTTTCGCCAATTGGTCGCATCCCCTTGCCTTGTCGCGGTACCTTCTACACGCCCTTCATCGAGGGCTACTTCGGTCGAATCTGCAGCCTTGATTATTCCGGCAAGGGACATTTTTAGGACGAGGTTCTGTCCGTTTCTGTCTGTCCTACGAATGAGTCGCCATTGACTGGGAGGAGGAAGGTCCATCGAACAGAGGGAGGATAGAGTTTGAGATGGCGCCTCCGACCGTAATTAACCCTAATGATTCATACCCCGACAGGCCCAGAGGAAGGCGTTGCTGCAGCGTCTCCTATAGAGGCGAAGAGGGTTGTTGAAGTTGTCTCCGGCGGTCAGAGCTCGGAAACTCTGGTTGCTGCAATGGCTCAGCTAGATATCCTTGTTGTTGCTGATGATCAACGCCCTATCGAAGAGAAGAACCAGACTTCTAGTGCCGCAATTGTGACCTTAGATGTGCTCTTTTCGTTTGCTGCGGGTCGCATTCCTCCTTTGGTCGCGGAAAGGTGAAAGGTCATGGAGATTGACGAGTATGAATTTGAGTCAGACCTGGATCCTGATGACATCAAGGTGTTCGAGGAGCGCTTTACTCATTCAGTAGTTTGCACGGGAGGATCTGCTCGTGTTTTCCAGATCCCTTCCGACGTTAACCTTTAGGCGCAGGAGGATACCTTTGTGCTGAAAGTTAGCCTGCTATGTTCGGAAGGTGAGAATAAGTCCCTGCAGAATATCCTCGATGTAGAATTGAGGGACGAGGTGGCCGTTATGGGCTTGAGGGTACGATAGATTTGGTTCTTGTTTTATTCTTTCCCTTTGCTCGAATGTATTAGTTTAATTGTCTATCTATTTTTCAGACGTATATGGTGGAGGTGGAAAGCATTCATAGGGCCAATATCCAGTTGAGGATTTTCTCGTAGATGCTGGAGAAATACCGTCGCAGTTGCAACAAATGCTGCGAGCACGAGCGACTGAGGACGAATCTCTGTAATCGGGCCCTAGGCAAGAAGTTGGAGAAAAGGGACTAAGATTTTTTGCAGAGGATCCGTAGCAAAAGCGATCTTGAGGAGAAACTCCGTATCAAGGATGAGGATCTCGAATTGGGCAAGGGGGATGTTGTAGAGTGTGAGTATTTGCAGGGCAAGCTGAGGTCTATACAGTCGGAGATGGACCAGAACTTGGTCCGGGTTGAGGCGATGAGTACAGAGTGGAGGGGGAAGCTGACCGCAATGGAAAATAAGTTTGCTGGCCTGGAGCATATTGAGAGGGCCTGGTCTGAGGATTTGGCAAGGGCGCCAGACCTAGAGGATACCATATGTGTGCTCCAGTCCAAGCAAGAATCAGATAGGGTGACAGCTAATCTTATGGAGGAGAGGCTTGAGGAATGGATCATCACGATTGATCAGGAGGCTTCGGTTCTAGGAGATCGAGTCGTGGCCCTGGAGGCGGAGAAAGAACAACTAATTTCTCAGGTTGAATCATCGTCTATTGCCGTCCCATCTAGTGCATGAGCTCTGGGTTTATGCCGAAGCCTAGCGGGGCATTTATAAGGGTTTGTTGGAAGCAGCCACCGTGATTGAGGCTACTTATGAGAAAGCGCGAGCTAAAGCTCGTGAGGCTTGCATAAAATATGGATACGACAGGGTGATACCCAAAGCTAGTGGTGGCACGGTTGGTGATGATGATGAACCTTGTAGAGATAGTGATGATGACGGCGGTAGTGACCCCGAGTGAAGAATATTTGTACTTCGTTTTCATTTTTTTTTCATTGTTTTATTTGTTGGCCTGGACCGTATGTAAGCGGTAGTAGCCCGCACTTACGACTTTGCATAAATAAAGAGTTATCTTCTTCGCTATTTGCCTTGTACTTCAAATTTTGTTTTATCTATTTGTGACCTTGGCATGAGACGGGGGCTTGCCTAACGAGTCCCAGTCTTTCCTTTTCCTTTGGTTAATGCCGAATTGTTCTCCTTTTTGGTTGAGGCCCTTCGCATAAAAGAGTGTTACATCGACCTTATCAAAATAACAACCCATCGGGGTTTGAGCAAGATTGAACCCTTCTTTTTCTTTGATGGCAAAGGCATTTGGCTTTGAAGGGTGTTATTTCGGAGTTATCAAAATAACAACCTTTCGTGGTTCGACCGAGGTCGAACCTTTCTTTTCCTTTGAAGTTAAAGGCCCTTGGTCTTAAAGAGTGTTATTTCAAACTTATCGAAATAACAACCCGTCATGGTTTGAGCGATGCCGAAACTTTCGTTTCCTTTGAAGGAAAAGTCCCTTGGCCTTAAAGGGTGTTATTTCTAATTTATCAAAATAACATCTCGTCCTGGTTCGAGCAAGGTCGAAACTATGTTTTCCTTTGATGGTGAAGGCCTTTGGCTTTAAAAGGTATTATTTCAAACTTAACAAAATAAGTGCCCGTCGCGGTCGAACCTTTCTTTTCCATTGATGGTGAAGGCCCTTGTCCTTAAAGGATGTTATTTCAAAACTTATGGTAATAACAACCGTCGTGGTTCAAGCGAGGTCGAACCTTTCTTTTCCTTTGATAGTGAAGGCCCTTAGACTTAAATGGTATCATTTTGAACTCATTAAAATAACAGTCCGTTGTGGTTTGAGCGAGGTCGAACCTTTCTTTTTCTTTGATGAAGAAGGTCCTTGGCCTTAAAGGTGTCATTTCGAACTCATCAAAATAATAGCTCGCCGTGGCTCGAGCGAGGTCAAACCTTTCTTTTTATTTGATGGCGAAGGCGCTTGGCCTTAAAGTTTGTCATTTCGAACTCATCCAAGTAACAACCCGTCATGGTTCGAGCGAGGTCGAAACTTTCTTTTTCTTTGATGTTGAAGGCCCTTGGCCTTAAAGGGTGTTATTTCAAACTCATCGAAATATCAACCCATCGTGGATCGAGCAAGGTCGAACCATTCTCTTTCTTTGATGATGAAGACCCTTGGCCTTAAAGGGTGTTATTTTGAACTTATCAAAATAACAACACGCCGTGGATCGAGTGAGGTCTAACCTTTCTTTTTCTTTGATGGCTTCTTGAAATAACATCCCGTCGTAGTTCTAGCGAGATCAAACCTTTCTTTTTCTTTGATGGCAAAGGCCCTTGGCTTTAAAGGGTGTCATTTCGAACTCATGGAAATAACAGCTTGTCTTTGTTCAAGCGAGGTCGAACCTTTCTTTTTTATTAATGGCAAAGGCCCTTGGCCATAAACGGTGTCATTTCGAACTCATCAACATAACAGTTCTCCGTGGTTCGAGCGAGGTCGAATCTTTCTTTTTCTTTGATGGCGAAGGCCCTTAGCCTTAAAGGGTGTTATTTCAAACTTATCGAAATAACTGCCTGTCGTGGTTCAAGCGAGGTTGAAACTTTCTTTTCCTTTGATGGCGAAGGCCCCTGGCCTTAAAGGGTGTTATTTGAACTAATCGAAATAACAACCCGTCCCTGTCCGAGCGAAGTTGTGCCTTTTGTTTTTCTTTGATGGCAAAGACCCTTGGCCCCAAAAGGTGTCATTTAAACTCATGGAAATAGCATCCCGTCATGGTTCGAGCGATGTCGAACATTTCATTTTCTTTAATGGTGAAAGCCCTTGGCCTCAAAGGGTGTCATTTCAAATTCATCGAAATAAGAGCCCGTCGTGGTTCGAGCGAGGTCGAAACTTCCTTTTTCTTCGATGAAGAAGGCCCTTGGCCTTAAAGGGTGTTAATTCGAACTTATCGAAATAACAGCCCGTCGTGGTTCGAGTTAGGTCATACCTTTTTCTTTCTTTTTGATGGTGAATTCCCTTGGCCTTAAAGGGTGTCATATTGACTTATCAAAATAACAGTCCATCGTGGTTTGAGCGAGGTCGAACCTTTCTTTTTCTTTGATGGATAAGGCCCTTGGCCTTAAAGGGTATTATTTCAATCTTATCAAAATAACTGCCTGTCGTGGTTCGGGCGAGGTCGTACCTTTCTTTTCCATTAATTGCAAAGGCCCTTGGCCTTAAAGGGTATTATTTCAAACTTATCAAAATAACTGCCCGTTGTGGTTCGAGTGTGGTTGAACCTTTCTTTTCCTTGATGGCGAAGGCCCTTGGCCTTAAAGGGTGTTATTTAAACTAATAAAAATAACAGCCCGTCCTGGTTCGAGTGAGGTTGTACCTTTCTATTTATTTTTGATTGCGAAGGCCCTTGGCCTTAAAGGGTGTCATACTGACTCATCGAAATAACAATCCATCGTGGTTCGAGCATGGTCGAACCTTTCTTTTTCTTTGATAGAGAAGGCCCTTGGCCTTAAAAGGTATTATGTCGAACTTATCAAAATAACTGCCCAACATGGTTCGAGCGAGGTCGAACTTTTATTTTCCATTGATGGCGAAGGTACTTTTCCTTAAAGGGTGTTATTTCACACTTATTGAAATAACTGCCCATCGTGGTTCGAGTGAGGTCGAACCTTTCTTCTTAATTGATGGCGAAGCCCCTTGGCATAAAAGGGTGTCATTTTGAACTAATTGAAATAATAGCCTATCGTGGTTCGAGCGAGGTCGAACTTTTCTTTTTCTTTGATGGCGAAGGCCCTTGGTCTTAAAGGGTGTCATTTCGAACTCATCAAAATAACAACCCATCATGGTTCGAGCGAGGTCGAACCTTTCAATTTCTTTATTGGTGAAGACCCTCAGCCTCAAATGGTGTCATTTCGAACTCATCGAAATAACAGCCTGTGGTGGTTCGAGCAAGGTCGAACCTTTCTTTTTCTTTGACGGCGAAGGCCCTTGGCTTTAGAGTGTGCAATTTCGAACTCATCGAAGTAATAGTCCATCGTGGTTCGAGCGAGGTCGAACCTTTCTTTTTCTTTGATGGCGAAGGACGTTGGCCTGAAAGGTTATTAATTCGAACTTATCGAAATAACTGCCTGTCGTGGTTTTACCGAGGTCAAAACTTTCTTTTCATTTGATGGTGAAGGCCCTTGGCCTTAAAGGATTTTATTTCGAGCTTATCGAAACAACAGTACATCATGGTTCGAGCGACATCGAGCCTTTCTTTCTCTTTGATGGCGACGGCCATTGGCCTTAAAGGGTTTCATTACAAACTCATCGAAATAACAGCTCGTCGTGGTTCGAGCAAGGTCGAACCTTTCTTTTTATTTAATGGCGAAGGCCCTTGGCCTGAAGGGTATCATTTCTATCTCATCTAAATAACAGCTCGTCGAGGTTCGAGAGAGGTCGAACCTTTATTTTTCTTTGATAGAGAAGGCCCTTGGCCTTAAAGGGTGTCATTTTGAACTCATTGAAATAACAGACTTTCGTGGTTCGAGGGAGGTCGAACATTTATTTTTCTTTTATGGCGAAGGCCCTTGGCCTTAAAGGGTGTTATTTTGAACTTATCAAAATAACTGCCCATCGTGGTTCGAGCGAGGCTGAACCTTTCTTTTCCTTTGATGGCGAAGGCCCTTGGCCTTAAATGGTGTTATTTTGAGCTTATCGAAATAACAGCCCGTCGAGGTTCGACCGAGGTCGAACCTTCCTTTTCCTTTGATGGCGAAGGTCATTTGCCTTAAAGGGTGTCATTTTGAACTCATCGAAATAACAGCTCATCGTGGTTCGAGCGAGGTCAAACCTTTCATTTTCTTTAATGGCGAAGGCCCTCGGCCTTAAAGGGTGTTATTACAAACTTAACAAAATAACTGCTCGTCGTGGTTCGAGCGAGGTCGAACGTTTTTTTCCTTTGATGGAGAAGGCCCTTGGCCTAAAGGTGTCATTTCGAACTCATCAAAATAATAGCCCATCGAAGCTTGACCGAGGTCGAACCTTCATTTTCCTTTGATGGCGAAGGCCCTTGGCTTTAAAGGGTGTTATTTCAGGCTTATCAAAATAACAACCCATCGTGGTTCGAGCGAGGTAAAACCTTTTTTTTTATTTAATGGCGAAGGCCTTGGACCACGACGGACTGTTATTTCGAACTCATCGAAATAACAGTTTGTCGTGGTTCGAGAGAGGTCGGGCCTTTCTTTTTCTTTGATTGAGAAGGCCCTTGTCCGTGAAGGGTATATTTTTGAACTCATCAAAATAATTGATTGTCGTGGTTCGAGAGAGGTCGAACCTTTCATTTTCTTTGATGGCAAAGGCCTTTGGCCGTAAAGGGTGTTATTTTGAACTTATCAAAATAATAGCCCATTGTGGTTCGAGTAAGGTTGAACCTTTAATTTTTCTTCAATGGCGAAGGCCCTTGGCCTTAAAAGGTGATATTTCTAGGTTATAAAAATAACAACCCGTCGTGGTTCGAGAGAGGTCAAGACTTTATTTTTCTTTGATGGCGAATGCCCTTGGCCTTAAAGGGTATCATTTTAAACTCATCGTAATAACAGCCCGTCATGGTTCGAGAGAGGTCGAACTTTTCTTTTTCTTTAATGGCGAAGGCTATTGGCATTAAAGGGTTTCATTTCGAACTCAGCGAAATAACGGCCCGTCATGGTTCGAGCGAGGTCGAACCTTTCTTTTCCTTTGATGGCAACGGCCCTTGTCCTTAAAGTGTCTGATTTCGAACTTATCTAAATAATAACTTGTCGGAGTTCGAGCAAGGTCGAACCTTTCTTTTCCTTTGATGGTGAAGACCCTTGGCCTTAAAGGGTGTCATTTTGAAATCATTGAAATAACAGCCCGTCCTGGTTCGAGCGAGGTCAAACATTTCTTTTTCTTTGATGGTGAAGGCCATTGGCCTTAAAGTGTGTCATTTCGAACTCGTCGAAATAACAGCCCATCATGGTTTGAGCGAGGTCGAACCTTTTTTTTCTTTGATGTCGAAGGCCCATTTCCTTAAAGGGTGTCGATGCCCCCTTTTTCTATGATTCAAAATTGGGTATACGATATTTGGGAGGACAACTCTATTCCCTTTATAGAATTAGGTTTGGAGTTTAATAATGTCCACCTAATGATTATAGTGAATTAGGATACTTTTATGAAAGGTTTGAGATGAAGAAACCAGAAATTAGGGTAAAGGCTTGAAATTATCCCGAGTGGAAGATGTTAGGTACCCCTCAAGATCCACTAGTGTGGTCCCGGCCATGTTACAATTGTAACTTTATATAAATACACAAACACTTAAGGCTTAAATATGGGTTTGCATATAATGTTGAAATAAGTTGAAAATTTGATAGATAAACGAAGGGGACAGAACTTTATAAAGAAGGAAGATTTAAAGAGTAAGAAAAGATAAAAGCAAATAAAGGAACACGGGTCCTAGGTTTATGACTAATATGGATCACATCAATGCAATATCCAGCAATCACTCCTCCGAAGAGGGGTCGCACGTGATATTAACGCATCAGTCATCATATCCATATTCTACCCTTCCTACCCCGTTAATGTATTAAAGCGCAGAATAATATCATTACTTATTGCATGCTAGTATCCGTCCCAATTTTATCAGTCTCAGAGGCATTTGAGACTTTTTGTCCTATTAAAGGGAGGAGATTTGGGATTTTCAGAAGTTTAAAAAGGTTAAAATACGAAGGCATCATGCAAAACACATAAAACAGTTATGGGAGCACAAAAATAATTAAGCCTCTGATAAACCTCCTTTAATCATAGTAATCATGTAGTTTAGCACGTCTTAGATATACTGATTAGGTCCAAAATATACTTAACGTTAAGTGGGCTAGTTCATCACATATTTTCAGATAAGAAGTCCATATTAGGCCCACCTGGCTGTAATTTATCAAAGACTGATGCAGTTAATTAACTATCTACAGGTTTGCCTAAGTGGAACCTATATGCATGATATCTACTGGCTTAAGAAATAAAGAAGTAAACTGGATTTAGAATTGGTTGATAGTTCCTATAGGCATGCTTTCTAGCATTGTTAATTTTAAACACTTTTTACAGGCGTAGCAGGAGTTCAGAAATCCTACGAGCATGGTATTTAAAATGCAATTGATTATTATTTTACATATAATTGTTTGCCTAATGATAGATGCAAAATGCAGAACCTTAAAGGCATGGTTGTCACACCTCCTTTTTCACCTACACCCGCGAGGGCGTAAAGGAGTTTTTTCAATTAAAGGACAATCAGAATGAGATTTAATTATTAATTATTTAGAGCCACCACTTGGGAGATTAATGGTGTCCCAAGTCACCAGTTTTGAATCTCGAACCGAGGAAAATTTGACTCTGTATTATAATCCACGAACCAGCAATTCGAGTAAGGAATTCTGACCTGGGAGAAGGTGTTAGGCATTCCCGGGTTTTGTGGTTCTAGCACGGTTGCTTAACTGTTTTATTTGATTTTATCCGATTTTAATACATGTTAGCTTATGTGCCATTTATTCGTAAACCGATTTTTATCATTGTTTATTTTAAAGGAATTGCGACATCGAAAAAATGTGTTTCGAACCACGTCACAATAAATGCACCCGTGGTTGTCAATACATTTCGACTTCGTCGAGATATGAATTTGGGTCGCATCAATGCACACCCAAATTTAAGAAAGTAATTTAATCAAATCGTGCCTAAAGATTCTAACCTGGTATTATTTTGGGGAAAGACCATGAAATGCGCTAAACGGCCCTCCCAAATTCTAATTATTTTAATAATCATTTATTGAGAGCCCCGCAATTTGTATGTTTTGTATGGCGATTCTCGTCTCTTCATTTTATTTAAAGACCAGTCCTAAAGTGGCTATGGTTTTCTATTTATTTGTCTATAATAATACAAGGAAAGATCCTAATTAATTTGAAATGTCCAAGATCCACAAGTTAATTCCTACAAATAGGTCCAGTAACGACAGTACACGAATAAAATAGGGCGCATGTTCTTCAAAGCAATTCATGCCTTATTGAAAAAAGTGAGACTGCCTGGGCCCAAGGCAAATGCATAAGCCCATTCTCGCTTTTTAATTTGGATGATTGGATCCAGTATCAGGAACTGAATCAACATACGCTGTAATTGACCTCTCTCGAACAAGTTCAGCTAAGTGATCTTCTATACCTTGCAAATGAATCAAACGTGAATATTCTAAACCCAGGTAATCAATATGACTGCCAATTCGAATTTTATTATAAGTTGTCACTGATCCATTTTACATCTTCAAACAGTGTTGCTGCTACATTCAATTAGACAAACTCATATGTTCATGAGCAGCATTCATGCTCTCCTGAATAAAGCAATTGTTTCAATGCACAAACACAAACACAATGATCAAATGAACGAAGACAAGCCTATTATCTCATCAATACAGTGCTGCCCAACATAGCCTAGTTTACTACATAATTCGAATGTTTGGATGCCAAATATGTGAATCTACTCATACAATTCGAAGCCAATTTAGTTATACAAAAGCAAAAGAGGATTAGACAAGATCAGTGAATGAAATGTTAAATATACAACTCGGGATAATAGCCAGATCAGCATTAAACTTCAACTCATCACATATACTCATGCTTCGTACATTCAGCTTATAATTGTCAAAGCAACAGTCGTGTATCTGGTTTTGGATTACAGCAAAAGAAGAAAAGGTCAGCAGCATGTAATGAGAGCTTAGCAACAGCCAAAACCAATTCAATTGATTAGGGAGTGTTTAAGATCAAACAAATTCCAAGCAACCCAACAAAAATCAACTTAAATGCATTCATATAAACTCGAAACACTCCAAAATGCTTCAGCAAACCCAAAACTCAAGTAAAACCAGTTTAATTGAACCTAAAGTTAATCGAAACCAAACCAAGCTTCTTCTGAAACATTCGATTATTAGATTTGAACTTAGATAATGCAAATCAGTAGCTCAAAATTGTAATTTCTCTTAAGATTTGATTGAACAGTATATGTTTCTTGGAATTTTTTGAAGTTTTTATTGTTTTTGTGTTTTCTATATGAAGCAAGTTGAAATCTAAGAAGAGTTTTGATCTGAATTTAAATTTCATATCTAGAGAGCTTGAGGAAATTTTTTTGGGGGGAATTCTATGGCTCAAAACTTAATTATTAAGGCAAAGAGTCATGCCTTTTATAGGACAACTCAAAGGGGAAGCTTCTAGATCTTGTTCACACTTTTTGCCCTATTTTATTTTCATATTTTACTCAATAATCTCTTATTTCATGACTTCTTTCTCATGTTAGTACACTACACTTCCTAAAATCCTAAATTAGACCTTATTCTAGAGTGTTCTATAACCTCTTATTTCAGTTTTAACAATTTTCAAGCCTTTGAACTACTCCAGTTGCACCCAGCTTATTACTGAAATTACTAACCCTATTTAAAATATAACAGCTATAATCAATCACCTAAATAATACTCTTGTATATGATCAGTGCGAACTCAATCCTAAGAAAGAGTGGGCGCGACTACTTAAAACCCAATCGTGTATCGGGGTTGATAATTCCACAGAGAGCTTCAAATTTGAGTTGAGTATTCGCTAGCTTAGAAATGCGTTTTGGCTTCTATTGATCTTCTATCATTTTTGTTTTTTCTTTTGTTAACAACTAAATTTATCAACTACTATTGCAACCTCAGATATGTTAAGTTATTATGCTAGTTGTATGCAATAAGAGAAAGGCAGTAGGGTCGTAGCGCTCACCTAGGTGGCTGATTAACGGGTATAGAATTCTAACACAAGGATGATAATTATGGGGAATATGGTAACCATTGCATATTAGCACTCACTCTCACACCTCTTGATAGAGAGAGCGATTTTGCCCAATTGACTCTTGTGAGACCAAATGGGAAGGCTAATTTGCCCAAGCAACTAAAGGTTTAAGTAGGGTGATTACTCTTTCGAGGTTTAACCCGTTACTTGAAACTACCAATCTCATGGGTCCATCCCAAATCTCGAGGACGCGGACCGCGTAGGATTGTCACGCGGCCATGCGGACTGTGTGGAAATGATGAGTGGACGCACAGGTCAAGTGATGCGGACCGCATGGAAATGGTGTGCGGCCGCCCAGAAGGTTTTTCCAATTGCTTGTTCTCTGAACTTCTCCCACGTGGACAACACTGCTTTGGTGTACGTCCGTGTGGGCCTTTTACCTTGAGTTTTTGAATCTCTAATCTCTTGTAAGTGCAGAGTGTGTGGAAATGGATGCGGTCCGCGTGAGATTTCATCAGTTTTGGTCACTCTCTGAATATCCTTCACGGCCGCGTGATAAAACAGGGCAGTCTGCACAAGTCAGGCTTGACTTGGCTTCTGCAGAACACTTATGCGTGGCCGCACATTAGAACAGTGCGGTCCAGATAGGTGACCTTTTTCCCACTTTTAGTTATCTTTTGGCACTTGGCAGGTTTCACTCCTCTTTTGAGCCGATTTGTGATATGTATCATCTAGTCGTTGAAACCTGCAATCAAACGCACCTTGTAAGAAATTTAGGACTAATTTAAAGCAGTTTATGCACAAAGCTCAGGTAATAAGGGGTATAAAACAGTATAATTCACAGATATCAACTCCCCCAAACTTAAACCTTTGCTTGTCCTCAAGCAAATAAAAATGAGACCTATCCCTCAATGAAAAACACCCCAGTAATTCCTGTTCTTTCTATGGTAACCTCAACGAGCCTCAGTTGGGACTAACAATTGCCCTCAATGCATATGTATCATTAACACATTTAAAACTTTGATCACTTGTGGATCAAGTGCGACACAAGAGCATCAAGGGTTGACACAACTCATCAAGGAACCTATCTCAAGATCTTCGGCCATTGTGGAACCTAGACTCACGTATCCTCGACTTTCTCTAAGTGGACCTCACCTTTTAGGATAGTTGCACTCAAATAGAGGTGAATGAATTATCTCTCATCTCTCTCAAAGAAACGGCCCTAAGTCCGGCTCTAAGCACCATATGCTTTCCCTTCATGTAAGTATCCACTAATGTAGGCTTCTCTCAACTCAAGATCACATAGGGCTTTTGCAGAGTCATTGTGAAGGCTTTTGGGTAAAGTTAGGATATGATGTTGCTCCAATGGTTTCCATATTCCCTTAGGCACTTCATTTGATTCAATTTGGAACACTTTCTAGACTCAATTGAGTAAGTCACTTCTTTCGGGGGCTAGAGGGATACAATATTGCTCTTTCTTTTGCAATTCATAACCTTTATCCTTTTGTATACTTTTCCACACCCTTTTTGCTTTTTGTTGACCTTTTGATTCCCTTTTTTGATTGTTATTCTCTTTTTGTCTTTTTCTCTTTTTCATTGTCTTCCTTTTCTTTTGCTTTTGTGAATTTCCACCACATTGATTCCTTTATTGTTTCCCTCCCCCAAAATTAGTCATTTTCCACTACTCAAGGGAATATTTGGATGCCAAGAGAAGTTCTAATTGAGAGCGGGTATAGGCTTTTAGTTTGGTTCATAAAAGAATAAGGTTCAAGGCTCAAAAGGGGTGAACAAGGGATCATTTGATTGGTAGGTCATGGAATTGTTCAATTTGGCACTTTGTGGATCAAGGAGAGCCTAAGAATATTTCTCAAATCAAGTTCCACCTATGATTTCGCCTCAACAAACATTCGGGGCAAGTTCTAGGCCATCGGCACGGTACTTGGGCTCAATAAATCGAATTCTCACCACACGTACTCAAGGATTGCAAAAAATGGAGTCGAGGGCCCACAACGACCTTAGATAGAATTCAAGTGCACAATGGCCCAACATGGCCATATGATGATTGTTTGGTCAACACAAGTTAATGTCTTTGACCATAAGATCAAAGGCAAATGTGTTAGGCCCAAGTGAAGCTTTGCCTGAGGTACCTTTAACTACAAAAACTTGAAAATAAAAAGGAATAATCAAAAATTGATGCAACCCTAACAAAAGTTGTCACACTATCTATCATTGGGAAGAGCCACCCGGTTCGCACAACATTCTACCCTTGCAAAGAACCGTGACATTAAGAAAACTAAGGGCTTATTTCCAACGCCAATACAAAAACAAAAAAAGGCTACGAGCCTAACTTTGCAGCTAAAACAAAAAATTTTAATGAAAATAACGAAAATAAAAAGAAGCTCAAATGAAAATCAAATACATATGTACATATGGGAAGTAGAATATACAACTACGGGAGTTTATAATCAAAATCTAAATACAAATCAACTATACCTACGAATGTACTGAAAGTAGTGAATATATATATATATATATATATATATATATATATATATATATAGATATATATATATATATATATATATATAATTATCCAAATAGAAAACACAAAGCAGGGCCACACCCCCACGAATAAGAGCTAGCATTGTCCCTAATGCTAACTACCAAATAAAGCATCAAAATAAAGGCAAAGGATATAGAAGTGGCCCCTCAAGCCTCATCATCTACTCTCTCTTGGTCAATGGATTCCGTGTCCTCTGTACTGTTCGGGACCTCAGACCGGTTCCTAGCCTGCTGCTGCTCTGCTACTGGGATATCAGGTGCCTGCTCCTGAGCTGGCTCAACTACTACTGGGGCTGGAGGAGGCTTAATATCTGTAGTGCTGGACGGGCCCTCCTGAATGGTGCTACTGCTATCACTACTCCCTCAGTGTTAGGGAGTTTTCTCTTCTTTCTCGGCCTATCCTCCTCCGCCTGTGGCTGCACATCCGATGGCTCTATCGATGGCTCTGCAAACAATAAATCAATTTGGCAGCTGATCCGCCACCAACTTGTCCACATGCACCTGCAGCTTCACCACCGACTCTTTGGAGGCCTTAGTCTTTCTCAAATGTTTGTGCTCTCTGGCCAAATCCTTGAGAGCTTTGTTATGCTCCCCGACTACTTTTGCCAATTTCCCTTGCTTTGCTATCATCTTTTCCTGGTTGGCCAGGATCTTCTTTAAGGTCTCATCAATATAGGCAGGTATCTCAACAGTCACCGGAGCTCCCTGAGCCTGAACGGTTGTGGTCAATATGGACAACTTGGATGTCGTAGCCGACATCCAATTGTTCAAACTAGCAAGTGAGTGTATGAGCTGGTTGGCGGTGAATGTGTGAGTCTTTGACACCGGAATCACCGGCTTATCTATGGCAGTAGGGGGAGTTGTGGATGGGCCTGGAGGCACTATCTCAGTGGTGGGCTGCTCAATGACAGCTGGCTCCTCAGACTGGCAAGCTGTGGAAAAAGTAGAAGCTCGACCCTTTTTGGTGCCCTTAGGGTTGTCCGGACCCTTTTGATCATACCAAGAATAAGGGCTCACCGGAGGCTCCATGATATCATATTTATTCCTTTCACTTTTATCTCTCTGAAGTACAGTGTCAGTGTGTTGGAGAAGGGGTAATTTGTCTTTGTCCAGTTCCCCACATTAGAGATCACCCGAGACATGATGTTGCTAACATTTAACGGAAATCCCGCCATGATGGAAGCAACTAGAACAACACGATCGATGGGAACAAAGTTATCATGTGTAGTCGGGTCAAGCCGATTGCACACGAAGGTCAACCACCCTTTGGCTTCAAAATTGAGGGTGTTCCTGTATATTTTCTTCTGTGTCTTCAACTACACAGGGTCTGTACCTGGAGCAGCTAGAATCCCAGCTAACGACGGGCGAACTTATTCTTTCATCGCCAGCTTCTCCAAGTACTGAGACTCATCTTCTTCTCCAAACCCCAAAATATTTTAAGGACTTTCCATCAAACACCACTGTCTTGTCCCTCACTTTCGTCGCTTTTGTATCCCGAACCACATGGTGGACATTGCTGTAGAATTCTTTCACCATGTGTTCGTTTGCATTGTCTACTTTTTCTTTGAAGAACCCCCAACGCTACAACCCTAGCTAATGAGCTTAGCTAGACATAGAAGAAGTAGAAATAGAAGAAATACTAGAAGAAATTAACATAATCATTAGCTACAAGATTAATCTACTTGAATCCACGCTAATTACAAGAGAAAATTTCCTAAAATAGGGTAATGTAGAGTACCACGAGCTTAGCTGCTACAGAGAATATCCAACTTCACCTAAAAAGTAAAGTGTTCTATTTATAATACACAGGCAAAACCGGACGAAAATGCCCCTGAGGGTCTGATGCGGATCGCATAGAAATGTCGTACGGCCGCGTAGGGCATGTGGTCTTCAGATATGGCTTCTAGACTTGATGACACAGATCGCATAGGAATGTCATGTGGCTGCATAGGTCAAGCCATGCAGACCGCGTGGAAATGGTGCACGGCCGCACTGGTCAAGTGATGCGGACCGCATTTAAATGGTGTGCGACCGTACATAAGGTTTTGCCCAATTGCTGGTTCTCTGAACTTCTTCCACGCGGACCATACTTCTTTGGTGTGTGACCGCGTGGGCCTTTTGCCTTGAGTATCTGAATCTCTTATCTCTTGTTAGTGCGAACCGCATGGAAATGGATGTGATCCGTGGGATTTCATCAGTTTTGGTCACTCTATGAACTATCCTGCGTGGCCGCGTGGAAAAACAGGGCGGTCCGCACAGGTCATGCTTGACTTGGCTTCTGCAGAACTCTTCTGCGCGGTTGCACATCAGAACAGTGTTGTCCACACAGGTGACCTTTTTTCCCACTTTCAGTAATCTTTTGGCGCTTGGCAGGTTTCACTCCTCTTTTGAGCCGATTTGTAATATTTATCATCTAGTCGCTCAAACCTGCAATCAAGCACCTTGTAAGTAATTTAGGACTAATTTAAAGCATTTTATGCACAAAGCACAGGTAAGAATGGGTATAAAACATGTATAATTCACAGATATCAGTATACTGCTCATCAGAATTGCTAACCAACTTAAAAGAAAATTCACCTAAACTAATAATTTGAACTAATTAGAATTAAACAAATACTGAACAATTAAGCTAACCAAAATAGAAACAACAAATCAATATTAAACTAATAAGAACCAATTACTCCATAAGTTATCACAAAACTAAACTAATCGGAAAAACATAAAACCACAACAAGACAGAAAATTTAACTAAGGCCTACATTAATCGAAATTAAACTAACACCCAAGCATTTTAACCAAACAGAATCAAACCGAGACTAAAAATTCAAAGGGGTTACTAATTTGAAATAAACGACCCTAAATGAAGAACACAATTAGTGAAAGAAATAGACGAACAAAGAGTAAAATCAGAAAACTTACCAAATTAGATTCGAACCCTAGTGCCTTCCCAATTTCAACCATGACATGATATCAATAAACCAATCCTGTCATGAATAGTTAAATAACATCAGGTCGTAGCGAAATTTTGCGCAAATTGGAGAAGAATATGACCTTGACCATATTTCAGATTTACAATGGGGCATTTCGATGGGTTTTCATAGGAAATAAACGCATATTGTTGATGAGGAGATGAAGACGAAGCCTTGGTGAATTTGGGGGCTGTCCGGCGAGTTAAGGTTTTGGGGTCAAGATTTGATTTAATATTTGACGAGTTCCAGTGATCTTCGAGGAAAATACATGGTTGCAAAGGCATGAGGAGGACAAGGAGGATTTTTGGTGTTATTTTGATGGCAGTTGGAGCTCCACCGCCGGTGGAGGTAATTTCTGGACGGCGGCGCAAAGCAGAGGACGGTGAGGGTGGGTTTGAGACGAGGAAGGTATGAGGAAGGGGATAATGTCTGTAATGCAACCTTATTAAAATCATATAACGAATACTGGCTATTGGATTGGAACGGATGAACGGCTAGGATTAAATCACTTACCAAAAATGGCGTCATTTTGCATCCCTTGGGGCCTGACCGGGTAGAAATCAAGTGTATGGGCCTAGGCATGGGTTTAACACTTATTTGGGCTGGGATTATTTAAGCCCAAACCGGGCAGCTCCTTACTTTGGGTTAATTTCCAGTTCTTTGTTTGTGTTTTTCTCCTTTTTCTTCTCTCTTTTCTTGTATTTCTTTTTGGTATTTTGATTTGTATATTTTTTTGTATTTTTTCTGATTTTATATAAATGGAAAAATTAAAATAGAGTCCTAATATATTTCAAAATTAAACTAAAATTGTTTTAAAATCTATTTCGGGACGAATTCACAATTAAACAATTAAAAGTGCCAAAGAAAACAATTTTTGTTATTTTCTTCATATTTTGTTCTAAAAAAAACTAACCCCTGATTCCTCCTAAAATATGAAATTAGATCCTAAATGCAAATGTATTTTTTTATTTTCATGTGAGTTAAAATGCACAAATAATAAAAAAAAGATCATTTTTCGAATTTTTGGGAATAATTCATATATATGGCAAAAATCACGCGCTCACAGCTGCTCCTCTTTGCTCAGAAACATGAAGAGTTTTCGTGCGAATATAAGTGAGCAAAAACGAGCGATTTTTGCCCGTTCATATATTCCGTTATGAAGCATTTTGAAAAGTTTTGACCGCACCCTGCTTCAGAGATTGCCTACATATCCTGGGCTAAATAGGAATCATGTGAGTGTAGTTCGGGAATGTCTGGTAGCTGGGATTACCAGGAGCTATGATTTCATTGCGCTTGCTGCTGCTACTGCTTGCTGACCTCCCTTATTACACCATGTCAAAAATAAAAAGAAGCTAATCTAGCTACGCTCTATGAATTACAAAATTCCTCTCTAGATTCTTCAAACTTGCTCTTGTACTTCCTTGTTGCCTTGTTGTCTTGTGTGTTCTTGTTGCCTCATTGTCTTGTGTTTTCTCGGTGAAATCCCTTGTTGTTACTTCAACTAGTCAACTGAGATGTTGTTCCTTCTCTCCAAATTGCTAAACTCGAATAGTCTTGAACTTGAATGTATTCCTCTATTATCCAGGCGGGCTCCTGATTGGTGGACTTGAAATTGAATATATTCCTATATTATCCAGGCGGAAACTAGGTACATGTTACCTCTGTTCTTCAGGTGGGCTCCCGATTGCTGAATTTGAAATTGAATGTATTCCTCTATTATCTAGGCGGGCTCCTGACTTCATAAAAACAGACAAAACAAAGAAAACTCTCTGCCCCAGTTTGGAAAACTGGGTGTTTATTACCACATACTAATAAGAACTAAAACTTGAATTGTGATAAGGCTGAAATGCAACTTTTCAAAATTTAAAGACTGAAATGTATCTTAAAATTTAAAATTCATCTTAGGTGAAAAATTCATCAGACAAAGATTTTCATATTAAGAGAAATATTCAAAAGACTAAGATTTTTATCTTTATCTTAGGTGAAAAATTCATCAGACTAAATTTTTCATCTTAGGAGAAAGATTCAACAGACTAAGATTTTTATCTTTTATTTTAGGTGAAAAATTCATCATACTAGGATTTTTATCTTAGGTGAAAGTTTTAACGGACTAAAATTTTGACTCTAGGAGATAATTCATCAGACTAGGTCCAATTTTGTGTGATCTCAGGAGGAAGATTCATCAGACTGAGATTTTGACTCTACGAGATAATTCATCAGACTAGGTCCATTTTTGTGTGATCTCAGGAGGAAGATTCATTGGACTGATATTTTGACTCTAGGAGATAATTCATCAGACTAGGTCCATTTTTCGAATACAGACTTTCTTAATCTTTCAAATTCAAACATTCCTTTCCTTCTTTTTTAAATTGGCATTCCTTTCTTTTTCCCAAATTATGCCTTTATTTCTTTTTCCCCAAATTATGACTTTCTTTCTTTTTCCCAAATTATGTCTTCTTTTCTTTTTTCTAACTTCTGCCTTCCCCTTTTCCAAATTATGCCTTCCTTTCCTTTTTTCCAACTTCTGCTTTTATCTTAGGTGAAAGATTCATCATACTAAGATTTTTATCTTAGGTGAAAAATTCATCGGACTAAGATTCCTTTATCTTAGGTGAAAGATTCAACACACTAAGATTTCTTTATCTTAGGTGAAAAATTCATCAGACTAAGATTTTATCTTTTAACCATTTTCCTTCGAAACTTATTTTATCTACCTTCTAATTTGAATTAACTTCCTTCAGAACTGTTTTCCTAAAAACTGGTGTTATCCTCCTTCAAAAAACCACTTCCCTAAAAACTAGTGTTTCATTCCTCCAAAAATACCTTTTCTTAAAACTGGAGTTTCTTTCCTGAAAACTACTTCCCTCTCCTTTTTTCTCTTTTTTAAAAACACTTGTATTGACCTTCATGTTCTTCAGATGGGTACCCGACTTCAAGAAAATTTTCAACACGACAGAAAATTTTCTGCCCCAGTTTGATAATCCTCATTTAGCATATCTTCCCGCCATCAATAACATTTTCGTGCCCCTGTTTCAAATCAAAGGAAAGTATCAGTTTGAAGTGCGGTGGTTGGTTGTGGTACTCCTGTTGGGGTGGCTTTCCTCTTCTTCTTTCCATGATCCGTGTTGTCCGACCATCTTTGAAACAAGGCTAATAATTTTCGCCCTTCTTAAAGACTACCTCTAAATTATTACTTCTAGTCGTCTTACCCCATATGTTTTCTATGAGAACTGATTCTTCTTGAAAATCTTGCATGTTTACTGATAAACAACTTTCCCCGTCATCTGTGTCACCGAAATACCCCTTTTCCCCGTTCAGGTCCAATATCTTATTTTGGGTCTGTTTCTCCCGTACTTGCCGATAACTTTCATTTCCATTTGAAAAACCCACTTGTTTCTGGACTAACCACGTCCGTTGTCATCCTTATCATAAAACACACCTCTTCTGCATTCAAAACCCTATACCTTATGTTTGTTGCACTGTTTCTGTACTGACTTTAACTAATCCTTGTACCTCACCCCAAAGCATGTTGATTATTACCAGCTCAATGCTCTTGTTGTTTTTCTTGACATGTGATGTTTTGATATGCTAGCCATACCCCATATTGTGCAATTGGAAAGCTGGTCGCAAATATTAAAATTATTTCTCACTTGTTATGACCAAAACGATACAGAAAGAGGAAATAAACAAAACAGAGTGACAGAGTGAAGGAAAAAGAAAGAGATGAATCCTAAAGGGAAAACATGAAGTAGAAACCTATCAGATAAGGATACCAACTTTAATGTCCATGAAATACACCGGTATACATTCTATCAATCAATTTTAATGTTCAGCTCTTGTTGTATCTTTCGCTGTGAAACTGGGCTTCAATGCTCCGTTTATTCCATTTGATTCGCATTCCTTATTCGGCTTGTAGTGCCCAAAGGGTTTTCACTGTCAAAACTCTCTCATTTGTTTTTTCTCTCAACTTACCGTCGCCTCAAGGTGCCTGTGAAGGTTTTCACCAATTAGACTCTCTCTTTTTATTTGTCTCAGCTTTCGTCGCTTTGCGATATCTATGAGTGTTTTTATCAATCCGACTCTTTAATTTTTCTTGCTTGGACCGGACTGTTGCCCCTGAATAAATTACCCTTACCTGCTTGATTTGGCATTTCTCACAGACTGATCGGAAGGTCTTTCTTTGTACCATAATACGGGCTTTTGGATGGGACTAGAAAGAAGGGGTATACATGCTCAAGTACAATTCAGAATTGGGTTAAAAACTACAACTTTCGAAACCCAATTTCTTTCAACAACCACAACTTCTACCCTAGTTTCTTGATTGGGGAATTTTAGATTTTTATTTTGGTATGACTGAACCTCATAGAGGCTGCCTACGTACCCTTTCGAGACCATGTCAAGCGTAGTTCACGTCATAGAATATACGTTGTTGTGATTTTCTTTCTCTCTTTTTTTTTCTTTTTTTCCTTGCTATTTCCTTTCTTTTCTTCATTTCTCTTTTTCTTTCTTTTTTTTTCTTCTTACGTTCTTTTCTTTTATTTTTTTATTTTGCTTTTCCTTTTCTTCCTTTCTTTCTCCTTTTCTCTTATTCTTTTTTCTTCTTCTTTTTCTTTCTGACCTTTTCTTTTTCCTTCTTTTTCCATTTGCTTATTTGCGGTATTTCTTTGATTGTGTCGTTGGTTCCGAAAGAGGGGTATGAAAGAAAACAAATAAGGCTCAAAGAGGGTGATAAAAGGGTAAAGTGTCTAGATAGCAGAACAAAATGCCTTCGTCATTTCAGACTTCAAAATATGCCAAAATACAAACAAGTGCAATCAGAATACAGAAACCATACACATCATTTCTTCACCGTATCGCAATTGATGGCCATTTCCACACATTTTTCCTCTACATTTGTTAGGTATAATGTGCCATTGGGAAACAATCTTACTCTTATTACAACGATCGGCCCCCTGTCACTTTGGCCGACTTGCTTTTACGGGGATCTTGTTTATGTTTTACTCGCCCCAGTTTCACATGGTTCGGGCGTCAAACAATCTCAAAATGTCCAAATCTATTCCTATTTCCTCAAAAGCCCTCATCGTCTTCAAAATGATTTCATTGCTTCCCGACTAACGTAGACTTTAAAGATCAGACTGAGAATTATGTGTGCATGTCATGTCACTAGAACCAGTATTATACAAAAGACAAAACAAAAGGATAGAAACAAACTAAACAAAGAAAATTATCGGGAGTAACAAAAGATCGAAATTTGTATTAGACAAATGATTAAACAGTTCGAATAGCAAAACAAAGCAACAAACTGGAGTACAACCCAAGAATGAATTAAAACAGGCATGGACAACCCTAATAAACCATTACGACTACACAAACTAGAAAAAAAATGAAAGAATAAGTGGTTTTGATCACAATACAATATCCGGATTACAACCCTGCAAATAACCTGAACAGCAGAAATGACAGCAAAATGGACCATTAAAGCTCCTCCTCGGCTGACCTAAGAATGAAGCGTTTTTCCAATTACCAAGTATTGCATCTTAGCCACTAAATTCTGCATCGCCAACATTAGGAACTTTACAAAATTTCATCACATCGTCCTCAACAAGTTGTTTTTGGGTCTCCGAGGCTCTCAAAGAATTCTCACATTCCTTTTCAAAACAAATCATACCCACCATGTCTATCTCATTATGCGCAGGCGACGGTTTTTGGCAAGTGTCCGATGCATCCAGACTTTGTATGACAATGTTACCGAAATTAATAAGCTCCTGAATTGCTTTCTTCATGTTCCAGCACTTTTTCGTGTCATGCCCCGGAGCATCTAAGCAATATGCACACTTTAGAGAAAAATTACATTTCAGAGGGTTTGGTATTTTTATCTAAATCGGCTTCAGCATGCCCAATTACTTCAACTTCTGGAACACACTGGCATATGATTCTCCAATATGGGTGAGAGTCTTTTCTTGTTTCAGCAGCCTCTCATTCCTAGACGCCTGATTTGGCCTAAAACCTTACCCAGGGGGTTTCTGGTATGCTCGTGGGGGTGGATAGGCATTTTGTAGAGCTGGGTACTTGGAGAGTGAGGTATGTCTTTAAGAGTTATGTGGATAGAATTAACGTTGGGGAGGGTCATCCAGTGCACGAGGATATTCACGGGTACGATGTAGAGGTTGGAAATGTTGATGAGGAGAGTCCTTAGGATCATCTTTTCTGTTTCTCTTTCTCCCTCCCGAGCTTACCGAGAGGTCCTGAATGTCTTTCGAGCAACTCATTATTTTGCCCAACTTGATTCCCTATTATACTAACTTCCCCATTCTTGACACATCATCCAAAGGCCTTCCCATGGCCAGGATAAAATGATTGATGTAGGTGGGCCCCTGGGCGTGTATGAAAATTTCAACCATCTCTTCTTCAGCAATCGGGGTATTGATTCGAGCAACTTGCTCCCTCCATCTGAGCCCAAACTCTCTAAAGCTTTCCCCTGGTTTCTTTTCCATTCTAGATAGGGAAGAATGGTTTGGGACAATGTCTTTATTGTACTGAAAATGTCACACAAAATCTTGAGCCATGTCGCCCAACGTGTGCCACTTCCTGACATCTTGACGACCATGCCATTCCAAGGCTGCCCCAGTTAGGCTCTCACTGAAATGCGACATCAAAAACTCATCTTCCTTGCCGACATTACTTGTTTTATTGCAATAATCCCTCACGTGGGTTACTGGATCTCCCCACCCAACATACAAATTAAATTTCGGCATCTTAAACCCTTCCAGCTTTCTAGATATCTTATCTTGCCCCACTATTTTAGCAAGCTTCGTGGTCTCACCGGGTGACTCAAAAATGAAGAACGTGATGGTGTGGACTCGAGGCCCTGACGATTGGTTCTGGAGCATAACGTTAGGTATCGGGGACTGATGGCGGAGGATACCCACTGGCCCAAGCTTTGTGCATTCCGACAATCTATCTTTTCAACCTCAAAACCTCTTCTTTCAACTCATATTCGGATTCAACAATTCCTCTAGACATATCAATAATACCTTTGTTAAACCCTTTGCCAGCCATGAGTGCCTTGCTTTTCGACCTTGAGTTGTATGGATGAGTTACCACAAACCAACCACCTCAACTTTCTTCATAATTCAAAACATAACATGTTAGAACGGATTGAGTTGGTCCTCATTATTAACATCTTTTTCCATTTGTTATTCAATTTTTCTTTTCCATTTTTCATTTTTTTCTCTCTTTTTTGGTTGTGATCGAATCCTCTGTGGATTTCCTACGTATCGTGACCCCCACGAATCAAATAAGGCGTACTTCGTGCAAATAAAAGGTAAATGACAATAAAACATTTTTAGAATTTTCCATTTTCATAATAACAATAAAACTGACCAACTTAACGATGAAATACAGACTCGAAAATCAAACGATCCGTATACTCTAATCAAAAGAAATACAACCCAAAACAAAAAGATAGATTATGTCCCCTATATGTCAATTTTGACCAAAACTCCGGACGGTATTCACTTGACCACTGACTTTCTTCCTTGTTTTTCAAATTAAAATAAATGACCCGGTATTGCAATTACGGCCTTTCAGCACCTCAGGGACGAAGATTTTAAGGTTGCGTTAGCTAACCGGCCAAATTTTTTATAAAATGATTAAAGGTGGATGTTCTGGAAAAAGCAGCCTTCCGGCGCCGCGCTTGGGAGCATTCGGCTATTTTGACAAAAATGGCATCACCCAACTTATTTATGAATCTTTTCTTTTTCTTCGAATTAACATAAATGACCCGGTATCGGAAACACAACCTTTTAGCTCCTTGGGCACGAAGATTTTAAGGCTGTGAGGGTCAAAAATCAAAATATGACCAAAGGTAGTTGTTTACGCAAAGTCAGACTTCCGTCGTCCCGTTTGAGAATACTCTGCTATTATTGACAAAAACGGCATCACCTGGTTTATTTATGACAAAAATTAAAATTTTGACATTTTTTGGCCATTTTTACAAACGGGAGGTTGGACCCAATGAGGGTTTCATACGTATCCTACGCCCTGTGAGAATCAAACCATGCGTAGTTCGGGCAGATTAACTGAACCATTTTAAAACAACACTCTTTTTGATTTTCAGTTTTTGCATTTCATAAAAAACTATTTTTAAAAACAAGACTCTTTTTGATTTTCCTTTTTTGGCATTTCAGAAGAAAATAACAAAACCACTTTCAAAAGCACGACTCTTTTCACTTTTATTTTTGGCATTTCATAAAAAATTATTGTTAAAAACAAGACTCTTTTTTATTTTCATTTTTTACGGCAAGACAAACTATTTTCTTTTTCTATTTTTTGGAAACAAGACAAAATAACGACTCTCTTTTTTTTCTTTTTATTTTCAACAAAAAATACGACAACTTATTTTTCCCAAACTAAAAACAAAGACTCTTTTTCTTTTTCAACAAACAATAAATCAACCTATTTCTCAAGCTAAAAATAAAGAGTCTTTTTCTTTTTCTTTTTCAATAAAACAACTTTTTTTTTGTTTGCAAATAAACTATTTTGAAAACAAAAAATCCAAAAATAAAGACTCTTTTCTATTCATTTTCCCCGGCAAAACAGACTATTTTTCCCTTTTTTTTTGAAAACAAGACAGAATAACGACTTTTTTTCTATTTTTCCTTAGCTCTTTTAGTAAAAAACACTAATAAAATATTTTTTTTTTCATTTTCTCAAAATTTCGGCAGAGATTCGATAGTATTTGGGCATTGGGTTTTTCCAAAATAAACAATGAACTCCCTAACCGCTATTTCTCTCTTTTTTTTCTTTTTCTCAGTTTCACAATATTTCCAATATTCAAAAACCGGTCAGTATGTGGGCCCGAGACAAATAAATGCACAGAAAATAAATAAGATGCATCATGATGGTCTTTTCATTTCAGGTTGCTAGTCTAGACGGACCCAACCTCTGTGTTGAGTCCCTTAAGTCAAATGCAACGTGATGCAAATAAGCGTTCCAATTAGGGATTCGGCATGAAGTCACCTTACTATGTTTAAAACCTGGGTCAGTGTTCTAGACTGTGTACCCGAGCAGACAACTCGAGTCGAGGAGGGGGCAACTTTTCGGGAACCAAAATGCCATCTGGCTTAGTAACTTGTTCGAGCCTCTTTCTTATTTTAGGATATGACACTAACAGAATAGGGAGTCTCACCCAGTAAGCACATTCCCGGAGGTGAAGAAAGAAGGGTGTCAGCACAGTTTTTATACATATCAAATAATATCGAAGCGGTAATATTTAGTAAATTAAGCATGAAACATGTAGGAAAATCAGATATAGCCAAATACAACAATTTATCTAAGCTCGAATTCTAAATCGTGAACAAAATGTTCTTGTTCCTCTTCCTCAGCAAAGTCGCCAGAGCTGTCACACCTCCTTTTTCACCTACACCCGCTAGGGCGTAAAGTAGTTTTTCCAATTAAAGGGCAATCAGAACGGGATTCAATTATTAATTATTCAGAGTCGCCACTTGAGAGATTAATGGTGTCCTAAGTAACCAGTTTTGAATCCCGAACCGAGAAAAGTTTGACTCTGTATTACAGTCCGCGAACCAAAAATCCGAGTAAAGAATTTTGTTAACCTGGGAGAAGGTGTTAGGCATTCCCGGGTTCCGTAGTTCTAGCACGGTCTATTAACTATTGTATTTGATTTTATCTGATTTTAATACATGCTAGCTTATGTTCCTTTTATTCGTAAACCGCTTTTTATCATTATTTATTTTAAAGGAATTGCGACGTGGGAAAAACGCTTTTCGATCCACGTCGCAATCAATGGACCCGTGGTCGACAACACATTTCGACTTCATAGAGATTTGGATTTGGATCGCATCAATGCACACCTGAGTTTAAGAAAGTAATTTAATTAAATCGTGCATAAAAATTCTAACGTAGTATTATTATGGGAAAAGGCCGTGAAATTTGCTAAACGGCCCTCCCAAATTCTAATTATTTTAATAATCATTTATTGAGGCCCCACAATTGTATATTTTGTCTGGCGAGGCTCCTCTCATCATTTTATTTAAAGATCGGTCCTAAAGTGGCTATAGTTTTCTATTTATTTGTCTCTAGTAATACAAGGAAATATCCTAATTAATTTGAAATGTCCAAGATCCACAAGTTAATTTCACAAATGGGTCTAGTAACTACACGAATAAAATAGGACACATGTTCTTCAAAGCAATTCATGCCTTATTAAAAAACGTGAGACTACCTGGGCCCAAGGCTTGCATAATCCAATTCTGGCCTTTTAATTTGGATCCAGTATCAGCAACTGAATCAGCATACGATGCAATTGACCTTTCTCAAACAAGTTCAGCTAAGTGATCTTCTATACCTTGCAAATGAATCAGACGTGAATACTCTAAACCCATGGAATCAATATGACTGCCAATTCGAATTTTATTTTAAGTTGTCATTGATTTATTTTACATCTTCAAATATTGTTGCTGCTACATTCAATTAGAAAAACTCATATGTTCATGAGCAGCATTCATGTACTCCTGAATAAAGCAATTATTTCAATGCACAAACACAAACACAATGATCAAATGAATGAAGACAAGCCTATTATCTCGTCAATCCAGTGCTGCCCAACATAGCCTAGTTTACTACAGAATTCGAATGTTTGGATGCTAAATGTGTGAATCTACTCATACAATCCGGAGCCAATTTATTTATACAAAAAAAATAGAGGATTAGACAAGATCAATGAATGAAATGTTAAATATACAACTCCGGATAACAGCCAGATCAGGATTAAGCTTAAACTCTTCACGTATACTCATGCTTCGTACGTTTAGCTTATAATTGTCAAAGCAACAGTCGTGTACCTGGTTTTGGATTACATCAGAAGAAGAAAAGGTCACCAGCAAATAATGAGAGCTCAGCAACAGCCAGAACCAATTTAATTAATCAGGGAGTATTTAAGATCAAACAAAATCCAAGCAACCAAATACAAATTAACTAAAATGCATTCAAATAAACTCAAAACACTCCAAAATGCTTCAGCAAACCCAAAACTCAAGCAAACCCAGTTTAGTTGAACCCAAAGTTAATCAAAACCAAAGCAGACTGCTTCTGAAATATTCCATTACTAGATTTGAACTTAGGAAATGCAAATCAGTAGCTCAAAATTGTAATTCCTCTTAAGATTTGATAGAACAGTATATGTTTTTTGGATTTTTTGAAGTTCTTATAGTTTTTGGGTTTTCTATATGAAGAAGTTGAAATCTAAGAAGAGTTTTGATCTGAATTTAAATTTCAGATCTGGAGAGCTTGAGGAAATTTTTTTGGGGGGAATTATATGGCTCAAAACTTGTTTATTAAGGGAAAGAGTCATGTCTTTTATAGGCAAACTCAAAGGGGAAGCCTCTAGATCTTGTTCACACTTTTCCCTCTCTTTTTTTTCAAATTTTACTCAATAATCCCTTGTTTCCTGACTTCTTTCTTAAGTTAGTACATTATACTTCCTAAAATTCTAAATTAGACCACATTCTAGAGTGTTCTAGAACATCTTATTTCAGTTTTAACAATTTTCAAGCCTTTGAACTACTCTAATTTCCTCCAGCTTATTACTAAAATTACTAATCCTATTTAAAATCTAACAGGTATAACCAATCACCTAAACTAATACTCTTGTATACTGCTTATCAAATTGCTGACCTACTTAAAAGAAAATTCACCTAAACTAATAATTTGAACTAATTAGAATTAAACTAATACTGAACAATTAAGCTAACCAAAACAGAAACAACAAATCAAAAATTAAAACAATAAGCACCAATTACTGCATAAGCTACCACAAAACTAAACTAATCGGAAAAACTTAAAACCACAACAACTGACACAAAATTCAACTAAGGCCCACATTAATCGAAATTAAACTCCCAGTGTTTAAACCAAACAGAATGAAACCGAGACTATAAATTCAAAGGGGTTACTAATTTAAAATAAACGACCTTAAATGAAGAACACAATTAGTGAAAGAAATAGACGAACAAAGAGTAAAACCAGAGAACTTACCAAATTAGATCTGAACCCTAGTGCCTTCCCGATTTCAACCACGACGTGATATCAATCAACCATTCCTGTCATGAACGGTTAAATAGCATCAAGTCGTAACGAAATTGTACCAAATCGGAGAAGAATATGACCTTGACCATATTTCAGATTTACAATGAGGCATTTCGATGGGTTTTGAGTGGAAATAAATGCAGATTGTTGATGAGGAGATGAAGACGAAGCCTTTGTGTGAATTTGGGGGCTGTCCAGCGAGTTAAGGTTTTGGGGTTGATTTAATATTCGACGAGTTCCAGTGATCTTCTAGGAAAATCAATGATGGCAAAGGCATGAGGAGGACAAGGCGGATTTTTTGTGTTATTTTGGTGGCAGTTGGAGCTCCGCCGCCGGCAGAGGCGATTTCTGAACGGTGGCACACGGTGGATGACGATGAGGGTGGGTCGGAGACGAAGAAGGTACGAGGAAGGGGTTAATGTCTCTAATGTAACCTTATTAAAATCAAAGAAGGAATCCTGACCGTCGGATTGGAACGGATGAAAGGCCAGGATTAAAGAACTTACCTAAAACAACGTTCTTTTGCACAGACTGGGTAGAAATCAGGGGTTTGGGCCTGGGCATGGGTGTAACATTGATTTGGGTTAGGATTATTTAAAACCAAATCGGGCAGCTCCTTTCTTTGGGTTAATTTCCAATTCTTTGATTGTGTTTTTCTCTTTTTTCTTCTCTCTTTTCTTGTATTTATTTTTGGTATTTCACTTTTGTTTATTTTTTTGTATTTTTTCTGATTTTATAAAAATGAAAAAAATTAAAATAGAGTCTTATATATTTCAAAATTAAACTCAAATTGTTTTAAAATCTATTTCGGGACGAATTCACAATTAAACAATTAAAAGTGCCAAAGCAAACTATTTTGTTATTTTTTCATATTTTGTTCTAAAATAAATTAACCCCTAATTAATCCTAAAATATGAAACTAGATACTAACTGCAAATGTATTTTTATATTTTCATGTGAATTAAATGCACAAACAAAATGCAACAATTTTCAAAAAATAACACAGAATTCATAAAATTGTAAAATATTAAAGAAAAGATCATTAGTTGTTTGAATTTTTGGGAATAATTCATATATAGGGAAAAAATCACGTGCTCACAATGGTCTCTATATACTGAATGCAAAATTCCTATGAGCAGGATATCTATATGATATGTAGGATCCTCATACACATGGTTTCTACATATGAAAGTGCAGAATTCCTATGAGCATGATATATATATGATATACAGAGTTCCTATAAGCATGGTTTTTACATATGAAAGTACATATCCTATAGGTAGGATATCTACTCTTATGCATACATAAATGACCCTCCCCTTTCTTTACTAAATCCCCATAAGTTATTACAAATTTATTACAGACCAAATGAATCAAAAAGAAAATAAAAATAGAACTTTAAGCTACATCTAAGGAGCCTAATTCATACTCAAAGTCTAACAATATGAGATGAACCAACTGCCGGGATAAGGTTCCAAAGCCTCTTTCTTATCTGGAGTGCGTCAAAGTTCCAATGAGTTTCAAGAACTCCAGGCAATGCTTACACCCAGATATTATAACAGAACTGAATTAAAGTGCAGCGTGGAAGGGTCACCCCTCCCACATTCAAGTTCAGAGGGAACTCAAGATCCCAAAGGAAGGCTCATATGAGGAGGATAGAACTTAGAGTCTAGGAACAAGTGTAAGTGCAATAAAGGAATGCCAAGGTAGGCCGGTAGCCATGCCCAACAACATGCTGGCACACCCCTGACCAGCCTACAAGCCAAACATTGGAGAGTCAGGACCTATTGAAGGTCAAGCCATAGCCTGGGCAGTAATTAGGATACTGTCAGGCCAAGGCCTTAACTCAGCACATAGAAGGGATTAGGGGTATGGATTCATATGGGAGCAGAAGCTCTCGATCATGCTAAGCCTTATATGACTATCTCCTTTGCTGAGTACGTTGTGCAATTATTCTGTGAGAAGGCTCAATAAACTGCATACAGATTTCGGCGTTTTAATAGAAGTTTGAGGACGGTGTTTCACCGATTATATGCATTTCATTTTGCAGCTAGCTACACACAAAAACGCAATTGGAGTTGCTGTTGGTGCTGTAATAGGACACGCTATATGTACTTCAGTGGCAGTGGTGGGTGGAAGTATGCTCGCATCCAGGATCTCACAGCGGACAGTAGCAACAGTTGGGGGCCTTCTCTTCCTTGGGTTTTCCTTGTCATCATATTTCTATCCACCTCTATAATTCCCACTTCATAGTTTAAGCTAATTCATTAGGGATGGGTTTGCCCCAATTCTGGGCTTAAGTGGAAAAATGAACCGTTTCAACAGGTATTTCACCTTATTTTTGTGTAAATGTAAACATACTGAATATTCACATGAATCTGGAAATATTGCTACAAAAGTGGCTGTAATTTTTTGCCTATCTTTTAGAGAGAAGTGTGGAGTGAGATAGCAGTGATAGATAAAAAGGAGTTGTCCTCATTATCTCAATAATCTTATTCTGCCATGATTGTCTTCTGAAAAGAAGTAAGCATTTAGGATTTAGGCATCGGATTAATTGAAGTATTCTTTAGTAAAAGAATGATCTACACTTGACTGTGGTGAGGGGTGGCAAGCCTTTGCTCATTTTACTAGTTGAATATGCATCCACTCGAAGACTTCCTCAAATACTTAAGTATCATTTGAGTATGCCCCTTTGATGCAGGTTAAGATACTTTTTCACAAAGGATTTTTAACAGATTGCATATGCTGCAGCTACTAAACATTAGGCAACTATTGTTATTTTGAACTTCCCATGCCATATATTGGGCAAAAAAATGGTCATCCCTCTGTTTTAATCTATGTTGGGCTGTTTGACTGGGTACAAAGTTTAAGCGGAAAAGAAGATTATTGAATCTTGTAGTCTAAAACAAGCCAAAAAAATTTTGTGGCTAGAAAAGATAAAATGTAAAGTTTAAAGTTTAATTGTTATTAACATAAATGATATCATTTTGTCGCTTTGTTAAGGAGATTTAATCTTCAAGTTATGTCTTGTGATAATATAACAACATTTGAAATAAGAACTGAGCATATTAGTAATACATGTACTCAAAAAATTAAATGACATAACTAATCCTCGTAATAGTAACTAACTTTGTTTAGAAAGTAAACGTATATCTTTTACACTATATACTAATTTTACTTCAAATAAACATTCAACAAGAAATTATCCTTGCATTATAGATCTTACATTCCAAGCATAATTTCTGTCTCAACCGATAATCTCTAAGTAATCATTAGGGGTGTTCACAGAAATCAGAAAAATCGAACCAAATCGAAAACCGAATTAATCCGATCAAAATAAATTGATACTTTTTGATTTGGTTTGATTATGGTTTTGAATTTAAAAAATGATAAATTTGGTTTGATTTTGGTTTTAATCAGAAAAAAACCGAACCAAACCGATCATAGGTGTAGCTATTTCAAATTTATTATTACACCTATTTATATGTATATTGTTATACAAAGTCTCAAAATATTTATGGTAACTATTAATAGTTTGCACTTTTAATATAATTCTTTACTTTTACATTCTAGTTTGATTGATAGTTTTATTTTGTTTAGTGTAAGAATCAATTTCGTGTTAAAAATAACATATTCTTAATTGAGTTCTGAAATTATTCACCACTATTTGATTCAATTATCATCAATATATTTTGGTATTCAATAGATTTCTCAAAGGGCAATTGATTTAATAGTGTTACAAGAAAGAATAATTCTTAGCATAAGTTACATAATATGAACAGCAAACCAGACAAAAGAATGAAACTACAGAATAAACACATAAGGATGAGGCAAAGGTTTAAATAAAAGACATACCAGTTTCAGAAAGAGACAAGCAAAAGAAAGCAGAAGTCTTGCAAATAAGCCATAGTACAAGCAGCAAGAGAGAATACTTTTGTGTGTGAGTGTGAGTTCAGAAAAGACTCGAGTGTTGGTTTTTTTGTTAATAAAAAGAGTAGGTATCTATAATATGAAAAACATGCAGAAATAAGGTAAGGACTTTAATTCAAACGTAATTGGAGGAATATGTGTCTACTGAAATCAAATCAGTATCAAAGTCTTCCTTTAATAAATGAGTTAAACCAAACGGTAGCATGCAAGTGTTAATAAGGAAAGAAATCACCTGGGGTTGAAATGACCAATAAGGAAATATTTTCAACACAGTACAAGCACACAATAGGTAAGAAAGGTTAGGTTCATCAGATCTTAATTGAGGAAAGTCTTGTAAGAATCCTATACTAATGTAACTAAGGTAATGTGATCAAATCAACTTAAGTAGAAAGGTAGGGTTGAAAGGTCAAAGGAAAGTATTTTAACAAATCCAAGAAACAAGAGAAATCAATATAACAAGTAAAGAATGGGTTACAAGAGAGAAATCAGAATTACATAAAGAGATTTGAAATCAGTCCACAATTAAATTTTATTTTGAGAGGGATATTTAACCTATAAATAGTGCATAAACATTAAGCATGCGAGCCTAGATTTAAGACAAAGAAGAGTGTCATGCAATCAAAAAATATCAGTGAGTAGAGGACTATAGTAGCATGGTAGTCATCTTAGAGAAGAGGGAATATCATATAGCATGCAAAAATTGACACAAAGATTTTAAAATAAAGTTGACACAAAGATTTTAAAAGGTCTTATAGAGTTTAGCAAGAGGTCCGAATCATATGAAGAAACAAAGTTGACACAAAGATTTTAAAACTCAGTCGAGCAGTAGAGGAAACAACTTCAGGAGCTCAAATAGGTCCAAAGAGACTATGATTTTGAAATCAAACACGTTAGAGATAAGAAACAAACAAATCACGTAACAAGTAGCCTCAAAAACTCGAATGAACCCCAATTTTAGGCTTATTACCATTAATCGATGCTAGAGATGAAATAAGTAAGTCAGGCAAAATAAGTTCAGAAACCTCAACGGAACTGAGACCTTTAACACTTACTTCCCACTAGAAGAAACACATGAAAAATATAATAAAAGAACTATCATGCAAAATACAGCAGAGGAACTCATAAGAAAAAGGTAGAACAAACACAGTACAAGAAACACATAAGGATCACAGTATAAGAAACATAGTAGAGCATGTTAAAAATCAAAGAAATCATAAATTAGAGAAGATGAAAGGTTTAAAAGCAAAGTTTTGAAAGAAATGTTTGAGAAAATGTTTGAGACCTTAAGATAAATACAAATCTAGGACAAATCTAGAGAAATCATAAGAACCTCGAAAGGTTATGGTTTCAGAAGAAACCTAGAAGTGAGAAAGGCGTGGAAAACTCGTAGATCTAAGCCGGAGAAGTTAGACTCAGGCTCGAACGACCATGATATGCCAGAGTAAAGCTGGAGACGACCATGAAAACCTGAATCAGAAGAAACCTAGGTATAGATCTTCAAGGTCAGGCCTCGAACCTTACGAAACCGGTGTATAAGAGCACCAGGGGTGGGTGTAAGACCCTCATAGCTTTAGTGGCCATAAATTCTGCTGGATCTTCGGTATGAGACGGCAAGAGGTGGGTAGGGTTTGAGAACCCTCAGGAGAGTTTGATACAGTGTAGGGTTTCAGAGGGGCGGTTGGTGACAAATGAGGTTGGGTAAATTGGTCATTTGAATTAAAAAAGGAAGGGGGTGGGGGGAGCCGTTGATCTTATATGGATTAAATAGGGACCGGGTTTGGGTATGATAGAAGAGGATATGGGTAAGGTTATATTAAAATAGGGTTGTGGGATTTGGGGTTGAGATTGGGGTCCAATTTAGAGCTAAAATCGAAATGAATGGGGATAGTATTTAAATGGCCAATTTTTCTTGGTTTTATTTTATAAAAGTAGTGAAAATGACTTTTATAGAAAATCAAGAGCATTAAACCCCTTAATAATTAATAAATATTAATTAAAAAAAATACTGGAACTAATTTTATAAATATAAAATAATATTAATCGTAAAATAGGCCATAATTGCAATTATATGCAATTTAGTTTTAAAAATGCCAACTAAATTTTTTGTAAAAATACGTATAATTTATTTAAACAATATTTTAGTATAAATATGAGTGTAAAATGAATTGTTTACCAAAATGATAATTTTGGGAATAATTATTAAATTTTAATATTAAAATAGACAATAAATTAGTTTTAAAAAAAATCTTAAAAAATTGAAAAAATACCAAAACACTTGGGTATGCTCATATATATATATATATATATATATATATATATATATATATTATTTTGATAGTATTTTGGGTATAAAATGTCTCAACAAAGGGTGTCATTTCGAACTTATCGAAATAACAGCCTGTCGTGGATCGAACCAGGTCGAACCTTTATTTTTTTTTGACGAAGGCCCTTGGCCTTAAAGGGTGTTATTTATAACTTATCAAAATAATAGCCCATCGTAGTTCGAGTGAGGTCGAACCTTTTTTCTTTTTTCTATGGTTAAGGCCCTTGACCTTAAATGGTGTTATTTCGAACTTATCGAAATAACTGCTCGTTGTGGTTCGACTGAGGTTGAAACTTTCTTTTCCATTGATGGTGGAGGCCATTGGCCTTAAAAGGTGTTACTTCAAGCTTATCGAAACAACAGCCCGTTATGGTTCGAGCGAGGTCGAGCCTTTCTTTTTCTTTGATGGCGAAGGCCCTTAGCCTTAAAGAGTGTCATTACGAACTCATCAAAATAACAACCTGTCGTGATTCGAGCAAGGTCGAACTGTTCTTTTTCTTTAATGGTGAAGACCCTTGGCCTTTAAGCGTGTCATTTCAAACTCATCAAAATAACAGCCCATCGTGGTTCGAGAGAGGTCCCTCCTTTCTTTTTATTTTATGGCGAAGGCACATGGACTTAAATGGTGTCACTTCGAACTCATCAAAATAACAGCTTGTCGTAGTTCTAGCGAGGTCGAACCTTTCTCTTTCTTTCATGGCGAAGGTCGTTAGCCTTAAAGGGTGTTATTTCGAACTTATCAAAATAATTGCCCGTCGTGGTTCGAGCGGGGTCGAACCTTTCTTTTCCTTTGATGGCGAAGGCCCTTGGCCTTAAAGAGTGTTATTTCAAACTTATCAAAATAAGATACCATCATGGTTCGAGCGAGGTCGAGCCTTTATTTTTCTTTGAAGCCGAAGGCCCTTGTCCATAAAAGGTGTCAATTTTAACTCATCGAAATAACAACCCATCGTGGTTCGAGCAAGGTCAAACCTTTCATTTCTTTAATGGCGAAGGCCCTCGACCTGAATGGGTGTTATTACAAACTTAACGAAATAACTGCCCGTCGTGGTTCAGCGAGATCATACCTTTCTTTTCCTTTGATGGAGAAGGCCCTTGGGCTTAACGGGTGTCATTTCGAACTCATCAAAATAATAACCCGTCGAGGTTCGAATGAGGTCAAACCTTCATTTTCCTTTGATGGAGAAGACCTTTGGTTTTAAAGGGTATTATTTCAATCTTATCAAAATAACAACCCGTCGTGGTTCGAGCAAGGTCGATCCATTCTTTTCTTTAATGGAGATGGCCCATGGCCATAAAGGGTGACATTACGAACTCACCGAAATAATAGTCCGTTGTGGTTTGAGCAAGTTCGAACCTTTCTTTTTCTTTAATGGAGAAGGCCCTTGGTCTTAAATGGTGTCATTTCAAACTCATCAAAATAACAGACCGTCGTGGTTCGAGAGAGGTCGAACCTTTACTTTTCTTTGATGGCGAAGGCCCTTGGCATTTAATGGCGAAGGTCCTTGGCCTTAAAGGGTGTTATTTCAAACTTATCAAAATAACAGGCCCCCGTGGTTTGAGCGAGGTTCAACCTTTCTTTTCCTTTGATGGCGAAGGCCCTTGGCCCTAAAGGGTGATATCTGAAGTTTATCGAACGTCGTGGTTCGAGTGTGGTCGAGCATTTCTTTTTATTTGATTGCGAAGGCCCTTGGCCTACAAGGGTATCATTTCCAACTAATCAAAATAACTACCTGGCGTGGTTCAAGCGAGGTTGGACCTTTCTTTGTCTTTAATAGCGAAGGCCCTTGGCCTAAAAAGCTGTTATTTCAATTGAAATAAGTGCTCGTCGTGGTTCGAGCGAGGTCGAACCTTTCTTTTCCTTTGATTACAAAGGCTCTTAGCCTTAAAGAGTGTTATTTCATACTCAATAAAATAATAGCCCATCGTGGTTCGAGCGAGGTTGAACCTTTCTTTTCCTTTATAGTAAAGGCCCTTGTCCTTAAAGGGTGTCATTTCGAACTCAATGAAATAATAGCTCGTCGTGGTTCAAGCGAGGTTAAACCTTTCTTTTTCTTTGATGGCGAAGACCCTTGGTCTTAAAGTGTGCATTTCAAACTCATCGAAATATCAGCCCGTCGTGGTTTGAGTGAGGTCGAACCTTTCTTTTTCTTTGATAGCGAATGCCCTTGGCCTTAAAGTGTGTCATTTCGAACTCATCGAAATAACATCGTGTCGTGGTTCGAGCGAGGTCAATTCTTTCTTTTTCTTTGATGGAGAAGGCCCTTGGCCTTAAAGAGTTTTAATTGGAACTCATCAAAATAACAGCCCGTCGTGGATCGAGCGAGGTCGAACCTTTCTTTTTCTCTGATGGCGAAGGTCCTTGGCCTCAAAGTGTTTTATTTAGAACCTATTGAAATATGATGTCATGGATCGAGCGAGGTTGAACCTTTCTTTTTCTTTGATGGCGAAGCCCCTTGGCCTTAAAGGTTCTTATTTCTATCTTTTCGAAATAATAGCCCATCGTAGTTCGAGCAAGGTCGAACCTTTCTTTTTCGTTTTATGGCGAAGGCCCTTGGCCTTAAAAGGTGTCTTTTTGAACTTATCGAAATAACAGTCTGTCGTTGTTCGAGCGAGGTCGAACCTTTCTTTTCTTTTTTATGGCGAAGGCCCTCGGCCTTATAGGGTGTTATTTCAAACTGATCAAAATAACTACTCGTCGTGGTTCGGGCGAGGTCGAAACTTTCTTTTCCTTTGATGGTGAAGGCGCTTGGCCTTAATGGTTGTTATTTCGAACTTATCGAAATAATAGCCCGTTGTGGTTCGAGTGAGGTCGATCCTTTCTTTTCCTTTGAGGGTGAAGTCCTTTGTCCTTAATAGTTGTCACTTCGAACTCATTGAAATAACAACCCATCATTATTTGAGCGAGGTCTAACCTTTCGTTTTCTTTAACGGAGAAGACCCTCAGCCTTAAAGGGTATCATTTCGAATATATTGAAATAACAGCTCGTCATGGTTCGAGCTAGGTCAAGCCTTTCTTTTTCTTTGATGGCGATGGCCCTTGTCCTTAAAGGTTGTTATTAAAAACTTAACGAAATAACTGCTTGTCGTGTTTCCAGCAAGGTCAAACCTTTTTTGTCCTTTGATGGCGAAGTCCCTTGGCCTTAAAGGGTGTTATTTGGAACTTATGAAATAACAGCCCGTCATGGTTCTAGCGAGGTTGAACCTTTCTTTTTGTTTGATGGAGAAGGACCTCTGACTTTAAGGGTGTCATATTGACTCATAAAAATTACAACCCATCATGGTTCGAGCGAGGTCGAACATTTCTTTTTCTTTGATGGAGAAGGCCCTTGGCCTTAAAGGGTGTTATTTCAAACTTATCGAAATAACTGCCCGTTGTGGTTCGACCAAGGTCGAAACTTTCTTTTCATTTGATGGCGAAGGCCTTTAGCCTTGAAGAGTGTTATTTCAAGCTTATAGAAATAACAGCTCGTCGTGGTTCATGCAAGGTCGAGCCTTTCTTTTTCTTTGTGGTGAAGGCCCTTGGCCATAAATGGTGTCATTATGAACTCATCGAAATAAAAGCCCGTTGTGGTTTGAGCAAGATCGAACCTTTCTTCTTCTTTATGGCGAAGGCCCTTGTCCTTAAAGGATGTTGTTTCGAACTTATCAAAATAGCTTCTTGTCATGGTTCGAGGGAGGTCGAGCCTTTCTTTGCCTTTGATGTTGAAGGCCCTTGACCTTAGAAGGTGTTATTTTGAGCTTATCGAAATAATAACCCGTCGTGGTTCGTGTGAGGTTGAGCTTTTCTTTTTCTTTGATGGAGAAGGACATTGGGCTTAAAGGCTATCATTTCAAACTCATCGAAATATCAGCCCGTCGTGGTTCGAAAGAGGTCGATCCTTTCTTTTTCTTTGATGGCAAAGGCCGTTGGACTTTAAGGGTTTCATTTTGAACTCATCGGAATAACGACCCGTCGTGGTTTTTTTTTGGCTCTGCTAGGCAAGCGCCTAGGGTTAGTTTTATATTAATAAAAGAAAAGGAAATACAACAATTAGGAAAAGTAAAATAAGGGGGACAATAGCATCGGTCTTGTTACCCATATAACAAAATCCCGCTAAACCTTACCTCACAAATCCTATTGAGGCCAAAATAGCCTCATCTATTAGCAAGCGTGTAAGAAGAAAGAAGTTGCACCGACTAAATATTGTATGATCATCACAGAATTTATAACATATTCTGTGATGATGTTACATATGATAATACTTAATAAATGGAAGACTAAAATGAAGATAGAATGAAGTTGTTGTCCCTTCTTGGCCAAACTTGTGAAATTTTGAAATTGTAATTCTTTGTCATCAGTGTCACAATTCTTCATAAGGATTTCAAAATTCATGACTTATTTTTTGACCGGTTGGACGTTGTGGATGTAGTTGGTGCAACCTGCTTTTGTTTCGAAGCTCTCATTGGAAGTCTCCTACCAATTGCTTCTTCACTCACCTTGTCATCCCAACTATTCTTTCTTGTGTGATGCTTCTTGTTACGTCCATTGTGCATGGGTGATAAGTCTCCCTGTTTTGCTGCATTTGCGCGACATTCTTGCAAAATTGTATCCTCTTCTCTTTCTTCATATGTGCCCCTTCCCACATTTACTGGTTTTGGTAAAAATTGGATTGTGCCATGTGCCATCATAGTATTTGCATCTTGTGGTTTTGTCAATATTGTCTTTTCTAATGCATCCAGTAGCATTCTTTCTTCCAACATTATCTGCTGCCCAAAATTTGAAGTTGTTGAAGCCTTTGTATCGTTGAACTGGTAACTGATTTATTGGGACTGTTCTGGTGCTGCTGCATACTTGTCACATGTAGTTGTAAAAATTTGTGTTTTTCAAAGGTGAAGATGTCGCAGTAGCTCCTAATCTCCTTGCATTCTGCTGTTGCTGCTGCTCACATTTATTTTTTGCGACTGCATTATTAAAGGCAGCAGATTGAGTGTTTGTTAGCAGTTGCATTTGACTTGTAGTAGCACCTTTAGTCGACTTCTTGAGAGATGATTCTTTAGCTTGTGCAGCCCTTCCTGATCCTGCAGTCGTACTACCAGCAGGAGGTGAATATCTTGGGATGAATGCATGAGCATTAAGGTTTAATTTGCGGTATATTGATGTCCCTTGCGGTTTGACCGCATCCAAGTCCTCCCCTGCACTATCTTGATCAACCTCCTGGTCACTTTCTTCAAAAGAGTAATCAGCAAATTCGCCCCAGTCCTCTTCATCATCATCCTCCCGGTGTTCTTTCCAAAATTTTGATTTAGCAACTCTGTCCGTCATGTTTCCAGATGAGATCATGAGCTGTCCAGATGCTCCTTTAAATTCACTGCCCAAATGTGTAGCAAGGGGCTCAAAAAAATTTGGAGTGGAGCCAAGTTGTAAGTCATTTGTTCGAGGACATTGGTTTTGCATATTTGGAGACGATCCTTTCTTTGTAGGAGATTTTCTGTTGTTTACCACTTTCCAATCATCTCTTTTACTCTGTCCAGTTCTGTTACTGCCCAGATTTTGGACCTCAACTACAGGTACAATCTTTGAGGCCTTAGCCCCTGAGCACTGTCCCAAACTTGCTCGATCATTAGAGTTAATTTGCATAGGTTGCTCAGGTCGATCACCAGGCTCTTGTAAGTCTGCTGCATATTATTCAACAGTTGTACTATTTGTGAAATGCATGTTAGCATTCTTCATCTGTTGAGTCGAGTGAAGCTTCTCACCAAAACTCTTCTTGACATCTGCGAGGTCGGACCTTTTTTTTATTTGATGGTGAAGGACCTTATCCTTAAAGGGTGTTATTATAGACTTATCGTAATAACTGCCCGTCGTTGTTTGAGCAAGGTCGAAACTTTCTTCTCCTTTGATGGAAAAGGCCGCTGTCCTTAAGGTTTTTATTTCAAACTTATCAAAATAACAACCGTCGTGGTTCGAGCGAGGTCGAGCCTTTGTTTTCCATTGATGGAGAAGGCCCTTGGCCTTAAAGAGTGTTATATCGAATTTATCAAAATAAGAGCACGTTGTGGTTCGAGCAAGGTTGAACCTTACTTTTTCTTTAGAGAGAGGTACTTTTCGCGGAAGTCCCAGTTTGGTTAGAATGGTTCAACGTTGTGGACACTACGTGTCAATATTTTGTACCGGCTCGCATTGTACGCGTGTTATAATTTCCCGTCTGACTTTGATCGTTTGGCTTGAGGATACTACCGGCAGTGAGGGTTTCGGTTGTAATGTAATAATTTTTAGTTATTCAATCGAGATATCCTTACGTACGTTCGATCACACAGATTTTATGTACCTGTTTTGATGAAGTGTGGGAGATAAGGATAAGATGTTCGTTGCTTCTTTCCAGCGGTTTTAAGGGGAGGGCGAAGCTGGATTGTTGCACCTTTCACCTTGTTCAAGGTATTCGAAGTCGATAGGGCAGGGAATTCCAGACCTCGTGAATCCATTCGGTTTCCCTTCCCTAAATGCGCTATTTTTATGTCTCGCGTGAGTTGGGTTCTCTTTTTGTGTTTCTTTGCTTTGATTTGGATAAAAACTAGGAGTGTCACCAAGAAATCCCCATAGACGGTGCCAAATTGTTTGACTCAAAAGATGTTAAATTCTTTTTGAACAAATCAATCAAAGATGAAGTGGTAAATCATAGTCAAACATAATTAAGAACAGATCGAAAGATTGATTAACAATGTCTGCACATAAGATGAACAGAATGTTTCAGATCTTGTTAAGATTATGCATTGCCTTTTTCATTAGTGGATGAGGAAGAAAGATTACAATTATTTTTTCCATTTCAGGATACAAGAATGGAACTTTTTCTTTCTTTTTCTTCTGTGTGAAAGTCCCCCTCTCTTGCAAGGATTTCATAGGAAATATATATATAGTCAAAACCCTCTTACCCCCACCATGACTCGCAGGGTCTAGGTCAGTGGAATTTTCTGATCGTGATTAGGCATTGCTCTCTTAAATTTGTCGGATGTCTTGGAGGAGAAATAAAGTTAGACTCTATTGAATTCTACTACCTTATTGCTGAAATGGGGGTCGTGGTCAACTTTGTGAAATACAACTCGAATCGATTTCAACTCGAAACCAAAATTTGTGCCGCCTCATTACTGATCCCATATTGAGGTAGTCATCTGGGAAACCTTAACTTCACAACTATATATAGCACCATATTTTTTGGTTCGACTTGTGAGTGCCCATGAAGGGATGTGTACTCATCCCCATCCAAATATTGGAGAGATTACTCTCAGAATGTGAAGGGACAAATGTTCATCCCAGCCCGAAAACAGGAGGCATAACTCAAGGCACAAAGGTTTATACGGTATATCGAAGTACAAGTCCATGGTGACGAATACATGGACAATTGAAAAGGCCAACTTAAGGTGCAAAAGGACTTAAAGTTCCACCTTAAGATTGGAAAATTACAGTTCATTTTAAGGACAAACCAACGAAGAGGCCAACTTAAAGTGCAAAGGAACTTACATGTCAACCTTAAGATTCAAAAGTTATAAAGATTCAACTAGAAGACCTGGTGGACTTGATGAGATCGACTTGAGTTATTGGAAAACTATGAATATTTGGTGGACTTTAACTTGAAGAGTGGTGGACTTTTAAACACCAACTTGAAAAATTAGCAGATTTGAAGACTTCAACTTAAAATTTTGGAGGGCTTAAATAATTAAGAAGACAGACGAATTGAGGACTTCAACTTGAATACATATAGACTTGAAGACTTCAACATGGAGATATGGAGGGCTTGAATATTTCAACTTGAAGACCAACGAATTTGAGGACTTCAGCTTGAAGACTACAGACTTCAACTTGAATATTTTGAGGGCTTAAATATTTCAGCTTGAAGAGCGGCGAACTTGAATGCGGGTGGACTTAAAGATTTGGAGAACATGAAGACATAACGAATCTCTGGGCTTTAATGAAAATACTTAGTAGCCTCCTAAAATACTATAATTATTCCATTGAAGATACCAATTTACCATAGAGGTTTGCCCCTTTAAATCAAATGGGATCCAAAGTTCAATAGAAGAATGGTGTCTCAACTCGATTTTCAAGTGCTGGTTGAATGAACTACATTCCATCATACTTTATTTGTACAAAATATGTATCTTTAGAACTTATGCAACTGAAAATAAAACTCTAAGCTACCTACGTACCTCGGTGAACAGGATCAAGTCATACCGTAGTTTAAAATGGATGATTTTTTAGAACTTTTGCCTAGGCCGTCTCTTTCAAGGTTTTCAACCTAATAGACTTCTTTAGGCCGTGAACAGTTTATACTCTTGATGGCCAGGAGTAACATAAAATTTATACTCATATGTTAAGGAGCATAGAGACTTGTAGTTTAAGCTCGCATTTTAAGGAGATTTGCAACTTGAAGATTTGCTCAAACTTGAAGAGCATTACAACTATTAAAAGCTTCATGACATGTAGTTTCGGTCATGCCTCCGGGGGCGTAATAATTTGAAGATTTATCTTACGTTTTGAAATGCTTTGCAACTTGAAGACTTGCTCAATTTTAAAGAGCTTTGTAACTTGAAGACTTGCTCAAATTTGAAGAGCTTTAAAACTTAAAGTTCGGCTCGAATTTTAAGAGCTTTGCAACTTGAAGTCTTTTCTCGACTTTGAAGAGCTTTAGACTTGAGTCTTTTCTTGAATTTAAAGAGCTTTACAACTTGAACATTTTCTCGAATTTAAAGAGCGTTACAACATGAAGATTTTTCTAGAATTCGAAGAGCTTTACATCTTGAAGATTTAGTTCAAATTTGGGGATCTTTGTGACATACAACATAGGCTCATGTGTCAGGAATTATTATAACTTGCAGTTTAGGCTTGTACGTTGAGGAACATTATAACTTGTAATTTACGGTTGTGCATTGAGGATCATAGTGACATGCATTGACTCTTCAGTTTCATTCTCATATGATAACTTGCCCCTACCATCGCCTCCTTCTTCTTCTTCTTCATATTAAGGCTCAAAGATAGGTAGCCATTCAATATCATGAGCAAAAATTACTAGTTCTTCAAATTGTTTAGGCTTTATGCCTTGTAAGACATAGAAAAGACCCCAATGCATGACTTTAATGCACATTCGATGCCAAAAGTTTTGCGAAGGGGATCTTTGTAGTTGAGGCTTAAGCTCATCCAACTATTGATGAAGTCAATAACTGGCTCATCCTTTCATTGATAAGTGTTTGTAAGTTCGATCATGCTTACTATGCGTCTTGTGATATAGAATTGATTGAGAAACTCATGAACTAACTTCTCCCAACTATCGATTCAACCAGATTAAATATCTATGCACCAATAGAATACATTACCTTTGAGAGATCGAACAAACTGTGTGACAAGATAATTACTGTACATTTCAGCATTGTTGCAGTTTCAGCAAAGTGCACTACTGTTGATTCAGATTTCCCTTATTGTCAAATTGTTGCAACTTAGGAGTTTGATAACCAACATGCATCTTCAAGTTATCAGTTCTTTGCGTATATGACTTTGAATATGGGAGAGATATTTCGGATGATGGCTAAGGATTATCTTTGATAGCCTTTATGATGAAGTCCTTTAATTTGTCAATGGAAGTCAGACCTTCAGTAGAGACTTGGATATCCTTGGTTGTTGTTGATTTCTTTTTGGAGGAGTCTTCTTCCTCTTGTGATCTTTGAAGATTTAAAGGTGTTTTGTGTGGATTCTCCCTCTACTATGCTATCCAATGTATTTGTTCACTTGGAAAGCTTATCATCTTGATCTTGCACGTGCTTTTATAAGCTTTCAATTGCTTTCGTCAAATTCACAAGTTGTTCTTCTACAGTAGAAACTTCAATAACCATTGCTAGCATGTTCCCGTAGAGGATGAACAATAATATGGATCATTGTTGGGATAAAGCTTAGAGTTCATATTAATAAAGAGTAGAGGAGATCCAACGCTCAAGTCATCATCATCAGCTTGCTTGAAAGGTTTCTTGGACTTAGATAAACTAAGTTGAGCAAGAACCTCTTTGATCCTTTCGGCAACATCGTTCTCTTTTTGGATCGCACTTGTAGAGAATCTTTCTCCTTTTAAGGATGAAGATCCAAAAATAAGGGTTTATGCAGACGACATTTGGAGTGTTTGTTGTCCTAAAGTATTTCCTTTTATCCTTGTAACTGGCCCAAAGCTTCCAAAAGTAATATCGAGAATGTTTTCCGTATTTGTATAATATTTGGAATTAGAAGCCTTGGTGGAAGTTGATCTGGAGTTGATTTTCTTTGAAGCCATTTTGATATTTTTGAGCTTTGGTAAATAAAAAGTTGAGATGAGAGGTAGAGATTGTCCCACTAAGCGTGCCAAAATTTGTAAGCAATAAATTTGTGTCAAGAAAATATTAGAGATCGAAAAAGTATTGCAACAATTGTAATATTTTATTCAAATAATATGAGTGTTACAATCTCTATAAGTCCTTTGATTCTTTTCTCCAGTAGTAAATAATATAGCCTTCGAGCTTAATCTTGGATTTTATTTTATTCTAATCCAAGTGCTTGAGGTCTGATCTTGATCTAGACGTATTTTTAATCAACGGGCTTGCAACTTGTTCTTGAATCTTTCTCTTGATCTTTTAATCCTTAGACTATTTGAATGCTTGTAGTTTTTAGAGAAATCTGTAGTGTTTGATCCACGAGCTCTCTCTTGATTCTTGTTATAACTCATGGTGGTTTTTATGAGTTATGAAGACCCCTATTTATAGTTGTGGGAGCTAAGAGTTGTGATGAGAACAAACTCCTTCTGACTAATTAGTTTGCAGAGTGAATGCCACAGTTGATTAACTTGAACATGCCACTTGCACATGTAGCGTGGTTTCATTGGCCTTTTAATTTTTCTTGGCATGCATTGTCATTTTTACACGTAGCATGATCCTATTGGCTATTTCATTTTACTTGGCGTGCCACGTTATTTGACACATGACACCAAGCTGGGCATTTAGGAAGATGGCATATTACGCATAATGAAGTGGGCTCATGATTTGTAGCCCAGCTAAATGGACTAGCCCAGTAAATATTCATTAAATTTAATTAAGAGAAATTTTTACAAACAACTATTATTTAGTGGTTATTAGCTAACTATAGCTACCATTTATTAGATTACATTTTATAGCTATGTTTTTAGTTGATATAGAGTGTATTCGATGTATTTAAGCTAATGTATTCATGAATAGTATAAAAAAACTCGGCGTAAAACAGGGGTGCCCCACTAAGCAACGATTGTATTCGACTGTATTCGCGAGCTGTATTTGTGAATACAGTAACGTAAACTGAGTAAAATGGTCTTTTCAGCTGTTTAAATGTGACGACCCAGTCATTCGCCTTTGAATTTATGCCCCTATCCCCCATTAATTGCTTTCCTTAAGTTTATTTTTGCTATTTTGGTTTGCCGGGACTTTCGGTGATAGATTCAGAGTATTTTGGAACACTTAGTCCCTAAATGAGAGCTTAAGTGTTGGAAAATGGTTTGTAATCAGAAAAGTGTGAAGACGACCTCGGAATGGAATCTGATGGTTCTTTGAGTCCCGGTAGGTGAATTCAGGATAGGAGAGTGTTCGGAATGTATTTTGGATGTCCGTAGCTCATTTAGGCTAGAAATGCCGAAAGTTAAAATTTTGAAGTTTCTGGTCCGATAGTGAATTTTTTATCCGAGGCTCGGAACAGGATTTCGAAATTTGTTGGAGCACTGTCATGTCATTTGAGACGTGAGTTCAAAATTTCATGTCAATCTAACATGGTTTGGTTAGGTTTCTGATCGAAAGAGAGTTTAGTTGAGTTTTGAAGTTTTTAGGTTCAAATCTTTGAGTAATTCGAGTTTCCGGCATTACTTTAGGTGGTTTAAGGATTGGTACAAGTTTGGATGATGTTATGGTTTATGTTCGTGAGTTTGGTTGAGTTACCGGGGGCCTCGGATGTGTTTTGGATGCCCAGCGGGGCATTTGGTGTTGGAAAAGAGTTGTAGATTTTCTGCTTCGCATCCTCATCCATGCGATCACATAGTGGAATTTCAGAGGTGGCCCTTTTCCTTCAATACGATCGCACATCTCTTCCTGCGATCGCATAGTTTCTGCTTCCCCTTCTCCACGACTGCAAACCCTTCCCACGTTCGCACTGAGTTAGCTGAGCCGGTGTCTCAGAGCCCAACTTCTTCTACGCGATTGCAGAGGATTTAATGCGATCACATAAGTCTGCTTCTTTCCCTTCGGCGATCGCAGGCCCATCCTTGCATTTGCATAGGCCATTTTCTAGGCCTTCACATTTTGTTCTATGCGATCGCATCCCATTTCATGCGATCGCAATGAAGAAATACCTGGGCAGTATTAAACATTTCAAAATCCAAGAGTTAGCCATTTTACAAAAACTCAAGGTTGGGAGCTCAGATTGGGTAGAAATTTCGAAGATTTTTCAAAGGAAATCACTGGGTAACGATTCTCTACTCCCTTATGATTAATACTCACTAATCTAATCTCAAATTCAACCTTTAATTTAGGATTTGGAATGAAAATTGGGGTAAAGTTTTTAGACCTAGGTATGAGGATTTGAAGGGGCATTTGACCTCCGATTTGGGAGATTTTAATATGATTAGACTCGTGAGAGTACGAGGTTTCTAAAAATGTAAATATTATTCGACTCTGAAACATTAGATTGAGGGACGTTTTGGTTATTTTACTTTTTTTTGCGCCTTAGCCTTAATTTTAATAGTGTAATTAGTTACTTGCGGTGTTATTTACATTATCTAATTAGTTTGAATAGATTCAGGCCATTCCGAGTTGGATACTCGGGGCAAGGGCATCGTTTCGTAGTGATTTTTATACCGTTTCGAGGTAAGTGGCTTGTCTAACTTTGTACGGGGACCTCTCCCTTTAGGATATCTTGACTGTTATTTTAAATGCCTTATGCGCGAGGTGACGAGCGTGTGCTTGTGCTAATTGTTGAACATTCACTTTACTTGACTTGTTTAGACTGTGTTCCTCTCTTATTTAACTGTTATAAATGCGATTTCACTTGTTTAAGCTCAGGGAAAGCATGCTAGTTAGCTTACTTGTTTTATTTGACTAAATTGTCATATCTGCTCTTTTTGAAGTATGCTAGACTACAATTTCTGTTAGTTGCCCTTGCTTAGCATTTCTTTTACAATAATTGAATTGTTGTAGCGTGGTTACTATTCGGGACTACGGGACGTCACCCTGGAAGATTCCCTTTGTGTGTTATTTTCTAAGACTGGATTTGCGGAATACTAAAAGATCCCTGGCACGGGATTGATTGTAAAATCAGTATACTAGGAGATCCTTAAAATACTGGAAAACCCCTCGTGAATAAAAAGAGGATACTAGGATATCCTCGGGATACTTGGAGATCCCTCGTGATTAATGGAGGATACTAGGAGATCCTCGGGATATATGGAGATCCCTCGTGTATGTGTTGAGGATACCAGGAGATCATGGGGATACCACGAGATCCCCGATGATAAATATCTTGTAGTGATTATTCTTTTATTCATAGATTGTATTTGTAATCTGTTTCCATCTTACTTATTATTTTGCTAGACACATACTGTCTATTAATTTCATATTTATTTTTATGTTATCTCAGTAGGGCCTCGACCTTCCTCGTCACTACCCAATCGAAATTAGGCTTAGAACTTACTAAGTACCGATGTGGTGTACTCACGCCACTTCTGCGCATGTTTTTCATGTGCAGATCCAGGTACTTCTGAGCAGACGTACCGCCAGTAGCTGTCGGAGAGCATATTGGGGACTTGAGGTATACATCTGCTACGTCCGCAGATCCGCAAAGTCTCATTCTTATTCTATCCATAGTTATTAGATGTTATTTCGATCTCTCTTTGTATTCGACTATTCTGGTGATTAGAGCAGTATAAGATTTCTTATAGCTTGTGTTGTTCGTGGGTTTCCAGGTCTTGGAGGTTGTTTCAATATTTTTGTATTGAAGTGTATGTGCCAGGCGGCAAATCTATACATTTTATTATGTTATTCGGTATTCTGTTATTGTTTTCGTAAAGTTTGTTAAATTCCGCAATGTTTTAGGCTTACCTAGTCCTGAAGGTTGGGTGCCGTCATGACGGGTTCACAATCGGTGAACTAGGGTCGTGACATTAAAAATGGTAAGTGAATCAATTAACACGATAAACTCCCAATATAACTCAACTAACTCAATTATAATACGCAGAATCTATATTTCCCATCATAGAGAAGATATCCTAGCCGAAAAATACCACAAAACAGAGGAATATCTAGAGTTTCAATCCCTCCTTTTTTTTGTTGCTATCGCTCGTGAAAGTTCTGTTTGGTGCGTGATGATTCCTTTTTAGAACAGTTAGTAAACATATAATTTAGTAAACTGCTGAATACATACTTCATTTATATTTTGAATAAATATGACTACACACAGGTGCAGTTATATCTAAATACATAATTATAGTCTGTTCAATACATATGAATATAAAATGCATTACACATACAATACAATCTGAATATATTTGAATACAAAATGCAACATACATATAGCGCAATTCGAATATATTTGACTACATGTGAATATCAAAAGGCAGAGCGCATATAGTACAATCTCCTGATTATATATAAATACCTAATGCTTAATATACAGTGGAAGACATATGAATATATACTGCAGATATATCTTAATACATATATACAATACATTGAATACATATGAATACATTTGTAAAATATAATTCATATTTTTTAAGTCTGGTCAAAATCAGAAGGAAACAGAGACTTCGTTGGAGAACTATCAGCGACTGTTTTTGATGAAAAAAAAACTCTCTTATATCATCTATTGGTATGAATTTGTTCATTTATCATTGGTGGCATGAATCTCTCCTGGTTCTTAATTTTGCTTCTTTGTAAAAAACGTGTCAGTTCATTTCTTCATATCCTTTTAATAGTAAAAAAAATGTTGTGTACATATTCGAATCTGGAGAAGAAAAAAAAGAAAGAAGGTATTTGTTTGAAAATCAGTCGAAGAAAGAAAGTATTCTAATTTGTTTGAAATTTGAGAGAGAGAATGGAGATGAATCGGTTGATAATGGTTATTTTATTCGAAGGGAAGATACTAGGTTGGGAAAGAGAACAAGATTTAACAAAATTGTATACAATACCGTTGTTACTGGGGAGAGAGAAAATAGAAAATATGAGAGAGAAAAATATTTTATAACCTATTTAATAGTTTAACAGTAGCAAGTAACTATAAATACATAATTTGTTATAAAACAAGTTAGCTATAGAATATAATTTTATAAAAGGGTATTTATTTTTAAAAAAAATATGGTGTAAAAGTTTGCTATAAAAGAAAACTTTTTTTAATTAATTAATTCAATTATATTCGCCCGTAATATTTACTTGGATTCAACATATATTTAATTTGAGATAAATCTAAATTTCTTATAAATTTTAATTCAATAAAATTTTAATTGCCTACACCACCATCCTCTTCGCCCTTTCTCAGCCTCATAGAGACAATCCTCTGAGATAAGACAACTTCGTGGAAATAAGAAACGTGTCAGCGGTGAGTTCGAAATCTATTTTACTTCGAAATATTAGTCCATCACAATTGACTAGTCTAAGATCACGTCAGTCTCAACTTCTGTAAAGTTAAAGTTAATAACTTCGTCTCGTCTATTCTCAGTCACTTCCATTTAGTTGATAAGGAATGTGAATTTTAAAAAGGTAACATGAAGAACATGTGGAATTCATTGATATGTCCCACTCAATTGTTGCGTTTTTATTTGGGCCAAAATCTGTTTAAGGGGTCTTCGCCTGAAATAAGAATCAATTAGACTGAGGTCGTGCTTAAGAAACAAAGAATACTATTTATATTTATACTTTCGGTAGGTAAGCGACAATGTTCCATATAAATAAGCATAAAGAGAGAAAGAAAGGGAGGTAATATTCTATTCGATAAGCTCTCTCTAGGAAAATTGACTCTCAAATAACTACAATCTTTACACAAGATTCGATTTGCTGTGCATTCCAAGCTTTACCACTGGGTATTTGTTGTTGTTGTTGTATTCTCTCTATTTATACTTATTACCATTTATCATATTTATTGTTTGTCCGTATCCCCTCATTCATTCTTAACAATATCATTAACAATCTTTTTGGCATTTAATAACTTTAAATGTGGTTCTTAGACTATTACTATTCATCTATCTTGGATCTAGGACTTATTATTGGCAATATAATTTACCACCCCCTAACACGAATTGTTAATTATAATTTTAAACTATTCTTGGTCTTAATTACACATCTTTCTTAGTATTCTGAGAGTCAATGACCCTCTGAAAGCTGATGTAATAAAAAGTGTGGATGCATACGCCTGTCATATGGATTTTCTGCATGTGGCATTTTTTTGGAAAATAAAATATATTGTTACCTTTTTAAGTATGTTACTTTTTTAAATATTTTTTTCAAATATAGTTTATAATAAAACTTGGATAGAACTACATTATTTAGGCTTAATTTTTTTATTTCATTAAATATTAAAGTTTTAGTTAATGTTTTTTTGAATTTGACCTGAAAATAAAGATTTATACAATTGAAATAAATAGTCAAGACATCTAAAAAGTTTAAAAAATACGTAGTTTGAATTAATTATTTGGCTATAATTTTTTATATATATTTCTAAATTATGGTGCTCTAAAAATATATATTTTTACAGATTTTTCCTGAAAAAGTAAAAATATACAGTTGAAATAAATAATCATTGTAACAAAAGAAGAATTAAAAAGAGTGAACAATTGCAAGAAATAACTTACTCTATGGATATACTCTTTTTATTTATATATTTTTTTGATGGAATGACTGTTTATTTCAACCATGTATTTTTTGCTTTTTCAGGTAAAGTCTGTGAGCACGTGATTTTTTCCATACATGAAACACTCCTATAAAATCTAAGAAAGTAGATTTTTTCTTATTTATTTCCTATTTTTAGGAATTTTTGTAGATTTTCCTTAATTGTTTACATTTTGTGCATGTTTAAGTTTATTTAAATTACAAAATAAAAAAATTATATATATACAAAAAATATCATGCATGACATTTGGGATTTATTTTTATATTTTTAGGATTAATTAGTTTAATTATTCGCTTTAATAAAAATGTAAATCGCGGAAAAAATCCTTTTCGCATTTCTACTTGTTAATTGTCAAATTTATTATAGTTTCCCTTTAATTTGTGATTTAGTTAATTTTACAAATACTACGAGGGATATTTAGTTTATTTGGTAAATTAATTTAGTTTTAAGAGTCAATTTGTGGTTTTTTGTTTTAATTTTAAAAGGATAAGAAAATTGGAAATAAAAAGAAAGGAACAAAGGAAATGGTGTATTGGGTCACTTAATCCATTTTCCCCGGGCCCAAAATTTAAAAACCCTTCCAGAATCAGTCCAGGCCAGTCTTGCATACCCGGTCCGACCTCCTTCACCAAAACGACGTAGTTTCACTTCAAAACTACGTCGTTTCGCCTCTCTTCCCACATTAAATGACCCATATCATGACCCTCTCCATTAATTCATGTTTTGAACCAGAAAACATAACGTCCTCTCTTTAAACCGCCGCCCACCTCCGCCGTATCTCCGCCGTCCGAAAATCTACTCACGGCTGTGGAGCACCTCCAAATGCTCCCAAATCTTAACCCTACAACCTACGCTTCCTCCTCGTCCTTGTCCCACCATTGATTTCCCCAAAAGACCACCCAATATTTCCAAATTTTAGATCCAAAAATTAAAAATCCAAACTTTTCTCGTCTTCCCAAAATTTTCAGGTTAGAACTCCAATCCGTAGTAAATACCTTGTGAATTCCCCAGTTTCTCCAACAATATAACTTCGTTTAAATATTCAAAGCCCTCTCCCATGGATTGGCTCAGATTTCGAATTTTCGCCTTCGACTGCTTCAATTGTTCAAGTCTTGCTCCGTTTCTTTTCGGCACACGTTGAGGGTTGCTGTGTGAATTATTAGCCGTGAACGAATGTTTGGTTAATATTCGTATTGCAATTCTCACCAGTTCGCCGAGATTCTTGCCCGCCGGAGTTCCAATTGTAGCCGTCATCGTTCTCGTATGCTCGAAAGTCTAATTGGTACCCTCACTCTTGTTTTCTATGTAGATTAGTCAATAGCTCCAATATTACCCGTTTTTTTTATTAATCCTGTTAAACTAAATTAGACTTTTGGAATTTTGGAAAATTAATGGCCGAGTTAGTTTAGTAGTCATTCAGTATATTTTTGTTTTTGCATGATAGGCTAGTTAAGTTTGATTTTCGTTTTCCCTTCAATCTGTTTTGTTTGATTTGCCCTAATTTGTCTCCAGTTGTATGAAATAGGAGTGTGGACTGTCATTTGTTTTAAAAGAGGGTTTAAAGGATTAATTTCAAAACTTTAAGGGGTAATTGAGATTTATTCCTGTGAGTTTAAAGATTTTTTTGGCTTGGTAAGTTCTAGAAAGTTTTTGGGAGGGGCTTTAGGTAATCAAACCATCAGAGTTTAGGATAGGATAGGTAAAATTGTAATAACTAGTGTTTGGAAGGGTAAAAGTAGGATTTTACATGAGGTAAATATCAGAATATTCTGGACTTATGTACATTTGTCCCTATCCTTGTGATAAAATTGTGATATTGGGGGGAAAAGGACGGACACCTGTAGCAAAAGGACTGTACCATTAAGAGAATTCAGAATTTAGGGTAGAATATTCCTTTTTGATACCTTTTGGATGCCCTATATATAAAGCACTCACTCACACAAAGGGGCAAATTTTAATCATCAAGTTTCTCTGAGAAAGTTCCATTATTCTCTCTAAAAACTTTGGGACTCAAAATAGCTTTTGAAAATATCAGAAATCTTCTATTGCTTTACAAGTGGAAAACATGGTTTGAATAGAAGATTGTTCTAGCTTCTCTAGCTGGTTTCCTTGGTTCCAAGTTGATTTTGGGTTGTCATTTGAATCCCTGGGCTTTTTTTGTCTGTGTCACGACCCCAAACCCGGTCGTGATGGCGCGGCCGGGCAAGCCCGACCAAACCACAATCAAGAATGGCAATCCAGCCAAAAAGAAGCAATTTAAGATAACTCAGCTGAGCAAGAACAATAATCCTCCCTAAAACCGAGGAGTCACGAGTACATAGCCTCTAACAAAACAAGATACAAGTCTGAACGGGAATGATACAAAGTCTGGCAAAATAGCAAAAAGAAACATGGCTGATAGAAACAGAGTAAGTGGTCCTGCGGACACTGAGCAGCTACCTCAATACTCGGAATAGCTCCGGAAATCAACATCTGCAACACTGGGTCTCTGGAGCACCTAGATCTGCACACAAGGTGCAGGGAGTATAGGGTGAGTCTACCAACTCAGCGAGTAATAAGCATGTATAAAAACCCGAAGATAAAAAATTACGAAATAAAACAAAATGAAGCTATCTTGCAGTTCTATATAGTACAAGCCTCAGAGATATGCAAATAAAGCAATAGTAAATAGATGCATGATATGCAATGCAATGCATGAACACTGCGCAGCCTGATTCATATGGGTACCCGCGCTCACTGTGGGGGTTTAGACTCCGGAGGGGCTCCTACAGCCCAAACGCCATATCACACAGTGCGAATAGTTACCACTATTTCCATCACAATACACGGTGTCCTTAGTTATCACCATTTCCATTACAATACATGGTGTCCTTAGTTACCACCGTTTCCATTTAAAATACACAGTGTCCTTAGATACCACCATTTCTATTTAAAATACACGTTGTCCTTTGTTACTACCGTTTTCATTTAAAATACACGGTGTCCTTAGTTACCACCGTTTCCATTTAAAATACACGATGTCCTTAGTTACTACTGTTTCCATTTAAAATACATGGTGTCCTTAGTTACCACCGTTTCTATTTTAAAATAATATACATTCCAAAAATAGCGAGATAGCACTCGTCAACCCGAAATATCATTTAAAATCATTTGAGTTCTCAAAACGTATAAATAAGTTTGAGTTTGCAAAAATAGTATTTAAACCTGGACTGGTATCAAATAATATGCAAATCATGAAAATTCTAAGATAACGATCCCTGAAGGATTCTACAAGTTGGCACAAGGCCCCAAGCATGGTATCAAGCCCAAATATCATCAATATAGTATGCAAAGCAATCGCCAACATAGTACAATACAACTCTCGGATTTGGACCGAGTCATAATTTACAACATATACGACCCCGCACTAGCCATGGAGTGCGTGTCCAGCCTCATAATAGTGTCAAAATATGATATACCGGGGTTTCAAACCCCCAGGTCATCTTCTACACCCATTACTCACCTCAAGCCAGCCGCAAACTAGCTCGGAATGCTTTTCCCTCGAGAATCAACCTCCGCGGATGCCAAATCTGATAAAAACCAATAGGAATACGTCAAAATAGGCTAATGGAACATAACCCAATCAAAATAACTCGAAATACACCCAAAAATATGAAGTTGGCAAAACCCGAGCCCACTTCTCGAAAAATTACAAAATTCACATTCCCAGAATCCTCGTCTCGCCACGAATTCATTCATATAAAATTTACAAGAATCGGAGTCCATTTGACCCCTCAAATCCACACTTAAATTTCACTTGGGTTTCAAGCCTTAACCAACATTTTTAACATTGAAAACCTTGATTCCTTAGTTTTAATCCATGATTTTACTCTATATTATTGTACTTTAGGTCCAAGAGATCATACCTGAAGAATCCCCTCGAACATCTCTCCAAAAATCGCCCTCAATCGCCTAAGTCCGAAGTTCAATTGTTGTTCCTGTTTTTAAAATTATATGAAACACAGATGCACTAAAACAGCCTGACTTCCACTTCCGCGGCTCCCCGACCGCCTACGCAGCTCCCAATTCAGCGTCCAGTTGACCGCTTCTGCGGTCTGGTTCAAATTCTCAGCGAACGCTTCTGCGGTCTTTCACCGCTTTCGTGGCTTCTGCTTACGCGGTCACGCACCGCTTAAGCGGTCCCAGCCTGCTCCCCATCGGCCGCTTCTGCGGCTCCCTTGCCACTTTAGCGGACGCCGCTTAGGCGGTCCTTCATCCGCTTATGTGGAAATCCCATAAGGCAGGCACTCAAAACTGAAGCAAATTCCAAAATCTTCGTTTAACCATCGGGAATTACCCCGAGGCCCTCGGATTCCAAACCACAAACACAATTATGACCAAATACCTCATTCAGACTTGCTCGAGCCCTGAAAACACCAACATTAACACCAAAAATCCTCATTTTCTTCAAATCAAAGCCTAGGATAACTTATAGTTTCCCAAATTCTCATTCGATGCCGAAACCAACCAAACAAAGTCCGAATGACCAGAAAATTTTCCCACATATCCAAATTCACCTAACGAAGCTACTGCAACTTTCAGAATTTCATTCCGACCCTCGGATCAAATTCTCACCTATCAACCGAATTTCTCTGAAATTCCAACTTCGCCGAACTAGGATAACTTCAACACCGGACCTCCGAATTCACTTTCGTTCTCACTCGTAAGTCACAAATCATCTCCCGAAGCTAACCGAAACATCAGAAATGACATCTAAGCCTTCTAACTCACAAGTCAACTTCCGGTTGACTTTTCCAAAACAAGCTTCCTTCTAAAAGGCCAAGTGCCTTATTTCTTACCAAAACCAATTCAATTACACCCGATCGACTCCAATACTGACATTGAAACATGAAGCAACACAATAAGGGGGAAATAGGACAATAACACATAGGACGACGGGTCGGGTCGTCACATCCTCCCCAACTTAAACAAACGCTCGTCCTCGAGCGTACCAAGAGTTGTACTAGAAGCAACCCAATAACTGAGTGACCTTACCAAGCATATACCCGGGGTGATCCCACGAAACCCTGACTCACATAGGTACCGATAACACCACAAAGCTGAAATTTCACAATCCATCTAGCCCATAAACCGTAGAACCACACTGCACTACCCGAAATCATACACAAGAACATAACCTCACCTCTATACTCAGAATCAATCTGAACCAACTGTAATAACCCACACCAGAACCTCAGGTGAATTCATACAATGTACACCACATTCCAACACTCGGAAAAATAGTCTCTATTCATAGAAGTTACTGACAGTACTCAATTACCAGTAGGAAACCACTTATCTAGCTAAAGTCTTATTCCAACACTTTCGCGTATTGCCAGCGATAACCAAAACATGCAACGAACAGTAGCGGTCGCTTCCAAGTTGACTATTACCACAACAGATTTTCGGGCCACACCTCGATATTATCCTTCTAACCAGCTGAAACCAAATCTGTTCATATTTATTAATGACCCCAATGCTCACCTCGAATCTAACACACCACTTTTGGTGATATGATACCTCAATATAGGCCTAAGCCACAATTTCATAATACACGTACCAACAAGAAACAGTCTACACATACCCCAAATCAGGGCAAATGACTCAACCGAAAGAGTTATACCTCAAGATCATCAATACCTTCACAAAACCAAGCTGAGACCCCGTCTCACATCATAGGAATAGAGTATATGAATCCTCCTCGAGAGGTCATAACTTCAAGTGGCATCGCCATAACGCGTGATCCTATCCCAACACCGTCAAACATGAAGCACCTCAAGTTACCCTGCTCAAAGTAGACAGCCATGCACAGATCTATGCCTGAAACCAAATCTCCCAATCACACTCACGGTGAACAAGTAATATATACCATTCAGTCCTGAAAGGACACAACCGATACACTATCTGCCAAGCGATTCTCAATACGGACTTCCCTGGGAAGCCAGGAAGCAAGGAATACAAAGCAACACATGGAAAGCTATTCTCGACATTACACCGTTTCGGCACGCAACCCGACCCAGATAATATACTCGTGGCGGCGTGCCCCCGATCCACACAACTACCTCACATAGGGAGGTGCTCATCGAGCCAAATTTGCTCATAATAACAAAATATCAACATCGGTCGTAAGCAAACTGAGTGCATAAAGATATCTATTAAGCGTTGTGAGTTACAAATTCCACTTCCACTACTATAACTCATATCGGAGCCGTACGATATGGTGCCCAACACCAAATAATCACTGAAATCCACAGTCTCGCCCGGCAACATGCCCGGCCACAAGGACGCATCTGAAAAGACCCTCAATACTGAAACCGAAATAATGGTGGAATCCTCTATACTGACATCCACCCCGAAGGCCCAATCAAGGAACACAATCCCTCCCAGCCGTCCGCTGGTCTTTGGAACATAACCATTCAGCTAGAACATGGTCTGATACACTTTGCCACGCAACCTGCGGCATTACCCAACATGACTCGTAGCACAATCGTTTAGAATACTCCAACACTGAGATAATAACTCTACATTCCAATGTCCTATCCAGAATTTAATATACTAAGCAAGGAAAGATCCACCCGGATTCCAAACTCCCAATAGCCGCTGACAGTACCAATACAACACCCACGCTCCCATAACCACTACATAGACTGCATCGGAGAACTCCCAATATCCAACTAACCATAGCACATAAATTACTGAACCTGAACCCAAATACGAATACATATTACACCTCGAGTATCCAATTATTCCACGAGAGATATTCAAAAACTCCCTTGTACCATCACACAACTCGGGTATCAGCAATCGATCTCATAAGAAAGTGCCGTAACACTATTGATGTATCATTTGTGGGATTAACCTTTTTCCGAGACATATGCTATCGCCAAATCACTTCAAATTAACAGTACTATTCCTTGATTACATGAAGCTACTTGCTATTTAGGACATAGCCAAATCCACCATACCTTCCAGAGTTGAACCGAAACCTCGCATACGCCCATCTAGGTCCTTTACAACATACCGCATATACCAGATCCTCCAAAGATAACACGAGAACTTTCATCTCCCTTCTGCGCCGCAGACATCGACGCACTCAACTAGTCTAGAACTTCCATAGATCCCATTTAGAGGAAGAAAAAGTATTATACACTCCATGCTCCGCTTGTTCATAGAAAACATACATCTCTAACCCATGATGAACTCAACAAGAATTCTCTCCAAATTCTATTTGCACAAGTTAACTACCAAGGACGGAATCCCTCTACCTGAACCAAGCTAAGCAGACTTTCTATACTCAGGAGCTTCGCTGCCCAACGATTACAAGAGGCAATTACCTCTAACACATACCAGCGATAGATCATATCCCTACCATACCGATTCAGTCCTCTAACAAGTTACTTTATTTGTCTAGATTCCTACCTGATTCATTTTCAACTAGATGTACCCTCTTGCTGTAGCACCGCAATGCCTCAACCCAGTCTCACTATACTAAACCCAAACACCAGACCGCACTGTCTAAGACCCTTAGGCCACTGAATACTCCCTCAAACGTCCTCAGAAATACCACGTCCAAGAGTCCCTTACCAGAAGAACTTCCTGTGACTCTGAATTAGTTGCCACTACTTCCCCAAATACTGATACATAGAATTACCGTAATCAACATAAAATGCCACAAGTCTTGACCCGTTCTAATGAAAACACTGACTTGGTCATATACCCAACCTTAAAACACCTGAGTTATACATATAGAATCTTGAACGTATCCACCCATTTTCGAAAGTCATCACTCTTACACACACGACAATTTACTTGACTTAATGAATCGAACCACTTGTGCCTTATCAGCACTCTGACACCACAGGACGAGATATCATTCCGATACAACCAAACAACTTCCTTCTCTTAACACTAAGAATTCTTTATTAACAACTTGAGACATTCCCTTATTTTCTCACATCTACGAAGCACCATATAACCTTTGGCAAAATTTCGCTTCACTCATACCACCCTCGGCTCAGTTTCTGCAACCAAAACTGATTCACTCACATGCATCGAATCGGAATTAACACAGTACACAACCGTACCACCAGTTAAACAACAGCAACCTCCCCAACTTAGCTCGAAGCCATGTACATAACAACGCATATGCTCTATGGCCGACGCAATATCATGGCGAGATTAAACTCATTCTTTTATAAGCTTGTGGAAACACGAATCATCAGAAATTCTAACCCTTATGCATCTGCTTCATTCACATAACCGCTAAGCCCACTCTTGTAGGAGGCAAGATTTTTACTAAGTCCCAAATTTTTCAAAAATTTCGACAGATTTCCTTTGTAATTGAGCCTATCCACCTGCTAGAGAACCACCAAAACCATCCTAACAACGCGTCCACAACTTGACAAGACATAACAATGTATATAAATAACAAAAATCCCAATTCAACACGTATTATATTATCAAAATTGACACATGAACGTGCGCTGCACCTGTTCGAATCATAGCATATAGAAAATACCTTTTAGATACACATACGATCTTCTAACATACACATAATGATCATACAACTTCAGAATAACCTGCAGGAGATACCTGCTTGCTTCAATATAATATTTCGGTACATCATCCGCTGACATACTCTTCACGCAATCAATTGGCTTACCTGAGTCTGGACTCATACCACAACACACGCATACCCAGCTAAGGGACCCGAAAAGACTCTTCAAGCGCCCATAACTCGGGGCAACACATCCGATCGCAATGGAAATCAAACACTTAATGGTTCATTTTTCACCTAGCAGACCTACTTCGACACTACCAAGTCATACAGACTCATCACACGCACCAACGTACTCATCATGAAGCTATCCAGCCGCCATTACCACAATTAGGGACAATACTGAACTTATAAGCTCATAACACCAGCTCGCGCAGTCAGCACCTTGTTGCTCCAGCTATAGACAATATCTGGCATCAAGTCCTCCAGACTGGCCAAAAATCATCCTCACGAAGATTGCATCTCGCCCCTCGATCGGGGAATCGCAAGCCATCGAAGCACATATAATACTGAGCGCTCATACGTGCATGCGAACACATGGAAGGAATTTCAAGGGTTACTCTTTCAAGCTAAATCAAGGACGCATGATAAGATTTCAAGAAAGTGGAGTGTTTCCTAAAGGTTCCGCAGCCTCCTGATTATACATGTGGTGCACGACACACCCATAAACAAGACTCTACTAAACCGGCTCATGACTCGCGAGGCCTTGTAACCTAGGCTGTGATATCAACTTGTCACGACCCCAAACCCGATCGTAATGGCGCCCGGCCGCGAGGCTGGGCAAGCCCGACCAAACCACAACCAAGAATGGCAATCCAGCCAAAATGAAGCCATTTAAGATAACACAGTTGAGCAAGAACAATAATCCTCCCAAAAATCGAGGAGTCACGAGTACAGAGCCTCTAACAAAACAGGATACAAGTCTGAACAGGAATGATACAAAGTCTGACAAAGTAGCAAAAAGGAATATGACTGATAGAAATAGAGTAAGTGGTCCTGCGGACGCTGAGCAGCTACCTCAATACTCTGATAGCTCGGGAAATCAACAGCAACAACACTGGGTCTCTGGAGCACCTGGATCTGCACACAAGGTGCATGGAGTATGGGGTGAGTCTACCAACTCAGCGAGTAATAAGCATGTATAAAAGCCCGAAGATAAGAAAACACGAAATAACACAAAATGAAGCTATCTAGCAGTTCTATGCAGTATAAGCCTCGGAGATACAAATAAAGCAATAGTAAATAGATGCATGATGCAATGCAATGCATGAACACTGTGGAACGTGCATCCCGATCCATATGGGTACCCGTGCTCACTGTGGGGGTTCAGACTCCGGAGGGGCTCCTACAGCCCAAGCGCCATATCATACAGTGCCAATAGTTACCACTGTTGCCATCACAAAACACGGTATCCTTAGTTACCACAGTTTCCATTACAATACACGATATCCTTAGTTACCACCATTTTTATTTAAAATACACGGTGTCCTTAGTTACCACCGTTTCTATTTAAAATACACGGTATCCTTAGTTACCACCGTTTCCATTTAAAACACACGGTATTCTTAGTTACCATCATTTCCATTTAAAATACACGGTCTCCTTTGTTACCACCGTTTCCATTTAAAATACACGGTATCCTTAGTTGCCACCGTTTCTATTTTAAAATAATATACAATCCAAAAATAGCGAGATAGTCCTTGTCAGCCCGAAATATCATTTAAAATCATTTGAGTTCTCAAAACGTATAAATATGGTTGAGTTTGCAAACATAGTATTTAAACCTGGACTGATATCATATAATATACAAATCGTTAAAATTCTGAGATAACGATCCCAAAAGGATCCTACAAGTCGGCACAAGGCCCCAAACATGGCATCAAGCCAAAATATCATCAATATAGTATGCGAAGAAATCGCCAACATAGTACAATACATCCCTCGGATTTGGACCGGGACACAATTTCCAACATATACGACCCCGCACTAGCCATGGAGTGTGTGTCCAACCTCATAATAGCGTCACAATGTGATATACCGGGGTTTCAAACCCTCAGGTCATCATCTACATCCATTACTCACCTCAAGCCGGCCGCAAACTAGCTCTCAATGCCTTTCCCCCGAGAATCAACCTTCGCGGATGCCAAATCTGATAAAAACCAATAGGAATACGTCAAAATAGGCTAATGAAATATAACCCAATCGAAATAACTCGAAATACACCCAAAAACACGAAGTTGGCAAAACCCGAGCTCCGGGCCCACTTCTCGTAAAATTACAAAATTCCCATTCCCAGAATCCTCGTCTTGCCACGAATCCATTCATATAAAATTTACAAGAATCAGAATCCATTTGACCCCTCAAATCCACACTTAAAGTTCACTTGGGCATCAAGCCCTAACCACCATTTTTAACATTGAAAAGCTTGATTCCCTAGTTTTAAATCCATGATTTACTCTATATTAATGTACTTTAGGTCCAAAAGATCATAACTGAAGAATCCCCTCGAACATATCTCCAAAAATCGCCCTCAATGGCCTAAGTCCGAAGTTCAATTGTTCTTCCTCTTTTTAAAATTATAAGAAACACTGCCGCACTAAAACAACCCGACTTCCGCTTCCGCTGCTCCCCGACCACTTACGCGGCTCCCGCTTCAGCGTCCAGTTGACCGCTTCTGCGGTCTGGTTCAAATCCTCAGCGACTGGTTCTGCGGCCTTTCACCGCTTTCGTGGCTTCTGCTTATGCGGTCACCTCACCGCTTCAGCGGTCCCAGCCTACTCCCCATTGGCCGCTTCTGCGGCTCCCTTGCCGCTTCAGCGGACACCGCTTAGGCGATCCTTCATCCGCTTCTGCGGAAATACCAGAAGGCAGGCACTCAAAACTGAAGCAAACTCCAAAATCTTTGTTTAACCATCCGGAATCAGCCCGAGGCCATCGGGGTCCAAACCACAAACACAATTATGACCAAATACCTCATTCAGACTTGCTCGAGCTCTGAAAACACCAACATTAACACCAAAAATCCTCATTTTCTTCAAATCAAAGCCTAGGATAACTTATTGTTTCCCTAATTCTCATTCGATACTGAAACCAACCAAACAAAGTCCGAATGACCTGAAAATTTTCACACATATCCAAATTCACTTTCGAAATTTCATTCCGACCCTCGGATCAAATTCTGACCTATCAACCGAATTTCTCTAAAATTCCAACTTCGCCAAACTAGGCTAACTTCAATATCGGACCTCCGAATTCATTTCCGTTCTCACTCGTAAGTCAAAAATCATCTCCTGAAGCTAACCGAAACATTGAAAATCACATCCGAGCCTTCTATCTCACAAGTCAACTTCCGGTTGACTTTTCTAAAATAAGCTTTCTTCTAAGAGGCCAAATGTCTTATTTCCAACCAAAACCAATTCAATTACACTCGATCGACTCCAAAACTGACATTGAAACATGAAGCAACACACTAAGGGAGAAACGGAGCAGTAACACATAGTACGACGGATCGGGTCGTCACAGTTTGTTTGTTGCTGGTATCTGCTGCTGAACTCCAATTTAAGAAGATATTTTATTATTTATTTTGTTGCTGAAGGTACACACTCTAAACTCCCATATGTAGTTGGTTTCACCTTTGCACTAATTGATGCTTTGTGTGTTAACTGTGATGTAGTAATCATGTAAAACATTGAGTGATTTTGAAATGATCATTTCTTTTTGACATTACTACCTCTCATCTGCTCTGTCTTTATTTGAGAAATTTCTTTTGATATTCTGGGTTGTTTAAGAACAAGGCATAAGTATAAATGTGTGCTAAGACTATAAAGTGTTGTAAGTAGTATGTCCATGGTAGTACAAGTTCTGAATCAGTTTATATACCCATGAAACTATATCCAAATTCCTTTCTTACAGCAGCACCGAAGGACAGTAAATCTGACCCTTTAAATGGTCAGATTTATCCCTTAATAGTTGCATAAAAGGCTTAATTTATTTGATATGTGTTCAAGTTATTTCCCCCTTTTCCCTTTTTTCCTACTTTACTGAAGTGAGAGCATGTGTTCAGTCTCTTTTGGTGATTCTCTTTGAAATATATTCTGATGATTACAGTCATTTGCTTAAGCCTATTGTATTGGCCTCAAGTTCTACATGAATCACTGGATAGTTTCCCTTTTCCTGATTCCGAGACCATTTTGCACATTCTGTTAGTTTGAAATTGCCAAAGCTATCTTTGATACTGTGTACTCTTATGGTTTGTCATATTTGAGAAGAAAAGAGAGTTTCTGGGGTTTGAAGTTCAGCAGTGATGTTTCTTTTAGTTAATACAACAATTGCTAGACATTGATTCTTATGTTTTCTTAGTTTGTAATGGACTATATGTAGTATTTGTTGATTTGCGTTGTTTGAATCCTAGGTTCTATGGTTAACAAAAAAAACCATCGATTCAGGAATATTATTTTAAAATTCTATTTGTAAAAGTATTCTGTTAAATCACAAAGCTCTTATAATCAAGATTGAGGATGTGTTGAGAAGTTGAAGTCGTCCACACCTTGTTTTCTTTTGTTGATTGTTTGAAATAGTTAAGGGTGAAAATGTTTCGACTTGCATATTGTCAGTGATTGTGGGCTGATTTGGTAGAGTGGTTGTGGTTATCATCTCTGTCCCAAGCATGAGAGGAATGCTGAAGCTTCCTTTGGAAAGTATTCTCGCTTCTAGTTCTACTCATGTTTTCTAAATTATGCTGAAAATATGTCAAAGAACTCCATTGGTAGTTCTTTTCTAGTGTGCAAATGAAGCTTTGATTTGTTTGATCTCAAAACCATGTTCAACTTCCTGAACTTATGCGCTTGAGTTGTTAAATCACTTTATGGGTTCCATGCTAGCACTAATTCATCATTGTTTAGTGTTGAAGAGTTTGAGGTTACAAATTGCACATTATTTGGTTTAGTTTTTATGGACAGTAGAATTAGCCTAATGAAGCAGTTAACAATTTGAAAATCACTATATCACTGTTGGCCTATGCTTAGGGAGCTTCAATTCCGGGTATGTTTGTTCGCTTATCATTTTCTTGTTATGGAACCCAAAGTTCAGATCTATAGTAAATGGCGTAATTTTGTTGGCTTTATTTAGTATGAATTTTAATTGTAAAGCTCTCTGTTTTGTTGGCTTCAATGATTAGTTGGCTTGAGATGCGTACCTCCATTTTCTTTGAAATTAATCATGTGTAGTAAGTGTTGTTTCATGTTCTTAATCTGAGATAATCGAGTTCGCATGTGAAAAGGAAGGAAGAAATAAATTAAGCAAAAGATATGGTATTGTGGAGCAAGGATTTCTCATTTGAATAGTTGCTGAAATATCGTGTTTGGCGTATTGTTCAATTTCAGCAAGAAAATGCTTTTGGATGAATATGTCTGTAATATAAATATTTACCTTTAGATTTTAATTAGTGATAGCTAATATGAATGAGATTTTATTATGTTTGGACTCGCCACTCTTTTACCCTGCATGTCTATCTTCGTTATTTTAAATACACTGCCCGATGACTAATTGGGCTTACTTGGTCAATATTGTGGGACTGGTTTTTGGCATGGGAGTTGGGGAAAAGGTCAAAGGCCTTTTTTTTTTTAATAAAAATTTTATTTCAATCATTAGCAATTTACATCAATTGTTTACTTAAACTCTAGAATAGATTTCAAAATTACAATCAAATAGTAAACTTCACAACTATGTTGTTAAACTGTTTTTCTATTACAGACAAAGAAAGTGTTATGAAGAATCACATAAGGGATAGTGATTCACAGTCTGCATAATGGTATTCCATTTAGAGTGTTTCATTCTAGCAATGTGCACTTGAATTGTAATCTCCTTTGCTCGATCTTGGCTGGTTCTGTTCAGTTGTTGAAATCTTCTGTTGTTTCTTTCCGTCCAGATGCCGTAGACTATTGCTGCAAACACCACCCCGAGGATGGCTTTTCTGGGATTCCTGTTATTGACATTGCCCGACAACCATTGCACTTCTGATTCCCATGTACCAATTGTTCTTTGATACTTCATCCAATGTAATATACCTTTCCACAAGTTTTTGGAATATACGCATTCAAAATATAAATGATCATGTGTTTCTTCAACATCTCTTCCACAAAGGACGCAGGATGTATTAATTTGTAGACCCCATCTAACCAATCTGTTAACTTTTGTCAGTTGTTTGTGCAGCGCCATCCATAAAATGTATTTCTGTTTTGGGAGTATGCCAGTCACCATCACTAAGTTTTTCCATCGGACCTTGGGGTATTGCGGGATGAATTTGGCTTGGTCAAAGCCCGTTAGTATTTAATAGTTCTCATGTTTTAGGATCTGGCTTGGTTAAATGCATGTAACTAGAAGTTAAATGGATATGAGCATGAAATCACTTTTAGCAAAAGTGCTCCATTATCACGGGCCTTTCACACGTAGTCTCAAAGTGGTTTAGTATAATAATTTAAATTCTCGTAGCTTGTTTTTGGCTCGATTTAGATTAGTATTGCAATTATATATATATTCGCGCAAAAATGATCACAAATTTAATCCTAAAAGACATGAGGGATGCATTTGCGTAACTTCAATATTTTTTCTTAATAAATTAACAAAAAAGTGTTATTAGTCATGGACACGTTCGCGTGACATGATTTTTGACGCGCTAAAGGAAAAGAGTATATGCATGCGTAACTCGATTCTTTAATTACGAATAATTCAAGTGTTTTAAAAGCGGTAACAAAATAATTGCACATAAGTTTAAAAATAAATAGTTAAATAGTTAAGCCAAATATAAATTGCTAAAGCGACCGTGCTAGAACCACAGAATTCGGGGGTACCTAACACATTCCCCCGGGTTAACAGAAATTCTTACTTAGAATTTCTGGTTCGCAGACTCTCAAATGATAAAATTTCCTCGATTTGGGATTTAAAATAAACTGATGACTTGGGATACCATAATCTATCCCAAGTGGCGACTCTGTAATTAATAAAATAATTCCATTTCGAATAATGTCACTTTAATTGAAAAAGCTCTCATATACTCCTTTTCGAGGTGTGTAGAAAAAGCAGGTGTGACAAAGTCTATAAAAAATATATTTTAGAACACCATAATTTAAAGCTATATAAAAAATATGACAAAGATAATTAATTTCAAACTATGTGATTTTATAATTTTTTAGATGACTTGACTATTTATCATCAATTGTATAAATATTTATTATAAAATCAAATTCAAAAAAAGATTAATTAAAACATTATTATTTTTAGTCAAATAAAAAAATTTAACCTAAATAATGTAATTCTATCCAAATATTATATAAATTGTATTAAAAAATTTATCTAAAAAAGTAACATTCTTAAATAGGTAAACATATAATTTATTTTGTAAAAAACACTACATATGCAGAAAAATTCACATAGCAAGTAAGTACATCCCTACTTTTTTTCACATCAACGTCCATGGGATAATGACTATCAATTGTCCAAGTTGAGAGAGTACTTAAGACCATAAATAGTTTAATGCTTTAACTAATAATTCGTATCAAATATAGGGGTGATAAGGTATTTTGCCTTTACTATTTTGAACTAAAATTTACCATTTTTATTTATTTAATTAATTTAACGAAAAGGCTTAATATATTTTGGTTAAATGCCTTTGTTTTAATTTAAGTGAATCTTTTTAATTGGACATACATTTTAAAAAGTAAAAAAGAAAAAACTCACTTAAAATATCATAATATTATGAGAACTATAAAAACTTTTCATTAAAATTAATATAAATTTTTTAAATTAAAATATTTCAAAATTCAAACAAAAATTATTTTTTGAAACCGACTAAACGAAGAAGTATAGTCACTTCAATTAAAGCAGAGACAATTGTAATAAAGTAATTCTGACACTTTACATATGTGAAACATGTGATTAGTATTTTATAACTTTGCGTTCAGTAAAGCATGTCACCCGAATTAAAGTACTCCCTTTATTCGATTTATAAATCTATTTTTGATCCGTTTCAAAAAAATAAACTCCTTTTAAATTTGGTAATAATTTATCTAAAATTACAATTCTAATTTTACTGAGAAGTTTTTATCATTACACAAATATTTTGAACCATATTTGGACTTGTTTAAGACTATAAATTCCAAAAATGTTCTTTTCTTAAAGGGAAATTACCAGCTATGTCCATTTAGAAATAACTCATTATAAAAATTGGTCAATTAATATTAGCCAAAATGGCCAATTAGCTATTTGTAACAAAAAAATATCAAATTTTTACTTTCTTTTGAGTGAGTGCTATTAGAATAGATTGAGTATATGTTAAGGAGCTTGAATCTCAGTTTTTGGGATAATTTGGTAAAGTTTTGATGTGGTTTGAATTGAAAATTCGAAGTAAAAACTGAATATAAAAAAAATGATATGTGTATCATACTGTATATCGTATTTGTATCGATTGTGTATCACATATATATCCATATATATTTGTGTGTGAGATTCATACGTGATATTTGATACTTGCGTCACAGATGAATTTTTGACATCGATTTAATTATGAATTTTGATGCAAAATCAATCTAAATCACCTCCAATCTTTCTCAAATTTTATATATTAACTTATCTATATATTTTTAATGAATTTTGATTATAAACATTAAAAAAATTCCTTATTTATTTTAATTTTTGAAATATTGACTAAGGTTAATAAGTTGTGTAAGTTTTTCTTTCTTAAATTTCGCGACCAATAAAATAGGATCACATAAATTGAAAAATAGAAATGGAAGGAGTAGAAATAAGTATATAGTAGTACTTATGTGTCAATGTTTGATCTCGTTAGAAATTTGTTGATGACAGCTCAACATGAGGTTATAAAACAATTCTTAGCTAGACAGACATACAGTACTGTGAGCGTTATTTCCGATATTTCAATCCAGAATTTTTAATCCAATTTGCTGGAGAGAAGGAAGTTAAAATGCTAGCATTGCAGATAGAAATAAAAAAAAGCCTCAGTAGTAGTGGCTCTGGTTGTTGTTGGTGTTCTCTCAAACGCCGTTCTTCCGCTGATGGGCCATGGTTGTGAAGTCGGTATTGAAATCAGAATAGAGAGAAGCAACCTTTGATATATTTCCGTTCAGCCCCTGAATTAGGCCCACGTTCTGCACCATACTGTCGTGCGTTCTCGACTGATGATTCTCATTAACTTGTTGAATCAACAATCTGTTTCGATCCAACACCGACTGCACCTCTCTATAATTGCTGGAAAAAGAGTTCCACATCTCGGAGTCACCTTCCTCCATACTGAAGTCATCGTAACCGCGCTCTTCGGTGAAGGTTTCCACGGCAGAGCTATCTGCCCTACTACGGACGCGATGACTATTTGTCTTACGGCTGGAGTGGGATTTGGCTAAGGTTTGACGGTGGCGGTTGAGGTTATTAGAGGTGTCTGCCATGCTTAGAATATGATATGAAGCGGTTTCGTTGTCTTGGAAACTATAGATTCACAAGTGTTTGATATTTTTTTCCACAAGTTTTTGTCCTTTATATATAGAAAGAGGTTAGGGAAAAATGCAGCTCAAAACAAAGAGGAGTCACCATGTGTGAATAAGACACAATGAGCGAACAAGACAGCAGTGAGAAAAGAGTGAATGATTTTTGGCCACGCTCTTAGAAGTAGAATTGGGATAAGTTTAATTTGTAAAATATCTTCTCATGGATTCTTATGGGACCCGCATTAAAAAAATGAAAAAGTGCAAAAGGTCACAGTTTGGCCAGAGGCAAGCTCAATCCAGAATAAAGGGTTCATTGGGAATGGGTGGAATCAAAGCGGAAATATCTAGATAGCTCACCACAAAAGGATTTTGTACATAATAACGGGTACCAATAGATTTTTAAAAATCGATAAACTTGATCGAACTGACGAGAGGGGTTGCTCAGATGTTAAGTAACCCCTATTTTCAACCGTGAGATTGTGAGTTTGAGTCTCCCAATATTAAGGTGGGAAGTTCTTGAAGGAAAGGATATCAGGGGTCTATTTGGAAATAGCCTCTCTGTCCAAGGGTAGGGGAAAGGTCTGCGTACATACTACCTTCCCTAGACCCCACTAAGTGGGATTATACTGCGTTGTTGTTGTTATTGTTGATAAAACTGATCAAACTCAATTATCCTGAATCGATTTAAGTAATTTTTTATTAAAATCGTAAATTATTCTATAAATTTATAATTACAAAAAATAATTAAGGCATGTTTTATATTTTAAAAAAATAAATCAAAAAAATACCAAACCATTTTTAATAAATTTGTATATAAAAAATGTTATATTTTATATAATAAGTTAAAATCCTAAGCAAAATTTTTTTCTGTCATGATCCAAACCGGAGAGCCACGACGGGCACCCAGTGTCTTACTCAACCGAGTAACAACATGATGTATCTTTCATATCACACCATTATGGTTAATTAAATGGTCCAGAAGGACCATTATGAGATAACCAGAATAAAATATAAGAAAATACTAGACATAAGACAATGATATAAAAACTTATACATGTGACATACGAGCCTATAAGGCCGACATGATCATTTATACACTCACAACATAAACCGACAAAGACCATACAAGTATTTATACACATGACATCTGTCTAGAGGCCTCTACGAGTACATAAATGATATTATTAACGTCAACATCACAACAGCGGGGGGGGGGGGGGGGGGGGGGTGATTTGTGTGGTACCTAATTTTTGTATTAGAAGAATCTGGTTCTTCTAAGTGTTCTACCTACAACAGTTTGCGGATAATAAGTACTGAAAGTAAAGTGCACGGAGATTTTTACGCTGAAAACACCTGGCTCAAAAGATGAAAACGACCTACCACTTAGTAGGATTTTCCCAAACTCCACTAAAATCACTGAGCCAAAAACTATATTTACAAAACTCTTTGTAAACCTAAGGATTAACTCTAATCCTAGTGTGGCACACAGCCTCAACTATTGCGATACCTTCAAGTTAACTCTAACTTGAATACTCAAAGTACATAATACAATTGCTTCTAAGAAAGCTGAAATGTACAATATTAAAACCTACTGCAGTTGAACTAGACTTGGAACAAACACAATGATGAAACTGGTTCTTCTATCTTAGTTCATGTAGCTTCAGACGTGCACACTTGTATCTCTCATATATTGCTTGCAAATCAGACTAGCTCTTTTTACTCTCAAATATGCTTAACTTCTGTGTATGTGCATTACCTGTAAACCAGAACAATTTGGTTATTTAATATAATACCAGTTAGAGTTTGATCGAGACTCAAATGCTTATCCTTTGTCGATTTGAGTCCTTAACAAATACAAACTTCTATCCTTATCCTAGCTTAGGATTGTGTTCTCTTGTCATAATGAGGTCGTCCTCCTTAGAACTTAATGCAACATTTTCGATTCCGTTCAGAAGATATTTGCTGCGCAATCTTCAGTACATATCTTCCTCACGTGCCTTCTATGTGCAATGGTTATGACTAACTATGTCTCCCAAGATGGACCAGGTCCTTCCCTGAGTTCATTTGTCAATCTTCAAAACTTCAACTGAACTTGGGCCAACAAATTCCCACTTTTTGATGATGACAAACTCTGTGCTTTTAGAGATCAGAAAACTTGTGAAACTCGGCTAAAATATCAACACTTAGAAAATTTTCAATTTGTCATAAAAAGCCAGATTAAGTTAGGTCATAAACATCACTAGTTCAAATAATGAATTTAAGCACAATATATTTCCCCTTTTGTCTTCATCAAAAAGTTGCATAACTAATGTGAATCCCAGTTAATTAATTAGTACTCACGGTCACAGGGGTAACTGCAAGTGAACACATGCTTTAGTTAATCAAAAATAAACTCATCAAAATACCTATAAAGAACATAATTAACAAAAGGCAAGAAAAGATGCATTCACTGATTAGTGGGGTGTTTCTACACAACAATCCATAATAAAGAAAAACAAAATTACCAAACCATGAGCAAAAGATAAACAGATAGAATCCCAAACTGGATCATTGAGGGGGTTCTTGACTGGTTCACACTAGGACATAGCACTTAAGTCTTACAAGAGCTAGAGGGTTGGTTTTGTAGCAAGTTGAACATCTGTTGAAGCATTCAGTCATTTTTCTCCTTCTCCTTAGCAAGTTCATCTCTCAACCCATTCCTTTCTCCCTCTAATTCAGCAACTCAGGCCTGAAGCCTTGCTATCTCAGCATCCTTTGCCCCAACCTCCTGAACTAAGGCTCTAACCTTGCTATTGACAAGGGTTTTTACTTAAGAACTAGGTTCAACAGGAGCTGTACTGAGCATATAATCACAAGCTTGAAGGGTTTTACTCCCAAAATGCTCTTTGCTCGAGGCCATTTTCCACTTTTTCAGGGGAACATTCCATCGTTCATGCACAGTTGTTAAGATAAATCCATAGGGAATGGCATGAGCTTTTGAGCCATTGATCACCCTTTCAAGCAGCTTTATAATAAAGGCATGCCAGTTGACCTGCTTCCCTTCACTCAAACATTGCATAAGTACAAGATCCATGTAATTTGCTGTATGCCTTCTTTCCTATCTGATCAGAGGCATTTGTTCACAAACTAAAAAAGCACTTTGTGGTCTTGCCTCATCTCACTCTTCTGAACTGCCCTGGCCTCAGGTACCTCTTCATCAGTTGTGGTGTCACAAAATTTCCTTGTGATCTGAAGATCATTAGGCAACCCAACCAGGAAAGGCCACCTATGCCTTGTGTAGTTATCATATCACTCACTAGGGATGTCTAGAATCTTGCCCAGCTTTGCTGCATTGAACTTCACTATGACACCTTTCACCTTGCTCGTCATCCGCCCATTCTTCGCTGTCCCATTTGCCATGAACTCTAAAAGTTCTTTCCTGGACAATTTTTCATCCATATGAAAGACCATGTCCTTCCAACCTTGTGCTTCTAGTGCAGTCAGAAGCCTTATCAGACATGGCTCCTCCAGGTCCTTGAGAAGTCTCCCTTTCAAAATCTTCCTCTTGCCAAACATGGCGTATCTTTCCTGTTCATTCTCTAACTCTTCTTCCTCATCATTACTCCATTCATCATCTTCTTAAGTAATTTTCACTTATTTTCCTTTTGCAGCTGACCTTGTTCTTTTGGCAAGAACAAGTTCAGCAGGCTTGGAGGGCTTCTTGACAGAAATTATGGATCCCTTGGATTTGGTAGTAGGAACATCCATAGTAGTATTATTTTCTTGATGGACATGCTCTATCTCTTCTTCTTCTTCTTCTTCAACCACAGCCTTCGAGCTTTCACCTACCTTTGCTTTCCCTTTCTCTTTTCTCTTTTTCTTACTTTCTTCTAAAGCCCTTTACAATTCTGCTTCACTTTCCTTGACCCTACTTCTGGTAGCTCTAACCCTAGGAGTAGATTTGGTGATGATGGTTTGCTCTTCTTGTTGGTTTGGATGCAGCAGGGATTCGTTGTGAGGAAGCCTTGCATTTCTTTGGGTCATAGCTGCCCCCGACTTTCTTCAATAAGCCATCCAAGTTCTCCCCCCCAGAGTAACCAGGTTTACTTGTTGCTTGCTTAGATTAACAAACCCCTCATCAGCCTCACCTGATCCACTTCCCCCTGACTTCGAGACTCCCTCTTCCCCACCCCCACATATGGCTAAAGGCTCATTTTTCTTTTTCCTTCTAATTTTCCCAGAATCAAACCCACCTACATCTCTAGCATCCCCTATCAGAACAAATCGATTTTCTTCCTTTTCATCTGAAAAAGCAGAGCAATTTATCTCTCCTTGGGTTTCTTAAGTTTTGGACTTTTTAGAAGATCCAGGTTCATCTACTTCAATAGCGGAGATGTAATCATCAGATTCAGAACTAGAATTAGACTCATTTGCTGGGATTGGTTTCTTCTGGCTGGACTGAAGTTTTTCATTTAAAGCTTTCCTCAGAGAACCAGCAGCTACAGCTTTTCTTGCTAGCATTTTCTGGCACCGGAATCTAGGTTTTGGGGTTTCGACCGGTGGTGTGGAAGATGAGGTGTTGGTGAAGCAGGTGGTGGAGTACCAGGGTTGTCTTGGGGATTTGTCATGGCGAAAGATTTCTGAAAAACCTAAGAAGATTTTGATTGTGTGAAGAATGTTGGAGTGTTTCAGAAACGAGAGAGAGAGAGAGAGAGAGAGGATGATCAGGGGTTTTGTAATGAATGACGGTTGTGGAGTAATTTTTGGGGGTTTTATAAAGGGATAGTGATTGCTCAGAACCTGCAGCCTTTTTAGAGGTCACATAGAGGTCTAAAAAATTTAGAGTTCCGGTCTCCTTAGAGATTAATTTTACTTGCTAAAATTTTGGAGAAGGTTTCGTTGCACTTATATTAGTTTCAATGAAACTTGTTCAATTAGCCCAATGTATAGAATTGTTAGGACATTTGGTATATCTAGGACTCTTGCTCATGATTGATAATTAAGTTTTTCTAATTGCGCAAAGAATAGAAACATACCTGAACTTTCTCATTAGCATAATTTGATGAACCAGGTTCTTCAAACGAAACTTCTCTTGATTATGCCTCAAATGACAAAATAGAAAATTTATATAAGATTAGTGAATCCCATAGACACATGTCACAAGAGTATACTATTTACAATATGAAACTGAGTAGGAATTATTCTAATATTCAAAAAACATAAGAACTCCTAGCCAATTTATTTTTCATTATGCATTCTGAACTAGACCTTTTATGTGATCTTAATCATCCCTAACTCCAACCTGTTTCTTTCGAAATTTTCTCTACTCAGTGCCTTAGCGAAGATGTCAGCTATTTATTTATCAGTAGCACGGAATTCTATAGATATTATCCATTTCTAATAGTTGTCTCTTAAAAAGTGGTGTCTAACATTTATGTGCGTAGTCCTTTTGTGATGAACTGGGTTCTTTGTCATACTAATTGCATTGGTGTTATCACAAAATATTGGTATGCACCCTACTTCAATTCCAAAGTCTACTAGTTGTTGCTTAATCCATAGTAATTGAGCACAACATGAAGCAGCAACAATATTTAGCTTTAGCAGTAGAGAGAACCATTGAATTTTGCTTTTTGGTAGCCCATGATACAATACAAGGCCCTAGGAAGTGTGTCATACCTGAAGTGCTCTTCCTATCCACTATAAAACCCGCATAGTCAGCATCAACATATCCAATTAAGTCAAAATTACTACCTTTGGGATACCACAGACACTGATCAGTTGTGCCTTTCAAGTATCTTAATATTCTTTTGACCACTGTCAAGTGTGGCTCTTTTGGGTTTGACCGGAAACGAGCACAAAGTCCTACACTAAAAACAATGTCAGGTCTGCTGGAAGTAAGATATAAAAGTGAAACAATCATACCCCTATACAACTTTTGATCAACTGATGAACCTGGTTCATCAATATCTAGCTTTGTGGTAGTTGCTATATGTGTATCTATTTCCTTGGATTCTTCCATTTTAAACTTCTTTATTAGTTCCTTTGTATACTTCTACTGACTGGTCATGGTTCCATCTGGAATTTGTTTAATATTTGTCCCCAAGAAGAAATTAAGTTCTCCCACCATGATCATTTCAAACTCAATTCCCATTAGTTTAGCAAAGTCCTTACTTAACCTATCTGTAGTGGCCCCAAATATTATGTCATCAACATATATTTGTACAACAAGAAGGTCTTTACCTTGTTCCCTTAGGAACAAAGTGCTGTCAATTTTACCTCTTTTGTACCCATCATCGAGAAGGAATTTTGAAAATCTTTCATACCAAGCTCTTGGAGCCTGCTTGAAACCATAGAGATCTTTATCTAGCTTGTATATACGATCAAGACATTCTTTGCTTCGAATCCTGGAGGTTGTTTCACAAACACTTCTTCTTTGAGATAGCCATTTAGGAAGGCACTTTTAACTTCCATTTGATGAAGAGTGAATTCCATATGTGCTGCAAAGGTTATGAGGAGTCTAATTGCTTCAAGTATAGCAACTGGAGCAAAAGTCTCATCATAATCAATGCCTTCCTCTTGACTATAGCCTTGAACCACCAACCTTGCCTTGTTTCTTGTAACTGTTCCATCTTAATCTAGCTTGTTCCTGGAAACCCATTTTGTCCCAATGACTGACCTGTCCTTAGGTCTTGGAACCAAGTGCCAGACTTGGCTTCTTTCAAATTGATTGAGCTCATCTTGCATAGCATTGATCCAATATGCATCTTGTAGAGCTTCACTCACATTTTTAGGTTCAATGAGGGACAAAAATGCATCAAATGCACACAGGTTCTTCAGTTGTGATCTAGTCTTAACTCCAGATGTAGGATCATTGATTATGTTCTCAATGGGATGCGAACTCAGGTACTTGTAAGATTTTCCCACCAGTTGGTTCCTGCTAGTTTCTCCTTCATTGTTATGCTGCAGAGGAACAGGTTCAGGTACAAGATCCTTCAGAGAATTTGTACAGTTTCTCTCAGATTGGTTCCCCCTATCAAGTTGCCTTGGGTGAAAGGACCTGTTCCATCACCTTCTCCTTCCTTTGATGCCACCTTGACTTGTGCTGTGACTTCAATCAATTGTTTCACTAGTCCAATGGTTTCATCTTCATGTTCATGTCTCTCAGAAAGAGCGTAAGATTCATCAAACGCAACATGTACACTTTCTTCAACACATAGAGTTCTTTTATTAAACACTTTATATGCTTTGCTATATGAAGAATATCGCAAGAATACTCCCTCATTACTTCTGGGATCAAACTTACCTAAGGAGTCTTTGCCATTATTGTGCACATAGCACTTGCAACCAAAAGCCCTAAGATGGGATATGTTTGTTTTTCTCCCTTTAAGTAACTCATAGGGAGTTTTCTATACAAGAGGTCTGGTCATGCATCTATTAATTATATAACAAGCAGTGTTTATAGTCTCTGCCCAAAAGCGTAGTTTATTGGAAAGAAACATGGTCCTTGCCATATCCTCTACGGTCCTGTTCTTCCTCTCAACTACCCCATTTTGTTGAGGAGTCCTAGGGACAGAGAAATTATGATCTATTACATTTTCATCACAAAATTCAACAAACTTTGCATTTTCAAATTCTAATGGATGCAAGTTGATTTCCTAATTGTTTCTGAATTTTTCTAACAAAAGCAGTGAACATTTCAAATGCTTCATCTTTAGAAGTTAGAAACATCACCCAGGTAAATCTAGAATAATCATCAACAAGCACCATTACATATCTTTTACCACATATGCTCATGGCTCTCATTTGACCGCAGAGATCCACATGAACCAGTTCCAACATCTTGACGTACTTACCATTTCTTGGGTTTGAAGGATGACCTTACCTGCTTCCCCCTGCACATACGTCACAAACTTTGTCTTCCTTGAACTTGATATTAGGTAACCCAATCACCAAGTCCTTGGAAACTAATTTGTTCAATTGGTTTAGACTAGCATGACCAAGTCTTTTGTGTTAAAGGAGGGGATCATCAATTAACACAATTAAGCAAGTGAGTTCATTTTTAGAAAGAGTTGACAAATCTACAATGTAAATATTGTTAACTCTTCTTTCCTGCAAAACGATCCTTTTAGTAGTAAGGCTAATCACAAAAGATTTTTTGGAAGTGAAAGCCACAAGGTTACCTCTGTCACACAGCTGTGACACACTTATTAGGCTATATTTCAAGTCATTTATCAAATAGACATTCTCAATAGAGTGAGAGTCTGTCTTTCCTACCTTTCCAACTCCTGTGAACGCACCTTTCTTTCCATTTCCAAATGAGACATTACCTCCTTTTAGGTTCTCAAGTGAAAGGAATGGGTCCTTGTTACCAATAATATGTTTTGAGCAACCACTATCCATGTACCATATTTGGGTACTCCCCTTCACTTGGACATGCAAAAGAAAATCATGGCTTAGTCTTAGGAACCCAAGCTAGTTTGGGTCCCTTTCTATGGGCAAAAAGGATAAATTCGATTTTCTTTGCCCAACCAGGCAGTTTGTGCTTTTCTTGAACAAATGATTTGTTCTTTTCACTGGCCTTTTGTTTGTATTACATTCATCTTTCTAATGGCCAGTCTTACCATAATGTGTTCAGATCTTATTCTCAGGAAGTTTGAGGTACTTGTTTTTGGGATCCCATTTTGGAGCTTGTGTCCCAAATCCAAGTCCTCCCTTGTTGCTACTATGATGTTCTTGCAGCCAAGAGAGTGCATCGGAAGCTTTGTTCCATTTGCATGTTATGTCTAGTTCATACTTTACCTTTCCTAAATCTTCTTTTAGGACTTTAATCAATTCATCTTTCTTCTACAGTTCATCTTTCATTTTTTCCTAGACTTTCTCCTAGAGTGAGAAATGATTGATCAGCCTTTTTCTTTCCTGTCCCTAATTTCAATTTAATATTTTCAGATCGAAGTTCTAGGATCTTGTTTTCAAGTTGATGAACCTGGTTCTTCAACTCAGTATTTGTGTTGTCACTTTAATCAGCCCTAGACTCTAACCTTTTTACATTTTTCTTCTAAGATAACACATTCCCTAGATAGAACATCCTTCTCACTGTTTATTATTTCAGAATCATCTATGAAGTCCATCAGTAGATAAGCCAATTTTTCTTTAGACAAGGCCTTAATCTATTCATAAGGTGTAGAATACTTACCTCATGTTCATCTTCTAATTCTCTGATGGCCATAAGAGCTTGCTCATCTTTAGCTTCATTTTCTGAGTCATCATCTGATGTTTCTCCCCATGCTGCAACCATAGTTTTAGTTGACCCTTTGTTCCTTCTTGGGTGAACATGTTCCTTCTTCCCATTTCTTCTATCAGCTCTTTCTTTCTTCCATTCAACCTCACATTGAGGGTAGTTTCTGATGTGGTGATTAGTCTTCCCACACTTGTAACACCCCTAATTGGTTTGTTTCTTAAGAGCCCTAGGTTTGTTGAATGTTGTTCCTTTTGAAGGACCCTTTCATCTCATAAGACATTTCTTGAAATCTCTGGTTATCATAGCCATTTCATCATCTTCAAGATATGATCCTTCTGAAATTCTGAGAGCCATACTTCTTTCTTTCTTTGGAGCATCCATCTTCATTGTTTGCCTTCTCAATTCATAGGCAGTAAGATTTCGAATCAGTTCATCCAATTTTAAAGTAGCAATGTTTTTGGATTCCTGAATAGAAGTGATTTTGCTTTCTCAGGAGATTGGCAGAACTTTAGTTAGAATCTTCTCCACCTTGTTTCCTTCCAGGATAACCCTTCCAAGAGACTCAAGTTCGTTTGGCAGTGTAGTGAATCCGGTATACATCTCTTGGATAATTTCTAAATCCTTCATAGTAAAATTCATATATTGAGAATACAACAGTGTTCCTATTGATCTCTTCACCTGAGGTGTTCCTTCATGAGCCACTTGTAAAGTGTCCCAAATCTCCTTGGAAATAGTACAACCTTGAATATTGATGTACTCATCAGGACCAAGTCACACTAGCCATTTCTTCGCTTTAGCATTTTTCTCCCATTTCCTTAGATCTTCAACAGTACAATCTCCTCTTGTCTTTGGAACATCCAATCCATCAGCATTCTTCTTGGTTGTGACTAAAGGACCATCAGTGATGATATCCCAAAGTTCATAGTCTTCACCCATGATAAGGTCCCTCATTCTATTTTTCCACCAGAAGTAGTAGAGGCCATTGAAGAGAGGAGGCATGGCAGTGGATTGCCCTTCCAGTTCCCAGGTGGTGCACTCATGTTGATCTTTTCCTAAGGTGTTAACCTCTTCAAGGATAACCTGCTCTTATACCAATTGATATTATTAACGTCAATACCACACAAGAGGGGGGAGTGATCTATGTGGTACCTAATTTCGTCTTAGAAGAACCTGGTTCTTCTAAGTGTTCTTACTACAACAGTTTGCGGAATAATAAGTAGTGAAAGTAATGTGCACAGATATTTTTACGTGAAAAACACCTGGCTCAAAAGGTGAAAAAACCACGACCTAGCACTCAGTAGAATTTTCCCAAACTCCACTAAAATCACTGAGCCAAAAAGTGCATTTAGAAAACTCTTTGTAAACCTAAGGATTATCTCTAATCCTAGTGTGGCACACAACCTCAACTGTTGTGACACCTTCAAGTTAACTCTAACTTGAATACTCAAAGTACCTAATACAATTGCTTTTATGAAAGCTGAAAGGTATAATATTAAAACCTACTACAATTGAACTAGACTTAGAACAAACACAATGATGAAACTGGTTCTTCTATCTTAGTTCATGTAGCTTCAGGCATGCACACTTGTATCTCGCATATATTGCTTGGAAATCAGACATGCTCTTTTTGCTCTCAAATATGCTTCACTTTTGCGTATATGCATTACCTGTAAAAGAGAATAACTTGATCATTTAATAGAATAGAAGTTAGAGTTTGATCGAGACATCAATGCTTATTCTTTGTCGATTTGAGTCCTTAACCAATACAAACTCCCATCCTTATCCTAGCTTAGGATTGTGTTCTCTTGTCATAAGGGGACTGTCCTCCTTAGAATTCAATGCAACCTTTTCGATTATGTTCAGAATATATTTGCTGCGCAATCTTCAATACATATCTTTCTCACGTGCCTTCCATGTGCAAACGTTATGATTAACTATGTCTCCAAGATGGACCAGGTCTTCCCTAAGTTCATTTGTCAATCTTTAAAATTTAAACTGAATTTTAAACATCATAGAAGTCGGGACAGGACCCCACCATACTAATCAATACATATTCAAATAATACTTACCAAATAGCCAACTCCAGAGCAAGTAAAGTGCACCAACACCTATTACTGAGATGTTAGCCTACTAGAAGGACTGTTAACCTTACTATCGAGACCTGCAGACATGAAACGCAACATCCCCAAGCAAAAGGGACGTCGGTACAAATAAAGTATTGAGTATGTAAGGCATGAAAAGTAGTATATAGACATGAAAGAAACGTGAAGTAAAGAACGCAACCTATAAGTTGAATAGCTTTGTGAATCATGAAACATAATATTATGCATGTGCGTATAAATGGCACATCATGCATATGTATATGCATAAGATTATCAAACCTCTAAGGACATTGCATCATGTCATTTCCACCTTTATGGGAGAATAATCAACGTATACCAACTGATCAGGTGGTGGTGCGTACATAATATCGTAACCTTTTCCCATACCTCATATACATATAATATACACGTATATGACGTCATCTGGTCATGGATCAATGTACATGTATAAATGAATTTAATGCATAAGAAAGTAAGTCGGTAAGATCTCTCGTAATGTCATAAGGTCAATATATGTCTTCGGTTAATATCACGAATAAACTTTATAAATTTATGTATTATCTTAGACCCATGAACAGACGATATAATAATAGGACATATGAGGAATCAAAAACAAAGGCATCCCTAGTACTTCTATGAATAGAGTCATTTATGAAAGCTTCGTGTTTATTCATTTAATTTGTATCATATGAATTATAGCAAAAAAAGAAGACGAAAAAGCCTCAATATACCTTATCACAATCTATCTGGTAACCATGTTAAACTCCTCTCGTCGCACTTCAATCTAAAATGTTATTGTTAAGTTACGAAAGATGTAACTACGTACAAAGAACTACAAACTTATTTTATTACTATATTATAAATGGGAATAACTAGGCAGCTCATGATCAACATGTCTGCCTAGCCCGAGAATAAAATTATACGTGGAACTCAATTTAACAGCCCTTAGGTTACATTTTGGTTAACGTGAGTGGTGTATGCATAACTTTTCTAATAAGTGGGTCCCATTTGAATTTTCTTTCTCATGCTCACTTTTTTCACAAATGTGACTTTGCAGGTTTTTTATTGTAATAAAAAATGATGATTTGTAAATGTATACTAGATAACTCAATTTAATTAATTTATTACAGAGACTTTCTTTTACCAAAATAATAAAATTATTTCAAATGAGAATTGTAGTAGCGTATTATTTTTGTTAAAAAGATTGGAAGTCAACTAAACTTTCTGCTAACTAAATTTTGGAAAATAAAAAATGTATGATGAATTGAAGAAAGGACGAAAGGCTAGATGAAACTAATTAAAACTAATTAACAGTGCATAGGAAGATATCATTGGAATATTTTATTTGTTAAATATTGAATATATGATGATACTGTGAAAATAGATGGAAAATAATAATGTGCAAATAAAAGAAAACATATGTCCTTTTAAAAGAAAAAGAACAGAGATTTTTAATAATTAAACTTTCCTAAAATGAGTAACTTATGCAACCAAAGCGGGTATGCGTGCATAACCCTGTATTGTAGCTCGGGCCTGAATCGGAGCAGGCTCGTGGTCCTGACGGGCTTAACGGGCTTTGTGGGCCGGTTCTGGTGATCCTGGGCCTGATGTTACTCTTAAGCCCGTGACGGGCCGGTCCGCATTATTTAGCTCATCAGTCCGGGACTGTCAGTCGGGCCTGGGCCGGTCCTGGCGGGCCTAAACGGACCCAACAACTATATTTTTTTTAAAAAAATTTAGTTTTAAAAATCACCAACGGACATATTTTAAAAAGTAGCCATTTGGGCTACAATTTGACCGTTTGGAGGTTTAAAAAATGGCCATTTGGCCCCCGAACTTTAGTTTAACCCAAAACTTTATATAATTACACTTTTACCCATTTCAACTATAAATACCCCCATTCTTTCATTTTTATTCACCAATTCATCAATATCTCTCAATCTTTCTACTACAATTGCTTAATTTATTGTTAAAAATTCGTGAAAAATTGTGAAGTTGTTGTATTGAAGTTTTCAAGTGTTCAACGATTTTCAATTTTCAAGAAGTTGTTCGGCAGTCCGGTAAACTCGTTTCAACACTTACGTTTCAATAATATATTTTTGTGTGGTTTAGTTTGCATAATAATAATTAATATGGCATTTTCTTTGAAAAAAATATTTGGTAAAGAAAAAGGTAAAACCGGTGAAAGTAGTGGCCATAATACTACCCTTTCCCCGGCTCCCCGACCTAGAAAAGATAAGCAAGTTTAAAGTAGTGGCATTTACATGATTCAATTAATGCACCGGCCGGCCCACCTGTAGAAACTCCAACTTTTAATAGACAACCTGTTAAATGTCAAGAAACATCATTAGTTTGGAAATTTTTTACTCAAGTAAGAGAATGAAATAAGGCTAAGTGTAAAACATATGAGAAATTACTGGTTCATAAATTTACTGGAGACCGTAGTGGCACGGATAGTTTGACTTGGCACATAAAACACACACTAGAGATAAGGCTAGATTTTTGCAAATGCAAGCGCAGCAAGAGGGGACAAGTGTAGATTCTACGGTTAACCCTAGTACAGGTTCAAATCTAGTTCAACCAGGAATTAACACTGTCACCGGATGTATTTTATATTATGATCCAAATAGAGATCGTCAAGGATTAGCAAAGATGATTACTGTTATGTGCTTACCTTATACTTTTTCTTCTAATCCTAATTGGGTTCATTATATTAGAAGAGTTTTTAATCCTACTTATAAAGGTTGGCCTCGTGCAACAGTTAAGACCGATATTTATAAGTTCAAACATGAATATGAACAATATTTGCGCTATTTATTTACTGATATACCTAATCGGATTTCTATTACTACTGATATTGGTAGAAGTGGTAATGATTGTGATTATCTAACCGTTACAAGTCATTGGATAGATGAGAACTGGACAATGCAAAAACGTATAATTGCGTATAGAATAATTAATTCACGTCACACAGGTAAGTTTATAACTAACATTGTTTCAGATATTTGTAGATATTTTTGCTTTAGCGATAAAATAATGGCAATTTCTATGGATAATGCTTCTAGTAACACTAGTGCTATAGCCATGCTTACAAAAACACTAAATCCTGCATTTACTAATATTTTCCATTTATTTGTCATATTTATCATTTAATTATCGGTGATGGTATGCGAATATTAAACATAAAAATTGAAAAGGTTCGAATGACTCTTAATTGAATTTTTTATTCAAACCGTAAAACTAGACTTAGAGAGTATTTTAAAAAATGTGATGAATATGGCCATAGAGAAAGAAAGGTTCCTAAACCTTGCCGGACTAGATAAAATTGTATGTACAAAAGATTAGTAGTTGCATATGAATATAGAAACTCAATTAATGCAACTTTTAATTCTCGGGTAGGTGGTGAGGATGATGATGAATTTTTTACTACCCAAGATTGGACGAATGTTAAAATTCTTTTAGACTTTTTTAGAACATTTTCAAGTTGCTACAAATGCATTTTCTGGGCAATATTATCCTACTATTTCAAATTGTTTAGTTTATATCGCCGCACAAGCTGATTTGTTTATTGAATTTGGCGAGGGTGTGAATATTTATGAACTTGCTATAAATGAAATGAAACAAAAATTTTAAAAATAGTTTTTTTGCTAACCCTCTTATTTTTGGTGTTGCTGCAATGTTAAATCCTACAATGAAATTGGAAGGTTCTCATTTTTGGTATTCAAATATTTATAAGGCATTAGATCTTTCAAACGAAGAAGTTGCTACACTTGCAGATGCAAAAGCATCAATTAAAATTAGTGCTCAAATAGTTTATAATGCTTATCAACTTGCCTTAGAGCATGCTAGGCCAAATATTCCAACCCCTACTTCGTCTAGCTCACAATCATGTAAAAGAGCTGCGGGCTTAACAACTCTTAAATCTTGGACGGAGTTCCAGGGTTCTCAGGTGATAATTATGATGAAACAGCACATCTAAATGAGCTTCAAGATTATTTGTCTCGGGGACTTGAAGAGGAGAATCGAGACAACACTTTTGATCTTTTGGACTGGTGGAAGTCAAGAGAAAAATATTTTTCGGTTCTTGCAAGGATGACCCGGGATATTTTATCAATTCAAGCTTCAACCGTTGCATCGGAGAGCGCTTTCAGTCAAGCATGACTGCAAATAGGTGATCATATAGCGTCGATGAGGGATAGCTTGGAAAATCGGTACTTTTTAGAGATTTGATCCGCGCGGAAAGAAGAAACTTTTGAATTGCAGAATCACAACCAGCGATAGATGAAGCGTATGAAGAAATGATAGCGGAACTTGCGGAGAATTCGGCTTCGCCGGAAGTGGTGATGAACAAGATTCTTTTCCACCACCACCAACACAACCTCCTCCCAAACCTTGATGGATTTATGAGATTTGTTAGAGATACAATGTAGATTATGATGTAACTTGTACTTTGGCACATTTTCTTTTAGTTCTTTTTTCTTTTAATGGTGGTATTAGTACTTTGTTGTGCTCATTCCATTGGGGGAAGGAAGACTAAGAAAGATATACCATTTTTAGTAATAAAAATTATAAAAACATACCCTGGAATAACTTTTTTTCTCAATATTTCTTTGTCTTTACTTCTAGTTATTTATAAGCTACAATATATATATATATATATATATATATATATATATATATATATATATATATATATATATATATATATATATATATATATATATATATATATATATATACTACAAGAAATTAAATACGAAAAATATATATACATAACATACAACCTAAACTACAAGAAAATATATAAGTAATAACGTATATACATAAGATACAATATATATAAAAGAATATATATACATAAGAGATACAATATATATACTCCAACAAAATATATAACTATATAAGTTATAATATATATACATAAGACACAATATATATACTACAAGAAAATATAAAATATATAACAGAATATATATACATAACATACAATATATACTACAAGAAAATATATAATGGAATATATATATATATATATATATATATATATATATATATATATAATACATTAATTACTACAATACAATATACAATGAAATATATATTATATATACTATACTAATAACTAGTATACTATAAAGATATTCTATACTACTATGTTATATACTATACTAATAACTACTATACAAGATATTGCCTTAAACAAAAAAAATTACAAAAAAGCCTGCCAGGCCCCCCAGGCCCACGAAGCCCGGCCCGCTAAGCCCAGGAGCACATGGGCTTAGGCCCGTCACAAGCTGGTCTCACCCATTGAGCCCACGAAGCCCGGGACTGCTAGGCCCGGGACCGCAAGAGCCCAGGCCCAAGAAGCCCGGCCCGCGAAGCCCGTTTAGGCCCCGGCTCGGGACAAAATACAGCACTATGCGTGCATTTATATTGCAACTTCTGTTACATTTTTTGGATGATTGTTATTCAACATTTTGTGGTTTATATCATATTCTATTGTATGCATTATAGTTTATTGTTTCGACGATTACAATTTAGATAGATTATATCGTTTCATCATTTTATAATATCATATACTAGAATTTTGAAGGATACATTATAATACTATTAAAAAAATTATGCTATGAGATAGGCGTTATTAAAAAAAATAGGATAGATGGTGAAACATAAATATTAAAAAATTATTATGGATGAAATGAGAAGAAACAATAAGGTAAGGATGCGAGCACACCAGATTGATTTCATCTTAAGTAATGATATATTTAGCAATACAAAACAATAATAAGTAACCATCAAAATAAATAATATATTTGAAATAACAATATATGTTGGGACCACCAGATTGAAGGAAACCTCATGCATGCTTTGTCACCTTAATAGGTAACAACTAACAATAATTCAAATTTGTTGTTGTTGTTGTTGTTATTGTTGTTGTTGTTGTGTAAAACGTATACTACGTACAAAAAAGGGCATAAACTAAACCAATAATGAAACCAACACACAAACAACTTCAAGAACATGTATTAGGATATTATAATCACCTTAAGCACTAGAAACAATGCAAAATTTTAGTCAAGCACAACCCACAACTATCCTCAATGATACCATGACACTATAAGTGTTGTATTCTCTTCTTGAATCAACTTTTGGTGTTCGAGTTGGTATGTAAACACTTATAGTCAGTCTTGAAAATATAATATATATGAAGGAGAGATTGATTATTACCGTAATCAACAAGAATAATACAAAACATGAGGTTATTTACCTTTGAAGAACCCTCTAAAACAGCCGCAAGACGAAGACTACGATCTAGCAAGCCCCACATGTTTTCTGGCATTGGATTCATATTTTAATCATAGGTTTTACCCTATAATCATGAAGGAATCTTGGAGAGAATTTAGGAGGGTTTAGAAAGTTTTTGGACGAGAAAAAGGAGTAAAAATGACTTAGAATTGACTTAAATACAACCTGGAATTTTACACCGACTTTATGGGTTCCATGAGAGCTACTTGTTCAATCTCGCAAAATACAAATATCTCTCTATAACGATATTGTATCGAGTGAATGATTAAATGAGTAAGAAACTAGGCTCATAGATCTTCAATCTGGTAGGTATATCACCCCGTAATTCCAAGTATAGTTTATATTTATTCTTGTTGGATACTTAATCGTCCAATCGACTCTGTTTTTGAGTCCCATTTTTGTTATATCTTCCAATTTGCGTGATTTATATTCCTTTTGTTTTTACTTAATTTCTTTTACATTAATGTAGAATAGTGGATGAATCTCTATTTTGGACGTCTTTCATGCCCCCGTGATTCATCACATTTCAAAAAAAAAATATTTAGAGAGTTTTGCCAAAATTCCACGCATGTACGTATATAATATTTCATTCTTAATTACGTTTAGTAGCTACCCTTACGTGACATTAAAAAAAAAATTATCTGAACCGTACCGATACTGAAAAAATTAATCTGATTGGGACAAAATATTATTTTGATTACGCAAAATAAAATAATCAAAAAATGATATGTGTCACACCCCAACCTAAGCGAGGCATGACTAACACCGTGTCGTAATGACCTGAGAGAACCACTCTACAACTCATGATTATTCAACAAAAACTAGAATATACATAGGCCGACTAAGATAAACTCATTCTTTCTGTAACTATCATGGCCAACATGTCCACAACTCATAATGTATAACCGTAAATGGGTAAATGCTATATCAGTGAGCCATCACACTTGGAACATGGACACATGGGTCGTCAATGCCTCTGACATATTGTACATACTGAACCTGTATCTACAAAGCCTCTGAAAGTATCTAACATCAAAAATATGGTTAGGAAAGGACACTAACAAACCATAAGTATATATATATATATATATATATATATATATATATATATATACATAGGACAGTTTGACAACCTCTAGACTCCGCTGTACTCCGGATGAAATGGAGCTTTGCCAATCCTCAACTGGATACTCCGTCTATGATAAAAGCATGTCAAACTAGATACCTGAACCGACATACATGAATATAGTGCCCCAACAATGTGATATGATATACTGAAAGTGATCAAGATGGTTAATGAAATCCTGGAATCATACTTACCTTATTTTGACTCGTAACATATCTAAGTATTTAATTATCCAACTAACCTTACATAGGATGAAGACTGAAAAGGGAAGGCTCTGTTGGCTGGGAACATCTAATGTTACGACTGTCGTATATACATCAAATTTGTGCCATGATATACTTGATCTCATTCCTGTATGCTATCTCACACAAATGAAACATATTTAGGGCTATATAATGGCACATACGCATTTCATAAGAGATCGTTCGTAAGGCTCACTCATAAACATGAATAATAGTGTCTCATACACGTAACATAGTAGACCGTCCATACGTCACACAAATACTGAGGTCTGGCTATATGTGCAAATGATACCATCCATAACCAACCTTTATTATGCACATACGCGTTCATAGACCATCCATAGGCTTCATTGTGCACCTACACATTCATAGAACATCCATAGGCTTCATTGTGTACCTACACATTCATAGACCATCCATAAGGTTCATGTATTGTACATACTTATGTCATATTACTCATGCAAACATCATTCAATCATCACGCGATAAACTCGTATTCATAAAAATATAAGTTTGTGAGTAACTTATTACAGTAACCATTCCTTATTCCTTAGTTGTTTGTTATGTTATCCTTCGTATTTATATTATTTAGGCGTAAAGAACGTTGTAAGTATTTCGGAATCACATTTTTATCCTCATTTCACATCACGACTCTTTTATGGAAATTACATGATTCTATCTACTTATAGCTATGTAATATGCTTAGCTTATGAGGATACTCGCAATACATATACATATTCTTTCATTAATAAGTAACAGGAGTTGTGGAGCTACACTCTATCAACTACATTCTTATAGCTAAAGTATTCATATTCTGTAGTTTTAAACTCCATAAGTAGCATATATCGTCTCTAAAAATCACCCTCATGTATAATCAACCTTTCTTAAGTTGTGGGCAATGTAAATATCTTCGTGGATCTTTACCATTTTTGTAAACACAAATGTGTAAGTATTGGAAGTTGTGGAATTCCTTAGGTTAAATCATTTTTATCATTTAGTAAACTATATATTATGCTACCTTGTTGAACTATTCGTATTTCAACTATCCCTCAATATACAGACACTATATTGCTTCTTATTTGTTAGACCATTTGTGGCATAATTTTTAATTTATGTCTAGACGTCTTGCTACATATAGAATACAAGGACCTTATGATAGGATCTATTTACTCCTTAAGAAAAAATGATAAAGTGACTAACAAAATCCATTTCTGTCACGACCCATTTCCTCAAAAGGTCATGAAGGCGCCTGAAACCGTTGCCAGGCAAGCAAATGCGGAACATTTCTACTTCTTATGTTAATTTTAGTAGAATTTAAGTGAAATAATATTCGCATTTGGGATTTGAAAACCAAAGTGATAGACAATGGAGTAACATAGTATTACAACCCAAAAATAACTCTACCAATGTGTGTATACCAAGACCTGGTGTCACAAGTACGAGCATCTAGTAGAATATACAAAAGAATATCTCTATCCTACTGTGTGAGATAAAGAATGACAACAAAATCAAAGGGAAGATTCCATCCAGCTGTTGAGCGGCATAGGAACGAAGCTGCTCATCGTGAAAGTCTTTGCCGCAAGCTAAAGGGCGCGCACCGATCGGTAACCAGATGTATCTGCCTCAGATCATGTAAATTAAGTACAGAAGTGTAGTATGAGTACATAAACAATATATACCCAGTAAGCATCCTGTCTAATCTCGAAAAAGTAGAGACGCGAGGTCGACTTGATACTTACTAGGGTCAAGATAATATCATCATAATGTGCTATGCTAAGCATGAAAATCTCCAATAATTAACATGTAATAATGAAACGCAATAATCATGTTCTTGACCATATTTGAGTTGTTATTTACAATTCAAATACATATCAAGTGAGCATGTCATGGCTAAGCTTTAGAATATATATCATGTGCAATCATGCCGAGGTCGACGATCCGCTCCAATAGAAATAAATTGTGCACTATCAAAGGTCGAATGACACAAACCATATATGCATCTATTTCATTGAGGCGATCGGCCTAATCCAAAAATATTAAGAAACATCAAGAATGTACACAAAGGATCATTTATATACAAGGTATCTCTTACAGGGTTAAACAAGTTCGTATGTTCTCCTTTTGTTCTTCCCAGGTCTCTAGCATGTCATAATTGATCATGTTGGCAATCTATATAAAAGATATTTTCAAATTAGGTATGATGTGGGTCCTAAACTACCCAAACAATTAATATCATAGTAGCTACGCACAGACTCTCGTCACCTAGTACGTACGCTGCCCCCGCATTTAGTAGAAAATACTCATTTATTATATCTATGGGGATAATTCCTTCTTACAAGGATAGAAAGGAGACTGACCTCGCTCCAAAGTGCACTTCCAATTATCAAGAACGAGCCCAAGGCCTTACTTCATAGCTGAACAATCCCAAACTAGTTAAACGAAGTAAGAACTAGTTAATATAGGCTCACAAGATCAATTCCTTGCTATTTAAGCAATTCCCCAACCATTTACATGAATTTCCTAAATTTCGACCGCGGCCCATGTGTCTGGATTCCGAGATTTTTTGAAGAATATTGTTCTCTATATTCTAAGGATCAATAATATAAGAATTCTAGTTCATCTCATAATAAATTTTATGGTTAAATCTTGATTTTACTTAACCCTAGGTTTAACTCTAACCCCTTTGATTTCACCGATTTTTTTAGCTTTTAATAAACTTAATTTACATGTACTTACACAAGTAATGAGTGGAATTAACTTACCTTGAAGTACTATGTTGCAATCCTCTCTTTGGAAGCCCCTAAATTGCCTATGTGTGGAGTAGAAATGAAATAAATGGCCTTTGTGTTCGAATTAAATGAAGTCTCTGGCCAGCGATTTGCGCTTCTGTGGAGATTTGGGTGAAAGTGGCTGGACCTCTTCTTCAGTTTGAGGTCCACTCCTGTGAAGCCTTTTCTGCGGCCTTGGAGACGCATTTGCGATTTACCCTAGCATGGCCAAAGGCCGCTTCTGTGACGGGTTGGCCGCATCTGTGGCCCTAGAACTGCAAATGCGGTTATGACAGAAGCTACAGGCCTTATGCCATTTTCAGACTTTCCTACTTCACTCGAACCTTGCTCGTTTGATGTTCCGGGCTCCAGAGCCCCGCCCGAACATACTGACAAGTTTGATCGTACCCTCAGAACACTCAAAATAATGCTAAATCTTGGATTCACCCCCTAAAGACAAATGAATCAAACTATTGAACTTCAAGTTCCTAATTCTCTTCTAAGGGGTCAAAATGCCCTTAAACTACTCGAATTGACACTACATTTTACGCTCAAGTATTAACTGATATTTCGGACCTATACTAAGTTCCGAAACCAAAATGCGAGTCTGATACCTAGGAAATCAATGAATAGTTGGTTTCTTTAATTCTTTAAAACTTCAACTTATCAATTTAAAATAAAAATTCATTATTCGGGCTAGGGACCTCGGAATTCAATTATAAATGTACGCCTAGGTCGCAAATTTTCCCACGGACCCTCCGGGACCGTCAAATCAGGAATCTTTGTCTGTTTTTAAAAAAGTTGACCGAAGTCAAACTCGGTCTTTTAAGTGAATCTTAAAGAACAAATGGACATATTTTTATTCAAAACTCTTCCAACTCTCGAACCAACCGTCCCCGCAAGTTATAAATTAGCTAAAGCAAGTGTGAGAAGTTTTAATTAAGGGAACAATGTTCTAAAATGCAAAATAACCAGTCGGTCGTTATATTCTCCACCTCTTAATCAAACGTTCTTCCTCGAATGGACATAAAAAGTATATGGACTACTGAATAAGGGGGGATATCTGCTCCACATGTCCTCCTCGAACTTCTACGTTGCCTCCTCAACCGGTTGGCCCCTCCACTTGACCCTCACAGCAGAAATCCTCTTGGATCTCAACTGGCAATCCTGTCTATCAATAATGGAAATTGGCTCCTCCTCATAGCCCAAACTCTCATCTAAATGGATAGTACAAAAGTACAACATGTAGGATAGGTTAACATGGAACTTCCGATGCATCGAATCATGGAAAACTGGGTGAACTCATGATAAACTGGAGGGTAAGGAAAGTACATAGGCAACCTCCCCAACTCATCTCAACACCTCAAAGGGACCAACAAACCTTAGGCTCGACTTGCCCTTCTTCCCAAACCTCATAATGCCCTTTATTAGAGAGACTTTCAAGAGAACCTCCTCGCTAATCATGAATGATACATCACACGCCTTCTGATCCGTGTAGCTCTTCTGTCTAGACGGAGCTGCGCGATGCCTCTCCTGAATCAACTTTACCTTATCCAAGGCATCCTGTACCAAATCTATGCCAAGTAACTTAGCCTCACCAGGCTCAAACCAACTGATAGGAGAACGAATATGTCGACCATATAAAGCCTCGTACGGAGCCATCTCTATGCTGGAATTATAGATGTTTTTATACGCAAACTCTACAAAAGGCAAGAGCTGATCCAACTGCCCTCTAAAGTCAATCCCACATGATCTTAGCATATCCTCTAAAAACTAAGTTGTCCGTTCCGACTGCCCGTCAGTTGAGTATGGAATGCTTTGCTAAGCACTACAGGGGTCCCCAACTTACTCTGAACGGCTCTGCAGAAATGGGAAGTGAACTGAGGCCGTTGTTTATATGATAGAAATTGGCACGCCGTGCAACCAGGCTATCTATTGAATATAAATTTGAGCATACCTCTCTGTTGTATAAGTAGTCTCCACTGGAATGAAGTGAGCTAACTTGTTCAACTTATCCATAATGACATACACTGAATCAACCTTCCGCAAAGTCTGCAGCAACCCAACTACGAAATCCATGGTGAGCGCTCCTACTTCCACTCCGGAACGGGCATCTGCTAAAGTTGGCCACCAATCCTCTTGTGAATTCTCCATTCCTTTATGCTTTTGAGACCTTGAAACCCCTTTATTCGGCTACCTTAATTTGCGTGCATAGCCCATGCAGTATGCCAGAAATTTTTTATGTGGAAATATTTGAATCTCTATTAAAAACTATGAATTTTGATAATAATCTTGCTATAGTTGACTTTGGTCAACATTTTGGATAAACAGACTCAGACTCGTGATATGACGGTTCCGAAGAGTTTGTAGGGAAATTCGGGACCTGGGCATATTCTCGGAATCAAAATCCGAGGTCCCAAGCCCGAGTACGGAACTTTTTCATGAAATTGTTTTCTGAAAATGCTCAACGAAAAATAAAAATGAGATTTGATCAACAGTAATGGTATTAGGCTCGTATTTTGGTTCCGACACATGGTACAAGTCTGAAATGAACATGCTATCTGTAAAGTTTGGTCAAAATCGGACGTCATTTGATGTGTTTCAAACAAAAAATGGAATATTTGTAAGTTTTGTGAGTTTTGGAGGTTGATTCTTTGATTTTGATATTACTTTGGTGATTTGATCGCTCGAGCAAGTTCGTATGATATTTTTGAGTCATTTTACATGTTTAATTTGGAGCCTCGAGGGCTAGGGTGAGTTTCGGATAGGTCTCAGAGTGCTTTTAGCCTTAGAAATGCAGTAGAAATTGCTGTGTACTGTGCCCACTGATTTCCTTCCATGCGATTGCATAGGCAATGTTGCGATCGCATAGAGCAAATTCCAGAGGTCCTAGGATCCTTCAATGCGATCGCATAGCTTACCAGTCCCCTCCTACGCGATCGCATAGAACACCAGCCCGTACTCTATACGATCCCAGTCCCATCTATGCGATCGCAAAGAGCAATTTTCGCCCAATGATTTTAAGTCCCAAAAACAGAACAGAATTGGATTAAATCCCATTTCTCAAAACTCTCTCTTCTTCAATAGCTTCTTTGGGCGATTTTGGGGAAATTCTTCATCAAACTTCTTGGGTAAGTGATCCTCAGCTCGTTTCCTTCATTTTTCTTCAACACCAATCAAATTCTTAGTCCTATACATGTGAAATCATGGTAGAAATTAGGGCTTTTGGGTAGAGTTAGGTTTTTGAAAATTTTGGGCGATTCAACCTCAATTTCTGGTTGAATCTTAAAAGAAATCATATATTTGAACTCGTGGGGTTATGGGTAATCAGAATTTGGTCCGAGCTTCGAGTTTGGACCATGTGGACCCGGTGTACGATTTTGGTACTTTTGGAAAAAAGTGAGAAAGTGCATTTCTAAGATAGGAACTTATATCCTTGTGCTATTATTGATAATATTGAATTGATTTATGTTAGATATCATTGGTTCGGGGTCGAGTTCTAGAGGAAAGGCGATTGTTGAGCTTTGAGTTACTATTTTCGTATTCGACGTAAGTGTTTGTTCTAACTTTGGCTTGAGGGAATAGGATTAGGACAATATTTTCTATGTGCTATGTGGAGTTGGTGTATAGGTATGGTGACGGTTACCTATGCGCCCGAGTCTAGCATGACCGTGAGTCATAATTGCTTTTAAAATTTGAAAGAAGTGAACAATTGTGTTAATTACTTGTTAATTGAGCTATGAAGTTATAGTTGAGAAGTAAATGAGCTAAATAAGGAATGTTGGTATTTTTCCCTTGCCGGGACTTATTGTTGAGCTATTCTCCCTTGCCGGGACTTATTGTTGAGCTATTCTCCCTTGCCGGGACTTGTTGTAGAATTGTTTTCCCTTGCCGGCATATTTTATCTTGTTATATATTCCTTTCCCGTTTGGTTGTGACCGTTGATTGTGTTAGGAAGAGAGAGATTATGCACGAAGGGTCTTTCCGTTCCATGTTTCGATAATTTTGCCCGAAAGGTTTTTCCGTGGCCCATTTTGATAATTATGTACGAATGGTCTTTCCGTGCCATGTTTCTTGATTATTTGAGCATGAAGGATCATTCCTTCCCTTGATGTGAGAGTTATGTGAGGAAAGCACGAAGGGTGATGTCGTGCACTATGTACAGAGAGTAAAAGCACGAAGGGTGATGCCGTGCACTATATTTGAGAGTTTTGGTGATAAATGAGAGTAGAAGCACGAAGGGTGCTGCCGTGCAGTTGTTGATTCACTGGTTTTATTTATTAATGTTATATATTTTGTTTCCATTTCTTGTTCGTTGGACTTATAAATGAACTATTACACCACCAACATGTCCCCTCCCCATTAGCTATTTAAATTTTTGTTATCTGTTCGTTATTGCAAATATATCTATACAGGTTGATTTTGGGAGGTCTGGTTTAGCCTCATCACTAACTCGCCGGGGTTAGGCCGGGAACATATGCTGATACTACACTTCTGTGCCCTTTTGTGCACAGGTCAGGATATCGCTTACGGACAACAGCAGTAGATAGGGAGCGAGCCTTTAGTCCAGAGACTTCAAGGTAGTTCGCTGGCGTTCGCGGGCCCCGAGTCTCCTCTATGTCTTCCTGTTTGTTTTTATTGTATCAAAATAGACTTGTTATGTATTTCTTTCAGACTGATGTTTTTTGTACTCCTTAGTAGTCCGTGAGTAGTGACACCAGATACTGGGTAGAGACATGTTACGAGTTTCTACATTTTTACTATTGTTGTTTGAATATTGTTGCTAAAAGTCTTCCGCGTGGCTTTAATTAATTGTTTTAGTATTTATATTGTTTTAGATTAAGGTTTTGTGAAAATGGTTAAAAAGGGTTGGCTTGCCTAGCTTCGACAGTAGGCGCCATCACGACTCCCGATGGTGGAAAAATCCGAGTCGTGAGAGGTTTTCATACTTGACCTGCTGGAAATTTAGACATCTAGCCATATACTTCACAATGTCCTTCTTCATCCTTCGCCACCAATGATGCTGCCTCAAGTCACGATACATCTTCGTAGCACTCGGATGAATGGAATACCTCGAACTGTGGGCTCTTCTACAATCCTCTCCCTGAGACTATTAATATTAGGAAGACATAGATGGCCCTGAAGCCGCAACACCCCATCCTCACCAATAGAAACCTCCTTGTCACCTCCCTGAAGTACCGTCTCTCTAAGAACTGCGAAATGTGGAGCATCAAACTGTCGGGCCTTGATCTACCCCGATAATGAAGACCGAGCAACCACACAGCTAGAACTCAACTGGGCTCTGAAATGTCTAACCTCACAAGTCTGTTAGCCAAGGACTGAATGTCCAAAGCTAGTGGAATCTCCTCGGTTGAAAAAATGCTTAGCTACCCATAATCCCTACCTTTCTGCTCAAGGCATCCACGAACACATTCGCCTTGCCCGGATGATAAAGAATGGTATGTCATAATCCTTTAGTAACACAAGCCACCCACGCTGCCTCAAATTAAGGTCCCTCTGCTTGAATATATGCTGCAAGCTGCAATGATCGGTGTAAACCTCACATGACATCCCATACAAATAATGCCTCCATATATTAAGAGCATGACCAATCGCTGCCAACTCTAGATCGTACACATGGAAATTATTCTCATGAACCTTTAGCTGACGCAAAGCATAGCTAATAACTCATTCCCCCTCATCAATACACTTCCCAAGACAACTCATAAAGCATTGCAATATACCGTATACAGCCCTGATCCAGATAGCAATACAAGAACCGGTGTCGTAGTCATGGTTGTCTTGAGCTTTTGGAAGCTCTCCTCGTAGTCATCAGACCAACGTAAAGAAGCACCCTTATGGGTCAATCTAGTCAAAGGTGATGCAATAGATGAAAAGCCCTGCACAAACCGCTGGTAGAAACCTGCTAATCCTAAAAAACTCCTGATCTCGATCACTCAAGTAGGACACAATAAACTCTGAACTTCCTCAATCTTCTTGGGATCCACTTAATACCCACTCCTAACACAACAATCCCCAAGAATTCCAATGACTCAAGCCAAAACTCACACTTGGAGAACTTAGCATATAGTTTCTGTTCTCGCAAGGTATGAAGCACTACTCTGAAATACTGCTCGTGCTCCCCCAGGCTACGTGAGTATACCAAGATGTCGTCAATGAAGAAGATAAAAAGGAATAAACATAAGGCCTGAACACCCTGTTCATCAAATCCATAAATGCCGCTGGGCAATAGTCAAGCTAAAGGACATCACGAGAAACTCATAGTGGCTATATCTAGTCCTGAATGTAGTCTTCGGAATATCCGAGTCTTGAATCTTCAACTAATGATACCCAGACCTCAAGTCAATTTTAGAGAATACCCTAGTACCCTGCTACTGGTTCAAACAAATCATCAATACGAGGTAACAAATACTTTTTCTTGATGGTGACTTTGTTCAACTGGAGGTAATCAATGCACATCTGCATAGTCCCATCCTTCTTCCTCAAAAATAACACTGGTGAACCCCAAGGCGACACACTGGGCATAATAAACCAATTTGCTAATAACTCCTCTAGCTACTCTTTCAACTCCTTAGGAGCCATACTGTACGGTGGAATAGATATAGGCTGAGGGCCTGGAGCCAAATCAATATAGAAATCAATATCACGATCGAGAGGCATGCTAGGAAGATAAAGGAAAAACATCAGCGAACTCTCGAGCAACTGGGACTGAATCAATTGTCAGAGACTCTGCAGTGGTGTCTCGAACATAAGCTAAATAAGCCAAACACCCCTTCTCGACCATATGTCGAGCCTTCAGGAAGGAAATAACCTTGCTAGGCATATCAACAGTGGAACGCTTCAACTCCAATATCGGTAGCCCTGGCATTGCTAGAGAAAAAGTTTTAGCATGCAATCTAGGACGACGTGATATGGAGATAACCAATTCATGCCCAGGATGACCTGAAAATTGATCATATCAAGTAACAGAAGATCTGATCTAGTCTCAAAATCACTGAAAGTGATTACACAGGACCGATATATTTGATCCATAACCACAAAATTTCACACAGAAGTGGACACATGAACAATATCAACCAAGGGCTCAGGAGAAGTAATAAAGAAACGAGCAAACAGAGATGATACATATGAATAAGTAGACCCCCGATAAAATAATATCGAAGAATCCCTACAACCGATGGAAATAATACCTGTGATGACGGTATCTGAGGCCAACGCATCTGGCCTAGCAGGAAGGGTATAGAATCTAGCAGGAGCACTGGCTGTCTGACCTCCACCTGACTGAGCCGTAGCTAGCTCACCTTTCCATGACTGACCTCCACCCCTATGATGGCCTCTACCAGCCTATCCTCCACCTCTAGGTGGTTAGGCCGCTAGTGTTGGAATCATGGGCTACTGTCCCTGCTGCACTACCTTGCCCCTAAGCTTGGTGCAGTATCTCCTCATATGACCAGGGTCTGCGCACTCAAAACAACACGGTGAAACGACCTGCTCTCTGGATGGCTGACTCTGAAAAGCAAAAGATCCATTAGAAGAAGCCTGAATAGCCGGTGGGTGGTATGAATTATCCAGCATAGCACTGAAATAAGAACTGGAAGAATCCGGAGGACATAAATACCCACTAGGTAAAAGATAAATAGCTGGTGGGCAATAAGAACTCTCTGGTATGGAGCTAAAATGAGAGCATGCTGGAGCACACCGAGCAGGTGGTGGTGCTGAAACTGGGGCCTACTATGCTGATCCCTCCCAAACTAACCTCTACCCCTAGCTGGGAACCTCTGAACTCTCCGGAGAACCTAGCCCTCTTATCCTACTGTATTTGCTCTCTATCCCTCAGACGATAACCCTCAATCATCTGGGCAATCTCAATCATTAGGTGATACCTTGTGCGCATCTCTACCTGTCGGGCCATACCAGATTGGGTAGTGGGGTGTAACCTCACAACAAACCTCTGTACCCTATCTACCTCTATAGGAAGTATCATGAGTACTAAGACAACTCAGAGAACCTCTCCTCATAATCGGCCGCTGACATCTGACCCAGCTCTAGATGCTCAAACTGATACCGCAGCTCTTCCCTCTCAGAGGGTGGAATGTTCTGATCCAGGAATAACTGTATGAACCGACCCCAGGTGAGGGGAGGAGAACCTACTGGCCTGCCAAGTGCATAGGACTGCTATTATCTACAGGCCCTTCTCTCTAGATGAAAAGTAGTAAAGTCAACTCCATGCGACTCTAATATCCTCATGTTGTGCAGTCTCTCGCTGCACCTATCAATGAAGTCCTAGGCATTCTCTTGACGCTCTACCCCGAAGACTGGAGGGTGAAGCCTGGTCCATCTGTCCAATAACTTCTATAGATCGCCGTCTACAACAGGCATGGGCTGGGGTACCACTGCAGTAAGTGGTTGAGCCTCATCTGCGAGTAGTGTATCCGGAGTCTAATATGCTGCAGCTGCATGACCTGGAGCCTATAGAGTAGGCGTCTGGGCTCCTCCTCCTTCTTGTGAAGCAGCTGGGTCTGCTGGAAATAAACCATCCTGAGTCATAGTGTCCATGAACCGTAGCATGCGGCCTAAGACCTCCTGAAATCCCGGTGTTGTCATGAAATACACCAGGCTAGGCTCAGCTGCGGGCACCTCGCCTTGCTCCTGAATGAGATCCCTTGCAGTACCTACTGGTGGTGCAACTGGAATGTCTCTGAGATGCCCTCGTCCCCTACCACGGGCCTGTACCTTCCCCCAGCCTCTAGCTCGGCCTTTAGCAACGGAGGGAGCAGCCCCTCCCGGGTTCGAAATATCGACGGTACGAGTCCTCACCATCTGTTAGGGAATAGAAGAGGGAAATGTAGTACACTAACCACTGCACAATAGAAAATTAATAAAGAGTAGTCTTTCTTAATGCCCTATGGCCTCTTGAAAAAAAATCATACGTCTCCGTACTGATCTACAAGACTCTATTAGGTTTTCCCATAACTTGTGAGACCTACGCGAACCTAGTGCTCTGATACCATGTTGTCACGACCCATTTCCTAAATAGATCATGAAGGCTCCCGACATCGTTTCCAGGCAAGCCAATGTGGAACATTTCTACTTCTTATGTTAATTTTATTAAAATTTAAGTGAAATAAATATTCGCATTTGGGATTTGAAAACCAAAGTGATAGATAATGGAGTAACATAATACTACAACCAAAATATAAGTCTACCAATGTGTGTGTGCCAAGTCTTGGTGTCACAAGTATGGAAATTTAGTAGAACATACAAAAGAATATCTCTATCTTACTGTCTAAGATAAAGAAAGACAGCAAAAGGAAAGGAAGACTCCATCCGGCTATTGAGCAGCATAGGAAGGAAGCAGATCACCGTGGAAGCCTCTGCTGCAAGCTCAAGGGCGCACACCAGATTGGTAACAAGATGTATCTGCCTCAGATCCTGTACGTTTAAGTACATAAATGTAGTATGAGTACATAAACAATATGTACCCAGTAAGTATCCCGTCTAATCTCGAAGAAGTAAAGACGAGAGGTCGACTTGATACTTACTAGGGTCAAGATAATATCATAATAATGTGCTATTCTAAGAATGAAAATCTCCAATAATTAATATGTAATAATGAAAAGAAATAATCATGTTCTTGACCATATTTCTGTTGTTATTTACATTTAAATACATATCAAGTGAGCATGTCATGGCTAAGCTTTAGCTTATATATATATATATATATATATATATATATATATATATATATATATATATATATATATATATATTATACACACCCGCTCAAATAGATAATAAACTGTGCACTGCCGAGGGTCGAACGACATTAACCATAGCTGCATCTATTTCTCCGAGGCGATCGGCCCGATCCATAAATATCAAGAAAATCAATAATGTACACAAAGAATCATTTATATAGAAGGAATATCTTAAAGGGTTCAACAAGTTCATATGTTTACCTTTTGTCCTTCTCAAGTCTCTAGCATGTCATATATGATCATGTTGGCAATTTAAATGAAAGATATCTCCAAATTAGGCATGATGTGGGTCCTAAATTACCCAAATAATTAATATCATAGTAGCTACGCACGGACTCTCGTCACCTAGTACGTACGCAGCACCTGCATTTAGTAGCAAATACTCATTTATTATACCTTTGGCAATAATTCCCTCTTACAAGGTTAGAAAGGAGACTCACCTCGCTCCAAAATACACTTCCAATTTCAAAGAACGAGATCATTCCATACTTCGAAGCCGAACAATCCCAAACTAGTTAAACGAAGTAAGAACTAATTAATATAGGCTCACAAGATCAATTACTTGCTATTTAAGCAATTCCCCAACCATTTATATGAATTTCCTAAATTCTGACCTAGGGCTCACGTTCCGGGGTTCTGAGATTTTTTGAAGAAATTTGTTCTCTATAACCTAAGGTTCAATAATATAATAATTATAGTTCATTTCATAACAAATTTCGTGGTTAAATTTGTAGAGAGAATCATTAAAATTTCCAATCATAGGAAGTTAGCCTCACATACCTTAACTTCCTGCCCTTGAGCATGATACAACATTCGCCAACACTTTCAACTTCAATCTATATCAATACAAGTCAAAGGGATTCAGTTTAAGCAATATTTCTCATGGTTGGGTCACTTAAGCATATTCTCAAATACTAGGTAACATAAAGCTTCAGAGCCCCTATTAATGGTGTTTCTACACCCAATAACCCATTTTCTTGCTCCTAAATAAATTATAAAGTCTCAGATGGTTATAATCAATATTATTCTTCATCACCCATAAGGTTAACAACACTCTTAACCAATAATAAACACTCAACACCTCAACCCTATAATCGTTCATGTTTTTCTAACAAACCTATAATCTCATATCTCATGAACTAGAGTCTATAACTATTAATTCAATGATATAATCAATCATAGAGTGAAGATATTACTTTTTTGGCGTTCAATCTTCTTCAATTCGAGTTCTAGGGTTTCTTCTCTCAATAATGGTGTCCCAATCGAATATATGATGATATGAACGTTTTACCCATGTTAATAAGATATTGAAAAATTAAAATTAGGTTAGAATCACCATTAGAACTTACATTGGGTGGTGTAGGGGCCCTTAAGGAGTTAGGTTTTTGAGAGCTCTACTTTCTAGAGCAAGTTTTTATATTTTGGGGATGCAGAGGAAAAAATATAGCTGTAGAACAATCCCCCAATAGCGCGCCCATGCTACTGGAGGGTTGACCGGGTCTAATGAGCGCGCTAAACGGCAGTAACACTGCCACAAAATCAGTGCCGCCGCGCTAATGGGCGTGCTACCGGAGCGCACATTGCAAACTGTTCTATAAAATGTGCATAACGTTTTGCACACAGATCTATTTGGGCCCCATAATACATCGTTGGAAATATTTTTCAAAGGCCTAAGATTTCATAATTTGAGTTTTTTTGAGTCCATTACTCATTTTCACTAAACACTGATGGAATACAAACATTCTGCAGACTTAGTCGATTTTTTAATATCTTATGCACCTCACGCTCTGTCTTTATTCTAAAATAACTATTTTCACCCATAATTATCTTTCTAGGACTTCATATGTATAAAATATTAAATTAATACCCATTTAACATATGCCATCTATTCCGAATGTACGGGATATTACATTATCTCCCCTTTGGAATCATTCGTCCTTTTCCTGATTGTAACTTTTGTTAACTTTGGACCTTAAATGGATATAGTGGAATCATGAAATTTCATTAACACTTGCATACTAAACTGAATGAATACTTGATTACTGAACTATTGCAATACTGAACTGAATGACTACTGCATTGACTGAATATTGGTCTGCCATGGATAGGTGAATACTGAACTAACATGGATATATGAATATTGAAATGGCACGAATATTTGAGTAATTTGAGTACTAAGCTGGCATGAATTTCTAAGTATTGGACGAACATGAGTAGCTGAGTATTGAGATGACATGAGTATCTGAGTATTGAATTGACATGAGTATCTGAATACTGAACTGACATGAGTATACGCGTACTGAACTAACAAGAATATCTGAGTATTGGAAACTTGAATGTATAACATGACTCGTGAAATACTGTTTGTACCACAGTTAACTATTGTGGTAACTACAACTCATAACATAATTGACCGATCCTTCATAAGATTCTATATGGCCCAAGATAGTATGGACTATGCTTTCTCTTCTTCCCAAATCTCATAATACCTTTTATATGCGAAACTTTCAAAAACACCCAATTACCAACTTGAACCAACAAATTGGTGATCTACATCTTCACCCATACAGAGCTTCTCCTTCTCTTGGGCTACTAATAGGGAACAAGTCCAGTTCTAGACAACAACTCTGTCATCTTCGGAGTCCGAAGTTGAACTCCAATCTTGGTCTGGTGAACTTCTTTTACTAGAGTTCTCTTATCTACCTCAATGATGAGTTATACTTCCCACACTTTATCTCCTTAAGCACTTCCTGAAAACATTTATAGAATTGTTGTGAGCAAAGTCTATACTTCGAAGATTAGAGTCTCGTGCAATGACACTACCCTCGTGATACATAACTGGGCATGATTTTATAGCTTTTCTGTGATCACTTTATCATCAATAACAAAGCTCAGTGATCCTTCTACTCACTTTGTGTTTCTTACACATGCAAGACATAATCCGTGTGGTTATTATACAAATTTTCCCTCATTACCAAATTGAATGTTTTTCATATCCATGCCACTTCTTCGAGTTTCAGGTCTCCAACTAGACTTACTGAAGATTTTCATATATCTCCCTTACACCAAAGGTTTAAGGTCTTGTACTTGTAAATTATTCTATTTTGTTGGGATCCGAACATCTTTCTTTAAATTTTCTGCTATTCTTGCACTCTACATCAATGATGATTCATCTTCCAACGTACTTCTGAGAAATCTTTCTTACTAGGAAAAACAAAATTATTCACTTAATGAAAAGCTAATGTATTCACGACTAGAGATAATTTATTCACATCTATCACACACAATCTTAACAATTTAACTCTACTCTCATTGCCAATCTTGGAAAGACCCCTTTTTGATAATTCTTAAAGGTTATTCTTCTATTGTTTGTGCTCTAACTGCTAGCTGATTTTTTTCTACTATCGCTGTACTTCGGGTTTAGCTTAAACTCTTTAGGTTCTAACACGTATTTGGTATTTCAAATTGTCATCCACTTACTATAGTTATCTTTGATAAGTGAATCAAATTGTACCTCTACTAGCTTTGCTTAAATTGCTAATTCACTGTATCAACTCAAAACTTACTTACTATCCTTTGACTAACCACCTACTACCATCATATTTTCTTTTCGTGCTTTGAATAACAAAATTAAGGAATAAGGTTATTCTAACCTCCCTCAACGTCCGTCCCTATTCTACGATCGCATACTATCCCCTTTTTTTTGAACTATGTACATGAATCACACCTAGGGAAATTTTGTTTATCTTAAACAAAATCTGAATATCTAACCCCAACCATTCAATAAAATACAAAATCATATCATACTATAAACATCCGGGGTAAAAACTTAGTCACATAACTTAAGGGGAATTATCATATCCTTTATCTCACAATAATAGCTGCTTCTTATAGCAATTCACTAACGTGGTACTTTCTAATTCTGATTTGAATAAATCTAAACAACTTAAAATCATTCCCTACAATTCACTACTGGCTACTCTTGGTTCTCATTGTAAATATCATACCTTCTAGTCATTGACATGAGTGTAATGAATCACATCTTTGGTAATAACAAACGTTTCTGACTCCTCGGCATTCTACCCTTATCCTCTTTTCTGTCCAAAGCTATAGTGACCAATGTTAGGGTCTGACATTTTAACTATCATCATCCAATTTGTGGCTCCGTTTTCAAGAATTAAAAGAAATTGTTCTCTAAGGTAGAACACATACGATTACCATACACAAACTTATTCCTCAGAGTATACCATCATCTGATAAATCACTTACTACACCATCCGGCTAAAAAGCAGTCACACTGCCTCAAAATTAGCGCCACCGCGCAAATGGGCCCACTACCAGGGTGCATAACACATACTGTTATGTAAAAAATGCATAAACTTTTTTACAAATATCTGTTCTAGCTCCATAATATGTCGTTGGAAAGCTATTTCAAAGGCCTACAACTTTCATTCTTTGAGTTTTCCTGAATTACTTTCACATTTTCACTAAACAATGATGGAATATAGACCTTCTGCAAACTTGTTGATTTTGTCAAATCTTATGCACCTCACACTCCGTATTGATACCAAAACAACTATTTTCACCCATAATCATCCCTCTAGGACTTTATATGTATAATGTTTCAAATTAATACCCATTTCACATATCTACCTCTATTCTGATTGTACGGGATGTTATAGAACAGTCGTGATTGCATCTAGTCTTTACGTCTAGGTAAGCCTAATATTTGGAGAGAATGAAATAGAAATATAAAAGCTATCAACTAACACTTAAATTTAAACAAGGAAATAAGATGCCGCTCGGCATATACAATACTCACCTTCTACAGGTACGTGAACTCCCTACACAAGGTTTGGCAAGCCACTTACCTCGAACCAAGCTCAATTCAATCCATGACAATGCTCTTTCCATGAATATTCGTCTCCGAATGGCCCAAATCTAGCAATGTCATGATTCGAAATCCACTAGTCGTGATGGAACCAAACCCAACCCGCTAAGTAAACCAATTAACAACTATAAAATTTTAATAATATTAATAAGACAACTAAACAAAGAAATTATTTGAATCTTATATATTTCTCACGGACTGGTAGTACAAATCATGAGCTTCTAAGGATAGAGTTTACGAAGCTGATATGAAGAAAATACATCTTCTGTTTGAAAAGTACATAAATAAAGTTTATAAATCTAAGTCTACCATGAACAATAGGCAGCTATAGCAGCAATGCAGGCACATCTTCAATGTTAGCACCCGCCATGCACAACAACATCGGTATCCAGAATATGCACACAATGTGTAAGAAGTGTAGTATGAATACAATGGACCTTATGTACTCAATAAGTAACAAACCTAACCTTAGGTTGAAAGTAGTGATGAGATGGAACAAGGTCGGGTCCAACACCAATAATCAATAATAGTTCATAATAAATTAAAGCAAGTAAACAAAGAAGTAGCTCCGAGATAATTATCAGCCTTTCCATAATTTTCAGTAAAATAGTCTATCTTTCAAGAATATCAGTGAAAAAAACCAAATCCTTTATTGAAATCTTCAAAAGAAAATACGAGATAGTTTGAAATCTGAAAGGTTTCCCAAATCCTTTCCACAACTAATAAGATGTTTAATTTTTTTTCTAATAGCAAGTGTGAAATAATTCCCTATGCCCACGTATCAATGTGTGTAAACAAAATCATGAACAACGTGATACCGGTATGAGGAAGAATACATATCTATGCATGTATCTCATGTATGCATGTCAATGCCATGTATCCAAGAGATGAAGCATGTACTCCCACTCTGCACTCATAAATGCTCAATCAATCGGTACAGCATATGGCTCGTACAGCCCAGGGAAGACCCATTTCGAAATATATACATCACTGATCATCAGATACTCAGTATCGAGGAAGGCCATCCCGGCCACATGGAGAAGATCCATCTCCATGTATATATAAATGTACAACCACTCGGTACTACATATGGCCCAGGAGACCTAGGGAAATTCATATTGGAACATATACAATAATGACTATAAGTCACCCAGTACTGAGAAAAAAGGACAATCCAACCCTGTGGAGAAATCCATTTCTAGATATCAAATGCTTCAGACAAATCCCTATCCAGGGAAATCCATCCCTAAATAATATCATTCGCGCTCAATAGGGGTGTATTACAGACTCCGGAGGGGCTTATTCAGCCCAAGTGCTATCATAATCATCAATATAACCACTGCGGCGTGTATCCCAATCCCATATTTGTCACTCATAATCAGGTTGCGGCCTCACTCAATCATCAATCTCTCCAGTATCACCCACGGGCTGACAATGTCCTAAAAATAGACTTGGAACAATAATATGATGTATCAGTAAGTAACAACTAAGACTGAGATAAGATATGAATACATGAATGGGATTGACTATGAAATATCAATAAAATCGATGAGATGACAGCAAGAAACGACCACTATAGGTCCCAACAATATTAGCATAAAGCCTAAACATGATATCTAGCGTGATGTACAACTCAAATATTTTAACACATGGTCAAAAACAAAGATATCAACAAAGTAGGGTCACTATGCGGAGTCTTAAAAACAACGGAGTCACAATTCACTGGGCGCACTCCTACATGCCCGTTACCTAGCATGTGTGTCACCTCAACACCAAGCACATAGCACATAATTTTGGGGTTCCATACCCTCAGCACTAAGTTTAGAAGAGTTACTTACCTTGAACAAGCCAATTACAATACTGAGCAAGCCAAGCCAAGCTCCAAAAATTTCATCACGTGCATAGCAACCTCCGACAACTCAAAACTAGTCAATAACAACTCAAAAACATTAGATAAAACCCAAGGAAACAATTACACATGATAAAGATCGAATCCTAATCAAATCCCAAATCCGGCAAAAAATCACACCTGGACCCGCACCTCGAACCCCGAAAAAAACTAACTAAATTCGATAGCCCATTCAATTACGAGTCCAATCAGACTACTTTTACTCAGATCCAACTCCAAATCGATGTTCAAAACTAAAAATATTAATATTATGAAACTTTAGGCCAAAGCCCCCAATTTCCTCTTTAAAATTCCTCAACCAAAAGCTAAAATTGAATTTAGATTCATGAAATATAACTAAAACGGAGTAGAGAATACTTTTCCTAATTAATATGGTGAAAATTGCTTCAACAATCGCCTCAATCCGAGCTCCCTAGCTCCAAAAATGCAAAAATGGCTGAAACCCTCGAAATAGAGTACTTTATAATCTGCCTAGGCATTGAACCAGTGCTATCGCGGACAAAGTAATGAAATAGCGAAGCACAAAATTTTCTAGCCCCTTTTTTACTCTATGCGATTGAGGCCATTCTCCCGCTATCGCTAAGAACACATTTTTCCAACAGCCTTCTCCAACTCTTCTTCATAACCTCTAGTATAATGGTCATAAATTTTTGTACTTAGGTCCAGATTACATTTGGTTTGACTTTATCCAAACTAGACATCAAGGGCTACAACTTTTATTTTTGGATTATCTCCAAATTCCTTATAGTTTACGAGATATAGGCTTCCAAAGTTCAGTCAGTGCAACATAGATTTTACTCTATGCGTTGGCGTGAAGGCTTCCGCAGTCTCATAGCACAACTCCCTTTTTCATATTTTTCTCTTTGCTAATGAGGCCAGATCTACGCTAGCGCACTGTACACCCTTGAAGCCAAAAATCAGTAACTAGAAATGGCCTACAAATGGTTAGAAACCACCCCGAAACTCACCCGAGCCCCTCCAGACCCCATCTAAACTTATAAAAAAGTGTCAAAACATATCACAGACATAGTCGAGGCCTCAAATCACATCAAAAAATGCTAAAAACATGAATCACATCTCAAATCAAAATCAATGGACTTGAAACGTTAAACTTCCCCATTAGATTTCGAAACCTATCAAATTACATCCGATTAACCTCAAATTTTGCACACAAGTTACATTTGATATTATGGTCTTGCTCCAACTTCCAAAGTCGGAATCCGACCACGATATCAAAAAGTCCATTCCCGATCAAACTTTTCAAAATTCCAACTTTCGTAATTTCAAGCCAAATTCTACTACAGACCTCCAAATCACAATCCGGACGTGCTTCTAAGTCCGAAATCATCAAATGGAGCTAACAGAACCATCAGAAATCCAATCCGAGGTCAAAATAAAATAAAATAAAATTGGTCAAACCTTTCAAATTTTAAAGCTTCTAGCTCAAAATTAGTCTTCAAAATCAATTCCGAATAACCTGAAAATCAAAACGGATGATTCACACAAGTCATTATGCATCATACGGAGCTACTCATGTCCGAGAACTAGCGAGCGAAGTGCAAATGCTAAAAATAACCTATCGGGTCGTTACAAGCAAAAACCAATTCCATAACTTAAATAACACTACAAGAAACTAATCTAGCTATTGAAGTAAAAGCTAAGGCAAAAAATTGGAAAATCGTCCAAAAAGCCTCCCCCGGCCTACATCTCAGAATCGAGTAAAAGTTACCAAATATGAACACCCACTTACTCATGAGCTTACCCGTACCAAAGTTATCCAAATATTACGTCTAAATCCCAATCAAAACTCAGAAATTAGGTTGGGGAACATTTGACCCATTTTCCTAACTTTTCAATCCAAATCCTAAATTAAATGGAGAAAACAACATTAGATTAATGAAATACAACTAAAAATGAGTTAGGAATCGTTACCCGAAAGCTCTCTCTGAAAATCCTCAAAGAATTACCAATTTCTGAGCTCCCAAGTCCAAAAATGAATAAATAAATCAAACCCTTTATTAGCCCCTTTTTGGCTAGTTAAATTGCACTTGCGGTTACTTAACCGCTTCTGCAAATAAAGCTCTATAGCTGCAAAATATCATTAACTTCACAGACTTCAAATCTACGAATACGCTTCTGCGCTCATCCTTCCGCTTCTGTGAAACCTTGCTTCCTTCGCAAATTCGCTTTTGCGATTACCCTTACTCAGAGGTGACTCCGCATCTGTGGCTCTCGCGTCGTATCTGCGACCTATGGCCCTCATGACTAAAAATGCACTGCGACCTCTCTCTTCTGCGAGGCTGAACCCGTTGACCTCTCATCACATATATGAAAACACCAGATTCCATAAACATCAAAATATGCACAAGTCCATTTTTATTTTGTTGAGCATCCGAAATACACCCGAGGTCCCTGGGACCTCAGCCAAACATACCAACCAATCCTAAAACACCATACAAACTTATCCAAGCTCTCAAATCACATAAAACAACACTAAAATCACGAATCACCCTCCAATTCAAACTTAATAAACTTGAAACCTCAAATTCCTACAACCAAGGCTAAAACCTATCAAACTACATCTGAATGACCTCAAGTTTTGCACATCAGCGATAATCAACATTATGGACCTACTCCAATTTCTGGATCAGAATCTTACCCTAATATAAAAAATTCCACTACCGATCCAGAACTCCAAAAATTTAACTTTCGCCATTTCAAGTCTTAATGAGCTATAGATATCTAAAACACAATTCGGACATGCCCTTAAGCGAAAAATCACCCAACGGAGCTACTAGAATCAATGAAGCTCCTTTCTAGAGTCGTCTTCACACAAATCCGAGCACGGTCTAAATTTTAAGAATTAAGCCTCTGTTTAGGGACTAAGTGTCCGAAAACACTCCAAAAACCAAAACAAAACCTCCCAGGTCGTTACATCCTCCCCCTCTTAAAACAATCACTCGTCCTCGAACTAGCATAGAGATATACCTGTAGGGGTAAAAAGACAAGGATAAACACCGCGTATATCTTGCTCGGTCTCCCAAGTCGCTTCCTCGATTGGCTGATCATGCCACTAAACCTTTATTGATGCAATGTCCTTTGATCTCAGCTTTCGAACCTGCTTATCCAAAATAGCCACGGGCACCTCAACATAGGATAGATCCTTGTCCAATTAGTCTGATCTGAAATCCAACACATGAGATGGATCGTCATAATACCTCCGGAGCATCGAGATATAAAATACTGGATGAACTCCTACTAAGTTGGGAGGTAATGAAAGCTCATAAGCACCCTCCCTAACTCGCCTATACACCTCAAAGGGACCAATGAACCTTGGGCTCAGCTTTTCCTTTATTTTAAAACTCATATCACCTTTCATAGGCAAAAATCAGAGTAAGACCCGCTCTCAAACCATGAATGCAACATCGCGAACCTTCCGGTCTGCATAACTCTTCTGTCTGAACCGAGTTGTGCAAAGTCTTTAGTGAATCATCTTAACCTTCTCCAGGGAATCCTAAAACAAGTCTGTAACTAATAATCTGGCCTCGTATGGCTCTAACCAAGCCATCGGGGACCGACATCACCTACCATATAGAGCCTTATATGCTGCCATCTGAATGCTGGATTGCTAGCTGATATTGTAGGCACACTCTACAAGTGGCAAGAACTGATCCCAAAAACCTCTAAACTCCATCACACATGCATGGGACATATCCTCAAGAATCTGAATAGTGCGCTCGGACAGTTTTTCCATCTAAAGGTTAAATGATGTTCTCAATTTCATCCGAGTACCCAACTCATGTTGACTACTCTCAAAACCATGATGTCAACTGCGCACTCCGGTCATAGATGATATATAGAGGCATGCCATGAAGTCTGACATTCTCACGGATATAAACTCGAGCTAGCTGCTCGAAAGAATAGGTAGTCATCACATGAAGGAAATGAGCTAACTTGATCAGCCTATAAACAATTGCCCAAACTGTATCAATCTTCCACTGAGTCTGTGGGAGTCCAACAACAGAATCCATAGTAATCCACTCCCATTTCCACTCAGGAAACTCTAACTTCTAAAGCATCCACCCAGTCGTTGATGCTCATACTTCACCTGCTGGAAATTTAGACATCGAGCAACATACTCCAATATGTCCTTCTTCATCCTCCTCTACTAGTAACGCTGCCTTAAGTTACGATACATCTTCACGGCACCGAATGAATAGACTATCGCGATCTGTAAGCCTCATGAAGAATCAACTCACGCAAAGCATCTATATTAGGCACACAAAGCCTGTCATGCATCCTCAATGTACCATTATACCCAAGAGTGACCTCCATAGCATCTGTGTGCTGGATCATGTCCATAAGGACAAGAATATAAGGTTCATCATACTGATGCTCCCTGATATGTTCATAAAACGAAGACTGAGAGACCACACAAGCCAATACTCGACTAGGCTCAGAAATATCCAATATAAAACATTGGCTGGCTAAGGCCTGAACATTTAACGCCAGGAGCCTCTCTACTACTGATAGATATGCTAAACTCCACAAACTCTCTGCCCGACGGCTTAAAGCATCGGCCACCACATTGGTCTTCCTAGGGTGGTACAAAATTGTGATATCATAATCCTTATGTAGCCCTAACCACCTGCTCTTACACAAATTAAGATTGTTCTACTTGAATAGATGCTGCAAACTTGATGATCAGTGTAGATCTCACAAGGGACACCATCCAACTAGTGCCTCTAAATCTTCAAGGCATGAACAATAATAGCTAACTCAAGGTCGTGGATAGGATAGTTCTTTTCATGCACCTTCAACTGTTTGGACACATAAGCAATCACCTATAGTCATGCATCAACATTACATTGAGGCCAACTCGCGATGCATCATAATAAAATATATAAGACCCCAAACAAGAAGGCAATACCAATATTGGGGTCGTAGTCAAAGTTTTCTTGAGCTTATGAAAGCACTCCTCGCACTCCTTCATCCACCTGAACGGGAACCCTTATGGGACACCCTGGTCATAGGTTCTGCAATAGATGAAAATCCCTTAATAATCAATGGTAATACCCTTCCAAACCAAGGAAACTCCGTATCTCTCTAGCAGATGATGGTCTGGGCCAACTCTGCACTACTTCCACTTTCTTTGGATCCACATTGATCCCTTCACTCAATACTACATGACCCAAGAATGTTGTAAAATCTAACCAAAAGTTACACTTGGAGAACTTTTCATATAACTTCTTTTTCTCTCAAGGTTTGATGTACTGTCCTCATGTGCTTCTCATGATCTTCCTGTCACCGGGAGTACCCCAAAATGTTGTCAGTAACGACAACGACAAATGGGTCAAGATAAGGCCAGAATACATTGTGCATCAAATGCATAAATGTTGCTGGGACATTGGTCAGCCCAAATGACGTTATAAGGAACTCGTAATGACCATACCGAGTCCTGAAAGTAGTCTTCAGGATATTTAGCTCCCAAATATTCAACTGATGATAACCTGAACGCAAGTCAATCTTGGAAAACACCTTCGAACCTTGTAACTGATCGAATAGGTCATCAATACAAGGCAAAGGATACCAGGTTTTCACTGTAGCTTTGTTCAGCTGGCGATAATCAATTCACATATGCATAGAACCAACCCTTTTCTTCATAAACAAGACAAGATCACCCCAAGGGGACACACCGGCCTGAATGAAACCCTTATCAAGCAGTTCCTACAACTCTTACTTCAACTACTTTAACTTAGTATGGGCTATATAGTAAGGATGAATAGAGATGGGCTGAGTGCCTGACAATAAATCAATTCCAAAATCAATATCTATGTCAAGCGGCATGGACATAGGATCAGCTAGAAACACATCAAGAAAATACCTCACTACTAGGACTAACTCAACTGTACTGATATCTCTCACATAGGCTAGATGCGCATCACACCCCTTCTCCACCATTCGTTGAGCTTTAAGAAATGAAATAACTCTACTGGAAGTGTAATATAAGGTACTTCTCCACTCTAATCACGATAAACCTAGCAAAGCCAGCGTCAAGGTCTTGGTGTGACAATAAAGAATAGCATAATGGAGCGACAACCAGTCCATACCTAATAACATCAAAATCTACCTTGCTGAGCAATAAATAATCGGTTCTCATCTAAAATCCACTAATAACAATCAAACACGATCGGCACACGTGCTCTATAATACGAGAATATCCCACATGATTAGACACATAAGCAGAGGAACTCAAGGAATCCCAAGATACACCCAAATATGGGGAAAAATAAGATGACACATAAGAATAAGCGGATCCTGGATTGAATAGAACCGATGCATCTCTACGACAGGCAGGAACAATACCTGTAATGATAGAATTAGAAGCAACAGCCTTTGTACGACCAAGAAAGACATAGTATCTGGCCTGGACTCCCCGTCTTGAGCGACCTCTACCTCTCTGACCTCATCCCCGAGCTGGCTGAGCAGATTGGCTGCAGCGGGTGCTGTAATTATAGCTTGAGAACCTTGTGGAGCATGTTGTAGTTTAGAAAATACAATAGGTGTTTGACATGTGGAGAAATAGGTAAGGACACCAAGGTCTGAGAACGTGGCAAATACACCTTGAAGTCTCTACAGCTAGCTGGCCTCACTGGTAATGTGCCTGATAAGCAGTACCTAGATATGCACATGAAAAACATATGCATGGAATGGCATGAATACACCATAATGGTACCAATAAGTGCCAAACCTAACACCGGTTGAGTGGTGACGAAATAAGGTCAGGGCGTTACTGGTATAAATATAATAAAATATGACAAATGAAATATCGCAGTAAAAATAAATACAAAAATCTAACAGGAATAGAATTAACAAAAGACAATAGCTAGAGCAAAGAGATAATAATAGGGGATCTCTCAAGATATTGTCTCATACTCCCAAACACAAATGTGCAAGGGGATCTCCCGGAACACTGTTCTGTAGTCCCAAAGTAAATATGCAGCTCAACCAATAGAAATAATAGTTACAAAAAGGAAACCTACCATCTAGAAAAGTACAAGTCAAGGAAAATAGGAAAGTTTCACTAAACATGCTGCACAGAGATCAAATAGGTAGGTAAAACACATAGGCATGTTATTCTAAACTAAACAGGATAGTTGCATATGCTAGTGTAGTTTAAATAAGGACCAACAGAATGACTTAGTGAAAAACGAAGCTTTACAAAAAATAGCCCGTGTACATACTCATCACCTCAGGTACATGACGCTCATATATCAAAACAGTACCAAACACTAAGAGGAGTTTTCTCACACAAGGTTAGGCAAGTCACTTACCTCGAATCATGTTCAATTCAATCTATCACAATGCTCTTTCCATGAATATCTTACTCTCAATGGCCCAAATCTATCCAAAACCAATTACATAAATAAATAGGACTACAAAAAAATAATATAGCTATTGAAATCAAAGTTAAGGCATGAAATTGGAAAATCACCCAAAAAGCCTTCCCGGGCCCACATCTCAAAATCGAGTAAAAGTTATCAAATGTGAACACCCACTCACATAAGTGCTCACTCATACAAAAATTATCCAAATCCGATGTCCAAATCCCAATCAAAACTCACAATTTGGTTGGGGAACTTTTCCCCCCATTATCTAAACATTTCAAATCAAATCTAAAACTAAATGTAGAAAACAACTTTAGATTAATGAAATACAACTAAAAACGAGTTGGGAATCATTACCCCAAAGCTCTCTCTGAAAATGCCTCAAATAATTGCCAATTTCCAAGCTCCCAAGTCCAAAAATGAAGAATGAATCAACCCTCGATTTAGCCCCTTTTTTCTGCCAGTTAGACTGCACCTGCGGTTACTTATCTGTTTCTGCGGTACCGCTTCTTCGACTAATGCTCTGCACCTTTGGAATTTCATTAACTTCCCAGACTCCGCACCTGTGCACAAATATACGCATTTACAGATGTGTTTTTGTAATGACCCGGATGATTGTTTTAACAATTAACTCCCTGATCCCTTATTAACTATTTTTCCGTGTTTATTTATGCTATTGTGAGTTAAGAAGAGGATTTTTTTGGAGTTTGGTAGAGTTTTCGGACACTTAGTCCCTTAATGGAAGTTTAAGTTTTAACATTTGGACAGTAGTCAGAGCAGTATGAATATGGCATCGGAATGGAATTCTATCTATTCTGCTAGCTCCGTTGGGTGATTTTGGGCTTAGGGTTGTGTTCAGATTGTGTTTTAGAGGCATGTAGCTTATTTAGGCTTGAAATGCCGAAAGATGAATGTTTGAAGTTTCCAGTTTGATAGTGAGATTTTAATCTAAGGTTCAGAATGGAATTCCAGAAGTTGGAGTAGCTCAGTATTGTTGGAAGTGACGTATATGCTAGATTTTAGGTCATTCAGACGAGGTTTGATAGATTTTTTTATCGCATGTGTAATTTGAGAGTTTTTGGAGTTCTTAAGCTTGAATCCATGGTTAATTCGATGTTTCAATGTTATTTTATGTGTTTTGAGAATTGATATAAGTTTTGATAGTGGTATACGACCCATTTGTGCTTTTGGTTGAGGTCCCGGGGGCATCAGGATGATTTTAAATGGTTAACGGGAAGTTTGGAATTGGAAATTTGCAGCTGAAGCTGCTGAGTTTGCTATCATAACTGTACATGTGGCTTGGGGACCGTAGGTTCAAGCCCACAGAAGTGGGGTCACTGCCGCAGATGCAGCCAAAGGTGAATACAGCTGAAACTGCAAAAGCGGGAGCTATGCCGCACCTACGGGACAACAGATGCGGATTCTGGGTCGCAGATGCGAAGAATGTGACTTAAGTGAAAATGGTAGAAGCGGTTCCCATGAACACTAAAGTGGTATCGCAAAAGCAGAAATGGACAGTAGGTGTGAAAAACTTGAATCAGAAAGTATAAAAAGATTTCCTTCGTGAATTTGGGTTATTTTTCATAAAATTCAACGGGGAGAATCCTTGGGGAGCATTTTCACGGGAGATTTTCAGAGGGATTCATTGAGGTAAGGTCTTTAGTCCTTAATCTATTTATTGTGGTGATTTTTATCATTGTATGCATGAAATTTGAAGGAAAATCAGTGGTAAATTGAGGGTTAGGGCTTGGTTAATTGGAGATCTTTGAGTGGTGATTTGAGGGACCAATTGAGGTTTGATTTTCGTACTTTGGTATGATTGAACTTGTGAGAGTGTGAGGATTCCGAATTTGTAAATTTTACCCGATTCCGATACGTGGGCTTAGGGTGCATTTATGTTAGTTTTCCTAATTTCACGTATTAGATTAGAATTAAATATTCGAATCAGTTACTTGGACTTATATTTCTATTATGCAATTTATTTGAATATATTTAGGCCATTTAGAATTGAGTACTCATGGCAAGAGCATTGTACGGGTTGATTTGTAAGCCGGTTCGAGGTAAGTGGCTTGTCTAACATTGCGTGGGCAAATGACCATTAGGATTTGGTATTGTTGATATTTATATACCTTGTACGTGAGGTGATGAGTGTGTACTTGTACTAATTTTTGAACATTCTATTTACATTAAGTAACCATAATTGTGTTTCCTTTCCTCTTTATGCTACTTGAAATTTAAGCCTACGGTTAGCTTAGGGAAGCATGTCTAATCGACTTAATTTCTTACTTGCTCAAACTGCCTTATTTGGATTATGTGCAATATTCTAGGTTAGAAATACTTGTTTTGTCTTGATAGGAAATTAGAATTGAATTGAGTATTCTTCGTGTTGCTGATGTGTTTACTTTGGGACTACGGGACAGTATGCCGAGAGATCCCCCTTGCTGTTTACTTCGGGACTACGGATTTGTATTCCAGGAGATCCCCCTACACTGTTGTATTCAAACTACGTGAATGCACCCGGTAGATTCTCCCAGTACTTGGTATTTACATTCGGAACTACAGTTTGGTAATCTTGGAAATCCCCGTATATTATGAGTTGGATTACGGGACGACACCCCAGAGATCTACTGGATATTTATATTTGTGACTACATGACGGTATCCTAGGAGATCCCTGGTTTTTATCTCTGTTTGAGATGTATCCCTTTCGTGACTATTTTGGCTCTGTTGAAGTTATTGTTCTTACTATCATGTGTTGCTTCTTACTATTTGCACTTAATTACTGTCTTATTCTATACGTTTATACCTTTTTTTCATCTAACCTCAGTAGGGCCCTGACTTTCCTTATTACTACTGACCGAAGTTAGGCTTGGCACTTACTGAGTACCGCTGTGGTATGCTCATGCCCTTTCTGCGCATGTTTTCATGTGCAAATCCAGGTACTTCAACTCGGCCCTACTACCCTTGAGGCGAGGCGATTCTCCAGTCCTTCGGGTGTATAAAGATTTCATGGGCTTATGGAGTTGCCTTAGGGAATTTAAAGAGTACATAATGGAAGTCAACCACAACTCAATAATCATCCCTAGACTTTCTTCTCAAGCTCTCCTCCTTTACACTTTGAGGTATATCGGGTGCATCCGCATACCGAGGAGTCCCTTTCCTTTCTCCCTTATAATATCAGCCCTTATATATTTACCTTTATTTAGACATTTTGGAGTTAGACACTTGTTGTTACTAAATAGCTTATGATTTTATGAGATTCTAGGTTTTGGGAAATATAGTTTCAGTTTGAAAGTTGTACTTTATGTGCCGAGCGGAATCTTAAACGCTTCATTGATATTTTTTCTATAGTTTTGGCTAGTTTTATTCTGTTTTTTTTCCACAATTTGTTAGGTTTACCTAGTCATAGAGACTAGGTGCCGTAATGACAATTCACAGAGGGAGAACCTGGGTCGTGACAAATTAGTATTAGAGCTCTAGGTTTATAGGAGTCATGAATCACAAGCCGGTTTATTAGAGTCTCGCGGATTGGTACGGAGACATCTATTGTTATCTACGAGAGGCTCTGTAACTGTTAAGAAAATTCCACTTCATTTGATTTCCTTATCGTGCGAGATTTTGATATCACAATTCTAAAGTTCTGCCTTCTATTCTATCATAGATGGTGCGGAAACATGCTACCAGAGATGATCAGGCACCTGTGTCCTCTACTAGGGCCATCAGAGGTCGGGGCCGGTGTAGAGACCGAGGACGTGCACATGGTATAGTAAAAGCACCTGTGCGAGCTGCCACTGAGCTGGTATCAGCAGTTCCAGCCGGAGTCGAAGCACTTGATACGCCTAGAGCTACTACAACTCCAGCTCTCTAGGAGACTCTTGCACAGTTCATGAGCAAGTACACCACTCTAGCTCAGGAAGGGTTTCTTCCCCTTGTTGCAGCCACATCTCAGGCTAGAAGAGAAGCACAAATTCCCACCACCCCCACTCGCTGAGTAGCGAGTGCATGTTGATCCTGTCCCAGAGATTATTCCTGTATAGCCTGCAGTCCTAGATCAACTCGAGGAAAGGGCAGTGGCTTCCAATGATGAGCAATTGAGGCTTGAGATATTCAAGAAATACAAGCCTTCTTTATTTAGTGGTCTAGCATCAGATGATGCTCTGGGATTTCTAGATGAGTGCTGTCGTATTCTCCATAACATGGGTAAATCAGGATCGAGCGGGGTTTCCTTCACTACTTTCCAGCTTCGAGGAGCCGCCTATGAGTGGTAGCGTACTTATGAGTTAGACAGTTCACATGAGGTAGCTTACCTAACTTGGACTTAGTTTTTATATATTTTCCTCAAAGAGTATGTTCCTTAGAGCTTCAGGGATGCATGACACGCAAAGTTTGAGCATTTATGCCATGGTACCAGGACTGTCTAGGAGTATGCTGTCTGTTAGACTAGCTTGGATAGACATGCTCCAGCCTAGGTTTCTACTGTTCGCAAGAGGGTTCCCATGTTTATTGAAGGGCATATTCCCAGTATCAGGTCTAGCATGGCTCGTGTGTTGGAGATAGATATTTCTTATTAGCAGGCGGTGAGCATTGCTATGAGAGTGGAGGGTATGCATGCTAGAGATAGCGAGGAGAGGGAGGCCAGGAGGTCTGTAAAGTAGGTCCATTATTCTAGTGCCCATTCTCCTGTTGCTGTTTGTCATGTGAGGGGTTATATGAGTCACCCGGTTCTTTCAGCTCTTCTAGTAACCAATAGTAATCCAACTCCTCTTAGGCCTCAGAAGCCTTATTATGCACCTCCAGTATCTAATGGGACTCATGTGCGGGGTGCTCTCAGTGGTTTATCCAGCAGACTTGGCTTGAGCCAATCACAACCACCACATACTCCCAGAGTTTGTTTTGATGTGGTGACACACGCCATATGGTGAGGGATTACCTCAGACTTAGGAGGGGTGCACCTCCACAGACTTCTCAGCCACATCATGCCCCGAAGAGTTCTTAGTCTATGGTTACAGCTCCAGTTGCTACCTACCTACTGAGCCAGCTAGAGGTAGAGGTTGGGGAGGTAAAGGTTGCCATATAGAGGGAGGCCAGGCTAGATATTGCCCTTCCTGCCCGTACCGAGGCTGTCGCCTCCGATTATGTCATCACAGGTATTGTCCTGGTTTGTCATTAAGATGAATCAGTTTTATTCAATCTAGGCTCCACCTATTCTTATGAGTCTTCTTATTTAACCCTGCATTTGGGTGTATCTCGGGATTCTTTGAGTTCTATGTTTATATTTCTACTTCTGTGAGAGATTCTCTTGTTGTGGACTGGGTTTATTGGTCATGTGTGGTTGCTTTTAGTGGTTTTGAGACCACAGCTGATTATTATTTCTCCGCATGGTAGATTTTGATGTTATCTTGGGCATGGACTGGTTTTAGTCCTATTATTCTATTCTTGATTGTCATGTCAATATCGTGACGTTGGCTATGCCAGGTATATCGCGAGTAGATTAGAGGGGTACCTTTGATCATACTTCCAGTAGAGTTATTTCATCACTTAACGCTCAGTGTATGGTTGAGAACGGGTGTGATGGCATCTAGCTTATGTGAGAGATTTCAGTATTGATACCCCTACGGTTTATTCAGTCCTAGTAGTACGGGATTTTTCTGATGTATTTCCAACTGATCTTCTGAGCATGCTCCCCAATAGAGATATTGATTTTGGCATTGATCTGTTGGGGGTACTTAGCCTATTTCTATTCCTCAGTATAGTATGGCCCTCCTGAGTTGAAGGAGTTAAAGGATCAGTTATAAGAATTACTTGATAAGTGTTTTATTCAGCCCATTGTATCACCTTTTGGGTGTTCTTGTCTTGTTTGTGAAGAAAAAAGGATGGTTCTACGTGTATGTGCAATAATTATTGCTAGTTGAACAAAGTCATGGTGAAGAACCATTATCCTTTTCCTCGTATTGGTGATTTATTTGACTAGCTATAGGGTGCACGAGTGTTTTCTATGATTGACTTGCGTTCAGTTTACCATCAGTTGAAGATTCGGGAGCCAGATAACCTAAAGATTGCTTTCAAGACTCGATATGGTCGTTGTGTGTTTCGACCCTATCTTGACTCGTTTGTCATTGTTTTTATTGATGATATTCTGGTGGAATACCTGAGGACAGTGCTTCAGACTTTTAGGAAAAAGAAGTTATATTAAAAGTTCTCAAAATGTGAGTTTTGATTGGATTACGTTCCATTCTTGGGCCACATGGTTTTGAGTGAGGGTATTCAGGTGGATCCGAAGAAGGTGGAAGTAATACAGAGTTAGCCCAGACCTACCTCAGCCACAGAGATCCATAATTTTCTTGGCTTGGAAGGTTATTCCCATTGATTCATGAGGGGTTTTCATCAATTACAACTCCGATAATCAGGCTGACTTAGAAGGGTTCTCCATTATAGTGGACCTAAGAGTGTGAGGCGAGCTTTTAGAAGCTCAACACAACTTTGACTACGCCCCAGTTTTGATCTTGAGTTAGCTGCTATTGTTCACGCCTTGAAGATCTAGCGTCATTATTTGTATGGTGTGCCTTGTGAGATCTATACTGATCACTGGAGTTTTCAGCATCAGTTAAAGTAGAAGGATCTTAATTTGCATCAAAGGAGGTGGTTAAAGCTACTAAAGGACTATGATATCACTATTTTGTATCACTCTGCCAAGGGCAATGTGGTGGCGGATGCTTTGAGTAGTAAGGCAGAGAGATTGGCTTATTTACTAGCAGCAGAGAGGCCCATGGCGATGGATGTGCAGGCCTTATCTAGCTAGTTTGTGAGATTGGATCTTTCGGAAACTCGGTCAGGTTCTTGCTTGTGTGGTTTCTCAGTCTTCCTTGTTTGATCGTATCTAGGAGCATCAGTTTGATGATTTTCGTTTTCTTTTCCTCAAGGACAAGGTCTAACATGGCGATGCCAAAGATGTGACTATTGGTGATGACGGGGTATTGAGGATACAGGGTCGGGTATGTGTACCCGATGTTGATGGGCTTCGGGAATTGATATTAGAGAAGGCCCATAGTTCGCGGTATTCCATTCATCCGGGTGATATGACGATGTACTAGTATTTGAGGGTGCACTATTAGTGTAGGCAGATGAAGAAAGATATGGTTGGATTTGTAGCTCGGTGACTTAATTGTCAGCAGGTGAAGTATGAGCACCAGAGACCAGGTGGGATGCTTCATCAGATAGATATTTCGGAGTCGAAGTGGGAGCAAATTGCCATGGACTTCGTAGTTGGACACCTACGAACTTTTAGAAAGTTCGATGCCATTTGGGTGATTGTGGATTGGCTGACCAAGTCCGCACACTTCATTCCTATGTGTGCTACCTATTTTTCGGAGCAATTGGAAGAGATTTATATTCGGGAGATTGTATGTCTGCATGGTATTCCAGTTTCCAACATTTCAGATAGAGGTACTCAATTCACATCACGGTTATGGAGTGTCGTACAACATGAGTTGGGTACTCAGGTGGAGTTGAGTACAAAATTTCAACCGCACACAGACGGTTTGTTGGAGCGCAGTATTTATATTCTTGAGGATATGCTCCACGCGTGTGTGTGATTGAGTTTGGAGGATCATGGGATCAATTCTTGCCATTGGCAGAGTTTGCCTACAAAAACACCTATCAGTCTAGCATTCAGATGGCACTATACGAGGCTCTATATGGTAGGAGGTGTAGATCCCTAGTGGGTAGTTTGAGCCAGGTGAGGCCAGATTATTGGGCTCAGCCTTGGTTCAGGATGCTTTGCAGAAGGTTAAGGTGATTCAGGATAGACTCCATACAGCCCAGTCCAGACAGAAGAGTTACGCAGACCGAAAGGTTTGTGATGTTTCCTATATGGTTGGAGAGCGGGTTCTGCTTCAAGTTTCACCTATGAAGGGCGTTATGAGATTTGGGAATAAAGGGAAGTTGAGTTTGAGGTTTACTTGTCCCTTTGAGATATTGCGGCATGTTGGGAAGGTTGCTTAAAAGCTCGTCTTACCCCCCAGCTTGGCAGGAGTTCATCTGGTATTTCATGTTTTGATGCTCCGGAGGTATCATGGTGATCCGTCGCACATGTTGGATTTCAGTTCAGTCTAGTTGGAGAAGGATCTCTTAGGTTGAGGAGCTAGTGGCGATATTGAGTAGGAAGGTTTGGAAGCTGAGGTAAAAGAATATTGCATCGGTAAAGGTTTAGTGGCAGGGCAGTCGGTCGAAGAGGCGGCCTGGGAGACTGAGTAGGATATGCGCAGCCGATACCCTTATCTTTTCACTACTTCAGGTACATCTCTATGATCGTTCGAGGATGAATGAATGTTTAAGTGTAGGAGGATGTGATGACCGGCCGGTTGTTTTAAGAATTAACACCCTTATCCCCTATTAACTGCTTTCCTCGTGTTTGTTTCTACTATTGTGAGTTGACGGGAGGATTTATTTAGAGTTTTGGATATTTTTGGAACACTTTGTCCCTAAATGAGAGTTTAAGATTTAGAATGTGGACCTTAGTGAGAGCATGGTGAATACGGCCTTAGAATGGAATTCTGTCGGTTCTGTTAGCTCCATTGGGTTATTTTATGCTTACGGTCATGTTCCCATTGTATTTTTGATGTCCGTAGCATATTTTGACTTGAAATGCCAAAAGTTGAATTTTTGAAGTTTCTGGTTTTATAGTGAGATTTTGATCTAAGGGTCGAAATGGAATTTCAGAAGTTGGAGTAGCTCTGTAGTGTTAGATGTGATGTTTGTGCAAAATTTCGGGTCATTCGGATGAAGTTTGATAGACTTTTTGATTGAAAGCACAATTTGAGAGTTTTTAGAGTTCTTAATCTTGAATTTGTGGCTAATTGTGTGTTTTGATGTTGTTTTAGGTATTTTGAGGATTGGTCTAAGTTTGGATAGTGGTATGTGACCTGTTCGTGCTTTTGGTTGAGGTCCCGTGGGCCTCGGGATGAATTCGGATGGTCAACGGCAAGTTTGGAGTTGGGAATTTGTAGCTAAAACTGCTGAGTTTGCTTCCATAACTGCACCTGCGGCTTGGGGACCGCAGGTGCGAGATCACAACACCCGGAACACTGCCGCAGATGTAGTCAAAGGTGAAGACAACTAAAACCGCAGAAGCGGGAGTTGTGCCGCAATTGCAGGACCGCATATGCGGATTCTGGTCGCAAGTGCGAAGAAGGGGACTTAAGTGAAAACCACAGAAGTGGTTCCCTTTGCCGCATAAGCGGTATCGCAGAAGCGGAAATGGTAAGCATGTATGAAAAACCTGGGTCAGAAAGTAAAAAAAAAATTCTTCGCGAATATGGGTTATTTTTCATAAATTTTCAACGGGAGGAAGCCTTAGGGAGCATTTACAAGGGATATTTTCAGATGGATTCATTGAGGTAAGATCTTTGGTCCTTAAGCTCTTTATTGCGGTGATTTTTATCTCTGTAAGCATGAAATTAGAAGGAAAATCATTGGTAAATTGAGGGTTAGGGCTTGGTTAATTGGACAGCATTAAGTAGTGATTTGAGGGACCATTTGGGGTCAGATTTTGGTACTTTTTGTATGAATGAACTCGTGAGAGTGTGAGGATTCCGAATTTATAAAGTTTACCCTATGTCTTGACGTGGGATCGGGGGACATTTTGGTCAATTTTTCTAATTTCACGTATTAGCTTAGAATTAATTAGTGGAATTAGTTACTTGAAGTTACATTTACATTATGAAATGGATTTGAATAGAGTTGGGCCATTTGGAGTCGATATGTCATGACCCTAATACCGGTCGTGATGGCGCCCGACCGTGAGGTTGGGCAAGCCCGACCAAACCACAACCAAGAACGACATTCCAGCAAGAAGAAACAATTTAAGATAACACATCAAATTTACTATCAAACTCCCAACTATGGATAGACAATACCAATGAAAACACAGTTGAGCAAGAACAATAATCTTCCTAAACTCGAGGAGTCACGAGTATAGAGCCTCTAACAAAACAGGATACGAGTTTGAACGGAAATGATACAAATATCTGACAAAATAGCAAAAACAAAAAACTGATAGAGACAAAGTAAGTGGTCCTGCGGACGTTGGGCAGCTACCTCAATACTCTGAATAGCTCGGGAAATCAATAGCGGCATCACTAGGTCTCTGGAGATCCTGGATCTGCACACAAGACCCGAAGATAAGAAAACACAAAATAACACAAAATGAAGCTATCTAGGAGTTTCATACAGTACAAGCCTTAGAGATATACAGATAAAGCAACAGTAAATAAATGCATGAGATGCAATGTAATGCATGAACACTGCGGCACGTGCAACCCGATCCATTTGGGTACCCGCGCTCACTGTGGGAGTTCAGACTCCGGAGGGGCTCCTACAACCCAAGAGAAATATCATAGTAACATATGTTGCAGCGCGCAGCCCGACCCAGTCAGTCCAGCTATATGCATGCAAGTCTCACAGGCACAACAACTTACCATTTTTAGTTCCGTTTACCAGTAATTATAGAATTAGGTGTTCAAAACCTTAAACTTTGCCTAATCATGTTTAAACAGTGTTCTAATGCAGGATTGATATCATGCAAACATGCTATGGTTCTTACAAACAATGATAACGATTCTTATGGGATCCAAATAACTGGCACGCAGCCCAAATATGTTCATAACCATCCAAGTAGGAGGTTTACCAGCTCATCTATAGCTAACAACACAGTACAATGCCACTCGGTCAGACTAAGCCATAGTACCCTATCATAATCAACCCCGCACTCATAGTATAGTACTTGTCTCGCCTTAATACAGCGTCACAATGTGATATGCCGGGGTTTCAAATCCTCAAGTCATCATCTACACCCATTACTCACCTCAATCCAGCCGCAAACTAGCTCGTAATGCCTTACCCTCGAGAATCAACCTCCGCGGATGCCAAATCTGATCAAAACAAATATGAATAGGTCAAAATAGGCTAATGGAACATAACCCAATTGAAATAACTTGGTATATGGGTGCGGGTTGAGAATATACTGGTGAGGAGGGCTGATATGTTGGTGATGGAGATGTTTGGTAGACGGGATGTGGGTTTTGGTTGGTAGGTGAAGGTGCTTGGTAATTTAGATAGGGTTGGTATATGAGTGGAGTTGGAGAGTAGGGTTGGTATTTCATGGGAGAGTGGTTTCTTTGCAGCCATTACGGAGTTTACATCCTTCTTCTTCGATGAACCACCGGATTGCAAGGTCTTGTTGGTGGCCTGCAGTGCCTCAAGGTTAGTGACCATTCCATTTTTTATACCCTCTTCAATTATTTCTCCCCGTTTGATGATATCAACGAACTTTTTCCCCTCTATCAGCATCAATCTCTCGTAGTACTGCGGGTCCTGAGCAAGAACAAAAAATATGTTCATTTGTTCTTCTTCCAATGCCGGCCTGACTTTGGCAGCTTCCGACCTCCAATGAGTAGCATACTCGCGAAAGGATTCAGTAGGCTTTTTCTTCAAATTCTGAATGTAGAACACGTCTGGCGCATTCTCAGTGTTGAACCTGAAACGGTCCATGAAATCGGATGCCATGTTTACCCAACTCGTCCACTTTTTTGTCGCATCTTGGCTGATGTACCAAGATAAAGCATCACCTTTAAAACTCCTCATGAATAGCTTCATGCAGATCTTTTCATCCATACCAACTCCCACTAATTTGTCACAATACATCCTGAAGTGAACCCTGGGATCACCCGTACCATCAAACATCTCAAACTTAGGAGGTTTTTACCCCTCCAGGAGTTCGAAATCGGGTTGAACACACAAATCTTAATAATTCAGACCTTACACACCCCTATTACCTTCTATGCCTTGGACCCTGTTAGTGAGTTTCTTGAGTTCATCAGCCAAGTTCTGAATGAGTGAATCTGATTCTGACACATATGATATGGGCTGTGTATAGTATTGTACAGTATACACAAAGATATGGGTATCCTGGTGGTTTGGAGCATTTTGAGGCTCAGGGATGAGCGGTGGAACATTGTTGCGAACCTGGGTTGGAATCTTCTGTGGAAGTGCAGGGACCTGGTTGTTTACATCTGTAGCAGCAAGGGAGATGGACAAGCTTGCCAAACTCAGGACCTGGTCCAATTCCTCTCGAAACCTGAGCAAAGTTTTCTCCAAGTGAGCAGCAGTTTCTTTGGTGATCGGGGTACCCCGAGAAGTCCCTTCAATTTACTTCCTTGTTTCATTATCTCCCATCTTTCCTTTGTTCGTGTTTCTGGGAGGACTCAGAGGAGGAGGAGGAGGAGGACACTTTGATCTTGTTGAGTATGCCAGAATGCATGAACTAACCTTTGGGGAGGGGAATAAAAATAAAAGAAAAACAAAAGGTAAAAAGTTAGTGCAGATTCTGAGAAAGAAAACATTGCGGTATTTAAACATGATATTGCAAAAATGTAAGTCGTTTCCTATTTGGGTCACTCATTGTGCCCGAGATAGGCCTAGTGACAAATATGATTTGGAGAACTCGTAATACCGAATGCCTCAATTTATCGATAGAAATAGAACGAGTCCAGACATACTGAAATAAAGAAAAATTGTCACTAATGGCCAAGGGCATTATTACATCGAGAAATCAGTAAAATCCTAACTACTTGGTCCAGAAGGACCTTCCCCACATTCGTTATCTTTGCCTCCCTCGTACAGTTTCAATAGCTCACGTAGACCCAGCAACAAGTAAGCTACCATGCCGAATCTGGGGACCTCGTGCCTCATTTTCCTGTAAAATAGAGAGTTAGGACCTTAACCCCCACGAACTCGGCTATTTAAATCAATAATTAGCAAAGGTATTTAATTCTCCAAATCAATGCACATAACGTATTGTCCATTTGGGTTTCGAGGAAACCCGATCGACTTTGGTTTAGGCTATCCTAATGAGTCATTATGCGGACAACATAACTGACTCGTCTAAGTTTGACCATGATGCATGAACATTTAAACAGAGTAAGGTTTCTACTTTTGAAGTTCTAGACAAGGTACCTTTGAGCGAAAAACTCAAGAGGGAATGGCACGGAATCGTCAACTACACCGTTGATCGACTGGTTTTACCGCAAATATGCCTTTTCCAAGTTGAGGGGATCTATAATATGAAGAGCGCAACCACTCATTATAAGCGTTGCTATAGGATTTGTTTGGCACGAGTGGGAAAATGATGTTGAATGAAGCAATTACAATAAGGAAATAAGTACATGTATTTTCACGTTCATACAATAATGGTTACAATGAATGCTCAAAATTAAAGATAGAACTGAAATGAAGTAAATACAATAAACCAGTAAATGAAAAAGAAAGACAAGAAGAAACAAGTTAGTAATTGTGGAAGAAAAATAATTGAAGCAATAAATAAAGAAAGCAATAAAGTCACAAAACACGTAAAGGTAAAGGCCTAAGAGAAAATCCCCAGCAGAATCGCCATGCTGTTGACGCCCCTTTTTCAAAAGCAAAATGGGGTTGCACGATATTATGGGCAAAACAACTCTCATTCCCATTTGGTAATTGGGTTATGGAAAAGTCTCCACCTATTGATTATAGTGCATTAGGACACTTTTAAAGATCAGAGGAGTATTTTGAAAGAAAACCAGAGTTCGAGTAAGGGCTTGAGATTATCTCGAGGGGAAGGTATTAGGCACCCCTCAAGATCCACAAATGTGGTTCTCGGTCGTGCTAATTGTGAATTTAATAGAAGATGATGCAAGCAGACAAATAAGGTGCACATGTATTCACATAAATAAAAAACTAAAAAAGAGATATAAGTTTGAAACAAGAGAGGACTAGTTTGAAAAGCATTACTAGAAGAAAACATTTAAATAAAGCAAATGAAAAGAAGGGTCCTAGGTTGAACTGTAATATGGATCATTCGATGCAATATCCCGCACATATTCCCAAAGAGGGATTGCTTTATGATATTATCGCATCGTCGTCATCTGCATATTCCATCCTTCCCACCCTGTTAAGGTATTTTAACGCGTTGGTATTATTTACTTATTTCATGCTAATACCCGTCCCAACCTGTTAGTCCTAGGGTATTAGGACTTCTAATCCTAAGAAGGGGGAAGAGGGAGATAGGGTGTTTATATGGAGTTTCCAAGGTAAAAAACACTAGAGCGACAGTCAAAATAAGTAGCATATAATAGGTATGCAAATAAGCGGTTAAAGGCACAATTAAACCACGTAACATACAACAAATAGTTTAGCATGACTTTAATTACTGATTTGGTCTTCTGAAAGAGGTTAGAAGAGCGGAAAGATTAGTTTAACACATAAGAGTTGGATAGATAATCTGCTTCGAGCTCCCCGGGCCCGTTTTAGGAGTTGACAGGATTTAAATCAGTTAGTTTAAAAGAAAATGAAACATAAAAATAAAAGGTCTGTATAAAAAAGATTTGAAGTTGCAAACAAGTTTAGAAAAGGCCTTATAAGTTAGCCGTACTGATTTCAGTAAAAAGAGAGACGTGAGAAAAGAAGTTTATAATATCTTGGAGCATTTAAAATCGAACAGACAAACAACTGGAAGCACAGATTCAGTATTTAAGACGGTTTTATAGGTTCAGGGCATTATGAAAGGGGCAGACCTTGGTCTGTTTCAGAGTAAACAGATTTAGGACAAGTTGAACCAAAATGTTTGAAACATTGGGTGAGTCTAGACTTATGACATACTGATTAACCCTTTAGTTACTATTTTTAGACGACCTACTATTTTGCCTAGCGTTTATATAGTTCCTATAGGCATGCTTTCTAGGCGAGATTTGCGAAATTATAAGCATGATTTCTATATGAAGTTGATGTAATAACAAGAACCTATAGTCATGAAATATATATGGTGTTAATACGGTAGTGCAAATAGACATGGTAACGGCATGGCATGGATGTAACAAAGTAAAGTCCTAAAACATGGTTTCTAACTGATGCAAAAAAAATAAACATGTAGTCATGATTTCTATGATGCAAGAAAAGTAAATCCTTATAGGCATGTTTTCTATATGATAATGAGAAGTATGTAGACATGGTATCTGTACTAACAACTGATGCAAACCTATATGCATGATTTCTATTGAATGCAAGAAAGTAAATCCCTCCCATGTCCCTTTTTCACTATACCCCTGAGTTCTTTTATTACAAATTATTACAAATCTGGGTGGGGAAAGAAAAGAACATTAAAATAAATAAGAAATTAAAATACATCAGCAGCTATAACAGGCCCAAGGAATATCGAAGCAACTTAAATGTCCAACAACATGCCTTTTACCAAATCCGAGCTCCCAAGATCAGAGGCTTTTCTCTTTTTAGAGTGTTATAGCGTTCCAAGGGCTTTCAAAGAAACGCAGGCATTGCCTAAAGTCTAATTGGAATAGTGCAAGTGTGGAATTACCAGCCCTAGGGCATCCAAGTTCATAGGAAACTCCAAGGTCCATAAGCATGGCTTACCAGAGGGGGGTAGAACTTAAAGAACTAAGAAAAAATGTAAAGGTGATATATTAGAGGAAGACCATCGTATGAAGTGGTCATACCCAGCCTAATAAGTGATACTGGCACACCCCAGACTTCTTACAAGGGTTAACAAACAAAAGCAGACATGTAAACAAGTCAGACAAGGGTCTGAATGGTGACTAGGACACCAAAAGACCTTTGTCAAGGCTAAAACACATAAGATAAGGGATGGGGGATGGGATTTCTTTGAGTAGAGGCTGTTGACGACCTTAGTTCTAGACTAGAAGTTGCAATGAAGTGCCACCCTTATACAGAACAAACTCACATACAAACAAGGACCAAAGGACAGGGAATCATATAAAAGCACTTAACAGACAAGATTAGACTGAAGGGATTCAGGAGCACAATAATGAACAATACACGAGCAAAGGAAAGTATTTAACATGTTCGACTTAAATAAAATACTGAATGTAAGCAACCAAAGGGAAGGGGAATATGGATTAACATCTTGTAGTTTGAACTAAAGGTACAAGCAGACAAGGACCAGGGTTAAGGATTATCCTGCAGGATTTGAGCACAAACAGACAAGGGGAACTGAGATACACGAAATAGGTGAGGTAACCAGGGAAAAGGGAATAAAACATGTTAGAGCTTAAACTTAAACAGCATGACAGCCTAGGGAAAGGGAGAGGGAATAAAACATGCTAGAACTCAAATGAAATACTGAAACAAACAAACAGACAATGGGAGAAGGGATTGAACATGCAAGAGCTTAAGTTTAAATAACATAACAGACAAAGAAATAGGGGGAAACAAACAGATAGTTGAAAGTTAATAATTGAAATTAGGAGCCTACCAGTGCAAACTTGAGTAACAAGCAAAGAATGCCTTGGCTTTCAGCCAGCTAATCCTTAGCTAGAGAGAGCAAGTAACATAGAAGAAAAGAGAAAAACAGAGAGTTTTTAGTGAGTAAGAGTAGAGGGAACTCGTGTACTGTTGTTTTTAGTGAGAAAAGTGAATGCCTATTTATAGTTTGAAAGAGATGCAACACTTAAGGCAAGAAAATATTCAGCAGTACCAATCATACACAATTAAGGAGAAGGTTCCCTTTAATTAAGGAACCGGCTGAAAATAAATAAGCTTTGGTCTAATTTTGGAAAAGAAAATCAAGTATTAATCATAGAATATAGGGTAAATTCATGTAAAGAATTTAAAAATCACACGGGTAAAACTCACAAGGCAAGTAATCACCCAGGAAATCAAGGAGTCAAGATACCAACCATTTGCACTTAGTCAGAAAATAGGGATCAATTAAAGGATCAAACAACTATACGAAATCAATTAGAGTTTCAGAGAAGGGTAAGTGTGACAATATAAAAGAGGCATAGATACATAACTGGAAGCAATTAGAATAACATGTGGCAAAACACACAAGGAAGCAACAAGAGGCCGCTAGGGTTTCACAAAGAGACAATGGAAAGGACCCTTTTAAGCTAGGGTCTCCACTGCATATCGGAGAGTGAGAAGATAACAGATGAAGATGAACAAAAGCAGAACAACACGAATAAAACATAGAATACATGAACTGAAAATCCTAGAAAGTAAATAGTAAAGCAAAACACCTTAGAGTCATGGTATAAAATGCTTAAAAATCATAGAAAAGACATAGAAAAGAACACGCAGTAGCAAATAGAGCAATGAAACCAGAGAAATCATGGAAAGTCATAGAAATCCCTAGGCTTAAAAGGACGAATAGGTTGAAAACACAAATAGGCGAAGAAAAAGATGAGACAGCTTTGAAACTTTTAGAAAATTACTAGGACTCAGAGAGAATCATAAAAGTAAACATAGGGAAGAAACTCGAGAAGTCAGGGTTTTCACAGAAATGTCTCGAGATGGTGAGGAAAGCTTGGAACGGACTCGTCGGAGTCGGCAAAGGACTCAGGGACTTAAGACTTGTCGGAGAAAGACCGTACACAATTGGAAAAACCCATTGGAGGACCTCTGGCCCAATCACCCTTGAAATAAAGCTCCGATCTTCGAACCCAAGGACCAGGAGAGGTGAAGAGTGAACGGGTGAAGGCGTTTCAGGTCTTGGCCGGCCATGAATGCTGGTGGGACAGCCGGAGATGGATTAGGGTTTGAGAGGGATTTGAGAGCTTTAGGGATTCAGAGGAGGCGGGTTTGAGAGACTGATTAGGGCTTAAGGGTGTTCGGGGATTTAATTTTGGTAAGTTAAATGTAGGTCGTTGATCTGTGAGATCAACGATCAAGATTAGAAGAAGAAGTGGATGGGTTGAGTTTAGTGGGGTTGGGTCAGCTGTTTCAAATTGGGGGGGGGGGGGTTAATTGGAGTTGATTTTGGGTTTCAATTTGGGCTAGAATTGAAATGTTAAAGGGCTACATTTTAAATAGCCATTTTTCCCAATTTGATTTTATAAAAAAAATAATAAACAATTTTGTAAAAATCCACTAAAATTATGGAGTTAATAAAATATATTTAGGAAGCAAATAAAAATATCAGGAATGATTTTCTACTTGAAATACTTATTAAATCGGGAGATAGGCTGAAATTGCAGTTTAATGTAATTTTAGTCTTAAAAATACCAAATGGCTTTGTAAAATTTATAAAAATTACATAAAGAGTATTTTTATGTAAATAAGAGAATAAAATAAATAATTTATTAAATAACAAGATTTGATACTAAATTTTGGATTTTCTAGTACAAAATAAGTTGTAAATTAGTTTTAAAATACTTGAAAAATTTTAGGAGAATGCCAAACCTTTTGTGGCTGCTTATATATTCATTCACAAGCTATTTTGAAAGAATTTTGGGTACAAAAATACATAGGGAAAAATTGGGTATCAACAGGTGACACCAAATTTTATGGGTGGGTCTTAGCTGATATTTTGGACTTGTACCAAGTTTCGAAACCGGAATCCGTACCCGATTCCTAGATTTTTTTAATAAATACTTAGATTCATTAATTCTTCAAATCTTCGACAAAACAATTTTACATAAAGATTCCATACTCGGGCAAGGGACCTCAGAATTCGATTTCGAGCCTATGCCCAGGTCCCATATTTTCCCATGGACCTTCCGAGACCGTCAAATCACGAATTTGGGTCCATTCCCAAGAAAGTTGACCAAAGTCAAGTTGGCCTTTTAAAAAAACCATGAGGAAATGATTGGTTTTATTTTCACTCAAAACACTTCTAACTTCCAAACTAATCGCCCCTGCAAGTCGAAATTTAGCTAAGGAAAATGTGGAAAGTTTTATTTAAAGGAATGGGGTTCTAAATAGTAAACGACCAGTCGGGTCATTTCATTCTCCACCTTTTAAACAAAAGTTCGTCCTCGAACGTTTTTTTAGTGGATTGCCTAAAGAAAAGTGGGGATATCGGCTCCGCATGTCCTCCTCGGACTCCAAAGTAGCCTCCTCAATCGGTCGGCCCCTTCACTGGACTCTTACTGTAGAAATCCTCTTGGACCTCAACTGGTGGTCCTGTCTATCAACAATGGCAACTGGCTCTTTCTCATAGTCCAAGCTCTCGTCTAACTAAATGGTATTGATGTCCAAAATGCAAATAGTTGGTATGATACTTCTGAAGCATCGATACATGGAAAACTGGATGAACTCCTAATAAACTGGAAGGTAAGGAAAGCTCATAGGCAACCTCTCCAAATCGCCTCAACACCTCGAAGGGGCCAATGAACCTTGGGCTTAGCTTGCTCTTCTGTCCAAACCTCATAATGCCCTTCTTTGGCGACACTTTCAGTAGAACCTTCTTGCTAATCGTGAATGATACATCACGTGCCTTCTAATCCGCATAGCTCTTTTGCCTGGATTGGGATGTGTGGAGCCTCTCCTTAATCAACTTTTCCTTATCCAAGGCATCCTATACCAAATCTGTACCAAGTAACTTAGCCTTGCCAGGCTCAAACCACCCTATAGGAGAACGGCAATGCCGACCATACAATGCCTCATACGTGGCCATCTCTATGCTGGACTGATAGCTATTATTGTATCCAAACTCCGCCAAGGGCAAGAACTGATCCTACTGCCCTCCAAAGTCAATCACACATGCTCTAAGCATATCCTCAAAAATCTAAAATGTCTGCTCCGGCTGCCCTTCGGTCTGAGGATGTAATGTCGTGCTAAGCTCTATGCGGGTCCCCAACTCACTCTTAACAGCTCTCCAAAAATGGGAAATGAACTGAGGACCTAATTCTGATATGATGGAAACTCGCACATCGTGCAACTTGACTATCTCCAAATGTAAACTTGAGCATATCTCTCCGCTGTATAAGTAGTCTCCACTGGAATGAAATTTGTAGACTTGGCCAACCTATCCACACTGACCCTTACAGAATCAACCTTCCACAAAGTCTGCGGCAACCCAACCACGAAGTCAATAGTGATGCGCTCCACTTCCATTCCGGAATGGTCATCCACTGAAGTTGGACACCTAGCCTCTGGTGCTCATACTTGACTTGCTGGAAATCAAACATTTAGCTACACACTTACCAATGTCCTTCTTCATCCTCCACCGCAAGTAATGCTGTCTCAAGTCATGATACATCTTCGTGGCACCTAGATGGATGGAGTACCTCGAGCTGTGGGCCTCCTCTAGATTCCTCTCCCTCAAGCCATCAACATTAGGAACACATACACGGCCCTGAAGCCGTAACACCAATCCTCGCCAATAGAAATATCATTGGCACCTCTCTGAAGTATTGTCTCTCTGAGGACCTCCAAATGCGGATCATCGAATTGCCGGGCCATAATCTTCCCTGATAACGAGGATTGAGCAACCATATATGCTAGAACTCGGTCGGGCTTAGAAATGTCCAATCTCACAAGTTTGTGGACTAAAGATTGAATGTCCAAAGCTAATGGTCTCATCACAGCACGATTGAATGCCAAGCTACCCATACTATCCACCTTCCCGCTCAAGGCATTCGCGACCACCTTCGCCTTACCCGGATGATAAAGGATGGTAATGTCATAATCTTTTAGTAACTCAAGCCACCTACGCTACCACAAATTAAGATCCCTCTGCCTGAGTATGTTCTGCAAACTGTAATGGGTTGTATAAACCTCACACGACACCCTATACAAATAATGCCTCCATATCTTAAGAGCATTAACAGTCGCCGCCAACTATAGATTGTGCACATGGGTAATTTTTCTCATGGACCTTCAGTTATCGCAAAGCACACACAACAACTTGTCCCTCCTCCATCAATACACATCCCAAGCCGATGCGGGAAGTGTCGTAATATACAGTATACATCCCTGAACTGGAAGGCAATACAAGAACCGGTGTTGTAGTCAAAGCAGTCTTGAGCGTCTGAAACCTCTCCTCGCACTCATTGGACCAACGAAGTGGGGCACCCTTTTGGTCGGCCTAGTCAAAGGTGATGCAATAGATGAAAAGCCTTGCACAAATCGTCGGTAGTAACTTGCTAACCCTAGGAAATTCCTGATCTCCGTCACTGAAGTAGGTCGTGGCCAACTCTGAACTGCCTCAATCTTCATAGGATACACCTTAATACCCTTTCCTGACACTATATGCCCCAAGAACGCCACTGACTCCAGCCAAAACTCACACTTGGAGAACTTAGCATATAGCTTCTGCTCTCGCAAGGTCTAAACCACTACTCTCAGATGCTACGCGTGCTCCCCCAAGCTACGCGAGTATATCAAGAAGTATTCAATGAAAATGATGACAAAGGAATCAATATAAGACCTGAACACCCCGTTCATAAAATCCATAAATGCCGTTGGGGCATTAGTCAAGACAAATGACATCACAAGGAACTCGTAGTAGCCATATCTAGTCCTGAATGCAGCCTTCGAAACATTTGAATCCCGAATCATTAGCTGACGATACCCTGACCTCAAGTCAATCTTACAGAATACCCTGGCACCTTGTAGCTGGTCAAACAAATCATCAATACGGGGCAATGGATACTTTTTCTTGATGGTTACTTTGTTCAACTGGCAGTAATCAATCCACAGCTGCATAGTCCCATCCTTCTTCTTCAAGAATAACAGTGGTGCACCCCTAGGCGATACACTGGTCCTAAAAAACCCTTTGATAGCAACTCCTCCAACTGATCCTTCAGCTCTTTAGGAGCCGTACGGTACGGTGGGATAGATATAGGCTCAGTGCCTGAAGCCAAGTCAATACAGAAATCAATAGCGTGATCTGGAGGCATGCCCAAAAGATCAGAAGGGGAAACATCGACGAACTCTCGGACCACTACACTGAATCAATCGTAGGACACTCTGCGGTTGTGTCTCGAACATAAGCTAAATACGCCAAACACCCTTTTTCAACCATATGCTGAGCCTTCAAGCAAGAAATAACTTTGCTATGTTTATCCATTGTGGAACCATTCCACTCTAATTTCGGCAATCCTGGCATAGCTAGCGAAATAGTATTGGCATGACAATCAAGGATGGCGTGATATGGGGATAACTAATCCATGCCTAAAATGACCTCATAATCAATAATATCAAGCAACTGAAGGTCTGATATAGTATCATAACCACATAAGGTAATCACGTAGGACTGATAGACCTGCTCCACAACCACACAATCGCCCACAGGTGTGGACACATGAACAGAAACACCCAAGAACTCAGAAGAAGTTACCAGAAAATGAGCAAATAGAGAAGACACATAGGAATAATTAGAACTTGGATCAAATAATATCAAAGCACCCCTACCACTGACTGAAATAATACTTGTGATAACGCTATCTGAGGCCGATGTATCTGGCATGGCTGGGAGAGCGTAGAATCTGGCTGGAGCGCCAGCTGTCTGGCCTTCGTGTGACTATGAAGTATCTGGACAACCTCTCCTTGTCAGGTCTCCACCTCTAGGAGGACCACTATCGTTCTGCCATCCACCTCTAGGTGGCTAGGTCACGGGTGCTGGAACTATGGACTGATGTCGCTGCTATACAGCCTTACCTCGAAGCGTGGGGCAGTACCTCCTCGTGTGACCTGTGTCTCCGCACTCAAAAAAATATGGTGCGGTGACCTGATGCCTTGATGGCTGACTCTGAAAACCAGAAGATCCATTAGAAGAAGACTGAATGGTCGGTGGGCGGTCTAAACTCTCCCGCATAGCACTAAGATAAGAACCAGAAGAATCTGGAGGACCTAAATACACACTGGAAGAACTCTGAATGGCTGGTTGGTGATAAGAACTCTTTGGCGTGACGCTGAAATAAGAGCACTGAGTACCTTGAGAAGGTGGGGGTGGTGCTCAAACTGGGGGCCTACTGGGCTGGCCCCTCCCAAAGTGACCTCTACCCCTAGTTGGGGTGCCTCTGAACTCTTTAGAGAATCTGACCCTCTTCTCCTACTGCATCTGCTCGAAACGCCTCCGACGATAAACCTCAATCCGAATAGCAATCTCAAGTGTAAGATGATAACTTGTGCCTAACTCCAGCTCTCGAGCCATACTGTTCCTAATAGTGGTATGTAATCCCGCAACTAATCGTCGTACCCTCTCTACCTCTGTGGGAAGTATCATTAGTGCATAGCGAGACAACTCAGAAAATCTCACCTTATAGTCAGTCACTAACATCAAACCCAGCTATAAATGCTCAAAGTTATGATGCAGCCATTCTTTCTCAGATGGTGGAATGTACCGATAAAGAAATAACTGGTAAGTTAGGGGAGTAGAACCTGCTGGCCTCCTAAGATCATAGGACTGCAACCATCTACGAGCCCTGCCCTCCAACTGAAAAGTGGTGAAGTCAACTCCATGTGACTCAAGTATCCTCATGTTATGCAATCTATCCCTGCACCTGTCAATGAAATCCCGAGAATCCTCATGCCGCTCACCCCTGAAGACTGGAGGGCGCAACCTTGTCCATATGTCCAATAGCTTCTCAGATCAGCGTCTACAGCTGGCCTGGGCTGGGGTGCCACTGCAGTAACTAGCTGAACTCCATCTACAGGTAGTGCACCCAGAGTCTGATAAACAGAGGTTGTATGACCTGGGGCCGGAGCAGTAGGGGTTTGTGCTCCCCTTCCTGCCTGTGAAGTAGTTGGATCTACTGGAAATAAACCAGGCTGAGTCATAGTATCCATAAACCGAAGCATGTGGCCCATGATCTCCTGAAATCCCGGTGCTGTCATTAAATCTGCCAAGGTAGGCTCAGCTGCAGGTACCTCATCCTGCTCCTCAATAATGGGATCCCTCACAAGGTCTGCTGGTGGTATGACTGGGATTGCTCTAGGGCGCCCTCATCTCCTACCATGGGTTGGTGCCTTCCCTTGACCTCGACCTTGGACTCTAGCAACGAGGGAACAGCTCCTCCTGGGTCCGGAAAGTCAGCGGTATGAGTTCTCACCATCTGTGAGTGAATAGAAATAAAAATTTAGCACATCAACCATTGCACGGTAGGAAGTGAATAAAGAGTAGTCTTTCCTAATACCATATAGCCTCTCGAAGATAAATACAAAACTCTCTGTACCGATATACAAGACTCTAATAAGTTTGCCCGTAACTTGTGAGACCTACGTGAACTTAGTGCTCCGATACCATGTTGTCACGATCCATTTCCATAAGATGTCATGATAGTACCCAACAGCTTTGCCAGAAAAGCCAAGTGCAGAAAACAATTCTAAGTTTAACAACATCACTATGTTGAAGAAGGGGATAAGCATCCCAAAAGGGTTTTTCATAAACCCGATACCGTAATCAATGTAGGGATATAATATTACAATCCAAAACTAGTATACTAAAGTGTGTGCCAAGACCTAGAGTTACAAGTATGGACATCTAGAATAAAATACAAAACATCTATATCCTACTGTATGTAATAAAGAAAGACCACAAACATACAAAGAAGACTCCATCCGGCTGCTGAGCGACGTAGGAAGGGAAGCAACTCATCATAGAAGTTTCTGCCGCAGCTCACTAGCGCGCGCCCGATCGGTAACAAGATGAATCAGCCTCAGAACCTGTACATATAAGTACAGAAGAAATGCATGAGTATATAAACAATATGCACCCAGTGAGTATCCTGCCTAATCTCGAAGAGGTAGAGACGAGAGGTCGACTTGATACCCACTACGTCAAGATAATATTGTAATAATGATGTACAATTTAGAGCATAAATATTTCATTTATATGACCGTTATCAAGGAAGTCTTAATCATGCTCTTAATCACATTTTTCTTTTATCATTTTTCCTCTTTTACAATAATTAGTAATAAATAATGAAATGTCGAAGCTCGAGCGTACATAAATGTATGTATATATATATCATGCGCAACAATGCGAGGTCTACGGCCCGCTCCAATAGAATATAAATTGTGCATTGCCGAAGGACGAGCGGCCCTTATTATAGATGCATCTATTTCACCGAGGAGATCGGCCCCATCCACAAATATCATTTAAAACATCAAGAATGCACACAAAGACATCATTTATACACAAGGAAATCCTTACAAGGTTCAACAATATTCGTATGATCATTTTTTCGTTCTTCTCTAGTCTCTTAACATATCATAAAGATCATTTTGATAATTCAAATAATGGATATCTCACATTATGCATGATGTGGGTCCTAAACTACCCAAACATATAATATCTTAGTAGCTACGCACGGACTCTCGTCACCTAGTACGTACGTAGCCCCCGCATTTAATAGCAATTTATAATTTATTAGTTCAAAAGGGACAATTCCCTCTCACGGGGTTCTCGCTCCAAAGTGTACTTCCAATATCAAGGACAAGCCCGAAGCTCAAAGTGAAGCCGAAAGCGCATGAACTAGTTAAACAATATAGGAATTAGTCAATAAGGGCCTATAAGGTTGAATTCTAACTATTTAAGTGATTTCCCAACCTTTCCAATAAATTTCCTAAATTCCGACTGTGAGCACGTGATTTTTGCCTCGCGTGAATTACTATTATTAAAATACGCAACTAAAGAGTCTAGCGCGTTATTATTTTGGGGAAGGCCATGCAATTCGCTAAACGGTTCATCCTGAAGTCTAAGTATTTATTACCATCCCTTGAGGGCCCCGCAGCCTATACGTTTTATTTGGTGAGGCTTATCTCATTTATTTTTTTAAAAGGATATCCTAAAGCGACTACGTTTTCTATTTTGTTTGTCTCTAAAATAAAAGAAGAAAAGTACCTAATTTATTTACATGCTTGAGAGTTATTATAACTAACTTTCAAACATGATTCGTTAAATCATAAATCAACATAATAAATATTCGGTTTGATAGTTTCGGGCCCAGGCCCAACGTCTACGGCGTAATCTGTACATGGGCCGTCCTTACCCTGATTGAGGCCTAATTAATTTATTCTACATATTACTACCTAGTTACATTATACTATACATGCTCACATCTTGTCAAATTAAAAAGGTGAACTTGTATTATTTTTTGTTAACAGATTTTCTGCAAATTTACAGTGACATGCTATTGGAGTGAAAGAACTTTTAAAAAATCTGATTTTAATCCTAAATCGCTTACTTGCTATTGACAAGTAATAATGAATTAACACAGCATGGCTATTGATATACAAACAAATAACTACATGACTCTAATGAAAGAAGTATTCTACTGTATATACGAGCAAGTAGACAACTACAATGAATTTAAAACTTCAACTCTTCATTTCCTATTCATGCTTCAATTTTCATCTTACATTAACAGTGTATCAGTTGTGTACCTGGTATTTGAAAAGAAAATAAGAGGAAGAAGTCAGTAGTGCAGCAGTAGCACAACACAACAACAAAAGCAGAATACCATAGAAGATAATAGCAACAAAACAAGCAGTAACCCAGTAATAACAAACACCAGCAATGGAACAATGACAGATGAGCAGTGAACTCAGGACAACCAGTTGCTATTTCAGAAATACCAAGCAAAATAAACAAAATAGACTGATCAAGAAAATATGAGATAGGGAATTTTTCTCTTCAACTCTAAAATATTGAACCTTTTAGAATAAAAGCCAGCCTATTTCTTTTTGCTTTCTAACTCTGAATTTTCTTCGGTGTCAAGAACTAGTCTATATCTCACTCTTAAGTTCTTAATTTGTTTTTCTCTCAAGTCCTCTCTAAATTTTTCTCCCTCTTTTAAGTGTCAAATGACTCTTATTATATACCCAAAGCAAGACTCTTTCCCCTATTCTTTTAACTATTATTACTATCCATTTTATTATTTTACATACTATTTCTGATTTCGAATTAGGTAAAAAGCATTCAACGCGGACCCTACCGTTCCCCTCTTTTCAATGGACCGCATTATTAATCCTCTTTTACTTTACATCATTATGCTCCCCACAATTCTTGTCCCCTCTTATTTTAATTAAAAGTTATGGGCCCACATTTAATCAATTCCCAAAATACCCCCAAAATTATTGAAATTACCATTCTACCCCATCCCTTCAATCTGCACAAAAATTATCAAAAAACACCAAATTACTACAGCTATAACCAAATTCCTTATCAAATCAACAATTAATTCAAATTGTATGATGAACAACAAATAACCAACTGAAATTATTTTGAACAATATTCTTTGAACTCGAACGGAACTAATAATAAATGAAAAAACCTTGAGTTGACGAAGAATAACCTCGACAAACTAGGTCACGAACTGGACAACGATGGAGGGGATGACCACGAACTCGACTGGAACTAAAATGGGTCGTTTGGACGCTAGGATGGTGACGTTCAAAAGGGGAGTCTGTTTGGATGTTTGTTTGGTGGGTGACGGTGGTTGGGCTAGTAGTTTGAGGGCTTGAGGCGGGTGGTTCAGTGGAGTCGTTTGGATAGTGGTCGTTTGTATAGTGGAGTCATTTGTACAGTGGAGTCGTTTGGATATCGAAAAAAAAAATGGAGGTCGTTTGGGCGTGAAGAACAGTAGGGTGGTCTGCTGGAGGTTTTTGGTGATAGCGGTTAAGGCTTTTCTGTTAGTTTGATCAAGAATAGGATCAACGTGGGGGTCAATGTGGTCGTTACCATGGACGACGGGGAGGGGGCTGGTTCAATGTCGTTCAAAGCTACTGGGACGACGACGAGCAAGGGGGCGTGTGTTGGGTTGTGTGAAGAAGATGAAGAGATGGGGGCGGGTGCTTAAGTGTGATGACTAGATTTAGGTTCGAGAGAGTTAGTGTGTCTTTGGGTTTTTTGAATAACAAAAAATGAAAATATGAGAGGAAGAGCGGGGGGGGGGGGGGGGTGTGGTCAGATGGGGGGATGGATTAGTCTCAGGGGATGGATTAGTCTCAGGTCAAAGGGATTTTAGGTTGGGTAGAATTGGTTTGGGCTTGGGGTTAATTCAAGAACTGGCCCAATTCCGAATTCGTTCTTCTATTTTTTTTTCTCTTTTCTTGTACTAATTAATAAACTAAAAAAATGCAAACATTCAATTATAAAATTCAAAATTATCTTAAAATACTAATTAACTCCTAATAATAATTATTATTTAAAATTAAATAACAATTAAAACATCATCACGCAATTGGGACATTAAAGGCTAAAAATGCAAAAATTGCCTATTTTTGTGATTTTTCATTTTCGTATAACAAACTTAATTATTCTTAATTATAAAATTAAATCTATGCAAATGCGATATATTTTTTGTATTTTTCTATTAATTTAAAAAAATAAACATGCACACATCAACGCAAACAATTAATAAAATATCACGAAAATTGCACACAATAAAACACCGACCCGCGCCCACATGCCCGGATCCCGAGAGTTTTTGAAGAAATTTATTCTCTATCACTTAAGGATCACTAATATGTGATTTCTAGTTCATTACATAGCTAATAATGTGGTTAACTCTTTATTTTATGAAAACCCTAGGTCTAGCCCTAACCCCTTTGATATTACTTATTATTAGTATTAAATATCTCTAATATTCATGTATTTAAACTAAGAATTAGTGAGAATTACATACCTTGTGATGCTATGCTGAAATCCCCCTTTGGAATCTCCAAAATCGCCCAAATATATAATGAGAAATGAAGGAAATGGGGTTGGGTTCGTATTTAATGAACTCCAGTGTCCAGCAATTTTTGCTTCTGCGGACGAATTTTCGCTTCTACGGAATCCGCTCCTACGGAAAAAGGGCCGCTTCTGCGGTTCTGGCCCAGATTGGAAATACCGCTTCTGCGGTCCAGAAGCCGCCTATGCAAGGCCGCTTTTGCGGTCTAGAAATCGCTTCTGCGATTTCCCTGAGCTTCCCCTATACCGCTTCTGTGGTCTCTCTTATGCGGTCCAAGAGCCGCAGAAGCGGTTATGACAGAAGTTACAAAGTTGGTTCTTCTCTAAGTTTCAACTTCGCTCGAACCTCGACCATTTGACGCTCGAGGCTCTCCGAGCCCTGACCGAACAGACCGACAAGTCTGAAATCATGAGGCGGACCTAGCCAAACCCTCGAAAAACCCAAAATAATGCTAAATCAACGAGTTGAACCCCCAAACCAATTGAATCATCTTAATGAACTCAAGTTCTTAATTTCCTTTCAACGGGTCAAAATTTCCTTAGCCAATCGGATTGACACCAAATTTAATGGGGGGTCTTAACCGATAATTAAGACTTGTACCAAATTTCGGAACCGAAATCCGAACCCGATTCCTTGATTTTTCAATGAGTACTTAGATTTATTAATTCTTTAAAATTTTAATTTAACAATTTTACATAAAAATTCCGTACTCGGGATAGGGATCTCACAATTTGATTCCGAGCATATGCCCAGGTCCCATATTTTTCCACAGACCTCTCAAAATCGTCAAATCACGAATCTGAGTCCGTTTCCCAAGAAAGTTGATTGAAGTCAAATTTGACCTTTTAAGAAAACCTTAAGAAAATAATTGGTTTAATTTTCACTCAAAACTCTTTGTTTAACCATTTTCTGCAAGCAAACACGTCTAACTTTTTTAGTTTAGGCAAGTGCGTTGTATCAGCAGATGAAAACTAATGCAGAATATTAAGAAGAAAATTTGCGCGTAGCTTATCAAACAAGGGCATCATGGACTGCATGAAAAGGGTTGCGACCGCATGGAAGCACCTCGGGCCGTGTTATCACGATCGCGGGCCGCAGTAGACACTCAACCAAAAGTATGTTCTCTGAATCCCACCAACGCGGGCCGTGTGAGAAGGCATGCGGTCGCGCGAGGTCCAGTACTGGCCGCACAAATAGGGATGCGGCCGCGCTGTGGACTTCTTAGATTTCAGAACCAATGCCACAGTGGTCCGCGTGAACAAGGGACACGGCCACGTTAGGGCTATGCGGACTGCATAAATAAGACCATGGTGGTGCTGGGTTAAAAGTCAGGGATAATTAGGGTTTTACATAAATGCTCATTTCGTTTAAGTTTTTTCATCCTACATTGTTCCTACTCAATTGCCCATCAATAAAAGCTGTGCCCAATATTTTAAAAACAACAAATAACTAACCCAAACATTAAACTAAGAAAAAAAAATGAAAACAAAGAAGCTATGACTACTAGGACATGAATAAAATTAAAATTAACACTTAAGTAATGATCAATGTGAGAATATGTTACCGGGAATATGAAGAGTTTAGCTGTTGATGTCAAAGCACATGTACGTCTTAGATGAACAGAGAAACTTATGGCTCAGGAAGTCAATTTTGCGAAAGGTTCTACATGAAGCCCTAAGGTCCTATTTATAAAAAAGAAGGTGGGACCCGTCACTTACCCTACAATGCGGCTGCATCAACTTGACCGCGGGCCGCGCTGGGTCCAACCAAATACCTATTGCAGACTAACAGTCACGCGGACCACACAAACATGGATGCGACTGCCGGGGACCAACGTGGGCCACTCAAATATGAACGCGGCCACATGGTTTAGTTTCAGAGACTGTTCACTTTGAGGCTATGCCAGTGCGAACCGCACAAGCAAGGACGCGGCCGCACAGACAATCTTCAGATACTATGCACTTTTTGCACTTTGTTTTGCACGAGTTCAATACAAGTCCTAAAACATCTCACAAACAATTAGCTCAAAAGTCCTAATCTACAATAGAAATCAAAGAGAAAGAAAAAGACACGAGTTGCCTCCTAAGAAGCGCCTGATTTAACATCGCGGCGCGATGCATGTTACCATTACACCACTTCAAATAATGAAATGCCAACACGTGGCTCTCATCAAATTCTTGAATAAGAAATAAAATGCATGTCCAGCAAGCTTGTGAATCATCCGATCAATTAACGGGAAAGGATAATAAACACTGTAGAGCACTTTGATCAATTTACTATTGTTCATGCAAAACCGCCATCCTGTATCGGGTCTTGTGGGACAAACCACTTTATGAAGATTATGCATCATTTCATGCACTGCTACAGGTAGTCTCCCTTGAAGCTCCAAATAGATGTTGCATCATCCCTCAAGATAGCATTGGGCTAAAAAATTGTGAGGCTCATGTGTGGCTCAACTTGTTTTATCTCCAACACCGGAGGAACCTCATTTGTTGGATTTTCTAGAGGAGTTACCCATTGATCAAGGTCCAATGACAACCTACTGGGTTCACACAATTCCATGGCATGCAAAGCATCTATGCACATCACTCTACTTGAATCATCATTCATTTCACGACCTAGAGGTGCATACATAAGTAGATCTTCAACATTAATCACAGTACTTGTCTCATCCATTATCACAGCAGTGACAATGTCAACAAAGGAGCACACCTCGGTGCTATTAGGTTGCTTCATGGTCTTGCACACTGGGAAAACCACCTTCTCATCACCCACACGGAATGTCAACTCTCCAGCCTCGACATCGATCAAAGCCTTCCCTAAAGTTAAGAAAGGTCTTCTACGAATAATCAGGACTTTAAAATCTACCTCACAATCCAATATAACAAAATCAGCCGGCAAGATGAATTTATCCACACGAACAAGCACCTTATTAATTATACCCAAGGGTCTCTTCATCGACCGGTCTGCCATTTGAAGTCTCATCGAGGTTGCTCGAGGTTTCCCAATTCCTAATGTCTGAAAAACTGAATATGGCATCAAGTTTATACTCGCCCCTAAGTCACCAAGGGCTTTTGCAAAGTCGGCACTTCCAATGGTACACAGGATAGTGAAAGCTCCCGGATCCTCGAGTTTTGGGGCCATAGAATGCACGATTGAACTCATTTGATGGATCATTGGTATTGTCTCACAATCCATTGACCTCTTTTTTGTAACCAATTCCTTCATAAATTTTGCATATCATGGCATTTTCTCAAGTGCCTCAACCAACGACACATTAATGGTAAGACTCTTCATCATTTCTATGAACTTCTTGAACTGATGTCACTCTTGTGCTTTGCTAACCGTTGAGGATATGGCAGAGGGGGCCTAGAAAAAGGTTCCTTGGCTTTGGGAACCACCGGCTCGGGAATATCAATCACGTGTTCCCAAGACAGGTTCATGGCTTCTTGTGTCTCCACCTCAACCTCGTCATCTATATCAATCTGAACATCATTGTTCACTCTTTGTTCAACCACATCATCAGCATTCAGCGGTCCATTATCATCATGCGAATCAACATTAATGTCCACAACACGCTTTTCTCTTGAGGCATGCACATCACTGCCTCTCCCGCTTCTTGTTGTGACCGCCATCACTTGGTTGGTTTCCGCCCTTTGGGTTTATTACTGTATCACTTGGTAGATAACCCTTTTGGTGAGTATCCAAGGCTTGAGAAAGTTGTCCTAGTTGCACTTCCATGTTCCGGATAGAGCATTATAAGAAGCCAATTGCGCATCGGAATCTTGGTTCTTTTTCATCATGTTCTCAGACATATTCTCAATTCTACCCAAATCCTTTTCGGAAGAACTCGGCCCTTGAGATTGAAATGGCGCTGGGTTGTTTTGTTGTTGAAACATCAGAGTCCTTTGAAAGCCTTGTCCTCGATTACCTTGACCACCATTGTTATTCCACCCACCTTTTCCATTGTTGTTGTTCTAATTTTTGTTGTTGTTTCCCTTCCGATTGCCTTAATTAACCAAATTTTTGTTCCTGCAATTTCCACCTTGATTGTTGTTATTGTTCCAATTACCACCTTGTTGATTGCCCCAATTACCTTGAGGTATCCATTGTTGGTTCCTCTAATTACCTTTATTCCCTTGGTAGCTGTTGACGTATTGGACTTCCTCACTTTGATCATCATAGCCTTCATTCATTTAACCATCACCATCATCATAATTATCAAAATTTCCTTGAGGTTTTTGTACTTTTTGCCTCTTCTTCATCATATTCACTCCCTCTATTGCATTGACTTGGCGCGAGTTTTGGACTTGTTGTACTTGCGCCTTCGCCAACTAATTCATTATTGTTGTAAGTTCGGCAATGGCTTGGCTATAATTATGTAACTCCTTATGCAAATGTATGACATTAGGATCACCTTGAGGAACATTTCCCGCCTTTTCCATGCCAAAGTAATCTCGGCTATTTCATCAAGTATATCACAAGCTTCATTGTATTGGAAGCTTCATAAAATTTCTTCCCCAGTTGGTTCACAATACATTGGTTGGTTGTGTTGATCCCCCTATAGAAAGTTTGTTGAATTATCACATCATTCATATCATTGTTTGGACACTCTTTAACCATAGTTCTAGATCTCTCCCGAATTTCATGCAATGGCTTCATTGGCTCTTGTTTGAAAGCCAAAATCTCATCAGGGAGCACCGCCATATGATTTGGAGAAAAGAACTTCGCGATGAACCTGTCCGCCAACTTATCCCATGTGTTGATGGAATAATTGGGGAGCCTCTCCAACCAATCTAACGCCTTTCCCAGAAGTGAGAACGGGAAAAGTCTAGGTTTTAATGCATCCTCTGAGACATTTGTCTGCTTGCTGCCCCAACAAGTATCCATGACACCTTTCATATGTTTATAAGAATTCTGATCGGAGGCACCCATGAAATGACCTCGTTGTTCGAGCAAGGTGAGCATAACAATTGTAATTTGGAAGTTCCCTACCTGAATTCAGGGAGGAACTATTGCACTTGCGTACCCTTGATTAGGGAGAACTCTGGGGGCCTCTCTTGGTGGAGGTGGGGGAGGGTCTGGTATATTCTCATTTGCATTGGCATTTCGACCTCTCCTTGGAGCTTGAGGTAATGCATCTTCTTGTTCTAGGTCCTCAACCTACTCCCCCATGACCACATTGCAGAGAGGGTCATTTGCATTTATATCCATGTCTACCTGAGTGATTGACACAAATAAAGTTAGTAAAAAGAAGGAAATTGAAGCAAAATACAAAACTAGCTATACAGATAGCTAATATCGTAAGCACCCTGGCAACGACGCCACAAAGTGATCACTGACAACTCAATATTACACAATGGTAAGAAGAGCGAGTGCTAACACCTTTTACCCGAATAGTGGTATCGAGGTCGATTTATCCACAGAGAGCTTGGAGTGGAGTTGTGTATATGTCTAGACTAGGATTAGGCTTGTGCTTCTAATTGAACTACACACATTTTTGGTTTTTCTTTTATCAACTACTCTTGTCTATAAAGGATTAAGACCAAATTATGCTAAGGGGATATTTTCTAAGTTGTGATTAATATAGAGAAAGGCACAGGGTCGTGGCATCACCTAGGTGGTTAACTAATAGGTAGAAACTGCTAATAATAGATTGATATATTTGGGATCAATGTTATAACCATTGCACAACTGTACCCACTCTCACACCTCTTGGTAGAGAGAGCAATTTTGCCCAATTGACTCTCTCGAGACCAATTGGGTAGGCAATTAGACTAAGCAACTAGGGTTCAAGTAGGCTGATTACTCTCTCGAGATTTAACCCGTTAATTGGGACTTCCATTTCTCATGGGTCCATCCTAATTCTTTGTTGGGTCAATTTTGGGTTCATAGATTCTCTTTCTCAAGAATAGTCAAAACCCACTAAGCTAGAATCAATGTTTGTAACCACCAATCATTATTTAAAGCATAAAATTAACCCAAATAACAAACACTCAATATAAATCTATCATTAAGAAGCAACACCCATCAATTACCCACACTAGGGTTGAGCCACAACCTTAGCTAATGTGTTTAGCTAGAAATAATTAAAGATGAAACAGAAGAAATAGATGAAAAATTAAACATATTAACTAATTGCTAAAGTTAATTTATAAGAATCTATGGAAGAATTAACGCTAAAGTGCCCAAAATAGGCTAAAACACGGTTCTCACGAGCGCAACTCTTACTCAAAATTTATAACTATTGGCCCAAGTAAAGATTTAGTTTTGAAAATTAACAAAGAACTCAGGATGAACCAGGTCCATCCCAGTGGTCCATCCCTCAGGTTCATAAAACGGGAAGGTTCAAGCGTGTGGAATGCACATAAAAGAGTTAAGCTTAACTTGAGGTATTTAATATCTCCTGATCAAAAAGGTTGCATAATTGATAAAGAGAAAGACTCCTTAATCAAAGAGAAAACTATCTAAGATAGGAAAGTAGTTGGAAGTTAAAACCAACTAGAACTCTTCCTTGGTGGAAGAGTTGCATCAGAACTCTAGTTATTTCTTCATCTACTAACTCTATAAATTGCATGATGTTCTCACATTACAAGTGTTGCACAAAAACGCAGAAGTTTAACGTGAATTGAGAACAAAATAGTAAGGCTTTTTGCAAGTACTTTGTGTGTGATTAAAGTGTGCAAACTTGAAGCTACATGAACCAGATTGAAGAACCAGTTCCATAAAGAGTTTTATGTGTCATTCTTATTTCTAGTTCAATTGTAGTAGATGTTTTCATATTGTACCTTTCAGCTTTCATAGAAGCAATTATAATAGGTATTTGATATTCAAGTTAGAGCTAACATAAAGTTGTCGCAACAGTTTGAGGCTAGTTGCCTTAGGTTTACAAAGAGTTTTATAAATGATGTTTTGGCTCAGTGATTTTATTAGAAGTTTGGGAAACTCTGACTGAGTAATAGGTCGTGGTTTTTTCACCTTTTGAGTCGGGTGTTTTTCATGTAAAATATCTATGTTCTTTATTTTCTATATTTATTATTCTGCAACAACAGTAGTTGGAACACATAGAAGAACCAGGTCCCTCATAAAAAGGTTAAGCAAAAAATTGGGTACCACACAAATCACCTCCCCCTCTTGTGTGGTATTGACGTTTGGAACATCAATTGGTATCAGAGCAGGTTATCCTTGAAGAGGCTAACACCTTAGGAAAAGATCAAGATGAGTGCACCACCTGGAATCTGGGAAGGGCAAATCCATTGATAGGCCTCCACTCTTTAATGGCCACTACTACTCTTGGTGGAAAAATAGAATGAGAGATCACATCATCGGAGAAAACTATGAGCTATGGGACATTGTAACTGATGGTCCCCTAGCTACCATGAAGAAGAATGTTGAAGGAGTATATGTGCCAAAAATAAGAGCTGACTACAATGCTGAGGACTTGATAAAATGGGAAAAGAATGCTACAGCCAAAAAATGGCTTGTGTGTGGACTTGGTCCAGACGAGTACAGTAGAATTCGAAGTTGTACCACTGCCAAGGAAATACGAGATATTTTACAAGCGGCTCATGAAGGAACTCTTCCAGTAAAGAGATCATGAGGAACAGTGATATTTCTCAATATGAGAATTTCACCATGAAGGAAGGGGAAACCATCTAGGAGATATATAAAAGGTTCACCATACTGACAAATGAACTTAAGTCTCTTGAAAGGGTTATTCTTGAAGCGGACAAAGTTGAGAAAATTTTGACAATGGGTTTTCCAGTCACTTGGAAATGCAAAATCACTGCTACTCAGGAATCAAATAACATTGCCACTCTTAAGTTTGACGAGCTATTTAGAAATCTGACAGCCTATGAACTTAGAAGGCAAACCATGAAGATGGATGCACCCAAGAAGGAAAAGAGCATGGCATTTAGAATCAATGAAGGTGCTGATCTGGATAAGGATGAAATGACCATGATCACAAAGGAATTCAAGAAGTACTTAATGAGAGGAAATGGTCCTTCAAGAACTGGAAGCTACAATAAATCAAGGGTTCCTGTAAAACAAACCAATGAGGGGTGTTACAAGTGTGGGAGGACTAATTATCACATTAGAAACTGCCCTCAATGGGAAATTGAATGGAAAAAGGGACAGGTCCATCCCAAGACAAACAAAGGATCAACGAAGGCTATGGTTGCTTCTTGGGGTGAAAGATCAGATGATGACTCAGAAGACGAAGATGGAGATGAACAAGCACTTATGGAGATTGGGAAATCTGATGAGGAATCTGAGGTAAGTATAGTTCATCTCAAAGACAAGATTAAATTTTTGGCTAAAGAAAGAAAGTCTCTCTGAGTTACTTCTATATTTCATTGATGAATTTGAGGTTATAAACAATAAAAAGGAATAGCTTTCTAAGGAGTGTGTGATTATGAAAGCTAAGTGCAAAATCCTGGAACTTAGGGCTAGTGAAAGTGATAGTAAAAATGCTGAGTTGAAGAACCAGGTTTATGGACTTGAAACCACAGTCCTAGAGCTCAAATATGAAAATTCTATAATTCAAATTAGGAACTGGTAAAAAGGAATGTGATCACACACAACTCACTTTAGAAGAAAATGTAGGAAAATAAAAGGTGAGTTGTACAAAAGAGATGAGCAGATAAGAGTCCTTACGGAGGATCTAAACAAGGTTAAGCACAAGCTAGACAGAACCTGTAAATGGAATAGGTCCTCTGATGCACTTTCATGTCTACATGAACACCATAGTAGCAATAAGAGAGGATTTGGCTACGGGACCCCTGCACCTAAGTGGGATCCCAAAAGAAAGTACCTCACAGTTCCTGAGAACATAATTTGCACAAACTGTGGTAAAATTGGTCATTATAAATCTGAATGTATTGCAAATGAAAAAGCTAGTCAAAAAATAAAGAATTTGTTCAAGGGAAAAATAGGATGCCACGTTGGACTAAAAAGAATCTTATTCACTCTTTTCCTATAGAAAGGAACACAAACTAGTTTGGGTTCCTAAGACTAATCCTTAATGTCCTTTTGCGGGTCCAAGTGAAGGGGAGCAGCCAAATATGGTACATGGATAATGGCTGCTCAAAGAATATGACAAGAAGTAAGAACCAGCTCCTTACACTTGAGGACCTCAAAGGAGGTGATGTCTCATTTGGAAATGGGAAGAAAGGTGAGACCATTGGGGTGGAAAGGTAGGTAAGGCTGATTCTCACTCTATTGAGAATGTCTACCTGATAGATGGCCAAAAATACTGCCTAATAAGACAATCACAATTGTGTGATAGAGGTAACTTAGTAGCATTCACCTCTACATAATGCTTTGTGATTAATCTTACCACTAACAAGATTATTTTGCAGGGAATAAACAATATATACACTATAGATTTGTCCACACTTTCAAAAAATGTACTCACTTGCTTAAGTGTGTTGGACAACGATCCCATCCTTTGGCACAAGAGATTTGGACATGACAGTCTAAGTCAACTCAACAAACTAGTCCCCATGGATTTGGTGATAAGACTGCCTAACATTAAGTTCAAGGAAGACAAAGTTTGTGAGGCTTGTGCAAGGGGGAAGCATGTAAGATCCTCTGTCCAAAGTAAGAAAATGGTAAGAACCACTACAACGATAGAACTGGTTTATATGGATCTCTGTGGTCTAATGAGAACATAAAGTGGAGGTGGTGAAATATTTGTGATGGTGCTTGTTGATGATTACTCTAGGTTTAGTTGGACATTGTTTTTAACATATAAAGATGAAGCATTTGACATGTTTACTTCTTTTGTTAGAAAAACTCAGAAACAACGAGGTAATCAACTTGCATCAATTAGGTTTGATCATGGAACTGAATTTGAAAATGCTAAGGTTTGCTGAACTTCTTGAATGCTACATTGTAAATAGTTGCATGACTAGACCTCTTATTAAGAAGATTCCCTATGAGTCACTTAAATAGAGAAAGCTAAAAATATCACATCTTAGGGCATTTAGATGCAAGTGCTTTGTGCACAATAATGGGAAAGACTTCCTAGGTAAGTATGATCCCAGAGGTGATGAGGGAGTTTATTTGGATATTTTTCGCATAGTAAAGCTTATAAGATACTCAGTAAAAGAACTATGTGTGTAGAAAATGTATGTGTTATTTTATTGAAAAACTAATATTCTTTATGATAGGCAGGAGCAAGATAATGAAGATATTGGTCTGATAAGAAATTCAAATGGTGAAACCAGAGTCCACCTAAATATGCATCACATGAAGGAACATGTGATGGAACAGGTCCTTTCACCTGGGCAACATGACAGGGGGAACTGACTAGAGAGTAACTGATCCTCAAACCTCGAGATAACCTGTCCATGAACCTATTCCTAAGTATCAAAAACAGGAAGGAACATCCAAAGAAATTGACACTCCTATTGCAAAATCCACGAAATTGGACATAGATGAACCTGGTTCATCTGTTGATCAGAAGTTGTACAGGGTAATGATTGGTTCTCTTTTATATCTCACTATTAGCAGACCTGATATTGTGTGTAGTGCAGGTCTTTGTGCTCGATTTTAGGCAAATCCAAAGGAGTTCCACTTGACTAAAGTAAAGAGAATATTGAGATATCTGAAAGGCACCACCGACCTTTGCCTTTGGCATCCAAAATTTAGTAACTTTAACATAGTGGGATATGATGACACTCATTATGTAGGTTTCTTAGTGGATAAGAAGAGCACTTCAGGTATGAAACACTTCCTTGGTTCACGTCTAGTGTCATGGGCTATTAAAAGGCAAATTCAGTGGCCTTATCTACTGCTGAAGCTGAGTATGTTGATGTTGCTTCATGATTGTGTTCAATTGTTGTGGATTTAGCAACAGTTGACGTATTTTGGTATTGAAGTTAGTTGCATCCCCATTTTCTGTGATAACACTAGTGCTATTAGTATGACTAAGAATCTGGTTCATCATAAGAGAACTAAGAACATAGATGTTAGACCCATTTATTAGGGACAACTATGAGAAAGGCTTGATCATTGTGGAGTTTTGTGTGTCTAACAAGCAAATTGCCGACACCTTCACAAATCCTCAAGTAGAGATCGCTTTGAGAGGAATAGATTAGAATTAGGGATGATTAAGTCACCTAAAAGGATCATTTCAATGTTAAATAAAAAAACGATCAAAAAAATTGAAAAACAAATGGTTAGAAAGTCTGTAAATTGTTTATAATTAGATTAAATCTTGCTCAGTCTCATACTTTCCATAGCATACTCTTGTGCCATGTGTTTAAATGAATCATTAATCTCTAATGATATTTTCTTTATTTTGGCAAGTTTAGACTTAAATAAGAGAATTTTCAGTGAAGAACCTGGTTCATCAAGATGACACGGTATGTTTTCTACATTCTGCATAATTTGAAATAACTATATTTGGATCAAGAGCAGAGTCCTACCAAATACCAAACTCCTTTTGGACTTATCCATTACAAGTGAACCAGTCCCATTTAAAAGAGTCCCAATCGAATGGAAGTACCTAGGTTTTAGGGATACACTCCAACGTCTCTTCAAACCTGAATTTCAGTTTGACTAAACTTCAAAGAGTCTGAATAGCTATAGTTACCCCATCAATTATTCCTATGTATATTGATCAGCTTTAGTGTATTTCTTACTTCATCTTTCTCAAGCTGTCAAAACTCTAATTCTTCTTTCATCTTCCAAACACAATCTAATTCTCTTCTTTTCCATACCCTAGCCTAGATTGTCGAACATCTCTGAAGGAGACGAGATCAAGAAAATAGACAAGCAATTGAAAGTGAGTAGGGAAGAAGAATACTAAGATTCATTTAAGTCTGCTACTAACGGAAAAAAAAGTAGGTCTTCAGAAAATGAAAAGGTATCTTATGACTATAAAGGTTCTCTTGATACAATTTCTAAAGTTACTGTAAATTTGCAGAATAGATTTGTAGGATGTATAGCAGGTGTTGAGACTATATAATCTGGAGAAGTTGGTGGTAAAAATGAAAAAATAAATAGAAGAAAAGAGAGAAAGGGTGTTAGGATTATTGTGAGGGGAAAGGGTACAAGAGTGGTTGATTCTTCACCTACTCATGTTGGTCTAACAAAAATAAACTGGTGCAATAGTGGTTTGGGGAGAGGAATTTAGTGAAATAAAGAGAGTGTGAGCAAAATAGGGGGAAGTGGGCCTGGCGAAGATGCTGAGTGGTTGGTTCAACTTGGCAAAAATATAGATGAACTTGTTCCATCTGAACAGGAAACCCTTGCAGACCTACTGATAGATCTATCAACGGCACCAAAACTCATGTCATTCCCTATGGTTTCATTCTCAAAACTTTGTTGCACATTTCAAGGTATCTATGAAGAAATGGGGTTAATACTCTGCTTGCTCACGATTGTGAAGTCAATGTCATTCTTAATGAAACTGGTTAATCTAAAAAGACACCTATCAATAGCAAAGTCAAATTCTTGGTATAGGAGAGTAAGGCAAAGTATATTGAGATAGGAAGGCTGAAGACATGATTGTTTAAGGTAGAATCTGAGAGAGATGTTATCAGAACTGAACTTGCAAGAGAAAAGGAGAAGAATGATGGAATTCTTCAAGACATGCTGAAACTTCTCCAAGCAAATAACTCAGCCTACCTCTTCCAAGACTTAAGACTCCTAACTTAGTGTAGATCAACCAGTGACCCAGTTCGAGATGTTTTGTTTCTTTTGCTTATGTTTTCAGTATTTTTATTTCTTTTTGTGCTTTGTGATAGAATCTTATCAATCATCATTGAAATTCACTATTTTTGCTCTAACTGTTTGTTCATATTTCTTTGATGGTTAAAATTCTTAGCTTGATCTATAATGATTAATCCATGTTTTAAAATTTGGTTATCTTACATTTTTTATGCAACTTTTCGATGATGCCATAAGGGGGGGGGGGGGGAAGGTTGTGCTTTAAACAAGTGATGTTTACACTTTGGACAGTGATGTTTATAACCTAATGTACCTGGTCCTTGATGATAAGTGATAAAATGGAAAAATGTTTCTAACACTGTGTTAGTGTTGAGCTGAGTTGAAACAGGTCCTAAGCTTATGATAATCACAGAGTTTTTCATCATCAAAAAGGGAAATTTATTGGCCCAAGTAAAGGTTAAGTTTTGAAGATTGACAAAGAACTCATTATGAACTAGGTCCATCCCATATGTTCACAAAACATGAAGATTCAAGCATGTGGAATGCACGTGAATGAGATAATCTTAACTTGTTGTATTTAATATCTCCTTATCAAATAGGTTGCATAATTGATAAGGAAAAGGACTCCTTAATCAAAGAGAACACTATCCAAGATAGGGAAGGTGTTAGAAGTTTAAACCAACTAGAACTCTTTCTTGGTGGAAGAGTTGCATCAGAACTCTAGTTTTTTCTTCATCTACTAACTCTATAAATTGCAGGATATTCTCACATTACAAGTTTTTCACAAAAACACATAAGTTAAACGTGAATTGAGAGAAAAATAACAAGGTTTTTTTCAAGCAGTTCGTGTGTGATTGAAGTGTGCAAACCTGAATCTACACGAACCAGATTGAAGAACCAGTTCCATAAAGAGTTTTATGTATTTTTCTTATTTTTAGTTCAATTTTAGTATGAGTTTTCATATTGTACCTTTCAGCTTTCATAGAAGCAATTGTAATAGGTATTTGAGTATTCAAGTTAGAGTTAACTTGAAGTTGTCGCAACAGTATGAGGCTGGTTGCCACAATGGGATTAGAGTTAATCCTTAGGTTCACAAAGAGTTTTGTAGATGTTGTTTTGGCTCAGTGATATTAGTGAAAGTTTGGGAAAATCCTACTGAGTAGTAGTTCGTGGTGTTTTCACCTTTGAGCCAGGTGTTTTCCACATAAAATCTCTGTGTTCTTTATTTTATAGTATCTATTATTCCGCAACAGAAGTAGTTGGAACACATAGAAGAACCAGGTCCTTCATAAATAGTTTAAGCAAAAAATAGGGTACCACACAAATCACCCCCTCCCCCTTGTATGGTATGGACGTTTGGAACATCAAAAACTTTTCCTAAAAATGATAAAATATTTTATTTATAGTGGGCTGGAAAAACTGGGCAAAATTATCCATATGGGGTTAGTGCGGGCCGCACAATTATGATTGTGGTCGCACTAGTTGTTTAACTTCCATTTCTTCCTTCTCTGAAGTGACTGGAGCGGACCGCAAAGAAGTGTGACGCGGTCGCATGAAGTTGTGGCGTGGGCCATGTATTAGTGACTGCGCTCGCGTGGCTTGACCTTGTCCAAAACTGCATCTTATCTGAACTCTTTGGCACAGACCGCATGGCATAATGGTGCAGCATGGTTGCAGTCTCACTTATGCCCTCTCTGAACTTCCGCGTTGCGGCCGCATGCACAGTTGTGCGGTCCGCACTAAGCTTTGATTTCCACCACTTCATTGGTCTTTCGACACTTGAGCAATTTCACTCTGTTTTGAGCCAATCTTTGACATTTTGTCACTTTGTCCCTCAAACCTGCAATCAAGCACAACTTGTGAGAATTTTGTAACTATTTTGTAATAATTATACTCAAAGTATAGGCAAGTATGGGCATAAAACATGTTAAAATCTTACTTATAATTGCCTTATTTGAACTATGTGCAGCATGCTAGGTTTGAAATACTTATTTTTTCTTGGTATGAAATTTGAATTGATTGAGTATTCTTCGTGTTGCTGTACTGTGTTTACTTTGGGACGACAGGACAGTATCCATGGAGATCCCCTTGCATGTTTACTTTGGGACTAGAGATTTGTATTCCGGGAGATCTCCCTACACTTTTATATTGGAACTACGGAACTGCATCCAGTAGATTCTCCCAATACTGGTTATTTACATTTGGGACTACGGATCGGTATTCCGGGGGATCCCCTTGCATTATGAGTTGGACTATGGGATGACACCCAGGAAATTCACTGAATATTTATATTTACGACTATAAGACGGTATCCTGGGAGATCCCTGATTGTTATCTCTGTGTTAAGTTGTATTCCTTCCATGACTATTTTGTCCTGTGTTGCTTCTTACTATTTGCACTTAATTATATTGTCTTAATATATACAGTTATACCTTATTTTTCAACTAATATCAATAGGGCCCTGCCTTTTCTCAACACAACCCGACCGAGGTTTGGCTTGGCACTTACAGAGTACTGTTATGGTGTATTCATGCCCTTTCTGCATTTGTTTTTCATGTGCAGATCCAGGTATTTCGATTTAGCCCTACTACCCTTGAGGAAAAGTGATTCTCCAAAGACTTCGAGGTATATCTGCCGCATCCGCAGACCAAGGAGTCCCTTTCCATTCTCCCTTATTATATCAGCCCTCTTGTATTTACTTTTATTTAGACATTCTGAAGTTAGAAACTTGTAGTATTCAATAGCTTGTGATTTCATGAGATTCCGGGTTTTGGGAAATGTAGTTTAAGTTTGAGAGTTGAATTGTATATGATGAGCGGCATCTTAAACGCTTCATTTTGATATTTTTTTTTATAGTTTTGACTAGTTTTATTCTGTCGTTTTCTTTTCTGCAATTTGTTAGGCTTACCAAGTCGTAGAAACTGGGTGTCGTCATGATAGTTCACGCAGGGCAAACTTGGGTCGTGACAACTTCTGCGCTCACCCATCCACTTCTGCGGAACCTTGCTACCTTCGCAAATCCGCTTCTGCGATCACCCTTCCGCACAGGGGACCCTGCTTATGTGGCTCTCGCATCGCATCTACGACCTATGGCCCTCACAACTGAAAACGCACCTACAACCTCACCCTCGCTTCTGCGGGGCCGCACTTGGGGACCTCCCGCCTCATGTGCGAAATCACTCGAACCAGCAAATTTAAGAATATGCACAAGTAAAATTTTATTTCATTGAGCATCCAAAATATACTGAGGGCCCGGGGACCTCAACCAAACATACCAACCAATCCTAAAATACAATACAAACTTGGGCGAACTCTCAAATCATATCAAAAAATGCTAAATCACGAATCACCCTCCAATTCAAACTTAAAGAACTTGAAACCTCAAAATTCTACAACTGATGTCGAAACCAATCAAACCACGTCCGAATGACCTCAAATTTTGCACACGTCATAATCAATATTATGGACATATTTTAACTTTCAGAATCAGAATTCGACCCCGATCCAAAACTTCCACTACCGGTCCAAAACTCCAAAAATTTGACTTTCGCCATTTCAAGCATAAATGAGCTACGGACCTCCAAAACACAATCCGGACACGCCCCTAAGTCCAAAATCATCCAACGGAGCTAACGAAATCTATGTAACCCCATTTTGGAGTGGTTTTCACACAATTCTGATCACGGTTCAAATTCTAAGACTTAAGCCTCTGTTTAGGGACTAAGTGTCCCAATTTCAAAAATCAAAACAAAACTTTCCGGCTAGTCGCAATTGCAGAAATAAAGACGAGAAAAGCAGTTAATAGAGGATCGGAGCTCGAACTCTCAAAACTATCGGCCGAATCATTACAAATTCGCTTATCATTCCTTACGGCTATCTCCTTTTTTTCGTGAAACGAACCTTTCCATATATGTCCATTTAAATAATAGACAATCACTAATTATAGTATATTACATGTGAGGAATTCTCACCATCTCATAACATCTTTCATGCTTTGGTGGCTCAATAATATCTGGAAGTGACAAAGAGCTCTTTTTGACCCCACGACACGGTTTTGTTTTTGCTTGTCTGCCACTTGCCTAATTTGGTCCCCCGGAAAGTTCCTGGAAGATAATGTCAATTCGAGCAATGTTCTTTGTTCTTTTTTTTTTTTTAAAATATATCTTTATAGAATGGAGAACAGCACTTTTGCATTCACCCTTTTTTTTTCATGTACCTTTTTTTCCCCTTTCTTTTATCTGTTTTTAGATTAGGTTTCTAGGATGAGTTAATGTTTAATGTGTTCAAGTCTTACAAGAGGCATAGAGATAGCGAAAGCGGATTAACACCATATATCTATCCTCATTGGCATTAAAGAATTTCAGTAAGAAAATTTCAGATAGTATGTTCTGAATAGGAATCAAATTCTAGACTTTACCTATAACGAGACACTGATTTACCACACTGCCTGGTAAGTGGTAATGTAACAATGGAAGCTTGACATTCAATTACAATTAAATGGACAGACTAGTAGATATAATGATCAAAGAGGTTGAGTAGTTAGTGTTTACATTACTCGGGAAAAGAACGACAAATGATCACTTGGTACTACTTTTCCTAAATGCAGTGTAGAATTAACTCAATAAAGAATTTGGTTGACGAACAAAAATCTGACTATTTATTTCTTTTTGTTTCTCCACTGTTTACAGTTTTAGCACATATTGCTCCCTCTAGTTTCTTTCTGTTAGCTAGAATTTGTTTTCCATTGTCATAATATTTAAAAATTTAAGTCCTACGCGAGAAAACCACATAAAAGATTCTCGTTTGGCATAACTATTTCAACTCAACACCTTTTCCTAAAAAGATTTTACAAGGGATATAACCTCCTATGAATATGCGTTACTGCAGGCAACTTGAGGAACAAAACTCATTCGCCCTAGTTACAATCACACGATCTCACTATAGCAGCCCAAAAATTAAATTTATTAACCTAATGTAATTTACTATAAATAAAGAATTAAGAAGGAAAAAATAAATCTAAAAGTTTACCATTCGAATGAGAAAGAAACTAACACTATATCTCTATATCTTCTTAGAGACAAAAGAGAGACTGCAGTTACACCATTACAAGGTAAGTTCTATTAGCCAAAAATAAAAATAAAAAAGTAAATTCTGAACTTCACTCCCAAGTTTTATGCATATACATTCTTTATGTTTCAGAAATGCAAAAGCTTACAAAGGGAAATCTAATCCCATTGAATTTCTCGATGGTATGTCCACTCTGATGGGTTTATTGTGGTTTTGCCATCCGCAAGAACTAAATCATACGATGAGTCTTCCGCAAATTCTGTTGGCATGGATTTCCAGTATAAACTAGGCGTCCACTCAGCTTCCTTCAAAACCTTGATGATCTCTTCAACAACTATTTTACTCCCTGCCTCCGCCAAGTGAATCCCATCCCTGTTTAATTTTTTTTTATTTAAAAAAAATAATAAGCTGAGGACATGTTTAAACATGATAGGAATTTGCAAAAGCCTCTTCCTTATACTTTTTGATTCTTTACATGATATTGATATTTGGGATTATTTTAGTAAAACTATGCTATACACACCAGTGTTTCTTCTGTGCATTCAGAAAAAAATGGAGATCAAGGCACAATGAAATATTGAAGCAATCAGAGACTTGTGATTCTGGCAATGGAGAGCGATTGCCCTATAATCACTGAGACAATATTCTACCTTGTTTGTCAATCAAGATTCCAGGATGCGGATAATGTTGACAACCCAAAAAAAATACTGTCTAAGTAGTGTAGTGAACATAACTCAGCATTCTTGAATAAACTACAACAACAACAACAACTACCCAGTGTAGTCCCATAAAGTACAGTTTGTGAAGGGTAATATGTAGACGAGCCTTACCCCTACCCGAAAGGGCAGAGAGGCTGTTTCTAATCGACCCTCGGCTCAGTGAAGGAAAGGAAAAACAAAAACAAAAACAAAAACAAAAACAAAGGAGCATTAGTAACTCCAGCAGAAATAGCGTAAATAATTATCTAAACATAAGAAACATAAATAAAATAGCATGCAATAATATCATACAGTAACTACCATAAATAACTACCATAAGGGAGACAATCCAAAACACAAATCATCTATGGATAGCCCTGCCAAGACTCACCCAATCCCGGGTGAGAAGTACGAAAAACTCAAGGAGCCCCTATCCTACAACCCTGATACTAGACCTCCAGACTTTCCTATCAAGGGTCATGTCCTCGAAAACCCGCATTCTAGCCATGTCATGCCTAATCACCTCTCCCCAATACTTCTTAGGCCTCCCTCTGCCTCGCCGAACGCCGACAATCGCCAGCCGCTCACAACTCCTCACCGGGGCATCAGGACTTCTCCTCTGCAGATGCCCGAACCACCTCAGCCTCGCTTCTCGCATCTTCTCATCCACCGGGGCCACCCCCACCTTCTCTCGAATAACTTCATTCTTAATCTTATCTAACCTGGTGAGCCCGCACATCCACCTGAACATCCTCATCTCCGCAACCTTCATTCTCTGAACATGAGAGTTCTTCACGGGCCAGCACTCCGTCCCATACAACATTGCAGGTCTAACTACAGCTCTATAAAATTTCCCCTTGAGTTTATGTGGAACTTTCTTGTCACACAGAACTCCTGATGCAAGCCTCCAACTTTGACCACCCCGCTCCTATACGATGAGTGACGTCCCCGTCAATCTCTCCGTCCCCCTGAAACACCGACCCAAGATATCTAACAATGTCCCTCTTGGCGATGACTTGAGATCGAATCATCACATTCCTGCCTACTTCGCTCGGCTCGGCGCTAAACTTGCACTCCAAGTATTCTATCTTAGATCTGCTTATTCTGAAACCTTTAGACTCGAGAGTCTATCTCCATACCTCTAACCTCTCAATAACATCGACCCTCGTCTCATCTATCAAGACTATGTCATCAGCAAATAGCATACACCAAGGCACATCCCCTTGAATATGTCGGGTTAGAGCATCCATCACCAAGGCAAACAAAGAGGGCTAAGCGCCGATCCTTGATGGAGCCCCATAACCACTGGAAAATGGTCTGAGTCGCCACCCACCGTCCTAACCCTAGTCTTAGCTTCATCGTACATTTCCTTGATTACTCTGATGTAGGCTTCTGGCACGCTCTTCGCCTCCAAGCACCTCCATAACACCTCCATAGCACCTCCATTGAATAAACTACAGATATAAAATACTTTGATCCAGCTAGAACTTGTATAGCAGAGCCATCATGTATAGCACTATCAAAAACTAATTCAGGATATCTTATGGAGTAATTTAGAAAGCATAACTAGAGCCATGAGACAATAGTGGAAGTTCAATTTCCGTGGGTGATGCTAATAAACAGTACACATCTAATGGGGAAAAAAATTTCCCATGTGACAGCAGCAATTCAGCTCACACGGAAGATCTCAAACCAGATCTTCCAAACAATTGCAGGAACCATACTTGAAGGTGCATAAAAAATTTGAGTCTAGGACAAGGGCAAAAAAGGTGCATCCCGCGTTCTCGCAAGGTTTCGGGAAGGGCCGCACCCAAGGGGCAGTATAGGACAAGCCACTTAAATATAAAAGGAAGCTAATTTTCATCTTCATAAAACACAATAAGATATGAAATTAACTGAAAATTTAGGGAAACAAAACAGATTAGATTATCGCAGATGTTCTCGATTTGGTAGATAAACAGAGGGCACAACAGATAGATAGATGGACTTACGTAAAGCAAGAAGTCAACCAATCTTCCCTTTTCTGAAGTGCTGTCCAAAGATCAACAACCTTCAGATTCATCTCATTACACAGCTCTATACAGGCATCCGAATACTGTCGACACAACTCATTTGTCCGAACCAACTCACTGAAGTATGAACTGTTTGCAAAAAAGATGACAACTTGTCCCAGTAATAAGAAAAAGGGGAAAATGCAGTTCAAAGAATGGAACTTGGAAACAAGTGCATAAAAGATAAGATGGCACTGATGATGGGCATTTAATTACCTTGTATTTTCACGAACTCTGGCCTCATCAACAGGTGGACAACTGAGAAAGATAATGCGAATATTCTCTGAGAGACTCTAATCATCCCCACCAAAAAGAAAACGAGAAAAGAAACCAGGGATCAATAATCACCATAGTTCGTTTACACGAGTGAAACCATTTATATAACTGAAATAATTTAAAGCTTTCTAAAAAATTATATCTTAAGGTCTTGTGGTTGTCTTGAACCGGCTACCATTTGATGTATTTCCAGATAAGAATAGAAACTGTGGCTCGAAATCAAAGAAAAACGAAACTCCTTTAGTAAATAAGCTACCTTAAGATGCGTTGCAATTTTTCTCATGTTCTCAGTGTACTCTGGAAGAGGTACATGAGGACCTAATCCAGATGAATGAGGTCCCATTGAATCATTACCACCAAAGTAAACAATCACCAGTGTGGGCTGAACAGCAGCATCCTGGAAGAGGAAAAACACCATCGAGAAGTAAAAAGTTAGTATACTGGAAGTGTCTCCCAATATCAGATATCCAGATGAGATCTTAGAGTGATTGCACAAATAGACGGGTTCGCTATCGGAAATTCTTATTCTCCTTTCTTCTTCCGTTTATTAATAGGTAGTTTTCCATAGGACATTGTCAATTCTTAAAAACTCCATGATACCGATCCACGAAGTGACCTTGATGATCTTTTGATTTGTAGATGATGTGAACCAAAAGGTATTACTAAGTTCTAATGCAAATAGCACTATTTCTTGCATACAGTTTGTAGAAAAGGTTGTTTGAACAGCAGTATTAAGCATCCTTTTCACTGATAATAAACGAAGAAATAAGGAAGAGGGAGCACCTAAGCACTTATGTAACAAGCTATACTTAACCTTTTAAGTGAATTTCACACTGAAGAGATATTGGGGAGAAGATATAATACCTTTGGAAATACTTGATCAAGGACCTGTAGAGCACGTCTGGAGTTCCAACCATAGTAACCTCGCAATATTACGTCTGCCTACAGTAGATTAGAAGGTATTACTCTCTAATCTCAACAAAGGCAAGACACACTGCTTAAGTGAATATAACTGTGATATAAACTAGCTAGCCAAAATTTGTTAGTGCATGAGACACAACTTTGTGAAAGAAGTACTTTTACAGTAAATGTCGAACCTGAAAAATCTCAATATAAGCACTGTTAAGATCACAACAACAGAGCACCCAAATTTCCCTAGGTAATATGTAGTCTATATCAGAAAGAAACAAACAAGGCAATTTTGTAGTCATAAGATTCACATCAAATGAAACTTTCATCTGTTATGTCTCGGGTAATAACTTCAAAGAAAATCACTTAACGGACAATGTTGGAAAGGCTAAGATCCCAATGATGAGAAAAACCAGATATGCATAATTTAACATCCAAAATTCTATGATAACCAAAAGAAGAACGGTCTAGCAAGAATACCTACTATTGCAGATCAGTAAAAATAAAAAAATAAAAAAAAAACATTATGAGATGAGGATGCTTGATTTGGTACTAGTCTTCTCTGCAGGCAGATATTTCATTAAAAAGAACGTGGCACCTTACTGGCTAATTGATATCAGAGTTCAGTTAAGTGTCAGAAAGGTCAGAAGCACAAGACATTTTTCGAAAGTAATTCCTTAACATCATGAAAGGAAAGAATTGGAAGATTTTAAACAAAGTGTGGAAGTAGTTTGGCAATCATTGTGGATATCTATAATCCTGGGTTTCTTCATTAGTAATAGAATTATTTAGCCATTGGAAATGTAATTTGATATAGTGTCTCTTCACTGTCAGACAACTAGGTTTACTTGTGATGGAAAAAGTTCTTGATTCACTTGAGAAAAGGATCTTAGATATTTGAGTATGCTGGAAAACATACACACCCTGCAGCAACAACAACAACAACAACAGCTACCCAGTATACTCCCACCAGGTGGGGTCTGGGGAAGGTAATATGTAGACAGCCTTACCCCTACCCAAAAGGGCAGAGAGGCTGCTTCCAAGCGACCCTCGGCGCATAGGACAGAATGAAAAGCTGCATTGGAAAACAAAGATAAAGTTAGGAACCAAGGCAAGACAAAACACAATAACAAAACAAAGCATAAGTAATCCTGCAGAAATAACGTAAATGATTATGTCATAAGAAACATAAATACCGTCGCATGCGACAATAACAAGCGACAACTACCATATTACCAACCAAGAGGGGACCTACGCTAAAACACTAGTCATCTACGGGTAACCCTACTATCCCACACCCAACCCCGGGTGGGGCGAACGAAGGACTCTAAGAGCCCCTAGCCTGCAACCCTGATTCTAGACCTCCAGACTCCCCTATCAAGGGTTAAGTCCTCGGTAACCTGCATTTTTGTTCACCCTGCAGCATAAATACATATTTAATTACAACCTCATAATTTCAACTTATTGGGGGTATCAATGCCCATAATCTACTAAGACTAATCACAGTTAGAACACACATTTTTAGGGCAACTCCTGCCATAGTCGAAGAGCTTCTTCAACAAATTCTGTTTTATTTTTAATGCAACAAAAATTATGCAACTCAAGCAGGGGTGACTGATGACATTGTTGATTAAATAATCTCCTTCCTCACTTGCAACTTGCAAGAAGATTGATATCCTAGCTTTTGATTTCTTAGTTTTATAATTGGTGCATATATATAATTGGTGTATTCTTCTTTTCATCTCAGATTAATTTTATTGAAATAATAACGGTTGTTTTTTCTAGCCAAATGTGAACTTCTCCAAAGCCCTCGCTATGGTGTTCTAATCTGAACAAGTCTACCATTAAAACCAGAAAACAAGTGTATCAAAACAAAATTGCTAAACATAAAACTTTTTAGCCTCTTTCCACTTTTCCGCCCTCTAGTTCTTTTGGACCCGGGGAGAGCTAGCCCTTCAGATACGACTTCGGCTAAACCTAATAACTTTTGTCCAAACACTATATTTATCTTAAAAATTTATTGAATTATGCACAAATTATTAAATTAGAATCCAGTAACTTAAAAGAATTAGACTATCGAACCCATAAGTTTCAAATGCTTGCTCCGCCTCTGTTTGAACCTTTCCATAAACTAAAAATTTCGTGAATGTGGATACACTAATAGAAGTATAAACTGAACAAAAATGAGAAATAAATGAAAAATGTATACAGAATTGATTCACAGAGTAATTACCATGAACTGATCAAACATCTGAATCATCATGACTTACAAACAATCGGACAAAACACCAACACACACACACACACATTAACACATAAAAGGCACGCACAGAAAGGGAAACATACTTTACGAGCATAAATGTCGGATAGAATGGAACCCCAACCGCCATTGCTGTAACTGATCTGAACAATGGAGGATCCAAATAGAACGAATTGTGGCCTCTGCGGTCCCACCATCACGGCCTCAATTTCTCGGTGTGATCTTAGTTTTGAGTGGGAAAAGTGGCGGTGGTCTTGCTATTAGGTAGAGTTCAAAGCACCGTATATTGTGCTTATAATACGGTGAATTTGTGGCTTTTCCGTTACAAACAAACTCCTCCCTGTCGGTCTTCTCTAATTTTTGTTCCCTCCTCCTCCTCCTTAATGATATGATATGATCTTCTTCACCATTTTTGTATATACTCCATATTATTTATTAAAAAACTATATTGAATAATAAATAAATTAAAAATAAATTAAATATGAATAAAATCCATATAATTCATTTAAAAAGTGAATAACCAATAGATAAATAATGGATTTAACTTTTATATTTGCGAATGCTTAAATTGGGGCTTTTGAAGGTTGGGATTATGAATTCTATCAAGAGATAACCTATATTTATTTATATTAAATATGAGTCGGGTCGAATAACTTATTTATTTTTTCAATTGTCCGCCGCTCATATCCGATCTAACCCATGTGTTTGTCACCCCTAATGCATTCTTGTTTCATGATTCACCACCTATCATCAATGTATTTTAACTTATTCATTGTAGTAGGTTAATAACAATTTTTACCTAGTTACTAATTAATGTTATCACGAAGATTTATTTGTAACTATGTTATAAGTTTAATTCTATTATACAAATACTACATTGTCGGCATAAAATTTCAACTTGGAGTGGTATTCTACCAATCCGGAAATCAAAAATGATGCGACTGTATATGGAAACAATGATAATCTGTGGAAGTGGCAAAAAATGTCGCTCAAAATAAAGTATCATTTGGTGGATAGACGAGGATATTAGTTATCCCACCTTTTAATACCACCATTTTGGTATATAATTTATGGTTGTATTAATTAATACTCATAATCAAACATGGGATATATATAATTCCAAATTTTATTTCGGGGTTTCTATCTTCACTTCCCGCCTTTTTATTTTTTCGAAGTAGGAGTAAGGTCTACACACTACTCTTTCTAGATTTCACTAGTAAAATTTTACTGGATTGTAGTTATTATTGTATCTTCACTTCCCCTAAGTATCTTGTTTGCAAAAAATTTTAAAAAAATTATCTGAGTTGAGTAATACATTACAACAACAACAACAACAACTACCCAGTATACTCCCACCAGGTGGGGTCTGGGGAGGGTAATATGTAGACAAGTCTTACCCCTGCCCGAAAGGGCAGAGAGGCTGTTTCCAATCGACCCCCGGCTCATAGGATAAAAGGAAAAACAGCAGTAGAACAAAAACAAAGACAAAAACAAAAACAATAAAGCATTAGTAAATCCAGCAGAAATAGCGTAAATAGCAAAAATAATTATCTAAACATACGAAACATAAATACAATCGCATACAATAATATCATACAGTAACTACCATAACTAACAACCATAGGGGGGACATAAGCTAAAACACAAATCATCTATAATATCATACAGTAATACATTATGTAGAGAAATTTGTACCTATGGTTCTGGCCAGGCTTTTTGGAGTATTTAATTGTACTCCTTTTGTTTTGATTTATATACCATAATTTAATGGGGTATCAAATTTAATAAGGAAATAAAAATTTTTAAAACAAACGATCTTAATCAATTTTGAAAATTCAATGGATATTAAAGTATGATATTAATGGAAAAAAATGGTGTGTATGAACGTTAAATTGTATTTAAATTTAGAAGGATGTCATTTTTTAAGAGATCTAATAAAAAAATAATGAACGGAAAAAATATGTTCTTTGGTGTTTTAAATGGACAAAGATTGAAATAAGAAAAATGTGACAAATGCAATAATAGACAAGAGGGGTTGCTCTGATGGTAAGCAACTCTCACTTTCACCCGAGAGGTTGTGAGTACGAGTCTCCCCAAGAGCAAGGTGGAAAGTTTTTGGAGGGAATGATGCCGGGGGTTTATTTGGAAACAACCTCTCTACCCAAGGGTAGGGGTAAGGTCTGCTAAATATACTGTGTTGTTGTTGTTATTGTGACAAATGCAATAATACATAAATGTCTTTAATTAGTTTGTTGCATTTTCAACCTACTTCAGTTACATATTGTCAAACGGCGAAATAAGGAGTTATGAGGCCAACAGGAACTGTTCACCAGTCCTTATAGCAACAATTGTCGGAGCAAAGAGTAAAAGCAATATCATCAAAAGATGATTAAAAGGTATTAGTTAGTAACTCTTAATCAAAAGCCTCATGTTTGAGTTACAGAAATGAAATTTTCTTGATAAACAAAGCTTTATCCTTCTGTGGGCCTATCTAAAGCTTATCTAAAAAAAAATTAATTTTTTTATGTTTGACTGGCTTAAATAATTTTTTTATAACTTATTTTTTTTTAATTGGAAGAAAATATTTTACCTAACAAAAAAAAAGAAAATAGTTTTCCTCCCAACCTATTTCCTATCTCTACCACCCACACCTACGCATCCCCCCACCTACCGACCCCACCCCTTTCCCGGCCCACCCTCATCCTAAATAAAAGTTTTATTTATAGTACTTTCTTTTAATGTTATAGATTGATTTTTTTTTCCATTTCAACTAATGAGTATTTTCTCTTAATGATATAAAAATATATTTTTTTCACTTTAACAGAAAATTTACTTTCTTTAAATAATGTAGAAAAAGTATTTTCTTTTATTTCAACAAAAAGAATATTTTTCTTTTCATTATATAGAAAAAATATTTTCTTTCATTTCAAAAAAATGAGTATTTCTTTCATGAAATAGAAAAAATAGTTTCTTTCATTTTAATAAAGTATAATTTTTATTTCATCAAGATGAGTATTTTTCTTTTCATGAGGTAAAAAAAGTATTTTCTTCTATTTCAATAAAATGAGTACTTTATTTTCATGTTGTAGAAAGAGTACTTTTTTTTCAATCAGAAAAAGAGTATTTTCTATTTAGCTATGGAGCATAATTTTTAATAATATTTTTACGTAAAAAAGTAAAGCACCACATTAATTCTATTGGGTTATTGTGAATTTTTAAAAGAATAATTAAATTCTTGAAGAAATTGAAGTCTTAAGAACATTAGGTATTTGGGGAAGGGGGCGAGGATGGAGGGAGGGAGGGAAAGGAGCTCGGAAACATGTGGACTTGAGGGAAGAGGGGGAAGAGGAGGGTGAAGAGACTACCATAAAAAATAAATTTTAATCTTTAACTGAACACTAGAAAATATTTTTCGAAAAACATTTTCCCCTCAGCAACCAAACAAGAGAATATAAGTGATAAAATCACTCATTTTTCATGAGAAAATATTTTCCATGGAAAACATCTTTCTTCATACCAAACACACCCTAAATTTCAAATACTTGATAATTCTAATACTCCGTCCTTACATATTAATAGTTATGATTACTACAAATAGTTGTCTCAAATTATTTGTCAGTTTAGAAGTTCAAGACAAAATAAATTATTTTTTCCTTTTTTACCCTTAGTAACAATTGTTCTTGAAGATAGAGACTATAAATAGTATAACATAGAGATTATATCTTAGATATAAATAAAAATATAGTATAAGACGAGAGTATAAAAAAAAACATAAAAGCAATGCACGGATGGTAGAGAAGTTAGTAAGCAGGCACCACCAAATTATAAGACGCATCTAATTTTCTCAACTACCATTCTATCAACATTTAATGTGTATATCTATAAGTGTGACTTCACTATCCCAATAAATAAATAGTTCAATCCTCAACCTGCATAAAAGAGGTGGATATAACGTACCCCTACTTCCAAATTCAACCACAACTGAAAAGTATGTCAATGTTCCCCGGGATATTTTACCAAAATGGTCAAAATTATATGTGGTCAAAAGAAACTAAACTAATTAAGTTGGTTTTCGATATATTTGAACCTTACCAATAATATTTGTCTGTTTGCATTGATTTGGAGGTTTTCCGGTTTACTGTTTTTGAACACCAAATTCTAGAGAGTTTTTGTAAGAAAAAAGTTTAAGATTTTATGTGTCGCGTGGAATAAAGAAGAAGAATAGGAGCCCTTTTGGGCATGAAACGTTTTTTGTTTTTTTCGAAGTTAGTGTTGGGCCATAAAATTTATAATTTTTACTAAAAGATGAATTTTAAAAATTTAAAAAACTCGAAGTGGGTGTTTGGACATAAGAATTATAAAATTCCAAAATAGGGTGAAAATGGTATTTGAATCGGAAAAGGCCTAAAAATGTCACTCAACTTTCAGAAATGGTTTATCCATGCCATCCGTTAAAAAATGAGAAAACTACACTGTATAGCCCTTCAAAATTTTAATAGCCCAAAGTTTTCCTCTTGGACTTGAAATGTCCGTCCGGCCCAAACTTATTGCATCTGCTAGCCCAAAATCCATAAACCACCCACGCTTTTTGAATGAATTCACTCCTTTAACAAACGTGAAACCACCTTTCTTCTCAAATACACCTTCTGCATTTTTATTCTTTGTTTCAATGTAAGTCAAAATTTTAGTAGGTTTTCCAATTTTTCTTCATAGTCGCCTCTAGGGTTTTCAATTTTTATTCATAGACGTCTCTAATGGGGAAAAAGTCTTTGAAGAAAAAAAGGAAGATGAAGGCATCTCCAAATTCTCTGAAATTAGTCATTCGATTAGTGAAATATAACCCTAATTACATTAGAAATGATGATGACGATTTTGAAGATTTACCAGAATTTGGCTGCAATTTGGGGCATGCAACCCATAAATCTGTTAAAGAAATGCAAAATACCCCTAGTGAAGGAAAGCAAAATACTATTGTTGGTATAAGGACTCGTTCTCATAGCGGGAGTCTCAGTGATAGAGTAACGAGGTCACACACCGCTCAACTTGCAGCTGTTGAAGCAATGCAAAATACCCCTGTTGGTAGAAGGACTCGTTCTAATAGCGGAAATCCCAACGATAGAGTAACGAAGTCACACATTGCTCAGCATGTAGTTGTTGAAAAAGGCACAAGTTCCAAAAGAAATATTAAAACAACGGAAAAGGATGTTGTGAAGGATAAGGGTAAAGGTTCTAAAAGGAAGGCTAAAACAGGGGAAAAGGATGTTGTGAAGGATAAGGGTAAAGGTTCTAAAAGGAAGGCTAAAAGTGATGGGGATGATGTTCCATCAAAAAAGAGAAAAGTTCATGATGATCAAAAATGTTCTATATCCTCTGATTTGAAGGTATTTTCTAATGATATAACTTTGACTTGTATGCGCCTAGTTTATTTTAATATTGTAGAAATTTAACCAATATGCCAGTTATGTTCCAGATTTGTATATAAAATGTATTATTCTTTTTCATATTGTAAATAATATGTATCAATTCAATAAGTAATGTGCAACTTTTATATATAAAGTGTATTATCTATCCACATATTGTATAAGTAATGTTTAAAGTATGTATTTGTGATTGTTATGAAGCTTATATATATTTATATTTTTGTGTTGTTTGCAGCTTTGGGATTAATATGTTCCTTTGGCTGATCATTATAGTACCCGTGTCAGCGTGCATACAAACTGCAGTATAGTGGAACATTTGAAAGTTAATTTGGATGATCAGCAGATTGAGATGTTTAGAAGAACATGTTTTGGTTATTTTGTGAACTTGCCTGAATTTTTTATACAGAACCAACTTATCCATTGACTATTGCTTAGGAAAGTAGTGTTACCTAAAGATAATGAGCAATGGATTAAAGTGAAATGACCAAGTTGCGCTTTGAACTTACAGAGTTTTGTATTGTTACTGGTTTAAAGTGTAATGGTGATCCCACTAAGGATTATGAATCTGTACAGTCGAGTCGGTTGATGGAATTGTACTTTCCAAGCATGTCGAAAGTGTCTAAGAAATCTTTTACTGACTGTTTCTTAAACAAGATGTGGAAATCTGATGATGATGCATTAAAGATTGCAGTATTGTATTTCATTCACAGTTTCCTGTTTTCTACTACGAATGATGATTTGATAACAAAGAATGATTTTATGTTGGTTGAATCTGGTGATTTTGAGACTTTTCCTTGGGGAAAAGTAGTTTTTAACGCTACATTGGATTTAATGAAGGATAAGGTTCGTAGTAGGAGAGAGATGTACCGATATGGTGGTTTGCCTTTGGCATTTCAGTGTTGGTTTTATGAATGCTGCCCCTATACTCACATAAACCTCGCTTACCGGATTGGAGATCTTGTTCCACGCATGGTTAACTGGAAAGTAAAGAAGAAGGTGACGTTTAAGAGGTTGAGAAAAGAGTTTTTTCTTTTAAGTCAGGAGCAGGTAAAAGATATACATATTTTATACATGAATTATACAATTCTGATATATTTTTTATACATAAATTTTTGCATTCTGATACATTAATTATGCATCTATGATATATTTGATGATTGCTAAATTTTATTTATTTATTTGTAGTTGGTGTTCAGTAACATTTCCCCAACAAATGATGAACAAACAAGGTTTCAATTGGATGATTTTGTCCCTGTTTGTGAAGATAAAAATGAGATTCATATTGAAGTTATGGCTGAAGTTAAAACAAATGCTAAGAAGCACTCCAAAAAATATGACAGAATCACAATCTATCAACAATGAGAATCCGGATCCACGGTCCAGTAACTTGGATTCAAGCAAGAAAGAGCTGAAACTTTTGAGAAGTGAAATCAAGAAGGTACAATTCTATTTTGTCTTTTAACAGTCCTGAGAACTTAATTGATATTCAATTTAACTTTTCCTTTTATAGGTAAACGAAAAGGTTTTATCTTTAGAGAACTTAATGATTTTCTCATTTGACAAGTTTTTAAAGCTCTAAGTGTACGCGATGCTTCAAAAGTATTCTCATGACTACGCTTATTTGTTACTTTTACCTTTTACTACAACTTTACAACTTTTTGTATATTTTTTCTTAATTGGGTAATCAAAAAGATGACAACCATCATGATAAGGAAGTTTCTAAGAAAAATATTGGCAGTGAAGAAGTTATGCAGAAAAATATTTGTAGTGAGGAAGTTATGGTGAAAAATATTGGCATTGAAGAAGTTGTAAAGAAAAATGTTGACAGTGATGTAACTCTAGAGAAAACTGTTGATGTTATGGAGGGTGTGGTGAAGGACTCTATACAAGATGGTAAAAGTAGTGAAGGTGTTGGTGATGACGAAGCCTGGATTCACGATGCCGAACATGAAATCACTGCAATTACCCTAGTGTTTTGTGACAAAAATAATGCAAATATGGAGAGTTTGGTGGATGATTCTGTACAACTTGGTAAAAATACTTGTGAGGAAGGTGGTGAGGACAATACTTGGAGTAGTGATGCCGAGGCTCAAATAACTGCAATCACTCAAAAGTATTTCAATCAAAGTATTGTTGTTGATCACGACACACCGGAAATGAACCCTAGAGAAAGGAAACCAACAGGGGTTATGAAGTCACCATTCATAAACATATATGACTCCAGTAGCACCATCCAAGTTGTTGAAAATAAGCCAACTAAGTCAAAGAAGCTCATCTTGACTATAAAGTATCCTTTTGAGGGTAATGTTGACATTTCTGTTGATTTCAAAGTAATGTTTAAGTGGAACACTTTCATCAATAGAGGCTTAAGGACTAATGCGCCGTAAGTTTTATGTTTCAGTTTTTTCTTTTTTCTTTTTTTTCTTGTTTATTTCGTGTTATGAACCATATCTTTTTATCATGATTCATCAGGGACGGCATTTATACAGAGGCTAACAATAAGCTAAAGAAAATCTTTGAGTTTGGGGTTGATGATATTGGAGAATTAAAATGGTTCTTCACATATGCATATCCCAGCCTACCCTTGTGGGATTCAGTAAGTCAATACTTTAACTGTAAAATATAAACTAGTGATATACGTTTTTAGTTTTCTCACACTGTAAATTTCTGACTGTGTGTATACTCTTCACATTTCAGATATTGATGTAATTTTTTACTATTTGAGAATGAAAAGGAAGTACAGTGTTGATATTCCAATAAGATTCACAACGAATGACTGTTGGTTTAACTGCCTGATTTCAAATTCATACAAGGAGTTTTTGGAGAAAAATAGAGACATGAATTTGATAACTGAAACATATTCAATTGCTGAATACATACTTGGGTATTTTTTAAGGTGTAATTTTCCTGGTCGACTGTTGATGAAATCCTTTTCCCTATAAATTTTTCTGATAAGTGGCACTGCATATTGGCGAGATTGTCATTCAAAGATCTGCGCATTTATGTATATGATTCCATGAGTGGCGCACGACAGAATAGTGCAGTTCAGAGATCAGTTGAGCCATACTCAGTGTTGCTCCTAAAAATCCTTCATCGTATTGGTTTTTGGGACACAAAGGAGAATCCTATGGGAATCACCGCCAATGATCCTTTTGAGATTCATGTCGTTAATGGGTTGCCAATGCAAGATAACACGTAAATTATTATTGAATATTTTTTATTCTTATTCATTTTTGTATTTGAATTCCTATTTGGTATTGTTCTAACTTTTATTCAATGTTTATGTGATGCCTTGTATGTAGTGATTGTGGTCTTTATGTAGCTGCATTTGCTGAATGCATCATTCAAGGCAGTACTATTCCTAAAGCCATTGATATTGATGGGATACGAAATCGATATGGTATATTGCTATGGGATTATAGAGTGAAGAAACAAAGAAGAAATGCAGCTAGTGATGATGATTCTACTAGTAGATTGAAGGATCAGATAAAAAAGCATAACAAGAAAAAGTGCAAGTCGCATTCAGTTGTTGATGACAAGTGTTTTAAGGATAACAAGAAAAAGGGCAAGACGCATGTTGGTGATGACGAGACTTTGAAGGATATCAAGAAAAAGGGAAAGTTGAAGGGCAAGATGAAGTAGTTTGGGATAGTTTAACAGAAATTTCACATGTAGTTTTAAGATTGAAGTAGTTTGGTTTTGATATTGCCTATGATTGCATATAGTTGCATACTTATGTCACGTTGTATGCTTTTTGTTTGGGATGTCTTTGAACAATATGTTTGAAATGCTACCCACTTCGAAGAAGTAATTGGAGTGGGTAGAGTACTGGAATGTAGAGGTTTAGTGATGGCAGATGCCCAAATCTTTATATAGTTTCTTCTTGACCAATGAATGTAATGATGTTAGTTACCATTATGATACTAGACCTCCTGGATGTGTTATGGTCAAGTTTCATTTTCTTTGAGATACTACAGTTTTGATGTTTTCATATTAATTGGTAATCCCTCTTTTTTATATAGTTTCTATTTCTTTCTAAGAAGTGTATCCGACTCCATGTGGCTTTGGTTTTGGTTTGTAAACAGGAACTGGAGGAGGATTAGGTTTTACTACTGGTGGTTCTAATTTAGGCTTGGGTTTGTAAATGGGAACTGGAGGAGGAAGTGGCTTTACTACTGGTGGTTACGGTGTTGGTTTGGGAATTGTAGGAGGACATGATTTTTTGAAAAATAGAGGAATAGGGGGAAGTGGGAAAGTGTTTTTTCGGACTATACGTTTCATAACATTTCAATATGTACTTATTTGTAGAGTTTATTTTGTTAATGCTTTGTTTTCATTAGTTTTGGTGATCACAATCTTTGAGGATTCAATGCCATTGTGTGTTGGACATGGTGCAGCTGATGCACTGTGTAATTGTGCCTAGCATTCTTCCTTTAGTTTGTATCAGAAATGTATCAGAAATGTATAATTTATGTATCAAAAATGTATATCTTTTACCTGCTATTGTGACAGTCTATTTTGTATAGCTATAGTTTAATTTCTATTTTCTTTGTGTAGGAGCAAAATATTACATATAAATTGTATAGTGACAGTCTGTTTTGTATATTTTTTGTATAGCTATAGTTTAATTTCTATTTTTTTTTTGTATAGGAACAAAATATTACATATAAATTGTATAGTGACAATATATTTTGTATATTTTTTGTATAGTAACAGTCTTTTTTGTATATTATCATCTATTTTATATATTATTTGGTATAGTAACATCCATAATAGTATTTGAAATATGTTAAGAGCATTAGTTTCGTATGGTCACATTTCATAGGAAAATATGGCAAGGGAAAAGCGTGTAAAACAAAATCTTCAAGGAAGTTTGGTACAAACTTGATACCTAAAGATATGATTGCAAATCTCATTATAACCACCAATACTTTTATTATGACAAAAAGCAGCATCTTAATTCATACATCAGAGAGAATGTGATTGCAAATCTCATTATCAATATTCAGGAGAATTGTTTTTTACAAAAGACTAATCACTGTAGGAACATCTACTAGTTGTCTTGAGCATTCCTGCATGTTCTTTTGTTATGTCCTTCTTTTTCACAGAGTCCACATGTAACGGTTTCAGTATGCAGATAATGATAAAGTCCCTTGCGTCGCGACTTCGTTGGTCTTCCTGGTTTAGCCTTCACTATCGGTGGTATGACAACATTATCTAACACCTATGTTGGAAGGTCCCATGTAGTTTCATCAGGAAGTGGATTAACTGGCACTTCATATGTCTTCTTGAAGTATTCCTTGGTGTAATAGGGAGAACAATATTTGGGTGCTTCCATGTGTGTGTATTATAATACTGACATAACATATGGACAATGAATCTCATCCACTTGAAATCATTTGCACAAGCATTTTTCTTTTTTGCATGCAGACTATGTTCTGCCTTTGTTCAACATCCATTACTACAAATACATAATCGGTTGAAGGCTTCACCTAAATTTAAATAGATATCATTACTAAAGGTAAAATAGGTATATGACAAGTATTAATGCATTTTTGTCAAAGTATGTTACTCCGGCGTATGAAGTAAGACATGATAAAAGAATATTTACCGTCATCTTCTGTGACAAATAGCTATTTTCCTTTAGTACTTCATGATATTTTTGTCCTATGCCAATAAATGTACTCATTGCAGTCATTCTATTTGTATTATTCCATTCCATAACCAAGTTCATCATGTAATCTAGCAAACTCATGATTGGTAGCTCTCTTGCCTCTATGTTCCTTGCATTGAGTGACTCGGCAATATTTGAAGTTATCACCATGGATCTATTAACAGTGGAATGTACTATAGACCACTTTTCATAACCAACTTGGAATAGGTAACCCCTTACCCTTTTATCAATGTTGTACATATCTTCCATGAGGCGATTAAAATCTTCAATTTTGTATGCTCTGGCCATTGCAAAAATACTTCCCTCAGCCGATCATGGTTCTTCTTGAATTGTTTCTTTATGTTATTCCAAAGATGAAAGATGCATATACAGTGAGATACCTCTGGATACACAATCGAAGCACCCCTCAATATGCTTGCATGGCAATCTGATACAATGCACATCATTTCCCTTTCCCCAAAAGCCTGTCTAAACATTTCAAAAAACCATTCCCAGGAAGCATCATTTTCAGAATCTACAACAGCGTATGCTAGTGGAAAATTTTTACATGGTTAAGCAAATAAGAAAGTATCCACATGTTATTTTTATTATACACAAATAAGAACTATCTATACTTATATAAGTATTATACGAGTCTGCAACATATTAACCCGCTGCACCTTGTGCGCTAGCTGTAACATTGTTCCTCTGTGTGATGATTTAAAGAATGTCCCATCAAGCACTACGATAGGGTGACCGTATTTTCATCCTATGATTGATGCATTAAGTGCGACAAAAACATACATGAAGCGCCTCTCTTCTGATTTATGTAACCTTGTGACAGAACTAGGATTTGTCATATTTATCATATACAAGTGACCAGGTAGTTTTCTATAAGATTCACGTGGTATTCCTCTTTGTAGTTCAAGCGCCTTTTCTTTTTCTCTACAAGTTTTCGTGTAACTCATATTAATCCCATACTACTGTTTCATGTGGCTCATGATGTCTGTCGGAGTGTATATTGTTTTTGGATTGGTATATTTGTTGCAAATCATTTTTGCAATAGCTGACGAAGTAGCATGACGTTGTGAAAACAGTCTACTCATCTCTAGTCAAGTGTGGACATCATTGAACCGTCTAACCTTGAAGACATTTGATTTGTGTATACTTGAAGATCTAAGACTCCATTTGCAACTTTCATCCACACATGTAAGACAATACTTATTTAAAATATAGTGTTATGATAATGCATTTCTTCAGATATTTACACTTGTGTCTCAAATAAACAAGCAGTATACATATGCAATCTCACTATACAATAATTATACATTTTTATATAGATCTGTATACAAAAAGTTACAGAGAAATGTAATCTCATAAGTAGAAATCATACCTTGTTGTAGATGACCTATCCACTATAAATTGGCATTTTTTCCATATTGCATAGTGCTTCATCACACTAATGAGTGTATCTTTGTCCCAATACAACTAACCTTCTGCAATTTCTTCATGTTGTGGATTATCTATTATACAATTTCCCTTCAAAATCTCAATTTTGTCTTCCTTTACATTATTATCCATCATCTCAACAATATTAGTTCCATGTACTTCTTCTATGTTTTGATATTGTAAACCAAGTGAAGTTGTTGCGAGTAAGATTCTAGCTGAAGTTGTTGCGAGTAAGTCTCCACCGAAGTATGAACTTGAATATGAACTTTCAACACTTGAATACACAGTTTTCAATGTTATACATAACGGATATTCAGTGATATCCAGTTTTTTCTTTTTCATCTCCATATACAAGCACACACACATATCATTGTATATTGGAATTGCTACATAGCCATCCTTCACTATATATTTTATCTCCATTGCACTCGTAATTGAATCTCTACCCAATTGCTTGTATATCTCATCAACAAAATTATCATAGCTACAGTCCGAATTTATCAACACGCCATTAACAAGGAAATTAACAAATTTACTCTCACTTACCCATTCACCACTGTGTTGAAGTAAAATCGGAATCAAAGTTGGAACTGTAGTTCCAACATTCACAATCTCCATAGACATCTGTTGATTTTGTGTCGATTTCACAATTTAAGAACAAAATCTCAACTCTATTAAGCTGATTGTAGGTAGCAATTGTGCAAAATTTGAATTTCAGCTTCAATTTTTGGGAGCTCTTCTCTGGGTTTAATCTTCAGAAACCCTAGAATTTCTTGCACAATGTGAATAATTGGTCGACTTTTATAGTATTTAGAGGTTGAAGATCCCATACTGAACGCGTGAATTTAGGATAGAAGATCGATTAGAAATGCTTTCCTTTTCGTTTGCCTTGAGCGTATAATTTCAGCTTTTTCAGTTGCTAGCCTTTGTTATTATTTTGAGGCTATTACTTGCAAGGGGATATTTTGTGGCTATCACGTGATATAAGTTTGGCCCTAGTGGCTACAAATGAAGTTTTCTCTTAAAAAATTGCTATTTCCATGCCATTGGCGTTAAAGAAATGGCATATCCATGTCATTATTGACTAACAACTCAATTTTTATTTGGCACATCCATGCCACTACAGTTAGTCAACAATGACATGGATGAGTCATTTCTTTAACGGCAATGACATGAAATGAATATTTTTTTAATGAATGTCATGGATAGACCATTTCTGAAAAATGGCGAAATTTTTCAAAAAATGGTGAATTTTTTGACATAGAATTGTAAAATTCCAAAAAATGGTGAAATTTTTTTAAAGTGAAAATGGTATTTGAATTTAGAGATGTGTTTGGACATAAATTTCAGTTTGAGTTATTTTTGAAGTTTGTGAGTGATTTGAGTGAAAATTTTGAAAAATAGCTTTTTGGAGTTTTTAAATTTTCGAAACTTTTCAAAATACATTTTCAAGTGAAAATTGGAAAATTTATGAACAAACGTTGATTTCCAAAAAGTAAAAAAAATTGGAAAAAAAAGAAAAAAAAAGTCCAAACGGGCTCTTAGTTAGCGTACACTTAGTAGCAAGTCTGTTGTTACCCAAATCCAGGAATTGCAAAGTAATTATTCACGACCTCCTTGCTAAAGGTATAAATCGAATTAATTCTGATGTTGAAACTAGTAATTTTAGTATTTTTACTAATACAATTTTCATTGAAGGTCTTGTCATCAATGAAGCATTTCAAGTAGCATCGATAATTGAGAAGTTGCTTCCTTTGTGAAAGGACTTCAAAAACTACTTGAAACACAAATGTAAGGAGGTGTCGCTTGAAGATCTCATTGTTTGGTTGAGAATCGAAGAGGATTACAAAGCTGCTGAAAAGAGAGGCCGTGGAAACTCAACAATAATGGGAGCAAACATTTTTTAGGATACTTCTCAAAAATAAGAGAAAGAGGAAGCAGGCTTCTGGACCAAAAAGCAACCCAAGCAAGAAGCGGTTCAATGGAAATTGCTACAACTATGGGAAAGCTGGACACATATTTACAGAGTGTCGTGCTCTAAAGAAAGATAAGAAGAAGGGTCAAGCAAACATGGTTGAAAAGCATGAAGATGTTGATGACTTGTGTGCTATACTTTCTGTATGCAATCTGGTGGGAAATCCTAGGGAGTGGTGGAATAATTTTGGAGTCACTCGCTATGTTTGTGCTATTAGGGAAGCTTTTGCTGCATATGCTCCTATTGGACATGAAGAGACACTTTCTATGAGAAATGTTGCAATGGCCAAGAATGAAGGATGTGGTAAGATCTTTCTGAAAATGACTTCTGGCAAGATGGTGACTTTGAACAACGTCCTTCATGTTCTCGAGATTAGGAAGAATTTAGTCTCTACTGGACTTCTTGCTAAGAATGGTTTTAAGTGTAATTTTGTATTCGATAAGGTTGTAATAAGTAAGAATAAAATATGTGTAGGAAAAGGTTAGCTCACTGAGGGTCGTTTGAAGCTCAATGTAATGATTGTTGAGAATAATAATAATAAAATTTTGGCTTCGTCTTACTTACTTGAGTCAAATGAATTATGGCATATATGTTTGGATCATGTCAATTATAAAATATTACAAAAAATAATTAACTTGGAAGCATTGCCTAAGTTTGAATGCGACAAATCAAAATACCAAATATGTGTGGAATCTAAGTATGTTAAACATCGTTATAAGTTAGTTGAAAGGAATTCAAATCCTTTAGACTTAATTCATACAGATATTTGCGACATGAAGCCAATACCATCTCGTGATGGAAAGAAATATTTCATAGCTTTTATTGATGATAGTACTCAATATTGCTATGTTTACTTACTTAATAGTAAGATGAAGAAATAGACGCATTCAAGTAATACAAAAATGAAGTTGAAACACAACTTAATAAGAAAATCAAAATGATAAGAAGTGATATAGGTGATAAATATGGATATTCTTTTGAAGAAATATATTTAGAATATGAAATTATTCATCAAATAATGGCCCTTTACATGCCCCAATCTAATGGGATTGCTAAAAGAAAGAATCATTCATTAAAGATGATGATGAATGCATTGTTGATAAGTTCTGAGTTGCCACAGAACTTGTGGGGGAAAACTGTTCTTACGGCTAACTGGATACTAAATATAATACCCCATATCAAAACACAATCCATTTCATATGAAAAATGAAAATAAAGGAAGCTCAACTTGAATTATTTTAAAGTGTGGGGGTGCTTGGCATAAGTGCAAATTCCTGAACCTAAAAGGGTAAAAATAAGACCGAAAACCGTTGATTGTGTAGGATATGTGACCAATAGTAAATCATATCGATTTCCAATTCATAAATCAGAAAATCCAGACATTCATAATAATATGGTGACAGAATCAGATAATGCTGAGTTCTTTGAAAATATATATCCATATAAAAAGAAATGTGATTTGATCTGTGAAAGATCTAAATGACATCGGGAAGAAACAAAAGGAAGTACAGTACATTTAATCAGGAGGATCCAAGACGTAGTAAACGTCAAAGAATGTCTACTTTATTTGGACTAGATTTTGTGACTTTCTTATTAGAAAATGTGCCTCGAATATTTAAAGAAGCTATGTCTTCTTAGGAATCATTATTTTGGAAAGAGGCAGTCAATAGTGAAATAGAATCCATATTGAACAACCATACATGGGAATTTATTGATCTTTCTCCTAGAAATAAACCTTTGGGTTCTAAATGAATTTTTAAGAGTAAAATGAAAGATGATGTCACTATTGTTAATTTAAGGCAATACTTGTAGATAAAGGGTATAGACAATGGGAAGTTCTTCACTACATTGATACATACTCTCCAGTTACAAGAATTACGTTCATATGGATGCTAGTAGTATTAGTTGCAGTATATCGTCTTGAAATTCATCAAATGGATGTTAAGATGAACTTATTGAACAGAAATTTGGAGGAAGAAATATATATGGAATAACTTGAAGAGTTTGTAGTTCCAGGTAAAGAAAAGAAGGTATGCAAACTTGTTAAGTCCATTTACAGACTGAAACTAGGTCCCAAACAATGGCATGCGAAATTTGACCAAATAACATTGTCAAATGATTTTAAGATAAATGAATGTGATAAATGCGTGTACGTTAAAAATATTCCAAATCACATAGTTACTTTTTGCTTATATGTGGATGATATACTGATAAGGAGTAATGACATTACCAATATAAATGCTACTAAACATATGCTAACTAGCAAAGTTTGATATGAAAGACTTGGGAGTTGCAGATTTAATTCTAGGGATTAAGATCCATATAACTCCTCAAGGTTTGGCATTGTCACAATATCGTTATATTAAGAGAGTACTTGAAAAATTCAAGCACTTAGGGTTTAAAATCGCAAAGATTTCAATTGACGTAAATCTTGCATAGCAAAGAACAAAGGCCAAAGCATATCACAATTGGATTATGCTCGTGTGTTGGGATGCTTAATGTACATCATGAATTGTACTCAACCAGATGTAGCTTGTGCTATAAGTAAATTGAGTCGATACACGAGAAATCTAGGCTAATTTTGGAATATTTAGAACATACCCAGGGCTTTGCTTTGCACTACAGTAAATATCCTGCGGCGATTAAGGTATACTATGGTGCAAATAGGATAACTGGTTTAGCTGATTCGAAGTCCACAAGTGGATATGTATTCAATATTGGTAGAGGAGCGGTATATTGAAAGTCATCCAAACAAACTTGTATTGCCCTCTGTATAATAGAGACTGAATTCATAGCCTTAGATAAAGCCAGTGAAGAAGCTGAATGGCTACGAAATTTCTTGGAAGTTATTCCATTTTTGCCAAAATCGTTGGCACCAATAAGCATACACTGTGATAGTCAAACGACAATTGGAAGGGCTAAGAGCGTTATGTATAATAGTAATTCTCGTCATATACGATGAAGACATAAAACCGTTAGGCAATTAATCTTGAGAGAAATTATCACGATTGACTATGTAAAGTCAAGTGATAATGTGTTGGATCCACTTACAAAAGGCCTAACTAGAGAGATACTTGAGAAATCATCAAGGGGAATGGGACAATGGCCGAGAACAAGTCATTATGGCGGTAACACTACCTAGAAGACCGGAGATCCCAGATCTAGGTTCAATGAGATTAAACAAAGTCATTAATTATGGTTCAATATTGTCAACAAAAATTTTGGGGCTATCAATCTCTTAGGTAACTCTACCTAGAAGACTGGAAGTCGGGTATTACTATCTCTAGGTTTAACCCTTTAATTAGGGCTATCAATCTCTTGAGTATGCCCCAATTCCTTGTTGGACTAATTTCATGGAGTTAGGCTCTCTTTCTCAAGAAGAGCCAAAGTCTACTAGGCATAAACTACTGTTTGCAACCAGTAATTCACAATTAAAACCCTAAATTAGTTCAAATATCAAACACCCATGGACAATAAAGCATCCAAACACAAGACGAATCAATTACCCATAATAGGGTTGAGCCACAACCCTAGCTGATGGGTGTAGCTACTCATAATTAAAGAAGGAAACAAAACGATAGATGTAGAGAAAATCATAATAATTAATTGCTAAAATAAACTTGAAGATTTCAATGGTGAAATCACGCTAAAATTACTCAAAATAGGTCGAACAGACGAAGTCACAAGCGCAGCTCAGTACAAAAACTATCTGATGACCTAAAGATGGGAAAATAGTCTATTTATACTAGGCTATTCAATCTAGACAAAAATACCCCTGCGGGGCTAGTGTGGACCGCACAAAGATGAGTGTGACTGCACTAAGGCTCTGAACTTGGGCAATGCGGGGTGCATGAAATCGAGTGCGGCCGTAGTGGCTTCCATCGCGGGGTGCATTGAGATTCTAACTCAAAAACACCACTCTCTGAAACTTGGTTTCGCGGACCGTACTAAAAGGAGTGCGACCGCAATAATCCCAATGCAGAATGCACAAAACCCCTTGCAGCCGTATTGCCTTTTGTCCTGAATAACAACCTCTATGAACATCACTTGTGTGGACCGCACAAAATGGTACGCGGACCCACTAGCCCTGGTTGACTGAGCTTTGTATTGTCTTGGTACTTGTGCAAGTTTCACTCCTTTTTGAGCTGGTTTTTGACACTTTGTCGCCTTCTTTTATAAAATCTGCAATCAAGCACAACTACTGAGCCTTTGGGACTATTTTGTACACATTTCTAATAAATTATTGAGCATGAAGGAGTGTAAAATGCATCATATTCCCTAGTTATCAACTAGCACAACTACTGAGCCTTTGGGACTATTTTGTACACATTTCTAATAAATTATTGAGCATGAAGGAGTGTAAAATGCATCATATTCCCTAGTTATCAACTCCCCCAAACTAAACCTTTTGCTTGTCCTCAAGCAAACAAAATAAGATCCACCCCTTAAGAGAAAATCCAAGAACATTCAGCTGTCCTAAAGTGACCTCATCTAGTATCAATTGGGACTAACAATTGCCCTCAATACAAATGAATCATTAACAAAATTTACTCTTTTAAACACCATGGATTACGTGCGACACAAGAGCATCAAGAGTTGACTCAGCACATCAAATAACACTTTCTATTACTTTGGTCATTGTGGAATCCAAACACACACATCCTCAACTCTTCCTAAGATAACATCACCTTTAGGATAGTGACACTCAGAACGAGGTTAATGGAGACACTCTCTTCTCTCTCAAATAAAAGTCACAAGTCCGGCTCTAAGTACCATATACTTGCCTGTTATGTGAGTCACCACTAATGTAAGCTTCATTGAACTCAAGATTATATAAGGCTTTTGTGGAGACATAGTAAAGCTTTTGGATTAGGGTAGGTAATGTTTGGTCTAAGTAGGTTCCATCTTTCCTTAAGCCCTTCTTTTGTTACATTTTGGCACACACTCACTTCACATTTTGAGTCATTTCACCTCTTTCTACAGGGTTAGAGAGACACGTTGTCACTCTTTCTTATTCATTACAAATCTTTTCTCTTGTCTCAATTTTTCACACCTTTCATTCTTTGTTTTTCTTAAATCCCTTTTATTCATTTCTACATTGAACATTCTTTTTGTCTTTTTGATGTTATTTCTTTTTCATTGAATTTCCTTTTATTATTTCGTGCCTTTTTACCACTTTGTTGCATTCCTCGTCTCTCCCCCCAAACATATACTTTTAGCATGTGCTAAGGAAAGATCGGGTGCCAAGAGAGGGTATCTTTTAGAATAGGTAAAGGCTTGTATTATGGTTCTTGAAGGATAAAGGTCTAAGGCTCAAAAGGGTTAACTAGGGATTTTATCATTGGTAGGCTATGGAAGTGTTCAAGCTATCATTTGGATCAAGGAGGGCATATGATCATATCTCAAGTCAAAATTCACTTAGGATTTCGCTTCAATAAACATTCAGAGCAAGTTCTAGACCAATGGCTCGGAACTTAGACTTGCAATACAATTTATCACCATATAAGAGATGGGATCACTAAGACCTAGAGCTGGGGGCCCACAACAAACTTAGATAAGATTTGAGCACACAATGGTCCGGAAAACCACTTGATAATTATTGGTCAACGTAAGCATCTCAAGGTCACAACTTTCACCATCCTATACACAAAAATTGACCATAAAATCAAAGGCACTTCTAGTCGCAAGTGAAGCTTTGCTTGAGGCACCCTCAATCACTAACTACTAAAAAGCAAAAAAAGAAAAAAAAAGACTCAAACCCTAAAAAAGGTAGTCATGCCATGCATCATCAGGAAGAGCCACCCAGTTCACACAAACTCTACCTTTGGAAAGAACTGTGTCATTAAGAAAACCAAAGGCTTATTGCAAAAATCCAAAACAAGAAGCTACGAACACCAATAAGAAGCTAAGAAAGAAAAATTACGGAAAGTAAAATGAATTTTACAAGAGAGGGGTTTAATCGAATATACAATAAGGGAGATGAATATATACAACATAACATAACTTTTATATACAGGTCCAAAGTAAAAAGAAGTGCTAAAATTATATACATACCAAAGATAAAAAATAAAGAAAGAAATAAAATTAGTCATATATGTACAGTCATCCAACAAATCAATTAAAGTAGGGCTTTCCCCCTCAAATGGAAGCTGCCATTGTACGCATGCCCAACTAAGAAAAATAAGCACCAAAAATAAAGTGAATGAGATACAGAAACACACTATGGCCCGCCTGTCTACATGGGATCCTGTGTGGTCCTTGGGTCCTCCATAAGATCGGGAACCTAAGATTGGCTCCCTATGACTTGCTGCTCTGCTGGGACATGGACCTTGACCGAGTCCTGGGATAACTCCTGGGGCTGGCTAGAGGAATCTCCCTGCAGGTCCTCTAACTGTATGAATACGTCATCTGCATGGGGAATCACCCTCTTCCTCCTGGGAGGCCTCTCCGACTGCACTGTTTGGGGGTGGGATACAAACACAAGGTCATGGCAATAATCCAAAGGCAGGTGATCTGCCTTCAACCTGTCAACCTCAACCTGCAACTCATTCACAGGCTCATTGGAAGCCGCGTCTTCCTCATCTTCTTGGCCTCCGTAGCAAGCTCCTTGAGATCTTTCCCCTGTGAATATACAGAGTTCGTTAGCACTATCTCGAGTGTCAAGGATTTTCTTCTAGTTATCCATAATATCCATGAAGGCGTCCTTAATAGACTGTGGGACCTATGGAGCGGAGGTGCCGATTGAGCTGCCACTGAAGTAGTAAGGACATGCAACTTAGAGGATGCTGTCAGTATCCAGTTGTTGATGCTGAGAAGGGCTTGGCTCAGACGGTGGGCAGTCAATGGGTAGGGCGGGGTTGAGGGTATGTATGGAACTGCCAAAGTGGATGGACTTGGGGGCATCTCAGCTGAGGTGGAAGAAGGCTGAGTAGGAGCCACAAACACTATTGGCTCTTCAGACTGGCCAGTTGAAGCAATGGTTGTTCCCTTATAGTTCTTGCCTTTAAGGTTATCATCACCCTGCATTCTATACTATGAGAACGGTGCTTTTGCTTTCACTTTGATATCAAATTTGCTCTTTTCCACCTTTAGGTCCCTGAAGTACATGGTTAAGAAGTTGGGGAATGGGTAGTTTATGTCACCTTCACTTACTACCTGCGTAATCACCCGAGACATCATATTTCCAATGTTAACCGAGTACCCCACCATAATTGATGCTACCAGTAATGCCCGATGAAGAGGGAGTGAGTTGTCGTGGGTAGTGGGGTCCAGTCTGTTGCACACGAATGCTTTCCACTCCTTAGCTTCGAAATTTAAACTTCTTCTTAAGATCTTCATTCGTGCATTTAACTAATCAGGGGGGTACCTGGGATTGCCAGGTACTGTGCCAACCAAGGACGGGCCTTCCCACCTAATTCCATTTTCTCCAGATACAGTGATTAATCCTCCTCATTGAAGCCCAAGTAATCATTTATTGCTTTCCCATCAAATAGCACTTTCAAATTTTGCACCTTGGTCACTTTGGTGCCATTCTTGATGTGGGCAGCATTGGTGTATAATTCCTTGACCCTCTTCTCGTTTGCATCCACACAGTTTCTCAAGAAGTACTCCTAGCCCACTCTTTCTCTAATCTGTCTTCTCACATTGGGTTGTGAGGCAAGAGGTATCTATCCCTAAAACTCCGGTTTGGAATCAATTTCCTCATAGGCCACCAATCTGAACTTATGGTAGGGCACCTCAATCACAAAACGGTCTAGCCACACCTCTGGGTTTCTAGTTCTCGTAACTCCTCCCACCTCAGGTTCACCTCTTTCTTCTCCTACTGCCTTATTTTCTCCTACTACACCCTGTCAAGATATATAATTTGTGGGAGAGGTAGAGTATTCATCCCCACTGCCGTCAGCTGAGCCCTCAGACGACGCAGAAGATACATGCAGTGAAGCTTAAGTAGTGCTGGATGCTGGCGGAGTGTCTCTTAGTCTATTTCTGTCCAGCTAGTCAGGAATGTACTCTGGCATGTTCTAATGGTGCCTCCCAGGAGGGCTCGTACTCACTCTCTGACAGATCAATATCCCTACTGGTAGCTCTAATGATCTTTCTTGTTTTTTTATGTTTTGCTAGGCTTGGGGGGTCAATCTAATCATCTTTTGTTTCCCACCCCGGGAGGATTCTCCTCTTCCTGGTTGTTTAACACCCTTGCTTCTAGATTTAACCATTGTCTACAAAAAAATTCATTCATTCTTTGTTAGTATCAATATCATCAATGTCGTTTAGAGTTGCAGGCAAGATAGTAACAAACAATAAAAATTGCAAAATGCGGTCCGCAGAAAATGTAGTGCGGCCGTATAGAGGCCTACGCGGACCGCACAAAATGGCTCTACGGTCCGCAGAGGTGGGGTTCTGTCACCCATTCTCTAAATAATTGCACCTGGACCGCCCAAAAAGCCATTGCGGTCCGCATTGAGGCACCGCCGGGCCGCACAAAATGCAATGCGGCTGTGGTCCTCAATGATCAGGTTTCAGGACTTTTAGCAATGCAGTCCGCACAAAATACCATTGCGGACCACACAAGGGCACCACAGACCGCATAATTTCCACCGCAGTCCGCACAAAGTACCAAAACACAGCACCAACCTATCGTTCATGAAACGTTCAATTTTAAGTCCAATTTTTCACATATTAAAGGGTCCCTATGTGTGGTTTAGTCTTTTTACTACCTAATACCACTTTTAAACAAGAAAGTAACTAACCTATTCTTACCAAATCGAAAGAAATACGGGGAGAACAGAAGAATAGCTAAGAAGACACAAATTTAATTAAAATTATAAAAAGAACAATTGAAAAGAGATTAAAGTACCTGAAGTAAGAGGTTATGATGATGATTAGGCTTTAGTGATCAGTTACGTGCAGTAAGTGGAAATGAACAATGATTTTTTTAAAAGCTCTGAGAGTTTAAAGATCGAAATGTTCAAAATGAGGGCCTCAGGTACTATTTATAGAAAACATTTTAGGGCCCTGCTTACCTACCCACTGTAGACCACAGAAAATGCAGTGTTGTCTACACCACACAGAATGATACAAGTTTGAGAATGCAACCATTACGCTTCGCACAACATGCTTTGCGGCCGCAATTGTCCACCGCGGACATCACAAAATTTAATGCGGTCATGGTGGCAAACTTTAGAGAGTTGGTTTTTTTTACATCCATCATCAGAGTGGTCTCTACTGATTTTGTGCCCCCGCACTAAGTTCCTTACGACCACACAAAGTGTAGTGCGGTCCACATTGCAAACTTTAGAGACTTGAACAATTTTTTCCACTTAATCCTTCTCCGCATCAACACAATCCTGTAGAATCTCACAACCATTCAGTCCAAAAATAAATTCTATACTACAATGAAAATTAAATAAAAATATGAAGAAGAACACATGAATTGCCTCCCAAGAAGATCCTAATTTAACACCGCGGCACGACGTATGTTACCATCAAATCATTTGAGATGAAGAAGTGTCACCATATGGCTGTCATCAATTTTTCCCAAGTAGTGCTTGACCCCTTGCCCATTCACTCTGAAAACTTCCCCATTTTTGTTCTTTAAATCAAGTGCACCAAACGGGGTCACACACACCACTTCAAAAGGTCTACTCCATTTTGACTTAACCTTTCTCGGGAATAGACGTAAATGAGAGTTGAACAAGAGAACCAAATCACCCACTTTGAACTCCTTGCTACGAGCATATCATTAAGGTAATTCATCTTGTCCTTATACAAGGACGAACTGGAGTAGGGATGGAATCAGAATTCATCAAGTTCATTGAGGTGCTCCACACGAAGATTTATTGCCACATCCCATTAAAGATTTAGCTTCCTCAAAGCCCATATGGCCTTGTGCTCTAACTCAACCGGCAGATGGTAAGATTTCCCAAACACCCGCCGATACGGAGACATACAAATCAGAGTCTTGTAAATAGTCCTATAAGACCATAGAGCATCATCCAACTTCTTTGACCCATCGGTCCTATTTGCATTGACCATTTTTGACAATATACTCTTGCTTTCCCTATTTGAGACTTCAACTTGGCCACTTGATTGAGGATGACATGGAGTAGAAACTTGTTGATTGACACCATACTTTACAAGCAAGGTACCAAAAGCTCTATTGCAAAAATGAGACCCCCATCACTTATGATTGCACGAAGAGTACCAAACCTTGTAAAAATTCTCTTAATTAGAAATTCAACAACACTCCGCGCCTCATTGTTGGGAAAATCCATGGCTTTTACCCACATTGAAACATAGTCCACCACCACAAGAATGTATGTGTTCCCACACAAGCTAACAAATGGGCCCATAAAATAAATGCCCCATACATAAAAAATATCAACCTCGAGGATGGTATTGAGAGGCATCTCACCTTTCTTCAAAATTCCACCCGATCTTTGACATTTGTTACACCTCTTCATAAGTTCACTTGTATCTTTGTACAGAGTTGGCCAGTAAAACCCACAACAAATAACTTTGGTAGCCGTCCTTTCCCCGCCATGATGGCCACCATAGGGAGAGGAATGACAAGCATCCAAGATACTCATTGCCCTTCCTCCGGGACACACCTTCGGATCAAATCATCCGTGCAAATCTTGAACAAGTATGGCTCATCCCAATAGAAATCGAAACTATCCCGCTTGAGCTTCTTCCTTTCGCTAGAAGAGAGCTCACACGGGATTATAATAGTCATAAGGAAATTAGCAACATCCGCAAACCATGGCATACAATTCATCGACACCGAAAGGAGTTGTTCGCAAACCATGGCATACAATTCATCGACACTGAAGTGCAGCATGGTCGGTGTGAATTCCGTGGCACCAATGAGACATGGACAAAATTTCTTTATTGCAAACACAATAGCCAAAAGTTCTTTATCGGTCACCGTGCAGTTCACTTGAGCATCATTCATTGTCTTGATCGTATAGTACACCGGATGAAATATTTTGTCCACTCTTTGACCCAAAACCGCCCCAACCGCAATATCACCCCCATCACACATGAGCTCAAAGGACAAAATCTAATTAGGTGTAGTAATGATAGGAGTGGTTTTCAACTTATGCTTGAGAAATTCAAAGGCTTGCATAAATTTTTTTACAAATATGAACTTGGCATCTTTTTCCAACAACTTGCACAAGGGATTCACTCCCTTCGAAAAGTCTTTGATAAATCTCCAGTAGAACCCTGCATAGCCAAGAAAACTTCTAACTCTCTTGACAGATATAGGGGGAGGGAGCCTTGAAATCACATCAATTTTTTCTTTGTCTACCTCAATACCATGCTTTGAAATTTTATGCCCAAGAACTATGTCCTTTTCAACCATAAAGTGGCATTTCTCCCAATTGAGAACAAGATTGGTTTCTTCACAATGGGAGTTTAAACTCCATCAAGATTCTTCAAACATTCATCAAATGAATCTCCCAAAATGCTGAAGTTGTCCATGAACACCTCCAAAACGTCTTCCACCATATCGGTGAAAATTGCCATCATACACCGCTGAAATGTAGCCGGTGCATTATCCAACCCAAAAGGCATCCTATAAAAGGCAAATGTTCCATATAGACAAGTGAATGTGGACTTCTCCTGATTTTCCAGAGCAATTAAGATTTGGTTGTACCCACAATACCCATCCATGAAATAGTAGAAGCACACCCAGCAAGTCGATCTAACATCTGGTCAAGAAAAGGTAAAAGAAAGTGATCTTTATGGGTCACTTTATTCAACTTGTGGTAGTCCATGCATACCCTACAACCGTTGATAGTTCTGGTAGGAATCAACTCATTTTGTGAATTTGCAACCACGTTTATGCCATCCTTCTTCGGTACACATTTCCCCGGTGAAGTCCAAGAGCTATTAGACATTGGGTACATAACCCTGGCATCCAACAACTTAATCACCTCCGTTTTCACAGCTTCTTGCATTACCTTATTCAACCTCTTTTGATGTTCCAAGGAGGGCTTTGCATCATCTTCCAGAATAATCTTGTGCATACAGAATGTGGGGCTTATTCCCCAGATATCATCTAAAATTCATCCAATTGCCTTTTTTCTGCTTTTGAAGCACCGCCAATGTGGCTCAAACCTGCATGTTAGCAAGACAAGAAGAAAGAATAACTGGCAAAGTAGAACTAGGGCCTAAGAACTCATACCTGAGGTGAGGAGGTAGTGGTTTCAACTCCAACAGCGGAGGCTCCTCAATTGAAGGTTTAGTTGGAGTCTTCTTATTTTTGAGATCCAAAGAGAGTTTTCTAGGCTCATAAGAGTACGAAACCATTCCATGTAAAGCATTCACACACTCCATTCGGCCCTCATCCTTCATTGACATCAAGATTAAACTATATGACCTCCAAAGGTTCCTCCACATTGATCATCACACTGGTATCATCAACTATTACTACCGTGACAAGGTCTACAAAAGAGCATGCCTCAGAACTTTTGGGCTCCTTAATTGACTTGCAAATATGAAAGGCCACTTTTATCACCCACCCGGAAGGTGAATTTCCCTGCTTTCACATCAACTAAGGCCTTACACGTAGCAAGAAAAGGTCTTCCCAATATGATAGGACCTTTATAATCCACCTAACAATCCATGTTCACAAAGTGAGCTGGCAAGATAAATTTGTCCACCCGGACGAGCACATCATCAATAATACCCAATGGTCTCTTCATCATTCTATCCGCTATTTGTAATCTCATGAAAGTCGGCCTCGGTTTCCCAATACCCATAGTCTTAAAAACTGAGTAGGGCATCAAATTGATACTAGCCCCCAAATCACAGAGCCTTAGCAAAGTCTGCACTCCCAATGGTGCAAGGAATAGTGAAAGCACCGGGATTTTCAAGCTTCGGGGCCATTGAATGCACTATTGTACTAACTTGGTAAGTCATCTTTATAGTTTCACAATCCATATACCGCTTCTTTGTCACCAAGTACTTCATGAATTTAGCATAGCCCGACAGTTGTTCAAGAGCCTTCACTAAAGGCACATTAATAGATAAGCTCTTAATCATGTCAATGAACTTTTTAAACTAATTCTTATTTTTTTTCTTCACAAGCCTTTGAGGATAAGGTGGAGGTGGCCTTGGTAAAGGAGCCTTGGCTTTAGGCACCACTGGCTCCGACATATCTATTATGTGTTCCCTGGAAGGGTTCACATCATTTTGAGTTTCCACCTCGGCATCTTAAATATTTCTCCTCACTTATTCATTCACGTTCTCATCAATCACATTTTCAACCACCAAATGAACTTCATATTCTTGAAACTCAACATCATTATTCATAACCTGCTTTTATTTGGAGGCATTCACATTACCGTCCAGTCCACTCCTTGTAGTTACCACCATAACATAATTGTTCCCACCCTTAGGGTTTACTACCTTATCACATGGTACAGCACCCTTAAGGCGAGTATTCAAGGACTGGGAGATTTGTCCTAACTGAACCTCCAAATTCCTGATTGAGGTATTGTGGGAAGACAACCTGAGCATCAGAATCCGCACTCTTCTTCATCATTTGTTCGAATATCATTTAAATTCTACCCTTATCATTAGTAGAAGAACTAGGACCTTGGTATGGAAATGGGGGCGGATTGTCCGGTTGTTGATACATTGGGGGACTTTGAAAGCCTTGACCCTGGTTTCCTTGGTTTTCATTGTTCCAACCACTTTGATTGTTGTTTACCACCCCAATTGTTGTTTTTACCATTCCAATTTTCTTGATTGTTTTGATTGTTGTTCTGATAATCCCAGTTGTTGTTTTGGTTGTTGTTCCCCCAATTACCATTGCCTTGGGGTCTCTATTGTTGTTGGTTGGAAGAGTTTCCCCTTTGGCCTTAATAATTATTAACGTATTGCTCCTCTTTATTCTGCCAATCATAACTATCATCTTGAAATCCACCACAATCATTGTCAAATTGCTCCGAATTCCCCTGATTCTATTTACCTCTTTGTCTTCTTTTGTTGACAAACATGATAACACCCTCTATTGTATTCACTAGGCGAGGATTTTGAATGTGTTGCAACTGTGCCTTTGCTAGTTGATCCATAGTAGTTTTCAACTCAGCTATAGCCTACCCATGATCATGTTACTCTTTGTGCAAATGAGTGACCGTGGAGTCACCCTAGGGCACATTGGCTATACTTTGCCAAGAAGAAAAAGTGTCAGCCGTCTCATCACGAATATCACAAGCCTCATCATAAGATAGCTTCATAAAGTTGCCCCAGCAAGTTGGTTCACTATGCATTGGTTTGTTGTATTAATGCCCGGTAGAAAGTTTGTTGGATCATCGCCTCAATCATATTATTTTTGGGGCACTCCTTCACCATTGTTCTATAGCGCTCCCAAATCTCATGCAAAGGTTGTGTCAGCTCCTATTTGAAAGCCAAGATCTCATCTCTCAATGCTACCATATGCCCCGGTGAGAAAATTTTGCAATGAACTTGTCCATCACTCATCCCAAGTAGTGATAGAATAGTTGAAAAGTCGCTCAATCCAATCCAATGTCTTCCTTCTAAGTAAAATTGGGAAGAGTCTCAACCGAAGAGCATCCTCGAACACATTAGTTTGCTTGCTCCCCCAATAGGTATCCGCGAACCCCTTGAGATGTTTGTAAGCATTTTGATTGACAGCGCCCAAGAAATACCCATGCTGCAGCATCACATTGGTTATTTGAAAATTGCCCGCCCGGATTTGGGGTGGGACAATAACACTTGCATAGCCATAGTTCGGAAGCACTCTTGGAGGTGGAAAAAGAGGGTCTGGTATATTGTCATTTCCATTAGCATTGGCCATGCAGACTCTATGTTTTCCATTAGACACAAGAGACACTTCATTATCTCCAACATCATCTACCTCCTCCCGAACAATTACATTTCCGAGAGGGTCATTAACATCCGCCGCCATTTTGTCCGGAAGTTGTGACACAAATAAATTAGTACCACAGAAGGAAAGAAGCACAATACACAAAACTATTTAGTTAGATATTCAAAACCGTTAGCTCCCCAGCAATGGTGCCAAAAATTTATCGAGGCCAACCCTGTACTACTATGGAGTAGCGAGAGAGGCCGAAGCAGCTTTTACCCAATTAAGGCCGGGATAGATTTCCATAGGGAGCTAGATATTGGAGTCGGGTGTCTATCAAAATGAGAGTTGCATATTTTCTCTAAATTTCACTTCTAAACGTTTTGTATTTTGATTTTACTTCTAACTGTATAATGCTACAATGCTAAATTATGCTAAATAAAGCTAAGGTTGAACTATTACGAGTTGTTCAAATGATTAAAAGGCACCAGGGTAGTGACTTTTGCCTAGATGGTCAATTGACGGATTCTTGAGTCTAAAGCTAGATTGTCACATTTGGGGAGTATGATATAACCATTCTACGATTCCACTCACTCTATACCTCTCGGTAGTTTGAGTGATTTTGCACGAATTAACTTTCTCAAGACCAATTGGGCATGAAAATTTGCACAAGAAATCAAGGCTCAAGTCGGGTATTACTATCTCTAGGTTTAACCTTTTAATTGTGACTATCAATCTCTTGGGTACGCCCCAATTATTTGTTGGACTAATTTCATGGATTTAGGCTCTCTTTCTCAAGAAGAGCCAAAGTCTACTAGGCATAAACTAGTGTTTGCAACTACTAATTCATAATTAAAACCCTAAATTAGCCCAAATATCAAACACACATAGACAATCAAGCATCAAAACACAAGACCCGTCAATTATCCACACTAGGGTTGAGCCACAACCCTAGCTGATGGGTCTAGCTACTCATAATTAGAGAAGAAAACAAAACAATAGATGAAGATAAGCACATAATAATTAATTGCTAAAATAAACTTGAAGGTTCAATGTTAAAATCACGCTAAAATTACTGAAAATAGGTCAAAGAGACGAAGTTACAAGTGCAACTCTATACAAAAACTATCTGATTATACTAGGCTGAAAATTTTGGATAAAGGTACCCTTACGGGGCTAGTGCAGACCACACAAAAACAAGTTCGACTGCACTAAGGCTCTGAACTTTAATACTCAGCTCTCTGAACTTGGGCAATGCGGACCACACAAAATCGAGTCCTGCCGCGGTTGCTTCCATTGCGGTCCACATAAAAAGGACCGCGGCCCGCATTGAGCTTCAACCTCAAAAATACCACTCTCTGAACCATGGCTCTATGTACCATACTAAATCATGTGCGGCCGCAATGATACCAATGATGACCGCACGAAACCCCTTGCGGCCGCATTGCCTTTTGGCCTGAATAACACCCTCGCTGAACATCACTTGTATGGACCACACAGAATGGTGTGTGGCCGCACTGGCCTTGGGTGGTTGAGCTTTGTTTTTTCTTGGTACTTGGGCAAGTTTCATCCTTTTTGAGCTGGTTTTTGACACTTTGTCACCTTGTTGATCAAACTTGCAATCAAGCACAACTAGTGAGCCTTTGGGACCATTTTGTACACATTTCTAATTAAAACTTTAGCATGAAGGAGTATTAGATGCATCATATTCCCTAGTTATTAGAACACAAGAATGAGAATCAAAACGGTTAAGGGTTGGTTGTGTGACTTATGGTTTTCTAGATATACATCAAAGTTTGACGGTTCAATGATATCAAATCTACTGACTGACCGAGTATATCCGGCATAAGTTCACTACGGAAAGTTCAAAGGAAAACCTACTTATCCAAATGCAATTAATTCTTGCTTGAGAATTACACAGTTTTTCATGCATATTTCCATGATATAGCCATTCCATATTCATGTGGGGATAGTTGGTTTTTAAGCATTAATATGGCTTAAAGGAGGGTGAATGGAAAATGGAGGGAAATGAAATTTTTTGAGTGAAATTTTAAGTTTCCTCCCTGACAAAGGGACATTGTCCCTATAGGAAGTGGAAGAGGTTTTTGATGGGTATATAAGAAATTTTTCTTCTTCTAGCTCTTAAAGAGTTGAGGATAAGGCAAGCCTCATGTCGTTTTCTTCGTCGCTAGCTTGGTTTTGGCTTCGGCTTCGGATTTTGATTTGGTCAAATAACCAATTGATTATTTTTTGGGAAAAAAATGATTTATTAATAGTAAATATTAACATAAATGTTATTAAATATCTGTTTTAATAATAGAATATTATTATTAATGTTAAATCCAACGAAATATTTTTTTTTTCTTTATCGATTTTCAGTTTTTCGGTTGTGTAATTGAAAGTTATCCTCCATTTTCAATTCCTAGTTTATTATTGCATAAATTAGCCATCTATGTTATGGCATTTATGCTATGACCATTTTTCATTAACAACCATTCTGAAGAATTGCACCTCTTCAGTTTTTAGCCCAACATTGGCTGTAATTATAAGTCCATTCTCTCAGAATTTTCATACGATTTTCTGAATTCTCCTACTTACTTCTCCATTATTTTATATTCAAAAAAAGCAATAATAAGTGTGATTTGCAATCGAACTTTCTGTTTGCTAAAATACTAGGGTGTGAAGCACCACTACACCAGTGTGTAATTCGTTTTATCATGGGAGAAAATAATCCATAACCTTGGGTGATAGGAGGGGATTAAATTTCTTTAAGAAACACTGTGAATTCAATTGGCTCGGATTAACCTTTGTTTCATTTTCATTTTCTGTTTATATGTTATTTCTTCTTTTCAAGAATTAGTTCACAAATATAGTTTACTAACGTGTGAATGTTTGGTTAATCTTATAAAAATGTTTTGATCTGTTTCGTGACTTTCAGGGATTTAGGATTAAGAGTGTCCACTTTTATATACATTAAGGACTACTTATCTACTAATGGACTTGTTATATGAGCACGTTATGAATGAAAAATCAAATAAATATTACATCTGCATAGGTAGAGGAATACAATGTTGTGTGATATACCTAACATAATATTGTTTACCTTGAAAATGTATTAACAATTATATTTTATTTTGTGGTTCCAAAAATATGTGATTTATTTCAATTCTAGTTGTTAGGCAATAGATGCTAAGAGTAAGTGAAGAGAATAAGATATGCAAATCAATGTTGTCGCAAGATTGGGCCTCGAGCGGGTTGGAACATGGGGGCTCGAGGTCTATCTAAGGTAGTTAGTAATGAATAATTGGCGAGAAAACAATGATATCGAAGGCCTCGAAGATAGCCTTTTGAGGTTAATAATGGGCAATAAATGTTGAACAGTAAATGAGCAAGTGATAAATCTGCAGAGTAATTGTTGAGCATGTTTAGGCAAGAAAAATAGAGAATGTTCTATTGTATTCAATACTCATGTGTTACAAAATGACAAGGGTCCCCTTTATATAGGAGGTAGGGTCCTAACATAGTAGGTGTCCAATAATAACGAGGAAATTGCATTGGTATAACTGTATAATGGCACAGTATGAGCTTGTACTATTCTTGTAGACCGGGTCAGCTATAACCACGTGTCCCTGGGAGTTTTCCCGCCTTTCCATGGCTATCATCGATTTTATACTACCTCGAGGTAGGCCGTGATGAGCCCTCGGCATGCTTTCTCGAGGTATGCATTATGAGGTCGAACTTCATATAACGACCCGGCCGGTCGTCTTAAGAATTTACACTTCGATCCTCTATTAACTGCTTTACTCATGTTTATTTCTGCTATTTTTATTTGTCGGGATGCTCGGTTTTCAGTTTCTGAGAGTTTTGGGATAATTAGTCCCTAAATTAGAGCTAAGTATTGTAAAGTTGACCCGTAGTCGGAACTGTGTGAAGACGGTATCGGAATGGAATTCCGATGGTTCCTTTGCTTTGTTGGGCGATTTTGGGCTTAGGGACGTGTTCGGATTGTGTTTTGGAGGTACATAGCTAATTTAGGCTTGAAATGTCGAAAATTGAATTTTTTAAGTTTCCGCTTCGATAGTGAAATTTTGATCCGAATGTCGGAATGGAATTCTAGAAGTTGGAGTATCTCTGTGTTGTTGAATGTGACATGTGTGCAAACTTTCAGGTCATTCGCACGTGGTTTGTTAGACATTTTGATCGAAAGCGTATTTTTAGAGTTTTTGAAATTCTTAGGGTTGAATCGGATGAAAAATAGGTATTTCAATGTTTCTTTGAGTGTTCCGAAGGTTGGAACAAGCTTTTATAACATTATGGGATACGTTGGTAGGTTTGGTTGAGGTCCCGGGGGCCTCGGGTGTGTTCCGAATGCTCAACGGGTCATTTTGGAACTTGTTGGAATTGCTGAACTGCTGGTATCTGGTTTCCTTATATGCGATCATAATAGTGGGGTTGTGATCACATAGGGTTGTTGGTGATGCAGCAGAATATTTTCTATACGATCGCCAAGATTGGCCCGCGATCGCCAAGTGTGAGGAGCCAAAGCAGTGCGGTCACGTGAGGCTGCATGCGAACGCATAGTCTGGACACGTGTGGCAGGGGGTTGAGTGTTTACTCTATGCGAACGCGGTTGGGTGTACGTGATCACATATAGGGAAGAGAGCCAGTTCTATACGAACACATGTAATGAACCGCGATCGTAGTGAAGGATTTTATTTAAATGCTGTGCAGTGTTATAAAATACAAATCCACGACCCTTCCTCATTTTCCACTATTTTTGAATGGGATTGAAGCTTTTGAGGGAGATTTTTGAGGGAACCAAAGGGTATTCACTTGGAGGTAATATTTTTGACTTCATAACTCGTTTATATATGATTAAAGACCTAGTTAGTGGTGAAACAATATGGGGAAAATGGGTACTTAGGGTTAAGAGACCTTAAAATGGGTATTCGAAGGGTCAATTGAACTCAAATTTCAATATTCTTGTTATATATAGACTCGTGAGTGTACGAGGTTTTTGAAAATGTAAATTTCACTTGATTCCGAGATTTGGGCCTGAGGGGAATTTTGGTTATTTTATCTAATTTTTTGTATTAGCTTGGGATTTAATTGTAGAATCATTTACTTGAAGTGTTATTTATGTTATGCAATTGAATTTAATAGATTTGGACCATTTGGAGTCGAGTACTCATGGCAATAACATAGTTTCTGGTTGATTTAAAGTCAGTTTGAGGTAATTGGCTTACCTAACCTTGTGTGGGGGACCTTCTCATCAGGATTTGGTATTATTGATAATTGAAATGCCTTGTACATGAGGCAACGAGTGCGTACTTGTTCTAATTGTTGGGAATCCAATTTTCATTAAGTAATTACTGGTATATTTCCTTTCCTATTTATATTACTTGCACTTTATGCTTGTTTTTAGCTTAGGAAAGCATGTCTAAGTGATTTAATTCCTTTATTTACTCTACTGTTTTACCTGGATTCTGTGCAGCATGGTAGGCTAGATTTACTTATTTACATTGATATGAAATTGACATTTGCTGATTATTTTTCCTATTGTTGCTGTGCATTTACATTTGGGACAATGGATGTGGGATTCCGGTAGATCCCCATGCACAGTTATATGGAACATTGGGACTGCACCCGATAGATTCCCCCAGTACTGGGTATTTATATTTGGGACTACAAATCAAGATTTCGGTTGTTGCTGTGCATTTACATTTGGGACTATGGATGTGGGATTCTGGTAGCTCCCTATTTGGGACTACGGATGTAGTATACCGGTAGATCCCTTTTGTCTGTTTATTTGGGACAAGGGATGTGAGATTCCGGTAGATCCCCCTGCATAGTTATATGTAACCATGGGACTGCACCCGATAGATTCCCCCAGTACTGGGTATTTATATTTGGGACTACGGATCAGGATTCCGGTAGTCCCATTACACTGATGGTTGGACTACGGGATGTGATCCTAGGAGATCATTCAAATATATATGATGGACTACGAAATGGTATCCCGGGAGATCCACTAGATAGATGTAATTGGCACTACATGACGTTATCCTGGAAGATTCCTTGGTTGTTATCTCTGTGTTGATCTTTATTTCTTTCCCATGATTTATTTTGTCTCTGTTCTAGTTGTTATTGTTCTATCAATTCTATGTTATTTCTTACTGTTGCACATATTTATACTGATTTATTCCACACTGTTAACCCTTATATCTTATTTAATCTCAATAGGCCCCTGACCTTCCTCGTCACTAACCGATTGAGGTTGGACTTGGCACTTGCTGAGTACCGCGGTGGTGTACTCATGCCCTTTCTGCGCATGTTTTTCATGTGCAGATCCAGGTACTTTCACTTAGTCTTATCATCCTTGAGGCAAGGTGCTACTTGGTAACTAGGGATTTTGATACATTTTATACTCCTTCTTGCTTAAGTTTTGATTAGAAATTCGTACAAAATAGTCCAAAATAGCTCATAAGTTGTGCTTGATTGCAGGTTTGATCAACTAAGTGACAAGAAGTCAAAGATCATATTAAAAAGGAGTAAAGATTGCACAAGTACCAAGACAAGACAAAGCTCAGTCAAAACAAGGCCAGTGCGACCGCACACCCTTCTGTGCGGTCTGCGCTGTGAGTTTTAAAGAGCATGACATTCATGCACATAGACAATGCGACCACACTAGGTTTTGTGCGGTCCGCACTGAGATCAACGCCGTACTCGATTTAGTGCGGTCTGCAGTGAGAAGAATTAGAGAGCTGCAAATTTCAAGTTTCAAGCCAATGCAGTCCGTGCTCCATTTTATGCGGACCGCATCAGAAGCCTCTAGGGCCGCAGCCCATTCTCTACGGTCCGCATTGTTTGAGTGTAGAGAGTTGGATTTCCAAGTTCAGAGCCTTAGTGCGGTCGCACACCATTTTGTTCCGCGCTAGTCTTGCATGGGCATTTTGTCTATATCTCAGCCTAGTATAAATAGCTTATTTTCCCATTTATAGGGTATCAGATAGTTTTAGAACATAGCTACACTCGTGGGTTCGAATATTTTAGCTATTTTGTGCAATTTTATCTACATTTCATCAGCAAATCTTGTTGTTTATCTTAGTAATATATCAATATGAGTTTTTCTTCATATATTTCTTATTTTTTTGCTTTAATTACGAGTAGCTAGACCCATAAGCTAGGGTTGTGGCTCAACCCTAGAGTAGGTAATTGATAGGTCTTGTATTTTAGGGCTAAATTGACTAAGGGTGTTTGATATTTGGGCCAATTTCATGGTTAATTGCTAAATTAGTGGTTGCAAACAATAGTTTGTCTTTATTTGGCTTGGGATCTTCTTGAGAAAGAGAGCCTAAGTCTTAGAAATTGGTTCAACAATAAATTGGGGAGTACTCAAGAGATTAACAGCCCCAATTAAAGGGCTAAACCTCAAGAGAGCAATACCCGACTTGAACCTAGTTTCTTGTGAAAATTTGCACACTCAATTGGTCTTGAGAAAGTCAATTCAGGCAAAATCACTCGAACCACCAAGAGGTGTAAACTAGGTAAAATCGTGCAACGGTTATATCATACTCCCCGAAGAAGTCATTCGTGCCTTAGATTCAAGTATCAGTCAATTGATCACCTAGGCGGAAGTCACTACCCTAGTGCTTTTTAAACCATTTGAACAACCCGTAGCATTTTAACTCTTTTTTTAATCTAGTTTCATTGACTGTTTGTTGTTTTATAAAAATATATGTAAATAAGAAACCCCAAAAATGTATAGCAGTGTAATTTGGAACACATACACAATCCTAGCCCAGATAGATACTCGATTCCAAATTCTAGCTCTCTGTGGAAATCTATCCCGACCCTAAATCGGGTAAAAGTTGCTCCGATCCTCTCTCGCTACTCAATAGTAGTGTGGAGTAGGCCGTGACCACCTTTTGGTGCCGTTGTCAGGGAGCTAACCTTTTTAGCTATCTATTTAGTTAGTTTTGTGTATTGTTCTTCGTTCCTTCTGTGTTATTAACTTGTTTGAGTCACAAATCAAGTACCTAATGGTAGCGAACAATGCTAATGATCCTCTTGGAAATGTAAATGCGAGGGAGGATGTAAATGATGTCGGAGATGGTGAGGTGCCTCTTGTACCTCAAGGCCAACGTAGAGGCCAACATGCCAATGCAAATGATAATAACAATATTCCAAAACCTACTCCGCCACCTCCAAGATTGGCTCCCAGAGTACTTCCGAACCAAGGCTATGCAAGTGCTATAGTCCCACCCCGAAAGCGTGGGTATTTCACGGGCTCTACAAATCAAAATGCTTACAAACATCTAAAGGGGTTCGTGCATACATGTTGGGGGAGCAAAAAAGACGAATGTGTCAGAGGATGCACTTAGGTTGAGACTCTTCCCATTGTCACTTAGATGGAAGTCATTAGATTGGCTTGAGCGATTCCCAACCATTCTATTACAACTTGGGATGAGTTGGCAGATAAGTTGATTGCTAAATTATTCTCACCAGGGTATATGGCGGCATTGCGATATGAGATATTGGCCTTTAAGCAAGAGCACACGGAACCTTTGCATGAGATTTGGGAGCGTTATAGAACAATGATGAAAGAATGCCCAAGGTTATGATCCAACAAACCTTCTACCAGGGTATTAACACCACAAACCAATGCATAGTGAACCAACTTGCCCGGGGCAATTTTATGAAGATGTCATATGATGAGGCATGTGATATACCAGATGAGATGGCTGACACTTCTTCTGCATGGCTGATAACTAGGGATTTTGACGTGTTTCATGCTCCTTATTGCTTACGCTTTGATTATAAATTCTTACAAAATAGTTCCAAAAAGGTCATAAGTTGTGCTTGAATGCAGGTTTGGTCGACAAAGTGACGAGATGTCAAAGATCGGCTCAAAAGGAGTGAAACCTGCACAAGTACCAAAGACAAGACAACGTAGGACAAACAGGCCCAGTACAGTCGCACTAGACTTTGTGATGTCCGCACTAAGGAGATTCAGAGAGCTGGAATTAAAGGCACAATGCAGTGCGGCCACAGTACATATTGTGCGGTTTGCACTGAAAACACCATGGACGCACCACCATTTCATGCGGTCCGCAAAAGAAATGTTCAGAGAGATGTCAACTGCCTAGCCTGAAGCCTATGCGGTCCGTGGTCGTGTTTGTACAGACCATGCTAGATTCTCCGCGGCCATAGTAAATTCATTGCGGTTAGTGGAGCCTGGGATCAGAGAGTTGGAATTTCAGAAGTCAAGAGCCTAGTGCGGCCGCACACCAATTTGTGCGATCCGCACTGACCCCATGGGCATTTTTTGTCCAATTTTTCCAGCTTAGTATAAATAGAACCTTTTCCATTTTTAGGGCATCAGACATTTACAAACTTGAGCTATACTCGTGAGAAGCTATTTTGTAGACATTTTGGGCATTATAGCTTAGATTGAATGATAGAATCTCTGTATTTACTTTAGTGTTTAGTTAATATGTCTTTCTCTTCATCTATTTCTCTATTTTTCTCTTCAATCATGAGTAGCTAGACCCATTAGCTAGGGTTGTGGCTCAACTCTAGTGTGGGTAATTGATGGTTGTTGTGATTTAGAGCTATATTGACTATGGCTGTTTATTATTTGGGTCAATTTTATGGTCTGATTTATGAATTGGTTTTTGCAAACACTGGTTTGTGCTAAGTTGACCTGCCTCTTCTTCAGAAAGAGAGCCTAAGTCTCCAAAATTGACCCAACAAGGAATTGGGATGGACTCAAGAGAATTGATAGTTCCAATTAAAGGGTTAAACTTCGAGAGAGTAATTACCCGACCTGAACCCTAGTTGCTTAATCAATTTTTCCTACCTATTTGGTCTTCTCAATTGGGCAAAATCACTCTCTCTACCGAGAGGTGTGAGAGTGGGTAAAATCGTGCAACAGTTATAGAATATTACCCCAATCATGTCAATCGTATTTTAGAAGGAATTACCCGTCAATTATCCACCTAGGTTAAAGTCACTACCCTTGTGCCTTTCTATCCATTAGATACAACTCTTAGCAATTCTCATTTAGCATAATCTAGTCACATTTATAATTAGTAGTTGATAATAGTAGATTGTTAAAAGAAAAACCTAAAGATAATTGGAAGTGGCATTTGGAACAATTACACAACCCTAATCTAGATAGATAATCTACTCCCTTCCTAGCTCCCTGTGGAAATCAATCCCGATCGGCAAATCAGGTGAAAGTTATTGCGACAATCTCTTCCTAATTTTTATAGTGCGGAGTAGGCAGAAATTACTTTTTATCGCCGTTACACTGTAGCTAATGGTTTGGGCTATCTATTTAGTTAGGTTTGTGTAATTTTCTTCTTTCCTTGTTTATTAGTTACTTGTTTGTGTCATTACTCAGGTACCAATATGGCTTTAAATAATGGTAATGATCCTCTTGGAAACATGATCCCGTGGGAGGAGGTAGAAGATCTTAAGCAAGATAAGGTGACTCTTGCACCTCAACGACTATGGAGAGGCCGAAATGCCAATGTTAATCCAAATGACAATATTCCAGACCCTCCCCGCCACCTCCAAGAGTGGCTCCCAGAGTATTATCGAACTAGGGCTACACAAGTGCTATTGTCCCACCACGAATTCGAGTGGGCAACTTTCAAATAACCAATGTAATGTTGACCTTACTTGAGCAACGTAGGTACTTAAGGGGCTATGCGGATCAAAATGCCTACAAACATCTCAAAAAGTTCGTAGACACATGCTGGGGCAGCAAGCAGATGAATGTATCCAGGGATGCGCTGAGATTGAGACTTTTCCCGCTCTCACTTTAGGGAAAGGCATTAGACTGGCTCGAGATACTTCTCAAACATTCCTTCACAATGAGGGATGAGTTGGCGGATAAATTCATTGCCAAATTCTTCTCACTGAGTCATATGGAAGAACTTCGAGATGAAATATTAGCCTTCAAGAAAGAGCCAATGGAACCTCTGTATGAAATATCGGAGCGGAAGAGGACTACAGTTAAAGAGTGCCCGAATAACAATGAGGCGATGATTCAACAAACCTTTTATCGAGGCATCAACACCACAAATCAATGCATTTTGAACCAATTGGCCGGGGGCAATTTTATGGAGCTTTCATATAACAAAGTATGTGAATTACTTGATGAGATGGCTGACACTTCTTCGGCGTGGCAATGTAGAGCGAATGTGCCCCAATGTGATCTAACAATCATCCATTTGCACAAGGAATTTCGTGATCATGTTCAAGCTATTGCCAAGCTTACTACTGCTATGAACCAATTGGCAAAGGTGTAGTTGCAACAAGTCCAAATCCGCGCCAAGTCAATGCCATGGAAGGTGTAGTTATGCTTAAAAGAAGGAAAAGGAGGAAACAAAATTAAGACAATTCTGAGCAGTTTGTTGATGAACATGATAGGTGTCAAAATGATGGTTATGATGACCAAAGTGAAGAGGTACAATATGTTAACAACTACCAAGGCAGTAGAGGCAACTCTTCTAACCAACAATGGCAACCCCAAGGAAATTGGGGCAATCAACAACAATAACTAAAACAACAATTGGGGTAATCAAAGCAATCACCAAGGAAATTTGAATAGAAATAAAAATAATTGGGGCAACAACAACAACCAATGCGTGTGGAACAACAATGGAAACCAAGGCAAACGGGGCAAGGTTTTCAAAGGCCCCCGATTTACCAACAACCGAACAATCCACCCCATTTTCCTCCTCAAGGTCCAAGTTCTTTTGGAAGTGATTTGGGTAGAATTAAGATAATGTTCGAGCATATGATGAAGAAGAACCAAGACTCCGATGCTCAGTTGGCTTCTCATAATACCTCTATCCGAACTTGGAGGTGCAATTACGCCAAATCTCTCAAGCTTTGAGCACTCTCCCCAAGGTTGCTCTACCAAGTGATACAGTAGTGAGCCCGAAGGGTGGGAACAACAGTCATGTGACAGCGGTTACAACAATAAGCGAGAGAGGCGGTGATGTGAACACCTCAAAGCAAAAGCAAGTTGTGGATGAAAATGTTGAGTTGCAAGCTAGTGTAGTACCATTGGTTGTTGAAGATGTGGTTGAAGAGAATGTGAAAAGTTATGTGAGAATTGACATTGATGAGGCCGAGGTAGAAACTCAAAATGCCGTGAACCCGTCTGGGGAACACGTGATTGACATGCCTGAGCCGTTGTGACAAAAGCCAAGGAACCCTTGCCTAGGCCACCTCCACCTTATCCTCAAAGGCTCGCAAAGCAAAGAAATGATAACCAATTCAAGAAGTTTATTGATATGATGAAGAGCTTGTCCATAAATCTACCATTGGTAGAGGCTCTTGAACAAATGCCGGGATATGCCAAGTTCATGAAGGATTTAGTGACAAAGAGGAGGTCTATGGATTGTGAAACAATAAAGATGACTCACCAAGTGAGTGCTATAGTGCATTCAACGGCACCAAAGCTTGAAGACCCTAGAGCTTTTACTATCCCTTGTACTATCAGAAGTGCGGGAATTTGCCAAAGCATTATGTGACTTTGAAGCTAGTATCAATTTGATGCCTTACTTGGTTTTCAAGACTTTGGAAATTGGGCGACTTAGACCAACTTCAATGAGACTTTAAATGGCATATCGATCAATGAAGCGACCTTTGGAAATTATTGATGATGTGCTTGGTCAGGTGGACGAATTCTTATTCTCGGTCAACTTTCATCATTTTGGATTCAGAAGTAGACTATGAGGTTCCTATTATCTTGGGTAGACCTTTCCTTGCAACGGGGAAGGCATTGGTTGATGTTGAAGTGGTGAGCTAACTTTTCGAGTGGGTGATGAAAATGTCGTCTCCCATGTTTGCAAATCCATGAAGAAACCCAATAGCACCGAGGTGTGCTCATTTGTAGGCCTTGTCATAGCCATGATTGTGGATGATACCGGTGCTATGATCAATGTGGAGGATCCTCTTGAGGCCGTGCTACTAAATATGGATGCCAGTGATGATGCAAGTAGACTGGAGTGCTTGAATACCCTACATGGGATGGGATCTTATTATTATGTGCCGAGGAAATTGTCTTTGTATCTCCAAAACCAGAAAATTGCACCATCAAAGACATCAATTGAGGAGCCACCGGTATTGTAGTTGGAACCACTTGCTCCAGACCTCAAGTATGAATTCCTGGGCTCAAATTCTACTTTACCAGTTATTATTTCTTCTTGCCTTACTAACATGCAGGTTGAGGCCACTTTGGCGGTACTTTAGAAACAAAAAAGGGCAATTGGATGGACTCTAGCTGACATTCGGGGAATAAACCCCACATTTTGCATGCACAAAATTATCTTGGAGGATGATGCAAAGCTGTCTTTGGAGCATCGGATGGAGAGTATGTATGGATTACTGGAAGCTAAACAAGGTGACCCAAAAGGACCATTTCCCATTGCCATTCCTTGACCAAATGTTAGATCATCATGCGGGGCATGCTTTTTATTACGTTTTTGGATGGTTACCCGGGCTACAATCAAATCCTAATTTCCCCATAGGAACAAGAGAAACCCACTTTTACCTGTCCGTATGTCATATTTCGCTTTCTCTTGAATGCCGATTGGATTTAGTAATGCTCCGACGACCTTCCAACAATGCATGATGGCTATTTTCACCGACATGGTGGAAGATATCTAAGAGGTTTTCGTGGATTATTTTAGTGTAGTTGGGGATTACCTTGAAGATTGTTTGGGTAATTTGGATAGAGTGTTCGCCCGGTGTGAAGACATGAACCTTGTACTCAATTGGGAAAAATGCCATTTCATAGTTGAAGAGGGTATATTGTTGGGTCACAAAATTTCAAAGCAAGTAATTGAAGTTGACAAAGCCAAAATAGAGGTGATTTCAAGGCTTCCTCCCCCTACTTCAGTCAAAGGGGTGAGGAGCTTTCTTGGGCACAAATCTTTTATTCGGAGGTTTATAAAGGATTTTATAAAAGTGGTACACCCATTGTGTAAGGTGCTAGAAAAGTATGCAAAGTTTGTGTTCAATGACGGATGCATGCTAGCATTCGAGCTCTTCAAGCTCAAGTTGACCACTACCCCTATCATTACCGCACTAAATTGGAGCATGCCTTTCGAGCTCATGTGTGATGCTAGTGACGTTGCCGTTGGGGATGTGTTGGGCCAAATGACTAACATTATGTTTCATCCAGTTTACTACGCATGCAAAACCATGAATGAGGCTCAAAGGAACTATGCAGTCACCGAGAAAGAGTTGTTGGCAATAGTATTTCCAATGGAAAAGTTCCGACCATATCTTATGGGTTACAAAGTTATAGTGCTCACCGATCATGCCTCCCTTAGGTATTTGATGACAAAGAAAGACTCCAAGGCAAGATTTATGAGATGGGTGTTACTACTTCAAGAGTTTGATCTAGAAATTGTGGACCGGAAATATAGTGAGAATCAAGTGGTGGACCACTTGTCCCGTTTGAAGGAGGAGAGGAGGCCTTGTGATGGCCTTGAGATCAATGATTCATTTCCCAATGAACAACTCCTTGTGGTGTCAATGAATGATATACCATGGTTTTCCGATATATCTAATTATCTTGTGACCGGAATAATCTCGTATGAGCTCTCTTCTAACCAAAGGAAGAAGCTAAAGCGGGATAGCTTGGAGTTCTATTGGGATGAGCTATATTTGTTCAAGATTTTCACGGATGGTGTGATTCGTAGATGTGTTCTGGAGGAAGAACAATTGAGTATCTTGGAGGCTTTCATTCCTCTCACTATGGCGGCCATCATGGCGGGGCGAGGACGACTTCTAAAGTTCTTAGTTGTGGATTCTATTGGCCAACCTTGTTCAAAGATGCGGGTGATATTGTAAAGAGGTGTGACGAATGCCAAACAGTGGGTGGAATTTCAAAAAATAGATGAGATGCCTCTCAATACAATTCTTGAAGAGGATATCTTTGATGTTTAGGGCATCAATTTCATGGGTCTATTTGTTAGCTCTTGTGGGAACACGTACATTCTAGCAGCGGTTGATTATGTCTCAAAGTGGGTTGAAGCCGTGGTTCGACCTAACAATGAAGCCCAGAGTGGTGTTTCATTTCTTAAAAAAGAGCATTTTCACAAGGTTTGGTACTCCTCATGCGATTATTAGTGATAGGATGTCTCACTTTTGCAATAAAGATTTCAACACGTTGCTTTCCAAGTACGGTGTCAACCACAAGGTTTTTACCCCCTATGTGGGCTTTGAGGAAGTTGAATTTGGAATGGGAAGTTGCAGCTAATCTTCGTGTTGAACAATTTAATGAGCTTGATGAGTTTAGATTCCATGACTACTCTAGATCATCCTTGTATAGTGACAATATGAAGTACCTTCATGAAAAATATGCTCGTGGAAAGGAATTCAAAGTTGGTGATTTGGTTCTCTTGTTAGATTCCCAGTTACGTCCTTTCAGGGAAAGCTTAAATCAAAGTGGTATGGCCCATTTGAAGTTGTGTTTGTTACCCCGTTTGGTGCTCTTAATCTAAAAAAGAAAAATGGTGAAGTTTTTAAAGTTAATGGGCACCTGGTAAAGCATTATCTTTGGAAGTTTGATAATAGCCACGTGCTGGCACTTTTTCATCTCAAGTGATTTGGTGGGTAACATGCGTCGTGCCGTGACGTTAAATCAGGTGCTTCTTGGGAGGCAACCCATGTGTTTTTCTTGTTGTTTTCCTCAATTTTCTTTGTAGTATACGATTGATTTTTGAGTTAATTAGTTGTGAGATGTTATAGGGTTGAGTTGATGCAGGGCAAGACATGATGAAGAATTGAACAGGTCTCTAAAGTTTCCAGTGCGGCAGAACTACACTTTCTGTTGTCCGCACTGGTGAAGGCTAAATGGAGGACTCTATGAAGTTTGCCACCGCATCCGTGATAATTGTGATATCTACATATGCCCATTATTACCTAAGCTTTATGCATTAATTGCCATAAATTATTCCCAAAATGCTTACAAGTTGCGCTTGATTACAGGTTAGAGCGACAAGAGGACAAATATCAAAGATCGGCTAAAAAAGGAGCGAAATCTGCCAAGTGTCAAAAGATAACTGAAGTAGGGAACAAGATGACCTATGCGGTCCGTACTGATGTGTCACGCGGCCGCATAGGAGAGTTCAGAGGCTGGTTATGTCAATGTCAACCTGCACGGTCCGCACTGCTTTGCCACGCATCCGCGCAGGATAGTTCAGAGACCAGGAAATTTTCCAAGTCAAGATGCGCGGTCCGTGCTCCTTTCCACGCGGTCCGTGCCCAAGAGTGTCAGATACTTAGTCATTCAAGGAAAAAGCCCATGCGAGCACACCCCTAATCAGTGCGGTCCGCGTGGATGAAGTTCAGAGGGGTGGATTTAGACGAAAATACCTACGTGGCCGCACTCCACTTCTACGCGGTCCGCATCCATCACCCTACGCGGCCATGCGACACATTTGTGCGGTCCACGTCCCCAGTCTCGGAAGCAAGATATGAAGACCCAAACCGCAACGCGGCAATGTATCATTTGTGCGCGGTCCGTGCCAGATCCTAAGGGGTATTTTTGTCCGATTTCTCCTGTGTAGTATAAATAGAACATTTTGCTTTTTAGGTTAAGTTTTGTTTTATCAGATAGCAGCTGAACTCAAGACTTCATAGTTTTAGACTATTTTGGAAATTTCTTCTAGTATTAACGTGGATTTGAGTAGATTAATATTGTAGTTAATTATTATATCAATTTCATCTACTATTTCTTCTATTTCTGTTTCTATTATGGCTAGCTAAACCTATTAGCTAAGGTTGTGGCTCAACCCTAGTGTGGGTAATTAATTGGTGTAATTGTTTAGTGCATGAATGATATTGGGTTTTTGTTATTTGGATTAATCTTATGTTTTCATGAAGATTTGATGGTTTCAAACACTAAGTCTAGCCTAGTGGGTCTTGACTCTTCTTGAGAAGGAGAGTCTATGACCCCAAGATTAATTCCAGTAAGGAATTGGGATGGACCCATGAGAATGGTAGTCCCAATTAATGGGTTAAACCTCAAAAGAGTAATTATCTAACTTGAACCATAAGTTGATTGGGAAAATTGGCCTACCTAATTGTTCTCTCGAGAGTCAATTGGGAAAAATCACTCTCTCTATCAAGATGTGTGGGAGTGGGTGCAAAAGTGCAACGATTATAGAATAAGTACCATATTCATCATTCTTGCATTAGGAATCTATACCCGTTAGTTGACCACCTAGGTACATGCCACGACCCTAGTGCCTTTCTCTATATTGTATACAACTTACAATCAATATCTTAGCATAACTTAGCTTTAAACTTGTATTTGATAATCAAAACAAACCCAAAAATGTTAGAAGATCAATTAGGAGCTAAAACATAATCCTAGACCATACAAACACTCAACTCCAAATTGAAGCTCCCTATGGAAAATTCACCCCGATACTACTATTGGGTAAAAGTATTAGCGCCCACTCTTCCTTAGGTTGAGTCCGCTGCGATCACTTTTTGGCGCTGTTGCCGGGGAGCTTTACGGTGTTTGGCTATTTATTGGCTAGTTTTCTGTTTTGCTTCTCTTTCCTTCTTTTTACTTACTTTATTTGTGTTAATTCACTCAGGTACCAATGGCTTTAAACGCACAAGATGCTATTAATGTGGGAGTGGAGGAGGTGGAAGATGTAGAACAAGCGGAGGTTTTACCCCAATCACAAAGACGGGGTAAAAATGCTAATGCAAATGTTAATGCTAATGACAACATACCAGACCCTCCTCCACATCCACCAAGAGTGGCACCAAGAGTTCTACCCAATCAAGGGTACGCAAGTGCAATAGTTCCTCCACGAATTCGAGTGGGGAACTTCCAAATCACCAATGTCATGCTCACTTTCCTCGAACAACGAGGGAACTTCACAAGCGCATCGGACCAAAACACATACAAGAATTTGAAAGGGTTTGTGGATACTTGTTGGGGGAGCAAGTAGACAAATGTTTTGAAAGATGCACTGAGGATAAGGCTTTTACCCTTCTCACTTCGAGGGAAGACATTGGATTGGTTTGAGAGACTCCCAAATCATTCCATAACTACGTGGGATGAGTTAGCCGATAAATTTATTGCCGTGTACTTTTCTCTTAGTCATATGGCGGCTCTTCGAGATGAGATTCTAGCTTTCACGCAAGAGCCAACAGAGCCTTTACATGAGATATGGGAGAGGTTTCGGATGATGGTAAAAGAGTGCCCAAACAATGATATGAATAATGTTATGATCAAAAAAACTTCCTATCGGTGTATAAACACAACAAACCAGTGCATAGTCAATCAATTTTCCAGTGGTTATTTTATGAAGCTTCCATACAACAAAGCTTGTAATGTTCTTGATGAAACGGCCGATACTTCTTCGGCAAGGAAAAGCCGGTCTAATGTTCCTCAAGGTTATCCTAATGTTATACACTTGCATAAGGAGTTGCATTCTCACAACAATAATAAACCAATTGGCTAAAGCGCAACTTCAATAAGTTCAAAATCCGTTCCAAGTCAATGCCATGGAGGGAGTGAATATGATGAAAAGAAGGCAAAGAGGGCAACAACAACCTCAAGAAAATTTTTACAACTATGATGATGGTGGTGGATATTTGAATGAACGTTTTGATGACCAAAGTAAGGAAGTCCAATATGTCAACAGCTATCAAGTAAAATAGAGTTAATCAAGGGAATCAACAATGGAGACCCCAAGGTAATTGGGGCAATCCACAAGGTGGAAATTGGAATTACAATAACAATCAAGGAGGAAATTGGGGGAACAATAACTCAGGGAATAAAGGTAATTTTAATGGGAACAACAATTGGAACAACAACAATGGTGGTCAAGGTGGGTGGAACAATAATGGTAAATAAGGTAAAAGGGGGCAAGGCTTTCAAAGGCCCCCATTGTATCAACAATGCAATAACATGCCTCTGTTTCAATCTCAAGGGTCGAGTTGGTTGGGCAATGACATGGGTCAAATAGAGATCATGTTTGACCAAATGATGAAGAAGAATCATGACTCCGATGCTCAATTTACCTCCCATAACACTTCAATCCGTAACTTGGAAGTACAACTCGGGCAAATTTCGCAATCTCTCAACACTCGCCCAAAAGGTGCTCTACCAAGTCATACGGTAGTAAACCCCAAGGGTGGGCATAATAATCATGTGATGGCGGTGACCACGAGAAGCGGAGGAGGCGGTGATTTGCAAGCCTCAAGAGGTAATCAAATTGTGGTTAATGAAGAAGAGTTGCAAAATGACGAGATCTCGTTGGTAGTTGAGGATGTTGTTTAACAAAGTGCAAGTGATGATGTGAGAATTAAAATTGATGAGGAGGAGGAGGAGACTCAAGAGGCCGTGAACCCGTCTAGGGAATATGTCATTGATATGCCCGAACCGGTGGTGTCAAAAACAAAGGAACCCTTGCCTAGACCTCCTCCACCATATCCTCAAAGGTTGGACAAGCAAAAAGGTGACAACCATCTTAAAAATACATTGAGATGATGAAGAGTTTGACTATAAATGTGCCCTTGGTGGAGGCACTTGAAAAAATGTCGGGATATGAAAAGTTCATGAAGGACTTGGTTACTAAAAAGGTATCGATGGAGTGTGAGACAATCAAGATGACGCATCAAGTGAGTTCCATTGTACACTCCATGGCTCCAAAGCTAAAGGATCCCGGAGCATTCACAATATTGTACTATTGGAAGTGTTGATTTAGCAAAAGGCCTATGTGACTTGGGGGCAAGTATCAATCTCATGCCATATTCGGTCTTCAAGACCTTGGGTATCGGAAAACCTCATCCAACTTCTATAAGGCTTCAAATGGCGGACCGGTCAATGAAAAGGCCTTTGGGGATTATTGATGATGTCCTTGTTCGTGTTGATAAGCTCATATTGCCGGTCGATTTCGTGATCTTGGGATGCAAAGTGGATTTCAAGGTGTCTATCATTCTTGGAAGTTATCTCTTGATCATGAAAATCGCAAAACTCCACCCACCAAGCCATCTATTGAGAAGCCAACAGTGTTGGAGTTGAAACCACTTCCTTCTCACCTCAGGTATGTATTTCTTGGTCCTAATTTTCATTTGCCGGTTATTCTTTCTTCTTGCTTGACTAACGTGCAGGTTGGCACCACTTTGGCAGTTATTCAAAAGCGCAAGCGGGTGATTGGATGGACCTTGGCGGATATTCGGGGTATTAGCCTCGCGTTTTTCATGCACAAGATAATATTGGATGAGGATGCTAGGTCGTATCTTGAACATCAAAGGAGACTCAATGAGGCCATGTAAGAGGTGGTTAAAAAGGAAGTCATCAAGTGGCTTGACGCCGATGTGGTATATCCAATTTCTGATAGTTTGTGGACTTCTTCGGTACAATGTGTTCCAAAGAAGGGAGGAATGACGGTGGTGACCAATGACAACAATGAACTTATTCTGAGTCGTACTGTGACGGTTTGGAGGGTATGTATGGACTACCAAAAGTTAAACAAGGTGACTACAAAGGATCATTTCTCATTGCCGTTCTTGGACCAAATGCTTGATCGTCTTGCAGGACGGACTTTCTATTATTTTCTGGATGGGTATTCAAGTGATAACCAAATTCTCATTACCCTGGAAGACCAAGAAAAGACAACATTCACGTGTCCTTATGGAACATTCGCCTTCTCTCGAATGCCATTTGGATTATGTAATGCTCCGGAGACCTTCCAACGATGTATGATGGCAATCTTCACCAAAATGGTTGAGGAGATATTAGAGGTATTCATGGATGATTTTAGTATGGTTGGGGACTCATTTGGTGAATGCTTGCAAAACTTGGATCATGTGTTGGCCCGATGCGAAGACACAAACTTGGTTCTCAATTGGGATAAATGCCATTTTATGGTAGAAGAAGGAATTTTATTGGGTCACAAAATTTCAAAAAGAGGGATTGAGGTTGATAAGGCAAAATTGAGGTTATCTCGAGGCTCCCTCCCCCTACTTCTGTCAAAGGGGTGAGGAGTTTTCTTGGACACGCGGGTTTCTACCGAAGATTCAACAAAGACTTTTCTAAGGTAGTTAACCCATTGTGTAAATTGATAGAGAAAGATGCCAAATATGTTTTCGATGAGAGATGTGGAGGCTTTCGATCTTTTGAAGCAAAAGTTGATGACTACCCCCATCATTACCGTACCAAATTAGAGCTTGCCCTTTGAGCTCATGTGCGATGCTAGTGATGTTGCGGTGGGTGCGGTCTTGGGCCAAAGAATCAACAAAATGTGCCATCCGGTGTACTTCTCAAGTAAGACAATGAATGAATCTCAAAGGAACTACACGGTAACCGAGAAGGAATTTCTTGCCATTATTTTTTCCGTGGAGAAGTTTCGCCCATACCTTATGGGGGACAAAGTGACTATCCATATCAATCACACAACCCTTAGGTACTTGATGATGAAGAAATATTCAAAAGTGAAGTTAATGAGATGGGTGCTTCTTCTTCAGGAATTTGATTTGGAGATTGATGATAGAAAGGGTAGTGAAAATCAAATGGCAGACAACTTGTCTCGATTGGAGGAGGAAGGGAGCCCTTTGGACGGGTTTTGGATAAATTATGCTTTTCCATATGAACAAATCCTCTCGATTTCAATGCTAGACATGCCATGGTTTACCGACATTGCCAACTATCTTATTACCGGTGTGGTTCCGTATGAGCTCTCTTCTACACAAAGGAAGAATCTCAAGCGGGATTGTTTGGACTACTATTGGAATGAGCCGTATTGTTTCAAAATTTGCACTAATGGTGTAATTCGCCGGTGTGTTCCCGAAGAAGATCAATTGAGTATTTTGGAAGCTTGTCACTCTTCGCCCTATGGTGGCCATCATGCGGGGCGAGGAAGGCGTCTAAGTGTTGAGTTGTGGTTTCTATTAGCCTTCTTTGTTCAAGGATGTCGGTGACTTTGTCAAGAGATTTGATGAATGCCAACATGCTGGAGGGAATTCTAAGAAAGATGAGATGCCCCTTAACACCATTCTAGAGGTTGACATTTTTTATGTTTGGGGGATAGACTTTATGAGACCATTCGTAAGTTCTTGTGGCAACACCTACATATTGGTAGCGATTGATTATGTGTTGAAATGGGTTGAGGCCGTCACTTTGCCCAGCAATGAAGCTCGAAAGGTTATGGCGTTCTTGAAAAAGAGTATCTTCACGAGGTTTGGTATTCCACGTGCTATCATCACTGACAGGGGTTCTCATTTTTACACCCGGGCTTTTGACTCTTTGCTAGCCAAGTATGGGGTAAATCACAAGGTGACCGCTCCTTATCATCCTCAAGTGATGTCCAAGTTGAGGTGTACAACCGTGAGATCAAGAGAATTTTTTCCAAGACTATCAATGCAAATAAGACCGACTGGTCGAAGAAATTGGATGATGCTCTTTGGCCTTATCATACAACTTTCAAGACTTCGATTGGTATGTCATCGTATTGGTTAGTGTTTTGGGAAGCCTTGTCATCTTCCAGTAGAATTGGAACATAAGGCAATATGGGCCTTGAAAAAGTTGAACTTAGAATGGGATGTCGCTGCAAATTTTCGGGTTGAGCAATTGAATGAACTTGATGAGGTTAGGTTCCATACTTGCTCCAGCTCGTACTTGTATAAGGACATGATGAATTACCTTCACGATAAGTATGACCGAGAGAAGGAATTCAAAGTTGGTGACATGGTTCTTCTTTTCCACTCCCGGTTAAGGTAATTTCCGGGCAAGCTGAAGTCTAAGTGGAGCGGTCCATCTGAAGTGGTTGGTGTAACTCCTTTTGGTGCCATTGATCTCAAAAATAAAAATGTTGAACTTTTCCAGGTCAATGGGAATCGTGTCAAGCACTATTTGGGAAAAATTTATGAAAGCCACGTGGTGGCACTCATTAATTTGAAATAACTGTGATGGTAACATGTGTCGTGCCGGGATGTTAAATCAAGCACTTCTTGGGAGGCAACCCATGTCTTTTTCTTTTTCTTTGTTTTTCTGTTGTAGAGTAGGATTTTTTTGAGCTGATAGTTTGTTAAGTGTTGCAGGGATAATTTTGAACCAGTGCAGGGCAAAAGTACAAAATGGTTAGGCTCTGAATATTGCCCATGCGGCCGCGCAACAAAATAGTGCGGTCCGCGTAGGTTTGAGTAGCTGAAGGTTTACGGCTCAGAAGACCCAGCGCGGCCGCATGGCCTTTTTGTGTGATCCGCGCTAGATGACCCAGAATTACCTGAAGACTTCCACGCGGCCACACACCAAAACAGTGCGGTCCGAATGTATTGAGCAGCTTATGTGTAGGATGCAAAATCCAACGTGGTCTGCGTCCCTTTTTGTGTGGTCGTGCTGGTAGGTAGGTTATGAGTCCCAGGGCTTTTCTATAAATAGCGGCCTTGGGCCTCATTTTAACCTTTTCGGTGTTAGTATACTGCGCTGACCACGTAGTATTTTAGTGCGGTCCACGCCCCTCTGTTTGTGTCATTGTGTCTGCACTATTTACATTCAACTGAACTATCCGCTTCACCTTATGTGCTTCTACAAACAATGTTAGACATATTTTCCTTGTAGACAATGGTTCAAAAATGATCGGGCAAATAAAAACAACCCAAGAGAGGTGGTTCCTCCCGAGGGGGGAAAAGCAAGAGGGTTGTAAAACTCACTCCTCAAAAGAGTTAATTGATAAAGAAAACCCGGAAGATAATCCAGGAAGCTGATAGAGCTGCATCTCATTCCACGGGGAGTGAGTATGCACCTTCATGGAGCATTACCTCGGAGTTTTCCCCCACCCACATGTCCACTTTATTTCAGCTCAGTGGTTCCCCTTCTCTGAATCATGGTAATGTAGCCTCCTCCAAGAAGCCGGTTAATGTAATCTCTGACTCATCTGATGAGTCCGTAGCGAGAGAAGAATAGCAATACTCCACAACTCCCACAGCTTCACTATCAGGGGAAAGTGGAGGGTATGCTGAGGGAGGTGAGCCACAGGTCGGGGGGATAGAGCATAGTGGAAAACCGGAGGCATGGGCAGACAGGTTTGTTAGTGAGCTTACTTTCCAAAAATTTCGGGAGTGATGGCCCAAAAGGAAACTGTTTCTGGAGAGGCAGTTCATAGATGTCGATCTTGTCCCTCTCAACCCTCAAGTGCAAGCACAATTCCGCACTATAGAGGGTTGGGGCTTTTTCAAAGAACGTTTTGAGATGGCGAATAAGCATATGGTAAAGGAGTTCTATTGCAATGCTCACCATATAGTTAGAGACTCAAAAGCAACTAAAGTGAGGGACAAGATTGTTGTGTTTGATGGCAAATCATTGAATGAATTCATGGGGTTTGAAGAAGAGGATGAATCGCAATATTTAGAAAAGCTAGCAATGAAAAAGGAGGTTCATCCTTCGTTGGCCGAGCACTTGTCAGCCCCGAGTACAGTCCTAGTCTGGTTGAAAGCACATGAAAAGATCTTCCGGAACACCCTAAACTTTGAAGCCAAAGGGTGGTTGACTTTCGTGTGTAGTCGACTTGACCCGTCTACACATGATCACTCCATTCCCCTTCCTCATGTTGTCTTGGTAGCATATATTATGGTGGGTTTCCCCCTGAATATAGGTGATATTATGTCTAGAATGATTTGTACAGTTGGTCTGGAGACCCAAACAAACTACCCCTTCCCAAACACACTCTCTTTGTACTTCAGAGAATCGAAAGTGAAGAAGAAGAAATATGATGTCAAGATACCTCCGGTGGCCCCATATCATGGTATAATCAGTTGGGTCCAGACAACCTGAAGAGGGGCAAGAAGAATGTGGCATCCACTCCTACCACACCTGGCCAGTCTAAGGAGCCAACGGTCATTGAGCAGCCTAGTGAGCCTTCCACCATTCCTACTACTAATGAGGCATTGCCTCTAGGTCCGTCGTCAGCAGCTGGTCCTTCTATTGCAGCTGACCCGGTAGTCCCTTCATCAAAGACTCACCGGTTCACCGCAAACCAACTCATTCATTCCTTTACAAGTTTGAACAACTGGATGTCAGCTGCAACATCCAAGTTGTCCACATTGACCATTGATGTACAGGCGCAAGGAGCACCATTTATTGTTGAGACTCCTTCCTCCATTGAGGATGCACTGAAGAAGATCCCAGCTAACTAGGAAAAGATGATGGCAATGCAGGATGCCTTGACTAAGGCGGTTGGAGCACTTAGCAAAGCGTTGGAGAAATTGGCTCGGGAGCACAAGAAGCTGACGAAACAGAAGGCTTCCAAGGAGTCAGTGGCACAATTGAAAGTGGATATGGACAAGCTCATGGCGGATCAGTTGCTAATTGACCTATTATTTGGGGATTTGGCTGTAGAGCTAGCAGTAGCACAGGTACAGGAGGAGTAGCAGAGGTCGAGGAAGAAGAGTAAACTCCCTAGCACTAATGGAGTTGTGATTGAGGTAGCACAGGTTCAGGAGAGTCCCTCCACTGCCCCACCGATTTATGAGCCACTTTTTGAACAAGCACCTGTCCCGGCAGCACAACAACAGCAGGCTGGGGACCAGTCTGAGGTCCTAGCCACTACGGAGGACTTGGGAGCCACTGACCAGCACAGGGTGACTGATGAGTCTTGAGGGGCCGTTCTATATCCTTTTTGATTTTGGTGTTTATTTTGATAGTTAGCATTGGGGACAATGCTAGCTTTTATTCATTGGGGTGTGGCCCTACTATTTTGATTGACTAGTGGATTATTGTATGTATTCTTTTACAGTAATGTGTTGTGTGAATCGGGTGGCTCTTCCCAATGATAGATGACGTGACAACCTTCTTAACGGCTTGAGTCCGTTTTTCATTTTTCTTTTTGATTTTCAAGTTTTTGTAATTAAGGGTACCTCAGGAAAAGCTTCACTTGGGCCTACCGCATTTTCCTTTGATCCTATGGCCAAAGAAATTGTGTTGTGTTTAGGATGGTGAAAGTTGTGGCCTTGAGACTCGTGTGCTAAACAATCAATCATCATGTGGTCATTCTAGGACATTGTGCACTGGAATCATAACTAAGGTCATTGGGGGCCCTCGACTCCGCCTTTAGCAATCCTCAAGTGTGTGTGGTGAGACTTCGAATTGTGAGCCCACGTACCGAGCCGATGGTTTAGAACTTGCCCCGAATGTTTGTTGAGGCGAAATCATTGGTGGAACTTGACTTGAGACGTGATAATAAGCTTTCCTTGATCCAAAATGCACAATTTGAACAATTTCCATGACCTACCAACAAAATAATCCCTAGTTCACCCCTTTTGAGCCTTATACCTTTTTCTTTCATGAACCAAGCTGCAAGCCTATACTCGTTCTTAATAAGACCCTCTCTTGGCACCCAAATCTTCCCTTGAGTAAATGGCAAATGTCTAAGTTTGGGGGGAGAGATAAGAAAGGCATCAATGTGGTAAAAAGAATAAAAGCAAAAGAGAAGGAAGGCAATGAAAAGGAGAAAAGGACAAAAATAAATACAAATGTGAATAAGAACCAAAAATGGAATCCAAGGACAACAAAACGTGAAAAAGGTGTGGAATAGAAGAAAAAAGGAGAAGGGTTTAGAATTGCAAAAGAAAGAGTGACAATGTGTCTATTTAACCCCTTGAAAGAAGTAAATTACTCAATTGAGTCAAGAAAGTGTGCCAAAATGAATCAAAAGAAGTGCTTAAGGAAAGATTGAACCCATTTGAAAAAAATCATGTCCTACCTTTATCCAAAGCCTTCACAGTGTCTCCTTAAAAGCCCTGTATGATCTTGAGTTGAGGGAAGCCTACATTAGTGGATACTTACATAAAAGGCAAGCATATGGTACTTAGAGCCCGACTTAGGGCCTTTTCTCTGTGAGAGATGAGAGTGAAGTCCATTCACCTCGATTTGTGTGTGAGTACTCTAAAAAGATGAGGTTCACTTAGGGAAAGTTGAGGACGTGTGAGTTTGGGTTCCACAATGACCTAAGTACTTGAGAAAGGTTCCTTGATGAGATGTGTCAACTCTTGATGCTCTTGTGTCACGCTTGATCCATAAGTTTTCAAAGTTTAAGTGTGTTAATGATGCATTCGCATTGAGGGCAATTGTTAATCCCAATTGATGCTTGTTGAGGTTACTTTGGGACAAACAGGAATTACTTGGGTGTTCTCCATTGAGGGGTAGGTCTCATTTTTATATGCTTGAGGACATGCAAAGGTTTAAGTTTGGGGAAGTTGATAACTATGATTTCTACATGTTTTATACCTATTCTTACCTAAGCTTTGTTCATTCATTGCCATAAATTAGTCCCAAAATACTTACAAGTTGTGCTTGATTGCAGGTTAGAGCGACATATCAAAGATCGGCTAAAAAAGGAGTGAAATCTTCCAAGTGTCAAAAGACAACTGAACTGGGGAACAAGATGACCTGTGCGGTGTGCACAGATGTGTCACGCGGCCGCACAGGAGAGTTCAGAGGCTGGGTTATTTCAAAGTCAACCTGCGCGGTCCGCACTACTTTTACACCTGACCACGCAGGATAGTTCAGAGACCATGAAATTTTCCAAGTGAAGATGTGCGGTCCGCGCCCAAGAGTGTCAGAGGCTCAGTCATTCAAGGAAAAAGCCCACACGGCCGTACACATAATCAGTGCGATCCACGTGAATGAATTTCATAGAGGGTGGATTTGGACAAAAACACCTACGCGGCCGCACTCCAATTCTACCCGGTCCGCGTCCATCACCCTACGGGGCCGCACATCATATTTGTGCTTTTTGCGTCCCCAGTGTCACAAGCAAGATATGAAGACCCAAACCCCTACGCGACCACGCGTCATTTGTGCGCGGTCCACGTCAGACCCTCAGGGTATTTTTTCTGCTTTCTCCTGTGTAGTATAAATAGAACATTTTACTTTTTTAGGTTATGTTTTGTTTTATTATATAGCAGCTGAACTGAAGACTTCATAGTTTTAGACTATTTTCGGCAATTTTTTCTAGTATTAACGTGGATTTGAGTAGATTAACATTGTAGTTAATTATTATGTCAATTATCTACTATTTCTTCAATTTTTGTTTCTATTATGGCTAGCCAAACCCATTAGCTAGGGTTGTGGCTCAACCCTAGTATGGGTAATTAATGGGTGTGATTATTAAGTGCATGAATGAAGTTGGGTATTTGTTATTTGGATTAATCTTATGTAAGATTTGGTGGTTGCAAACACTAAGTCTAGCTTAGTGGGTCTTGACTCTTCTTGAGAAAGAGAGTCTATGACCCCAAGATTAACTCCAACAAGGAATTGGGATGGACCCATGAGAATGATAGTCCCAATTAACGGGTTAAACCTCAAGAGAGTAATTACCCAACTTGAACCATAAGTTGCTTGGAAAAAATTGGTCTACCCAATTGGTCTCGAGAGAGCTAATTGGGCAAAATCACGCTCTCTACCGAGAGGCGTGAGAGTGGGTGCAAAAGTGCAACAGTTATAGCATAAGTCCCATATTCATCATTCTTGCATTAGGAATCTCTACCCGTTAGTTTACCATCTAGGTACATGCCACGACCCTAGTGTCTTTATCTATATTGCATACAACCTAGAATCAATATCTTAGAATAACTTAGCTTTAAACTTGTAGTTGATAAATTGTAGTTGATAATCAAAAGAAAACCAAAAATGTTAGAAGATCAACTAGGAGCTAAAATATAATCCTAGACCGCACAAACACTCAACTCCAAATTGAAGCTCCCTATGGTAAATTGACCCTGATACCACTATTGGGTAAAAGTATTAACGCCTACTCTTCCTTAGGTTGAGTCCGCTGTGATCAGGCCGCATTACATTTTATATGGTCCGCAGTGGAGCTCTATGGTTGCGGTCCCTTTTGTGTGGACCGCAGAGGCTTGCTCTCTTAGATATAAACAAGACAGCCCAGTGCGGACCGCGGTCCACTTTGTACGGTCCGCACTGGTAGGTGAGAATGGGCCCTAGTGGCTTTTCTATAAATACACCCTGGGGACACCCTTTTACCCTTTTCGTGAAGTTGAAACCTTAGGAGAAATTAATCGTTGTTCACCTTCTCACTTGCACGTTACCACTTGTTGAAGCTCAGTTGATTCATTTCATCTCAATATCTGGTAACATTTCACTCGATTCTTTTTGTTTTAATTTTGAATTTTTGTTTACCTTTCATTTTTCTTAATGTATGTTCATCTTCCTTTCGTGATTTCTTTAAATATAGGTTAGGTCAGTTAGATTTTTCTTTCTTGCATACTTTGTTAGTTAAATATATTGGGTAATTGTTTAGCGGCCATAATTTAGTGGAAATTTGGAATTAAAAGAAAATCTAGGAACCATAACCAAGTGCTAGTTTTGGGCATGTAGTGCAGCCTGCGTTCGTGTTTGTGCAGTCCGCAGTGCCCTAACGCGCTTTGTGCGGATCGCACTGATGAATTTCTAAGAAGCTGAGTTTTGGCTAGTATGCTTGCACTACATTTTGTGCGGTCCACACTGGACCAATGCGGCCACGGTACTACTTTTTGCAAGCTGCGCTGGTCAGATTTAGAGGATGGGTATCATGAACCCCACCTCTGTGCGGACCGCGGTCATTTTTGTGCGGTCCGTGTTGCTCCATGTGCGGCCGCACTCCATTTTGTGCAGCCCGCACTGGGCTGTTTCTGCAACTTTTCAATTCCATCTGCAATTTCTTTCTGCACAACTGTGGCTCACTGGTTCTACTGATGCTAACAATGTGAGACGCTTGTGTTTATAAATAATGGTTAAACAAAGAGGAAAATGCTCCACACCCAAGAGAGGTGATTCTTCCCGAGGAGGGAGAAGATGATGGTCAAACTCACTCTTTGGGCTCGTCACAACATTTAGAAGATAAGAAAAACAATTAAGGCAGCTAACAGAGCCTGTGATTTGTTGGGGAGTGAGTATGCACCCTCCCAAGATATCTCTTCTGACTCAGTACCAACTCACATTATCCCAAGCTTCAGATTGATAGATGATACTCCTCTACCATCGCTCACTGCCCAATCACCAGAGCATGTTCCCACAGAGTCGTATGAGGGCTTAACAGCCGGCAGTAGGGAGTACTCCACCTCCCCCACAGCTTCATTATCCAGGGAGAGTGCAGACAGAGGTGAGGGGGAGGTTCAAGGGGATGAGGAAATATTTAAGGGGGGGTTAGCCTCAGGTTGGAGGGATTGCATGAACTAGGAAACCCGAAGTGTGGGAGGATAGATTCATTTGCCAGGTGGAGTACCACAACTTTAGGGAGTGGTGGCTGGTGAGAAAATTAATGCTGGAGAGGAGCTTCATAGACAGAGACCTTCTACCCCTTAACCCCAATGTGCATAGAGAGTTCAGAACGAGAGTGGGGTGGGAGCATTTTTTAGATGCATGTGCTGATGCCAATGAACACTTGGTCGAAGAGTTCTACTATAATGTAGCCCACATCATCAAGGGTTCCAAAGTTACCAAGGTTAGGAACCTCAAGGTGTTGTTTGATGGGAAGTCACTCAACGAATACCTGAGTTTTAATGAAAAAGATGAATCCCTCTATAAGGAGAAGCTGGAGATTTGCGAGGAGGTCCATCCATGGTTAGCTCAGTACCTGGCAACCCCGGGTACCATTCCAAATTGGTTGACTGCCAGGGTCAAAATACTACATAGGACCCTCAACTTTGAGGCGAGGGGTTGGGAGACATTCGTGTGCAGCTAGTGAGATCCTACCTCCCACACCAGACTCTTCCTCTACCTGACTGTCTTAGTTGCTTCCATCATGGCGGGTTACCCCATAAATGTGGGAATGGGATGTCCCCCATCATTTCTATAGTGGGTACTGAGACTGAATGGAGCTATCCTTTCCCCAACACCCTCACTATACATTTCCAGGATTTGAAGGTGGACAAGAGGCCGTTTGACATCAAGGTCAAGGCTACAACTCCTTTCTCCTAGTGCAACTTGAAAAGGACTAACAACCCCAAGGACAAGAACTACAAGGCCCCTGCTTCTTCCCCAACTGGACAGTTTGAAGAGTCAGTTGGGGTAGAGGCCCCCACTGAACCTGCCTCCACTTCTGCTGAGATGCCTCCCAAACCCTCCACTTCAACCATTCCTCCTGGCCCTTCCACATTAGCAGACTCAAGTATCCCATTTTCCCAGGCCCATCCTATCACTTCTTACTAACTAAGTCAGACGCTTTAGAGTCTAAACAACTTGATATATATTGCTTCATCCAAGTTAACCACCCTAACCACTACTATTGCAGCTCAGTCAGCACCTTAGCCAGCACAGGTCCCACAATCTATTGAGGATGCATTGAAAGAGATTATTGAGAACCAGAAGAAATTCCTCACTACCCAGGATGCTTTGGAAAACAGAGTTGATTAACATAGAAAGGCTATAAAGGCGATTGCTAAGGAGCACAAGAAGCTGCGAAAGACACGGGCCTCCAAGGAGTCCGTGAAGGAGCTGAGGGCAGATGTTGACAAGTTGAAGACATACCATCTACCTTTAGATCTACTATTTGAGGAGCCAATTCCAGCAGTAGGGCCACAACCAGAAGAGTTACAGAGGCCTCCAAAGAGGAGGAAGATCACGAGAGTAGATGATGCCATCATCCAGTTGGCGGACCCACCAGAGGCTTCCTCCAATCAGCCACAGGATGTACTAGAACCAGAGCCTGTACAGGTCCATGTCCAGGTCCCAGCAGCCGAGCAGCAGGATACCGGGAACCAATCTAAGGTTCCCGAGCACACAAAGGACCCAGGGACCACCCATGATCTTATGCATACAAACACTGCTTAAGGAGTCTTTATATCCTTTCTCCATTATTTTTGGTACTTATTTGGTTACTTTGCATTGGGGACAATGCCAGTTTTATTTGAGGGGGTGCACCTTATGTTTTTGGATGACTTTATATAGATTGATACATTTTATAATTTCTTGATTTTCATTTGGTCTATATATAATTTTACATTTAGTTACTTTTACTACACTTTTCACCTTTCCTTGGGTCTGTATATAAAGTTATATCATTGTATATATTCAAATTCCGTATTGTATATATTCATTCTATTTTTGCATTTTTTTCGATTTAGCTTCTTATTTATGTTTGTAGCTTTTTGTTTCATTTTTGACATTTTCAATAAGCCTTTGGTCTACTTAATGTCACGATTCTTTCCAAAGGTGGAGTATTATGTGAACCAGGTGGCTCTTCCCAATGATAAATGGCGTGACAACCTTCTTAAGGGTTTGAGTCCATTTTTTTTGTTTTTAGTAATTTGTAGTTAAGCGTACCTCAAGCAATGCTTCACTTGGGCCTAGCACATTTGCCTTTGATCCCATGGCCAAAGACAAAATGTTGTATTTAGGATGGTGAAAGTCATGACCTTGAGACTATTGGGTTGACCAATAATCATCAAGTTATTTTTCGGGACCATTGTGTTCTCAAATCGTTTCTAAGGTTGTTGTGGGCCTCCGACTCTTTTACTTTAGAAATCCTTTAGCTTGTGTGGTCAGAAATTGAATTACGAGTCCAAGTCTGATCCATTGGTCTAGAACTTGCCCTGAATATTTTTTGAGGCAAAATCTTAAGTGAAATTTGACTTGAGATGTGATTATAGGCTCTACTTGATCCAAATGATAGTTGAAAAAATTTCATAGTCTACCAATTAAATGACTCCTAGTTACCCGTTTTGATATTTAGACCTTTTTCTTTCAAGTACCATGATATAAGCCTTTATCCGTTCTAAAAGATACCCTCTACTCGCACCCGATCTTTCCTTGAGCACATGGAAAAAATATATGTTTGGGGGAGAGGCAAGATGGCAACAAAAATGATATAAGGTACAAAAATGAAGAAAAGGAAAGGCAACGAAAAATAAAGAAAAGCAAAGACAAAGAAGAATGCTCAATGTGAGAAAGAATAAAAAGGGATTCAAGAAAATCAAAAGAAAGAAAGGTGTGGAAAGTTGAAAAAGGAGAAAAGGTTTAAATTCTACAAGAAAGGGTGACAATGTGTCTCTCTAACCCCTTAGAAAGAGGTAAAATAACACAACAAGTCAAGTGAATTGTGCCAAATGAATCAAAAGAAGTTCTTAAGATAAGATGAAACCACCTTAGATCAAAACATTTCCTACCCCGAACCAAAAGCCTTCACAATGACTCCACAAAATCCTTATATGATCTTAAGTTGAATGAAGCTTGCATCAGTGGATACTTACATAAGGGGAAATCATATGGTACTTAGAGCCGGACTTGTGACCTTTTCTTGAGAGAGATGAGTGAATTCCTATTGACCTTGGTTTGTGTCCCAATACTCTAAAAGTTGAGGTTTGCTTAGTAAGAGTTGAGGATGTGTGAGTTTGAATTCCACAATGACCAAAGTAATGAGAGAGATATTTGATGTAGTTAGTCAACTCTTGATACTCTTGTGTCACACTTGATCCATGGTTTTTCAGAGATTAAAAGTTGTTAATGATTCATTTGAATTGAGGGAAATTATTAGTCCCAATTGATACTAATTGAGGTTACTTTAGGATAGCTGAAAATGCTTGGTTTTTCCCTTAAGGGGCGGGTCTTATTTTGTTTGCTTGACGACAAGAAAAAGCTTAAATATGGGAGAGTTGATAACTAGGGATGTTGTTGTGTTTCATGCTCCTTCTTGCTCACGCTATGATTATAAATTCTTATAAAATAGTCCCAAAAGGCTCATATGTTGTATTTGAATGCAAATTTGATCGACAAAGTGATGAGATGTCAAAGATCAGCTCAAAAGGAGTGAAAACTGCACAAGTACCAAAGACAAGATAACTCAGGAAAAACAGGTCTAGTGCGACTGCACTACACTTTGTGTGGTCCACACTAGGAGATTCATTCCGAAGTCAAGAGCCTAGTGCGGCCGCACACTATATTGTGCGATCCGCATTGACCCCTAGGGGCAATTTTTTCTAGTTTTTCCAGCTTAGTATAAATAGAAATTATTCTAATTTTAGGGTATCAGACATTTCTAGACTTGACCTGGGCTTGTAAGAAACTATTTTGTAGCCATTTTGGGCATTTTAACATAGATTGAACGATAGAATCTCTATATTACTTTAGTGGTTAATTAATATGTCTTTCTTTTCATCCATTTATTTATTTTTCTCTTCAAACATGAGTATCTAGACCCATTTTCTAGGGTTTTGGCTCAACCCTAGTATGGGTAATTGATGTGTGTTGTGATTTAGGGCTATATTGACTATGGGTGTTTGTTATTTGGGTCAATTTTATGGTTTAATTTGTGAATTGGTAGTTGCAAACACCGGTTTGTGCTAAGTTGACTTGGCTCTTCTTGATAAAGAGAGCCTAAGTCTCCAAAGGAATTGGGATGGGCTCAAGAGAATTGATAGTCCCAATTAAAGGGTTAAATCTCGAGAGAATAATTACCCAACTTAAACCCTAGTTTTTTAGAAAATTTGCCTACCCATTTGGTCTTGAGAAAGTCAATTGGGCAAAATCACTATCTCTACCAAGAGGTGAGAGAGTGGGTAAAATCGTGCAATGGTTATAGCATATTTCCCCAATCATGTCAATCGTGTCTTAGAAGCAATTACCCGTCAATTAGGCACCTAGGCGAAACTCACTACCCTAGTGCCTTTCTATTCATTAGATACAACTCTTAGAAATTCTCATTTAGCATAATCTAGTTGCATTTATAATTAGTAGATGATTATCATAGATTGTTAAAAGAAAAAACTAAAGATTATTGGAAGTGACATTTGGAACAATTGCACAACCCTACTCTAGATAGATACTTGACTCCCTTCCAAGCTCCCTGTGGAAATCGATCCCGGCCCATAAGTCGAGTAAAAGCTATTGCGACCCTCTCTTACTAATTTTTAGTAGTGTAGAGTAGGCAGCAATTAATGGCAAAGTAGAGCCAATGTACCTCAAGGTGACCCCACGGTCACTAATTTGCACAAGGAATTACATGATCACGGGCAAGCTATAGCTGAGTTAACTGCTACTATGAACAAATAGGTAGAGGGACAGTTGCAACAACTTCAAAATCCATGCCAAGTGAATTCCATGGAGGGTGTTAATATGCTTCTCAACAAAAGAAGGCAAAAAAATCAAGGGAATTCTGAGAAATTTGATAATGACTGTGATGGATTCCAAAATGATGGTTATGATGAACAAAGTGATGAGGTTCAATACGTTAACAATTATCAAAGCCAACGGGGAAACTCTTCGAACCAACAACAATGGAGACCTCAAGGCAAATGGGGCAATCAGCAACAAGGCAATGGTAATTGGGGGAACAACAACCAAAACAACAACTGGGGCAATCCGAAGAACAATCAAAGCAACCAAGGGAATTGGAATGGTAATAACAATTGGAGTGACAATAATAATCAAGGTGAATGGAACAATGGAAACGAAGGAAACCGGGGGCAAGGCTTCAAAGGCCCCTAATACACTAACAACCGAAAAATCCACCCCCATTTCCATCTTAAGGTCCGAGTTATTCTGGCAATGATATAGGTAGAATTGAAATGATGTTCAAACATATGATAAAGAAGAATGCGGATTCTGATGCACAATTAGCTTCTCACAATACCTCTATCAAAAATTTTGAGGTGCAGTTAAGCCAAATCTCTCAGTCCCTGAATACACGCCCTAAGTGTGCTCTACCAAGTGATACAGTAGTGAACCCGAAGGGTGGAAACAATCATATTATGGCAGTAACAACAATAAGTGTAGATGCAGTGATGTGAAGGCCTCCAAGCAAAAGCAAGTTTTGGATGAAGATGTTGAGTTGCAAAAAGATGAAATCCCTTTTGTAGTTGAAGATGTGGTTGATGAAAAATGTGAACAATGAAGTGAGGATTGATATTAAACATTTTGAGGTGGAAACTCAAAATGATGTGTACCCGTTTAGGGAAAATATAATAGACATGCCGGTGTCGGTTGTACCTAAATCCAAGGCTCCTTTGCCGAGCAACCTCCACCTTATTCTAAAAGGCTCGCAAAGCAGAAAAATGTGAATTAGTTTAAAAAGTTCATTGACATGATGAAGATCTTATCTATTAATGTGCCTTTGGTGGAGGCTCTTGAACAGATGTCGGGCTATGCAAAATTCATAAAGAACTTGGCCACAAAGAAGCATTCTATGGATTGTGAAACTATAAAGATGACTCACCAAGTTAGTGCTATAGTGCATTCAATGGCCCCGAAGCTTAAAGATCTCGGTGCTTTCACCATTCCTTGCACTATTGGGCGTGCGGACTTTTCCAAGGCTCTATGTGATTTAGGAGCTAGTATCAATTTGATGCCCTACTAAGTTTTCAAAACTTTGGGTATTGGGAAACCTAGGCCGACTTCCATGAGGTTACAAATGGTGGATAGATCGATGAAGAGACCATTGGATATTATTGATGATGTGCTTGTCCGGGTGGACAGATTTATCTTGCCAGCTGACTTTGTGATCTTGGACTGCGACGTGGACTACGAGGTTCCTATCATACTGGGCAGACCTTTTCTAGCGACGAGGAAGGCATTGGTAGATGTGTAAGCAAGGGAACTCAAATTCCGGGTGGGTGATGAAAAGGTGGTCTTTCATATGTGCAAGTCTATTAAACAGCACAACAATACTGAGGTGTGCTCTTTTGTTGACCTCATCACAATAGTGATAATTGATGACACCAGTGCAGTTATCAATGTGGAGGAACCATTGGAGATCGTATTGTTGAATCTTGATGTCCATGAGGATGCAAGCCGAGTGGAGTGTGTGAATGGTTTACATGGACTGGGCTCTTATTCTTATGAGCCTAAGAAGTTATCTTTGGACCTCGAGAATAGAAAGACTCCACCAACTAAACCTTCAATTGAGGAGCCTCCAGTGTTGGAATTGAAACCACTGCCACCACACCTCAGGTATGAGTTCTTATGCTCAAACTCTTCTTGTCCAGTTATTCTTTCTTCTTGCCTTACTAACATGTAGGTTAATGCCATATTTACGATGCTTCAAAATAGGTAAAAGCAATTGGATGGACTTTAGCTGATATTTCAAAAATAAGCCCCACATTCTGTATGCACAAGATTATTCTAGACGAATTCAAAGCCCTCATTAGAGAACCAAGGGAGGTTGAACAAGGCAATGCAAAAAGATGTGAAAAAAGAGGTGATCAAGTGGTTGGATGGCGGGGTTGTACACCCCATCTCTGATAGCTCTTGGACTTCATTGGTGCAATGTTTACCGAAGAAGAGTGGCATGACCCTTGTTACAAATTCTCAAAATGAGTTGATTCCTACAAGAACTGTCATAGGTTGGAGGGTTTGCACTACTGCAAGTTGAATAAACTGACCAGCAAGGATCCCTTTCCTTTGCTTTTTCTTGACCAGATGTTAGACCGACTTGCTGGGCTTGCCTTCTATTGCTTCTTGTACGGGTATTCTGGTTATAACCAAATCTTGATTGCTCCAGAAGATCAGGAGAAACCCATATTCACTTATCCATATGGCACTTTTGCCTTCTCTAGGATGCCTTTTGGGAAGTCTGAAGAAATTAATCTTGTCGTCGATTAGGAGAAATACCACTTTATGGTGGAAGAAGGAATAGTTCTTGGGTATAAATTTGTGAAGCATGGCATTGAGGTTGATAAATAAAAGATCGATGTGATTTCAAGGCTCCCTCCCCTACACCCGTCAAGGAAGTTTGAAGTTTTCTAGGTTATGTGGGGTTATACCGGAGATTTATCAAAGACTTTTCAAAGGTGGTGAATCCTTGTGCAAGTTGTTGGAAAATGATGCTAAGTCTGTGTTTGATGAAAAGTGTATGTAAGGCTTTGAACTTCTCAAGTATAAGTTGACCACTACTCCTATCGTTACCGCTCATTATTGGAGCTTGCCCTTTGAGCTCATGTGTGATGCAAGCGATGTTGCGGTAGGGGCGATTTTGGGTCAAAGAGTCAACAAAAATGTTTCTTCTGGTGTACTATGCGAACATGAAAATGAATGATCCTTAGTCCTACTTTTGTCGGGGAATCTCATCCTTTTGGCGGAGTGGGGTTGCAATTGCCCCTGGGGTGGTGTATCCATTGTCATTCAAATAACATGTTCGCACTTCGCGGGATCAACGCTCTAGTCCGAGCTCAAGCGAGCTATATAGAGGGAGCTGCTTTCCTGATTTGTTATGGCGACTAGCGTCTGGAGTCCAACAAAGGTTTGAATTGTGAGACTGATTTCATTCGTTGGTTCGAACTGTCATATTAGCTTTGGCCCGCACCGTTGGTGTAATTGGTCTAAACACCTGCACTTATGAACACATGCTTTACTTGGAATAGGTTAAATGAGGAAACGGGTTACCAACACGTGAATACGAGGTCGAAGCGAAGTCTCGTCGTCTCTTTCCCTGGATGTAAGGGTACCCTTCAGGTATATTCCCCAGATCCGCCTTTTCCTGGCGATGAGCACTTTCTCTATAAATTTTGCGGTCTTTAAAGGGTTTCGCTGCCCTTCTGTTGTCGCGGCAATATGTTGTGGCTTGTCAACCTCTTTTTTCCCGATATTCTTCCTCCCTTTGAGACGAATTCGAGCTTGACCACTTGATGATACTTGGTGGCAACCTCTATTGAATAGAATTGTTGTTTTTCTTTTGGGCCGGTGACCCTGCGAGCCCTGCAGTTCCCGCGTCAGGCCATGGTTCTCTCGGAGAAGTCTTGGTCGAATAGATCTCAACTGCCCGACAGTTTCGGACTTGCTTATTGTGATCACTATGTTCGACATAGCAATGCCGAAATTGCATCCAGCTAGGCGGCATTTCCTTCCCATGTGTGCCTTATTGAATCTGATTCCATTGGAGGTTCCTCGAGGATGTTGTCCGCGGTCTATCTTCCTACTTTTGTGAGGTAGGTTGCACTTCAAGTCATTACTTTCATTCGCGCATGGGTGATACCTCTGTCTTCTTCGCATCAGCTTCTTTGTTGGGAGTTTGCTCGGATATACCGAGCCCGAGGAGGTTCCCGAATGGTTCCCCACGGCTCTGATTCGTGGTTGACACCGGGTGCGGTCATCCAACCAGTCCTCGGCTGGGTATCTGATCGGGCTTTGCTTGAAATGTCCTGGAGTCGTCGGGCATGCTTCGTTTAGGCTTTCGGCAAAAGCCTGTGCTGTCCAACCACTCAAAACTGGGAGCGATCTCGTTCATCCTATTTGGGAACGAGGTGTGGCTTTTCGTGGTGTTTCATTTCTTCCTCATTTGGCCTTAGGTGTGTCGGGCCTTCTCGGCATTGCTTTGACGGTATGGGTGCGTGCCTCAGCGGAAGACCATGCTGGCATGGCGAGTGAATCTGTGAGGCCAGGTGCCAGGCGGTGGCACTGTGTCACTTTTTCTTTCGGGAGAGTTTCTCCGAGATTCCTCAAATATACCGGCTTGAACTCGTCATTTCGAGGGTCGTCGCCTTCAAATGAGCACGCGTGGGTAGTGGTGTGAATGTAGGAATCCGAAATCCTGTCGTGTCGAGTTCCGGCGCTTCAAATTTCCGCATAGCGAGTTCCGGGTTTGTCCCCCCAGGAGTTGGTTGTAGTAGGAGCTTCCACGAACCTGATTTGATCTTTTGAGGAGATTCCTCAGCATCTTTGCTGCGCCGGGGTCGGTCACCGACTCATCGTTAGTTGACCTCTCGGACGTTGTCTCATCGTAAGAAGGTGTCCCCGTTGCTATTGCATCGGGGCCTTAGGGAGATTTTGCAGCTGACCAATGGCCAGTTGTTGTGCCTGCAATATCTCAAAGATAACATGAAGATTAATTTCTGGTTCCAACTGGGCAGAGGTTTTTGGAGCTTTCTGTTGATCAGCGAGCTGTATGCTATCACCGGTGCAAAAGGCTCCGTCGACTTGTTGCGCGCCTCGAAAGACTGCATCCACTTGAATCGGCTCAGATGCGTCATCAGGGTCTTGTGGTGTCGCGTCAACCGTTGTACTGCTTCCGTCGTGGTTCTCGGGGTAGTCGTTCTCGATTTTTCTTACCGAGCCAGACATTAACTTGAAATCAAAAGATCTTGGACAAGAAAAGTGTGAAAAGATAACGTATGTTGTGTGACGAAACCAGCAAGAAAATAATCACTATTATTTTTAGCCCCACGGTGGGCAACAAACAGTTTACCATGAAAATGGTAACAACAATTAAATTTGTAAATGGGATTCTAAAAATACTTGGTTTATTCCCGAGCTAGTTTTTAGGGCAGTTGATGCTTGAAATGCTAAGTGTGAAGATAAGACGCGAGCTAAGACGAAGCAGTAAGCAAACCGAAGGGGCCTGTTGCCTGAACATGAAGCGTATCGATGGAGGTCTCGGGGCCGAGGCTTGAGCCGAGATCGAGCTATCGGGCAAGCAGAAGTACGATTAAGTAAGTCTCTTTATGGCCATTGCACAGCTAGACGGGCGAGAACTTGTAAAGAAACAATAAACGCGAGGTGGCCTCGGGCCAATGAGAACAAATGAATTATATATATAGAGAGAGAGAGATAGATAGATTATTGCACTTGTGGAGAAATGGAGCAACATCAGCACCTTACAAGATGGAGCGAGCCCTCTTTATATAGAGGGGGAGACTCGGCTACAAGTATATGGGGGTTTGCTACAAAGTACGATGACGGGATGCCTTGACGTGGTGCTTCAGCGCAGGCAGGTCGGTAGGAAAACATATCCATGATTGTATTTTAAGTTCGCTTGGTAGTTTCAATTTGCTCGAATTATTTATATATATATATATATATATATATATATATATATATATATATATATATACACACTGTCTCGCTTTGGTAAAGTCACCAGCAATAATGAAACAAAGAGGCACTGGGGGATAAGTTAGTTTTTGTTTTAACACACACCATTCTCCCTTTCTCTTTCAATCAAAAGCTGAGTAATGACTTTGTCAGTCACCATTCAAGTTTACTTTATTGCAGGTTGTGTAAAACTTGAAGGTTCACTAACATCATTCCTGCAGCTATTAACGCCATCCTCCACAGTCCACATGTTGTGTTACTAAACCAAAAAGTGTATATGATATGTGAAAGAGAGAGGGATAAGGGAAAGTGTATCTAAAAGAAAGCCAACTTAGTGATTCGTCTCTTTGTAGCTGCCAAGTATTTATAATCTCCCATTGCTTCTCTTGGCTGTGCAATATTGCCAGCGACTTATAGCAATATTGAATTGATATCACCAATATAGCTAGCACACAGTTAACATGCAACAGTCTTTATCTTTTTTATATATAATTTGTGAGGCAGGTCATGACTCTAGCAAGGGAGTTTGATAGCAAAGCTACTTTGCATGAGGTTAGTTGGTCCATATTTGATGCCATTTCAGCTCTTTAAAATAACTAAGTAAGCTAAGTTTTAAAAAAGAAAAACTTGTGGGCTATCAAATATGTTTAATGATTGTTCGTCTCTTTTTAACTCATAGGGTGACAAGTCACTGATTGCATTTCTCTGAGATGGGGAGGAATGGGAGCTAAAACTGACTATTGTTTGCTTGAGGGTACGACTGTTAAACGGCAAAGGGCCAATATTGCCACGAAACTATACTAGATGGTACAAGGATTAGAAGTTAGCCACCCAAAACGTGAGGGTACAAACATCAAGAGTAGGGGTACTCAAAAAGTCAATGTCCTGAGCTAAATTCGCCATAAGAAAAATGCACATTTTATTGCCAACTCACCACAATATTCCAATAAATATGCTCTCATCTTACGAGTATTCTAAAGGATTGTACAACCAGAAGCCGCTCTTTGGACTAATCTATTTTTCTGTTTCCCTTGCCTATTTTATAAGAATCATTCTGCTCAAAATATGTAAATGCAACTCATTACAAAAGAATTGCGGTCTTCCAGGCTCTGCTCCAATGGGAGATCAGGCCGAGAGGATGGGTTGGAAAAAATCAATGCATCCACTCTCTAAATTATAAAATAATAATAAATCAGATTTACCATCTCTTGATTGTTAATTGCTTTCACTATGTCAGTTCATTCAAGGACATCCAATAAAATTGGACAATAATTGCTTTCACAATGTCAAGGCTTTCTGAAGTTGCAAAAGCCACACTGCTATATGCATTGCGCAAAGTCGGCCTTCCAACAAAATCTTCTGTACCCAAAAATTGATCCAAGATAACAACGACCTCTTTTGCGACAACATAGACTCAAGAACGGCTTCAGATGAAACCCTTCCAATGATCAAGAATGACTCAAGAGAAGGCCCTTGAACCTGTTGATAAAGCATGAGAGAAATATCAGTTGATAATTCCTGAAGTCAGGTTAGAGAAGGGAACAAAAAGAATTCACAAGATGCTTCATATAACAAACTGGATCAACAAGCACAGGAATGGAACAAACTCTTTCAAGAGAGGACAAACAATTTGGGAATACGTTCACTTATTAGTTTCTTTAAAACCAGCTTTTTTGGTAGTTCTAGTTATGAAGATGTTGCAACTAATATGACTGATATGTTTCTAAGATGCAATTAAAATGAAACCTTTTGGAAGACAAGGGAGGGATTGCCTAGTGGTTATGATCAATTGATCTTCCACCTCTAAGGTGGGGATTTCGAATCACCAAGGAACAAGGTGGAAACATGCCACTATTGGGCTCACAGTTTTGGGTAATGGACTTTACCATATCAAAATAAAAAAATAAAGAAAAAATAACCTTTTGGAGAAGGGATGAAAGTTTTCCCCTCAATTTGCTGTCTCAGGAAGGCTGACAGTTCACTAAATAAGGGTCGAGAAGCATTGAATTTCTTATTTCAAATAAGTTGGTTTATGTATCCAAAAAAAGAAGGTTCTCAGAGTTTGTACGATTTTCATTCTAGTCTGACCATACTAATAACAGCAAAAGTAAACCCATACCAATGACCCATTAACTGCTCGTAAGCAGTCATTTGTCTTGAGCATTAGAAGAATAACCCGGGGCAATCTCCTCAGTAGTTCAGTGATTTGCGGAAAATATTGAGAAGCATACATCTGCGGAACAACAAAAATAGTTGATAAAAGCAAATGAAATTAGAGAGATTCAGACCTTCAGTGACAGCAGGCATACTAGGAAAAATTAAATGATAAGAGAATACTTAGTGTTTTACAAGGTAAATAAGACTTCTCTGTCACAAATCATTTTCTCTTCCTAGCTTTATTTCAACATAGACCCAAAAAAGGAGGAGCACAGGCAGGAAGAAGTTACAAAAGTTAAGGTAAATGTACTATAATTTTCACACAAGCATTACATGATACAGTACTATAATATTATGTTTGCCCCACAAAATACAGCTAAAGCTAAATGAATCAGCCTGCATGACAGGAAAATCTCTGTAACCCATTTTACTTACCGTCTTTTTTTGAAAATATTCCATGCAGACTATCCAGAAAAAGTAAAAAGGAATTAAGGAAAATATTGCATTGCCAGATAATAAAGCTAAGCCACCAAAGTTAAGGAGAAATAAGAACTCATCCTAGGTTCAGGGAGTGCTTATTTTTCTTTTTTCTCCCTGAATCTAGGACGAGATTCTTAGGAGATTCATAATCTTAACTAGCTCCGTACTGATAGAATATGTCACCTGCAGTTCTGAACGGTCACTGTCCGTGCCTTTGACAACAAGATGATCAACTGAAGGATCTATCACTTTATTCCATGGCCTCATTGTGAGAATCCCAGCAAACAACGCGTAAAGATCGTCTCCAGCACCCAGCTTTACACAATTTTCCTTTATTCCATTGGCATCAGAATATACCAAAGCCTGCAGGAAATGCCACATTGTAAAGTTAATAGAACGAGTAAACCAACGGCTGTTATACAACGTATCAAGGATATGCAATTCACCTTCCATAGTGAAGCATAGTTTATTCTGGTGTTGTAATCAAGTTCTTTGTATAACCCATGGTCCAAAAGTATCAACTGGGGTTTTCTCCTCCCTGTGCAAGATGGATAAATATTGAGAGAAAGAAACTACACGATGTCAGCTTTATTGCTCAAGCAGACATTGAATTTTTTTTGGCAACCACTAAAGCTCATCTCAAGACTGATTAAAAGAGCAGAAAGACTACTAAAACGCGCAACTGGAGAGTGGATTCTGAAGAACCACCTTGCCCATTCCTGAGCAAAAGGAGATTTTTGGATCCTAAGTTGGAACTACTCCTAGCCCGAACACTTTCAGGGTGAGGGACAAGGAAATACATGGCATACATACATGAAAACACGCATTTTTTATGAGATCTTAAAGGGTTTCATTGAAGCAAAGGGACAAAAAGGATACACCCGAATACTAGAGATTTTGAAGGGAAAAACCAACCAAAGAGGTTAGGAGTTCCTAATCACAATGCTCACAAGTCATTTATACAAGTTGGCATGAGAATTGTGCTAAAAAAAACAGAAAACATCAGGATCCAAGTCCTCTTTCGCTGATCTTTCATGCCATTTTGCATTATCTACTTCGGCCTAAATAAAGCTAAGGTTTGACAGTTCTGAGGGTAACTAGGAATGGATGAGTTGATGGTCCATGTCTTCTCCATAGATTTGTAAATATTAACCCTTTCATAGTAATGAACAGTTAAGCCCTGTTTATATCCTAACATGGTGATTGGATTCAAAAAGCTTATAAACAAACATAAAACCAACATTTAGGGTGTGAACAACACAATTTGGTATCACGTTTGCTTAAGTTCTGGATATCCGCCCAACAGCTGATAAAATTTGACCCCCCTCCCCCCCTTACACACACCCCCCAACAAAAAAATCCTTTTTTTCCCTTTAGCTCCAAACATTTCTTAAGTGATTTTTTGTTAATTTTCCTACTGGTTGTCCAGACTTTACGGACAGTCCCTTTCTCCTCTTTTCTTTCCTTACCCTTTTATTCAATTTATATGGCCAACAAAGAGATTCTCTTTTTTGTTTATTGACCAAATTGCAAGCAAATAGAGATATTCACTTGATATTTCTCGTGATCTTTTAACCAACATCTACAATGTCTTAAGGCTTGAGTCATAACGTTTCAAAGGTTTTAAACTGAAATCCAGATATAGAAATTTTTCAAAACCAAATCCTTTTAAAACTAAATCCAAATCCACACAATTGTTTTCCGGAAACCAAATCCAAAATCAATCCATTCAAGCAAATACCTCAACCAAATCCAAATGGGATCATTCTTAGGTCCTCCTGTAACTATAGCTTGACCTAGAACGATTGCATCTGCAATTTTGGAGGTGAAGTGTCTTCAGTAGGCAGAGTGGTGGGTGGAGATAAATCCCCCCACACCCATCCATATCAACCTTATCTCCATCCTCCAAGATGGCTCAAATGCATCGTATTGACAAAGCTTTACCTCCCTAACCTATGTGCAGGCAGCCACAGCAAACAGCAATTTATTCACCTTTGAGGTATGCTGCCACAGATATAACCCAAAAACTGCCACCAATTAGCCTCTCTAGACTTCGTGGGACTCAAAACTATATCTCCTTAAATCCAGTAATTTGAAATGAGTTTGAATGGTATGAAAAATATTAGAAAGAAAATGTAAGACAAGTGCACATAACTTCAATGCATGACATGTTTCTCCACGCTATTTAGCACGAGATTTTGAGTCTCGCGTGTCTACCATTTCACCACCAAGGCATCTTGAAAGTGAATCGTATTCCATGAATATGATATCTATCTAGTGTGATGTATGGAATATATGACAAAGGTTAAGATATTTTAACATTGGATAACTGAATTACAGACTTTTCACTAAAGCAAAAGGAAAGACAACTTTCAGCAATATCGAACTTAACTTGAAATTCCTTGGATAGACAGAAGGTATAAATACGATCCAACTCCATCAAGAACATAACAACATTACGAGAGAGATGAAAGGCCTACCAAAAATGCTCCTACGCCCGGAAGGCAAAGGGCGGACTAGCAAGTTTGCAGCATGTGGATCACAATGCACAAAACCGTGTTTAAACATCATTTCAGCAAAGGTCTCACTAACCTGCATATGTGGCATAATGAGCTTTTTATAATTACTTCAAATGAAAAGTACAAACTATATCAGAAAAACTGATGTACACCTATTGATTTAATCTTTTAAAAGAATGTCATGAGATAGAGACATCAAAGAAAAATCTACAGAAATTAAACGGAATGTTGGATAATGATTAACCAAAAGTAAAGGTCCTCGCACCAAGTCATGAAATACCCCAGTAAGGAAGAAATGCGAAATGCATGATAGTTTAAATGAGAGACCAGACCAAGTCAAACCAGGTACCTCAGAAGTCATCTATTTGAACATTGAAAACTGAAAAGCAGCCAACTATACCCTTGGGACATGATACATCCAAAAAACATGACCAATATACATAAATTGCAATATACTAGAAATGAAAGCTATAAAGCATCTTGACCAAGGATCCATGAAAGCTTGCCATAAATCATAATTATAATGCATTAACGTGAAATCAAACAACTTACCAACTTTACAACATCAACTGGCTGAATTCCAAATCTTTGGATGCTCTTCAAGTCATTTACTTGCGCAGCCTCCATATATTCCATGGTTAACAGCTTTGATGTGCTTAAATTCCAATATACCCTTGGGGCATAAACATAGTCTGCAATACGAGGAGATAGCTTCCGAAAGTTATCCATACACTTTACGCTGTTTTTGGCCTCAACCAGAAAATCCAGTTCCTGATTAGACAATATTATAACTTATCAAGATTTTGTTAAACCTTAAAAGAAAATTCGTCATGAAAGTAAAAGGTATGAAAAACACTAATATCACAACAAAAGAAAATAAGAGAACGTATAAAGCAGATTATTGCCAATTAGTAGAAGATAATTAAAAGAACAAAGCATAAGAGACATGAGTGGCGGAAAAGAAGATAGTTTGCTGAATGTCTGAATCTTTATAATTTCTGCTAACATGGGAATAGCACCTGCAATCACAGACTAGACTAAAGGAGTACGATATGTTCATGTACCATCAGAACAATTCTACATGTTGCTGCAGCCTTTCCTTTAAACAACTGTGTATGATCAACTAATCCATGAACACGTGCTAATTTAAATTTTGCATCAAACAGGTGATACTTAGAAATGTACAGCATCGGCTTGGTCCTTCTAAAGTTCAAGACCTCATAACATGAGAATGAAGCCTCATATAGTTATATCATTTAAACATGCAAATGAATGTTCTCTAACAACTTTCAGGGAATAACAGAAACACACCTTCGATTAATTATTTCTGTAATATCTTAAAGAAACACAAAGTAATTTTTCAAAAACATCAAAAATCCATATCTGCGGCAGATATTTACTTGCATTCTCAGGCTTCGGCTTACTAAATTGTAATAATTGTTATTAACTGATAATATGTTTTGTATAGATCATCATGCGTCTGGCTATTTCAAGGATTATGCCTGCTTTCAGAATGTTGACTCCAAGCATTTCAAAATTGATACTTAAAGACAAAGAGCACTATCTGAGTTTCCTATGATGTTTAAATAATGTAGTACATACATTAGAGAAGTGTATCAAATAAGTTTTCAGAAGCTTATTTAGCAAAAAACTTTATTGAAACTGTTTTTTGAAGTTGTGATTTGAAAGTAACTAATCAAAGCAAAAAAAGTTCTGCTTTGAGAGTGTACTCCAAAGATTTTCTTCCAAAAAAAAAAACTCACGGACAACACAATCACAAATCTTCAAAGAAGCTACAAATATCCAAACACATTTCCACAAACTCTTTTTCCAATTATTTTCAAAATTTATCCAAATTTTTTTAATTTTCTTTTTAAGGGACCTACCCAAAGAAAATTTCCATTTTACAGGAAACACTAGAGAAATTAAACAGTACCAAAATCAGAGCACCAACTGGTACCTACTTGCGCTAGGAGCATACGTTCTCCATAATTTGAAGAGAAGGGGAACCCGTGTGCAAATTGTGTACAAAAATATTAAAATCTTTGACTTTGAAAAGGAGCAATCATATGTATATAGGAATTAATGACTACACCAAAAATGTTCAGGAAACAAAAAGACTCCCGTACATGGGAACAAGAATTCTCAATGTTTTCTCAAGATGCAGGTTTAGAAGACGTCAAGATCAAAGGAGCTAAAAGACGCAAGAAAAGTTGGAAACTTAATAAAATTATATCCTAAAACATGCAGTGCTCAGAGAATTAAGCACCCGTCATGAATAAGAGAAGTGGAGATCAGTCAAATTGATACTAGGAAGATTTGACTAAGTTTCAGCAGCTACCTTAGGTATACTTTCACGAACTTCAGCAACCAACCACCTGCATTATTCAAGGAAGCATGGTCAGAAACAACCGCAGATCATAGTCAAACAAAACAAACTAGGCATTGCATCATGAGTGTCTTTCAACTCCTTTTGAATTAAGGGTTTAGTTTTTACTTTGAAGCATTAATCTGATAAATGCAACATACTATTTTTTTTTCATATGCAAACGAAGGAAAAACCGACCAGTAATATATCGGAAGTAGTTGGATATTGATGTACACAATATATATGTATATATAAAAGAGTCAAATTCAGATAGGTGGAAACATAGGCTCGTTGACAAAGAAGTGAATAGACTCGGTGGATATCTCTAAGAGAAGAGTTAATACTGGATGTCTACAAGAGACAAATAGGAAAATGCTAGAGAGCTCTACAATACAGTTTCCAATTTGTGGTATTATGTGGTATAAAAATACAAAAGGATGAGTAAAATTGTAAAACGAAAACATTAGAATAAAGTTGCAGAAGTAAACAGAATAGGATTGTCTCGTGAAGACTACTATGCAGAAGGAGACAAGACATAATTATTATTCTGCAAATAAGATTCGATGAGGCAACTAAAAGTAAAATCTGAAAAAGATACAGATATCCTGGTCCAAAGGATCTGAATGACCAAATAGGTCTTTATTGAGGAATCAGAATGGACAAGTGGGTAAATATAGTGATGGCTTTGGATAAATACATGGGAATGTAGTTATGGTGCTAGGAATGGGAAATGAAAGCCTATTTTAGAGTTTAACTTAATTTATGATTTAAGTTTAGGTACCACCTACTTTAACTACAGGAGATCACACTTGATCACATTTAAGAGTTGATAGCCATAGCCAGCAACAGCCAGACAAACTTCTTTCTTACAAGAAAAAGTAAAAGGGCCACAAGTAAAAATTGCAAGGGTATACCAGGAGAAGCTGTAATCACTTAACACAGACTGGCAATCCTCAAGGTGAAGTAGAAAACTAGAGAGGAAAAAGGGAAGTTACATTCAACCACAATTTGGTGGACACTAGAAGGCATAAACCAAAAGCATTTAAGGACAAGTAATTGAAGGGGAGAGCACGAGGCTTAGAAGCTAATGCAAATAGCATGTGGAAGGCAATGACATGTTACATTAAAATAGTAAGTTGGTCTGAGGGCTTCATGACTAGAATCATGGTGGTAGGATGAGAACGTGCAAAGATTATTAAAGTGAAAAAAGAGTGGTATAGAAACTTACCAGTAGCAAAAGATGGAGAAGCATTTGAAGAGTACAGGAGAACAAAGACAAGGGTGATAAAAGCGAAGTATGGCCATGGAGGACCTTGGTGCACCAAACCAGTATCATCCCCACATGGAGTTGGTGTATGGAAAACAATCAGGGGACAATGGAGGTTCATTGCTGACCATTCTAGTATCAAGGTTGGAAATGGAAGAAGAGTTCTCTTCTGGTGTGACACATGGATTGGGCACACTCCTCCGAAAGATCAGTTTCCAAACTTATATAACATTGGTGCGAATCCAAGAATTTCAGTAGCAGAAGCAAAATCCACACATGGGTAGAACATTGTTTTCAAAAGGAACTTAAATGACTGGACAGATTTCTGGGAGACATTAAAAGCCTTCCAAAGTCTCACAAAAGGGGAAGATGCTTTAATGTGGAAGGGTCACAAAAGAGGAAGATGCTTTAATGCTTATCATCTCATCAACAATATTCCTAATCCTACTCAAGGATGGCCATGGGAAAAAAATTGGAGGGTCAGGGTGCCCACAAAAGTCTTATGATTCACATGGTTAGTAGCAAGGGAAGCTGTTCTAACTCGGGATAATCTTATTAGGAGAGTAATTCAGCTACATGCTAGGTGTAGTCTGTGTGGCAAAGATGGGGAGTCAGTTTCCCATCTCTTTAAGTCACTACTCAACTTTGGCATTTCTATCTTAATTTGGCTGGAATCACCTGGACAATGCCCAATAACACTGCATCTCTTCTCAATAGCTGGAAGAATGAAGAGGCAAATATTAAACAGAAGAAATGGTGGAAAGTAGTTTCTGCCTGCATCAGGTGGGTCACATGGAAGGAAAGGAATGCCTGAGTTTTTGAAGATAGGCCTAGCTTTTACCAGAAAATTAAGCTTAATTGTTTTTTGTTATTTCATTTTTTGGTGCAAAGAGAGCCATAGGGAGGATGTACATTCTTTACTAGATTTGCTAGAAGAAATGTAATCGAACAGAATAGGCTAGGCTAGGCAGTCTTGGATCTTTTGGGGTCTGATTGTGGCTCACACAATCTTTTGTAAATATTTTACTCATTTATAAAATTTGTTGCCATTATAAAAAAAACAAGGATAGAAGCTAAAGAGGCGTTTCACGAGTCCCGGAGTAAGCTTTAAACGTTTTGTTCCATATTATGAACAGAAAATGGAAAGTGTGAAATGTATAAGCTAACATAATTAAGAGAGTAGAGGGGCAAAGAACATAACTAAACCAAGTGATTTTATATCACCAAGTTATGAGAAAGAAATTATGAGATAAAAGAGAGATGAAGATGCTTTTGATCAATTGCCTAGTAAAAATCTCGAGAGCAAGTTTACAGACCTTCATACGTCGTTGACAAACAAATTACCTTTGTTACGGTCGTGGAATTATATCTAAGTAAAGGTTGTCATGAAAAATGTGAATATTATTAGACTGTTCCGATTTGAATGAGAGAATTAGATGGTGTCTCTTTATATGACTTTGGGCTTCGGCAATCCTTGCTTTATGAATAAGTTTTTTTAAGTTGAGTTAGGCCGAAAGTCCATTTTCTTAACATCCTATCAGAGCCAGAGAATCCTATCCGTGGTTTACCTGATTATGCCCCTATGCTATGTTGTCGGCGCTTTGATGTTCAACACTGGGCATGTCAAAAGGTATTAAGTTCTCCCACATTGGTTAAGGGAATGGTTGTTGTCTTCTTAAATGGTTTGGATGATCTGAAACTGTTATAGTCCAAATAGTCATAACGTAGGGTCGGTGCCTGCTTCCCCGAAGGGTATCTCATGAGCATTTTCATAACATGGAATCAAAGACAGACCCATTCCTATGCTTGGTCTCCCAAATGTTGGACCCTCATATTATGTTGTCCACACTCCAAAAGTTCAATGCTCGGTTGTTGGACTACCTCAAATTGGTTAAGGGAATGGGCTGTTGTCTCTTTATAAATCTTGGATGATCTTCACCGCACGAGCTAGCTTTTGAGATTGAATTAGGCCCAAGGTCCACTTTCCTAAAGGTTACAAAAACATGCGGTTCAAATGATACCCTATAGGAGGTGTTTTGATGGAGAGAAGAAACATATAGCAGCTGTAGAGTATAATTTTTTAGAAAATCTGTTTCAATGGTGTAAGGAGAGGACAATAGAAGACTTCTCTGATGTTCATAGACTTTTTAGATTCATTGAGATGAGTGCACTTAATTGCTATATGGTGATTTTGTACTGTTGTAAAGTTGTTTTTGCAGTACCATCTTGGTACTATCCTTAATAATCTTTACTTATCTAATCAAAAAAAGATACTCTATAAAGGTATGGAGTAGTTGGGGTTGAGGAATAGTTGATTGTTATTGATTGACCGATATACATGATCTTAAGTGCTTATACTCTCCATGTGAAAAGTGAAAGAGTGGGCTCATATCCACCGAGTTACAAGCCGTGTGCCAGTGTTTCATGAGATTTCTCGGTTATAAAAAAAATACACTCCCCCCGAACAAATCGTATTAGGAGTTACATGAAACTTAGTAAAAAGAAGAATATTTATAACCTGTAATCAAAGGAAGGGAAATATCGATGCAATGTGTTTACTATCAACTCCACAGTTGCATAATCTGCAGCAGCAGTATCTGTCATGTGTGTGTGCTGAACCTGAAATTAGCGAAATGATATCCCTAAAAGTTCTGAAAATTCTCCATTCCAATATATAACAATATCAACATTTAGGACCTTGACAGCAACTTTTTGCCCTTCATGCGTTCGAGCAATATGAACTTGAGCAAGAGAAGCACTTGCTATTGGAACCGGATCAAATTCATCAAAGATCTGTAGACAAAAGTTTTAACTAAGTTGAGTGCACAATAAAGCAACGAAGTCCAAGAATTTATAAGCCATTTATTCACCAAACCGCGCTCGCAGATTAAACCAAAACATCGGTTTTGAGGAGAATTTGATAAATTAACAGTTAAAACATACTTCGTCAGGTGCACCTCCAAGCTCTTTTTTGACAACTTCACGCACTTGATCAAAAGATGAATGAGGACATCTATTTAACATGGATTCCCTCATTATACGAACGTACTCTTCTGGTACTAAGTATTCCTGAGCAAACCAAAGGTCAAGTTGGTTAAGCCCAAGGCCTCTAGTGCCTCAGAATAAATATAAATATGATACAGTTATTTATACAATAACCTAAGGAGAGAAGTAGCATACCAGCTGTCCTAAATGTTGACCAAGCTTAATGTAAATTCCACCATTTATGAAACAAAGTTCTTCGAGCCTGCGTGCACCCCTCATGTGAACTTCATGTTTGACTTTTGCTCTCTCTGCGCTACCTTCTGGAAGTCCCCAGAGTGAATATTCATAATCTAACAAAAAGTCACAATTGGATCATATCTTAGTATATCGAAAAGTACTTCCCCCTTTAAAAATTCCTAAAGCAGACCTTTTTAACTATCAAGCTTATCCTAATATCACATGAAAGGGTACCAATGATTATGTGTACATGTGTTTATTCCATTAGATCTCGTCAGCAACCTGAAAATCTTACAATAGCTTATATTGAAAGATAATCACCCCACAAAGCCAAAAAGAACACAAAAATCCATCCTCCCTGTAGCTTTATGATAGCAAGTTAACGAGGCTAAAGGAAAAGGCAACGAAATTCTCCAATGAAGCTCATAGCATGTATATCCAAACTGTCTAACTGTCAGGTAGGTTGATCTTAACAGAAAAACAGTTAAAAGACAGAATGAGTCTGCATGTGCACTGCTAACTCATAGCTCCATTACTTGACATTCCAAATGACACACTGAACTTTCAACTAAGAGCACTACATAATAATGATCGAAGTAAGATGATGGTTAATAAAAGAGTTAATACCGTAAAATCCTCCTAAACTATCATGTTTTTTTCAGTTTCCTACTTAAACTATTCAGTGTCTGTCCCCAACAACAACAGCAATAACCAAGTATAATCCCACTTAGTGAGGTCTGGGGAGGGTAGTGTGTACGCAGACCTTAACCCTACCCTAGGGCAGAGAAGTTGTTTCTACATAGACCCCCGGCATCCTTCCCTCCAAGAACTTCCCACCTTGCTCTTGGAGAGACTCGAACTCACAACCTCTCTGTTGGAAGTGGGGGTTGCTTACCATCAGAGCAACCCCTTTTGTCTATATTGCCCTTCATATTAAAAACCCCCATTGTATTCTTAGAGGTGCATGTAGTACACTCTCCTAATTATTTAAAAAACGTGCCATGTAGCACTACACATGGCTATTCAACTCAGCGTAAAACCCACCTAAACTTTCACCATTTTGTTAGTTACCTCCTTAAACTATATGGTGTCCCCAAAACCCCCCTGAACTATATTCCCCTATATATTAAAACCCTATGTTGTGTCTATCTAACTATATTAACTTATGGTTTTTAAAGAGTTTTTTATATAGTTTACTCATGTATGTCTGGGATGATTGATTAATTTTGTGATGTCTAACTATATTTGTTTTTTTATACATTCTCTAATTCCAGATTACATAAAGAAGGTTCAAGGTATTCAACTTGATACTCTACAAGGTGTTGATTTTAATAATAATATTTAAATTGGTATTCTTTCAACAATATGTACAAGAAATGAAAGAAGACTAAAACAAAAAGAGAATAAATCATTTCAGAGGAAACAAGAGAGAGGAAAATTTTTCAGAGGAAACTCATATGGCGAACTGAAGAAAAAAGGTTAAAAATGAAGAAAAAGGTGAAAAAAAAAGAAAAAATATTTAAAAAATGGAAAAGTATTTTTAAAATGAGGAAAAAAGGTGGAATAACTGAAATATAGAAAATATTTATTATAAAAATAAATGTGAAAGAGGGTTAGGCTAATTAGCCATTATTTTCTATCATATGAGCCATTTTGATGGCTTTTTTCAGCTGTTACGCGCTCCCAAGCGAGTGTTTGCACACGTTACGCCAGGTTAGCGACGAGGGGGTTTTAATACGAACGATAGTTCAGGGGGTTTTTGGGGACATCGAATAGTTTCAGTAGGAGACTGGTAAAAATAATAGTTTAAGGGAGTTTTAGGGTATTAACTCTTAATAAAAGCCACAACCCCAGTCAAGTTTCTTCAAGATGCATTTTAGTATTTTCATCCCTGATGAGCACCAAAAATGGTCTGCCATTAATTTGCTCAAGTGTCTAAAACCAACCCTTAACTTATATGCAAGGAAAGCATATGAAGGTACAACATACATGACAATCAAGCCTTCAATAATGCTTCATGAACCTACTAAATCATGCATGTTACGCGGTCAATTATGAAACGGACAATTTACTCCAAGGAAATATAACTCAATACAAGCAAGCATTTTAATCATCTAAAATACACCCAGAATAGACTCAAAGCCTACATTCCGGAAACACAAAAATGAGTAACCTACATATCATGCATACGAAAAATAAGTTATGAGATTTTTCAAAAAAGCAAGTACAGCAATAAGATGAGATGAACTAATGCTTTGGTTAAAAATTTCTGCTGAAAAGCATATAGAAAATAGCATGAGCATGAGACCGGAAGTGTTCACATTACGTTTTTCCTATCTTTGTAGAGCGTTTTGAGCTCAAACTTGGGTATGTGAAAAAGGATCACGTAAATTTCAAACAATATGTCAGCTAGGAATACCTTCATTCTCTGCTTAGCTAATATGGACTTTTTCTGTGTTACGTTAAGGGAAGAGGGGTTGCAAAGATTAAAAGTAAAGTGAAGCAGTAGACACCTCTTGTTTGTAAGCAAATACAAGGAGGTGATTAAGTGAAGCAAAAGAGTAAATAAAGACAAAGGGGAGTTTGGTTTCCCTCCTTGTCAACCTTTTCAGTCTGTTAGAAACAAGGCAGAAAGGAGAAGGTATTACTTTTTATTGAGTTTGTTCCACATCGGTTGTGGGATGGGAACTTGAAGTGTATAACCATCTCATCAAAAAGGTTAAGCTATTAGAGAGAGCACACATCTATTTATTAATTTTGTCTTCAACACGCCCCCTCACGCGCGGGCCTATTCCATGCTTCAAATGTTACATAGGAGTTGGCTGAAAAACTTTGCTGCTGTATTGATTCCTTCCCAACTACTTATCCTTATCTGGCCAATTAGGTGCTAACTACAGAGCGGCTGCTATCTGGAATAGTGTGATTGAGAAATTTTGAAAAAAGATTAGCTACATGGCAAATCCGATCTCTCCGGTTTGGGGGTGGGGTGGGGTGGGGTGGGGGGAGGGGCTTACACCGATAAATAGTGTCCTGGACAGCATTCCAACATACAACTCTACTTTCCATTCCAAATAAGGTCCTGAAGCAGATTGATAGGTTCAGAAGATCCTTACTGTGGGAAGGCAACAGCAAGGGGCATAAATTTCATCTAGGGAATTGGTCTAAGCAAGGCCAAATATTTATGGGGCCCTGTGCACTAAAAATTTGGCAATGTATGACAAAGCACTATCAATGAAATTGCAGTGGAGGTATACGCAAGGGATCAAGTCCGATGGAAAGAGGTAGTCAACACTAAACATGTTATTTAGAATCACTGGTTACCAAGTTATGGAGAGCCCCATATTGAGTTGGCCTTTGGAAGGGCATATGCAGACTTTGGGGAGATATCTTCCAAAATTTCTCACTTTGAACTTGGAAATGGATAGGTAGCTGTAAGCTAAAGGATGATCATCCTAACCTGTTCCGATTTTCTTGTGATCCTGATTCCTCTATTCCCCAAGATAGAGAAGGTAGCACCCGGAACATACTTTTCAGGAGAAATAAACAAGATTGGGCGTTTGAAGAACTACTTAACCTTCTCTCTAAACTGGAAAGCTGTGCTATCAATCCTCAGGCAACGGAAAAGTAAAATGGGGAACTCCAAAGTTGGGAGATACTCGGTCAAAGCTGGATATGCATCTTTTTGTGCACAAAATAAAATGGTGGACTGCTGGCCATGGAAGTTAATATGGACAACAAAATAATCTCAGTAGAATAAGCACACAGGCTGTGAATAGATATCACATGTTTCTGCATTGTACAGTTGCAGCTGATTTATGGAACATGTTTCTATTTATTTTTGGAGTTATTAGGGTCATGCCACAAGCATTTTAGCCTTTGAACATTGGAGCTGTTGGAAAGTTGGTAAAGACATCAGGAACATTTGAAAAATAATCCCTGCTAGTATTTGTTGATATCTATGGACAGAAAGGAACAGAAAATGTTCTTATGTGTTTATTAACTCCTAATCACTCTATCAGGCTAAGTGTCTCTTGTAACTTTTTTGCTGGCATAACATGTCTCCTGTAGATTCCCTCGAGAGGCACTTTATTAGCTCCCTGGCCTGCATGTATTTGATTGTTCTTCTTGCCACAACTAGCACCACTTCTGATGTTATTGTTCTCATTCCTACCGATTTTATCATATCGTATGCGCTATCATTATCATTTAATGTCCAAATTAACTGGAACTCCAAAATGCATCTTATTCCACAAGGTTTCCTTAAAAGATGACTTATTTCACCTGCTCCTCATAGGTGAAACACTATTGACCGACAAAAAGAAACATTAATTGACTGAATGATCTTCTACCCACAATAGCTGGCCACCATGAATCATCTCATTTCATCCAAATCCAACTTATATCATGAGTGAAATGTGCGCTTCATATAGAGATGTGATCCATTTCCAAATATTCCTGGAAACTTTAGCTGGGCACCTTGGATCAACTTTAGCATGAAACAGTACCTCAAAAGTGCAATCTCAGTGCTTTCATATACTCCTAGTCCTCGTACGGCAGCAAATTTTGTAATCTTGATTTAAGTGACCAAACATCCTGGTTCCATGTATATTCTGAAAGGGTTGAATCCACATATACGAGAAACACCATTTAATCAAATGAAACGTATGCCATATGGAACAGACTGCAGAGTCCTTCTTCTTACAACCTTAAATACATAAATGGGACTGAGTGAAGAAATGACAGTCCTTCGCAAGTCTTTTTCTGGTACAGGTCAGTCCTTCGCAAGTTATTAAAGCCACAGAAATTCAACAGGCTATGAAGCTAATGTGCACCCCAGTTGTCTTTTATCTATTAGCAAATGGCTCGGAAGTAGCAAATTCTGCAAAAATCACGCTTCCAATAAAATCTTAATTCTGTTCATGACTAGGCCAATGTAGCGACTAGCGGGGGACAAAGCACTATGGACCCACAAAAACAAAATTGCTCAAATTTAATCATATTTTGCCGCTAAGATCACACCAACATCATGATAATAATAAAGTTAAGAGTTACACGTTCTTAAACTTTAGGATGAAGCGCAACCCATCAGCTTGCGTGTCCATACAGAGCTTCAAATTTTCAGAAACTCACATACGATCCAGCATTAATTGTAGAAGGAGAATTTTTCATAATATAAATAAAGCTGTATGTTTCTAGCCAAGGCTACAAGCTTCATAGGACGGAAAAAAAAGGAGAAATTGTGAGGATTGAATAAGAAGCGTACCGAAAGCAATGGTTGCAGCGGTGACGGCATCGCGGTAGAGGCGGAGAGGGACAATTGTGCAAAGCTTGAGGGCCATGGCTGGGTCGTCAGAGCTGGCAATTGTGGTGGCGGCGGCTCCGCCACCTAGGGCGGTGCTGGCCACTAGCAGCTTGTTTGTGGCGCGCCACAGAGACCTACCAGCCATTTTTTTGGTGGGGCCCCAGTCAACGGAGAATGTAAACAGAAAAAGATTTAAATTTTTGCTGTTACCTTCTCCTATATTCTATTTCTAACATTAGCCCCCTCCCCCCCCCCCCCCCTATTTTTGCGCTTTTTAGTCTTTACGACGCTTTAATGCCCGCTCCAACTGCCTAACTTCCCCGTCTATATTTTTCTTCCTTTTTTCCTTTCTTTTCTTTTTTTTTTTCTGCCCTTTTCTCCAACCTACGTGTGACGTGTCTCTGTTTTGATCTTTTCTTTTCTTTTTATAGACAAAATTACATAACAATGTATTCTATAAGTTGACCTTATATTATTTTAATTTACTTATAAGTTTGTAAATATATAACCAAATATTAATAAGTTTAGATCTTAATTTTTTTCAGTTTTTTTATTCTCTATATCTTCGAGCGTGAAATATTTCCTTTCTCCTTTTTCCTCAAATTTCTACATACCTATCACAACTACAAAAATTAAAACACAGACGCGAGAAATCCAAATTTTCATCTTCTTTAATGCTAATTTTGTTAGATTTTGAATATGATTTTGTAAAAAATTTGGGGTGGGTATTGTTTGTAATTAGTTTAAGTAGATTGTATACAAAGTTTGAAGTCATTTAATAGAGATTTGGAATAATTTTAATCAAGAATTGCAAGTGAAAATTGTACGAAAATTCGTCAGAGATGCTTATATATTTTTATACAGTATTATACATTTTTATACAAGAGGTATATTATATATATATATATATATATATATATATATATATATATATATATATATATATATATATATATATATATATATATATATATATATATATATATATAAATATATATTTGTATAAAAGTATATAAAAATGTATAGGCATAGTAGTGAAAAAATATTAGTGATATACCATGTATATAGGTGTAGTAGTTGTTGAAGAAGAAGAAGTAGTAGAAATGTGAGAAATTCACCAAATAACTGTAAATAATGTATCAACTCTTGTATAAAATAATATATAAGAGGTGTTTATGCACTATTGTACATTACTTATAAACTATTATACAAATGAATCCTATTAATGGAGCTTCACGGATTCTTCTTCTTCTTTGGGCATCTTCCGAAATTCAACTCAAATCTGCTCTAAATCACTTCAAATTTGAGTTTTGAACTCCCCTTGACGATCCCAATCAATCGGACCAACACCCAATCCAAACAACTAACAAAATCGAAAAAATTCAATTTCTGAAATTGAAGCTTCGAATGACCTTTAACGGTGAGTCCAAAAATAATATTTCTCTTAAGTGGTATTTTTCTTCTCATCTTAATAATGATTACCAACTTTGAATCTGGATATATATATATATATATGGTAGAGAAATTGTGTGGTGCAAAGTCGTGAAAGTGGAAGAAGAAGAATGAAGAAAAGAAATAATATAGGGTAGGCTAACTGGTGAAAAATAATTTTCAATTTATGTACAACTTGCATCATATCAAATAAGGGCTTCAAACGTGGGTCATTCAAACGTTAAGCCCTTACCTGATATGGTTCGAATGAAGTCGAACTGTTTTCTTTGACGATGGCCTTAGCCTTTGGGATGTTACTTTCGAGCTGGTATCGAAGTAGTATCCCCTCGTGGTTCGAATGAAGTCGAACTCTTTTCTTCAACGATGGCCTTAGCCATTGGGATGTTACTTTCGAGCTGGTGTCGAAGAAGTATCTCGTCGTGGTTCGAATAAAGTCGGACTCTTTTCTTCAACGATGGCCTTAGCCATTGGGATGTTATTTTCGAGCTGGTGTCGAAGTAGTATGCTATCGTGGTTCGAATTAAGTCGAACTATTTTCTTTGACAATGGCCTTAGCCATTGGGATGTTATATTCCAGCTGGTGTCGGTGTAGTATCATGTTGTGATTTGAATGAAGTTGAACTATTTTCTTTTGACGATGGCCTTAGCCATTAGGATGTTACTTTCGAGCTGGTGTCGAAGTAGTATCCTGTCGTGGTTCGAATAAAGTCGAAATCTTTTCTTCGATGATGGCCTTAGAAATTGGAATGTTACTTTCGAGCTGGTGTCGAAGTAGTTACTCATCGTAGTTTCAATGAAGTCGAACTATTTTCTTTGAAGATGGCATTATCCAATGAGATGTTCGAGCTGGTGTCGAAGTAGTATCTCGTCGTGGTTCGAATGAAGTCGAACATTTTTTTTCGATGATGGACTTAACCATTGGGATGTTACTTTCAAGCTAGTGTCGAAGCAGTATCATGTCGTGGTTCAAATGAATTCAAACTCTTTTCTTCGACGATGGCCTTAGTCATTGGGCTGTTACTTTCGATCTGGGCTCGAAGTAGTATCCTGTTATAGTTCTAATGAAATCGAACTATTTTCTTTGCTGATGGCCTTAGCCATTGGGGTGTTACTTTCGACCTGGTGTCGAAGTAGTATCCCGTCGTGGTTGGAATGAAGCCGAACTCTTTTTTTCGATGATGGCCTTAGCCATTGGGATGTTATTTCAAGCTGGTGCCAAAGTAGTATATCGTTGTTGTTCGAATGAAGTTGAACTCTTTTGTTTGACGATGGCCTTAGCCATTCGCATGTTACTTTAGAGCTGGTTCGAAGTAGTATCCCGTTGTGAGGGTGGCGTCTATTTTATTTGATAGAGTGTCGTATATTCCAGTTTTATTCATAAATTGGAGATGCGTGTTGATTTTGTATTCATAATGGAGTGGTTTTATTCACATGTCGGAGATACATGTCGACTTTGCTCGTACAATGGCGGTACATGTCGATTTCGTATATATAATGGAGATACATATAAAAAGATTCTTTATATCTAATCCCTTCATTGCTCAGTCTGGAGATGTAATCAGTAGGTGGGGAAATAAACAATACTTCGAACCTCAAGACGTCCCCCTTCTCGCCTTATTAAAAACCTTCCCGAGAAAACCCGATTGGGAGAAAACACGGGCAAGGAAAAACGAGTGCGACTTGGGCGGCGTCTCTTTTCAGAAGTGGAAGTACTTTAGGTGGGCGACATTCTATTTATTTTGTAGTAGTTTTCTTTCCATTATGTCTAATTTGAATGCTCCTTTGCTTGTTGTTGTTGTTATTTGATATGGCTCGTCCTAGTTTGTTCCCAATTTCCCTTCATTCGGGTCTTTCGCCGCTTGTGCTTTGGCTTTTAGCACGTAGTCCCTGGCTCTAAGTGGTCGTACTTTAGCCTTCTTGTTATATTACCTTTCTGCTTGTTGTCTTTGGGCCACCATCCTTATGTATGCCATATCCCTTCGTTTTTCGACCTCATCCAAGTCTTGTTATCTGCTTTTGTTGCTTCTTGGTCCACTCTCATTTTTAATATCTCAGGCTAGGTTCCCCGACCACAATGGGTATGACTGCATCAGTGCCATAGACCGATGAATACAGTGTCATACCCGTGCTGGTTTTCGGCATTGTGCGGTAGGCCGTAACAACTCTAGTAACAGTTTTGGCCATAGCCCTTTGGCTTCCTCGAGCTTTTTATTTAATATGTTTACTATTGTTTTATTGGAGGATTTCGCTTGTCCATTGTCGGCACGGTGATATCACATGGAGAGTATTCGCTTGATGTGCCATTTTTTGTAGAACTCGGTTATCTTTCCCGATGAACTGTGGTCCGTTGTCGCAATTGATTTCTTCAGGGATGCCGAAGCGGTATATGATATTTTTCCAGGTGAACGCGATGACTTCTTGTTTGTGTATTTGAACTAACGCACCTACTTCCACCCATTTGGTAAAGTAGTTTATTAAAACCAAAAGGAAGTGTATCTTACCTCGCTTTGCTAGGAGGGGTCCGACGATATCCATCCCCCATTTTATAAACGAACATGGATTAGTGACGGAATGTAGGAGTTCCCCCGCCTGGTGTACCATAGGGGCGTATTTCTAGCATTTCTCACATTTCTTGACGTACTCTGCGACCTCTTTTTTCATAGTGGGCCAGTAGTATCCTTCACGAATAAGACACCTAACGAGGGCCCGGTTGCCTGTATAGGCACTACGGTGGTCTTCATGTACCTCTTCGAGCACACGCATTGTATGATTTGGTCCAAGGCATTTGGCTAAAGGGCCGCTGAACATCCTTTTGTAAAGGTCGTGGTCTACGAGGCTGTATTTGGGCGCTTGTATTCAGAGCTTTTTGGCTTCTTTTTTATCTTGTGGGAGTGTCCCCTCCTGTAGATATGATATGATGCGATTACACCAGTCCCAAGTTAAATTTATAGAATCTGCCTCGACTTGGTCTATTGATGAGTGGAGGAGGGTGACCACGTTCTCCTTAGTGAGGTTTTTAGTTGCTGCTACTAGCTTGGAGAGACCGTCTGCTTCGATATTTTGTGCTTGGGGTATTTGGTCGAGTTGGCATACGTTGAATTCTGGCAGTAGCCTGTGGATTTCGGTCTGGTATTTCTGCAACCTCTGCTCTTTGACCTGGAAAGTCCCAGTAACTTGGTTTATAACAAGTTGAGAGTCACAGCGGAGGATGACTCAGCGAGCACCATGCTTGAGGGCCAATTTCAGTCCTGCAATTACGGCCTTATACTTTATTGTTAGTTATTTCAGGGCATCGTATAGATTGGCGAATTACTTTTCCCATTGGAACTTCGAGTACGAGTACAGTCCCGATCCCGACGCGTTGGATGCGCCATCGGTGAAAGGGACCCAAAGGTCAGGTCATACAGGTGAAGTGTGAAGCGCTTCTTGATCGACTTCGGGCAGTGTCTCTACACTAAAGTAGGCGACGAAATTGGCAAGCACTTGCGACTTTATTGTAGTTCGCAGGTTATATGATATATCATGCTCGCTAAATTCTATGTCACATTTGTCCAACCTACCCGATAATTTAGGTTTGTGCAGGATTCTCCTAAGAGGAAAGGTCATCACCACCTTTTTGGGGTGTCACTGAAAATATGGTCTAAGCTTTTGTGAAGCTACGACTAATGCTAGAGCCAGTTTTTCAATGTGAGGGTACCTTGTTTCGATGTCAATTAATATTTTGCTGATATAGTAAATTGAAAATTGTGTACCTTTTTTTTCTCGGACTAGAACTGCACTTACCGTGACTTTAAATACAACTAGGTATATTAGAAGGCCCTCGCCTGGATCTGCCTTGGCGAGTAAGGGTGGTGAAGACAAGTATGCTTTCAGCTTCCTTAGGGCATCGACACATTCTAAATTCCACTAAATTCCATTGTCTTTCCTTAATACATTAAAGAATTTATGGCATTCATCAGATGATCGTGAGATGAACATCGACAAGGCGGCTATCCGTCCTGTCAATTTTTATACTTGTTTTTTGCCAGTCAATGTTTTGTGTATTCCTTAAGTGGACTCAATCTATTCTAGGGTTTACCTTGATGCCTCTTTCTAATACCAGGAAACTGAGGAACTTACCCGAGGTTACGCCGAATGAGCATTTTGCAGGGTTCAGTTTCATGTCGTGCCATCTTAATATGTCAAAGGCTTCCTTCAGATGTCGATATGATCTTTTTTCCTTTTTGACTTAACCAGCATGTGGTCGATATAGACTTCCATTGTTTTACCGAGTTGGTTTTTGAACATCTTGGTGACCAAACTTTGATACGTCTCCCATGCATTCTTTAGTCTGAACGGCATGACCTTATAGTAGTATGTTCTTTGGTGAGTGAAGAAAGTGATTTTCTCCTGGTTTTCTTCTTCCATGAGGATCTGGTTGTAACCCGAGTAGGCATCTAAGAAGCTTTGCAACTCGTGTCATGTTGTTGCATCGATGAACTGGTCGATTGTGGCGGTGGAAAGGTAACTTTTGGGCATGCCTTGTTTAGATCAGTGAAATCTACACACATCCGCCACTTTCCATTTTTCTTTTTCATCATGACTATGTTGGCGACCCAGTAAGGGTATTTTGACTCTCGAACGAAGCCATTTAAGAGTAGCTCGGTGACTTCTTTGTTAATTGCAGCATTGAACTTCCTTTTTATTTGTCGTACTGGCGGGTTTAAGGGGTCGACATTTAGGGTGTGTGTGTGGAGATATCCTTTGGGATACCTAGCATATCTGCATGGGAGAAGGCAAACAGATCGGCATGGTTAGTCAATAATTTATGAAACTTACCTGGTTCCAAGAGATTGTGCCTGATATAAGCCTTTTTGGTACTGTCGTTGTTGTCTTGTAGGACGGGATGAAGATTTTCTATCATTGACTCGGATGCTTCCACGATGTCGGGGTCCTTGATCACGTATGTCCGTACGTCAAGTTTGGATTCCGACATGGCTGATTGATATGCTTCTGAATTTACCCCTTTGAGTTGTTAGGTGTGGGCACAATCTTGGGCGATGCGATAGCATTCTTGTGTGGTGCATTGATTGCCTCGAATGCTGAATACTCCCCATGGGTAGGAAACTTGATCACTTGATAAATACTGGAACGGACCGCTCGCATGGCATGTATCCATGGGCACCCTATGATGGAGTTGTAGGTTGTTTCTTGATTCATGACATGAAACGTCATTTCCTGGGTTACTCCTCCAGCTAGGACGGGTAGCACTATCTCTTCAGAAGTCTGTTCGACTGTATTGTTAAAACCTATTAGCATTATGCATTGCGCTATTATTTTGTCTTTGAGTCTCATATGTACAAGGATTCACGCACCTCTTCTGTCATCTACCATTATTGTTTTTACATCAGTATCGCGATATGTAAAGTGATAACAAGAGCATCATAGTGAGGGAATGACAAACAATTGGCATCTGACTAATTGAAGATGATACTGTCTTCGAGGTCATCATACCGTTTATGGGTGATTGATCGTTTGAGTTTATGTGTGATGGTGAACTTGACATGATTGATTGATGCTCCATCACTCCCCCTCTGTCACTCGATGATCATCTGTATAGTGCAAGCGGGAGAAGGCAGTTTTGGAGGTCCCTAGGGCTGTTCGCGTCTGGGGGAAAAGTTAGCCCCTCCTTGATCACTCAGCAACTCTTTCAGGTGTCCCTGGATTAGCATTCCCACTACCTCCTGTCGCAGTACAATGCCATCTTCGATTTTGTGCCCCCTTTATTGCTGAAATTGAAAGTATTCAACTTTCGAATGCTTGGGTCTGACCTCATCTTTTGTGGCCATTGCACCTTTGTACCAAGTTTCTCTAGTTTGTACACTATTTCTATGGAGAAACACAAAAATTATGAGCAAATAGGAGTGGAGGCATACCTTTCTCATGTTGATATGGTGTTGTATGTTGAGAAGGTGCATCCGTGTGACGTGTTGGAGAAGGGGGAGATGTCCTGGCGTAAGGCTGATGCCTTTCTTGGCCAAGACGAGGCCCCGACTGGTCTTTTCGACTGTCGTTGAGACAATCTTTCCTTACTTTAGTTTGAAATGATGTCAACCATTGGGTTGGACCGTTGAGGTCGTCCTCATCGGCTCGTACCTCGGTGCAGTAGGCATTATGGATTTCTTCCCAAGTAGTTGGACGATATTTTATGAGCCTGCTTAGTAATTTTCTAATCGCCTCTCGACCCATTCCTGTTTAGTCCGTTCTAGAAGCCTGCTACTGCTATTCCCTCTAACACATTCAACAAGATCATTCTCACACTATTGAACCAACAAAAGAAGTCTCTTATTCCCTCACCGTGCATTTGTCTTATGACAAATATATTGATTACCCTAGCTTCTGTCTTTTTGGCTCCTGCATGGGCGGTGAAAAATTTGTCTGCCATTTCCTCGAATATTGCTATCGAGCGTGCCAGTAGTTGAGAGTACCATGTCAAGTCTCCCCCTGTTAGGTTTTCGCCGAACTTTTTCAATAGCACCGTTGGCACCTATTCTTTTTAAATATCGTTACCTTTTACGGTTGAGACGTAGTGGATGATATGATCTTCTGGATCGGTAGTATAAGATATCTTTTGGTAGGGTGCCATTTTGAAGGTCTTTGGAATGGCGTGGGGGAGTTCTTCTTCACTGTATGGTTGCTCGATGAATCGACCAATGTCACATTTTGGCACCAACTTTGGGGCGCCTGGTATTTTGTCAACCCCCTCTTCGTGTTCCTTCATTTGGTCACAGAGTGCCTTATTCTCATTTTCTATCTCCTCCATTTTCTTTAAAACGGCTACAAGCGTATCATTACCTGTGTCATTAGCAACATGAGTGTTACCTGTACGGGGGGCATCTTGCTCATCAGCTTTTATCGGGACAACTCCATGTGCAACATTCCCGTTAACCCTTTCAGCGGGTTTATCAAGTATGGTGTTCATAGTGTTTGTTAACCATTATTCCAGTATTCTTCTTACTGCTGGTGGCGCCTCTCCTATTGCAGATGTGAAGGATTCCTTCTCGCACAAAGCAGTTAGCTTTCATGCGGGGAAGGTGAAACGTCTCCCCTAGGCATGGTGTTCGGTGTCTTGTTTTCGTTATCTTCCATGTTGTCTTCGTTGATGTTGTTCAGGAGGTTGGTTGTGATGCCTACTATTGCTTTTTGCGTTGCATCTCCTTTTCCTGCCATTTTTAATTTGTGCAGTGCTAGGAAGAGGCGATTATCCCTCTGAAAGGTCTATATTAGACTAAAATCTTAGCTAAAGAAATCCCTTCAGACAGCGCCAAATTATTAGACCAAAAGATATCAAAACCTTTTTGAAGAGGTAAATCTCAACCAAATATAATAAACTCTGAATTAAAAGATGCAAGGGATCAAAACAAGGTGAATAATGCTTCTTAATATGCCAAAACCATATGATTAAACATAAATATGATAACTTCGAATGTAGAGATATATTGCAATGGATGCGATTAGCCAAGATAAAAAATGATGTGTGGATTCCGGAGCTGCAATAAGAAAAAGTTGTCTTTTCTGTATTCATTTTTTGATCCCCCTTTACAAAGCCTTTTCCCTTTATTATAAGAGACAATCTCCTCTTGAACCCTAAAAAGTATAACATGAAGAATATTGGAAAAGCTATTCCTACTCTCTCCTACTACGCCTACACCACTACAAATGTTGTGTGTTCACTAACCGCTGTCAGTCATCACCCTTTACAACGACCAAAGGACGTCGTAAGGGCCTCATCTCCCGCTGTACTCGTTAGTGGTCGTGATCGTCAAAATTTGGACCTATACAATATACTTTTAGATTACAATTTAAAGATCCTTTTTAGCAGACTAACGAGGAAATATTATACCAAACTCTTAAATTTTATAAATGATTGCAAACATTAGGCCACAAATTTAATAATAATTATATAGAAGGAAATTGTACCTCCTATTTATTATAAATAAGTATCCTTTAAAAAAATTATCTCCTATGGATGCCTTCTAATTTTTATAGAAAAATATCTATTTATGGCCACTTCCTATCTTTAAGCCATTAAATACACTATGTATTATTTTCATCTCTCCCTCTCTCTTCCCTCTCTCCTCCTTTCTCTTTCCTCTTTCTTCTATTTTTTCCCCGATTTTTCTTTCCCTTCTTTTAGAAACCCTACCAAGGGCTGTGTTCCGCCAACAACATATCCAACCGGCTCGACCACTTCCCTCATTCCTTGTTTTGTTAGCCCTAACCCCCTCCCCCAGACGACAATTTCTTTCATACAGTTGTGTTACACATTCTAAATTTTTCATAGATTTTGCATTGATTGTTCATGTTTGTCTTCTGAGATCTAAAATAATTCTATCTCTAGTTTCTGTTTGATCCTTTAAAATGGTGTTTCTTCAACAACTATCTTCATTTTACCGGCAACGATGTCCCACATGGCGGCGGCCTGGTTATCGGTGGATTAGGGATGAAGTTTGGGGATGAGGAACTTGAAGAGTCTGTTACCTTTTTTCATTGTATTTTAATGTGTCTAATTGTATTCCATATATTTCATTGTATTCATTGTCTTTAATTTTTTTCTACTTTTTCAATATATTCACCGTATTTAACTGTATTCAATGTAATTATATAATTTTAAAGCTTCACTTTGTTTCACTGTGTTGTCCAGCAGTATGTATTCAATATATTGTAGAATGTATTCATATATTTTTTAATTAATATAATTTATGTATTCAGATGTATATATGTATTCAAATGTATCTGCAGTATGTATTCATATATATATTTGCAATATAGATGACCTCCTACACTTTATGTATTTAACGTACCTTTATGTATTTAAATGTATTCAATGTAATTATATAATTTCAATACATAAATCTATTTGTAAAGATACGAGTAAAAAATATACTAGTAAAGATACCACTAAAAAGAGAAAGCATGGATCGAATCTATGAAGATTGCTCTATTTTTGAGATGTTTTTCGGTTGAGAATCTTTTCTATAACTAGAAATAAAAATTTTGTATGTTATAATTGAGTTTGTTGAGTTAAATTAGGAGTCGATCGCGTTAAGTGATTCGCTTATCGTTTTTATCCTGAGAACAGCATTTGCACACACTTTGGTAAAATAGGTCACTATAAAAGTGAATACACTGCAAAAGAAAAGGCAAGTCAAAAAATAAAGAATTTGTTAAAGGGAAGAATAGGCTACTAAGTTAGGCTAAAAAAATTTGATTCATTATTTTGCTTATAGAAAGGGATCCAAACTAGTTTGAGTTCCTAAGACTAACCTCTGATTTTCTTTTGCGGGTCCAAGTGAAGGGGAGAAGCCAAATATGGTACATGGATAGTGGATGCTCAAAGAATATAGCAGGAAGCAAGAACCAGTTCCTTTCCCTTGAGGACCTTAGATGAGGTAATGTCTCCTTTGGAAATGAGAAGAAAAGTGAGATCCTTGCAGTTGGAAAGGTAGGTAAGACTGATTCTCACTCTATTGAGATTGTCTACTTGAAAGTTGGACTGAAGTATAGTCTAATACATGTATCGCAATTGTGTGATAGAGGTAACTGGTAGCATTCACTTCTTAAAAATACTTTGTGATTAATCTTGTTGAAACACGTTCTCAAGGCACTAAACTAAACGTGTGTTCATATTTGTAGGTTTTGATAAATGACAAACGATGCGCAATTGACATATGACGAGGTCCAAGCACAAGCGCGCAAATGTCACGTAACGAAGTTCAAGCACAAGACAAACAAAGATCAAGATTAAACAAAGTTATACATGAGTCGCTCTTTAATTGTGATCTTGATCCAACAATTTAACTCATGACTTGGCTTCTCTCGTAAAAACATTTTTATCAAATCACGCATATTTAATTTAGAGCAAAATGATTTTAAATCATGCATATTTATTTTAGCAAAATGATTTTTAAACATGCCTCTAAAATCTGGACAAAGATAATCGATTATGTACTTATGATAATCGATTATGTTAAGGCAGTGTCCATCAGATTTTTGAAATCTGCATGACAATCGATTGTGTACCTTATGACAATCGATTGTGTTGAGACAGTGTCCATCAGATTTTTCAAAGCTACAAAATAATCGATTGTGAACCTTATGACAATGGATTGTGTTGAGGCAGTGTCTATCAGATTTTTCAAAGATACAAAATAATCGATTGTGAACCTTATGACAATGGATTGTGTTGAGGCAGTGTCTATTAGATTTTTCAAGACTGAAAAATAATCGATTGTCCATATAGCATAATCGATTATGTAAATGACCGTTGCCAAAATATTTTCAAACTCCGTCAGATAATCGATTATAGGATTTTAATAATCGATTGTTTGAAGTAAAATCTGAAAAAGATTTTTTGAACGTTGCCAAGTAATCGATTGTTTGAAGTAAAATCTGAAAAAGATTTTTTGAACGTTGCCAAGTAATCGATTGTATATTTCTGATAATCGATTGTTTTAAGTAAAATCTGGAAATGATTTTTTGAACGTCGCCAGTAATCGATTATACGTCTTAGATAATCGATTATGCTGCGTAAAATCTGGGAATGATTTTTGGAACGATTGGAAAACAATCGATTGTGCCAATTAGACAATCGATTGTCGTAGCACAAAATCAGAAACTCTTAATTGGCAATTAGGCAACGCTTATGCATGTTTTTGACACTATAAATACATCTTCAAATCAGTCTTCTAAGTACAACAACTGATCATATTATTGCTAAAGCTTGCATACTCTCTTATCTATCATTTTCTATTCATTACATAAGTTTTTGAGAGCCAAATTCTTGACGAAAGTTGTTGCGTTCTTGAGCGTATTTATTTTACTCATATCTACTCTTAAGGAGAGTCTTGTTTTGAGTGCAAAGTGTTTTTATACACTTGAAGTGAAGTGTTAATCCCTTGTATTGTAAGAAGGAACGTTGTGATTCCTTTGGTTGAAGTCTTGAAGTGTTGTATCTTCGAGCAAAGGTTGTTGAGGCTTGTGTGACTCAAGTTCTCAGTTTGTAACGGTTTCTTAAGCACCCGTAAGCTTAACGAAGTTAGTGGAAATCTCGAGAGAGTCTCTCGGGGACTGGACTAGCCACGGGTTGTGGTGAACCAGGATAACATCGGTGCGTTCGTTCCTTATTATTTATTTATCGCACTTATTTCATTCCTGCAATTTTAAATTCCGCAAGTTTACGTTGTTTTTTATTATAACGCTATTCACCCTCCCCTCTAGCGTTAAGCGTATATTCTAACAATTGGTATTAGAGCCCAACTCTCTAAAAAACTTAACCGTTTGAGAGAAACAATCCATGGCTTCTACTCGTGATTCTTTTGCAGGAATAGGTGAAGAACAATGCTCCACCCGACCACCACTATTCGATGGCACAAACTATACGTACTGGAAGGAAAGGATGAGAATATTCATTGAATCGAATAATTTTCATATGTGGAAGGTTATAATGAAGGAAGAACAAATTCCAACCAAAAAGGTTGAAAATGAATGGGTTCCAAAATCCGAAGATGAATACGATGCGGATGATATCCGAAAAGTGCAGAACAACGCCAAAGCCATCAACTTATTGTATTGTGCTATAAACGCTGATGATTACAGAAAAATATCATGTTGCATAACGGCGAAGCAAATGTGGGATAAGCTGGAAATCACGTACGAAGGTACGGACCAGGTAAGATAGGCTAAAGTTGATTTTCTAACCCATGCATATGAACTGTTTCACATGAAGGAAGGCGAAAGGGTCGATGACATGTTCGAACGATTTTCAAAAATCGTTAATGACTTACATGCTCTTAAGAAGACCTTCACGGATAAGGAACTTGTCCGAAAAATTCTCCGAAGTCTCACTCCGGAATGACGCTCCAAGGCCGACGCGATTCAAGAGTCTATTGGCATTTCAAATGTCACCATCGACGGATTAAGAGGTAATCTTAAAACTTATGAATCTACTATACTTAACCCTCTTGTTAATGATCAAAGGAAACAAAGAATCGCCCTCAAGGCAAGCACAAGCCAACCTCAAAATAACGAGGACGGAGATAACGAGTTCGGACTCGTTATTAAGAGATTTCAAAAGTTCATGCGAAAAGAGTATGAACGAAAAGGCAAACAACAAGGAGATCAAGTAAAGTGCTATGGGTGCGGAGAAATCGGGCACATTAAATCAAATTGCCCAAATGTCAAAAAGGAGAAGAAACCCTTCAAGAAACAACGAGCATACATATCTTGGGGAGGCGACTCCGGAGACGAGTCGAGTGAGGAAGAAGAAGACGAAACCAAAAATCTCTGTCTCATGGCTCACGAAAACAATCAAGAAGAGGTATGTAAAATTTCTTCCAAAAACTTCTATTCTCTTGAGGAAATGCAAAATGTCTTTGATGAGTTGTATAGTGAATTCATTAAAGCTTCCAAAACTGTTAAAAACATTAAGGAAAATGCTTCTTTGAAAGAAAAAGATTTTGAAAAACAACTCTCTTTGAAAGAAAAGGATTTGGAAAAACTGATTTTGGAAAATGAGAAGTTGAAAGAAGAAAACAATTTTTTCAAAAGAAGCGCCGACAAACCCGAGAGTTCTAGTAAAAATTGTACTTCTTGCATGCATCTAAAAGATGAGGTAGAAAGACTTAAGGGCACCTTAGATAAGTTCAATTCTTCTCATAAAAATTTGAATGAAGTTCTTGTTAATTTGAAATCGACCAAACATGGGATAGGTTTTAAAAACGAGCCTAAAGAAAAAGTTGAAGCCAAACTTCAAACACCTAAGGCTCAACCTAGGACAAATAAAACAAATGTTCATCCTAGAGATAACAATCCTAGAATCAACATGCATGCTAGACCAAACACTAGAAGAAACTTTGAACATTTTAGGACACCTAGAAATGGCCTTCAACCTAGAAATAACTATTCTAGAAATGATGCATATCCTAGACCAAACACTAGAAGAAACGTTGAATATTTTAGGACACCTAGAAATGGCTTTCAACCTAGAAATAACTATTCTAGAAATGCTGCATATCCTAGAACAAATAGTAGGAGAAATGATTTTCATGAAATGCGCAATAGTCATATTGTCGAAAATAGAGTAAACAAATTTCGTCCGTCCAACTACTATCAACCTAGACGAATGCATAATCCTAATGTCATTTGTCATTATTGCAATTGAATTGGACATATTGCTCCTTCTTGCTTCACTAGACATAGACACTTAAATGCATGTCAAGCACAACAACATGATACACCTAACTCTCAAGGACCCAAAACAGCTTGGGTACCAAAGACTCATTAATTTGTCTTGTAGGTATGTTTGAAGGGATCAAGTGTACTTTGGTACCTTGATAGTGGATGCTCCAAACACATGACCGGAGAAGAATCCAAGTTCCTTCAACTAGAACACAAGGAAGGAGGAAGCGTTATTTTTGGAGATAACAACAAGGGAAAAATTATCGGCATTGGATCGGTCGGTAAGGATGAACCTTCTTCCATTAAGCATATATTGCTAGTTAAAGGTCTAAAACATAATCTCTTGAGCATAAGTCAATTATGTGACAAGGGAAATCTTGTTTTATTTGATTCGGATGAATGCTTAGTTTTTCGCCGTAGCGATTTTAAAATTATCCTTCGTGGTTTTAGAATGGATAACATCTATATGGTTGATCTCGAAAATTCTTCATCTGAGTATGTGAATTGTCTTATGAGCAAAGAAGATGATATGTGGTTATGGCATCGTAGAGTAGCTCACATCAACATGCATCTTTTAAACAAATTGGTTTCACAAAATTTAGTTATTGGTCTTCCAAATTTGAAATTTGAAAAAGACTCCATTTGCGATTCTTATCAAAAAGGGAAGCAAACAAAAGCATCTTTTAAATCGAAAAATATTGTTTCAACTACTAGACCATTGCAACTTCTTCACATGGACCTTTTTGGACCATCTCGCATTAAAAGTCTTGGTAGAAATCGTTATGCTTTTGTTATTGTTGATGATTATTCTAGATTTACATGGACACTATTTCTTGCTCATAAAAGTGAAGCTTTTCAAAATTTTAAATGTTTTCTTAAACGTGTTCAAAATGAAAAGGACACAACCGTCACTTCAATAAGAAGTGATCATGGGGGAGAGTTCGATCACAATCTCTTCGCGGATTTTTGTGACGAACTCGGTATCGAGCACACCTTCTCTTCTCCATGCACACCACAACAAAATGGAGTGGTGGAAAGGAAAAATAGGTGTCTCGAAGAGATGGCTAGAACCATGCTCGATGAGGCTAAGATTCCCAAACATTTTTGGGCGGATGCCGTGAGTACCGCATGCTACGTTTTAAACAGAGTAGTCATAAGGCCAATACTCATGAAAACTCCCTATGAACTCTACAAGGGAAGGAAACCAAATATCTCCCATCTTAGAGTATTCGGTTGTAAATGTTTTATCCATAACAATGGTAAAGATAATTTGGGAAAGTTTGATGCCAAATCCGATGAAGGAATTTTTATTGGTTACTTTTCACATAGCAAAGCATATAGAGTATTCAATAATAGAACCGAAACTGTGGAGGAATCCCCTCATATTGCGTTTTCCGAAAATAATGCTCGCTTGGCGAGAAAGGATTCTGGTTTTGAACTTGCAGGTAGTTTAAACTCAATGAGTCCTCAAGACAAAGTACAAGAGGAAACTCCTAAGGAAATTCAAGATGAAATCTTGGAACAATTATCGGAGGAAGCGCCACAACTGGAAAAAGAAACGAAACTACCTAACGCATGGAGGACAATCAAAGACCATCCTCTCGAACAGGTAATTGGCGACATTGAACAACAGGTAAGTACTCAAAACACTCTTAAGAACACCTTAGGACATACTGCTTTCGTTTCTCAAATTGAACCTTCAACCATCTCCGAAGCAATTGGGGATGAATTTTGGACCTTGGCAATGCAAGAGGAGCTTAACCAATTCAAACGAAATGACGTTTGGGATTTGGTGCCAAGACCTGAAAATCATACCATATTGGTACGAAATGGGTTTTTCGAAACAAACTAGATGAAAATGGCATAATCACTAGAAAGAAAGCTAGGCTTGTAGAAAAAGGCTATAATCAAGAAGAGGGAATTGACTATGAAGAAACATATGCACCCGTAGCAAGGTTAGAAGCTATTCGTTTATTGCTTGCTTTTGCCTCTTCTATGAATTTCAATTTATATCAAATGGATGTAAAAAGTGCTTTTCTAAATGGTGTTATTCAAGAAGAAGTTTATGTAGAACAACCCCCGGGCTTTGAAGATTTTAAATCTCCCAATCATGTTTTCAAACTTAAAAAGGCGCTTTATGGTCTCAAACAAGCTCCCGAGCTTGGTATGAACGATTGAGCAAATTTCTTTTGGAAAATGAATTCATTAGGGGGAAAGTTGACACCACTCTATTTCTTAAGCATAAAAACAATGATATTTTATTAGTTCAAATCTATGTGGATGACATTATTTTTGGTGCTACTAACAATGCTTTGTGAAGGAATTTTCTGATTTAATGACAAGCGAATTTGAAATGTCTATGATGGGCGAGCTAACCTTCTTTTTGGGGCTACAAGTAAAGCAAATGAAAGAAGGAACCTTCATTTGTCAAGCTAAATATTGCAAAGAATTGCTAAAACGATTTGAAATGAGCAACGCAAAAGCAATGGCCACTCTCATGAGCACATCCGACACATCTAGACAAAGATGAGAAAGGTAAGGAAGTCGACACCAAGAAGTATCGAGGTATGATTGGATCTCTCCTTTATCTTACTGCTAGTAGACCGAACATTATGTTTAGCGTGTGCATATGCGCTCGTTATCAATCATGTCCTAAGGAGTCTCACCTAACTGCGGTGAAACGGATATTGAAGTATCTTGTTGGTACTGTAAATGTGGGTCTATGGTACCCCAAAGGTTCTTCATGCCAACTTGTTGGCTATTCCGATTCTGATTTCGCTGGATGCAAATTGGACCGCAAGAGCACTAGTGGCACTTGCCATTTGCTCGGTAGCTCTCTAGTTTCTTGGTTTAGCAAGAAACAAGTAAGTGTTGCATTGTCCACAACCGAGGCTGAATATGTAGCCGCAGGTAGTTGTTGCGCTCAAATCCTTTGGATGAAACAGCAACTCTTGGACTATGGCCTAAGTATCGATCATATCCCTCTTAGATGTGATAATACTAGCGCCATATGCTTGACAAAGAACCCCGTTCTTCATTCAAGAACAAAACACATTGAAATTAGGCATCATTTTATAAGAGATCACGTTCTCAAAGGTGATGTCAAAATTGAATTTGTTGAAACCAAAGATCAATTGGCCGACATCTTCACAAAACCTTTAGAGAAAGAGTCATTCTTCCGAATTCGTAGTGAACTCGGGATTCTTGACTCCACATTGATCTAAGTCATGCATTGCATTTTCCCTTTCACATGATTACTAACTTGAGCGTCGGAGGCGTCTAACGTATTTTTGCAGGTATCGCCCTAAAAGCAGGAGGAATTATAAAGACTGGTGCAGAATAATCGATTCCTCTTTAGAATAATCGAATTCTCTTTAGTATATAATCGATTATCAAGTATCAATAATCGATTATGTTGACATTATTTGCTTTATTATCCCTTTTATGAAGTTGAAATTTTTGATTAATCAATAAACAAGTTATTTACCAATTTTTTTTGCTAATGTCAAAAGGGGGAGAATAAGGGCTATGCACTTAATACTTATTGGCACAAATTGAGGGGGAATTCATATGTTGAGGGGGAACTAATTGCATATATATATATACTTGTCTTGGATCGTCATTATGAATTACCTAATATGCATATCCCAATTAAGGTTTGCCATTATCAAAAAGGGGGAAATGGTTGAAACACGTTCTCATGGCACTAAACTAAACGTGTGTTCAAATTTGTAGGTTTTGATAAATGACAAACGATGCGCAATTGACATATGACGAGGTCCAAGCACAAGCGCGCAAATGTCACGTAGCGAAGTTCAAGCACAAGACAAACAAAGATCAAGATTAAACAAAGTTATACATGAGTCGCTCTTTAATTGTGATCTTGATCCAACAATTTAACTCAAGACTTGGCTTCTCTCGTAAAAACATTTTTATCAAATCACGCATATTTAATTTAGAGCAAAATAATTTTAAATCATGCATATTTATTTTAGCAAAATGATTTTTAAACATGCCTCTAAAATCTGGACAAAGATAATCGATTATGTATTTATGATAATCGATTATGTTAAGGCAGTGTCCATCAGATTTTTGAAATCTGCATGACAATCGATTGTGTACCTTATGACAATCGATTGTGTTGAGACAGTGTCCATCAGATTTTTCAAAGCTACAAAATAATCGATTGTGAACCTTATGACAATTGATTGTGTTGAGGCAGTGTCTATCAGATTTTTCAAAGATACAAAATAATCGATTGTGAACCTTATGACAATCGATTGTGTTGAGGCAGTGTCTATTAGATTTTTCAAGACTGAAAAATAATCGATTGTCCATATAGCATAATCGATTATGTAAATGATCGTTGCCAAAATATTTTCAAACTCCGTCAGATAATCGATTGTTTGAAGTAAAATCTGAAAAAGATTTTTTGAACGTTGCCAAGTAATCGATTGTTTGAAGTAAAATCTGAAAAAGATTTTTTGAATGTTGCCAAGTAATCGATTGTATATTTCTGATAATCGATTGTTTTAAGTAAAATTTGGAAATGATTTTTTGAACGTCGCCAGTAATCAATTATACGTCTTAGATAATCGATTATGCTGCGTAAAATCTGGGAATGATTTTTGGAATGATTGGAATACAATCGATTGTGCCAATTAGACAATCGATTGTCGTAGCACAAAATCAGCAACTCTTAATTGGCAATTAGGCAACGCTTATGCATGTTTTTGACACTATAAATACATCTTCAAATCAGTCTTCTAAGTACAACAACTGATCATATTATTGCTATAGCTTGCATACTCTCTTATCCATCATTTTCTATTCATTACATAGGTTTTTAAGAGCCAAATTCTTGACGAAAGTTGTTGCGTTCTTGAGCGTATTTATTTTACTCATATCTACTCTTAAGGAGAGTCTTGTTTTGAGTGCAAAGTGTTTTTATACACTTGAAGGGAAGTGTTAATCCCTTGTATTGTAAGAAGGAACTTTGTGATTCCTTTGGTTGAAGTCTTGAAGTGTTGTATCTTCGAGCAAAGGTTGTTGAGGCTTGTGTGACTCAAGTTCTCAGTTTGTAACGGTTTCTTAAGCACCCGTAAGCTTAACGAAGTTAGTGGAAATCTCGAGAGAGTCTCTCGGGGACTGGACTAGCCACGGGTTGTGGTGAACCAGGATAACATCGGTGCGTTCGTTCCTTATTATTTACTTATCGCACTTATTTCATTCCTGCAATCTTTAAATTCCGCAAGTTTACGCTGTTTTTTATTATAACGCATTCACCCCCCCCCTCTAGCGTTAAGCGTATATTCTAACAAATCTTACCACTCGTAAGATAGTTTTGAAGGGAAAAGTATTGAATAAGATATATGTTGTGGACCTGTCCACACTTGTATAAAAAATGAACTCACTTGCTTAAGTGTGTTGGATAATAATTCCCTCATTTGGCACAATAGACTTGGACATGCCAGTCTAAGTCAACTCAACAAATTAGTCTCCAAGGACTTGGTGATAAGGCTGCCTAACATTAAGTTCAAGGAAGATAAAGTTTGTGAGGCTTGTGCAAGGGGGAATCAGGTAAGATCCTCATTCAAAATCAAGAAAATGGTAAACACCACCAGGACGATGGAACTGGTCCATATGGATCTTTGTGGACCAATGAGAACATTGAGCAGAAATGGTAAGAGATACGTTATGGTGCTTGTTGATGATTATTCTAGGTTTACTTAGACACTATTTTTGACATCTAAAGATGAAGCATTTGATATGTTCACTTATTTTGTTAGAAACACTCAAAAACAACTAGGTAATCAACTTGCATCAATCAGGTCTAATCATGGTACTGAATTTGATAATGTTAAATTTGTTGAATTCTGTGATGAGCATGGAATAAATCATAATTTTTCTACTCCTAGGACTCCTCAACAAAATGGAGTAGTTGAAAGAAAGAATAAGACACTAGAAGAAATGGCTAGGACTATTCTTCTTTCTAGTAAACTGCCCCACAGCTTCTGGGAAGAAGCTGCAAATGTTGCATGCTACATCACAAATAGGTACATGACTAGACCTCTTTTTGAAAAGACTCTCTATAAGTTACTTAAAGAGAAAACTCCAAATATATTCCATCTTAGGTCATCTAGATGCAAGTGTTTTGTGCTCAATAATGGTAAAGACTCTCTAGGTAAGTTTGATCCCAGAAGTGATGAGCGAGTATTCTTGGGATATTCTTCACATAGTAAAGCTTCTAAGATTTATAACAAAAGAACTATGCATGTAGAAGAAAGTGTAAATATGGTTTTTGATAAAAGTAACATTCTTTCTGAGAGGCATGAACATGATGATGAAGCAATTGGGCTGGTAAGAAACTCAAATGAAACCACAGCCTAGACTGAAGCTGCACAAGAGGAAAGAATGGGTGATGGAACAGTCCTTCCACCCAGGGCAACTTGATAGGGGGAACTAAACAAAGAGGAAGTGATCCTCAAATTTTGAGGGAATCTGTCTATGAACCTATTCCTAAGCAACAAAATATTAAAGAAACATCTAGGGGAAACTAGTTGGTTGTGAAACCTTACAAGTAGCAAAGTTCTCATCCCGTTTAGAACATAATTACCCATCCAACCCGTGGAATTAAAACCAAATATTCTTTGAATAATGTTGTGCTTTTGATGTTTTTTTATTTCTTATTGAAACTAAAAATGTTGCCGAGTCTTTACAGGATGCAGGCTGGGTAAATCCAATGTAAGATGAACTTAACTAATTTAAGAGAAGTCAAATTTGACATCTGGTACCAAGACCTAAGGATAGATCAGTAATTGGCATAAAAATGGTCTTTAGAAACAAACTTGATGAAGATGAAACAGTTACAAGGATTAAGACAACATTGATGGTTCAAGGATATATCCAAGAGGAGGGCATAGACGATGATGATACTTTTACTCCAATTTCAAGATTGGAAGCAATTAGACTCCATATGGACTTTACTGCTTATATGGAATTCACTCTCCATCAGATGGATGTAATGAGTGCCTCAATGACTATCTAAATGAATATGTGTTTGTCAAGCAACCTCCGAGCTTTGAAAGCAAGGAATTCCCTGATCATATGTAAAATCTTTACAAGACACTTTATGGGCTCAAGCAGGCTCCAAGAGCATGTTATGAAAGGTTATCAAAATTCTTGCTTGAGCATGGCTACAAGAGAGGTAAAATTGACAGTATTTTGTTCTTGAAAGAAAAAGGTAAGGACCTCTTTATAGTCCAAATATATGTTGACGATATATTCTTGAACAACTACTGATAAGTTAAGTAAAGCTTTTGCTAAAGTAATGGGGAGTGAATTTGAAATGAGCATGATGGGTCAGCTTATTTATTTTTAGGCTTAGAAACTAAATAAAATTCAAATATAACTATGATCCATTAATAAAAGTATGTGGAAGAGTTGCTTAAAAGGTTTAAAATGGAAGATTCCAGAGAAATTGACACACCTATAGCAACAACCACAAAAATTGGATATAGATGAACCTGGTTCATCTGTTGACCAAAATATAGGGGAATGATCGGATCTTTATTATATCTCAATGCTAGTAGACCTGACATTATTTTGAATATCGGCATGTGTGCTAGATTTCGGGCAAATCCAAAGGAGTATCACTTGATTGCTGTCAAGAAAATCTTGAGATCACTTGACTGCTGTCAAGAGAATCTTGAGATACCTAAAAGACACCGTTGACCTTTTTCTATGGTACCCAAAAGGAAGTAATTGCAACTTGGTGGGACATGTTGATGCTGATTATGCAGGTGTTCTTATGGATAGAAAGAGCACCTTAAGTATGGCACACTTTTTTGGCTCACGTCTTGTGTTTTGGGCCATTAAAAAGCAAAATTGTTTGGCCTTATCTACTGCTAAAGCAGAGTATGTTGTTACCGCCTCATGTTGTACTCAATTATTGTGGATCAAATAGCAATTGATGGACTTTGGAAGTGATGTTGGTCGTATCCCCATATTTTATGATAACACTTGATTTTAGACATTACTTTTTGGGGGACAACTACGAAAAAGGTTTGGTCACTGTGGAATTTTATGCTACTGACAAGCAAATAGCTGACATCTTCACAGAAGCTCTAAGCAGAGATTACTTTGAAAGGAACAACTTAGAATTAGGTATGATTAAGATCACTTAAGAGTAACCAGTTCTAACTCCAAAATTTGGTTAGGAAATTTGTGAATTTTGTACATAATCAGATTAGATTTTGCTCAGTCTCACACTCTCATCATTATACTCTTTTGCCATGTGCTAAAATGTCTCATTAATCTCTAATGATATTATCTTTATTTTCTTGAAAAATTTAGACTTACACAAGATATTTCTTAGTGAAGAACCTTGTTCATCAAGATTACATGGTATGTACTCTCCACTCTGCATATTTCGAAATAATTATATTTGGATTATGATCAAAAGGAGAGTCCTATTTAATCCTAACCTCCTTAAGCTTATCTATTACGAAATGAACCAGTTTCATCCAAATAGAGTCCCAAAGCATGATAAGTGCCTAGATTCTAGGGAGAGTCTTCAATGTCTTTTCAAACTGACTCCCTATTTGATTACACTTCCGAGCCTTTGAAAAAGTTGTCGTTACCTAATTAAAATATTCCTATTTATGTTGATTAGGACTTTGTTTCTTCATTTCTAAAATTCTAGCTCCAAACAGTTCTCTTTATCTTATCTCATCTTGTAAACAAACACATACTCATCTTCTCTCATTCCCAAACAAAGCATGGCAAACCCTTATAAGAATCCCTTACACCACCCAAGGAAGCTACACTCATACCATATATCACACCTTTAACCATATCCACCTCTAAGAAAGGAAGGTTCAAGATGATTCCTCACAACATTGTCGTTGGAGATGTACAAATCTAGAAAATTAAGAGCAATTAAAAGCAAGTCGGGAAGAAGAACCACGGAAATCTGAAGAATCATTCAAGTATACTATTGAGGGGGGAGAAATTGTGAGCAGGTAACGTCTGGCCCTAAAATTACATTTGAATTAATTTTTGAGGTTGTTGCAAATCTAGAAAATAGATTTGTTCTGGTAGGAACAGTGGCTGGGGTAGAGAAAATGAGTCTAGAAAAATTGGCGGTAAAAATAAAAAGAGAAAAGAAAAGGAGAGTGAGGGTGCTTAAGATGATGTGAGGGGAATGGGAAATGGAGTGGCTGAATCTTCACCCTATCCTACTGGTTTGACTAAAGAAATAGGAGCTATGATAGTAAAAAGTGAAGAATCTGCTGGAGAACAAGAAAGTTTGAGAGAAAATGGGGGAAGTAGGTCTGCAGAAACTGCTGCGGGGTTGGTTAGATTGGGAAAGAATGTTCAAGAACCTGTTCCATCAGTACAGGAACCCCTCGAAGACCTACTAATACGTGTTTTTGATAGCTATAACCCAAAATGAAGAAGAGTTCAGAAGTTAAAATACCTGGAAGTGCTAGGGAAAACAAGAAGAGAAAGACTTCCTCTTTTATACCTATTGATACTCCTCCCATGAGAGGAAGAGCTACAAAGAGTCACAAGAAGTAGAGTGAGGTTGAACTTGAGAGGGCCTTGAAAGAAAGTAAACCAATAACTGTTGCAAATGGAAAGAAAAATATGGTTGAGGCAGTTGAAATTGAGGAGATGGACCTGGTCCTTTCGGAATGAACATGAGGCAGAAGAGGTAGAGAGTATGACTCCAAAACAAAAGAAAATCAAGACTTCCCAAAGGAAGTCTCTTTCGAATATAATGTCAGCAGAACCTTCCCTCTTGGCAAAAAGAGCCAGGTCTACCTTGAAGTCTAGAAAAGTGAAAGTAGTGGAAGAAAAAGAGAGTGAAGAAGAAGAAATAGAAGAATCTGATACATAGAAGGACAAGATGGTTAAATTTGGGAAAAGAACCATCTTGAAAGGTAGACTCCTAAGGAACTTGGAGGAGGAAGGAATCTTGATGCTGCTAGAAAAATTGCAACTACAAGGTCCTTCCCATGGATGGAAAGCTTTCTAGAATAGAGATTGTGGAGTTCATGGAAAATTGTGAGATAAAAAAAATAGACTCAATAGTGTAGTGAATGAGGTGATTGTGAGTTTTGATGACAAGCAGTTGGGAGAAATTCTGGGAGTGCCTGTTAAAGGGTACAATGACAACAAAAAGTTAAAATGACCAAGCCTAGAAAACCGCCCCATAACACTTGCCATTACAAGGAAGTTTGGTGACAATGAAGAAGAGCTTCATCCCAAGGATATATGAAATAGTGAGATGAAGCAACACCATAAAGTACTGTTCGAATTTGTTAACAAGGTTGTGCTGCCCAGGACGGAAAGGAGGCATATTGCCACATTTGTGGACCTAGTCCTTGTGGAATCTCTGGACAGTGGAAGACAAATCTATTGGCCTGAGTTTATAATCCCGCTTCTTGATAGAGTTTTGACTGGCACCAAAACTCATGCCATACCTTATGATTTTATTCTCACGGCTTTACTTGCACACTTCAAGGTTTCCATCAAGAAATGGGAAGTTGGTACAAGCAAGGATAACTTTGGGGCAAATACTTTGACTACATGTTACTATGAAGTCCACACCACTCCCAAAGAACCTAGTTCTTCCAATGCATGTGAATAGCAAAATATGAGCTTTGGTGTAGGAGAGTGGGGCTAAGGATGCTGAGATTGAGAGGCTGAAGAAGAAGCTAGCTGAAGTAGAGACTGAGAGGGATGCTCTCAGGTCTGAGCTTGAAAAGGAGAAGGAAAAGAATGATGGAATTCTTTATGATATGCCAAATCTACTTCAGGCCAAAAATCAAGAACGTGGTCCTTCCCTATCTTGAACGCTTTCTAGCCTAGTTAGACAAAGGAGTTACCCGGATGCGATTTTTTGTTGTTTTTGCTCATGATCCAATATTTTTATTTCTCTATGTGATTTGTGGATGACTAGTATAAATGACATTCAACTGTTTTTGTGCTCTAACTATTTGTTGATACTTTTTAGATGGCTAATATCATTAGATTGATAAATGATGCTTGATTCCATGATTGCATTTGAAGTAGCCCTAGTGTCCATGAGTAATATCTATTAAAATCTCGTTGTCTAACATTATTATGCAACTTTTAGATGATTCCAAAAGGGTAAAGATAGGTTGTTCTTTTTCCTTTGGACTGTGATGTTTATTACCTAATGAACATACTTCTTGATGATTAGTGACTTTAAACTGAAAAGTGTTCTAATTTTATGTTGATGGTGAGCTTAGTTGAAATAGGCTTTATTCTAATGAAAAGCATAGAGTTGGTCATCATCAAAAAGGAGGAATTTGTTGGACAAAGTGAAGGTTGTTTTGATGATTGACAAAGGAACTCAAGCATGAACTAGGTCCATATACAGTATTTACAGACACGGGCATATTCGATCATAATAGATGTACATGAAAGATATAAGATTAAGGTGTTATATTTGAAATCTCCTGAATGAAAAAGTTACATAAATGATAAGGAAAGGGGCCCCTTACTCGAAGAGAACTCTATTCAAGATAAGGGAGGAGTTAGAAGTTAAAGATAACTAGAACTCTTCCATCAAGGAAGAGTATAGCATTAGAACTCTTGTTATTTCCTATTCTACTAACTCTATATATTTCAGGATGTTCTCATTTTATATATATACACAAACATTGAAGTTAAACATGAGTTAAGAGCAAAATAGCAAGGCATTTTGCAGGCAATTCACGTGATTCAAATGTGCAAACCCGAAACTACATCAACCAGATATAAGAACGAGTTTCAAGTATCGGTCTTTTAATCTAATTTCATTATAGTAGGCATTTCAAATTGTACCTTTTATCTCTATTTAGAAGCAATTGTGTGAGCAAATAATTTTTACACTACGAGAATAACTCCTATAAAATCCACACAAATAAATTTCTTCTAATTGCTTTTAATTTTTATAAAAATTTTAGGAATTTATTGTTAATTATTTGTTTGCATTTAATTGCATTTTTTTGCATATTTAATATCCTAAAATCATGGAAAATACCATAAAAATGTTCAATTCGTCATTGCATAGTATTTTTGATTTTAATTGTATTTTTAGGATTTAATAGCATATTAATTGCATAATTAACAAATGAAAATCACAAAAATACCTTAACCATTTTACATATAGTGGCTTTTGGTTTCTAAATTTTTTTGAGTTCATATTACCAAGGTAATTAATTAATTAATGGATAGATAAATTAGTGAAGAGGTTAATATTGTAAATTTTAGTTTACATATTGTATTAGTTTAATTGATGGATAAAAGTGAAATTTAAAAAGAAAATCATGGCTATTTGGATTTTTATCTGCTCAGTCTAGCCAATTATTTTGAGCTTGTTTCGTTCAAACTCACCCCCTCCCATAACCTAATCTCTCCAGCTCATACCTTTAAATCCAGTTCCCCCTTCCTTAATCAAAACGACCCCTTTTCCCCTTTGGATTTTCAATCCTATCCATTGACCATCTCAGATCAAATGGCTCGCAACTCCTCACCCAAATCCCATTTACTCTAAGAAAACCCCCTTTTTACTCGAATGAACCCTTTTAGTCTTGCGTATATTGGACTGCTCTTTAATGTTGCCCTAAAGTTTGTTCTAAACTTGTTTCATACTATCCTAGTTTTCTAAGAGGTGCACACTCTATTTTCTAGGACTCTTATACTAACATATTTTTCAGTATGCCTTGGTTCATCTGCTATTCTCTCCTTTTCTATAATTATTAATATGTGTATCCCTCTATTGTATTCAAGTGTTTATTAATAGGCCAATAGGTTAGACTTAACTTAATTTAGACCATTATATGTCCACTAGTACAAACTATATATGCATACAAACTCGTTTCTTCTCCTAATTCCTATGATGGTTGTTCATGTGATACTTTGGCTACGTGAGCCTGGCTGAATTTACTGGTCTACTTGACCAGTTGTGTTGTATGCTCATTCTGGGAATTCTCCTTACTTGTCACTCTGGTATTCTAAATCTTTATTCTTATCCGGCTAAAAGCCAAAGCTACCTAGGTTCTTTGGAGGTCTCATAGTGTGAGCACTGCTCGGGATCCAATTGAGGTCCTTGTGAACTCTGACACACTAGGGCTTGGTCTTACTCATTCCTTTAACCTCCAAAATTATCCCTAATACTCTATCTAATACTGGTTGTTCCAAGTGGTGCAACACTTGGTGTTGTGGCTCACTGAATAGGTCTGGACTTCCCTAATGGTCCTGTGATTGTGTGGTTCTTTGTTGAAGGACTAAGTACACTATGTTAGAAGTTTTGAAGGCCCAGCAAGGCTGGGTATTTAGTTGTTTTACTTAGGCTTGCCGTAGGCCTATCTATTGTTATGTAACATTACTAATTTACTTATTAATTTGGGTCTGTAATAATATCTTTGTATAAATGATCGGGGTGCTCGTAAAAGGGTATGGGGTATATTCTAATATTAATATGTGACGGGTAGATAACATGCCTACATGATTGAATGATACACTTGCTTTCTGTTATTCATTCTCTATGCACACTGTATTAAGCATGCTATTAGGAAAATCACACACTTGCACTACTCGTTTATTAGCAAAGCATGAGCTCAAATGCCTCAATATCTTTGTTGCTATATGTTATTAGAAACCTGCCTGTAGATAATGAATATCATGGAACTCTCCTCTAATTTGCATTACTGTAGTGTATCTACTAGAGATCATGCCTATAGGACTCTAATACCTTTATTTGTCATTGCATCACATTATTCACCTAGAAAACCTGCCTATAAGGTTTAACAACAAAATCAGGTTCCCTTATATTAATCGTTAGAAATCCTATAGGATGCCACTGTTTGCCTTAATATCTGGTAATGCCACCCCTTTTAACAATGTTCATCGCTCACTTAGACCGTTATCAAAAGCATTACTAATTCTGAGTTTCTATTCTCGTTATAATAAATCACCTATGTGCAATAGCTGCAGGACTAAAAACTAGGAATTTGCCTTCTCAATAATCAATGTGTAGCAACCTATGCAATCTTGTCTATGAATAATGCTGGATCCTAAAACTGCTTGCATGCCTTGATTCCTAACATGTAGAAATCATGATAGAGATTTAAGTTCCTTAATCTTGAACTACATAACATGAAAACTTATTTCACGTGCATTTGCAGTTTAAGTGTGTAGGCTAAACTTGAACCTTTAATTGCCTATATGTGAAGTTCAACGTGTTTTATGTGTCATCTAGTTTTGGACATTTTCTGAGCACCCTAAATAAGGTCTAGAAACACCCATGATAGAGGTCCAATGCCTCCTGGATTATAGTATGGGACGGGTAGTGCACACATAAGGTACAACTTATAATTGAACTAGTGCGCTTTAGGTAACAACTTAAAGATAGTAATCGAGTAGAAGGAGATGATAGTCTATGCCCGTTGAACTATATGAGTAACACCCCATCTCGAGAGAGTTCGAAGTATTATTTATGTCCCTTCCATTCACCACCTTTCCTTGATTAAATTGGTTACAACATGCACATCCCCTTCTTTATTCACCCTTATTCGTTTAAATCCGTTATAATGTGCGCATCCCTTCCCTTCTCCACCTTTATTTGCTCATATTTGTTATAACAAGCACATCCTTTCCCAATTCATCCTAATTTGATATAACTGCTCTTCATTTGTTTAAAGATTGCTATATCATGCCTTTCCCATCCCTATTCCCTTGCTTGCTTTATTACCTTCTCATATATTCCACAAACTAACTTCTTCCTTTGTCTTCCTGTTATATTCTTCATGTTTTACCTTAATATTGTATTTAACGCTTTCTATATATTTATCATGCAAATAATTGGCAACGTATCTGCATCATGTTCTACTCGTGCTCAATTAATAACATAGCGACACTTGATGAGTGTCTGCACTCTTTCAAAATTACCCTCTTAAATTGGAAAGGCTTATTTGCGTAGAATAGTCGATCAGCGGTGAAGTCGACGGGCCCGTGCCTTTCCCTCTCAAGTTGTTCACTTGAGAGTGCCAGCCTAGGCCACTCTAGAAATCCTACTCCAATATTAAATGTACATGCATCATGTTAAACCTAGTACGGGTTAAAACATTTTCAACGTGATATACCGCTAAGATAAGCCTTTTCCCCGTAATCTCAATGGACACCATCACGTTATGTGCATTAGTTGGAGAAGATATGCTAATATGTTGATCATTAGTGTGTAAATAGTCGAATCTGGAGAGGGAAAAGGATAACTCTATTTGTTTGTAGGAAATGAAGCACAAAGTTCCTAGGTTCGGTATGGTCCAAAATATCCCACCTTTGGATTGGTGGAAGAATCTTGCGCTTTGCGACAAGAATCATGTGAGAAGAGTCCTGGATAATTTGCCATCTCTATTAGAAATCCGACCAAATAGAGCATGGATTGAGGCTGCTACTATGTTTTGAGATGAGAAGAGGACTGTATTCCATTTAGGTGACATAGGGATGACTCCTCTCTTGGAGGAAATAGGAGGTTTCACTAATATACCATGGGATAGTCCTGGATTATTGACACTGGAGAATCGCACCCCTTGCAGTTTTTTGAAAATGCTACTTTCAAGAAAAATGATGAACCGCTTGGTTTGAATAATTCGTACATCCCATTTGAATTCCTTTATGAACATTATGGGCACAACAAGTCATACCACCTTCATCATGATGAACTTTCCATTAATTTCTTGGGTTGGACGACCGTCGAGTTTACGTGTTCATTATCTGCTTCTTGGGGTTGCTGATATTGCCGATGAAAGGGGGAAGGGTCCATACTCGTCTAGCCATGGTCGCCAGGACCTTAATGGTAGGAATTGAAGGACAAACCTATAGTATCATCCCCATGATCTTGGCTAAAATGTACCGCATTCTAAATTGGTGCAAGCAAGGGTTCGGACACTTCGAGGGTTGTAATCTGCTACTGCACGTTTGATTAGTAGAACATTTTCAAAGAGGAGAGTATCTCTAGGAGCTCCTACGTCGATCATTGAATGAACACATAGCTTACCATCACCCAAAGAGAATGGTATTTATTCCGGACTTGTTTGCACAACCTAGAAATACAGTGAGCTGGGTGCACTTCTTCAGCAATCTAATGGACGAGCAGGTTCATTAGATGTTTGAATGGTTTACTAGTAGTGAGTTCATCATTAGGTTACGAGAGACTACTTATCTAGTACTAATTGGGTTGAGGGGAATTTATCCTTATGCTCCCATAAGGGTAATGAGACAAGCGGGAAGAAAACAGGTTATACCTCGGATTTCCAATGTGGTCCAGTACAAGCAGATTTTAAAGGGGACGTTAGACCATTCAAGTTCGAGGCATAACATATGTGGAATCACAAGGTTATTGTGGAAAATGATACTTTTGAGCGAGACATATCATGCTGGTCATGTGTACTTTTACCCGTCATGGCTAGTGGATGATATAGCAGTGGACGTTAAGCTCAGAATTAATATGAAAAGCATAATCATAGATGACACTGCTGAAGCATAAGTCAAGTAGAGGAGGTTACGTAAGAGGGTCTTGAATCTGAAGCTATGCATCTAGAGCAACACAAATTGAATATGGAAGCAATCAATGAATGGAGAGAAATTTCCACCAAGTCAAAAGAAATATTGGAATAGCAAGAGCAAGGTTGTTGGAACTTGAAGGGAAAATGAGAAAGAGGATTGCATGCTTATCTATTGGTGGATATGTGCGACTTGGGAAATCTGATCGATGGAGTTAAAAGAGCCAAGCATGAGGAAGGTCCTTATGAGACAGAGTAGGTTAGGGGAACATCGTTTTACTGCTTTCTAGTTTAGTTTAGATTTCGATTGTAATAAGTGTCATGCCATTAGTCACGGGGATAGAGGAACTCATATCAATATTCTTCTAATGAAATTGGTGTTTGAATGTAAAATAATTCATCCTAGTTGGATACTGCTTTAGCTTAGCATTTGAAAGTTTCTTTTTTTCTCTTTCTATTGTAATATAAATAAGCAGTATAACAGTTCATTTGAAAACAAGCCTACAATGATTAATATATACTCATGTAATTAAGTGATTCAGTTATATTGAAATTTATATCATGTGATATGTGCAAATTCATATTTCTTGGCTCATACACAAGGCTCAGATTTCTTTTTTAAAGTTCAAATCAGCATGAATGTGGCTTTTTGGTGTAGTTTTCGAATTAATTGAAGTTAGTTTGTCTTGTTTAGAATTGAAATGTATCTTGTAACATTAAAACGATGACGTGATGATTCAGTAGAATTTGATTTGTAATAAAGCTCGTTTTTCCAACATTGTTTGAAGTCTGCAAGTTTAGTATTTGCATAGCTGAATTTTACAAGTATTTTCTTATGTTTGGGGGACAGGAGAAATTTAAAAATAGTCAAATTTTTTACTGGTCGTTGAAAAATAGTCAAGTTTTAAAAGTCAACGAAATTTAGTCACTTTTTATGTAAAAAGAAATTTGAGCGAAAATACTGCTCAAAATCCGAAAAATACGCCCGAAATTTTGCGGAAGTTCCAACATAACTATGCTTGAACTCCCGCATATTTTACGGGAGTTCAAGTATAATTATGCTGAAACTCCCGCATATTTATCGGGAGTTCCAGCAAGTATAAATATCCAGTATAATATACTGGAGTTTGTAGCACTAGTGCTCCAGTCTCCCCCAAATTTTACAGGAGTAAGCAAAGTATACCGGTCCAGCATAATATGTCGGAGTTCGTACACAAATGCATGAGAATTTTCGTATATTATACAGGAGCGGTCCTTGTTGTAGCAAAATCGTGACTATTTTTATTGACTTGGTAAACGCTGACTATTTTTTATTGATCAGTGTAAAAACTGGCTATACCATAATATTTTGACTTTTGGGACTGATCATGAATTGGCCGAATTAAGAAGGTCTTTATCGACTTTGGATTTCAAATCCACCTATTGCGAAAATAATTGGGCCAGCCCACCAGACTCATCACTGTAACGGCTAGTTCGAGCAATAGCTTTCTGCATGTTAAATCTATTTGAATCCTTAGAACTAATTTAATCTTGAAAGCAATCTTTTTCCTTTCCTGAATAGTGCAACAACTCTAGGATTATCCAAATCCATGTGCACTTTAGGTGTAAGCTAATAAAATACAAGTACCTTATAAAATTCTTGCCTTAGTTACTACTAGATATGCAGAATGTGGACATGAAATCTCTTTTTAGAAAAGTACTCCATAATCACGAGCCTGGCATACACGCAGTCTCCAAATTAGGGAACAAACAAATTATAAATATTCATAGTGTACTTTAGGCACGATTCATAATAAACATAGTAACTACGGGTACGGTTCTCATGGCAGAATCATGATAAGTAAATCGCAAGTCAAGTGCGCGTTTTATGCTCCTTGAACATAACTTCAAATAAAATAAAAATAAACGTGTTGTAAATTATGGGTGCGTTTCACGTGATGTGATTTACAATATATACAAAAATAAACAAGTGCGCGACATTGCGACTTGTTCAAATTAAAAGCGATTGAAATAATTAAAAGCGTTTATATTATTATATATACATGCACAATAGGTTTTAAACATGTAATCAATTAGGTAATTAGGCCAATTATTAGCGATTGAGCAATGCTAAAATGACGAAACTCGGGAGTGCCTCACACCTTCTCCCGGTTATCATAATCCCTTATCCGGTTTTTTAGTTTTCACGTACTTCAAAACATAGTCAAATTTTCTCGATTTGAGATTTTTAAATGAACCAGTGGGAAATCATAGTTATTATCCCAAGTGGCGACTCTAAATTGATTAAATAATCCCATTTTGAATAATGTCACTTTAATTGGAAAAACTCCCTATTCTTTAGAAAAAGGAGGTGTGACAGCTCGGGCGGTTCTGTTGAGGATAGAACACAAAATCTTTGGTTCAGGGTTTAGAATTCGAGCTTAGAATAACTATTATATTTGACTTTTGGTTATTATCTGATCTTTTATGCGTTTGAGCCTAATGTGCTAAATATAATTTTTTAACTCTTTGATATTATTTAAACTATATATAAAGCTTTTACGAAACCCTTCTTCTCTTTGAGCCTTCTAAATCATCTAGGAAGTGCATGATGGCATGACTTCTTTTCTGTTAGTGTTATACCCTAATTTGGAATGAAGATTAGATCAGTTACAAAGCCGGATAACTTTATGGTTCCCGGTACACTGCTTCCCTCCTCTCCAGGCTTGAGTTGTCCACTCGGATAAGTCAGCTCTAGAACAACACACCCAGGATTCAAACCTAGAATGACATCACCTCATGCTGGATCTCTAGTAGTTACGTTTGTTTGCATCACATGCATTTTGACTTTGGGGACTCAATACAGGGGTTGGGTCCGCCTAAGATAGGTGTACCCAAATTAGAATACCATCCTGATGCATTTTATATGCTACCTGTGCATTTATTTATTTAGGTTTTCATGTTGACCGGCTTCTAGAATAAGGAAAGAAAATTAAAAAAAAAAGATCAAGAGTGAGGTAGGAGAGAAATTCACCTGGTTCTGAAAATCCGGGTGTTCGAAATATCCCAAAACTCTGTCGAAACTTTTAAAAAAAAAGAAGAAAACATCATTTCAAAATAAGCCACATTTTCTAGTTGTGCCAAAACTTACCGAACCATACGAGTTTAATTCTCACTAACGTGAGATATGTAGGTACGCTTCATTAGGTTCAGCTTTTTTGCAAAAAATAAACAAAAATATGAAATGCTGTCATTTTGTCATAAATAAAGTAAGGTAATGCCATTTTTTCCCGAATAGCCAAAAATATCTCGACGAGACATCAGAAGGCCCTTTTAGCAAAAATAGCCATCTATGGGTCCTTTTTCTAATTTTTGACTACTTAGTAAGCACAACCTTAAAATCTTCCCTTCCGAAGTGCTGAAGGGCCATATTTTCAAATGCAGCCGTAATTTGTTTAAATTTGGATATTTGCAAAAACAATCTTTTCATTGACATTTTTTAAAAACAAAATTCAAATGTTTTAACCCAGTCACCCTAATTTAAAAATGTGTAGAATGAGCACTGTCCAAAATTTACTGGTGAAGGTTATGGATCAGATTCCACTAGCACTTCACATGTGGTGGGAAGATTTGGGAAAACAATGACGAGAGATGGTCAATCAATACCTGGGGGGCACTTAGTGGACTATTAAAGATTCGACATAGAATGATCTGATAGAGGCACTTGTGTTATTTTGGGACCCCGCTCACAGTGATTTGTACTTCTCGAATTTTGAGCTTGTACCTACTTTGGAAGAAATGGCGGGTGATGCCGGGAGTACGTAGGGATTAAGACACAAGTACCTGGTATCTCCAAAGACTATTACTGCCCACTAGTTTTTGGACTTATTAGAAATAAATAGACAAATCAAGACAGAAGGTCTAGCAGGCGGAGCTTGCACTTTTCACTCTCTATACCAGCGGTACGGGCATTTAGGAGGATTCGAAGACCTAAAAGATGGACTATGTAGTAAAGGTAATCGGTCAAAGTGAGTGATAAATAGATGCTTTGCCTTCATGGTGAAAATTTTAGGTCTTTTGGTATTTCCAAGGGATGACGGGCACATTGATTTACGCGTAGCCAGAGTTATCCATGTTTTGACCACTCGAGCCAAGAGTACCCTCATATCCATGAACGTATCAAATATATTCCAAGCCTTCACATCCTATAAGGCCGGAGTCAGGTTTTCCGAGGGTTGCAATTTGTTAATGTGGATGATCAAGCACCTTTCTCACCGTCCCCGATACATGAATTACGGTTCTATTGGAAAAAATTGAATCGAAGAGTTTGGTACACGAGTGACAAGATTCGAAATGCTAGAATGGGTCAAAAAATGGACACCCCCCTTCGTTCTATAATCACGGATCAGATAGATTGGACATTGAGTTGGCTTCCCATTGATGAGATTATTTATATGCCCACCACTGGCCCATACTTCCTTCTATTGGGTCTCCGAAGCATCCAGCTCTATGCCCGTACTGGGTTTAGAGACAACTTGGAAGAGGCCAGAAAGTTCCCAGAGATGAAGATCTTAGTACTCATGTAGTTGAAATCCGCTTCAATGCCTAGTTTCCCGAAGAAGTGGTTCGCTAAATTTGGAGCGAATGCCAGTTATTGGGGCCGAATAGCCGTGTACGTGATTTTTTCAAGGGCGAAGTTTTACCTAGTTATCCTGCTTGGTATGGAAAGAGAGTCAAAACAAATGACGAATTTGAAAGACCGACTAAAAGGCCCCATATCCAAGAATTTGTCGACATAGTGCAAAAACAGTGGGTTTGGTTAGCAAAAAGAGGAGGAATACCGGGACACCATAATCAAACTAGAGGATCAAGTCAGAACCATCAAATTTGATAATGGGTTGCAAGCCGATGAGGATGAAGGAGAAAAGAAAAGGTTGGCCTGATAAAAAACCCTCCGAGATCAGATCCTAAAAATAAAATTAGCTGCCGAAATGCTAGTAAGAAGTGAGAGGGATGAAACAAGCATAAGCAATTTGAGGCGAAAAGTGCATGATTACACAACTAATTTGACAAAGGCCGAGGAAGACTTGGCAAAAGCTCGAGCAAAGTTGGAAAAAGGTGTAGAAGCACATGCAAGGTCAGCCCACTGATAACTAAGGATTTTAACACATTTTATACTCCTTATTACTTGTTCTTTGATTAGAAATTCATCCAAAATAGTCCCAAAAGGCTCACAAGTTGCGCTTGACTGCAGGATTGATCAACAAAGTGACAAAATATAAAATATCGACTCAAAAGGACTGAATCTTGCACAAGTGCCAACGACAAAACAAGATCAGGCAGAACAAGCCTGATGCAGTCGAACACCACTTTGTGCGGTCTGAACTAGGAGATTCAGAGAGGTGGATTTAAAGGCAATGAGGCATTTCAGCCGCACACGATTTTGTACGGACCGCACTAACACTGCAGGGCGCATTTTTGTCCAGATTTTTCAGCTTAGTATAAATAGATTCTTTTTTCATTTTTAGGGTATCAAATTGTTGTATTTAACTTATCAATTAATTAATATGTATTTATCTTTATCTATTTCTTGTTTTTCTTTGTTGAATATGAGTAGCTAGACCTCATAGCTAGGGTTATGGCTCAACCCTAGTGTGGGTATTGGCGGGTCTTACATTTTAGAGCTACGTTGACTATGGGTGTTTGGTATATGGGTTAATTTCATGATTAATTACAGAATTAGTGGTTGCAAATACTAGTTTGTATTTAGTTGACTAGGGCTCTACTTGATAATGAGAGCCTAAGTCTCCGAAATTGATCCAATAAGGAATTGGGGCATACTCAAGAGATTGATAGCCCCAAATTAAGGGTTAAATCTCGAGAGAGTAATACCCGACTTGAACCCTAGTCGCTTGTGCAAATTTGCATACACAATAGGTCTTGAGAAAGCCAATTGGGCAAAATCACTTGGACCACCGAGAGGTGTAGAGTGAGTAAAGTAGTGCAACGATTATATCATACTCCCCAATTATGTCAATTGTGCCACATTTTCAAGTACCCGTCAATTGACCACCTAAGCTGATGCCACTACCCTAGTGCCCTTTTTACGATTTGAACAGCCCGTAGCATTTAACCCTTAGTTTAATTTAAAAGTTGTAGTTTGTTAATAGTAGAATTATAAAAAAACTCCAAAAATGATAAGAAGTACAATTTGGAACATATACACAATCCTAAGCTAAATAGATACTTGACTCCAATTTTAGCTCTCTGTGGATATCGATCCCAACCCAAAATTGGGTAAAAGCTATTGAAACCCTCTCTTGCTACTTATTAGTAGTGTGGAGTTGGTGGCGATCACCCACCAATTAAAACAAAGATATGATATAGGAGTCAAGATTTTAAGAGAAAAGCTGGCCGCCCTCGAAAATGAAATGATTTAGCAGACAAAGGACAAAACTGAAAGAGTGCGTTGTTATGGACCAATTTACCAATTAGAAGAGAGCGTGCAGAAGTTGCAAGGCCAAAAAAAACACAGCCATGTAGGTTCTAGAAGCCCATGCACATCAAATTAGATGCTTTATCCAAGAAAAGGGTGTCATTAGAATGAGTCAATGAAATAGTCGATTACGCTGCAATAAAATGCAATGAATGTGAGGGTATGGCCAGATATATGTTTTTTGCTTCAGTGTTGTCCTTCCCTTGCCAAGTTATGGCCGATCTTGAGTTCCTCCAAGAAGAGATTGCACGCAGGTTCGCGTTTAGACCGAGTGATGTCTCGCCAGCCCCCCGAAATAGCATTTGTGGCCCTTATGTATTCTTGATGATTTTTCGGCTTTCGAGTCTGTATTTTTCTTTTTCTCGAGTATGTTTGTCCTTTCTTCCATGTCGAGTCTAGTTGTTGATTTTTTTGAGTATGTATGTTTCCCCCTTTTAATCAGCAGTACCTTCGAGTCCTTGTAATAGAAAAAACCAAAAATATTTTTATTAATGGAATTTTGAGAATCCCAAAAACTTTCTTTTCTTTAACTTTGCATTTATTCCCTAAACCATGTAGTGGTCTGATTTATGCGATGTCATGATACGTAGGCAATACACATCGGTTTCGATCATTGCCATTAATTAAACTAAGTGAAAAAGAGGGAAGAAAGAAAAAGTAAGAAAAAGTGAAATAATAGCGATCAAAGAGCGGAAAACAACAAAAAGAGAAAGAAAAAGAAATCAAGATATGAAAGAACGAATGAATGCAAAGAGCTACAAAATGAGAAAGAGATAGAAAAAGCAGAGATGAAACACGCAGCATTGCAAAAACATTTTAAAATTATTTAACTGTTCAGGTGCATTGCATCCCTAATTTGTGATTACCTATCATTTAAATGTCTCAAACTGATAAGGTTGTTATGTATGCAAAATCATATAGGTCTTGTTTAGGTGGTTGGTTTTGACGTTAGTCTGGCTTCTCATCCTTACTTTACAAAATCAAAAGGAAGTGTCCCAATGGCTTCAGAAAGCAATCTCCGTCTTTTTAGCATTGAGGATAGCCCTAAGCTAACAATTTCACCACCTGAGTCGTCAACTACCGAAGAGAACAAGATGTTGCGTCTCTGCATATTGGAAATGTGGGATGCCTGGTCCAACGATAGGGAACTACCAAGCACAATTCTTGGGATCCCCCAATATCCCCATGACAAACCTAGTTGTCCCATTTGGGTATTCTTCTACATCATCCTTCACTGGTAAGCCTTCTGTGGTGCGCCCCCATGCACTGTTCTCCAGAGCATCGTCAATATTATTCTTGGCTCTATCAGTTTCCACCATGGTACCGCCAATCATTCCCAGGCCATGCTTCGAGCCTTCAACATTCACCTTCCAGGGCCCGTAATTCCAGCCGGACATAACTCATGTTACTCTAGACTCATATGCACAACAGACATAATATGAATCCTCAATCAAACATGAAAGAGCAGTAAGGAACCCCGAGCAAGAAGAAATGGTTCAAAAAATGAGAAGCTAGGAACAAAACTTAAAAACATGCAAGGCCTAAGTGGCCAAAACGATGTTTCTCATTTAGACTTGTGCATGTTGCCAAATATCCATCTACTTGCCGTCTTTAATATCCCAAAGTTTGAGAAATATGATGGGCATGGAGACCCAATTGCTCACCTAAAAGATACTGTAATCGGCTACGAGGAGTTGCCAGAAAAGAAGAGTTTTGGATGACCTATTTCGGAGAAAGCCTGACAAGAATTGCTTTAGAATGGTATATGAATCAAGAAATCTCCCAATGGCACATATGGAATGATTTAGCCTGCAATTTCGTCAGATATTCTAGTACAATGTCGACATAGCTCCAGACAGAAACTCCCTGTCTAACGTGAAGAAGAAAATAGTGGAAACCTTTCGCGAACAGGCCACCAGAGTAAGTTTCTCATGGATGAGACCGAAATGGTTTTAGTTTTCTTGCTATGACAAACCGTTTGTTGAGGACTTACTTCTCTCACTTGTTTCTTACAGATATTCTAGTACAATATCGACATAGCTCCAGACAGAAACTCCCTGTCTAACGTGAAGAAGAAAATAGTGGAAACCTTTCGCGAACAGGCCACCAGAGTAAGTTTCTCATGGATGAGACCGAAATGGTTTTAGTTTTCTTGCTATGACAAACCGTTTGTTGAGGACTTATTTCTCTCACTTGTTTCTTGAAGGGGACTAAAGTATAATAACACAAGAGAATTTAGGTGAATTTGGGTAAAAAGAGGTAGTTTCATATATTAAGAGATGCTAAAAAAATAGAAAAGGAGACAACTATTATAAAAGATGCTAAAAATAGGACAATTGTTCGTTTTCATTGAGAAAAGATGCCTTATCCCTTGATTTTCAGCTAACATAGTCCCTATATTCTCTCCCCCTTTTCCCTCATATAGGACACTCCATGTACTTTATAGAATTAAGATGGTTCTCGGCAAGTTGTGGGAGAGAAATTCATGTTGATCTCCAATTTTTTTTCTATGTATTTTTATACTCGAAATATTCTCAAAATAGCATGTGTATACATATATAAGCCTGCCCAAGAATTTTAGTATTTTTTCCTAATTTTTAAGATTTATAAAATTACATTTTTTTCTATTTTAGCAGTACAAAATCCAATAATTATTTTCAAATTATTATTTTTGGTGAATAATTTATTTTTATTATGGTATTTACACCAATACATAATTAAGGTAATTTTTACATATTTTTAAGAAATTATTTGGTATTTTCTAAGCTAAATTGCATATAATTGTAATTATAGCCTATATTACGTTTAACATCATTTTATAATTATAAAATTATTTTCAGTATTTTTAGATTAGTATTTATGTATTATTAATAAGATTAGTTCTTTTAATTAATTTTTAAAATCATTTTAACTATTTTATATAAAATAAAAGTGAAAAATTGGCTATTTAACACATAGTCCATTATTGTTTCAATTTTAGCCTCAGTTTGACCCCACCCCATTTGATTCAATTAAATCCAATTGAACAAAGACCCAACTAAATCTGCCCCAGCCCAATCTCTGATTCCGAATTAATCTAAGCCGTTGATCAATTAAAATCAACGTCCCAGATCATTTTTACTTAATTAAACTCTCACCTACCCCCTGACCTCTCACTCTTCGAGACCAGTCTTTCTCTCTCTCTCTCTCTCTCTCTCTCTCTCCATATATCTCTTCCTCTCATCCTTCTCTCTAGAACCTTCTGGTTCCTCTTCTCCGATGTCCTTCACCATCTCTCCTGCCACCGTCCTTGAGACCCAATGAGTCTCCACCATACAAGACAATCACTGAAGCTTTGCATGGGTTGTTTCTGGCCTTTCTCTGATGGGTTTCGGTTTGATGGTGCTATAAACACCATTAATCCTAAAGTTTTACAGCCAGGTTTCTCTTACTTCTCTCACTTGTTTCTTATAAAACCCTAATATCGACTCATACCTCTTAAATATCTATATTTTTAATGACATTTAACTCATATCTTTAAGTTTTTCACTATTACCTATTCGATCTTTACGATTATTCAAGTTTTAAACGTTTTTTGTTCCCTTTTGAAACTAGGATTTCTTAACTCCTTTCGAAAACACTTTATTTTCTGATTTTTGAGTACTAATTAGTGATTCTCAATACTATTTCTAAACATTTTTCTTAAGTCTTATGAAACCTAGCTTTATATGTTTGTATTTGTATTATTTGCTTGTTTGAGTGTTCTTGTGTGTTCCTCTCAGAGTTCCGCGCTCTTTGCTTTAATTTTGTAGATAGTGTTTCATTTCCCTACAATTCTGTGTTCTTTGCTTAATGTTTCTCTGACTGTTTACATGGTGATTTTATACTGATTCTTACAAGCTCTCTTTAAGACTGTGATTACTTGCCTTAAATTGTGATTTTTGTGTATTCTCCTCATAGTGTCGTATTGATTTTGAATTTCTTCCTCAATCGGTGGGATACTTTCCTCAATTAATACTGAGCTCCTAGGTTTTCAATCCCGTTCATTATTTTGAAAACTATTTTTCAAAATTAAAGTGGTATTTTGCCCTATATGTGTGCACAAATGTGTTTATTGATTTGCCTGACATATTTCCCTAATTTAGTATCATGCACCTAGTCTTTATTGTATACCTTATTCTATTGTGTTTCCTTATGTGATCATACCATAATTTGTGATCCCTTTCCTTTTATAAATAATTGCTTATTACCGTTTGACTTTGATTCCTTAATTAAAGGGGAGTCCATATGCTGATTTGATTATGCTTAATACTCAGTTCCTTAATTATGGATTACTACCTTGATTGTTTACTCGTCTTCAGTACTATAAGTACCCCCATTCTCTTTTGCATGAGACACCAACACGTTGTATATCACACACTCTCACACACACAGTAATAACATTGCTCTCTCTCTTTCTCTTGTGTTACTTCTCCCTTTTGCTCTGTTGTTGCTCCCTGCTCCTGACTATTATAAGCCGGCTAAAAAGCTAAAGCTAATATTGTGCTTACATTTGGCTCTTGCATTTTGCTGTATTCTCTTATTACTGGTATGTTCTGTAAAAAAACTTCAAAGTTCCAAAACTAGTGTGGTTATTACTCTTTCAGTGTGTTATATTCCTAATTGTTTTCTACCTATGCTTCTTTTGTGCAACATGTAATTGACTCCTTGGCTGTCTGTTAACACTTGCATGCTCATGACCATTGTTTGCTCCTAACCTTGCATGTTATGACAATATTCTATTACTACTCATTTCTGTGTCTAAATCCGACTATTTCAGGGTCTCTTAAAATTCTTTTGATTTTGTGTACTCATGCTTAGTGAGTTTGCATAAGTCTCTGTGTTCCTTGGTGATATATATGTGTTATATTTGTCCCTTTACCCATTACCCTTGTGTGCAACTCTATTATTTTTTGGAACTCTTTAAACTACAAACTTTCCTCTCCCTCCTGCACTTCACACTACTTTTAGAGATTAGGTTGTACCTCCCTTCGTGTAAGCATTGCTTTGGGTACATCTAAATCCTCACTGAACTTTGATACACAAGGATGATAATCCCAGACTACACCTGTCCAACATTCTGCCTAGTGTTTGGGTGCTGGTATTTGCCAGGAACCCAATGGGGCCCTAGGGAGCTTTGCCGCACCTAGACCATGGCAAAGGCTTTGAAACCCGAAAGGAGTGAGGTTGGAAGATTGGGATGGATTGAAGGCTCCCTATAGAATAACTTCTTATTTCATTCTTTATTACTATAATTCAGCTATTATAGGTTTGTAATAATTTGTAAACAAATGATTGGTTTTTTTTGTTAGAATAAAGTCCACTATGCATAGTGACTAAGGTTGATTTTCATAAATACGAAATATAAGTACAACACATTGGAGGGGGACATAAACCTTAGCTTCACACATAAGATGAAAATACATTTTGGTTAACCAAATATGGTAACCAAATGGTATTTTACCACTATGATGTTGATTCTATTGTCTGTCCAACAATGATATCCAATCGAATATACAAATTACATTTGAAACAAACCTAGAACAAATTCTAAGTCTATGTAAAGGATGAAAGTATTATGTATTGATAGAGTAAAACAAAGATGCTGATTTGTCCCTATAGTAATTGAGATCTTTTGACCAATTTAGATGCTTCCATCAGATTGAGCTTCAATGAAGCTAATACCACTGAAAGAAAGCACCTGAACTGTCCAAAAAACTCAAAAAACTTACTGCGCGAGTGTAAGCAATTGGCAGGCATTCTTGATATCTTATTTTCTTCTGCCTGGTGCTTTCTGGTTGTGTACTGTTGAAGGTTCAACATGTAGTACCCTCCTAAAAGACCTTCAGTGTTTTGGTTGAATGGAGCTGTCCCATTTGTGATGTAGTCTTGTCCGAATAGAGTTGAGAACACATTTGTACATACAGGTTGCATGTGAGCGTGTCTTATTTTAGATGTTACAACCATCTTCCACTTTGCTTTGGCAAGTGGAAGATAGGTGTAAGAAAGCTCCAAATAAAGTGCATTGTGCTGCTGCATTCTACTTTGATAGTGGTATGGTTGGAGAATGATTGTGGTTTGGATAGTGAATACGGGGGGTTATGCATGCTTAGTTTATGTAATGGGTAGAAAACATACTTATAGGATTTTATTGACTTATCTACACAATAGATAACCCGTATAGGACATGCATCTCATATATTAGAGATCCTGCTTTAGGTTATTTACTTTCAGCCTGCTATTATACTCATCTTGTAACCATGATCAGTTAACAACGAGCAAATAACTGTTATAAGACTATTGCTGCATTCTCATTAGCATTTAGAAATTATGTTTTAGGAATTTCAATGTGCATTAGACATCCTGTTGCTTAGGGTTTTATACTTGTCTGAGTTGCAATTGTTAATTACCTCATTAGCATGCGTAATCTAATAATACAAGTACGGTTAACGGTTTGTGTACCTATTTTTAAAACTAAAAAAGGGATCAAATGTGCATGTTCACCCATTAGGATAATTAGGCAGTGCATACGACGCCTAGGAAAACTTTAGGCTGATAAGAATCGATTAATCATGTTTTTACCAGTTTTTCTGATATTTTCTCTATTATGTGTTCAAACTACTAGGTTAACATTCTCTGACCAGAATCGTGCTATTCTGTGTATTTGTCTTATATCCAGTTAAAATACTGTATCTTCAAGTCTCTACTTTACTTTTCAAAACTATGCTCTAACGGTTCCTTTATCTTCTTACTAACTCAACTGTTGTTGCCTATTCATTTTTTAAAAGCTCCTACCTTTGAGACCTTGAATATGTTTGAGACGTGCGAATTTCGTGTTCACTTGTTGAGGGATTTGCGAGCCTTTATTTGTCTTTTTATGTTCCCTTATGTGCGGTCCTATTTGTTATGTATGCCGCTTAGCATTTTATCCCTTAAACCTAAGGGTTCAGCCTAGTCCTTACCTTGTAGGAATAGTGGTCCTAAATACCCTCCATGATTTATAGGACGGGATGGGTAATAGCACGCAATAAGCATTCATGACCAACTTACGCATTTTAATAACCTTTATGAGGTGGGAAGGGTAGAATATGGAGATGATGACGGATGCACTAATATTACGTGCGACCCCTCTTTTAAGGAGTGATTGCTGGGTATTGCATTGAAGTAATCCATATTAATCACCAACCTAGGATCCCTCTCCCTTTATTTGCTTTCATCTACTCGAATCTTTCATAAATGTCTGCCCTCTTTACTTTCCCTCAAAAGCTTTCAACTTATTTGCAGTGTTATATGCAAGTTCCTTTATTTGAACCCTTAATTGTTTACTTAATTATGTAAAGTCACAATTGTAACATGGCCGGGAACCACACTAGTGGATCTTGAGGGGTGCCTAACACCTTCCTCTCGATATAATTTCTAGCCCTTACCCAAACTCTGATTCTTCAAACTCAAACCCCTTTTAGTGTCACAATGCACTTTAATCATTAGGTGGCGGCTCTTTAATTCCATAAACCCAATTCCCAAAAGAGAACGAGTTGTCCTCCCAAATGTCGCAAACCCGATTTTGCCTTAAGAAAAAGGGGGCGACGACAGCATGGCGACTCTGCTGGGGATTTTCCTTTAGGCTTTTACCATTTTATGTTATTTGTGACTTTATTGCTTTTTATTGACTTTATTTAATATCTTTATGTTTTCTTCTATGAAACTGACTTGTCTCTTCATTTCTTTTCTTTTGCTTTCTTTTACCACTCTCATTTAATACCGCTGTAATTATGAGCAATTATTGTCATTATTACTTCATGAACGTGCAAATACATGAAAACTTGCTTAATTATTGTAACTGCATATTCAACATCATATTGCACTCATGCCAAATAAAATACCATAGCAATGCTTATAATGAGCGGTTGCACCCTTCCGATATTATAACCCCCTAGATTTAGCAAAGGCGTATTTGCAGTAAAACCAGTCGATCGGCTGTGCAGTCAATGGTTCCATGCCTTTCCCTCTTGAGTTTTCCGCTCAAGGGAACCGGTCTAATACCCCTTAGAAACCTTACTCTGTTTAATAGAGCATGCATCATTGTCAAACCTAGATCAGTCAGTTATGTTGTTCACATACTGACTCTTTAAGATAGCATTGTTCAAAGTCTACCGGGTTTCCTTGAAACCCAAACGGACGCTACCATGTTCTGTGCATTTATTTGTAGAACTAAATGCCTTTTATGGTAATTACTTATATTTAATAGTCGAGTCTAGCGAGGTAAGGGTCTAACATGTTTTTCTCGCAAAAATGAGGCACGATATCCCCAGATTCAGTATGGTCACCAACATCCACCCAAGGTTGCTAAGCTGGTGGGAAGATCTTAATGCAAGTGATCGAACTCTTGTCTGCAAATATTTGGGAAATTTGCCTTCTCTCTTGGAAATCCAACCTGACAACAAAATCATAGAGGATGCTACTTTGTTCTGGGATGGCAATAGGTCGGTATTCCACATTTGGAACACTGAAATGACTTCTTTGCTAGAGTAAATAGGAGGTTTAGCTGGTATTCCATGGGAAACTCCGGGATTTCTTATGCCAGAAAATTGCAAGGGTAGGGGTTTCCTCAAGATGATGGGACAAAAGAAGAACCTAGATATGACATGTTTGAAGTATTCTTACATTCCTTTCAACTATCTGTATGAGAGGTACGTCCATAGCAAATCCTACCGAACTAACTCGGATGAATTCAACCTTACATCATTGGGGCATATCCACAGAAGGGTCTTCATCTTTATGTTCTGCTTTTTGGGGACGATAGTATTTCCTATGAAGAATGGTAGGATCCATACCAGATTGGCCATGGTCACTAAAACACTAATGGAGAGGATTGATGGACAGCCCTTTAACATAGTATCTATGATCATTGCAAAAATATATCGAACCCTGGAGAACTGTCAACGAGGGGCCAAACACTTGAAGGTTGTAACTTATTGCTCCAACTCTAGATCATGGAGCACCTCCAAAAGGGTGAATATCGGCAAGAGATTCTGCGCAGAGACTGGGATGATCATATCGCTTTCTATTAGCCAAGGCGAATGAATTATATGCCCAACATGTTCGCTCAGCTAGAAAATGCCGGAGGGTGGGTAGAGTTATTTGAAAATCTGAAAAAGGACCAAGCGCAGTGAATGTTTGAATGGTTTCCAACTGAAGAGTTCATTACCCGATCTAGGGATGCACCGTTCACCCGATCTAGGGATACACCGTTCTTGATACTTATCGATTTTAGGGGAACTTATCCTTACATTCCTCTCCGAGTTATGATACAGGGAGGGAGGAAGTAGATTATACCAAGGGTCGACAAGATGAGCCACTTCAGGGCTGACTTTCATGACGACGATTATCCATACAAGTGCCAAGCTCAATACATATGGCATTGCAAAATCGTACTGATAAAGGATTCCATTGAACCAGACAGACACCACGCTGACTATACTCCATACTATATGGATTGGTTGGAAGATGGTCGAGATGGGTTAGGTCAACCAGGATATGTTCGAGGTCACGGGATCATTGAGGAAAAGACTGAAGCACATGTCAAGTATAACCAGCCGTGTAAAAGGAATGCGAAAGTGAGCATCAAGAAATTCAAGAAGCCCACCAAAATCTGATTGAAGAATGGAAAGATATGGCTGTCCACGGCGACAAGTTACTGCGGCACTTAGAGCAAGGATTAGTGGAGCTGGAAGGGGTATTCGTCAAAAGGATTGAAGATTGTCAAAATGACAAAGGAAATGCGGGTGGACATCTGGACCGAGCTTACTTACTGCTAGGACTTTGTGAGATGGTGAAGCTGTTAGATGGAGCTAAAAATGCCGATTCTGGGGAAGGTCCTTTTGGGACCAAGTAGTTAGGAGCCTTTTCAGTTGCTTTAAAAATGTAATAAGGCCAACGACCATTAGTGACATTTTTATTTTTTTCTATTTTAGTGTCATATTGGGATTCGACTTATTTTTATCAATAAAATGATGCATTTAGCATTATAAGTTCTCCAAATTAACTTGTCGCTAGGCTTACCTCGAGCACAACAAGGCTCCCAAATTAAGACACAATTTATATTCTTGCACTATGTGTTTAAATATTGCAATGTTTTCTTCGCGTAATCCTTACTAACTTGTTACCTTTACGTTTTTACTTTTGTTTTATTCCCCTCCCCAAAAGGTTAATTCGTGCACTCTGGCATCATCATCTTACTCCATAAGATCTAAGGGCCCTCCTCCTCCTCTGAGTCTTATCAGAAATAAGAACAAGGCAAAAATGGAAGACTTGAGCAACATCAAAAGGAGAACTCGGGTGAACGGGTAGATGTTGCTCAGGGTATTCAGGTTTCCAAGGAATGTGCCGCCGAAATTGAGCAGAAGTTGTTGAAATTTCAGGACAAACTAGACCAGGTTTGGAACATGGTAAATTTGTTGTTTTCCCTCACTACCCCAGATGTCCACTTTGCCAACGCTCAAAATCCCACACCTCCAGAAAACATCTCGAAACCACAAAAACAACCCACTCCCCATCAACATACAACACGTACCATACTCCAAACAACACCCCATTGCTCATCCCAGAACCACTAAACTCCACAAATGATCATCTCCACAACACCCCCATCTACGTGGAAACCATACCACACTATACTCAACCAATTTCAAGCACACCTGAGTCTGATGGGAAAGACACTTTTATCAGAAACCTGGCCAAAGAATCAGGAAACTGACTAGTTGAGTCCAAGTGTTGAAGGAAACAAAGGTATCGAGGGGCTGAATTATGATGGCCTTTGCATTCAGCCAGATGTCGAACTTCCTGAGGGGTACAAACCTCCAAAGTTTGAAATGTTTGATAGCACAGGGGATCACGAAGTCCATTTGAGGACGTACTGCGACAAGCTGGTCGGATCCGAAGGGATGAAAAGATCCGCATGAAGCTCTTTATAGATGTTAGAAAGGGGATGCTCTGTCTTGGTACATTAGCCAAGACCCCAAGAAGTGGACAAACTGGGTAGGGATGGTATCCGATTTCACGGACAGGTTCAGATTCAATATGAAGAATGTTCCAGATGTATTCTACATCCAGAATTTAAAGAAGAAACCAATAGAGACATTTTGCGAGTATGCTACTCGTTGGATATCAAAGGCTGCTAAGGTTAGGCGGGCCTTAGAAGAATAACAGATGAATAGGTTTTTCGTACGGGCTCAGGACCCATAATTTATGAGAGGTTGATGCTGTTTGAGGGCCAAATTTTTTTTGACATTATTAAGCTAGGAGAGAGGATCGAGAAAGGTAATAAAACTGGTATGGTCACCAACTTTGAAGCATTACAGGCTACCAACAAGACTCTACAGTCTGGTGGCACGTCCAAGAAAAGGGTTGTTAGTGCTGTGATGGTTTCACAAAGAACAAAATCCCCAATAAAATACCAAACCTACCCATTACCTCCACTCACGTATCAGCCTACTCCAAACTACCGAGCACCTCGCCCTCCTATCAAGCTCTACCACTCGCTTACCAATCGCTTCCACCTCCCACATATCAGCCTACTTCACCCAGATACTCTCAAATTACCAAGCTTATAAAACTCACCCCTCTCACTATCAATCCCCTCCCACTCGCCAAAACTTCCCTAGACCTCGACTAAATTTCGACCATAGACCTCCCAAAAAATACACTACCATCACCGAACGAATTGACCAGCTGTATGATAGGCTCAAAGTTGCTGGTTACGTCACCCCTATCCCTTCCATAACTCTAGGAAATCCTTCCCAATGGATCAACCCAAACAAAACCTCTGCATACCATTCCGGCATGAAGGGGCATACCATTGACGAGTGCCGCGCACTGAAGGATAAGATTCAAGCTTTAGTTAACAATAAAATCATCGTGCTAAAGGAGCGTGCTCCTAATGTTTGCAACAACCCTCTACCTGACCATAAGGGTAAAGGCGTTCCCATGATCGAGATAGAAGACGATTGGGACCCTAAAGGATTGATTGGATTGATTCTTGATGGTGACGAGCCAAAGAAACCAACAGTCACACTTAATCTGATTGTTGTCCAGATCCAACCTTCTGGGGATGATGAAGCAAACATGTCTATGCCACTTGAGTTTGAAACACCTTCTTCTGCAAAGGCGCCAGGACCAATTGAGGTCGAGTTTGGATTCCCGAAAGCACCTGTGCCATTTGAAGTGGATGTGTTACCTTCCAAAGCAAGGGTACCCATTCTAGTAGCTATGTAAGCCATAACACCATTCCATATGAAGGACATTCCTTGGGATTACACCACCGACGCGAGAAAGGGAAAATCAAATCTGGAGAAACAATTGCACCATAGGGTATGACCAGAATCGGCAGGGTTTATACTCTAGAATATCTAGTTGAGTCTAGTAAGCAAGCCTCTGGACAACCAACCGTTACTGAAACTGGGCCTGACGACCTCTGTGGGAAGATACAATCTAAAGAGTATTCGGTCATCGATCAATTGAATAAGAAGCCAGCCCAGATCTCCATCTTAGCCCTGCTACAAAGCTCTTACGCACATAAAAATGCCTTATTAAAAGTGTTGAGCGACGCATATGTTCCCAACGATATAACTGGAGGAGAAATGGCAAACATGGTAGGGCAACTGTTGAAGAGTCATAAAATCATTTTCCACGAAGATGAGCTGCCACCGGAATGGCTAAGCCACAACAAAGCATTGCTCATTACTGTGCAATGCGAAGATTATTTAATCACCAGAATTCTGGTTGACGGAGGGTCAAACCTCAATATTTGGCCAGTGGTGACTCTTAGAACATTGGGAAAGAGCCTGCATGAGATCAAGGATAGATCTATCAATATCAAAGCTTTCGATGCATCACAAAGGTCCACTATTGGGGAAATTGGTTTTTTTTGCAAATGGGAACAACTTGGTTTGACGTTGACTTTCAAGTGATAGACATCGCCAAATCTTACAATTTGCTGTTATGACAGCCCTAGATTCATACTGTTGGAGCTGTAGCATCAACCCTTCACTAGGCATTGAAATTTGAGTGGAACCACCAAAAGGTGATTATTCACAGAGATGGTAGCAATCCCATATATAGTTGCCGTCGCCAGACCATCGCGACAATCGGAGGAAGAAGGAGGATAGGCGGAGAAAATTACCATCACATTGAGCGAGTCAACGCCGTTGACAAGGATAACTGGTGGGATAACAAGATTGAAAGTATATTGAACTGGTGTGAATATTAGGCATGCAAAGGACTCGGCAAAAATCTCCAAGGGATCACTAAGCCTATCAAGCTGAAGAAACATGGTACCACTTTTGGTTTGGGATATAATACACTCGGGAGGAGTTCAACCACTGGTCACGACCATGGCACAGTCCCTACTACCCACTGGAGCATCCGATACCTTGCCTGGAGCAGACTTTCTAGCTAGCTGATGTCACATATGGGTCAGAAGAAAAAGAAGCATTGGCGGCAATTAGGAATCTATTTTTTTGAATACGACAATATGTACTGTTTTGAGGAGAAAGGGGAGGAGGGCCCTTTCATACAAGCTGTGAGCCGAGGAGCATGCCTCAATAATTGTACCATCAGAACCACCAGAGCTCGAAGAGATTCCGGGTAGCAAGGCTGAACAAAGCACCATGCATTACCTTATACTTTTTCGCTAGTTGATTTCTTTCCGTATTTTCTTTAATTTCGAAAAAAAAGGTCCAATGTTCAAAACAATTATGAAATTTACCAAAGCATTTCAGTTTTTTATAAATCTCGCTCTTATTATTTTTTATCATTTACTTTATTTACTCAGCATTACTATTACTTATCTTGATGAATCGACGATTGTGACTTGCAACGAGACAACACAACACATGGACATAGATTCAGAAGAGGATGATATACCAGAAGAGGTCGTTAAAGAGGTTGAGGATTTTGATAATAGGCCTAACTCTAACTTGTACGAAATTGAGGTTGTTAACTTGGGGGAAACAGAGAATGTCACGGAAACGTGCATCAGTGTTCACCAGTCACCATGGAAAAACAAAGAGTACAAGGAATTTCTAAGGGAATATGAGGACATATTCTCCTGGTCGTATGATGATATGACTGGTCTTAGTACATCTATTATAGCTCACAAACTGCCAACAGATCCGACATGTCCATGGTAAAGCAGAAGCTCAGAAAGTTCAGACCTGACATGATTTGAAAATCAAGGAAGAAGTTACCAAGCAAGTCAAAGCGAAGGTTCTCAGGGCAGTTGAGTACCCAACATGGTTAGCAAAAATTGTTCCAGTGCCGAAGAAGGATTGGGAAGGTTAGAGTTTGTGTCGACTACCGAGATCTCAACCGGGATAGACCGAAAGACGACTTCCCCTTGACGAACATACACATCCTGATTGAAAACTGCGCCAAACAAGAGCTGCAGTCATTTGTTGATTGTTTTGCTGGGTATCATCAGATATGGATGGACGAGGAAGACGCGGAGAAAATGGCTTTCGTTACGCCATGGGGAATGTATTGTTACAAGATAATGCCGTTTGGATTAAAGAATGCTAGGGCCACCTACATGAGGGCTATGAATACTATTTTCCGTGACATGATACATAAAGAGATTGAGGTATATGTAGACGATGTCATCACCAAATCCAAGAAATCCACTAACCACATAGAAGATCTGAGGAAGTTCTTCAACAGACTAAGAAGGTACAATCTAAAACTCAATCCCGCCAAATGTGCATTCGGGGTTCCTGCCGAAAAAATGCTTGGATTTATTGTATGTCGACAAGGAATAGAATTGGATCCGTCAAAGGTTAAGGCCATTCAAGAATTGCCACCGCTGAACAACAAGAAGGACATGATGAGTTTCCTGGGAAGACTCAACTATATCATCCGGTTTATAGCTCAGTCCACTATAATTTGTGAACTAATCTTTAAAATGTTGAAGAAGGACGCCGCTACCAAATGGACTGATGATTGCCGAAAAGCCTTTGAAAGAATCAAGGAATATATGTCAATGCCACTAGTTTCGGTTCTGCCTTAACCAGGTAGACCTCTATTGCTCTACCTTGCAGTATTGGATGGGTCATTCCGCTATGTTTTCGGTCAACATGATGAAACGGGGATAATGGATCAGGCCATCTACTATCTCAACAAGAAGTTCACCCTGTACGAGGCTCGATATTCCCTATAGGAACGCACCTGTCATGCTGTGACTTGGGTAGCTCAGAAGTTGAGGCATTATTCTGTGCCTATACCACTTACCTCATATCAAGAATGGATCCACTAAAATATATCTTTCAGAAGCCCATTCCCACTAGCGAACTAGCCAAGTGGAAATCTTGTTGAGCGAATTCGACATTATCTACGTATCTCAGAAGGCAATCAAAGGACAAAACTTGGTAGATCATCTCGCCGAGAATCCCATGGCAGAGAATACAAGCCTCTAAAGACGTATTTTCCTGATGAAGAGGTATCTTTAATAGGAGAAGATATTGCAGAATCCTATGATGGTTGGAGAATATTTTTCGATGGAGCAGCAAATTTCAGAGGAGTTGGCATAGGAGGAGTCCTATTATCGGAAACCGGCCAGCATTATCCGATATCTACCAAACCCAAGTTCCCCTGCACCAACAACATGTCCGAGCTGGCCATTGATATGAACATTCAGGAGTTACTAGTGACAAGGATTCATATTTGCTCATCCATCAGGTCCGAGAAGAATGGGCAACCAAGAACTCCAAGATACTTCCTTATCTGCATCATGTATATGAGTTGAGGAAGAAGTTGACAAAGACGGAGTTTCAGTATGTCCCTAGGGTCCAAAATGAGTTTGCCGACGCATTGGCTACTATCATCTATGATTCAGCATCTAGATAAGAATTTCATTGATCCCATCCCGATAAAGATTTATGATCATCCAGATTATTGTGCTCATGTCGAGGAAGAAGTGGATGGAAAACCATGGTTCCATGACATCAAGGAGTATTTGACAACAGGAGGATATCCGGAACATGCAAATGCTACTCAGAAACGCACACTTCAGAGGTTATATAAAAAATTCTTTCACACTAGAGTAATCTTGTACAAGAGGACTCATGGTTTAGGATTACTAAGGTGTGTTGAAACAAAGGAAGCATCCATGTTATTAGAAGAAGTTCATGCAGGGACCTACGATCGACATATGAATGGTTTTGTCCAAGCAAATAAGCTACTCCGGGCGGGATGTTTTTTGGATGGCTATGGAAACGGACTGCATCCAGTATGTCCGAAAGTTCCATCACTGTTTGATACATGCAGACATGATAAAAATGCCTCTAAATGAGCTAACTAGAACAAGCTCGCCATGGCTGTTCGTCGCTTGGGAAATGAATGTTATCGGACCTATTGAGCCTGCTACATCAAGAGGGCACAGGTTCATTCTAGTGGCAATTAATTATTTCATCAAATAGGTTGAAGCAGCATCGTATAACGCAGTGACTAAAAAAGTCATGGCAAACTTTGTCTGCGAATGCATCATTTGCCGGTTCAGTACCCATAATCAATCATTACTGATAATGGTTCCAATCTCAACAGTGACCTGATGAAAGCAATGTGTGAAACATTCAAGATCAAACACAAGAACTCTACAACCTACAGATCTCCGATGAATGGAGCTGTAGAAGCGGCCAACAAGAATATCAAGAAGATATTGAGAAAAATGATAAAAAAGCATAAACAGTGGCATGAGAAGCTAGCGTTTGATCTATTGGGATACCGCACCACCATTCGCACATCAACTGGGGCTACTCCTTATATGTTTGTATATGGTACAGAGGCAGTCATTCCCATTAGGTGGAGATTCCCTCCTTGATAATCATACAAGAAGCAAAACTCGACGACGCAAAATAGGTAAAAAGTCACTATGAGCAGCTAGCTCTTATAGATGGAAAAAGGATCAATGCAGTTTGCCATGGTCAATTGTATCAGAACAGAATGTCCAGAGCCTTCAACAAAATAGTGAAGCCAAGACAGTTTACACCAGGAGAGCTGGTGTTGAAGAAAGTATTCACGTATCAAGACGAAGCTTAAGGGAAATTCTCTCGCAACTGGAAAGCTCCGTGCATGGTTTGCCGGGTACTAACTTGAGGAGCCCTCATACTTGCAAAAGCGAAAGGAGAAGTTTGGCAAAAGTCGATAAATTCAGATGCACTGAAGCAACACTACGTGTAACTAATATGATTTCTTTATGAGGTAATTTGAACTAAGCCTGACCCGACTCGTGTAGAAGAGGGGATACGTAGGCAACCCTATGTGTTCAGTCACAAATCAATAAAATTTTCATTTCACCCACCATTGGAAACTGGGGCAGAATTTTGAGGAGGACCCTCAAAATTCCGAAGTTGATTTTTAGCCAGTCATCGTACACAATCGTCGGAAGCACCAACCCAGTAAACTGGGTTGCAGAATTTTAAGGAGGACCCTCAAAATTCTGGAGAGAGACGTTGCAATGTCTTGAACCGTGTAGCAGTCATAAGTTCATCTAAAAGAAAACTATTTTTGATTACATATTTATATCGTATTTTTTACTAAATCATGCATGTCCGTTATCAAAATTGTTTTCTTAGCAATGCTACCCCAAGGATACGCACAGTATCACCGAAACAAGGGCCGAGGAGGACAAGTAAATTTTGCGGGAAGACAAACTAATCTTTCCCCCTTTTACAAAACTTACGATTTTTTATTTGTATGCAGGCACTCAATTCGCAAAATCATCAGATATATACTCACTCATACTTTTCAGGAATATAATTCTTTTAATCATAGCCTATTTACAAACGCTACCCGCACACGACATCCCAGCAGCCATAACCTCGCAATCAGCTATCGGCTATCATCTATCAGCTAAGAGATTTCATTACTATTCGCCTCTTATTTTCTTACATTGTATAAGGCTATCTTTCTGCCTTCCGAGACTAAGCGTTGTCTCCATCTGCATTTCCCTACATTGCATAAGGCTACCTTTCTACCTTCTGAGATTAAGCATTGTGTCCATCTGCACTTCTCTGCATTGTATAAGACTACCTTTCTGCCTTCCAAGACTAAGCATTGTCTCCATCTAAATTTTGCTACATTGCATAAGGATTCTTTTCTGCCTTCCGAGACTAAGCATTGTCTCCATCTGCATTTTGCTGCATTGCATAAGGCTACCTTTCTGCCTTCCGAGACTAAGTATTGTCTCCAACTACATTTCTCTATATTGCATAATGCTACCTTTCTTCCTTTCGAAACTAAGCATTGTATCCATCTTGCATGGCGGAAACATCACCACTTTATCTCTCTTGGACGGCTAAAATATCGCCACTTTATCTCTCTTGCATGGCTGAAATATTGCCACTTCATCTCACTTGCATGGCTAAATATAAATATCGCCACATCATTTCTCTTGCATGGCTGCAATATCGCCACTTTAATTTTCTTGCACGGCTAAATTACCGCCACCTTTTATTCACGTCTTGCATCGGCTGAAAGATCGCCACCTTCTTCATTTCATGGTCTGAAAGATCGGTAAGTTATCCAAAGGCGCCATTGTTCGGAGGCACCATTTTCATAGGCCGAGAATGCCATGGCCTGAGGGCCCCACTTTTATCTTCTGCATTTTATTATTCAAAGGCATCATGGTTCGGAGGCATCACCCTCATAGCCTGAGAACATCATTTCATAGCCTGGGAATCCTTAATTATACGCTTCATGGCCCAGGACATCATGGTCTAAGGACATCATCCTAGCCGTCCAAAGACAACATTTGTGGTCCAATGGGAACTTGCATCACGTTTAAATTTTTGCACAACATATGTGGTATTATTCATTTGCAGGTACGCCGGATATCAACATCCATCTCAGCAGGAGCAATCCCGCTCAAGTTCCCGCAGCCTATCAGACTTCAACCACCTTTCTCAATCGAAACATCGCGTTCGTTCTTTCCAAAAACCTCCATCATCATATTCCGCCAATGGACCCTGAACTACATATCGTCTGAATCCTGTAGACCAGCAATATGTTGGCAACTCAGGAACCAGAGCTCGGTCAAAACCTTTCATATCATTTCTTTCGGCCAAAATTGGCCATCATATCTTTACCGGACAACTCTTTCATCCTTCTCGGGTAAAGAGGGGCACCTGTTGATACTTAAGTTTTCCATATGTATTTTTTATACCCAAAATTTTCTCAAAATAGCATGTTTATGAATATATAAGTATGCCCAAGAGGTTTGGTATTTTTCCCAAATTTTTAAGATTTTTAAAACCAATTTATTGTCTATTTTAGTAGTATAAAATCCAATAATTATTCCCAGATTATCATTTTGGTGAATAATTTATTTCCATTCTCATATTTACACCAAGACATAATTAAGGTAATTTTTGAATATTTTTACAAATTTATTTGGTATTTTCTATGCTAAATTGCATATAATTGCTTATACTCTTGTCACGACCCCAATCTGATCATGATGGCGCCCGACACACTACTAGGAAAGCCCGAACATTTTCAAACAATCCCAAGTACTTAAGCAAATTAACATTATACAACACATGGAAATAGTATTAATCCATCACATTAAAAATCCAAAAATACTAACACAAGTGCGGAAGATTAACAAAATACCAAAATATAGCCCCAACACGGACTCTATGTAACGATAATGAGCCTCTAAATACATAATTTCCATCCTAATTCAAGTTAGTCTAGAAGCAAAAATACGGAAATAAAAGATAGGGATGGAGGGGAGAGATCTAAGGTTGCGAACGCCGTGAGCTACCTCAATACTCTCGGAGAATGCCTCTGCTCAACTGATTAGAGCTCACTCAACCTGGGTAGAACTTGGATCAACACACAAGGTGTAGGGAGTAAAGTAAGTACTCCGACCCAGTGAGTAATAAATATAAATACAGAGTGAAAGTAAGAAATTACAGTAAATGCACAAGGTAGCCTATGTCTAGCAGTTTAGATCAATATCAATGAAAACAACAAAATAAATGATACATTGAAAGAAATATTGCATGTGAAAATGTAACAAAATTAATGGCACACTCTAGTACCCGCTGTGGCGTGCAGCCCGCTCCATTTATTTATGATCGATGATGCTCACTAGGGGTGTATACAGACTCCGGAGGGGCTCCTACAGCCCAAGCTCAATATCAACCATCTCGTGGCATCAAATAGGCTCTTGGCCTCAATATCAATATAGCATTGCTTCGGCGCGTAACTCGATTCACATCATAGGAAAACATCCTCACTATCGGGTCTTCAAACCCATATCAGTCAAATAAATTCACAGCCATTCGAGCATAACATACTATAGGGATCTCAGCCCTCATATTCATTTCATTTATGATTCATGTTCAAAATACAATTCTTATCATATTTATAACAGTTTGAAACATGACTGAGAGTATAATTTATACAAAAAAGTGAGGAAAACTAATGAAGATCACCTATGGATTCTACAGGCCGACACAAGGCCTCAAACGTGGCAACAAGCCGATTCACAGTGATAAAGTATGAGTCTCAATCGCCAATGTAGTAGAATTAACACTCGAGATGGAACAAGTCACAATCCCCAATAGTAAACGACCCCGCACTCGTCATAGAATACGTGGCACGCCTCAATATAGCTATATGATGTGAAAGTCCATGCTTTAAAACCCTCAGAACAATATTTGCATCTATTACTCACCTCTAGCCGACCAAAATCTAGCTCGCAATGCCCTTTCCTCTCGAATCGACCTCCTCGCTCGTCGATAGTCGCCAAAACCACAACAAATACATTACAATAGGCTAAGGGAATATAACGCAATCGAAAAGACTCAAAAAATATCAAAATTCACGAAATTTTCAAAACCCGAGTCACGGGCCCACTTCTAAAAACTTTAAAAGTTTTATACCATAATGTTCCTTATCTCACCACTAGTCTATACATGTTGTCACACCTCCTTTTTACGACACCCGCGAGGGTACAAGGGAGTTTTTCTAATTAAAGGACAATCGGAACGATATTTATTATTAAAAGATTCAGAGTCCCCACTTGGAAGATTAATGGTGTCTCAAGTGACCCGTTGAATCCCGAACCGAGAAATATATTGACTTTGTTAAATGTGTGTGAACAAGAAAACCGGATAAGGAATTGTGTTAACCCGGGAGAAGGTGTAAGGCATTCTCGTGTTCCGTGGTTCTATAACGGTCGATTAACTATCAAATTCGGCTTATTTATCTGATTTTAAAACATGTTGTAGTTATGTGCAAATTTTAACTTTTAACCACTTTTATTATTATTATTTTTACGAGAATTGCAACGTCGTGAGAATATATCTCAAACTGCGTCACATAAATGTACCCGTGGTTTTCAATATGTTCCGACTTTGTTGAGATTTGGATTTGGGTAACATAAATATGAACCAGAATTTAGGGAGATGACATTATTAAATGCGTGCCTAAAGATACTAGCGCATTTGTTACTTTGATAAAAGCCGTAAAGTTCGCGATGCGGCCTGTCTCGAAATCTAAGCCTTTGAAACTGTTCAAGGCCCTGCAATTTTGTGATTTATTTGGCGAGGCACGCCCCATTTATTTTAAGAGGATACACCTAAAGTGATGACTATATTTCTCCATTAAGTTTGTCTCTAAAGATTGAAAGAAGAATAAAAGAAAAAAAGTCCTAATTGATTTACATGCTTGACAAGTTCGGGCCTCTTATTAGTTATTAGATTAAAATAGAGGCGAATGGCAAATGACACTCGAATTCGTTAAATGGAAAATTGCTTCATGCCTTATTCTATAAGCGAATTTCTAAACTGAAATTACAACATGCATATGAGATTTTCAAAATACTAAAAAAACAAACTGAATATTCTTCAAATTGATTTAAACTAACATCATTGGGCAATTGAGACCAATGGAGTTAACTACTAAAAGACGATATTAACTGGATTCAAACACTATCCTGTATGTTGCCTAACGGAATTAAATACTGCCTATTTTAATGTATGCCTTAACTATAAAGAGTCCAATAAAGATGAGATCTAAGAAATTAGTTCATTAACTATTGCATTTTTATTACTAAGGAAGCTTATACCTACTAATTTCAATCTAACAACATGCTTAAACTATTTATGACTTTTAACTTCAAGGAGAAAAATATTTTCATGCAAACAACTAACTACAACAGTAAATACCACCTAACAATTCATTGTAACTTTACTTCAATTATTACCACTCAAACTAAAAAAACAGTCCAGACTTCCGTTTTTAAGATGCATAACAGTAATATATGAGAATACTCTAAATACAACAAGTAAAGAAGAAACAATCTAATCAAACTTCCAACTTCAATTTCATATGCATTCATGCCTTTATATTTTCAGCTTACACAGTATTACAGTCGTGTACCTGATATTGGAAACCAGAGAAGAGGAAGGTGAGAAATCAGCAAGGCTGTAATCAACATGGCTAAACATCAACAACAATATCTAAACCCAATAACAGATTTCAACAAAAACCTGTAAAATCAAACCAGAAAACACCAACAGAAATGGACTTTAACCCAAAGCGATATCCTCACAAGCCAAATGAACTCAAAGACACACTAGATTTACTTACAATCAGTCTTAGTGTATTTGAATCAAGAGAATTGAAATCAATGAAGCAAAAAGAGAAGCTTTAAATAAACATTGGGGTTTTCAGCTCTCTATTTTTTTAACTCTCAATTATTTTTCCTCTCTGTTTTTGTCCCTCTCTAAAGTTCTGAAATTTTTATCTCTAAAATTCATCCTCTTTAAGTGTCAAATATCTCCTATTATATACCAATAGGCAGTCCCATTGTTCACTCTTTTCTTATTATTACTACCCTCTTTTCTCTTTTACTTTCCAGCCCATCATTCTTCTACTATGTGGGTTATTTACCATTTTATTATTACCTATGCTATTTCTAATTTTCAATTAAGCAAAAGCAGTCAAACAAATCCCACAGTTCCCCCCTCTTGACTGACACATTAGTGTTCTACTTATTACTTAATGGCCCCCTCATACCACTATGTTTTGTTCCCCATTACTTATTAGTTTAAAACCCTTTAATACCCCACTTTCAGATTATTAATATTAAACTAATTTCCTAATCTTTCATTTCCAAACTACCCCTGAATCCTACTGTTACTGCCCCGATTCAAAATCTGTTCAAACCTCCAAAATTATCTAAAAACTAAAATCAGATTACCAGCTATAACCAATTCACCTAATCAATTAACCAAAATACAACAGCTATAACCAATTCCTAATCAAATTCAATCAACAAATTCAAACTATATGATAAACAACAAAGAACCAACAGAAATTATTTTGACTGAACAACATTTTTAACAACAAACATACTTTCAGATTCAACAACAATATCAAACAAGTAGATTCAAATCACTAAACTCAATAATCAATTGAACTTCAACTTAAATCTAATAACATTACAACCAAAATAAGAGATTCTAGTGATTAAACAAACATACTTCTATATTAAAACTAAACAAGAAAATTGAATAAAAAACAAACTGAAGAAATAATCGAGAAATGATAAACAACGAACAATAAAAGAATCAAACCCATAATGATTTCAGATCCGAGTACATCAAAAAAATAAAGACATAAATGAAACTTAAACCAACTAACCGGATCGAAACAACGACGAACTCAAACGGAAACAAATCTGCCCGGACGTGAGGGGGCTGGATAGACGTGGCAGATTGGTTCGTTTGGTCGATGGAGATGGAGTTGCGTGGGAGCTGTTTGGACAATGAAAGCTGAGGGGTCATTTTTGACGTAACAATGGTCGACGAGTTGCTGGTGGAATGTGGGGTTAGGGTGGTCGACGGTGCTGGAGTGTTTGACGTAAGGGCTAGGGTGGTCGATGGTGGTTTAGGCGTGGGGGCTAGGTGACGGATGGCGGTGCTGAAGCGTTTGACGTGAGGGCTAGGGTTGTCGACGGTGGTTCAGGTGTTGGGGCTAGGTGATGGACGACGGGGTGGAGATGATAGTTGGTCGTGGGGCTGGGTGAAGAAGGGCAGCCATGGTGTCGTTTGGTCGTGAGGGTCGATTGGATGGGGAAGGGCAGCCATGGCTGTGGAGCTTTGGTGGTTTCAGGGTTTGGCGGCTAGGGAGGGTGGTTTGGAGAAGATGAAGAGAGGGGGTGGGTGTTTATGTGTGACGGCTGATGAGTTTAGGGTGTGTGTAGGGTTTGATTATTTGGTTAAGTAAAAGAATGAAAAAGAAAGAAAAAATTCTGAAAAATAAAAAATGGATGGGTGGAGATGGGCCGGGTTAGGGATTTTTGGTTGGGTAGAGGTGTTTTGGATTGGGTTTGTGAGACATTTAGGCCAGGTAAATTCAAATTAGGATAAGAGGCCTAATCAGATTTTCTTACCATTTTTGTTTTCTCTATTTATTCAACATCCTAATTAATAAAAGTAAAACTCTAATATTAAATTATAAAAACCAAAATTATCTTAAAATACTAATTAAATCTTAATAACAATCATCACCTAGAATTAAATAACAATCAAAACACAAAAGCAATTTGGAGATTAAAAGCTAAAAATGCAAAAGATGCCAATTTTTTGTGATTTTTATTTTGTAAAACCAAATTAATTACTTCAAATTATAGAATTAAATCCTAAATGCAAATGTGACGTATTTTCTTATTTTTTTATTAATTTAACAAATAAACAAGTCATACAAAAATGCAAATAAAATAAGGAAAATAACAGAAAATTCCCAACAATTGCAAACAAAAAAATTATTTTATTTTTTGAATTTTCTGGGAGTAATTCTCTTATAGAGCAAAGATCACATGCTCACAGCTGCCCCTCTTTGTCCGAAAACACAAAGAGTTTTCGTGCAAAGATAAAGTGAGCGGATACAAGTGATTTTTGCCCGCTGAAATACTCCGTGTGAAGCATTTTTTGAAAGATTTAACCGAACATTTGCTTCAAAGGTTTCCTACATATCTCTTGCTAAAAGGGAATCATGTTAATGTTGTTCGGGAAGTTTTGGTAGCTGGGACAACCATGGGACTGCAATTATGCTGTTACTGCTGTTGTATGCTGTTACTACTGCTTACCGATCTCCTTATTACACCGTGCTAAAAGAAAAATCAAGAAACTAGGCTAGACTACGGATTACAAGATCCTATCTATCTTCAATTTGTTCTTGATGCCTTGCTTTCTTGTCGGCTTGTGCTTCTTTCGGTGCTTCTTTCTTCCGATAGCTGCTTGGGATGATACTGGCCTTTTACCTCTCTGAACACCAGTTTCATCATTTTGTTCTGTCCGCTGAGGATATGGCTTCATTCCTTCTGCTGGGTATTTTTTTTTATTTTTTTTATTGTAACCTTTTGCCTTCCGGTGGGTTGCTGATTTCAAGATATAAAATGTAAAACAAAAATGTATTCCCTCGTTATACAGGTGGGCACCTAATGCAAAGACATGAAAAGTATTCCTCTCGTTATACTGGTGGGCGCCGAATGCAAAAACATGAAAAGTACTCCTCTCGTTATACAGGTGGGCGCCTAAGATATGAAATGAAAAAACAGAAATGTATTCGCTCGTTATACTGGTGGGTGACCTAGGAGATGAAATGAAAAAAATAGAAATGTATTCCCTCGTTATACTGGTGTGTGACCTAGGACATGAAATGAATAAAAAACATAAATTTATTCCCTCTTTATACTGGTGGGCGACCTAGGACATGAAATGAAAACAAACATAAATGTATTCCCTCGTTATACTGGTGGGAGACCTAGAATGCAAAGACATGGAAAGTATTACTCTCGTTATACAGGTGGGCGCCTAAAATGTAAAGACATGAAAAACATTCCTCTCGTTATACGGGTGGGCGCCTAAAATGTAAAGACATGAAAAGTATTACCATCTTAGATGAAAAATTCATCAGACTAAGATTTTCACCTTAGGTGAAAGTTCCAATAGACCAAGATTTTATCTTTATCTTAGATGAAAAATTCATCAGACTAAGATTTTTTATCTTAGGTGAAAGTTTCAACAGACTAAGATTTTGATTCTAGGAGATAATTAATTAGACTTGGTCCATTTTGTTGTGATCTTAGGTGAAAGGTTCATCGGACTAAGATTTGATATCTTAGGAGAAAGTTTCATCGGACTAAGATTTTATCTTTATCTTAGGTGAAAAATTCATCAGACTAAGATGTTTTATCTTAGGTGAAAGTTTTGACAGACTAAGATTCTGACTCTAGGAGATAATTCATCAAACTAGGTCTATTTTGTTGTGATCTTAGGAGAAGGATTCATAGCTGGGGAATTGGCATTTCCCCCGACCATTGAGTCTCATAAGAATCTCCATTATGTTTCTCGCTTTCAGCGTCATTCTCCCTTGATTTGTCCACTGGCCTTGGCCTTGAGGTCTATAACCTTTGATTTCTGCGGGGATATCCTTCTTGACACTGATCCATCCCTTTGTCAATCTCCTTATACAGGGAAATCCTGACACTCTCTTTGCAATTGTTCCTTCCTGATTTATACCACTTGGATTCTCTAATCAGATCTTGTCTTGCATAATTGGAAGGAAGGTGGCAAATTTGGAGTCATTTCTTACTTGTCTTGACCACTCTACTGGGGAATTTTTCGATGAAAGGAAAAGATAAAAGGAGCAGAATAAAAGACAAAGGGAAGAGATTACTCCCTAACAAGAGAAACTATAAAATAAAAACCTATCAAATGCGGATACCAACTCTAATGGTGATGACATGCACATATGGTCTATCCTCCATCGTCAATTGTCTTTCAAGAATTCTGTCTGGTGATTTCCATCCAATTCTCAATCTTATGTAGTGCCTGAAGGGTTTTTACTATCAAGCCTCTCTCATTTTGATTTTCTCTCAGCTTTCATCCTCTTATGGTGCCCGTGAAGGTTTTCACCGATAAGACTCTCTCATTTGTATTACCTTTCAGCTGGGGATTTGGGTGTTACCGATAAGAGACTCTTTTCTACTTCCTTTCTGCAGGGGATCAGAGTCTTTTTTGTTGGGGATCAGAGCGTTATGCACATCGATAAGTCTCTCTCATTTGTCTGACTTGGCATCTTTTGAAGACTGGTCAAAAGGTCTTTCTTTGGACCGTAATGTGGGATTTTGTATAGGCTAGAAAGAAAGGGTATTAAAGGCTAAAAACGCATCAATTGGGGTTCAAAATTACAACCTTCGAAACTAGATTTATTTATAACAAACACAACCTTTGCTCTAGTTTCTTGCCTGGGGGATTTTATTAATTTTTATTTACACTATGACCGAGCCGTGAAGCGCCTACGTATCCTCTTTGAGGAATCAGGTCAAGCATATTTCCCAACTCCTTTGTTTTCTTCTCACTTTCTTTTGTTTTTGTTATCATTTTTTTTCTCTTTTGTTATTTTTTGTTGTTTTTGTTGCTTTCTTTTCCTTTTTTTTCTATTTCGTTTTTCTTCAGTGTTTGTGTTCCTAACCTTTGCTACTAATTCCGAACGTGGGGTTTGAAAGAAAATAAATAAGGCTCAAAAGGGGTCACAGAGGATAAAGTGTTTAGGTATCAGAATAATGCCTTTGTCATTCTAGTCTTCAAAACATGCCAAGTCCAAACAACACAATTAAAATAATATTTGTAACCTCTTCTGATGGTGCTGGACTTGACAATTATATTCACACATTTGCTTTTTCATTTGTCATCTCTAAAGCACTGTTGAGAAACACTCTCACTCTCATTATCATGAACGACCCTCATGTCAATTTGGCAAATCTTGTCTTTAACGATTTTTTTTATGTTTTACTTGCCCCAGTTCCACATGACATGATCTACGAATAATCTCAAACCATCCTTATTTCCTTTAAATGTTCCGATCACCTTTCAATGGTTTTATTATTAAATTTTAAGATTAGGCCCAATTTGTGTGCGCATGTCATGTCACTAGAGTCGACGCTGAACCAAATGATAAAAATACTAACCGAAAAAATGACTGGAAATAATAAAAGACCGAATTTTGCATTAGACATAACGGTGAAATAGTTTGAATAACAAAACAAACAAAAACAAACCAGAATACAATCCCGAAACAAACCTGGACAAAACTAAACAAACCGCTATGACAAAAATGGATAGATAAGAAAGTTTGACACAAGACAATATCCGGATTACAACCCTAAGAATAATCCGGACAACAGAAATGATAACAAAATAAGGTACCAAAAGCTTCTCTCCTGCTAACCAAGGAACGGAGTGTCCACCCACTTATCAAACTTGGCATCTTAACCACTGAGATTCGCATCAATATTGCCAAGACCATTACCAACTTCAATATCATCAACCTCAATCAACAAGTTCCCAATAAGATTCGAGTGCTCCCTGTCATCAAGCCTCATCCCCATAATGTGTGCATCATGATGTGCATGTAAATGATTCTGCGTGATATTCTGGGTGTCATTGTCTTGGATTACAATCAGGTTTTCCCGGATCTTGTGTTTTTAGCTTACCACAAACTGACCACCTTAACTTTCTTTGCGATTCGAAATAAAACAGGTTAGAGTGGACTCAATCGGTCCTCATTATTTACATCATCTTTTTCCTTTTTTTTTTGTTTTTTCATTTTTCTTTATTTTTTTCGATTTTTTTCATTTTTTGTTGTGGTCGAATCTTCTGGAGATTGCCTACGTATCATGACCCCGCATGAATCATACATTGCGTAGTTCGGACAAATAAAAGGTAAACAATAATAAAACACTTTTTTGGAATCTTCAATTTTCATAATAAAACAAACTTGATTACAACGGTTTAAAAGCTGACCAAGCTACCAAAATTTGACGAAAAGACAATATACGGACTCGAAAATCAAACAACCCGCATATTCTATCAAATTATTTACAAACTCAGAAAAAAACGGATAGATTCATTTCCCTATTTGCCACTTTCAACCAAATGGCTATTTTTGAAAATGTGGCCCCTTCTCAATTTCACATGAATTTTGAGGCCGAGAAGGATTATTTTACAAACTTGTCTGTTCTTTTACGAAAACAACCTTTCGACAACTGAAGATACTCTAATTCAATCTCCGCAACAACGAATTAAGACACTGCCGAAGCTGGCTCGGCTTATTTTGAGCAAAAATCCAAAAGGACATTCACTTGCCCACTGGCTCTTTTTTTGTTTGTTTTAAATCAAAATAAAAGACCTAGTTTTGCAAATACGGTCTTTCACCACTTCGGGGATGAAGATTTTAAGGATGCGTTACCTAACCGACCAAAATCCCAAAAGAAATGACCAAAGGTGGTCTTTTATGCAAAGTCAGCCTTTCGACGTTCCTTCCGGAAACATTCTGTTATTTTTTAACAAAAACAGCATCACCCGACTTATTTATAACTGTTTTCCTTATTTTTTCAAAATAAAACCCGATATTTCAAACACAGCCTTTCAGCGCCTCGGGGACGAAGATTTTAAGGTTTTGTGTGTCAACTGGCCAAAAATTTATAAAATGACAAAAAGATGACCGTTTATGCAAAGTCAGTCGTCCGGCATCCCTTTCGGGAACATTGGGCTATTTTGGACAAAAATAGCATTACCCGACTTGTTTATGTCTAGAATTAAAAAAAATTTGACACTTTTTTTATGGCTATTTTTGCAAAAGGGAAAGTTGGGTCGATTAGGGCTGCCTACGTATCTCACATCCAGTGAGAATTAAACCAGCGCAGTTCGCCAATAAACTATTGTAAAAACAAAGACATTTTTTTTCATTTGAGAATAGAACAAGTTATTTTTTGAAAACAATATTGTTTTTCTTTTTCCTTTTTTTTATATTTTATTTGGCAAAGGAAAACAAACTAAAAATGAAACATTTTTTGTTTAATTTGTTTTTTCATATTTTCCCAATATTCAAAATCAGTCAACATGCTAGTCCGAATCAAATACAATGCACAAGTAGTAAGATGCATCAGAATGGTCATTTTTCTTTTCAGGTACACCTGTCCTAGACAGACCAACCCCTGTGTTGAGTCTCCAAAGTTAAAATGAACATGATGCAAACAAACATTCCTACTAGGGATACGTCATGAAGTTTTGTTTCATCTAGGTTCAAATTTTATTGGAGAAACTATCTAGACTGGCTTACTTGAGCGGACAACTCGAGCCGAGGAGCGTCAAGCCTCACCAGTAGTAGAACAGCACTGGCTAGCTAACGAATCTACCGCCTAAACACGGGTGACTAAATCCTTCACCAGAAGCTGGTAGGCTAAATGGCTTTATCTCAAGACAGAAGTTTTGTGATGTTGGTAGGCAAACACAACATAACTACCTATCTGAAGACTTAGAGGGGTGCAAGAGAGGACAATTTATAATACGGTTCAACAATATCCAAGCGATAAAAACAGTCAATTATCACAAATAATGTAACAAAATCAGATAAAGCCAAACATAACAATTTATCCAAGCTTGAATTTCTAATCCTGAACCAGTGGTTCTGGGTTAACTCCCCAGCAGATTTGCTAGAGCTATCACCCCTCCTTTTTATGGCACCCTCGAGGGTACAAGGGAGTTTTTTCAATTAAAGGACAACCGGAACAGGATTTATTATTAAAATATTCAGAGTCTCCACTTGGGAGATTAATGGTGTCCCAAGTCACCGGTTGAATCTCGAACCGAGGGAAATATTGACTCTGTTAACAGTCTACGAACTAAAAATCTGTATAAGGACTTCTGTTAACCCGGGAGAAGGTGTTAGGCATTCCCAAGTTCCGTGGTTCTATCACGGTCGCTCAACTGTCATATTCGGCTTATTTATCTGATTTTAAAACATGTTGTAACTATGTGCAAATTTTAACTTTTAGCGGCTTTTATTATTATTATTTTTAAGAGAATTACAACGTCGTGAGAATATATCTGAAACTGCGTCAAATAAATGTACCCGCAGTTTTCAATATGTTCCGACTTCGTTGAGATTTTATGACGACCCGACCCCCCGTCACATGAGTTACTGCCCCGTTTCCCCCTTATGGTGTTGCTTCATGTCTCAATGTTAGTATTAGAATTGATCGGGTGTAATGAAATTGGTTTTGGTTGAAAATAAGGCACATAGCCTCTTGAATGAAGCTTGTATTAGAATAATCAACTCGAAGTTGACTATGTGGTTAGAGGGCTCGGATGTGAATTTCGATGATTTAGTTAGATTTGGGGAATGATTTTTGACTTAGGAGTGCGATCGGAATTGGAGGTCCGGTGTTGAATTAGGCTTGAATTGACGAAGTTTGATTTTTGGCGGATTCCGGTTGGTAGGTGAGATTTTGATCCGAGGTTCGAAATAGAATTCCAAGAGTTGCGGTAGCTTCATTAGGTGATTTTGGATATGTCTGCAAATTTTTAGGTCATCGACGTCGTTTGATCAGGTTTTTGGTCGAATGCGAGTTTCAGAAGTTTTGAAGAAAACTTAGGCTTGAATCCGTCGAGAATTGATGATTTTTGTGTTTTTGTGCATGTTTTTATGATTGTAACAAGTTCGTATGAAGATTTGGGGTATGTTGGTACTTTTGGTTGAGGTCCCGAAGGCCTCGGGGTGGTTTCGAGTGGTTATCGGAGAGTGTTTGGATGTTGGAAGTTGCAAAAATTACAGAATTTAGGCCTATGCGGTCCCAATGCCAGGGACGCAATCACATAGAAGATTTTGGGCAGGCTGGATATTTGGTTTCTGCGATCGCATGATGTTGTCTGCGATTGCATAGAGTTGTGTCTCAAAGAAGTGCGATCGCATATGTATTGCTGCGATCACGTAGTTCATTTTGAGGTTGGGGAAATTTTGTGCATTGCGATTGCAAGACCTTGTCCGCGATCGCATAGAAGGGCTTCAAACCTGGGCAGACCTGTTTTATAACATTTCATCCGCAACTTGAGTTCATTTTTCCACCATTTTTGCACAACCTTGAGAGCTTGTTGGTAGATTTTGAAGAGGGTTTCGACAGAAAGTGATTAGAGGTACGTCTCGTGGTCTAGAAACATCATTTAATCAAAGAATCATTCATTAATTCTCTGAATTTGGGTATAAAATTGAAGAAACCAGGGCTTGAGTTTTTGATATTTCAAATTGGTATTTGATAGGTCATTTGAGCTCGAATTTTGGAGTTCTTTGTATGCATGAACTCGTGGCAAGACGAGGATTCCAAAAATGCAAGTTTTGTAACTTTTTGAGAAGCGGGCCCGAGGCTGGGGTTTTGTTAGTTTCGAGATTTTTGTAATATTTTGATTGTTTTAGATTGGGTGTTGTTCCATTAGCATATTATGATATATTTGTACTGATTTTTGTTAGATTTGACGCATGTAGAGGCCAATTTGAGGGGCAAAGGCATCGCGATCAAGGAACTTCACCGGTTCGAGGTGAGTAATACTTGGGAATGATATCTTGAGTGTTTGAAATCCCGGATTTGCACATCTTAGTGCTGTATTGTGGTGACTTGCACGCTGGACCTGAGTGTGGGGTAGAGCACCATCGGGAATTGTGACTTGGTCGGTCTCGGTTGGTGGTTTTTACTGCAAAATTGTAAATGATTTATTGTTATCATTATGACTTAGGCTCATTGCCATACTTCGGGCTTATTGCCGATTATTTGAACTCTTTATGAACTATCATCACAGTTTTCCTTACTGTTTGAAATATTATTTGAACTCAGTCAATGTGATTTGCACTGTTTAAAAAACTCAACTATATTTTTCTCAAACTTGGAGTTTTAACTGATATTTGAACTATTGTTTGGGCTGAGTATTATTGTTTTACGGATGACCGAGGGGCTTTTCACTATTTTGGACTGATTGACACTGAGAGCAATATGTGAGGGCATTAAGAGTGATGTAAGGAGGCTTTTGGCGTATTGCATGGATCGGACTGCACACCATAGTAGTATATTGCATGGAACAGACTGCACGCCAGTAGTATATTATATGGATCGGACTGCACGCCGTAATAGTATATTATGTGGGTCGGACTGCACGCTGCAGTAGTATATTATATGGATCGCCGCAGTATTATACCGCTTGGGCTGTAGAAGTCCTCCGGAGTCTGTATAGACCCCCAGTGAGCACAGGGTACCCATGGATCGGGCTACGCGCCGTAGCGGTCATGTGCATTGCATTGCATTCACGCATTCACTCTTGTTTGTACTACGTGGCATGACATTTAGCACTCATAAATCATTGGCATACATACTGTTACTTGCCTTGTTGACAAGATACCTTGGTGTTATTTGTTAAGGAGTGCTGTGCCTAAGGGACAAACTTTTGAGCCGAATTGTTCTATCTGATATAGCATTCATAAGCCGGACTGTTGAAAATAAAAGAGATATTTGAAAAAAGAGACTTTGTAAAAGAGATTTTGAACTGATCTTGAAATTTTCTAAAAGGATTTTCACAGTATTTTGATTTTTCTCAAAGTCTATCTTTTATAGCAATTTAGTGTACCCATACGTGTTTTCTTATCGCTAAGATATTATTCTCTCTTATTACCACTGAGTTGGAAGTACTCACTTTACTCCCTGCACCTCGCGTGCATGCGCTGGTATCGTTCACCCGGTAGCGGGTTAGTAGCGCATTGAAGGTATTGCTATCTTAGCTAAGCAAGGTGACCGTCGGCGTTCGCGGCACCAATATTCTTCTTCTTCTTGATTCCCAGATTGTACTCTATATATTATAGACTTTAAAATTTAAATAAAGACCCTCCTAGATGCTCGTTACTTGTGACACCCTGGTCGGGCTGTATTGGATTGTATTTATATTGATTAATATCATTATTTCATGTTCGAAATGTTATATAAGTGACTAACTGCTTTAAGTTGTGTTCTGGAACAGTCTGGTTGGCCTTGTCTTCACGAGAGGCGCCATCACGATCCGATTCGGGAATTGGGTCATGACAAGTTGGTATCAGAGCCTAGGTTACCAAGTCTCACGAGTCATGAGCAGGTTTAGTAGAGTCTCGCGGATCGGTACGGAGATGTCTGTATTTATCCTCGAGAGGCTGCAGAACCTTTAGGAAAACTTCATTTTCTTGGAATTCTTATCGTGCGTACTTGATTCACCTTGAGATATAATTCTTGAAATTTCTTCCACACGTCTGTATGCGCACGTGAGCGCTCTTTAGTATATGTGCCTAGTTGGCTTGTGATTCCCTGATCGAGGGGCGAGATGTAATCTTCGTGAGTTCATGTTGGGCAAGTCAGGAGGACTTAAGGCTGGATCTTTACCTATGGCTTGAGCACCGAGGTGCGGATTGTGTGAGCAAGTATTTTGAACTTATATGTTCAGTAATGTTCTTATTAGCCTGGTTGGCGGAAGGATATCCATGTGGTGAGTATGTCAGTACTGTGAGGTATATCTATGTGATTTTGGTAGTGACAAAGAAGTCTGATGGAAAATAGATGAGGTTTTAAGCGTTTGTTTTCTATTACGTTCTGATATGTCACCCCAAGTTATGGGTGCGTGAAGAATATTTTTCTTGTCTCTTAGTTGGAAAGTGTACATTTCATGTGGAGGTATGAGCTCAAACTTAGAAAGACTAATTGATTGTGTAACGTATATTATGGTGGAAGGCATGTTGAAATATTGAAATGAGGCGAAGCGGACGGGTTATCTCCTGCGGAGTGTTTTTGAGGGGTATGATCCTTTTGTGTATGTTAGAAGGCCTCATGTGTAATTGAAGGGTATGTGTTGAAATTTGAGAATTTGGGGACGTTTAAGAAAATGGACTCAGCTGATGTGGAAATGAATGCGAGGTTTGTAGAGAATGTCAGTGCTAGATGATCTGTGTATTCACAAACTTGTAAATGATTTGAGTTTAAACTCACTATAACATTATGGCATCATTGGAGTAAACGTTCTATGAGTTGCTAAGAGTGCCTTGATATATTGCTTCGAGCCAAGTTGAGGATGTTGCTGCTGGTCAGCTAATTACACGGTTATATGCAATGTTGGTTCTGTTTCAAGGGATGATGGCAGATTAGTCCTAGTTGTAGAAATTGAGCCGAGGTTGGCACGTGTGAAGAAACTTTTTTACAAGCTTATATGGTGCTTCGTAGGTGTGAGAAAATACTGGGATGTATTGAGCTGTTGATGATAAAGAATGCTCAGCGTATAGAGAAGAAAGATGGTTGTTTGTATCTGTATGAAATCATGTTCTGCTGTATCAGGGTACTAATGAGGCATGAGTGGTTCTGTTCATTCAGGACATGTGAATTACAGTTGAATAAGAGTGAATGAATCTCAAGAATGGTTTTACTGTGTTCAAGATTTTTCATGTAACAATCAAGTGTCTTATGTTTGTGTATGTGGCTAGGGACTGTGTTTTAATTAGAAAGATCAAGACTTGTGGTACTTTGTGTTAATCATGGGATTCTACGTATCTGCATTGGGAAGGAAATGGTAAACGAATTCAGGATCGCAGGAAGTTCTTCAAAGTAACGCATCCTGGAATGTGGTATTTCTGGGAAACGTTTGAGAGGGTATTCAATGGCCTATGGGTCTTAGATAGTGTGTTTTTAAGTGCGAGTCTCGTGTGGTAATCTGGGTTGAGGTATTGTGGCGCTACAGCAAGGGAGAATATCAAATTAAAGATGAATCAGGAAGGAAATTGGATAAATGGAATAGCGTGATAATGAACTGAATCGGTATGGTAAGGATATGGTTAATTATTGTATGTGTTCGAGGTAATGAACCTTACAGGTATTGTGCGGCAACGCTTTTAAGTGTTGGCAGTTTGCTTAACTTGGTTTGGGTAGAAGGATTCAGTCCTGGTAGTTTAGCTTATGTAATAGAATTGGGAGATAGAGTTCTTAATGTGTTTTACCGTGGTTTGAAAATGAGTATATTTCCTATGGGTATGCGAAGAATGGAGTGTGTAATAAATTTTCTCCTATATGGGATCATGAAAGTTCTTGACTAGTTGAGTGCGTTGTGTCTGCGGCGCATGAGAGAGATAGAAGTCCTCATGTTATCCTAGTTTGGTATGGTCTATGTGTTATGATATGGAGAATTGAGATTTGCGTGTTCAAGGTTTTGGTTCAGTCATAATGGGGAGTGATTAAATTCATAAGCAGCACGGGTAGTTGCAGGTGATTTAAGAGTCGATCTTCAGATGATTAAAGAAGATGGTATTGCTATGCTAGTGATTTAGCAGGGGTTTATGTTCAAAAAGGGGGCGAGGTAAGGAAAAACTGATAATATTTGGTGGTATTGCGGTATTCTCTTGTTGGATCGACTGTTGATAATTGAGTTGTTGCTGGAGCAGGGAAACATTTTTAATATCCTTCGTGGTATGAATGGATACTTGATGTGTATTATGAATTCGTACGGCATGGAGTGGGACCAGGTATAGTGATTCATGTGTTATATGTGTTTGAGACTAGAAGTTCTCGTGATCCGACTATGCAGTGGTTGTAGATCGTGTGTATCGACGTCGTCTAGCGGTTATAGAAATTGGAGGTCCGAGTGGATCTTTCTTTGCTTGGTATTGGATTATGATATTAGATTGCAGACTGGTTATCCCAATGTCAGGTTGTCTAGACTAATGTGTTATGGTCTATGTCGGAAATGCCACAGGCTGCGTGGCAAGGTGCGTAAGATTTTGTTCTAGCAGGGTAGCTTGTATTGTAGAGACCAGCGGACGGCTCGCAAGCACTGCTTTATTAATTGGGCATTCGTGGCGGATGTTAGTGCAGAGGTTTCTACCATTGATTCAGTTCCAGTATTAAGGGACTTGTTTGGATGCGTTTCGTGCGGCCGGGCGTGAGACTATATGTGTTTATTATAATGAGAAATTTGGCTCTATGTGCATCTCCTTTTGTGAAATATATATGTGGATCGGGTGGCACGCCGCCACGAGTATGTTATCTGGATCGGGTTGCACGCCGCAACAGTGTGATGTTGAGAATAGTTTTCTGTATGTTACCTTGTATGCATTACTTCCTGGTTTTTGAGGAAGGTCCGTATTGTGTGTTGCTCGTGAATAGCGCATTGGTTGTGTCCTTTCAGTATTGAATAGATTATATTACTTGCTTCACCATGGGTGTGATGGATTGCTGGGTTTCAGACCTTAATTTGTGCGTGGCTATCTGTGTTGAGCATAGTGGCTTGAGGTGCTTCATGGGTAATAGTGTTTGGATAGGATCGCGCATTCTAGCAAGTCCACGTGAAGTTATGACCTTTCGAGGATAGTTCAGGTACTCTATTTTATGTTGTGAGACGGGATCTCAATTTTGTGTTGTAATGGTACTGTTGAGCTTGAGGTACAGCTCTTTCGTTGCGTCATTATCATAATTTGAGTATGTTCCATCAGCTTCTCATTGGTGCATGTACTACGCCAGTTGTGGATTAGGCCTGTATCGAGGTGTCATATCACCAGAGGGGTGGTTGGAATCGAACTGGTCATTGGAGTCATTAATGAGTACGACCAATTAGATTTCAGTCTGTTAGAAAGTTAATATCTGGGTTTGGTTAGAAATTTGTCGTAGTAATAGTCAGGAGGGAAATGGATTCATGAATGGCTGATCCGGGAGATAGGTTCAGTATATCGCGTGTTTCAGTTGCTGCAGACAGTATATGAAGGTATTGAAATGAGAATTTATCTAACAAGAGATTTTCTATCGATATTGGCTGTCGTGGGTAGCTGTTCTAAATGGAAGTTATCGCCTCATGTGTTTGAGTTATGTGGTATATCATATGATTGCAACTGAGGTTGTAGGTATGGATTATTAAAATTGGTTCGGGTTTATTCTAAATGCAGACGTGAGATTTTGATCTGGTGCATGATTTCGGGAAGTGCGATGTGGTTTATGGTTTAGATGGACTGTGAAATTCTATCTATATAGTGTTATCGGACCTATGTGAAATAGGGTGACGTGGGATCACCCCGTGTATATGCTTGGTAAGCTCATTCAGCTATTGGGTTACTTCTAATACAACTCTGGGTACGCTCGAGGACGAGCGTTTGTTTAAGTTGGGGAGGTGTGACGACCCGACCCGTCGTCACAGCCCCGTTTCCCCCTTATGGTGTTATTCATGTCTCAATGTCAGTATTAGAGTTGATCGGGTGTAATTGAATTGGTTTTGATTGAAAATAAAGCACATAGCCTCTTAGAAGGAAGCTTGTATTAGAAAAATCAAACGGATGTTGACTATGTGGTTAGAGGGATCGGATGTGAATTCCGGTGGTTTGATTAGCTTCGGGGGATGATTTGTGACTTAGGAGTGCGATCAGAATTGAACTTGGAGGCCCGGTGTAGAATTAGGTTTGAATTGGCGAAGTTTGAATTTTGGCGGATTCCGGTTGGTAGGTTAGATTTTGATCCGAGGTTCGGAATGGAATTCCGAGAGTTGAAGTAGCTTTGTTAGGTGATTTTGGATATGTCTGCAAATTTTCAGGTCATTCGAACGTCATTTGGTTGGGTTTTTGATTGGAGATGCGAGTTTCAGAAGTTTTGAAGAAAACTTTGGCTTGAATCCGTCAAGAATGGATGATTTGTGTGTTGTTGGGCGTGTTTTTATGATTGGAACAAGTTTCTATGAAGATTTTGGGTATGTTGGTACTTTTGGTTGAGGTATCGAGGGCCTCGGCGTGGTTTGGAGTGGTTATCAGAGAGTGTTTGGATGTTGGAAACGCAGAAATTGCAGAATCAGGTGTTCCAGAATTTAGGCTTATGCGATCGCAATACCAGGGACACGATCGCATAGAAGAGTATGGGAAGGCTGGATATTTGGTCTCTGCGATCGCATGATGTTGCCTTCGGATTCAACAACAATAACAAACAAGTAGATTCAAATCACTAAGCTCAACAATCAATTGAACTTCAACTTAAATCCAATAACATTGCAATCAAGATAAGAGATTCAAGTGATTAAACTGACATACTTCTATATTAAAACTAAACAAGAACAAATGAATAAAAAATAAACTGAAGAAATAATCAAGAAATGATAATCAACAAACAATAAAACAATCAAACCCATACTGATTTCAGATTCGAGAATATCGAACAAAATACGGACTGAAATTAAACTTAAACCAACTAACCAGATCGGAACAATGACGAACTCGAACGGAAATAAATCTGCCAGGAAATTTCGAACTCGGCCTCAAACGACATCAATAGAACAAGCCTCGACGGGGAACCCATGGACACAGTCATCAAGGCTCATACGGAATAGCTCGCGTCGCGAACACGAATGGACTGAAAAAGCTTCATGGCATCTACTGGTTCTTTCAGGGGGTCATTTGGACGTGAGGGGGCTGGACAGACGTGGCAGATTGGTTTGTTTGGTCGATGATGATGGAGTTGCGTGGGGGCTGTTTGGAAAGTGAAAGCTGAGGGGTCATTTTTGATGTTACAATGGTCGACGGACTGTAGGTGGAATGTGGGGGGTTAGAGGGGTCAACGGTGCTGGAGTGTTTGACGTGAGGGCTAGGGTGGTCGACAGTGGTTTAGGAGTGGGGGCTAGGTGATGAACGACGGTACTAGAGCGTTTGACGTAAGGGCTAGGGTGGTCGATTGTGGTTAAGGCATGGGGGCTAGGTGACAGATGAAGGGGTGGAGATGGTTGTTGGTCGTGGGGCTGGTTGAAGAAGGGCAACCATGGCGTCGTTTGGTCGTGAGGGTCGATTGGATGGGGAAGGGCAGCCATGGCTGTGGAGCTTTGGTGGTTTCAGGGTTTGGCGGCTAGGGAGGGTGGTTTGGAGAAGATGAAGAGAGGGGGTGGGTGTTTATGTGTGACGGCTGATGAGTTTAGGGTGTGTGTAGTGTTTGATTATTTGGTTAAGTGAAAACGAAGCACAAGAACCACAGACTCCCTAGTCGCGAACACGAAGCACAAGAACCAGGGACCCCCAAATCTTCCTCTAGGCGATCCAGGGTCCCTACCGACAAAGCTTCTGAGCCTCACCCCAGCGCGAACGCGGGCCAATCCTTGTGAACGCGAAGACAAAATTTGGTCTGCAACTGGTGTGCTTTTTCTGCAATATGCTAAGTCCAAAAAGCTTCCGTTTAGCCATCCGAAATCACCCCGAGGCCCCTGAGACCTCAACCAAAAGCATCAACACATCCTAAAACATCATACGAACTCGATCCAATCATAAAAACACATCCAACAACATGAAAATCATCAAATCTCAACAGATTCAAGCCTAAGTTCAATCAAACATTCCGAAACTCGCATTCGATCAAAAACCCGACCTAATCACCTACGAATAAACTGAAAATTTTCACACACATCCCAAATCACCTAACAAAGATGCTGCAACTCTCGGAATTCTATTTCGACCCTCGGATCAAAAGCTCACTTACCAACCGGATTTCGCCAAAATCCTTACTTCGCCAAATTAGGCTAAATTCTACATCGAACCTCCAAATTCATTTTCGATTATGCTCTTGCTTTATATCCTCCCCCGAAACTACCTGAATCACCGTAAATCACATTTGATCCTTCTAACTAACAATTCAATGTCCGATTAACTTTTCCAACCAAACCTTCCTTAAAGAGACTAAATGTCCCATTTCCTACCAAACTCAATCCAAAACAACTCAAACTCACCAAACGTACCTAATGAATCATGAAAAAGCGTAAAATGGGGGAAACAGGATGGTAACACATGATACAACAGGTCGGATCGTCACATCCTCTCCAACTAAAACAAAAGCTCGTCCTCGAGCGAGTCAAGAAGCATACCTAAAGTCTCAAATAGGTGAGGTATTAGCTCCGGATCTCCTGCTCGGTCTCCCAAGTAGCCTCCTCCACGGACTAACCTCTCCACTGTACCTTCACCAAAGCTATATCCTTTGATCTCAATTTTCGAACCTGATGACCCAAAATAGCCACTGGCTCCACATCGTAAGTCAAATCATCATCCAACTGAACTGTTCTGATGTCCAAAACATGAGACGAGTCTCCAACATACTTCCGGAGCATAGAAATATGAAACACTGGATGCACACTCCATAAGCTGGGTGGCAAAGCAAGCTGGTAAGCCACCTCCCCAATCCTCCTAAGCACCTTAAAAGGTCCAATGAATCGCGGACTGAGCTTCCCTTTCTTCCCAAACATCATAACACTCTTCACGGGTGAAACCTTCAGCAAAACCTTCTCGCCCTCCATATAAGACACATCTCGAACCTTCCAGCCCGCATAACGCTTCTAACGCAATTGAACTGTACGAAGTCTCTTCTGAGTCACCTTTACTTTCTCTAAGGCATCCTGGACCAAATCTGTCCCCAACAACCTAGCCTCACCGGGCTGGAACCAACCAACTGGAGATCTACACCACCTCCGATACAAGGCCTCATACGGTGCTATCTAGATACTGGACTGATAGCTGTTGTTGTAGACAAACTCTGCAAGTGGAAAAAACCCATCCCAAGATCCCCCAAAATCAATAACATAGCATGCAACATATACTTCAATATCTGAATGGTATGCTCGAATTGCCCGTCAGTTTGAGCATGAAACGATGTGCTCAGCTCCACCTATGTACCCAACTCTCGCTGAAAAGTCCTCCAAAACTGAGAACTGAACTGAGTGCCTCTATCCGATATAATAGACACTGGAACCCATGCAACCGAACAATCTCTCGAATAACGATCCCTCCTAGTTGCTCCGAAGAATATATAGTACACACTGGAATGAAATGCACGGACTTGGTCAGCCGATCCACAATCACCCAAATCGAATCGAACTTCTTCAATGTCCGAGGAAGACCACTTACAAAATCCATAGTAACTCTCTCCCACTTCAACTTAGGAATAACCATCTACTGAAGCGAACCCCCGGTCCCTGATGCTCATATTTCACATGCTAACAATTGAGACACCGAGCCACAAATCCAACAATACCTTTCTTTATTCTTCTCCACCAGTAGTATTGTCTCAAATCCTGATATATCTTCGCAGTACCTGGATGGATAGAATACCGCATACTGTGGGCCTCCTTAGGAATCAAATCTGTAAGCCCATCCACATTGGGCACACAAATCTGGCCCCGCATCCTCAATACACCATCATCACCGATGATCACCTCCCTGGCATCACCATGCTGAACCCGATCTCTAAGGACAAGCAAATGTGGGTCATTATACCGGCGCTCTCTGATGCTATCAAATAAAGAAGACTGAAAAAACATGCCCACCAGCACTCGGCTAGGCTCTGAAATATCTATCCGCATCAACCGATTGGCCAAAGCTTCAACATCTACTGCAAGGGGTTTCTCCCCAATTGGAATGTACCCCAAACTCCCCATACTGACTGCCTTTCGACTCAAAGCATTGGCCACTACATTGGCCTTTCCCAGATGATACAGAATAGTAATATCACAATCCTTAAGCAACTTAAGCCACCTCTACTGCCTCAAATTAAGGTCCTTTTGCTTGAAATAATCCTAAAGAGTGCGATGATCGGTGAATACATCACAAGATACTCCATATAAATAGTGCCTCCAAATCTCCAAAGCATGAACTATAGCAGCCAAGTCTAAATCGTGAATAGGGTAGTTCTTCTCATGGGGCTTTAACTGACGAGAAGCATAAGGAATCACTCTACCCTCCTACATCAACACACAACCAATCCCGACTCTTGAAGCATCACAATAAAAGGTGTAAGAACCTAAAGTCGATGGCAAGACCAATACTATAACTGTGGTCAAAGTTGTCTTGAGCTTCTGAAAGCTCTCTTTACACTCATCTGACCATAAAAATGGAGCACCCATATTAGTCAACTTGGTCTAGGGTGAGGCGATAGATGAAAATCCTTGAACAAATCGGCGATAATAGCCCGCCAACCCTAGGAAGCTACGAATCTCTAAGGCCGAGGACGGTCTAGGCCAACTCTGAACTACCTCAATCTTCTTTGGATAAACCTGAATGCCATCACTGGACACCACGTGTCCCAAGAAAGCCACGGAACCAAGCCAAAATTCACACTTGGAGAACTTTGCATAAAGCTTCTCCTCCATCAATCTATGTAATACCACACATAAATGCTCTGCATGCTCCTCCTGGCTATGTGAGTACAATAGAATATCATCAATGAAAACTATAACAAAATAATCTAGGTACGGCCAAAATACGTTGTTCATCAGATGCACGAATGTTGCTGGGGCATTGGTCAGCCCAAAAAACATATCCAAAAACTCATAGTGACTGTATCTCGTCCTGAAAGCAGTCTTATGAATATCTGATTCCTTGATCTTCAACTAGTGATAACTCGAAGGGAGATCAATCTTAGAAAACACCCTCGCTCATTGAAGCTGGTCGAATAAATCATCGATACGAGGTAGGGGATACTTGTTCTTCACTGTTACTTTGTTCAACTGCCTGTAGTCATTGCACATTCTCCTTGTGCCATCTTTCTTTTTAACAAATAGAACAAGCACACCCCACGGTGATACACTTGGCCAAATAAACCCCTTTTCTATGAGTTCCTGAAGCTGATCCTTCAATTCCTTTAACTCCGCCGGTGCCATGCGATACAGAAAAATGAAAATGGGTTTGGTGCCCGGCACCAGTTCAATACCAAAATCAATGTCCCTGTCAGGGGTCACACCCGACAAGTCTACAGGAAACACATTAGGAAAATCCCTTACAACGGGAACATAATCAATACAAGGAGTCTCAATTACAATATCTCGCACAAAGGCCAACTATGATAGGAAACCCTTCCCAACCATACTTTGGGCTTTCAAGAAGGATATAACCCTACTAGAAACATAGTTAGTCAAACCACGCCACTCGATCCTCAGAACTCCCAGCATAGCCAAAGTGACTGTCTTAGCATGACAGTCTAGAATAGCATGACAAGGAGATTACGAATCTATGCCTAGAATAACATCGAAATCTACCAAAATCAATAGCAATAAATCAACTCGGTTATCCAGACCCCCAATAATCACAGTACACGACCGATACATACGATCCACAACAACAGTATCGCCCATCGAGGTAGACATATGAACAGGTAAAGCAAGAGACTCCTAGGGTATACTCAAATAGCGGGCAAAATATGAAGACACATATGAATCGGTAGAACCGAGATCAGATAATACAGAGAAATCTCTGTGGTAGACTAAGATAATACCTGTGATAATAGAATCTGAAGCAACGACATCTGTCCTACCTGGGATAAAATAAAATCGAGGCTGGCCACTGCCTGATCGACCTCCACCTCTGGGGCGACCCCTGGCTACCTGGCCTCCACCCCTAGCTGGTGGGGCAGATGAGGAAGAAACTGGACCAGAAGACAAAGGTTGATCCCTTTGTTGGGACTGACTACCATAAAGCCGAGGACACTGCCTCCCCATGTGACCAAACTCTCTGTACTCAGAGCAACTACCAGGTGCTGGAGAAGGGGACTGAAGGGAACCCCTCACACATGAATGACCATCCGATGCGCTCGGCGCAGAAGAATCCTGAGCTGAAGGGGAATATGATGAACTCTAAGCTGGAAGGGCACTAAGTGAAGACTGGCCCTGCTAGAACCCCTGATGACCATAGCCGTATGATGCCCCGCGATACACGGGATGAGCCGACTGATGGGGCCTGAAAGAACGACCTCTGCTTTGCAAAAAATGGCCCCTAGATGGAGCACTACTGTAACTGCCTGATCCTCGAGGCCTCTTGGCCTCCCTCCTCTCTCTCTCTTGACGGTGAGCCGTCTCAATATCACGAGCAATATCAACTGCATCCTCGAATGTATGACCCATAATCCTCTCTCGAGTCATCAGAATACGAATGGCATAGATAAGTCCATCCACAAACCTCCTAATCCTCTCCCAATCAGTCAAAACCATCTAGGGAGCATAGCGAGCCAACTCTTAAAACCTCACCTCATATCGAGACATGGTCATATATCCTTGACGAAGCTACTCAAATTGTCTACGCAGCTCCTCACTCCGAGATTACGCTACCTACTTCTCCATGTAAAGAGTGGAGAACTCCTGCCATGACAAATGCGCTGCACCTACTGGCCTACGCCGCTCATACGCCTCCCACCAAGTGAAGGTTGCTCTTGAGAACTGAAAGGTAGTAAATGATACACCACTCGACTCCAAAATTGGCAACATTTTTGAAGAAACCCTGGGTATCCTCTCCCTTAACACTGCTGAAAGTAGGAGGGGAGAGCCTACTGAACCTCTTAAGACGACGTTGTTCATCGTCTGGCATAAATAGAACCAACATGCTGAACCGGTGCAACCGGGTGAACTGGTGCAACCTGCTAAGTTAGTGGTGCCTCTGGTTTCTGCAAACCCTACGCCACCTACTGAAGTGTGCGAGCAGTGGGGGTTTGATTTCCTCCCCAAACCTGCGAAGTAGCTGCGGCAGTAGTGGCTAAGACTACATGATCAAGGCTAGTACAAACTGATAGAATCTGAACTAGGGCTTCCTGAAGACCCAGAATCACAATAGGCACAGCTGGTGCCTGAACAGGTGCTGCTGCACTCTCTACACCTGGAGTCTAAACTAGAGCTGGGGCAACTAGTGGGTCAACAGGTGCTGCCCCGGCGGCTCTGCTTCAATCACAATCACATCTACGACCTCTAGTGGCCTCCGAAGGTGATACATGTAGTCGTCCACCTTGATACGTAGCACGTGTTCTCGCCATATCCGAGAGAATAGAATAACAGAATTTAGTTCTCGGGTCCACAAAGTCACACGATAAGAATTCCAAGAATATGCAATTTCCTAAAGGTTCTGCAACCTCTCGAGGATAAGTATAGACGTCTCTGCACCGATCTGTGAGACTCTACTTAACCGGCTCATGACTCGCGAGACCAAGTAACCTAGGCTCTAATACCAACTTGTCACGACCTCAACCCGGTCATGATAGTGCCCAGCACACTACTAGGCAAGCTCGACCTTTTTACAACAATTCCCAAGTACTTAAGTAGATTAACATGATACAACATAGGAAAGTACTAAGACATCACATTAAAATTCCAGGAATACTAACAGAAGTGCAAAAGTTTAATAAAATACAAAAATATAGCCCCAACATGGACCCGGTGTAACAATCATGAGCCTCTAAATACAGAATTTCCATCCTAATACAAGTCTGTCTGGAAGAAGAAATACAGAAATAAAAGATAGGGATAGAGGGGAGAGATCCAAGGCTGCGAACATTGGGTAGCTACCTCGATACTCCCGAACAATGTCGCTGCTCAGCTGATCAGAACTCACTCAGCGTGGGTAGAACCTAGATTTGTACGCAAGGTGCATGGAGTAAAGTGAGTACTCATGCCCAGTGAGTAATAAATATAAATACAGACTGAAATTAACAAATCACAGTAAGTGCACAAGGTAGCCTACATCTAGTATTTTAGATCAATATCAGTGAAAACAGGAAAACCAATGATACAGTGAAAAAAATAATACATGTGACATGTAACACAAATAATGGCACACTCTAGTACCCGATGTGGCGTTAGCCTGCTCCATTTATTTATCGTCGATGACGCTCACTAGGGTGTGTACAGAATCCGTAGGGGCTCTTACAGCCCAAGCGCAATATCAGCCATCTCATGGAATTAAATAGGCTCTCGGCCTCAATATCAATATATCATTGCTGCTGCACGCAGCCTGATCCATATCATAGGAAAACATCCTCACTATTGGGTCCTCAAACCCATCTCAATCAAATAAATTCACAACCACTCGGGCATAACATTTTATAGGGATCTCTGATGGTCAAAATATAATTCTTATAATATATTTAACAGTTGGAAACATGACTTAGAGTATAGTTTATGCAAACAAGTGAGGAAAACTAATGATGATCCCCTAAGGATTCTACAGGTCGGCATAAGGCCCCATACGTGGCAACAAGCCCAATTCATAGTAATAAAGTATGCGTCTCAATCGCTAATGTAGTAGAATTAACACTTAGGATGGACCAAGTCACAATCACATTAGAAAACGACCCCCCGCACTCGTCATAGAATGCGTGTCACACCTCAATATAGCGTTACGATGTGAAAGTTTAGGGTTTCAAACCCTCAGAACATCATTTACATCTATTTCTCACCTCTAGCTGACCAAAGTCTAGCTGGAAATGCCCTTTCCTCGCGAATCAACCTCCTCGCATGTCGAATCTAGCAAAAACCACAACGAATACATTACAATAGGCTAAGGTAATATAACTCAATCGAAAAGACTAGAAAAATATCGAAATTCAAAAAATTTGCAAAACCCGAGCCCCGGGCTTGTCACACCTCCTTTTTACATTTAGCCCGAAGGAAATGTATAAGGGAGTTTTTCCATTTAAAGTGACATTATTCGGATCGGGAGTATTTATTTAGAGTCACAACTTCAGAAATATTTGGATTTTGGTGTCTGAAGTCACCGATTTATCTTGAATCCCGAACCGAGGAAAATTTTTGACTTCCCATTTGGAGTCTGCGAACTAAAAATTCTGAAAATGTAATTCTGTTGGCCCGAGGGAAGGTGTTAGACACCCTCGGATCCCGTGGTTCTAGTACGATTGCTTAAATTATTGTAAATGGTTAAATATCTAATTTTAATACATGTTATAACTTATATGCCTTTATTAACTTTGAAACTGCTTTATTATTATATTTATTTTAAAAGAATTATAACATCGTGAAAACGCATATCGAACTACGTCACATCAATGCACCCGTGGTTGTCAACACATTTCGACTCTGTTGAGATTTGGATTTGGGAAGCATAAATGCGCACCCGGATTTAGGAATGTAGTTTTATTGAAATCGTGCCTAAAGAGTCTAACACGTTATTATTTTGGGGAAGGCCGTGGAATTCACTAAACGGCCACTCCTGAATTCTAAATATTTTCATATAATATTTATTGAGGGCCCCGCACTTCGTATTTTCTCTGATGAGGTTCATTTCATCATTTTATTTAAAGGTCAATCCTAAAGTGACTATGATTTTTCTTTTTATCTTGTCTCTAATAAAATAAAACTCCTAACTAACCATTATTATTTAAGAGTTATTTTTAGTTGGTTTATGAACTCTCAAATTCTCTTGTGCCTCGAAGATGGCCCAAAGAAAGAACACATCACGGACGTGCATAATTGCCTGAAATGGGACGTCCAGCTTTGAACATTAAGCTGAGCCCAAACGTTGACCAAAACACCATTGAAACTGGTTCAAATCAGTCTGCCTATCTCCAATCATTTACAACAACAACAACTACCCAGTATACTCCCACCAGGTGGGGTCTGAGGAGGGTAATATGTAGACAAGCCTTACCCCTACCCGAAAGGGCAGAGAGGCTGTTTCCAATCGACTCCCGGCTCATAGGATAAAAGGAAAAATAGCAGTAAAACAAAAACAAAGACAAAAACAAAAACAAAAACAAAAACAATAGAGCATTAGTAACTCCAGCAGAAATAGCTTAAATAGCGTAAATAATTATCTAAACATACGAAACATAAATACAATCGCATGCAATAATAGCATATAGTAACTACCATAACTAACAGCCATAGGGGGTACATAAGCTAATACACAAATCATCTATAAGTAACCCTGCTGACCCACACCCAACCCCGGATGAGGCGTACGAAAAACTGTTGGAGCCCCTATCCTACAACCCTGATTCTAGACCTCCAGACTTTCCTATCACGGGTCATGTCCTCGGAAACCTGCATTCTAGTCATGTCCTGCCTAATCACCTCTCCCCAATACTTCTTAGGCCTCCCTCTGCCTCGCCAACCGCCAACAATCTCCAGCCGCTCGCAGCTCCTCACTGGGGCATCGGGACTTTTCCTCCGCACATGCCCGAACCACCTCAGCCTCGCTTCTTGCATCTTCTCATGCACCGAGGCCACCCCCACCTTCTTTCGAATAACTTCATTCTTAATCTTATCTAGCCTAGTGTGACCGCACATCCACCTAAGCATTCTCATCTCCGCAACCTTCATTCTCTGAACATGAGAGTTCTTCACGGGCCAGCACTCCGCCCCACACAACATCGCAAGTCTAACCACGGCTCTATAGAATTTCCCCTTGAGTTTGTGTGGAATTTTCTTGTCACACAGGACTCCTGATGCAAGCCTCCACTTTGACCACCCCGCTTCTATACGATGAGTGACGTCCCCGTCAATCTCTCCGTCCCCCTGAATCACAGACCCAAGATAACGAACAATGTCCCTCTTGGCGATGGCCCTAGAACCAATCATCACGTCCCTGCCTACTTCACTCGGCTCGGCGCTAAACTTGCACTCCAGGTACTCTGTCTTAGATCTGCTTATTTGAAACCTTTAGACTCGAGAGTCTGTCTTCATACCTCTAACCTTTCAGTAACACCGACCCTCGTCTCATCTATCAATACTATGTCATCAGCAAATAGCATACACCAAGGCACATCCCCTTGAATATGTCGGGTTAGAGCATCTATCACTAAGGCAAACAAGAGGGGGCTCAGCCCGATCCTTGATGGAGCCCCATAACCACTGGAAAAAGGTCTGATTCGCCACCCACCGTCCTAACCCAAGTCTCAGCTCCATTGTACATGTCCTTGATTACTCTGATGTAGGCTTTCGGCACGCTCTTCGCCTCCAAGCACCTCCCTTGGGACCTTGTCATTCGCCTTCTCCAAGTCGATAAGCACCATGTGTAGGTCCTTCTTCTTATCCCTGAATCGCTCCGCCATCCGCCTGACAAGGTGGATAGCCTCTGTAGTGGAGCAGCCCGGCATGAAACCGAACTGGTTCCCAGATATAAATGTCACCTCCCTCACCCGCGCCTCAATCACCCTCTCCCAAACCTTCATCGTGTGACTTATCAATTTGATACCCCTATAGTTGTTGCAGCACTGGATGTCCCCTTTGTTCTTGTACAGGGGCACCACTGTGCTCCACCTCCACTCATCTGACATCCTTTTGGTCCTGAAGATTGCATTGAATAGCCTGGAGAGCCACTCCCCTCCTGACTTACCCATGCACTTCCAGAACTCCACCGGGATCTCGTCAGGCCCGGTCGCTCGACCCCTACTCATCCTACGCAAAGCCCCCATGACCTCCTCCACCCTAATGCGCCTGCAGTACCCAAGGTCTCTATGTTGCTCTGAATTCCCTAGCTCCCCTAGCTCTATGTTACGATCCCCCTCCTCGTTAAGTAAGTCCCGAAAGTACGCCTGCCACCTCTGTTTGATTTGAGATTCCCCCATCAGAACTCTACCATCCTCGCCCTTGATATACCTAACTTGGTCTAGATCACGTGTCTTCCTTTCCCTTGCTTTAGCTAACTGGAATAACTTCTTATCCCCGTCTCTCTCCCCTAGTCCTCGTACATGCGACCGAACGCCGCGTTTTTAGCTTCCGTGACTGCCATCTTTGCTTCTTTCCTCGCCACCTTGTAGATCACCCTGTTCGCTCTCGGTTCTTCCTCGCTTGTGCTCCCTGCCAACCTAGCGAACGCCGCCTTCTTCACCTCCACTTTTCCTTTGACTACATCTTTCCACCACCAATCACCCTGATGTCTACCTGAATATCCCTTGGCTACCCCGAGCACGTCCCGTGCTACCCCCCTAACCATGTTCGCCGTCACTGTCCACATAGCGTCTGCTTCCCCAGAACTTCTCCAAGCTCCGCCCTCAACTAACCTCCTTTCCAACTCCTGTGCTTTCTCCTTAGTCAAAGCACCCCATCTCTAATCATTTAGTAACAAAGAAAGGTTGGACATATGTTGTCACCAATTTCACTAAAGATTCACTAGATTGATAAACTACAAACGCTTTATCACAAAACTGCATTCAACATAAAAATAAAAATAAATTTGTACAAGCTCGATTTTAAACTACTAACGATTAATTACAAAATACTAATTCTGGATCCCTTATTTGATTCTTATTGTATCAATAGAAATCAATCAATCACGCATGTTGCTAAACAATTCTAGGCTATATTATCACTAGATGAAATATCGCCAATTTCCTTTTCTGCCCTTTCGGATAGGAGTAAGGCCCGTCTACATATTACCCTCCCCAGACCCCATTTTGTAGGACTATACTGGATAGTTATTGTTGTTGTATGAAATATCGCCACTCCAATATTCTAATAGTCTACAATCCAAATTAACAGTCCACATCAGTTGGTAACAGTCCTAATTAACAAGCCATAATACAATATTCGGCAGACTAGGACTAAGCAACTATATCAACTAACTGACTATCATTATGAAGGTTCAACCGAGCTTAGATCTGGAAGGAGCTTTCGTTTTCTTCCAATTTCGAAGCTATAATAGAGAGATCTCAAATCATGTACGTGGTATTTGAAAGTATAAGTAGACGGAGGAAGAATCAACAGCTGAAGACAGATGAACAATAACAGAAATCCAACAAGGAACAAATAACAAGTAGCTCAGAGATGATTGAACCCAAATAGACCCAAACAAACAGCTATGGCATAGATCAAGGAAAGTACAACCAAATGACTTCGAAATACACCAGAAATAGGAGCAACCAACCAGAATTGTTTTAAATCAAACTCAAGCAACACTACACTATCCAAATGGTTCCAGAAATCAGCTACAAACACACGTTGAATTACCAGCTAGCTCAAACCACTTAGACTTGACAGAAAACTGAAAATGATCCAGGAATAAGCTATGAAACAGTAGTATTTATTTTTGATTTTTTTTCTTTCGTTTTGTTTTTCCTTTCTATTTTTGATTTTTTGAACTTTGAACTTTGAAATCTAGATCTAAATATTAACAGGTGCTTTTGGGAAATTTTGATGGCTAGCAAAAACATAGAAATTTTTAGGGGTGTGTAAACTTGTAAATGAAGGTATTGGGGTTGCCTTTAATAGGCAACAAATGGGTAGAATGTTCTAGATGACACTCATATTTTTTCCCTCCTTTATTTTCAGATTTTATCTAATAGACCTTTAATATTTGGCTTGTTTTCGAAGTTACTGCTTTTAAAAGTTGAAACTTACACTAAGGTCTCTTTCTTGAAGGCCCTAAGGTGTTCTTTTGTCTATACAATACCTATACTACCCTTATTTTAATTTTGAATTTACTATTCTTCATACAATATCCCTCTTCTATGCCCAAACCACCCTTGACTACCTCCTGAAATTACTGAGCTAACTTAATTAAAATTCAAGGCCTTTTATTCTATCTTGAGAATAACAACTTTATCCAAACAAACTAAACCTAAACTAATTAAGACCAATTACTAAACTAAAGGAGTTTCTGGTTAATCAACACTAGACTTAACTAAATGAAGGCAAACTAATATCTAAGACTTAAAAGAAGAAAAATCAAACGAAGCATAAAACAAGTATCGAATCAAAGATCAACAGAACAAATCCTAAAGAATTAAACTAGTAATCATACTTGAATTTAGAAAAAATCAAAATGAGCTAAATTCTAAACAAACAAACAAACAAACAGGAAGAAACTCAGACACCAAATCGAAGCACGAGAAATCAGAAAAGAATCAAACGAAAATGAAAACTAACCTAGAATTTAAACACTACGAGAATGGAATTGATTCAAATACGAAACGAATAATCAAAATTATACCTAGACATTTAAACTAATAGAAATAAACATAATTAGATTAGGACTAAAAAAACAAAAAAATCAAAATAGCACAAAATGAAACAAGATTAGCTAACAATCAAAAGCACAAATTAAACTAAACAAAAACCGAAACTCATGAGAATAATGGAAAGAAGTAATAAAAAATCGAGAAGAAAACTTACTGATTTAGTACTTCAAAAAACATCCGAAATTGACTTCGGTTAATATTATACGTCTTTTCGTCAAAAATAGACCTATAATATTAACTAGAATTCGATCGACTTGAAAAATCTCAAAATGGCCCAGAAACGCATGAACCCTAGATTCAAAATTTGGCCATTTTAAATTGATTCGAGAGATTTTGGTCAGGTATTAGGGGTGAGATTTGTCAGGGGAGTGTATGGTACGAATTTGGGGCCATTTGGACAAAGTAGCGATTTGAGTCTGATTTTAAAATCAAGATTCGAGAAGCTAGCCATTGATTCGAAGGATGATATCGGTATGTTTGGAATGAGGAGACGGAGGAGAGTTTATGGTGTATTTTTGGGGCTCTTTGGTGGTGGCGCCGCCATGGGTAGCGGAGGCGACGGTAACAAATTCAAATATTCAAGCAGACTAGGAGTAATTTGAGCTATGAGAGTTTGGGATTTGGAAAGAGGAGAACATGGGGAGTCTAGGGTGTAATTTTTAGCGCCGTTGGATGAATGCCGACGGCGACAGCGATTTCCGACCGGCGGCATACGACGGAGGAGTGAGAGAGATGGTGGTGGCAGCTGGAGACGGTGAGTTCGAGGAAGAGGGCAAAATATTTTTAGGTTTTAATCAATTTTAGGACAGTTATATTATTTAATCAAGAATGAACATGAGCCGTAGGATCAGAAGAGATGAAGGGCTGAGATTAAAGTTGTTGAAACGACGTCGTTTTGAAGAGAAGAGGACTGGGTCGGGTAATGGGGTATTTGGGCTTGGGCATGGGCAGTTCTTTGGACTCAGACTTACGTAAATTTGACAACCCAATTTTAATTCTCTTTGTTTTGCCTTCTTTTATTTATGCATGTATTTTGCTTTTTATTTCTTTTTTTCTTAATTTTTTTGATTTTATTATGTAAAATTAAAGGACCGAAATTAAATCTAAGATGATATTAATTAACTAATTCCTAATTTAAGAGGAAACTAAATCAGAAAATGTAAACTAGTAAAAAGACTATTTTTTGTTATTTTTCTCTTATTTTAGTAATGTTAATTAACTAGTAAGCTAAAATATAAAATCAAACTCTAAATGCCAATACACTTTTTTTGTATCTTTTAATGGATTATGGAAACAAAAAAATGCACAAAAATACAAACTAGGCATAAAATAAAGCAATTAGTCCGTAAAAATTTAAATAATAATGAAAAAATCTAATTCTATGGAATTTATAGGAGCAATTTAAACGTGGCAAAAATCACGTACTCACATGGTCCACTTCTCTAAACTCAGAAATATTTACACCAAAACATTTCTTATCTCACCACGAGTCTATACATGTCCAAATCCCCAAAATCCGACCTCAAATGCTCCTCCAAATCCTAATTTCTCATTTTAAAAGTCAAGCCTTAATTCTTCCCCTTTTAATCCAATTTCCATGAATTTAAGTGTTAAAATCACAATTAAATGATGTTTCTAGGCCATAGGACTTACCTCCAATCGATTCCCAGTCAAAACCCTCTTAAATTCTCGTCAAAAGCTCTCAAGGTTGCCCAACAATGGAGGAAAATAACTCCTAGTCGCGGATGAAATGTCTTTAAAACATTCTGCGTAGGTGCCATTTTCCTTTTACGTGAACGCGATGGCCTTCTCGCGTTCGTGATTCCAAAAAATTTCACTGGGCCAATTTCCTCTTCGCGAACACGGAGCCCATCCCGCGAACGCGATGCTCCAGTGGTCTTCCACTACGCGAACGCGTACCTATGTTCGCGAACACGATGCCCAGCTAGCCCCCCCTACGCGAATGCGTGCTCCCTGGTCGCGAACGCGAAGCACAAGGACCAAGGACTCCCAAATCTTCCTCTACGCGAATGCGTTGTCCCTACCACAAACGCAAAAAAATCATCTAAGCCTCAACCCGACGCGAATGCGGGACGATCCCTGCAAACGCAAAGACCAAATTTGGTCTGCAACTGCTGTAAATTTTCTGCAATATCCTATGTCAAAAAATCTTCCGTTTAGCCATCCGAAATCACCCTGAGGCCCCCGAAAGCTCAAGCAAAAGCATCAACACACCATAAAGAATTATACAGACTCGTTCCAATCATAAAAACACATCCAACAACACGAAAATCACCAAATCTCAACGAGTTCAAGACTAAGTTCACCCAAAACATCTGAAACTCGCATTCGATCAAAAGCCCGACCTAAGCATCTCTGAATCAATTAACATTTTGCACACACGAGCCCTCTAACTCACACGTCAACATCCGATTTATTTTTCCAAACCAAACTTTCCTTAAAGTAACTAAATGTCACATTTCCTACCAAACTCAATCCGAAACAACTCAAACTCACCAAATGGAGATAATGAATCATGAAGAAGAATATAACGGGGGAAATAGGACGGTAACACATGAGACGACGGGTCGGGTCATCACAAGCTATATTACGATTATCAGCTTTTTATAATTATAAAATTATTTTCAGTATTTTTGGATTAATATTTATACATTATTAATTAAATAAATGCTTTTAACTTATTTTTAAAATCATTTTAACTATTTTATATAAAATAAAAGGGGGAAAATGGTTAATTAACACATAGTGTTTCAGTTTTAGCCCCGATTTAACCCTACGCAATCAGATTCAATTAAATCCAATTGACCCAAGACCCAACTAAATTTGTCGCAACCCAATCTGGCCCAGCTCCGAATTAATCTGAGCCGTTGATTATGTAAGATCAACGACGTAGATCATTTTTCCTTAATTAAACTGTCACCTACCCTCCTGACCTCTCACTCTTCGAGACCGGCCTCTCTCTCTCTCTCTCTCTCTCTCTCTCTCTCTCTCTCTCTATATATATATATATATATATATATATATATATATATATATATATATATCTGTCTCTTCCTATGTCTCCTTCTTCTAGATCCTTCTGGTTCCTGTTCTTTGATGGCCTTCACCATCTCTTCGGCCACCTCCAGCCTCGCCTCTTTCGATCACCAACTGCCTTGAAGCTTTATCTCACCGGTTCCCTCCGTCCCTGACACCCAGTGAGAGAAGTAAGAGAAACCTGGCTATGAAAGTTTAGGAATAATAGTATTTATAGCACCATCAAACTAAAACCCATCTGAGAAAGGCTGGAAAAAACCCATGCAAAGCTTAAGTGACCGTCTTGTATGGTGGAGACTCATGGGTTTCTTATGAAACCCTAATCTCGACCCAAGCCTCTTAAATCTTTGTACATTTAATAATTTTTAACTCACACCTTTATGTTTTGCACTTTTCTCTAGTCGATATGTATAATTATTCAAATTTTAAATATTTTGTGTTCCCTTTTGAAATTAGTGTTTCTTAACACCCTACGAACAAATATTATTTTCTAATTATTGAGTACTAATTTGTGGTTCTCAATATAATTTCTAAACATTTTGCTTAAGTCTGACGAAACCCTAGCTTTATATGTTTGTATTTGTATTATTTGCGTGTTTCTGTGTTCTTCTCCGAGTTCCCTGCTCTATACTTTAATTTTTTTGCTAGTGTTTCATTCCCCTACCATTTTGTATTTTTCGCTTAAGGTTTCTGTTACTGTTACATGGTGATTTTATACTAATTCTTACGAGCTCTCTTTAAAACTGTGATTATTTGCCTTAAATTGCGGTTTTTGTGTATTCTCCTTATAGTTTGGTGTTGATTTAAAATTTCTTCCTCAATCGGTGGGATACTTTCCACAATTAATACTGTTCTTCTAGGTTTTCAATCTCATTCATTATTTTGAAAATTATTTTCCAAAATTAAAGTGGTATTTGCCCTATATGTCTGCACAAATGTGTTGATTGATTTGCCTGACATATTTTCCTAATTAAGTATCATTCACCTAGTCTTTATTGCATATCTTATACTATTATGTTTCCTTATGTGATCGTACCATGCTTTGTGATTTCTTTCCTTTTAAAAATAACTGCTTATTATTGTTTGACTTTGATTCCTTAACTAAAGGGGAGTCCATATGCTGATTTTCTTAAGATTGATATCCAATTCCTTAATTATGGATTGCTACCTTGTCTGTTACTCGCATCAGTACTATAAGTACCCCTCATTCTCTTTTGCATGAGACACCAACACATTGCATATCACAAACACACACACACATCAATAGCATTGCTCTCTCTCTCTGTCTCTCTCTTGTGTTACTTCTCCCTTTTGCTTTGTTGTTGCTCTCTGCTCCTGACTATTATTAGCCGGCTGAAAAGCTAAGGCTAGTATTTTGCTTAGACTTGGCTCTAGTATTCTGATGTGTTATCTTATTACTGGTATGTTCTGATTAATTTCAAAGTTCCAAAGCCAATATGGTTATTACTCTTTCAGTGTGTTATATTCCTAATTGTTTTCTACCTATGCTTCTGCTGTGCAACATGTAACTGACTCCTTGGTTTCCTATTAACACTTGCATGCTCATGTCCATTGTTTTCTCCTAACCTTGTATGTTATGACTATATTCTATTACTACTTACTTTTGTGTCTGAATCCGATTATTTCACGGTCTCCTAAAACTCTTTTGATTTACTCATACTTAGTGAGCATACGTCTTTGTGTCCCTTAGTGATATTTATGTGATGTATTTGTCCCTTTGCCCATTACCCTTATGTGCAACTCTACAATTTTTTGAAACTATTTAAACTACCAACTTTCCTCTCCCTCCTGCACTTCACACTACTCTTAGATATTAGGTTCTATCCCACTTCGTGTAAGCATTGCTTTGGGTACCTCTGAATATTTACCGAACTTTGACACACAATGCTGGTAATCCCACACTGCACATGTCCAACATTCTGCTAAGTGTTTGGGTGCTGGTATTGGACAGGGACCTAATGGGGCCCAAGGGAGCTTTGCCGCACCCAAACAATAGCAAAGGCTGTGAAACTCGAAAGGAGTGATGTTGGAAGATTGGGCCCGATTGAAGGCTCCCTATAAAATAACTTCTTATTTTATTCTTTATTACTGTAATTCAGCTATCATTGGTTTGTAATAATTTGTAAACGAATGATTGGGGTTTGGATAGTGAATATGGGGGTTATGCATGGTTAGTTTAAGTAATGGGTAGAAACATGCTTATAGGATTTTATTTACTTATCTGCGCAATAGATAACCCGTATAGGACATGCATCTCATACATTGGAGATCCTGCTTTAGGTTCTTTACTTTTAGCCTGTTATTATACTCATTTCGTTACCATGATCAGTTAATAACGAGCAAATAACTTTTATAAGACTATTGTTGCATTCTCATTAGCACTGAGAAATTATGTTTTAGGAATTTCTATGTGCATTAGACATCATGTTGCTTAGGATTTTATACTTGTCTGAGTTAGAATTGTTAAACGCCTCATTAACATGCTTAATCTAATAATACAAGTACTGTTAACTGTTTGTGTACCTCTTTTTTAAAATAATAAAAGGCATCAAATATGCATGTTCACCCTTTAAGATAATTAGGCAATACATACGATGCCTAGGCAAACTTTAGGCTTGATAAGAATCGATTAATCATGTTTTTACCTGTTTAAGGGTAACCAAACTCTTTTAATTTTAAGCTCTGTCATTCCCATTCTTGCTATGACTCTCTGAAGTTCCCTCTATTTTTTAAAAATTTCGCTATATCTGGAAATAAATTCTGAAATCGTCCATTTATTTACTCTCACTGATTTTCTGATTTTTGCTCTATTATATTTTCAAACTACTGGGTTACCATTCTCTGCCAAGAATCATGCTATTCTGGGTATTTGTCTTATATCTAGTTAAGCTACTGTATCTTCAAGTCTCTACTTTATTTTTCAAAACCATGCTTTAATGGTTCCTTTATCTTCTTACTAACTCAATTGCTGTTACCTAATCCTTTTTTTAAAAAACTCCCACCTTTGAGACCTTAAATGTGTTGAGACGTGCTAATTACGTGTTCACTTGTGGATGGATCTGTGAGCCTTTATTTGTCTTTGTATGTTCCCTTATGTGTGGTCCTATTTGTTATGTATGTCGCATAGCATTTTATCCTTTAAACCTAAGGGTTCAGGCCAGTCCTTACCTTGTAGGAATAATGGTCCTAAATACCCCCAGGACTTATAGGACGGGACGAGTAATAGCATGCAATAAGCATTCATGACCAACTCACATATTTTAATAACCTTTACGGGGTGGGAAGGATAGAATATGGAGATCATGACCGACACGCTAATATCACGTAGGACCCCTCTTTTGAGGAGTGATTGTTGGGTATTGCATTGAAGCGATCCATATTAATCACCAACCTAGGACCCCTCTCCCTTTATTTGCTTTCATCTACTCGATTCTTTCATAAATATCTTCCCTCTTTACTTTCCTTAAAAAGTTTTCAACTTATTTGCAATGTTATATGCAAGTCCCTCTATTTGAACCCTTAATTGTTTACTTGATTATGTGAAGTCACAATTGTAACATGGCTGGGAACAACACTAGTGGATCTTGAGGAGTAACTAACACCTTCCCCTCGAGATAATTTCTAGCCCTTACCCAAACTCTGGTTCTTCAAACTCAAACCTCTTTTAGTGTCCTAATGCACATTAATCATTAGGCCGCGACTCTTCAATTCCAAATATCCAATTTTCAAAAGGAAACGAGTTGTCCTCCAAAATGTCGCAAACCTGATTTTACCTTAAGAAAAAGGGGCGTCGACAACTCATAGACTGATTATTCTACATTCTTCAATCTATAAATATTGTCATTTTCTGCACCCAACACTGGACCTGCATTCATTTTCTTCTCAAAAAGAATTCTGAAAGTAAGAATCATCAATCGCCAATACTGTTTCATTGGTCTTGGTTTAGTTTCGGATTTCTGGTTAGAGGTTCAAAGCTTCTGTGTATTTGTTTTTTCTGTTGCTGCATGGTTCCTTGCTGCTGCTCCTTCAAGTTTTTTCCAAATATTTATTTTATTTTCTTTTTTATTCTGTTGATAAATGTATTCATCTCAATCTTCTACTAATGATATTGATGTTTGAATATCATGGTGCCCTGCAGGCTACAATCTGCAATACATTTATTTATCACTCATTGTTTTGTGCGCATGTTTGTCTTGACTGAATGACTTTCACATATTGATTAAAACTATAAATTAGCTGAAATATTTCATAGAACTATCATCTCAAATCTGATGAAATTTCAAATTACAGTAGAGTATATAAAGATAATTGGATTGATTGTGTGGTTTGTACGGATGACTTTCACTATTAAGAGATAAATATTGGGAAGCATTGATATTGATCTTCGAATTCTGACCGATACCAGGTGTGATCCAGGGATTTCAAGGAGCAAAAGCGGCTATATATATAATAATTCATCTTAGTTGGATACTGCTTTAGCTTAGGAGTTGAAAGTTTCTTTTTTCTCTTTCTAGTGTAATACAAATAAGCAATATAACAGTTGCTTGAAAACAAGCCTGGAATGATTAATATATAATCATGTAATTAAGTGATTCAGTTTTATTGAAAGAAGTTATGATGGGTTTACAATATCTTAGCTTTATATTTTGATGATGTAACAAACTTACGTCAAAAAACTATATAAGGGACCTGACACACTTGGTACACAATTCAATCAATAGACTAAAGCTAATGTAAGTTGCTATGACTTCAGAAGATAAAGAACACACACAGGGACCTGATCTCTTTGTGTTTCCCTGACAGAAGTACGAACTCAACTGTCTACAACTAGAAAGTGACTGCCTTCACCGTACACGCAAATAGTGCAGCACAGTACAACAGTCACTCCCCTTTGACCAACCAAGTTATTATATCAATCAAGTGATGTCATCCAAGTTGTATTAGCAAAGAGCATTACTGTCACGACCCTAGTTCACTCTTCGTGAACATGTCATGTCGGCACCTAGTCCCTACGACTAGGTAAGCCTAACAATACGGAAACAAAAGAATTTCCGGAAATAAATGACTATAATTAAACAACTGGAAGGAAAACTGTATATAAGTGTCGCTCGGCATATACAACTCAACATCACGAAATCTAAAAGAATATCACAAACCCGAAAACTCACGGGAAACATAGGCTTGAGGAATAAATAAAGTGCTCTATTTTTCCAGAAATGTCTACATCAAAGTACAACAGACGACTAAACACTACAAGATAGAGTAAGAAGGAGACTCTTCGGTCTGCGGATGCGGCAGATATACCTCAAAGTCTTCGTAGCTCTCCCTGCCTCACTGATAATGCGCCCGAGTGGAGGTACCTGGATCTGCATATAAAAAACATGCGCAGAAGAGGGGTGAGTACACCACAGCGGTACTCAGTAAGTGTCAAGCCAAACCTCGATCGTGAAGTGACGAGGAAGGTCAGAGACCTACTGAGGTTAAACAATATAATAAGAATATACAGCATGGAAACAGATGGAAATAATGTGAACAAAAGTGAAATAAGACAGAATTTACAAGGCAACAACTAATAAGTGATGACCAAAGTAAAAACAAAAATCTACAACTCAATACCAAGATACCAAATGAGGATCTCCCAGGATAACATCTTGTAGTCCCTTCTCAATTGTCCAGTGGATCTACCGGGATACCGTTCTGTTGTCCAACTATCAATATGTAGGGGGATCTACCGGGAATCTAAACCGTAGTCCCAAAGTAACAGTTGAGGGGGATCTAGTGGGAATCTAACCCATTGTCCCAATCTAATGCGTAGGGGAATCTACTGGGAATCTAACCCATAGTCCCAAAGTAAACAAACAAGGGGAGGAGCGGGGCGAGCTACCGGAATTCCACATCCGTAGTCCCAATGTAAATGCGCAACCACAATCAGAAGATATTCTGAAATAAACTATAAAGAGACAAGCAACAAGTAGTACTAGCCTAACATCCTTCACGTAGTACATTCAAGTCAACTTTAGCAAATAGGCAAGTAAATCAACTAAACATGCTTTTCTAATATAACACAGGTTATAATTGCAAGTAAAGCAAATACAAAATAAACTCAGTCTCAATATCTTAATTACAAACTAGATTTTCAACAATTAGCTCAAGTATGCGCTCGTCACCTTACATACAAGGCACTCAATTACAAAATATCATATCCTAAAGGGAAAGGTCTCTCAAACAAGGTTAGACATGCCACTTACCTCGAATTGTCTCCAAAATCAACTCGAAATAATACTTTTTCAACAAGTATCCGACTCCAAATGACCCAAATCTATTCAATTCTATGTAAATAACATCTCAAGCAACTGATGTACTATTTAATTCAAAGATAAGACGCGAAATTAGGTAAAATAACCAAAATGTCCCTCGGTCCAATGCCACAAAATCAAATAAATTTTACATTTTCATAACTCTCGTAATCTCACGAGTCTAACCATATAAACATCTCTCAAATCGCAGGTCAAATATCCACTCAAAACTCAATAGTTTGGTCTATGAAGTTTTCCCCACATTTCATTCAAAAATCCCAAATTAAGGATGAATTCGTGATTAGATTAGTGGGATTTAAGCATAACAGAGTAGATAATTGTTACCCAATCGCTGCCCTCCAAAATCCCTCGAATTCTCTCCTAAATTAGAGCTCCCAAGCTTGTGTTTTGTTAAAAAGGGCATACCCTCGGTTTTGAAATGTTTATATCTTCCCAGACGTTTGTTCTATGCGATTGCAAGAGGAGGAATGCAATCGCGAAGAGTAAATTTTAAATGTTAAGAAAATAGCCTATGCGAATGCATCCAAGGGAATGCGATCGCAGAACAAAAGGAGACAGAGTTACGCAATCGCGTATAGATATATGCGATCGCATAGAAGAGTTTGATCACCGAGTTACCGACTCAGTTTCTTATATGTGTACGCGAAGAAGGAAGGGGCAGCACTATGCGAACACGGTCCAAGCAATGCGATCGCATAGAAGGAATTGTCCCCCTTCGAAATTACACTTATGTAATCGCACGGAAAGGGATGCTATCCAAAGAAGAAAGGGGTCTGTAGTAGCTGAAGGGAAAAGTTGCAACTCTTTCCAACACAAAAATGCCCCGTTGAGCAACTAAACACACCCGAGTCTCCCAGAACCTCAACCAAACCTACAGACATATCCCATAGCATCATTCAAACTTGTACCACTTAATCCACCTAAAGCCTAAGAACTTCAAATTCTCCCAAAACATGCTTTCGATCAGAAACCAAACCAAACCATGTCCAAATGACCTAATATTTTGCACACGCATCCCAAATGAAATAACGGGGCTACTGTAACTTCTGACACTCAGGTCAAAATCTAACTATCGAACCGGAAACTCCAAAAATTCAAACTTCGGCATTTCAATCCTAAATGAGCTACTGACTTCCAAAATGCATTCTGAACATTCCCTACCCCAAAATCACATAGCGGAGCTAATGGAACCATCAGATTTCCATTTCGAGGTTGTCATCATAGTGTTCTGACTATGGACCACTTTTCAACACTTAAGCTCTCATTTAGGGACTAAGTGTCCCTAAACTCTCCGAAACTCAACACCGAACGTCCCGGAAAACAAAAATAGCATAAATGAACTTAGGGGAAACATTTACTAGGGGATCAGGGCGTTAATTCTTAAGAAACCGGTCAGGTCATCACATACTCCTGCACTTAAACATTCGTTCGTCCTCGAATGAGCATTAAGAACATACGTGAAGTAGTGAAAAGATGAGGGTATCGGCTGCACATATCCCGCTCGGTCTCCCAAGTCACCTCTTTGGCCAGCTGACCCTGCCGCTGAACCTTTACATAAGCAATGTTCTTTGACCTCAACTTTCTGACCTGTCTGTCCAATATAGCCACTAGCTCCTCAACATAGGATAGATCCTTGTCCAACTGAATTGAAATCCAACACGTGCAACAGATCACATGATACCTCCAGAGCATCAAAGCATGAAATACCGGATGAACCCCGGCCAAACTTGGAGGTAGGGCAAGCTCATAAGCGACCTCCCAAACTCGCCTCAAAATCTCATAAGGGCCACTATACCTCGGACTCAACTTCCTTTTCTTCCCAAATCTCATAACTTCCTTCATAGGAGAAACCCGAAGCAGAACCCGCTCTTCGATCATATATGATACATCACGAACCTTCCTGTATGCGTAGCTCTTTCTGCCTGGACTGGGCTGTACGGAGTCTATCCCGAATCACCTTGACTTTCTCCAATGCATTCTGAGCCAACTCTGTGACCAATAGCCTGGGGTCACCCGGCTCAAACCAACCCATGGGATATATGCACCTCCTACCATATAAAGCCTTATGTGGCACCATCTGAATGTTCGACTGATAACTATTATTGTAAGCAAACTCCGCCATTGGAAAGAAATGATCCTAAGACCCTCTAAAACCAATCGCACACGCACATAGCATATCTTCAAGAATTTGAATAGTGTGCTCGGACTGTCCGTCCGTCTGGGGGTGAAATGTTATGCTCAACTCCACTCGAGTACCCAACTCCCGCTGAACGGATCCCTAGAAGCATGATGTAAACTGAGTACCTCTGTCTGAAATAATAGAAACTAGAATACCATGTAGACAAACAATCTTTCGGATATAAATCTCCACCAACCGCTCCAATGAATAAGTAGTACACATAGGGATAAAATGAGCCCACTTGGTCAGTCTATCTACAATAACCCAAATGGCATCAAACTTTTTTGCAGTCCGAGGGAGATCAACTACAAAATCCATGGTGATCCTCTCCCATTTGTACTTTGGAATCTCTATCTGCTGAAGCAACCCACCTGGTCTGTGGTGCTCATACTTTACCTTATGACACTTGAGGCATCTAGCTACATATCCAACTATATCCTTCATCATCCGCCTCCACCAATAGTGCTGTCTCAAATCCTGATACATCACTGCGGCACCCGGATGGATGGAATACCGCAAACTATGGGCCTCTACTAAACTCAACTATCGAAGCCCCTTAATATTGGGCACACAAATCCGGCCCTACATCCTCAATAACCCATCATCTTCAATGGTCACATCTCTGGCATCGTCGTGCTGAGCTGTTTCCTAGAGGACAAGCAAATGGGAATCATCATACTGCCACTCCCTGATCGACCGAATAAGGAAGACCGAGAAACCACACAAGCTAGGACCCGACTGGGCTCTGAAAGATCCAATCTCACAAACTGACTGGCTAAGGCCTGAACATCCATCGCCCATAGGTCTCTCTGAAGCTGGTAAATATGCGAAACTCCCCAAACTCTCTGCCCGATGACTCAAGGCATCCGCCACCACATTGGTGCCCAGGTGATATAGAAACGTAATATCATAATCCTTAAGTAACTCTAACCACCTCCTCTGGCATAAATTTAGATCTTTTTTCTTGAACAAGTGCTGCAAACTCCAATGGCCAGTATAAATCTCACAAGGCACACCGTACAAATAATGACACCAGATCTTCAAGACATGAGCAATTGCAGCTAACTCAAGTCATAGACATGGTAATTCTTCTCATGTATCTTCAACTATCTGGACATGCAGGTAATTACCCTATCGTCCTGCATTAGCACCGCTCAAAGTCTAACCCGTTATGCATCACAATAAACTATATAGGACCCCGAACTAGTAGGAAATATCAAAATAGGGGCTATAGTCAAAGCTTTCTTGAGCTTCTGAAAGCTCACCTCGCACTCCTTTGTCCACTAAAATGGAGCTCCCTAGTGGGTCAATCTAGTCATAGGGACTGCAATCGATATAAACCCTCCACAAATCAACGGTAGTAACCCGCCAAGCCAAGAAAACTGCGAATCTCAGTAGCTGAGGAGGGCCTGGGCCAACTCTGCACGGCCTCTACCTTCTTCAGATCCAACCGGATGCCCTCACTCGACACCACGTGGCCTAAGAATTCCAAATAACTCAACGAAAACTCACACTTTGAAAACTTTGCATATAATTTCTTTTCTCTAAGGGTCTGAAGCACGGTCCTCAGGTGCTGCTCATGATCTTCCCAACTTCGGGAGTATTACAAGAATATCATCTATGAAAACAATGACGAACGAGTCGAGATAGGCCAGAACACATTGTGCATCAAATGCATAAAAGCTGTTGGGGCATTGTCAACCCAAATGACATAACAAGGAACTCGTAATGACCATACCAGTCCTCCAGGCAATCTTTGGGATATTTGGCTACCGAATCTTCAACTGGTGGTAACCTGAGTGCAAATCAATCTTAGAAAACACATGTGCGCCCTGAGGCTGGTCAAATAGATCATCAATACAAGGCAAGGGGTTAACGGTTCTTCATTGTAACCTTGTTCAACTGGCGATAATCGATACACATATGTATAGAACCATAATTTTTCTTTACAAATAAGACAGGAGCACCCCACGGCGAAACACTAGGTCTTATCAAGCAATTCCTATAAATAATCCTTCAACTCGAAAGAGCTATACGATACGGAGGAAATGAAATGTGCTGAGTGCCTGGCAATAAATCAATGCCAAAATCAATGCCTCTATTGGGCGGCATGCCCCGGAGATCAGCTAAAAAAAAATCGCGATAATCCCGTACCTGTGGGACCGAATCAAAAGAAGGGGTATCAACACTGACATCTCTCACATAGTTAAATATGCATCATACCCCTTCTTAACCATACGCTGAGCTTTAAGAAAAGAGATAAATCTATTGGGAGTGTGGTCTAAAGTACCAATCCACTTAACACGTGGAATACCTAGTATAGCTGGCGTCACGGTCTTGGAGTGACATACAAAAATAGCATAATGGGGAAACAACCAGTCCATGCCTAAGATAATATCAAAATCCATTATACTGAGTAACTATATATCTTCCTTGGTCTCAAAATAATGTATAGTAACCAAACACGACCGATAAATGCGATCCTCAACAAGAGAATCTCCCATAGTAGTAGAAACATAAACAGGAGAACTCAAAGAATCTTGGGCTACACCCAAATGCTGAGCAAAATAAGAAGACACATAAGAATAAGTGGAGCCTGGATCGAGTAGAACCGATGAATCTCTGTGACAAACTAGTATAATACTTGTAATGATAGAATCAGAGGCAACAACCACGGTATGAGCAGGAGTGGCATAATATCTGGCCTGGAATCCCCCGTGAGGAAACCTCTACCTCCTAGACCTCAGCCGCTAGCTGGCTGGGTAGATGGGGTAGCAGCTGGAGTTGTGATCATGGCCTGAGAACTCTCTGAGCACGGTGTGGCCAAGAAGTCTGTGAGGATGTACCCCTACCAAGTCTGGGTCAGTCCCTAACCATATGACGTGTATCACCACACTTGTAGAAAGCTTTGGGAGGATGTGTTGGCTATCACTGACTAGGGCTAAGTCTGCTAGACTGGCCTTTGAAAGCAGCCCGCGCAGGAGGTGCACTAGAAACCAGAGGTGTATGGTAAGGCTCCTAAGGTCAAGGCGGAGCTGGAGCACTGCTGGCTGCTGGCTACTGGAAGAGTTGAATGAACAGGGCAACCTATATAACCCCTACCATGTAGACCTGCTACTAAGGTATGGGCACTAGAGTAGTGGCCCGACTCTCGAGACCTCTTGATCGCTCTCTCCTCTCGCTCCCTAGTGAGTTTACCCTGGATCCTCCTAGAAATGCTCACTACCTACTGATAAGGAGTCCATCTCCAACTCTCGAGCTATGCTAGACCTGATGGATGAAATAAGACCTTCAATGAGCTGACAAACCCTCTCGTAGACAGTAGCAACCAAGGGCGGTGCATGCCTGGCCAACGTGGTTTAACGGATGACATACTTTGAAACTATCATAGCACCTTGGCACAAATGCTCAAACTCTATGCGCCATGTGTCCCTGATACTCTGAGGAATAAACACTCTCAGGAACATATCTGGGAACTGCGCCTAGGTTAGTGAAGCAACCTCGTATGGGCTGTATAAATCATATGTGTGCCACCAATCATAGGCGGCTACCCTGAGCTGGAAGGTAGTAAAGGAAACCTCGCTAGATCTGGCTATGCCCATAGTGCGAATAATACGGTGGCACTCCACTAGATATTCCAAGGCATCATCTGTCGCTAATCCAATGAAAACCACAGGATCATACTTCTTGAATCTCTCAAGCCTCCGCTGCTCATCCTTAGAAGCTGCCCCATCCTCGGGTTGAAATGGTGCTGCAAGTTGTACATGAATGATCTCTAGGACCTACTCAACATGTATGTGCTGCTCATGAGTGTGGGCGACGGGAGTCCGTGCTCCTACCTATGCCTGGGATGTGGCTGCAGCAAGGGAAAGCAACCCTGTCTGAACCAACATGGTGTACATGTTGATAAACTATGCCAATGTCTCATGAAGGGCTGGAGTAGTAGTAGTTGTGGGCGTGTCAGGTGCCTGAACTCTAGCTGGATCTGCTGGCAATACATCAGCGATAGCTCGCGCAGGTGCTCTGGCTGCACCACATGCGAGTCAACGGCCTTTGCCCCTGCCCCTGCCTTTGACGGCTGCAGGAGGAGGCGTGAGTGCCTGATCATCCCGAGTAGCACGTGTAGTCACCATCTGAGATAGAATAGAAGATCGAAGTTTATAATTGATGTCAAAAATATTGCACGACAAGGAAATCAAATGAAGTGAAGATTTTTCCTAATCAGATACACAACCTCCCGTAGATAAGTACAGACATCTCCGTACCGATCAGTGAGACTCTAATAAATCGGCTTGTGTTCCATTACTCCTATGAACCTAGAGCTCTGATACCAACTTTTCACAACCCCAGTTCACCCTCCGTGAACATGTCATGACAGCACCTAGTCCCTACGACTAGGTAAGCCTAACAATGCGAAAACAAAATAATTTGCAAAAATAAATTACTAGAATTAAACAACTGGAAGGAAAACTATATATAAGTGTCCTTCAGCATATACAACTCAACATCACAAAATCTAAAACAATATCTCAAAACCCGAAAACTCACGGGAAACACAGGCTAGAAGAATACAATAAAGTGCTCTAATCTTCAGAAATGTCTACATCAAAGTATGACAGAAGACTAAATGCTATAAGATAGAGTAAGAAGGAGACTCTTCAGTCTACGGACAAGATAGATATACCTCAAAGTCTCCTTAGCTCTCCCTGCCTCAGTGATAATGCGCTTGAGTGGAGATACCTAGATCTGCACATGAAAAATATGCACAGAAGGGGCGTGAGTACACCACAGTGGTACTCATTAAGTGCCAAGTCTAACCTCGGTCAAGAAGGTCAGGGGCCTACTGAGGTTAAACAACATAATAAGAATGCACAGTATGGAAACAGATGGAATAGTGTGAACAATAGTGAAATAAGATAAAATTTACAAGGCAACAAAAAATAAGCAATGAAAAGAGCAAACACAGAAATGTACAGTAAATTCCAAGATACTATATGAGGATCTCCTAGGATATCTTCCTGTAGTCCATTATCAACTGCCCAGTGGATCCCCGGGATACCGTCCCATAGTCCAACTATCAATGTGTAGGAGGATCCACCAGGAATCTACCCCGTAGTCCCAAAGTAAAAGTGAAGCGGGATATACTGGAAATCAAACCCGCAGTCCCAAAGTAAAATAATTGAGGGGGGGGGGGACGAGCTACCGGAATCCCACATCCGTAGTCCCAATGTAAATGTGCAATCACAACCAGAAGATATTCAGAAATGAAGTACAAAGAGACGAGCAACGGGTAGTACTAACCTAACATGCTTCACGTCGTACAGTCAAGGCAACATAAGCAAAATACAAAAGAAACTCAGTCTCAATATCTTAAGTAAAAATCAGATTTTTAACAATTAGCTCAACTACGCACTCGTCACCTAGCATCCAAGGAACGCAATTACCAAATATCATATCCTAAGGGGAAAGGGTCCCCCCCCTCACAAGGTTAGACAAGACACTTACCTCGAACTGACTCCAAAATCAACTCGAAATCACACTTTTGCCATGCATATCCGACTCCAAATGGCTCAAATCTATTCAATTCAATTACATATCGTAAATAACATCTCAAGCAACTGAATTTACTATTTAACTCAAAGATAAGACGCGAAACTAGGTAAAATGACCAAAATGCACCTCAGGCTAATGTCTCAGAATCGAATAAATTTTATATTTTCAGAACCCTCGTACTCTCGCGAGTCTAAACATTTAAAAATCTATCAAATCGGAGGTCAAATATCCACTCAAAACTCAATAGTTTGGTCTATGAAATTTTCCTATTTTTCATTCAAAAATCCGAAATTAAGGATGAATTCGTGATTAGATTAGTGGGTTTTAAGCATAAGAGAGTAGAAAATCGTTACCCAATTGTTGCCATCAAAAATCCCTCGAAATCTCTCCAAAATTCGAGCTCCCAAGCTTGTGTTTTGATAAAAATAGCTAAACCTCGCTTAATAAATGTTTTTATCTTCCCAGATGTTTGTTCTATATGATCGCAACAGGAGGAATGCGATCGCGAAGAGTAAATTTAAAGGGATCATAAAATAGCCTATGCAAACACATCCAAGGTAATGCGATCACAGAAGAGGAGGAGACATACGTACGAGATCGCATACAGATATATGCGATTGCATAGAAGAGTTTAATCAAAGAGTTACCGTCTCAGTTTCTTATATGTGAACGCGGAGAGTATAATGCGAACGCGAAGAAGGAAGGGGCAGTACTATGCGAATGCAGTCAAGGCAATTCGATCGTATAGATGGAATTGGCCCCATTCGAAATTACACTTATGCAATCGCAGGTGAAAGGATGTGATCGCAAACAAGAAAGGGGTCTGCAACAACTGAAGGGAAAATTTGCAACTCTTTCCAACACAAAATTGCCCTGTTGAGCATCTGAAACACACCCAGTCCCCTGGGACCTCAACCAAACATACAGACATGTCCCATAACATAATTCAAACTTGTACCAATCATAAAACTACCTAAAACAACGCCGAAAACTTGAATTAATCAATGATTTAGGCCGAAGAACTTCAAATTCTCTTAAAATTTGCTTTTGATCAGAAACCTAACCAAACCATGTCCGAATGACCTGAAATTTTGCTCACACATCCCAAATGACATGTCGGAGCTATTGTAACTTCTGGAATTCCATTCCGACACTTGAATCAAAATTTTACTATCGAACCGGAAACTCCAAAAATTCAAACTTTGGCATTTCAAGCCTAAATGGGCTACGGATTTCCAAAATGCATTCTGAACACGCTCTCAACCCTAAAATCACCTAACATAGCTAATGGAGCAACCAAATTTCTATTCCGATGTCGTCTTCACACTATTACGACTATGGACTACTTTTCAACACTTGAGCTCTCATTTAGGGACTAAGTGTCCCAAAACACTCCAAAACTCATTACCAAACGTCCCGACAAACCAAAATAGCAGAAATCAACTTAGGGAAAGCAACTAATAGGGGATCAGGGCGTTAATTATGAAGACGACCGGCCGGGTCGTGACAATTACAATAAAATATCACTTGAACACATGAGACTTCATTCAAGTACTCCAACCATTCATCTGTCAAGCATTCAATTCTCAAGTGCATCAAGAACAAAGTACAATACTGCTACAGACCAGTTCCTACATCCATTCTCTTGTATGTCCTTAGCTGAGTTGTAACTTTATAATTGTTCTTTATTGTAATTCCTACTTTGCTTATCTAGAAGCTTTAATTAGGAACCTCTTGTAAACTATAAACCTTCAGTGTTTGTGTAGTGACTAGAGTTAGTCATGAGTTGAAGTCTTTGTAATAGGTGTATTGCAAACCTGCTTGTAATAGGTGTATTACAAGTTAGTGAGGGATTAAGAGTTTAATTCCTAGATTTCGTAGGTTGTAGTCTAAAGTTTTCTCATAGTAAAGTTGAAATCCAACTAGTATAGGTCGTGGATTTTTATCCCTTTCAGCAGGGATTTTTCCACGTAAAAGTTCCCTAATCCATTTATTTACTATTGCATTAGCGTTATTAAAAAATTATATTGGACCTGATCTCTATATAGTTTGATGGACTCATATATTTTATCAAGTTAGTTTGTCATATTTAGAATTGAAATGTATCTTGTAACATTAAAACGATGACGTCATGATTCCGTTGAATTTGGTTTTTGTAATAATGTTTATTTTTTCCAACATTGTTTAAAGTCTGCAAGTTTAATTTTTGCATAGTTGAAGTTTACAAGTATTTTTATCTAGTTTTGGGCCTAGACATGAATTGGCCGAATTAAGGTCTTTATCGACTTTGGATTTCAAATCCACCTATTGCAGGCCTGAAAATAATTAGGCCAGCTCACCAGACTCGTCATTGTAACGAGGCATTTGCATTTATACCCGTTTTTTAGGTTACATTTTAATTTATACCCATTTTACAAAAAGAAATTCAAGTGTACTCACTTTTTCGCGTAACTTTAGCATATGGGGATGACGTAGCAAAGATAATTATGCAAAATTTCAGTATTCTAGTAGACGGGACTGGAGTAGCAAGTGTGCTGAACTAAGTATGCTAAAATTTTTTTGTAGTTGCTGAACTAAGCATAGTAGTTGAAGTTCTAAACTCTATTTGCTGAAATTTTTATTTGTAATTGCTGAAGTTTTTGTTTTTGTAACTGGCGAACTTCAGCTCCAGTGCAGCAATTTTTGCTTTGTAACTGACGAATTTTTGCTCTAGAGCTAAAGTTTTTATTTTTGTAACTAGTGAACTTCAGCTTTAGAATTGAAGTTTTTATTTTGTGACTGGCAAAATTCAGCTATAGAGCTGAAATTTTTGTTTGTAACTAACGAACTTCAGCCTTATTAAAATTAAAGTTTTAACTGACTTTCCATATGAAAATTAGAAAAGAAGAATAAGATTCTTAAGTGTACAAGAATAAAGTAGGAAAATATCATCACTTAATTCACTCATAAGCTCAAAAGGCAATTCATACAGTACAATATAATAACTTAAAGTATGAAATCTTCTTTGCTTTTTTTTTTTCTTGAGAAGCATGATTAGGACCAGTTTTCTTCTTTTCCATGTTGTTCAAGAGTACTTTTCTTGCTTCATATATGTGTGCACAACAAACTACTAAAAAATCCAAACCAATGAAACACATGGTAAATCGAGCCATTATATTGTTACATTAATGTTAAGTTTCGGAGAGATGAAGATCACTGAGAGAAGAAGGAGAAGAAAAGAAGCTTAAGTTATTTAAAAAGTAGATACAAATTAAAACTTTTTAAAAAATAAGTATATATTATACGGGGCGACCAATAGGGCACCCGTGTAATTTTCACCACTGTAACGATTAGTTCGAACAATACATTTCTACTCGTTAAGTCTATTTAAATCTTTAGAACTAATTTAATCTTGCTCAAACTTTGTCCTTTCCTAATTGGTGCAACAAATCCAGGATTATCCAAATCCATGTGCACTTTAGGTGTAATCTAACAGAATACAAGTACCTTATAAAATTCGTGCCTTAGTTACTGTTAAATATGCAGAATGTTGACATGAAATCTCTTTTTAGTAAACTACTTCATAATCACGGGCCTAGCATACACACAATCTTATAATTAGGAAATAAACAACTTATAAACACTCGTAATGTGTTTTAGACGCGATTCATAATAAATATTGTGACTATGAATACGATTTTTATGGCATAATCACGATACGTAAATTCCAATTCAAGTGCACGTTTCACTCGATTTGACCATAATTTCAAATAAAAATAAAAATAAACGTGTTGTAAATTGCAGGTGCATTTCACGTGACGCAATTCGTAATATGTACAAAAATAAATGAGTGCGTGGCATTGCGACTTGTTCAAATAAAAAGCGATTGGAATGATTAAAAGTGTTTAGAATGTTAAAAATGCACAATAAGTTTTAAACATATAATAAATAAGATAATTAGGATAATTATTAATAGTTGAGCGAATGTGTTAAAACTACGGAGCTCGGGTTAACATAATTCCTTCTCCGGTCTTTTGATTTTTCACGGACTTTAAAACAAAGTCAAATTTTCTCGATTTGGGATTTTAAAATTAACTGATAATTTGGGACACCATAATAATTATCCCAAGTGGCAACTCTAAATTGATTAAATAATCTCATTTCGAATAATATCACTTTAATTAAAAAAACTCCATATTGCTCGGAAAAAGAAGGTGTGACAATTTCCGTAACAGTAATATATGAAATACATAGAAGAACCATAGCCTTCTATAATTTATACATATAGAAAAATGAACATCATACAAATCATCCCTCTTGTGTGCCATTGAAATATAAAATATTAATTATTCACGTACGTAATAATGATTTTATGACAACTAAAATTTAAAGAAGACGGTGAGAATCGTGTATCTAATTTGCTACATTGAATCTACGAAAAGGCATAATAACTACTATTACTATGCTATGCTCTTAATGTTGAAGATGAAGGGTGTGTTTGGTGTGAAGGAAAATTATTTTTAATTTTTTTATATTTGGTTGACTTAAATATTTTGAAAAATATTTTACTTTAATTGGAAGAAAATATTTTTCTTATCAAGAGAAAGGAAAACATTTTTCAAAATTTCTTTTCAATCTTCCCCACCCTCATTAATCACCCCAACCCCTCTACATAAAAGTTTTTTTTTTCAAATTTAAGTTTTTTTGTTAGCGCCCACCCTACTACCCCTCCATCCTACCACCACCCCACCGTACCCCACCCCCACTGGAAAAAAATTTTATTTTATTTACCTTGAGTTTTTTTTTTTTTTTTTGCAATTTCAAATGTTTTTTGTTTTTCTGAGCCACCCATCCCAACCCCCTTCCCACCCAAAAATATTTTTTAAATAAATTTTTAGTTTTAATATTTTTATTTATCTTTCTAAAGGTTCAAAATTTTACAAGTTCCAAAAATTATGAGTTAGTAGGTTTATGTGTTTAGAAGTTTACGAGTTTAGAAATTACAATGTTTACAGATTCGAAATTCCGCGATTGAAAGATTAGCAGTTCGAAAGTTTATGAATTTGCGGGTTCGCAAGGCTGTTCGTATATTGGGAAAAAACTCAATTTACATTGAAGGTGACGTGGCATGACACGTGGACTAGTTAAATGGTCAAAACATGATGACTAGCTAAGAGGCACGAGTGACAACAGATACGGGAAAAGGAAAGCTAAATAGGCACGGGAAGCAATTCGAATAGTACAAGTTTCGTACCTATTTAAAGCCAACAGATCAGAAGGAATTGAAGACACAAATCTGATGACGAAAAAGAGTCCAAATTCAGTATTAAATACTCAATACGTTAGGAAATTGGTATTAAATCAGAAGGATTGTGTAACGTCTTATTTAATATCATTTATTACTCAAAATTGTCTCATTAAGACTAAGGTATTACTCCTTTACCTAGAATCAACTATAAAAGGAGGATGTATCATCATTTGTAAGAAACACAATATCATCGATATTACATTGGAATACAAACTCTTTTTCTGTTTATTTGCTATTCACAAAAAGTTTATTACATATTTTTTTGTCTTCCGATTATCACTAACCCGAATTTCTATTTATCTTGAGCTTTGATCAAAGAATCATATTTTTGGTTAAACAAATTGGTTCCGTTACCGGAAATCTCATAATCTTTTCTTTGAAGCTACTTTATATTTGTCTTTATCAACATTTCAAACAACAACAACCATAACAATAATAGTGACAACACATTGGGAAACCATGAAAATCAAGGAGACCTACCAAACATTGGTGTAAATCCCTCCCCTCCAAATTCACCACGTCAATCTTGTAAAGGCACTCCTGCTCCTGAATTCCATACTGATCAACAAGAACAATCTGAACATTTTGAAAGAGGTGAAAATGAAGCTTTACAAAATATAATTGATGCACAAGTCGGCAAAGCTCTTCAGACTCTAGTTAATCGATTGCCAGCTGCACCACCCACTCCAACCCCTAATAATAATACATTGGAGAATCCTCATTCTGGACTTATTAATTCTGAAATAGAGGAACTACTAGTGAACCACAGGAAGGGGAACCAGGTAATTCAAATAATTCTTATTTACAAAATGTAGTACTAACCTTGCATAAACAGATTAAGGAACAAAATGAGCGCATTGAACAAATCCCTGGAGTTTCGCGTGTAATAAAAGGAGTAGACATGGACAAATACTTACGACAACCTTGGAAGACAAGTGCTTCTCCTCTTCCAAGTCCGAAAAAGTTCAAAATGCCTGTCATCCAAAATATGATGGTACTATAGACCCACGTAACCACGTAACTGCATTTACAACTGGCGTGAAAGGAAACGACTTGACCAAACAAGAAATTGAATCAGTATTGGTCAAGAAATTTTGAGAAACACTCACCAAGGGTGCATTAACATGGTATTGTCTTTTATCTGAAAATTCTATAAATTCTTTTGCTGAGCTTGCAGATTCTTTTATTAAAGCACATTCAGGAGCTTAAAAGGTTGAGAAAAGAATGGAAGATATTTTTAAAATCATACAAGGGGATTCAGAATTGCTCAGGGACTTTATTGATAGATTCCAGCATAAAGAATGACGCTACCCCGTGTACCTGACAATTGGGCTGCAATAGCTTTTGCAAGTAATTTAAATGACAATAGTTTTGAAGCCACGAGAAGACTCAAAGAAAGCCTTCGAGAATTTTCTGCAACCACGTGGAATAATGTTTACAACAGGTAAGTACGAAGCTGCGAATTGAAGAAGATATCGTACCTAAGTTCCACCATGAAGAAAGGGGCGGTTCCAGAAGATTAGAAACTGAAACAAGATCAGGTAAAAATAGGTATGATCCATATATGGGACCTGCAAGAAAAGACTCACGGCCAAAAAAAATATAGCCAACAATATGATCAAAAATCAAGGAACATGGAATATGATTCTTCATCAAGATTCAGAAATGATTGGAACAGACAAGAGTTACGACACGACGACCAGAGTTTAAAGGCAAGGTTCGGCAAATATAGCTTTAATGTCACTACCTCTGAGCTCGTAGCTATTCTGAGAAGCATAGGAGATAAGGTACGAGGGCCAAAAGAGAAGCGGTCAAATCCAAATAGACGCAATCCAGACCATTGGTGTGAATTCCACAATGATATCAGGCACAAAACTTCAGAATGTAGATTCTTTCATAGTCAAGTGGATCATTTATTGAAGAAAGGGTACATCACTAAATTATTTAGTGAAAAAGGTAAACAAGCTTATATGAAAATAGGCAAGATCCACCAAAGCCTCCTTCACCAAGAGAACAGTGAATATGATAAGTGGGTGAGAAGATATTCATGGCATAACTTACACAGCTTCCAACAAGATTTCTAATGTAACGATTACACACGGGAAATGGGGATGACAGGTTTAAGAAATCGAAAGTATTTCATTCGATAATGCAGATACGGAAGGAGTGATAACCCCACATAATGACGCACTGGTAATATCTTTACTTGTACATGATACTAATGTAAAATAAGTTTTGATTGATCCGGGGAGTTCTGTAAATATTATACTACTAAGGGTATTACGAAAAAAATGCAAGCTGAAGATAAAATGATACCCAAGATGCATACCTTGTCAGGCTTCGACAATTCGAGTGTAGTAACAAAAGGAGAGGTAATTCTAACAACTTTTGCTGCAGGTGTTGTTAAGGAAACTAAATTACATGTAGTTGATATGGAATGGCCTACAATATGATTATGGGGAGACCTTGGATCCATGATATGGATGTTGTTCCATCAACTCTGCATCAAGTTATTAAATTACCATCACTGTGCGGAATTTGTCAAATTCGAGGGGATCAACAACAGTCAGGAGTATCAATGATGTAACATATACGAGCGTCTTAAGTAAAGAAAATAGCAATTACAGGAAACAGTTGAAGGTGTCAACAATCAAACCTCAAATGAGCAAGAGAAAACAGATTTAGATTCGAGACATAATACCATTCAACCTGAGGAGAATAAAAATATCAAAACAACAATCAAAGAGCTCGAGACTGTGGTATTATTTAAACAATGTCCTGAACGAAAAGTTTATGTTGGGGCTAATTTAAACTCAAGCATGTGAGGTATATTAGTTGAATTTCTAAAATCTAACGTGGATTTTTTTGCTTGGTCCCATGCTGACATGACAGGGATACCACCGGATGTGATGACTTATTAATTAAACGAGGACACATCCTTTACACCAATAAAGCAAAAGAAAAGAAAGCAAGGAGCTTTCAAATATCAGGTGATTCAAGATGAGGTCCAAAAGCTATTAAAAATTGGGTCAATCCGCGAGGTAAAGTACCTTAATTGATTAGCAAACACAGTCGTTGTACCTAAGAAAAATGGTAAGTGCTGAGTATGTGTAGATTATACAAATCTTAATAAAGGTTGTCCAAAAGACTTTTTTCCTTTACCACATATAGATCAATTAATTGATGCAACTGCAGGACATGAACTTTTAAGTTTTTTAGATGCATATTCAGGGTACAACCAAATTAAAATCGACCCTAGTGATGAAGAAAAAACTTCTTTCATCACAGACATGGGGACTTACTATGATAAAGCAATGCCCTTTGCTATCAAAAATGTTGGAGCAACCTATCAAAGGTTAGTCACTAAAATGTTCCAAGAACATTTAGGAAATACAATGGAGGTATATATATACGATATGCTCGTCAAAACCCAGCAATCCCATGATCATATTTCTCATCTATCTGTTACACTTGGAATTTTGCGAAAATTTAATATGAAACTCAACCTAGAAAAATGTGCATTTGGAGTTGTATCAGGTAAGTTTTTGGGTTTCTTTGTTTCTAATCATGGTATCGAGGTAAATCCTTCTCATATCAAAACAACAGAAGAAATCCTTGATATCCTTACTAGTAAAAAGGAAGTTCAAAGATTAACATGAAGAATTGCAGCTTTGGGGAGATTTATTTCCAAATCTTCAAAAAAATGTTTTAAGTTTTTCGTTGTACTCAAAAAGCAAGATCTTTTTGAATGGAATGAAGATTGTCAACAAGCCCTTAGAAATTTGAAAGCTTATTTGTCAAAACGGCCGTTATTAGCAAAACCAAAGGTGGATGAAAAGCTCCTCATCTATCTGGATGTGTCTGAATTTGCAGTAAGTGCTGTTTTAGTCCGTGAGGATCAAGGTAAGCAATATCCCGTTTATTATGTAAGTAAATCTTTACTAGATGCTGAAACACGATACCCACAGTTAGAAAAATTAGCATTACCTTTGATCATGGCATCTAGAAAATTAAGACCTTATTTTCAATGTCATCCCATCGTTGTAGTACCACTTTTCCACTTCGAAATTGTTTGCATAAACATGAATTGTCAAGAAGATTAGAAAAATGGGCCACAGAATTAAGTGAATACGAAATCATTTATCAACCCATGACCGCTATAAAATCTAAAGTACTAGATTATTGCGTGGCTGATTTTAGTCAGGGGATGCATTTACAGCAGAAAAAGAATTATAATTTTTTAATGGTGCAAACCCGAGGACTTGGGTTTTATTCACTGATGGGTCATCTAATGTAAAAGGAGTAGGTCTAGGTATAGTTGTCATACCACCTAGGGGTGAAACTATTAGACAAGCTATAAAATGTCATTCTATAACTAACAATAAAGTAGAGTACGAGGTTGTAATTGCAGGTTTAGAATTTGCAAGAGAACTCAGCATAACACAAATTATAATCAAGAGTGATTCTCAACTCGTGGTTAATCAAATGATGGGGACTTATACAGTCACATAAACTCGAATACAAGAATATCTCAAAAAGGTACGAGAACTAATAAAGCAATTCCAAACTTGGAAGGTAATTCAGATCCCAAGAGATGAGAATATGGAGGCAGATGATTTAGCTAATCTCGCATCTGCTGCTGACGTAGCAAATGACGCAAATGCTTCAGTCATACATTTATTTCATTCCATTCTCGAACATGACAAGAATGAGGTAAATTTTAATCATTTAACGTGGTATAGGAGAAACAAAATTATTGATTGTTTACATCGCTTCACCGTGCCTAATGACAAAGGAAAGGCTCACACACTTCGCAAAAAAGCTGCTTGATATTGTTTATATCAAGGAAATCTTAATCGAAAGATGTTTGGTGGACCACTGGTAAGGTGTCTCTGACCTACTCAAACAGAGTATGTGATGAGGAAAGTGCATGAAGGACATTGTGGAAATAACGCAGGGGGAAGGTCACTGGTAAGAACATTGATTCAAGCAATTGGCCTAAGATGGAAGAAGAGGCAAACAATTTCGTGTCCAAATGTGATAAATGTCAAAGATACGATACTAATATGCACAGACCAACCGATTTATTACATCTCGTTATTGCCTCGTGGCCCTTTATGAATTGGGAAATGGATATAGTAGGTCCACTACCACAAGCAAACGGTAAGGTAAAGTTCCTACTTGTACTCACATATTATTTCACTAAATGGGTAGAAGCAGGAGCATTTACGAAAGTACGAGAGAAGGAAGTTAAAGACTTCATATGGTGAAATATAATATGCCGCTTTGGAGCACCAAAGGAGATCGTTTTTGACAACGGACCACAATTCGTAGGAGCTCAAATCACAAAATTTCTTCAAAGTTGGCAAATTAAAAGGATAACATCAACACTATACCATCCCGTGGGTAATGGACAAACGAAATCCACAAAGAAAGTCATCATCAATAACTTGAAGAAAAGGTAACAAGATTCAAAAGGTAACTGGCCTGAGATATTACCTGGATTATTATAGGCTTATCGTACAATGGCAAAAACAAGCACTGGAGAAATGCCATTTTCAATGGTTTATGGTGCGGAAACCTTAATTCTAGTTGAAATAGGAGAACCGAGCACATGGTATGTTCAGGAAATAGAGGAATCTAATGATGAAGAGATGGGGGTCAACCTTGATTTGCTTGAAGGAAGAAGAGAAGCTGCATTGATAAGAATGGAAGCACAAAAGCAAGTGATTGAATGATATTACAATAGGAAAGCACGGCTCAGATTTTTCAAAATTGGGGACTTCGTGCTTAAAAAGGTGTTCCAATCCGCAAAGGCTGCTAATTAATGAAGGCTAAGTCCAACGTGGGAAGGACCATACAGAGTTCGTGACATTGCGGGTAAAGGAGCATACGAGTTGGAGACAATGGATGGTAGTTTACCCTCACATGGGAATGCCGTCTATTTAAAGAGATATTACTTCTGAGAAAGTACACACGGTCAAGTATCACCATGTTAGAATCTTTTTTTTTAAGTTATTAAAATTTTGATAACGATTTTAGATGCTAGGCGAAAACCTTAACTCGTGCCAAATGATGAGTCACGACCTGCACGGCAAAATGGAATATTCTAAAATTCCCTGTCCAGGGTTACAATTAATCTGATGGAAATACACAGGAGTTAGGCAGTCTTTATCTATAATCGCACCTTCGAGTCCTGTACATTTCTCTGTTTCAGGAAAAAGACCAAATTGAAAGAAACAAACAAGTGCTCGAGGCTTCATACTTCACCGCTCAAACACTTGGGGGACTACATATTATACACAGATACAAATATCGAACAAAAGTCAGTCGAGTTTAAGCAAGATTTAAAAGAAAATCCAGGTACAAAAAGACAAGTGTTGAGAAAAAGTTACGAAGTCTTCAGCATTCATCATGTTCAACAAACACAAGACATTTTTTCCCACGAGAAAGTCACCTCTCAAACCCTTCCTAATATATAAAGATAGGGTCATGACTATGTACTGAAACATGTTATGAACAAAAACCTTATTTATTTTATATTATCTAAAAATCTGTTACAAGAATAACAATTACGAGGAAGTTATAGATATATTTTAATACATGAAATAGTAAAAAAACTTGTTAAAGTTCATGAATAAAAACTTTTCAAAGTTGCATTATAAAAAACATGTGTATTCCTATTTCTTTCATCGTATTATAACACCATTATGAAGTTGAGACGTCTTCTTCATTAAGTGTCGGTAAATAAAAGGGCCCTCTTTTATAATCCTCATGTTGATATTCCATCAGAACAATCGTAAAGAATTTTTAAAGGATAAAAATTCTAAGCTATTCTATAAGTCCTAAATAAGTAAATAGGCAAGAATAGAATATGTAGAAGTACTGATAAAACTTCTTAATATAAAACACTAAGGAAAAACTTAGTCAACAAAATAGTTGTTTTTACAGATGCCCCATTATGATAACTGGGGACTTCACCAAAAAATCCCTTAAAATTACCAAGGGATAACACCACCAATAAATAAAAAGAACAACAATGATAAAGTTTGAACATTTAACTAGTTACTAAAGGGGTTGGAACATCAAAAGCTGAAGCTGCAATCTCACTTTCAGTGGTAACCATAGGCATGGTAACAACTTCCGAGGGAGTAGCAATAGGAGCCGGTTCTACTGGGCCTGAAGTATTAAAATCACCGAGGGAAGCAGGAGTCATGGGAAATTCAACTCCTATAGACTGTGCCGAAGAAGTTTCACCCTCAGAAGCCGGAATTACAACTTCAACTACCTCAGTAGCTACTTCATTATTCAAAAGCTCTTCTGCTCCAGGAGTTCCAAGTGCTGGAGAAGGAGTATCAACAGGTTGTTGGCTTTTTTCGATAGTGTCGAAGACTTTGGCTAATTCATACTGCAAATCAAAATTTTCTTGAGTAGCCTCCATCAAAGCATCTCGGCGAGATTTTAGAAAAACCCAGCTTACCTCTATGTTGAAATTCTCCTCAAGAACACCATATTCCTTTTCCAGAGCTCCATATTCCCTTTCCCATATAACAAGATCGTTTTTCATTATCTGATGTTCAGCTAAGTGGGAATCCAAGGAAGCTTCAAGGGAGGCATGAGAACATTCCAAGGCACGTATTTTGTCAGAGGAGATCCTTACGTCATTTTGAGCTTGAGTCAAGCTTTGCACTAACTCCCCTGCATATTCCTCTTTCTTCTCCACAAGTTCCTTAAGCTCTCTAATTTCTTCTGTGGCCTTCGATAGTTATTCCGAAAATGAGCACTCCAAAAGCTCCTTATCTTTTTCAAATTGGCTTGAAAAAGTCTTGGCAATTTCTAGCTCACAAGTTGAACCACGCTTTTGGTGCTCCAGGTGAGTTCTGCTCTCTTGTAACTCTTTTATGGTCACTTGAGCATTCTCGAACAGCTCCTTCCAATTCGCTGCTTCAACTGGGCCTCCTCAGCTAATCTCCTAGCCTCAGAGATAGCCTTTGTAGACTCTCGATCCTTCTTCTCTAATATGGAGACTCTCCCCATCAACTCAGTTCCAATAAGATTAGCCTACAAGTATAAGGCATAGAAATAAGGACTTAGGAGAAAAAAAGGGAAAACATTCAAGTTAGAGTAAGTTACCTTCAAAGTTGAATGAACTATATGTCATTGATCAGAGTATAGCAGATATGGCTTTGCATCTTATTCCTCTCAATCTCTCCAATCAGAGGTTCGAGCCAAACATCACCTCCACCAGTCTTTCTCAAAAGTCTATGATTGGTAGGAACTTCAAGTGTTACACTTATCATAACCATGCCTACATTTCTAGAACCCACCTCTGTACGCTGAACAGAGGAAGAGGGAACAGTGAAAGGAGGAGTAGTAGAAGAGGTAAAAACAATGGGAGCCGTACGAGTAAAACAGAGACGGTAGGAGCATACGTGAGAACCAAAGTAGGAATGGAAACAGGTGCAGTTGAAACAGGTAAGGAAACAGAAGTAATCAACATAGGCAAAGAAACACTCACGGTTGGAAAAGAGGAAATAGGAATGGATGAAGAGATAGGGATTTCATTCAGAACAGGGTCGAGTTCGCGACTCTCAAAATCACCAACAAAGAGACGTTGAATAGCTTCATTGATGTCTCTTGGTACGGTTTCCTCATCAGAAGGGATCAAAACAGGCTCGAAGATAGAGGTTTGAGCAGGAGAATCTTCAACTTCATCTTCAGTAATGACTCGTCTCCTGGCTCTTATCCTGTCTATCAAAGAGGTACCTTCTTCTTCCTCATTCTCAGAACCTTCTCCAACATCTTTTCTTTTTGGTACCAAGGCTCTAGCCTAATCCAAATCAAGAGAAGCTTTAGCAGACATATCAATGGCCATAGCCAGCTTAGCTACCATTCCCCTAACACCAAATCCCAACAAAAAGAAGGATACACAATTAACATTACGAAAAAAGGGTTTTGAAAAAATGTGTAAAGTCAAGTGTACCGTGAGTTTTCACTTTCCAGCTATGCAAAAGGGAAATTGATTTCCAAGTTCTATCTTCCTTAGGATCAATCTTTAAAATTGAATCTACCCCACCACGGAAGTTTGGAATAGGTTCCACATCTCTCATGGTTGAAAAACCAAAAAGAGACGAAATTAGAAAATGAATCGAAAATCTCAAAAAATAGGTACGATAAATAAAAGAAAACTTACGTGCAAAGTTCCACTTCTCAAGGAAGGGGATATTTGTTTTACCTAGCAAATCCGTTGTACGAACAACAACGTAACGAGTATACAACCCACGATCCTTTTCATCTTCGGGGCTTACCAAAACCTTCTTACTTCTTGCAGTTAAGGTAAAAACCCCATGACGCATCAAATTGGGATGGTATAAATGAATTGGGGAAAAGTAAAGCTGACACTGGCTTTGGTAGATAAATATCTCAAACAAGCCACAACTCTCCACACTAGGGGACCAACTTGAGCTAAATAGATTTTGAAGAAATGGAAAAAATCAAGAATGATTGGGTCAATTGCAGGATTAAAACCCAGAGTAAAGGGATAAGTATAAATAAAGGAATACCTAATTCTAAAAGAAGAAATTCTTTGATTTGGAGCAGAAATCATCATACGAAGACTATTTTTACAGAAGCAATCTTTTCGAATAGTGGGGATCGAAAGCTCATTTATTAGAGTAGGATAGGTATCGACCTTTTCTAAATTCTTATCCTATTTTTGAAGAGACCTTCTATCACTCTCAAAAGGCAAATCATTGGGTACAATTTCTTCAACTAAAGGTTCTTGGGTAGAATCAGAAATTTCTTTACCTTTAGAAGAATGAGTCTTTGGAATAGAACTTCTAATGCCAGAACTGGAAGAAGAAGAAGCATGACCAGATGAACCACCATGTGTGGATCCTAAGCATAAGCTCTGAATCCTACCTCTTGTGCCTCTCCTATGTCTCATTACAGGGGCAATGGAGAACTAGTCGAGAATTGTGACTTTTTTAGGGTTAGGGTTTGGAGATGACATTGTTGAAATAAGGATCAATATGGAAAAAGCCAAAGTAAAGAATGAAGTACTTGTTAAGGATTTATGAAGAAGAAGACAAAGGAAGAAATGGTTAAATATGTATATAATAGCAACCGTCAAACTTAGAAGTGTAATGATTGAAATCATATATTAAAGGCAACTATCACTTCGTAAATAGTGGGAATGACGAAACCTTGAAAAAGGGTGCATATTTGCAGAACCAATCATAAAGTGACACGTGTGTAGAGCATTAAATGAAAGGTTACATTTGTACAGAACATTAATTAGAAGAGACAATTGAAGCGGCCGTATTTTCATAATATTAATTACGGCAAAAAAAATCCTTTTTATGAAGATCTACTTCCAAAATATTTAATTGATAAATAAATGAAAAGTGGGGGGACTATCTGTATTGGAAAAAAACTGAATTTTCAATGAAGGTGACGTGGCATGATACATGGACTAGTCAAATGGTCAAAACATAATGACTAGCTAAGAGGCACGAGTGACAACATATACGGGGAAAGGAAAGCTAAATAGGCACGGGAAACAATTCGAATAGTACAAGCTTCATACCTATTTAAAGCCAACAGATCAGAAAGCATTGAAGACACGGATCTGATGACGAAAAGGAGTTTAAATTCAGTATTAAATACTCAATACATTAGAGAATTGGTATTAAATAGGAATGATTGTGTAACGTCTTATTTAATGTTATTTATTGCTCATAATTGTCTCATTAAGACTAAGGTATTACTCCTTTACCTAGAATCAACTATAAAAAGGAGGATGTCTCATCATTTGTAAGACACACAATATCATCGATATTATACTGGAATACAAAGTCTTTTACTGTTTAGTTGCTATCCACAAGAAGTCTATTACATATTTTTTTGTCTCCCGATTATCAGTAACCCGAATTTCTATTTATCTTGAGCTTTGACCAAAGAATCATATTTTTGGTTAAACAGTTGGTTTGAAAGTTTATGATTTCATGTTTATTATATGCAAATTATTTATGAATACTCTTGGAAAGTTATTTTCCTTAATATGCATACCATACACCGAAAAGTAAATAAGATTACTACTTGTTTTTTAAGAAAATATTTTCCACAAAAATCATTTTCCGTTATACCAAACACACCCAAAACCAGAAGTCAATGTAAAACACTTTTTAACCAGACTTTGTGTTTTCGCTACTTAATCATTTAAGAGCTGGTTATTCTTCTTTTTTGAAATAATAGTGGTATTTGAGCTTACTTACATGCACTCAATTATTCTATCGAGCGATATCTTATACTGAGCTTACTTACATGCACCTCAATTATTCTGTCGAGCGATATCTTGTACCGGCCATCAAAACGGTAGTAGATAACTCTAATGTTTCTATCCACGCCAAAATTTAAATAGATTAAAGGTAATCACTGATCATCAGCTTTAAACAGTTTTGTATTTCAGTTTTCTTCGCTTGCGTTTATGATAATGAGACAATTCCAAGAATACAATATGATTGTATAGCTCATAAGAGATTCACCTAAATAATTCAATGAGCTTGTTTCTTAGCTAAAATATAACACATGCAAGGGACACATCATTAGGTTGTATCAAAACTAGAGTTATGAAATTCAACCTAACATTTGGTGTGAAAAGCTTTCTGTAGAAAGGATTTTATCAAATCAACTTCGTCAAATCTCCGAAACATAAAAAGAGGGAGAAAAGCATTTGTAATGTGTCTCTGGAGTTTTGTTTTTAATGACAGAAAATTGGTGATGCGTTGCTGAACTTTTTTCGACAAAATAGAATATCTTTTGACAGAACTTGATAAAGTTTAAACTTTTGACAACTCAACATAGCAACAATAACAACAACCCAGTATAATCTCATTTAGTAGGTCTGGAGAGGGTAGTGTATACACAGACCTTACTCTAACCCTTGGATAAAGAGGATGTTTCCAACATAGTAAAGTAACTAAAAATCCATTTTGACTAATGTCAGAAATCATATTTGAATAATACAAATACGAACATACATAAAGTCGATAAACGTTTGAAATGATGATCTGAAACCTTGTAATTCTTAAAATGGGACCAAGATAATCTAATACTTACTCACATTTGAGTGTTTACAAAAAACTAATAAGCACATATTACATACATAATTTTTTACATACACATAATTTTTTACACACACTCTTATCACTTAGCTATGATTAATGTACATATACATTTTCATCTTAGTTTTATCGCTTAAGTATTTTCTCTCATTTCGGCGAAAAAAAGCCCCACAGAATAGGGCTGGCAGTAACATTTAGAACAATGAGATTCGCCTGATCTTGGGACTCCTCGAAAAAAAATTGACAATTGACACTCATTGGTTACATACACTAATATTAGAGGTCGGCCTCAATAGTTTATTGGAGCTTCGATTACTTTGAATGGGAGATTTACATCTATATCCGCTTTTTAGGTCACGTTTTAATTTATGTTCGCTTTGCAAAACAATTACAAGCGTAATCATTTTTTCGCGTAACTTCAGCATACGAGATTTAAGTAGCAAAGGCAATCACGCAAAACTTCAGTATTCTAGTAGTATGTTGAACCAAGTATGCTGAAGTTTTTGTTTGTAATTGCTGAACTTAAGCATAGTAGCTGAAGTTTTTGTTTGTAATTGCACTAAATAAGCTGAAGTTTTTTTTGTCCTGCATTCATTAGTTTTGTCATTAAGCTTTCTCAAAAACATCAGTAGAACATGCTAAAGTTATTTAGTTTATTTATAAAAATTTCAGCACTAAATAAGCTGAATTTTTGTCCTGGATAAGCCTTTTTAAAAATATCAGTAGAAGATGCTGAAATTATTTAGTTTATTTGTAAGAACTTCAACACTAAAAGCTGAAGTTTTTTTGTCCTGGATTCATTTAGTTTTGTTATAAAGCTTTTCCAAAAACTTCAGCAGAAGATGCTGAAGTTATTTAGTTTATTTGTGAAAACTTCAACACTATATTAACTGAAGTTATTTGAAAAAACTTTCTAACATACTAGATAAATAATTAGATTGCCAACAGTATTAAAATTATTAATATTTAAAAATAATAAAGGTGAAAAGAACAGAATTACTATTATCAACTAACTTACGTACGTGAAAATATTCACAAATTATTCTCTACTAACTTACATAATTATTTATATTTTTTTATATTATCTTATAACAATATTTATAGCAATCACCCCATAAACTCAAGTATCATATCATCACCAACAACAACACCAATAGAAGAAGAAGGAGGAGGAGGAGGAGGAGGAGGAGGATGATGAGGATGAGGAGGAGGAGGAGGAGGAGGAGGAGAAAGAGGATGACGTTTTTTAAAAAGCGAGTACAAATAAAAAATGGGTATAGGTCAAATGAATTTTTACCTCCTATAGCAAAGGTTAACACATTATTTATTTTAAATGAATTATTTAAAAAAATTATATTATATACATACCTTTTAATATTTGTAACAAAATATCTAATTTTAATTATCTCCTACTCCTAAACTACATTTATTACACTATTTTCTTTCTCTCTACTACGAAACATGACATTCTCTTCCCTCATATTTTGGACTATTCTCCGGTGCCAATGGTCTTAAACTGGACTCCGCCATTTTTCCAACAAATCCCTACTGCTGCTTTTCAAAAACCAATTGTCAATATATTCCTCTTTCTTAACATGTTCCCCCCTTTATTGTAGTAGAAAAATTATCTTCACCATAAGAAGGCAAAGAAAACTCGATATTATCATCCAAGGGAGACCAATAACAAGAGATAGAAATTGTGGATTCCCCGAAAATTAGGCAATGTTGGCGGATTCATCGAAAATTTGGGTTTATTCTTAAATAATAATAATGGAATTTCGGATTGAACAACTTAAGTTTATATTAATATATTTCAATGTATTTTTAATATATCATACTTTAGTTTCATGTATTTTATTGTATTCAATATCTTTTTATTCATTGTAATTCAATGTATCTCGCTGCATTTCATGTATTTCATTGTATTCACTGCCTTTTTTTTCTATTATATTTCAATGTATCCTTTTGTATTCTATATATTTAATTGTATTCACTGTCTCTCTATATGCCATGGATGTATTCGTATACTTTTTAATTAATATAATTTATATATTTTGATTTATTATATAATTTCTTTTAAGATTGCTATGTTTTGGGGTATTTTTCGGTTGATAGTCTTTTCTATACAAGGAAATACAAATTATTTGTGTTATAATTGAGTTTGTTGAGTTGTATTAGGAGTCTATTATGTTAATTGATTTACTTTTTATATAAAAATAATGTAGTCCCCTATTTCATGCTGTGAATACAGTCGAATACAATAATTTGTCCAGCTGTAATCCCATATTTCACGCCATGAATACAGTCGAATACACTTGAATACAACAACTGATTAGCTGGACTTCCCTGATTCACGCCTATTTTGCTATTGTATTAATAAATACAGTAGCTTAAATATATCTAATACATCTTATAACAACAGAAAACGTATCTAGAATCCGTAATATAACTAATTGTATCTATAGATAGCTAATTACCAGTAAAAGATATTATTTTATAAAAATTTCTCTAGGTTAAATATGAACGACCAAATAAGGCGCCGCATGCAATTTTTACAATTTGAATTTATGACGTATAGGCCCAATTAAAGGGGGAAGCAATTCCTATTAGAAATTTTTGCATTTCACAACTCAAAGTTAAAAGTTCTAATTAAAGGTAAAAGAAATTCTATTCATCTCTCTATAATAAGCGGAAGACATTTGATGGAGTGTTATTTATAGGCAAAATACATAATCTACCCATCAAACCTTGGACCAAATTCCTATTACACTCATATTCTATACAGTTTTACTTTACACACTAAACCTTTCAAAAGTGTGTCAATTACACACTACTTTATCTATGTGTCATCCACGTATTATACACACAAAAACAAGCGCATGAATGATTAAAATTTCATGTTACAAGTTTTACGAAGTATCCAAGTATCTAACATTTTAGAATTTTCCGTTTTACAGCAATTAAAAAATCAATAAAAAGAAAACAATAACCCCTCTCTCTCTCTTTGTCTTCTTCCCAGACCCAACCCTGATCCATATTAACGATCCTCCATCGGACCTCTCCTACCATGCTTACAATAAACATAATACACATCGCCCTCAACCTCCTCAATATCTGCCGCTGCCGGAGTCGCCGGAAAATTCCCAAAAGTTGTCGAAACAACTGGAATATCCAATTTAGCCGGTCTTTTCCTCTTCAAAATCGGCGCAGAAGTAGAACATTCTGTAGAATTTCTAATAAGGTTAATCGGTGCCGATGCCGGTAATGACTTTTGAAGCCGAAGAATTTGAAATTATAAAGAAGAAGAAGAAGAAGAAGAAGAAGAAGAAGAAGAAGAAGAAGAAGAAGAAGAAGAAGAAGAAGAAGAAGAAGAAGAAGAAGAAGAAGAAGAAGAAGAAGAAGAAGAAAAACAATAAGCATGATATGTAATTATTAAAAGCTGATGTTAAAAACTTATAGGCATGACTCCTACTGAAAACAAATGTAAAAGTTCGTTGTGACATAAATCATACTTGAACACATTCTTAGGCATGATATCTAATTATAAAGTCATTTAGGCCATATATGCATGCTTTCTATTATTGGAACCATTAAAATCTATAGGCATGTTTACTAGTATGGTAAAACAAATACAGTAAGTATATTAACAAGATCCTATAGGCATGGTTTTTACCCGTATTACCCCACAGTTATATAACTATCCTTTCTTTTTCACTAATCACCCCTATATTCGTTTACAAATAATTATTACAGACCAGCTGAATAAATTACATAAATATATAAAATAAAAGAAAAAGATACACTATACGGATCCTGAAAGCCAGCCCAAGTTATTTCACCAAACCTCCAATATCTCAAATTGTTTCATAGCCTTTCTCAATATCTGGGTGTGTCAGAGTTCCCTAAGGACCTCAAAGGCCATATTTGAGTAAGTGTAGTGTGGAAGGGCCAGCACTAATGCATCAGAGTTCAGAGGGATCTCATAGGGATCCCCAAGCAGTCACACATTAGAGGGGCAAAACATAGGGATATAAGAATAGAGTAAGAGTGCTTAAAAAGTTTAGGTACGAATACAATTTAAAAAGAGACTTGAAAATAGTTTTGTAAAACAACAGATAAGTTATTCAATATGACAATTTTGAAAAGGGTTGGGCAATCAACAAACAATAGACCCACTTTAGAACCAAAACAGGTTCAGTATCACACATAGCGTACATAAGTAATTGCTCTTCTTTTAGCTCTCAAAGAGTTGAGAAGAAGGCAAGCCTCGTGCCGCCATCGTCGTCGTCGCTTACGCGACTCAGTTTCGGATTCAGATTCGGATTTGGTCAAATGATCGATTCATTGATTAATTTTTTGGATCAAATTTACTATTACCAGAAACATTGTTAAATATTTATTTTAATAACAAAATATTAATATTAAAATAAATGTTAATATTTAATCCGATCCGTTTTTCAGTTGTGTAACTAAAAATTAAACTACCGTCTACAATTCTTCCACTTTATTATTGATTAAACAGCCATTGGTGTTATGGCATTTATGTTGTGGCCCTTTTGCATAAACAACCATTCTGAAGAGTTGCACCTCTTCATATTTCAACCCAATTTTGGCTATAAATACAAGTCCATTCTGCTCAGAATTTTCATATGATTTTCTAATTTTCTCCTCCTTTTGCATACTTTTAACATCAAACAAAGCAACGGTAAGTGTGATTTGCTACCAAACTTAGTGTTTGCTGAAACACTGGGGTTCGAAGTACCACTACACCAGTGTGTAATTCTTTCTGTTCTGGGAGAAAATAATCCATAACGTTGGGTACTAGGAGGGGATTAAATTCTTTAGGAAAATATTGTGGATTCAGTGGGCTCTAATTACTTTTTGTTATTTCGTTTACATTCAATTTATGTTATATTATTTTCTCCAGAATTGTTTTACAAATACAGATTACTAACAACAGTTACTATATCTTTAATTTATTCATTAAAAATATAAAAAATATACTAAGACTCTTTATTCCAAAGAATAATTTTAAAAATAATTAATTCTTGTTATATATAGAATTCTATTTATGGTGAATGTCTATATTTAGTAAGATTCTAGGGTTTATTATGTGGTAGCTAAGGCAACCTCTCCCTATAAATAGAGGATTTTATTTCATTGTAATTTATTACAAATCAATAAGAATTATCTCTTCCTGCTTTTCCATGCAATACTCTTCTTCTTTTATTGTTTCATAACACATTATCAGCACGAGACTCTAACCAATTGAGTAGAAGCTTTGGGATTGAGCATAATAATGGCAATTGTTCCATGAACTTCCTTCATGATTAAAATTCTAGATTTAAGGTAAGTATTTTACTCTTCTCTTTCAAGTTCTTGAAATTTTATAATTTGATTTTATATACAAGCAAAAACAACAAAGTTTGATTATAATTCTAATGGACTTTATAAGAAATTACACCCATATGAAGTGGTAAAATTTTTATGTCTTGCCATGATTAAATTCATCTATGATTATGGGTAAAGAATTGAAAACCCGTCCCATTGAATTTGCTCCATTCTCATTCCCTTTAGAGAATGTGATAGCAGTATGTGATAAGTCTGAAAGAAAATAAAGTTATTACTATGGCATGAATGATCATTGGTCACATACTTATTATTCACCAAAATATTATGGTAAAGTGATTATTAAAAGCAATGGTAATGCAAGAAACAGATCTTGCATATAATTGACCATGACCACAATGGTATATTGTCATGACCCTAGTTCACCGATTGTGAACATGTCATGACGGCACCTAGTCCTCACGACCAGGTAAGCCTAACACATTGCGAAAGTAACAACATTTTCATAATTTAAAATCCAAAAGTGAAATAACATGAATAATGTATATAGCTGCCGCCTGGCACGTACATTTTAACAAATCTGAAACTATACCAAAGACCCGGAAACCCAGGGCAACACAGGCTAAGAGTATAACATAACATACAACTCTTATCCGAAAATGTCTACAACAACTGAATACATGAAATGGAACTGCTAACTACAATGTAGAGTCGAAGGAGACTCTTCGGATCTGCCGACGGCAGATGCATACCTCAAGTCTCCGAGTATAGCTCATGGATCACTGATAGTGCGCTCGACCAGAAGTACCTGGATCTGCACATGAATAGCATGCACAAAAGAGGCATGAGTATACCATATCAGTACTTAGTAAGTGCCAAACCTAACTTGAGTTGGGTAGTGACGAGGAATGTTAGGGCTCTACCGAAAATAATCATAACAATAGTAATGAATAATGTAGGGCTGGAAAATAAGCAGGAAAACAACAATATAAAGGGTAGAAGTTGCAAGTCAACGACAATTAAACTTCGTAAATAAAATAACACGGCTAAGTATCGCTCAATATCAGGATGTCACATGGAACTCCGGGAATTGAACCCGTAGTCCATGTTACAAATATCTGAGGATCTCGCGAGAAGTGAACCCGTAATCCATCATACCAATTTCAGAGGATCTCATGAGGATCGAACCCGTAGTCCATCATACCAATATCAGAGGATCTACAGGAAATTGAATCCGTAGTCCATCATACCAATATCAGAGGATCTCCTGAGAATCAAGCCCGTAGTCCATTATACCAATAACAGAGGATCTTCTAGGAATTGAACCCGTATTCCATCTTATCAATATCATAGGATCTCCCGGGAATCGAACCCGTAGTCCATCATACCATTATCAGAGGATCTCCCGGGAATTGATTCCATAGTCCATTATTCTAATAACAGAGGATCTCTCGGGAATCGAACCCGTAGTCCAAATCATAAACATATCACAGCAATTCACAATGTACAAATGCTATATAAAGACAGCAGGTAGAATCCAAAGTCTAGCATGATTCACGAAGAGCAGATATTTAAATTTAGACAAAAAAAAAAGTAAGCTAACTAACATGCTTTCCCAACGCTAAAACAAGTGAAATTGCATTTATAACAGTTAAACATGTGAAGAACACAATCTAAATAAGTCAAGTAAGGTGAATTTCCAACAATTAGCACAAGTACATGCTCGTCACCTCACGCACAAGGCCTTCTAAACAACAGTCAAGATTTCCTACGGGAAGAGGTCCTCCACACAAAGTTAGACAAGCCATATACCTCGAACCGGTACAAAATCGCTATGAAACGATGCCCTTGCCACGAGTGTCCGGCTTCGAGTGGCCCAAATCTATTCAAACCAATTGCATATTGTAAATAACATCGCAAGTAACTAATTGCACTGTTAAAATAAAAGTTAAGGCGCGAAAACATGTAAAATAACCAAAAATCTCCTCAGGCCAACGTCTCAGAATTGAATAATTTTCATATTTTCAGAAACCTCGTACTCTCACGAGTCAACAATATAAAAATCTCACAAATCGGAGGTCAAATGCCCCTTCAAAACTCAATAGTTTAGCCAAAGAAGTTTTACCCAAATTATCCAATTTTTGATCCTAAATTCGAATTTAAATAATGGATTTAACCACAAAATGATTAAATATAACCAAAAAGGATCATACAAACGTTACCCAATAATCTCCTCTTGGAACCTTCTCAAAATTACCTTTTCCCGAGCTCAAACTTGATTTTCAAACTTTAATTAAGCCTCGGATAAAACCCTAAACATTACAGTGATTTTCACTTTTGCGGATCCAGGGACCGCTTATGCAGTCCCACATCTGTGTTCAAACTTTGCACGCACGTCCCAAATGACATGAAAGTGCTACAACAACTTTCGGAATCTCATTCTGATATTCGGATACTATCTGACGGGAAACTTCAAAATTCTAACTTTTGGCATTTCTAGCCTAAATGAGCTACGGACATCCAAAATACATTCCAAACACGCTCCCAACCCCGAAATTACCTAACGGAGCTAACAGAACCATAAAATTTCTATTTCGAGGTTGCCTTCATACTGTTCCGAATACGGACCACTTTCCAATGCTTAAGCTCTCATTTAGGGACCAAGTATCCCAAAATACTCTGAATACTCACGCCAAACGTCCCGGCAAACCAAAATAGCATAAATGAACTTAGGGGAAGCAATTAATAGGGGAACGGGGCATAAATTCCAAATACGACCGGCCGACTCGTCATAATAAGTTTAAAAGAGATATTCATCACATGGATGTTGATGAATATGTGGTTGTATAAAATTAATTGAGAGCTCTTTAATAGCCAATTATTACAATTTTGGAGAAACAAAATTGATTACAAATAAGATATTGTGTTGTAGTAAGTCTCAAAGAAACTTATTCAGTTTTCAAAGTACACGCGAAAGTGGTTGATTATATTGAGACGATAAATAAAGGAAAGATTTAATATCTTCTATTACTACAACTTATAGCGGGGTAATATGTATGTGAAATACCCACTTTATTCACCAATTTGTACTTCACAAATAAAAGAATACCACAATAAAGTAGATGTTTTCTGATATAAAACCTATATTATAATAAACTTAGAGTTTATTTATAATTGCACATATCATGGTGTTTATCAATATTGATAATTTATTCAGTTGGTATAATTGGTTTGGCCATATAAATTTATATATGATGCGAAAAAGTAAAAGAGAGTTCATATGGGTAAATATTAAAGAACTAGAAAGTTCTTTACGAATTCTCTTACGTTACTTGTTCTTATTAATTAATAAATAAACTAAAATTGGATATGAATCCCATGAATGATGAAAAAATCAAAGGTGAATATTGGCTCATCACCTGCCATGTACACTACATAAGATGCATCTATGAGATGGTTACACATGCGATTATTATTAACCCACAACTTGGTGTTTGCGAGGTAATTTGCTCAATAATTTAACTTAGAGCATAATTTCTTGATTTTCTGTCCAAGATAGTTTATCTTGATAAGTTGGTTCATATCACAGCTGGTTTAACAAAATAATTTATTGAGTGCATCCACTTAATAGCTAAGCTATTGCTTATGAGAGCAATGTTATCTATATCAGTTTGATTATATACGAGAGTATATTATATTCTCCTCTCACAAGTGGTTCAGGGTCAGGAACCAAATAATTCCATCTTATTATTATTGATGTGCGGTGTATATTGATTAATACCATAATGCACAGAGATGGGTTCTCAAAGTTGAGAAAAAAAGTTAGTTTTTCTAACATGAGAGGGAGACAAGATAAACAGTTGAGAAAACGTTACGTGGAATGAATTATCATTTGTATATCTAGATCCTTGAATACGATAATATGAACTTGAAGTTCATAAAATGATAATTCATCTACAATATATTGCAAATCATGGTATACGTATTTGCTGACTCAAAGAAAGTAACTATATTCTCATCACAAATGCTCCTATTAAGTCCTAGAAGGACAAAGTCTATGGTATGCTTAAAGCATATAGACAAATTGGTTTCAAATAGAATTTCTTGATAAAGAAGATGAGCAAATGATCAAAGTGATCATAATAAGCAGGCAAGTGATCTAGAAGATCACATGACATAACACATCATAAAATCTTATGCGAGATTCAAGTACCTGAATGTATGAATGAAGAGATCTCTATGTTATGTCTTTATGAAAATTTATTGGAACCGACATAATATATTCGTCGGCTATATCTATCATAACGCTAAATATAGATGGGGATCTTAAGGCTGTCGATACAGACACAAAAATATTGGCCAAATAGACGATACACAATTCAAATAGAATTGAATTAATATGGAAGATATATAATTTTGTCTATGTTGTTCAAATACTTGAAAGTATAAAGTCAATGATATGTGCAATTAGTTTTCAATATCTTATATTTTAGCATGACATGAAAACTTGATATGCATTTAAAGTGTATTATATGGCTTATATGACTTAACTTATGTGACTATCCATGAAGGATTTAAGTTGCTTGAAGCATCTACAATTCTTGATCTTGAGGTACCACTTTCTCAAATGCAATTTATGCATAAATGTATCTTCCTATAACTATAAGCATAATAATGTGATATCGAGAACACCTTTGTAGAGATATTGAAGAGTCATTCCATGATGTTTATGAAGATATTATATATCTATCATGACTGATGATTTCAAGGTGCAAAATATTCATTCAAGTTAATATGACTGATTTATTTATCAAATCTCTACCAACAATCTTTTGAAGATGGTGCCCAATATTGGAATGCAAATGCTTAAAGATGTGAATTGATGCTCTCATCAGGGGAGTTAATACACGTTGTACTCTTTTTTCCCTTATATGATTTTGTCCCACTGGGTTTTCCTTGCAAGGTTTTTAACGAGGCAACTAGAAGGCGTATTATAAGATATGTGTACTCTTTTTCCTTCTCTAGAAATTTTTTCCCATTGAGTTTTATTTTAGTTAGGTTTTAACGAGGCACATTATCTGTCAAATAGACATTCAAGGGGGAGTGTTTCTATTTATGGTGAATGACTATATTTAGTGAGATTCTAGGATTTATTATTTGGTAGCTAAGTCAACCTCTCCCTATAAATAGAAAATTCTATTTTATTGTAATTCATCCCAAATCAATAAGAATTCTCTCCCTACTTTTCTATGCAATACTCTTCTTCTTTTATTATTTCATAACAATTCTTTATATATAAGAAAATCAAATATTATAAACCACAAAAAATCAATTAAAATCGACGCGGAAGTACTTTACGAAGAAACAGTATCTACGAATATTCGTGAATGTCATCGGTGGATAGAAAATTTGACATACAAGATTTTACGTACTTTGAGGTTCAAACCTTGATGATTTTACTATTTCCTCCCCCTAAACTAGTTGTCACTATTTCGTTTTTCCAAAGTTAAACCAAATGAAGTTTGATCAATAGTTGAAAATATATTTTTTAACTAAGCATAAGAAGAATTGCAACTTATAACATGTTATGGATAATTTATAATCCTTAAATTTTAATTTTAATCTCTAAGTTAACCTAATTCAATTTAACTTTAATGATTAACCAAATTGACTCGCAAAACTGTATAGGGGAAAATATATTTACATTGTTATGATCGAATAGCGAAGTGACACGTGGAGCCGAAAATAGAGGATAGTTGAAACCGAAGGAAACGATCTCGTCAATTACCGGAGAGAATCATATTCATAAAGATGAAATAAATGCCTACCACCCGATAACATTTAATGAATAATAACATTTGATACACTGTCTATTACAAAAGAATATGACATTCATGCCCACCGTTACACATTATTAGATGACCTTCTTAATTGATATTAAAGAGGGTCTTGACCTTAGGATCTTGTTCTCCAGATGAAGCTATAAATAGTGAGTTGTGTTATCACTGGGAGGAATGAATTTTCTAAGAAACATATGCTACATTCTATTCAAAGCTTAATACAATTTTATCTTTTTGTTCTTTGATATCGTTGATGTTGTGCCCGGAATCCATGCTCCCAAAATCACTATTTACGTTATTTCATCTCCATTTCAAGGCCAAGTAGTATATTTTTATCTAATCTGTCTATTATTTTAGCATCAAACTAATTCTTTTTTCTAAAAACTACATATAAATTTAACTGTAGCATTTTATGAGTAAAAAGTTTGACGCCCACCGTGGGACTTAGATAGTTGTGTAATTAAGTTGCTCCTTGATTTTTTGCAAACGTGTTTGATTATCTGTTTTTTAGCAAAAAAAAATCATAAAAAATGGCAAATAATGGTGTTAACAACACATACACCCTTGAGGTCCAAGGAAATCACCCTCTGCACGAGGATTCATTCAGTAATACCTGCATCGAGGAGAACGAGGCTACACCGGTCCATGGAAGGCGATACCCGCGACATGTTCGAGAAGCGACTCCTGATGATGTTGAAGTTGAGCACGTCATCGAAGCGATAAGGTTCCTATAGGAGCAACAAGAGGCCATTCTAGGCCATCTCACACGAAAAGATAAGGTAATGACAGAACCAAAACGGGCATTATTGGGTGCTTCTAATAACGCGAATGAGCGAGGTCTAGTTCCTCTAGGTGTTCATGCAAATAACAATGCAAAGGGCAGACAACAACACCCCGAGGGGCGAGGTCAGCTTCAATGGGGTCGGGGGAAGCTGATCGGGTCATAACAACGAGAGCGGTCCCTTCAAAAATGAACTCATACGATTTATAAGGGAAGTGAATGCTCGCATGGACCAAATCCCGGGTGCACCACCGATATTGAAACAGCCGGACTCAGAGAAGTATACTTAACCACCGTACAAACCAAGCGCAGCACCAGAATTGATTCTGAAGCAGTTTATAATGCTGTACCTACCGAAATATGATGGGACTTGAGATCCTCAACAACATATCACCACATTTACAACGATTGTGAAGGGGAACGATTTTCCCCTCCACCTCCCCCCCACGAGATTGAATCAGTGTTGCTGAAACAATTTGGAGAGTCTCTGCCGAAGGGAGCGTTGACATGGTATTCGCTTTTGCCGCATCATTACATAGATTCCTTTGAGATGTCATGAAGCCTTTTATTAAGGCCTATGCCATAGCCAAAAAGGTGCAAGCCCGAAATGCCAATATGTTTAGAATTGCGCATGGAGAGTCCAAGTTATTGCGGGAATTTCTAACCTGGTTCCAAAAGGACAGGGTGCTACTACCGGTTGTCCCGAATGAATGTGCAGCTGAAGCATTTAACAAAGGATTAAACATAAGGAGTTACAATGCTTCCCAAAAATTAAAAGAAATATTTCTCGAGTTCCAAGTGACAAACTAGGCGGATGTTCACAACTGGTACGAGTCAAATATAAGGATTGAAGATAAGGAGCTCGGTTTTCTGACATCGGTTCGGGGTTAGGAGAAGAACAAAGAGAAATCAAAAGACAATTTTGACACATATCAACGGTCTTTGAGATGATAATTTTTGCCCTATGAATAGGACGAAGGACGCAGCAGAGATTTCTGATCGGTAGACAGGTTCATTACTGATAGAAGAAATTTATCGTGGCCGAAACAACAGATCGTTACAGCATAATGAAACATCAGATTCTTGAGATCCTTTCTACCTAGACTTTTAGAATATAATTTCAACATCAATGTAGTAAAGTCGGTGTCAGCTATGAGGAACATTACAAAAGAACTATTCTCGTAGCCAATGAGGTCTGAATCTGGTCAAAGAGATCCTATTTTGTGGTGCAAAAACCACAGGATGAATAGTCACCTTACTGGGACTATTGACATCAGCTTGAAGAGGTAGCGACACTATTGAAAAATGGCCATATTAGGGAATTTGTAAGTAACCGTGCAAAGACCAATTACGATCGTAGTCGTGATAACCCGGATCCTCAAAAGCTGGAGAAGATCCCTCGTGCCTGTTAATCAACATGATTTCGGGGGAAAGAGATTAATGGGATTACCTTCTCAGCAGCAAAAAAGACAAAGGTACCATTAACCCATAGCAAGAGACTCTAGGAAGTCGCTGAAAATGACATCACCTTCACGGAGCAAAGACGCATATGGATTGTTGCTACCATACAATTACATATTGGTAATTTCTCTAAATATTTTAGATTTTAAAATAAAACTTATTTTAGTGGATCCAAGGATTTGGGCATATATTATACAATGGAGGGTATTGAGAAAGCCAAACTTAATGGAAGCATCATTTCGGACACAGTTCAACCTAGCAAGCATGAGAACTCGAAGAGAGATCCTGTTACCTACAAATGCAGAAGAGGTGATGTAGGCGACCCTATTCGAGGCGGTGGATGGTGATATGGGCTACAACATTATCCTGGGAAGACCATGGTCACACGAGATGAAAGTTGCGCCATTGACATATCACCAGTTCCTTAAATTTGCAACTTTTGAGGGAATTAAACAAATAAGGGGTGACCCATCCGTGACAAGGGAGATAAATGCAATTTTGGTCTTCAGTAGAAAAGGGAAAGAAAAAAAGGCATAGTAATTATAGGAACCCACGCCTATACCCAAATCAAATAAAGTCAACTGAGGGGAGGAGGTGTCAGAATCTTATGAGGTGCCAAGGTATTTCTAGGTACCTAAAGATACAGACGCAACAAAGCCTAGAGCGAAAGAGCTTGAGCAAGTCGCATTGTTCGAAAAGTTCTTGGAGAGGAAATTTCAATTGGGGACAGGACTACACCCCGAGCTCATGTATGAATTTATTGAATTTCTTAAATTTAATGTCGATTCTTTTGCATGGTCTTATGCAGATATGATAGGTATTCCAACGGAAGTGGTCGTACACAAGCTGGATTCTAACATCCTCCGGTAAGAAATAAAAAATTGTCTATTGGGGAGGCCAGAAATAAATTCATCAAAGAAGAGGTAACTCGCTTACTCAGTATCGCTTCAATTCGAGAGGTAAAATACCCGGACTAGCTAGCTAACATAGTAATAATTCCTAAGAAGAATAATAAATTTCGCAGGTGTGTAGACTATAATACTTCAACAAGGCATGCCCAAAGACTAGTTCCCACTGCCAAACATCGATAAAATAATTGATGCAACGGCTAGTCATGAGTTAATGATTTCCTCGATGCTAACTCCGGATACAATCAAATTAAGATGAACCCAGAGGATCATGGAAAAACTTCGTTCATAACGAACTTTGGCACATATTGCTATAATGTGATGCCTTTGGGGCTAAAGAACACCAGATCCACTTATCAGCTACCTGCAAACAAAATGTTTGAAAAACATATAGGGAAAACCATGGAAGTCTATATAGATGATATGCTTGTTAAGTCTTTGAATGCAGGTGATCATCTCAAACACTTGCAAGAGATTTTTGACATCCTAAATAAGCATAACATGAAGCTTAACCCTTCGAAATGTGCATTCGGGATCAGCTCCGGTAAGTTACTAGGATTCTTGGTATCACAAAGATGGATTGAGGTTAACTCCGACAAAATAAAAGCCATCACAAACATCCCATACCAGTTATCAAGCGTAAAACAAGTTCAAAGGCTCACTGGAAATTGGCCACTTTGAGTAGGTTCATTTTCTAGTCTTTAGAGAAATGTCATCATTTCTTTTCATTAGTAAAAAGAAGAACAACTTCGAACGGACCCCAGACAATCAGCATGCCTTAAAAGATTTGAAAATATACTTCTCAAGTCCTCTGTTATTGTAACAATTGGAGGAAGGCAAAAAATTATTAATCTACTTAGCAGTCTCGGAGGTAGCAGTAAGCGTTGTTTTAATCTATGAGGATGAAGGTACGCAATCTACAATTTATTACGTTGGTATAATTTTAACAGGGGTGGAGACTCGCTACCCACAGTTGGAGAAGTTGGCCTTATCCTTTATAGTCACCGCTCGAAAGCTTAGACCTATTTCCAATGTCACTCGTTAGCGGTGGTGACCACCTTTCCCTTACGAAATATCTTTCATAAACACGCACTTTCATGTAGGTTGGCCAAGTGCGTTGTCGAAATGAGTGAACTTGAGATAGGATATAAACCTAGGATTATGATTATGTCATAAGTTTGGCCGACTTTATGACCGATTTTAGTCAAGGATTGTTACCTTTGGTTACAAAAGAAGCAATGATGGTGTCAGAATCGACATCACGAGTTTGGATCCTATATACGGGTGGAGATTCCAATGTAAAAGGGTTCAGGCTTGGCATAGTATTAACCACACCTTGGGAAGAAACATTAAGGCATGCCATATGAACAGTTCCTCTAACTAACAATAAAGCAGAGTATGAAGCTTTGATTGTAGGACTCGAATCGGCCCAGGGACTCTATTTCGAGGTCATAGAAATCAAATGTGACTCCCAGCTAGTGGTGAATCAGGCCTAGGGGATCTTTGAAGACAGAAAGGAACACATGCAACAATACCTAGCAAAGGTTCAATCTCTACTTTCTCGGTTCTGGGAGGGGTCAATTACACATATCACACGGGAGGAAAATGCATGAGTAGATGCATTAGCTAACCTTGGCTCATCAACAGAAATGAAGGGATAGGATTTCGGTACGATTGCACAGCTTATGCACTCGGTTCTGGATGCTGATGATTATTATGAGGTATATATGACCAATTTGGTTAGGGACTGGAGGAATGATATCATTGATTACATCGAGAACGGAAAGTTTCTTGAAGATCCTAAGGCACCACGAGAACTACGCGCCAAAGAATCACAATGTAGCTTCAAAGGAGGCCAATTGTACTGGAGATCTTTCCAATGGTCGTTGGCCCGATGCTTAGGAGCCTCCGAAGCAAACTATGTTATGCGAGAAGTCCACGAAGGAATCTGTGGAAATCATTCAGGCCCAGTTTGTTAGGGCAGGATATTACCAAACCTGAATGGAACAAGACGCTAAAGCTTTTATTTAGAAATACGATTAGTGTCAACGCGACACGTCATTGGTACATCAACCAATAGAACCATTGCACTCGGTTTTGTCTCCATAGCCATTTATGAAGTGAGGAATGAATATTGTTGGATTGCTGCCACCGGCTTCTGGTAAGGTAAGTTTCCTTTTGGTATTAATTGACTATTTTTCTATGTGAGTTGAAGCAGGTCCTTGTCAGAAGATTAGCAAACGTGCAGTGGTAGATTTCTTATGGGAGAACTGATGTTTGGCTATAATTTAGTGCATTACTTATCTTACATTTTAGGTGCTGTAACGCTACATTATACTATAATTATGCTTAATTGAGTTTATTTTATGTGTAGGTACATTGAAAATGAAATTGGAGCAAAGTAAAAATTTAAAATGTAATTCATCCACTAAAACAATGGCCTTATGTTATATAATGATAAGGAAATTATTGATGAAGAAAGAATAATTCATACAAGGATTGAAGACCAATGCACAAAAGACAAAGAATAATGCAAAGGATTTTGGAAAGGAAAGCAAAAACGTGAAATTGGCAAAAGTTAAGCAACGCAAATGGAGCAGAAATGAAGCAAGCAAGGCATGCTACTTTTCTCGCAATAGAGCTTGCATCGCCAGGTCTGAAGCGAGAGGTTCCGCACGGTAGAGGTAGCGAGGCACGGTCTACAGCGAGCGTGTTTCGGGTTTTTAAAGCCTATTTTATCCCGTATTTGGTCTTGAACTTGGTTATTTCATTTGGGTGTTTTCCCTACACATATTGTTACGATCCCACTTCGCTCTCCGTGAACATGTCTGACGGCGCCTAGTCCCTATGACTAGGTAAGCCTAACATTGCAAAAAAAATAACAAAATTTGTGGAATTTAAATAATTAAAACTAAACAGCTAGAAGAACAGAATGTATATAAGTGTTGCTTGACATATACAACTCAATAATGTGGAACTCTATAAATTTACCCCAAAATCCGAAAACTCACGGGCAATACAGGGTAATGGAAATGTTATGTAATGCTCTAACTCAAAAATGTCTAAACAACAGAAGGAAAAGAAAACTAAATACTAGAGATAGAGCAAAGAGGGAGACTCTTCGGTCTGCGAACGCGACAGATCTACCTCGAAGTCTCCGTAGCTCTCGTGTCTCATGGATAGTGCGCCTAAGTGGAGGTACCTGGATCTGCACATGTAAAACATACGCAAAAGAGGTGTGAGTACATCACATCGGTACTTAGTAAAAGCCAACCCTAACCTCGGTCGGGTAGTGACGAGGAAGTTCAGGACCCAACTGAGACAACATAATAAATTATAAAATAACAGAAACAGTTTAAATAACATCTACAGCAGAAATTTTAAACAAGATAAATAAATAGAAGCAGTAATAGCAAGCAAAGACAAGACAATCAAGGGAAAATACTGCTCACAGCATGGATAATAATCGGGGATCTTTTGGTATCCCGAGGATCTCTTGGTATCCTCATCTTATATAGAGGGCTCTCATGGTATCCCAGGGATCTCTTGGTATCCTCATTATACATGTATCATCCGTGCCAGGGATCTCTTGGTGTCCTCAATATATACACGAGGGATCTCTTGGTATCCTTAATATATAAGTAATATCACTGCCAGGGATCTCTTAGTATCCCGATGATCTCTTGGTATCCTCAATATATACATGACAGATCTCTTGGTATCCTCAATAATAAGTGACATCGGTGCGAGGGATCTCTTCGTATCTCGCACTCTCAGTCAAGAACATAACGCGTACAGGGGGATCTCCCGGGAAGTCGTCCCGTAGTCCCAAATTTAAGCACACAATAACAGCTCATAAATCTTAGAATAAATGCTAAAGTCAGAAAAAGAAATAGTAATTCGAGCCTAACATGCTTTACAGAGTACGAATAATAAGATTTTAAACAATAAACAAGTAAGTCAACAAAACATGCTTCTTTAAGCTAGCACATGTTAAACTTACAATTTAAAATGAACAAGTAAGCAGAAATCTCAATTTAAAATACTTCAAGTAGAAAATAGGTTTTCAACAATTTTCTCAAGTACGCACTCGTCACCTCTATACGAGGCATTCATATATCAAATATTATGTCCTAAAGAGGAAAGGTCTCAACAAAAGGTTATACAAGCTACTTACATCGAACCGGCTCAACTCAATCAGGAACCTTGCCTTTGTCATGAGTATCCGACTCCAAATAGCCCAAATCTATTCAATTCAATTGCATATCGTAAATAACATTGCAAATAATTGATTCCTTTATTAAATTCACACCTATAGTGCAAAAATAGATAAAATAACAAAAATGCCCCGCAGGCCAACACCTCGGAATTGGATAAATTTTACATTTTCAGAACCCTCGTACTCTCACGAGTCTAACAATATAAAAGTATCTCAAATCGGAGGTCAAATGCTTGCTCAAAACACAATAGTTTAGCATATGAAGTTTCACCCAATATTTTTCAATTTTTGATCCTCAATTCGAATTTTACTGATGGATTTAACTACATATGGATGAAATATAACTAGAAGGGATCAAAGAAACGTTATCCAATAAGCCCCTCTTCAAAATCCTCTCAAAATCGCCCTCCCCCGAGCTCAATTTGATTTTTCTAACTTTTGAAACTAACCCTCAAAATTCTCTTTTCTGAACAGTGATTATCGCTTCTGCAGTCCAGCTTATGCGGAATATTGGCCGCTTCTATGATTTCTTTCAAAGCTCAAATTTCCACTTTGGTGGTTCCCATCTCGCAGAAGCGGGTCCGCTTCTGTGGAAATCCAACGGCTTCTACGGTTCCTGAAGGCTAAGCCAAACTCGCTTCTGCAGCTCCGCTTCTGTGGTTCCCAAGCCGCAGAAGCAAAAATTCCAAGGGATTGAATAGTTCAGCTACTGCAACATCTATCCAAATCCAAAAAATCCCCGATGAGCATCTGAAACACACCCGAGGCCCCCGGGGCTTCAACCAAACCCACAGACACATCCCATAACATTATTTAAATTTGCACCAATCCTTAAAACACCTAAAACAACACCGGAAACTCGAATTAATCAATGGTTTAAGCCTAAGAACTTCAAATTTTATCAAAACACGCTTTCGATAAAAACCCTAACTAAAACACGTCTGAATGACTTGAATTCTGCACACACATCCCAAATGACATGATAGAGCTAGTGCAACTTCCAGAATTCCATTCCGATCCTCAGATAAAAAATTCACTATCGGACCGGAAACTTCAAAAATTCAAACTTCGGCATTTCAAGCCTAAATGAGCTACGGACTTTCAAAATACATTCTAAATAAGTTCCCAACCCCAAAATACCCTAACGGAGCTAACGGAACCATCAGTTAGCCATTCCGACGTCGTTTTCACACTTTTCCGACTACTGACCACTTTCCAACACTTAAACTATCATTTAGAGACTAAGTGTCCTAAAATCTCTCCGAAACTCAACACCAAACATCTCGGCAAACGAAAATAGCAAAAATAAACTTAGGGGAAACAATTAATGGGGGTCGGGGAGTAAATTCCAAAAATGATTGGTCGAGTCATTACATCCTTCTATACTTAATCATTCATTCGTCCTCGAACGAGTATAGAGAACATACCTGAAGTAATGAAAAGATCAGGTTATCGGCTGAGTATATCCCCCTCGGTCTCCCAAGTTGCCTCCTTGGCCGGCTGACCCCGCCATTGAACCTTTACTGAAGCAACGTTCTTTGACCTCAACTTTCTGACCTACCTGTCAAATGTAGCCACTGGCTCCTCAACATAGGATAGATCCCTATCCAACTGGACTGAAGTGAAATCCAACACGTGCGAACCGTGATAACTCTAGTGAATCGTAACATGAAACATCGGATGGGCCCCGGCCAAACTGGGATTTAAGGCAAGGTCATGAGCAACGAACCTAACTCGCCTCAAAATCTCCAATAGGCTAATAAATATCAGACTCAATGCCCTTTCTTCCCAAATCTCATGACGCCTTTCATAGGCAAAACCCGAATCAGAACCCGTTCACCAACCATATAGGAAACATCATGAACCTTCTGGTCTGTGTAACTCTTCTGTCTGGACTGGGCTGTATGGAGTCCGTCCGGAATCATCTTTACCTTCTCCACCACATCCTGAACCAAATCTGTGCCCAATGGTCTCGCCTCACCCGGCTAAGACCAACCTACCAGTGATCTGCATCTCCTACCATATAAAAACTCATACGCCGTTAGTTGAATATTGGACTGATAACTGTTGTTTTAAGAAAACTCCTCCAATGGCAAGAAATCATCCCAAGACCCTCCAAACTCAATAATGCACGCACAAAGCATATCCCCAAGAATCTAAATGGTGCGCTCGGACTGTCCGTCCATTTGGGGGTGAAATGTTGTGCTCATCGTCACCCGGGTACCCAACTCATGCTGAACGGCTCTCCAAAACCGCGATGTAAACTGAGTATCTCTGTCTGAAATAATAGAAACTGGGATGCCATGCAGGCGAACAATCTCCTTGATATAAATCTTTGTCAACCACTTCGATGAATAAGTAATACACACAGGAATGAAGTGCGCGGACTTGGTCTGCCAATTTACAACAACCCAAACGACATTGAATTTCTTCGCAGTCTGAGGGAGTCCAACTACAAAATCCATGGTGATCTTCTCCCATTTCCACACCAGAATCTCCATCTGCTGAAGAAACCCACCCGATTCCTGGTGCTCAACCTTCACCTGCTGACACTTGAGGCATCTAGCTTCCGTTTTCATCCGCCTCCACCAATAGTGCTGTCTCAAGTCCTGATACATATTTGCGGAACACGAATGGATGGAATACCATGAACTATGACCCTCTGTCAATATCAACTCTCAAATATCATCAACATTGGGTATACAGATCCGACCCCACATCCTTAATACCTCATCATCTCCAATGGTCATATCCCTAGCATCGCCATGCTGAACCATGTACCTGAGGACAAGAAATGAGGGTCATCATACTACCGCTTCTGATACGATCGAATAATGAAGACCAAGAAACCACGCAGGCTGGAACCCGACTAGGCTCCAAAAGATGCAATCTCACAAACTGGCTGGCTAAGGCCTGAACATCCATCGCCATAGACCTCTTTGAAGTTGGTAACCCCAAACTCTTCGCCCGATGACTCAAGGCATCGGGTACCACATTGACCTTGCCCGGGTGATAAAGCATAGTAATATCATAATCCTTCAGTAACTACAATCACCTCCTCTTGTGCAAGTGTAGATCCTTTTGCTTGAACAACTGCTGCAAACTCCGGTGGTCAGTGTAAAACTCACAAGGACACCATACAAATAATTACGATAGATCTTCAAGGTAAGAACAATAACAACTAACTCAAGGTCATGGACAGGGTAATTCTTCGCATGTATCTTAAACTGTCTGGATGCGTAGAAAATCACCCTACCATCCTGCATCAACACCACTTCAGCACTGACCAATGAGTCATCACAATAAACTTTATCAGATTTGGAACGAGTTGGCAATATAAAAATAGGGGCTGTAGTCAAAGCTGTCTAAAGCTTTTGAAAGCTCGCCTCAAACTCCCCTGTCCACTAAAAGTGAGCACCCTTCTTGGTCAATCCAGTCATAGGGGTTCCAATCGATGAAAACCCATCAACAAAACGACAGTAGTAACCTGCCAAGCAAAGGAAACTCGGCCTCCAGCTTCTTCGGATCCACCCGAATGCCCTCACATTATACCACGTTGCCAAAGAATGCCGTAGAACTCAACTAAAACTCACATTTTGAGAACTTTGCATATAACTTCTTCTCTCTCAGGTTTTGAAGCACTGTCCTTAAATGCTGCTTATGATCTTCCAAACTCTGGGAGTATTCAAGAATATCATCTATGAAAATAATGACGAACGAGTTGAGATAGGGCCTGAATATACTATGCATCAAATGCATGAAAGATGTTGGGCATTAGTCGGCCCAAATGACATAACAAGGAACTCATAATGACCATACTGAGTCTTGAAGGCATTCTTCGGGATATCCGGCTCCCGAATCTTCAACTAGCGATAACTTGAGCGCAAATCAATCTTAGAAAATACATGTGCGGTCTGAAGCTGGTCAAATAAATCACCAATCCAAGGCAAAAAATATCGGTTCTTCACTGTAACTTTGTTCAATGATAATAGGTAACTTTGACTATATTCAAGCCCTAAATAATCACCCTCGTGTATTGTTTGATATTAAAAGTGTTAGCAAAAATGCTCTTATGGGTGCTTTTTTGTGTTTTTCAGGCAATATACTACTAGGGAGACGAGAAGTACCTTTGGAGTCGAGAAAAGGAGGAAAAAGGCCAAGTGTGCAAACTCCCAAGCAATTCCCGTAGAACCTGGCCAAAGATTCAGAGAAGGCCTCTGGCCGCGGTCGAGCCGTGACCACTGATGGAATGCGGTGGAACAAGGTCTCAGTCAAATTGAAGTTCAGAGAAGGCCTTTGGCCGCGGTCGAGTCGCGACCATGGATGGAGCGCGTGCAAACAGGGCTGCAGACAAATCCAGATTCAGAGAGGCTTCACGGGTGCGGTTCGACCGCGACTGCGACTCGACCGCGGAAGGCGCACTCCGGGCAAGGGGTAAATGTGGAAAAAACATGGAATTAAGCCCTAAAACCTATATTAGTCCCTAGCTTTCGCTGAAGAGAGGCGTGTATTGATTATTTTGAGTTCTTGGAAGGAAAAACAAGTGTGTGAGAATAGCTCAAACCTACTTCTTCTTTCCTTTTGATTTTTATTGTTAGATTATGGTGAATCTTAGTTTTGTTTGTTTACCCATAGTTATGAGTAGCTAAATCCTTTGTCTCAGGTCTTGATGGTTCCTATTGAGGGATGAACTTCTAGTTTATGTTAATGCAAATTTACCGGTTTTAATCTATATTTATTCAACTACGTTCTTGTTGTAGTTAATTGACAGGATCCTCAATTAGCTGTGCTTATTTAGTGTGCCTAACTTGGAGAAGAGTGCATGTTTAAGTAGTTGTTGAATAACACCACTCCTAAAGTATAAGAGGAATCTATAACTATGGGTTTAAATGTGGTATTAGGAATAACAAAGCCTTGGGTGCAACTTTAAATGAACTGTATTAATTAAAGCTAGCTAGTGTATCTCGGGAGAGTGCAATAGTATATTATTATGATTGTTGGGGAGAAATTCATAATAAGCTAAGTGTTCATTGTTGATATAGAACTGTTGGTAAATTTGTATGACGCATAAACAGAAGGGATTCCATCAGTAGGGAAAGTTTTGACCTTATCATCTCTCTCTCATATTATTTACAACCTTCGTTAGTCTAATTTCGTCTTGTTAGTTTACTCCAAATATTAGTTAGTAATTAAACCTCCAATTGTGATTTGAAAGTTTTGGGAAGATGGTTTTGAGGATTTGAGTGGGTCTTAAGGTGGTATTCGATAGGTTAACTCTCTGTGGATTCGACCCTGGGCATAATACTCGGGTTTTATTTGCAACGTCCGCAGAGTCCTGTTTAGAGGGCATACTTTGGGCGTGATCATTCAACTGACGATAATCTATACACATGTGCATAGAACCATCCTTTTTCTTTACAAACAAGATAGGAGCACCCCCACGGTGAAACACTAGGTCAAATAAAACCCTTATCCAGCAGATCCTATAACTGATCCTTCAATTCCTTCAACTTAGGAGGAGCCATACGGTACGGAGGAATGGAAATGGGTTGATTGCCCAGCAACAAGTCAATGCAAAAATCAATGTCTCTATCTGGTGGTATTCCTGAAAGATCAGTTGGAAACACATTGGGAAAATCCCGCACCACTGGGATAGAATCAACAGAAGGTTTATCAACACTAACATCTCTCACATAAGCTAAATACGTTGCACACCCTTTCTCAACCATACACTGAGCTTTAAGAAAAGAGATAACTCTACTGGGAGTGTGATCTAAAGTAACACTCTACTCAATACGCGGAATATCTGGCATAGCCAGCATCATGGACTTGGTGTGACAACCAAGAATAGCATTATGGGGAGACAACTAGTCCATGCCTAAAATAATATCAAAGTCAACCATAATGAGTAACAATAAATCTTCTCTAGTCTCAAAACCACGAATAGTAACCAAACATGATAGATAAGCACGGTCAACAACAAGAGAATCTCCCACAAAAGTGGAAACAGAAAGAGGGGAACTCAAGGAATCCCGGGCTATACCCAAATGCGGAGAAAAATAAGAAGACACATAAGAATAGGTAGAGCCGAGATCAAATTGAACCGATGCTACTTTGTGACAAACTAGTATAAAACATGTTAAGACGGAATTGGAGACAACAACCTCGATATGAGAAGGAATGGCATAATATCTAGCCTGACCTCTCTCTCGAGGGCGGCCTCTATCTCCCCGACCTTTGATGCTAAACCGCTGAAGACAAGAGCCTTGCATTTCTTAAACCTCTAAAGCCTCATCTTCTCGTCCTCTGAAACAGCTGACCCACCCTCGGGCTGAGCTGGCACTGCAAGCGGTACAGGAATGTTCTCTTTTGCGATTTCTTTAAAAGCTCAAATTTTTCGTTTTTGCGGTCCCATCTCGCAGAAGCGGGTTTGCTTCTGCAGAAATCCTACCACTTCTGCGGTTCCTAAAGGCTAAGCCAAACTCGCTTCTTCGGAGCAAAGGCTGCTTTTGCGGCTCCACTTTTGTGGTTCCCAAGCCGCAGAAGCAAAAATACCAGGGACAAAATAGTTCAGCTGCTGTAACATTTCTCCAACACCAAAAATGCCCCGTTGAGCATCTGAAACACACTTGAGGCCCCTAGGACCTCAATCAAACCCAGCGGAACATCCCATAACATCATTCAAATTTGCACAATTACATAAAACACTAAAAAACACCAAAAACTTGAATTAATTAATGATTTAAGCCTAAGAATTTCAAATTTTATGAAAACATGCTTTTGATAAAAAATCTAACTAAAACACGTCCGAATGACCTCAAATTTGAACACACATCCCAAATTACATGAAGGAGCTAATGCAACTTCCTAAATTCCATCCAGCCCTCGGATAAAAAACTCACTATCGGCCTGAAAACTTCAAAAATTCAAACTTCGGCATTTCAAGCCTAAATGAGCTACGGACTTCCAAAGTTCATTCTGAACATGCTCCTAACCCCGAAATAACCTAGCAGAGCTAACGGGACCATCAGTTTTGCATTCAAATGTCGTCTTCACACGGTTCCGACTACGGACCACTTTCCAACACTTAAGCTCTTATTTAGGGACTAAGTATCCCAAAACTCTCCGAAACCCAATACCGAACATCTTGATAAACAAAAATAGGAAAAATGAACTTAGGGGTAACAGTTAATGGGGGATCGTGGCGTAAATTCCAAAACAATCAGCCGGGTCGTTATACATATAAATAGTCATTAAGCGCCATTCTTAAGAGGTGAACATACTTTGAGGAGAATTTATGTAGAGGAACACAAAGCATGCGTTGGAGGAGGCTTCTAACTAGTTTTTCTTTTTTCCATTTCTTTTAATTTCATAGTTTATTAGTTCTAGATCTTTTGTTGCTAGATGAATGTTGTAGTTTGAAGCTTGAATTATTCTAGTAATATTATCATATTGGTTTATTTATTCATTCTTGTGCTTAATTATTTTATGGTTTGATAACCAATTGAATAATATCTTTTAATCTATGATTGAACTCGAGAGAGGAAATTCTAGATTGCATATAAGATTGAGTAGAGAAAGATCTTAACTCTGAGTGGGGAGCTTATTTACGGTTAGGATAAGAATATACCTAATCGTCTTACTTGGTTAATATATAGTAATTATTAATGCGTTCTTGTTAATTCTAATTCCATAGGAATATAGGCATTGGATTATCTTGAATAGACGAGTTATACTTCGGGAAACGGTTACGAGCAATATTAACCTTATCGACCAGTAAACCAGATAAATTAGTTAGACGATTTAAGTGGAAAGCTCAATGAGATTGTTAGCTAACCCATAACTCTAGAATATTCACCCACATTGAATTCATCTTTAAACTTGTCATTGTTTTCTTTAATCTCTTAATTAATGACTCCAGATTAATTTTATTTAAATATTCATATGTTAAGATTCGCTTGAATAGATTAATTGTTTGATTAATTTAGTTGATAGTTAATCACAAGTCCCTTGTGAGTAAGATATCTGGACTTATAGTCCTATGTTACTTGTACGACAACTTATACTTACATGTGCATTTGGGAGCAACAAGAGCATAATTTTTAAATTTGGGATACCAAAAGAGATAGTATATGACAATGTGCCACAATTTATAGGCACAAAGATTACGAAGTTACTTGAAGGCTTGAAAATCAAAAGGATCACTCTATGCCTTATCATCTGAGCGGAAATTGTCATGTGGAGTCAACGAACAAAGTGATTATAGAAAATCTCAAAAAGAGATAGGAAGCAGCTAAATGTAGATGGCCCAAAAAAATGCCCGGAGCACTATGGGTGTACCGAACAACGGCCAAATCGAGCACAATAGAGACTCCTTTCTCCCTTGAGTGCAGAAGCCCTGATAACGCTAGAAGAAGGGAAACCTACCCTGAGATAATTTCAGGCAAATGAAGAAGCAAACAACGAAACAATATTGGTCGGTTTGGAACTGCTCAATGAGTATAGGGACTTGTCACATATAAGGATGGAAGCTTAAAAGAAAAGAGTAGAAAGATATTAAAATTGAAGGGCCAACCTTCGTAATTTCAAAGTGGGAGACTTAGTTTTAAGGAAAGTAGCTAAAATACTCGGGAAATCAATGCAGGAAAGCAAGGTCCAACTTGGGAAGGCCCATATCGGATTTCAGCTATCACTAAGAAAGGATCATACAAGTTGCAAAATCAAGATGGGGAATAGTTCCAAGCAACTAAATGTGGCACACCTCAAGAAATATTATTGTTGATGAACATCACATGTACTGAAAATATGTGCTATATGTTTTTCCCTTCATCCATTTTTTGTTCCAGTTGTGTTTTTCTAGCAAGGTTTTTGTACGTGGACAGATAGATAATCTTTTGCTCGATAGCAAAGTTCCTACTGGGAAGTTATGATTTCTATCGAACAAAGGTTACCCGACTATTCACAGGTGCAAGCCACTAGGGGATTGTTAAATAGTCTTTGAATCAATGACATAAATTTGTAAGGGGAAGTGAAGCTTGTTACTGAACTGAAGATTATCTAGAAATTCATTGGTAGAATCCTCGAAGGTACTAAACCTCCAGTGTTCCAATCGCATTCTTCGTATTCGAACACTGGGGGAATGATATGACGATACAATGATAGCGACTGGTGCTTCGATTGAAATACGAAAACTGGAAACATAGTTGTATCATTAGGACAGGGGACTGCACGACCAACCCCCTAGAAACGAATTGTAAAAGTTAGCCACAAGAAATGGAAATTTCTCTTTAGCATAACAAATACTAATGAACTTTTTGAAAAATGGAAGGAATAAAGTAAAGTCCTTTTATATGTATCTTATTTCTTGTCTGAACGACGAAAATATTTTGTCATTTGAAAGTTAAAAAAGTACATCAAAGGCTAGTGTCATAATTGAAAAGGAAACGTTCTATTCAAGAGAATCATAAATATAATAGGGCCATCTCTCATAGAAACTCTCATGATAATTTGTTGATTCGAAAGAACATGTGCCTGAAATCCAAATGCTTTTAGAGGAAAATACACCCAAAGCCTTGCATAATAAAATGCAAACGGTAATACTTGCACAAAGCACTTATGTAAGAAAGAATGCGAAGATTAAGTTTCATAAATATTCAAACAAAAGAATGCAGAAAGACTCATGAAATACTTGAACAAAAGATGTTTTATTTACAATAAATGTGCCAAAGTGGCACAAATACCAAATTAGGAACAAGGAATCAAAAGAAAACTTTTTGCATTTCTAGATCACAGAGGAAGAAAAACATCCACGCCCAGAAGAAGGAGGTAGGTCTGCTGCCGACTCAATATATTGACCTTCATCATTTTTGCCTTCTACATCGTCACCTTCCGATTCCTCTCTAGATCCTGAGAACTTACAACCAGAATTAGAAGAATCAATAAAATCAGGCCTGTCCAGAAGACCTCTTTTATCAACTAACTCCAACTCAAGGGTCTTATCAATTTCGGCTTCAAAGTCTATGACACATTCTTTGGCCTCTTTCAACATTTTTCTCCTCACGCTATACATAAAATTCATTTTCTTAACAATGAGGGAAGCCGCTCGCCGGTGAAGTTCTTCTTTAAGTTGGTCAATCAAGGAAGAAAGATTTTCCCTTGCGGATCTAACAGACTGGAGGCTAACATCAAGATCATGAACTAAGGTTGATATCAAGATCACGGACCGTAGATCTTAAAAGCCTATTATGCTCAATGGTCTTCTTGTACTTCTCCTCCAATTGAGAATACTTTGCCCTGTTAACAACAAGCTCTTTGATTTATGAGCTCAAGCCCACCTTCAAATTACTTAATTTCTCAGAAAAGGCAACCTCACGATCAAATACAACAAAAATGGCACTATGGACTTCAGCCCATTGGGCCCTAGCCTCTTCAAATTGGACCCTTGGCGGGGTGATCTATTTGCTAAGTGTCTCTACTTATTTATTGCTTTGTTACAACCAAGCCTCCAACTCGACAGCGCTAGCAGCTTTAGCTTCTAGTTTTGAGAGTCGAGCAGCAATTTGGTCTCGCTTGGCCAAATGTTGATCTCGCACAGAGGTAAGTTCATCTTTATCTCGAATCAACCTGTGAAGGCACCCAAAAGCGAGAACATTGGCCTGCGAAATAGAAAATGTAAACTCAAAAATACTGTGTCAAAGGTAGAATAAATAGCGAAGGAACTGAAGGATATACCGCTGTGGCATTGTGCATGGCATTGATTCACAAGAACTCTCCCAATAGAGCTTATTTCTTTTCCCTATCGTTTTTTGAAGCCAATAGCTTTAGATAGTTAGCAAGTTCAATCGGACGGGACAACATATTTCATCTGTAAAAGACCGATAGACTAACATTCATCATCTTTTGAAGATCCTTTGATAGGGCTACAAAATTTTTCCCCAAGTTCGCATAAGCTGTGGACTAAGGGAGGACCGAGGATGGATGTGGCCAGTAGAGATAATGTAGCAGTTGTTGTTGGAATACTTGGTGAAAAAGGAGATGAAGTTAATGGTAATGGCAGGTGAGAAGTAGCTGCGGAAAATGCAGTGCTGGTTGTTGGCTGCTCATCAATGAAAGATGGTAGGGGCCCGGTACTTAGCCTCACGACATCGAGCGTAGCGATTAGGATTGAGCAACGGGAGTAAGCATTTTCTACCTTCTCAAACCCAAAATTTACCCAGAGCGTTGCGGCATCATCCTCGGTTGGTGTAACTAACTCGACAGATTGAGAATTCTTTTGAGTTAATGAAAGTCGTCGCCTTCTATAAAGAGACGACCCCTCATTACTAGCTTCTCCATCATCACCAATAACCATAGTCTCTATGGCCATCTCGGGTGCGGCACTCGAAACCACATTATCTAAATACGATTCAGGCACGACACTCGTTGCCCTTTTATTTTTTTCCCTGGCCGCAAAGAAACGTCCCTTTTTTGCTTGCTTGAAGTCTTGCCAAGGACTCCAAAAGGAAATACCTTGACTCGGAGTGGATCTAGAGATGTCGGTTCGAGTAAACACCTCCTGAAGCAGCCTCACCGCATCAGTAGTATAAGCCAAAACATCCTCTTTGAGGATGATAATTGACCCCGTGGATAGACCTGAATTCGAAAAAAAAGAGATAGGATTAATAAACTTCCTTACACGAAAAGCAAGGACAAGGTGAGCCCAAGTTATCATGATTTTTGGCCTTCCACCCGTATTTAAGGGCCAGTTCTTTCAACGTGCGAGTCTCGAGCATAGTGACGTCTAAGACTTTTTGGACCTAGTAGTCCAAGTCTTCAATTCCTAGGTAGTACCTATCAGATTGCTGAAACGGGATAAAGAATGAGGGCCAATAATGATATGAGATGATCTCTAATAAAAGAAAAGTTAAATAAAGAACTTATGGGTGCAGTTCCATGATTCTCGAAAGGATGAAGTCGTTGCCACAATGATATCGTTAGTGGCAGCTGCAACAAACTGTTCCATCCATCCACGATCATTGTTATCATTCATGCTAGGTAGCAGAGCATGGTGGCGACATTTTTATTGAAATTTACCATTCCCTTGTTGAAGATATTAGGGAAATAGAGGTTCATCACGTGAGCAAGGGATAGATCCTCTCCCGTTTCTTAGCATAGGCACCGAAGACAAGTGATCTTCCTTTATAAAAAAGGACTTACTTGTGACAAACACACATGGTAGTGTAGGAAGAACTCCACAGTGATGGAGTCAAGCTCTCAACTTGGAGAAAATACCCCCCAAAGTAAAGGGACACATATAGAAATACGAAAAACCCTTCTTGGGTAGGGTCACCTGCTCCACCAAATCAGGAGAGATAATGTCTAAATCTTGGCAGTAACAATCCTTCTTCACAGCAGGAATATTGAAAGGACGGATGGAAGAAGGGTATCTGCCAACGGCCCACATACGAAGGTTAGAAGGAAATTTCTCTTCGAAGTCTTTAGTTGTGACAAGACTTCTGGGGATGATGGTTCTCAGTGTAGGAGGCGCAGCCTTATAGGCTTTGCTTTTGTTCTTTGAGGAACTAAGAGTTTCAGAAAAAGAAGCCATTTTGTGTTAGAGAAGAAGGAAAAACTTTTATCTTATGAAGTAAGTTAAAGCAAGATTGGAGATAGAGCACGAGTTAAATGAAGAGAGTTTGAGAAAGTTGAAGAAGTATGAGGTGTGAATGAAGGAGTTTGATGCGTATAAATGAAGAAACAGGCGGCTAAATAGAGGCCATAATTACCTATATAATCGGCAAAGCTGATAATAAATCAGGGGATGACGTATGTTCAGAGTATTATATGCTGAGAGACGTGCATCTAATCAACCCCCAGAAAGCTTTTAAGAGAGGTTCAGTGAATCTGCTGCCAAAAGAGGTGTTTTCTACAAATTTTTTGGTGACATAAAGTTACGCCACCTGAAAGCAGGGAGACTATCTGCATAGGATAAAATATGTTTATGTTAAATGATGGAATAAGAAAATGAGACGTGGAGTTGAAGATAGAGGATAGCTGAAGTCGAAGGAAACGATCTTGTTTATTACCGGAGAGAATCATACTCATAAAGATGAAATAAATGTCTGCCACCCGATAGGATTCGATGAAAAATATTCTACAGCATTTAATACACTATTCGCTACAAAAGAATATGGAATTCATGTCCGTCGTTACACATTCTTCAAGGACCCTCATAATTGACATTATAGAGGGGCTTAATTCTAGTACCTTATTTCCTAGATACAACTATAAATACTAAGCTCTGTTATCATTGGGAAGGGCGAATTTTCTGAGAAACATACGCTGCCTTCTATTCAAAGCTTAATACAATTTTATCTTTTTGTTCTTTGATATCATTGATGGAGTACCCGGAAGCCTTGCTCCCTGCATCACTATTTTAGCTATTTTGTATCCATCTCAAGGCCAAGTATTATATTTTTATCTAATCCGTCTATTATTTTAGGATCAAATTAATTCGTTTGTTGTAAACCACATATAAATTCAATTGTAGCATTTTACGGGTAAATAATTTGGCGCAACATCTAATTTGGAACAAAAGAATACAATATAATTTTACACACGTGTTGCTATCTAAGTATAATGTGTAAATTGACTTACTACGCTCCAAGTCTAGCTGCACTCGGCTTCTTTTTATATATATTTTCTTTAACCATCGTAAAGGTCTAGTTTAATTTTATTAGGACTAAATATAGGTTCCACACAGCAGAAGAGTCATCGTTGAACCGAAACATAGAAGAAAAAACAATTAAACTGTTCTTATCCAAAAATTTTAAGGGCATTTACCACATTTGTGATGGAATTATAAACAGTTGTCCTTGGGACATATATCTGAGCATATTGATCTATAGGACTGGATTAGTGGTTGGACCGACCGGAGGTTTTGCTTCAATGAGATTACTCAGTTTATTTGAGTTTGACCATGATTTTTTGTTGTTGTGTTTTTAATAGTTTCGTGGAAAAAAGAAAAGAGCACGCTCGTGAAGTTGAAGTATAATTAAGCTAGTACTATTGTAACTAGATTTGTTTTGTTCATTGAATTGTCAAATATGAAATTAGATTTGAATCGATAAAGAATATCAATTTCAGACCAAAAAGTATTTGAATTTGCAATTTCTGTATTATAACTGTTGATAATATAAGACCCTCTAATCTTTATACATGTGTTTGCCTTGAAAGGATACTTTTTTCTCCAATTCAAATAATATCTTATATTACAATTACACGAGCTCAGAGTGAGCAACAATGGCAGTTTACCTTAAGAGAGAGTGAAACGGATAAATATTCTAGAAGTAGAACTTAACTCCTTTTATTTTTCATCTAAAGAAAAATACAAAGTATATGTCCTATTTATAGTTCTATACAATACATGTATAAATACACTTAACGAATACAAAAATGAATTCAAAGAATATGAGAAAATAAATAATCTCAACATCCCCCCTCGGGTTTGAGGGGAGGACTTCAACTCCAATTTGCCAATAAGCCCAGCAGGTTTGGTTCCTGTTAATGACTTGGTCAAAATGTCAGCTAATTGATCATTGGTAGAAACATGATGAAGTGAGATGAGTCCTTCTTGTAGTTGATCTCTGACAAAGTGACAATCTACTTCGATATGCTTCGTGCGTTCATGGAATACAGGATTCTTCGCAATATGTAAGGCAGCTTAGCTATCAAAAAATATAGGAATGTGCAGGACCAATGGAACAGTAAGTTCAATCAGCAATCTAGTAGCCACACAAGTTCCCCTACCACCATTCTAGCTGATTTGTATTCAGCTTCCGCAGAGGATGATGAGATAGTAGACCATTTCTTGGATTTCCAGCTGATGGGGCTGTTACCAATTAGTACAAGGTACCCATTAACTGATTTTCTGGACTGAGAGCAACTGACCCAGTCTGAATCACAAAAGGCATTTACTGTATAATCTGCAACATTATTAAAGAAGATCCCCAAAGATGGATCACCTTTCAAGTACCTGAGAACATGATATGCTGCCTTCAAATGGGGTTCCCTGGGCTTTCCATAAACTGACTGAGATGTTGCACACTGTAGGCAATGTCTAATCTAGTGTTAGTAAGAAAGTTGAGTTTCCCAACTAACTTTCTCTAATAAGAAGGATCAGCAAGAATGGCCCCCTGATCAGATTTCAGTTTCATAGATGGATCCATAGGAGAGGTCATGGAGGGACAATCTTCACACAAACTTTGTTAAGAGGCCAATGGTGAACTTTCTTTGTGACATCATAATACCTTTGTCTGTATATTGTAACTACATTTCAAGGAAGTAATGAAGTCTCCCCAAGTCTTTTATTTTGAAAGTATTGTGCAAGAAGGTCTTCAGGGACTCAATCTCTTGTAGAAGAGTTCCAGTAACTAGGACATCATCTACATATACAGCTACAAACACCACTGAATCTTCACATCTTTTATGAAACAAAGAGTAGTCAAGCATTGAATTAGTGTACCCTCTTGAACAAAAGGCGCCAGTTAATATTTCATACCATTGCCTATTTGCTTATTTGAGTCCATATAGGGACTTGTTCAGTTTACACACTAAGTTTGGGGAGTCCACATCTAGGCCTAGAGGTATCTCCATATATACTTCTTCATAGAGATCCCCATGAAGAAAAGTATCATTTACATCTAATGGTAGAATAAGCTACCCCTTCTTGACTGTAGTAGCTATTAGAGCCCTAACAGTTATCATTTTAACCACATGAGAGAATTTTTCGGTGTAATATATCCCAGCTTGTTTTGTATACCCCTTAACCACTAATCTAGTCTTGAACCTTTCTACACTACCATCTGCCTTGTGTTTGTTCTTATACACCCATTTACACCCTACTGCGCTCTTTCCAATTGGAAGGGGAACTAAGTCCCAAGTTTTGTTTGCATGCAAATCTTGAGATTCTTGATTCATTGCTACTTGCCATGCAGGCTTTACAACAGCCTCCTCAAATGAGTTTGTTTCACATTCCTATGAGCTAGTTTCTATCAGATGTTGACAACTAGATGATGCATCAATAGGTGAGGTAACGGGAGGTTTGGGAGCAGATGTATTAAAGGAGAAGGATTGGGTATTTTGTCCATCATTTGAAGAAGTTGGTTGATTGTGATGATTTTGTTGAACTCTGGGAAAGGCATATTCATAATCTTTAAGGTAGGTAGGTATTTTCAAGGTTCTGGGAGGTCTGTTCCTATTTGGAATTGAGGTCCTTTGATCCTGGGTTGTGAAAGTTGAGCTAGGAGTCATGTCATAATGGACTTCTTCTGAATTATCAATAGGAACAGAGGTTCTTGATGTTTGGATTATTATACATGAATAAGGATGGCTGGGATTATCATTATGAGAGTCAATGAGAGTGTGAATGGTTCAGGTAACACTTCATGGTGAGTGTTATCACTAGTTGATAGTGGAACATTACTTATACTACTAGGAGGAAACAGATCATCTGATAGGTATGGTTTCATTTGAGGAAATGAAGGGAAGACTTTGTTAGACACAGTGAACATAACAAATTGGAACAAATCTTCATAAAATACTACATCTCTAGCAATGCTTATCCTTTTAGTGGTCTGGTTTAGCACCTTATAACCTTTTGTCCCAAAGGGATACCCCACAAAGACATGGAGAGTATTTCTTAGCTCAAATTTATCCTTGTGTGGTTTGAGTATTGTAGGGAAGCACAAGCAACCAAAGCTTCTAAGATGAGAATAACTTAGAGTTTTCTAGTATAGGACTTCAAAAGGGCACCTATGTTTGAGTGGTGAACAGGGTAATCTGTTTATTATATAGGTGGATGTCAAGATGCATTCATCCTAGTATTTCATGGGTAATTTTGACTGATAGAGTAGGGCCCTTGCTGTTTCCAGTAGGTATTTGTGTTTTCTTTCCACTACCACATTTTGTTGTGGTGTATATGAGCAGGTTCTTTGGTGTATAATCCCTTTTAGCTGTAGGAATGAACTGATTTCCTTACTGATAAATTCTAGCCCATTGTCTGTCCTTATAGATTTAACATTGACATTGAATTATTGTTCTACCATAACAAGGAAAGCTTAATAGTATGTAAAGCATTGCTCTTGCAGCTCAATAACTGGGTCCATGTTAGACCTGCTGTAATCATCCACAAGGGTAATGAAATATCTGTATTTATTATGTCTTACCACATGGAATGGACCCCACAAATCAATATGTACCAGCTCAAAGGGTTTTGTAGTCAAAGTTGTTCTTTCTGGAAAGGGTAGTCTAGTTTGTCTTGCCATTGGGCATATGGGGCAAAGGAAAGGTTGTTTGGGTGCAAAAGTAATGGGTATAGAGGAGATAAGTTTCATTTTGACAAAACGTACATGACCTAATTAGTTATGCCACTAAAGATCAAGCAAATACTTAGTATTATTACAAGTACCAGATAAAGAATGTTCATTTTAATTGTTTGGACTACATATAGAATGACCTGAACGCGAAAGTAGGCCATTTTTATTATCATTAAGAGACAATGGAACTACATTGGGAATAGCAGTGACACTAGAATCCAAATTTCTTGTACCAAATATATTTCTTGCTCAGGGCAAAGCTCTGCCCCAGCCTCGTCTTTTCCCTCTACCCCTGGTAGGAGCTGTTGCTAGAGACTCAGGCTGCTGCGCGGTAGAAGAGGAAGCACGTGTTCTTGCCATCTACGAAAGAGTAGAGTAGAAATTCAATAGGTGTTTGAGGAACGAAAAGACACGACCAGAAAGAACAAAGTAAAATTTTCCGAACTATCTAGCCTATGGGGGATAAATACAGACGTCTCCGTACCAATCCCTTCGACTCTACCGAGTTTGTCCTTTAGTTGTGAGATAGTAACCTAGTGCTCTGATACCAACTTGTCACGACCCGGATTTCCCACCTTCGGAGTCGTGATGGCGCCTACTGTCGGAGCTAGGAAAGCCAGACGTTTAACAACACCTCACTGATTTTATCCAAAACAATAAAAAATGAAAACATTAAAATAAAGCGGAAGACTTTAAAAATACTTGATAACTGGAAACTGAAATACAGAACCCCAACTTACACTTCTACCCAGAAACTAGTGTCACCACTCACAGACTACTATAGAATACTGAAATAAGGGTCTGAAGAAATACATATGGCTGTTTGTCTCGAATACTTGGAACAACAGGATAAATTAAGTATAGCGAAGACGCCGGGCCTGCGGACTCCTACAAGCTACCTCTGTGTTTCCTGTATAAGAATGCTAACACTTGCACCAGTACTACTACTGTTGATCGAATCCTGTATTTGCACAAAAGAGCGTAGAGTGTAGAATTAGCACAACCGACCCCATGTGCCGGTAAGTGCCTGGCCTACACCGACGAAGTAGTTACGAGGCTAGACTGGACTACCATATAAACCTGTGCATTTCAACATATATAAGCAATAGAAGAGGATATAAAAATTTAAACAATTAAGATGGAGGGGAGCATGATATGGGGGGTGAAGCAATTCAGAAATAAAATCAACAGTTAGAAAAATAAAATTTTACAACAACAACAATCCACAGAAGCAGAATAACCAATAGTTGCACGACACCGCCCATCATGCTTTTACACTCGTTCTCACCAAAATAATCAATAAAAGTACACGGCATCACCCATCGTACTTTATCACTCTTCCTCACCCAATCAATAGTATAAAGTAAGTCCATGGTTACACGGCATCACCCATCATGTCTTATCACTCTTCCTCACCAAATCAATAGTATAATGTAAGTCCGTGGTTACAGTTCATCACCAATCGTTCTTTTTCATGCTTCCTCACCCATTCCATAGTATGGAGTAATTCAATGGTTACACGGCATCACCCGTCGTGCTTTATCGCTCAGCCTCACCCAAGCAACAATAATAAGTAAATCAATGGTTACACGGCATCATCAATCATGCTTTATCGCTCATCCTCACCCAAACAATAATCTCAAACAATAGGGTAAGGGTATAAACGAAACCGTAATATCAACCCCAGCAAGGGGAACGCAAACAACAGATGAGTCCCAGCAAGGGCATGATCACAATACTCTCACTTGTAAACGCTTAGCTACCAACAAGTTCTAAGTCGATCCAATGCTCCAAAATTTTACAAATCACTATTAATCCTCAATCGTTCATATCATGTGGACTGAAATACATAACCCCAACTTACACTTCTATCCGAAAATTGGTGTCACCACTCACAAACTACTATAGAATATTGAAATAAGGGTCTGAACAAATACATATGACTGTTTGTCTCAAATATATTGAACAACAGGATAAAGTAAGGATAAAGAAGACGTCGGGCCTGCGGAAGCTTGCAAGATACCTTGGTGTCTCCTAGATCAGAATGCTAACACTTGCACCACTGATGCTGCTCCTGATCGAATCCTGTATCTGCACAAAAGAGCGCAGAGTGTAGAATCAGCACAACCGACCTCATGTGCTGGTAAATTCTTCTCCTAACCCCGACGAAGTAATGCCGACGCTAGACATGGCTACGATATAAACCTATGCATTTCAACATACATAAGCAATAGAAGAGGATACAGAAATTTAAACAGTTAAGATGGAGGGGAGCATGCTATGGGGGTGAAGCAGTTCAGATATAAAATCAATAGTTAGAAAAATGAAACTTTACAGCAACAACAATCCACAGAAGCAAAATAACCAACAGTTGCACGACACCGCCCATCGTACTTTTACTCTCGTTCTTACAAAAATAATCAATTAAAGTACATGGCATCACCCATCGTACTTTATCACTCTTCCTCACCCAATCAATAGTATAAAGTAAGTCCATGGTTACACGCATCACCCATCGTGCTATATCACTATTCCTCACCCAATCAATAGTATAAAGTAAGTCTATGGTTACACATCATCACCCATCGTGCTTTATCACTCTTACTCACCCAGTCCATAGTATGGAGTAAATCAATGGTTACACGGCATCACCCATCGTGCTTTATCGCTCAGCCTCATCCAAGCAACAATAACAGGTAAATCAATGGTTACACGGCATGATCAATCATGCTTTATGGCTCATCCTCATCCAAACAATAATCACAAACAATATAGTGACGGCAAAAACAAAACCATAATAATAACCCCAGCAAGGGGAAGACAAACAACAGATGAGTCCAGCAAGGGCACGATCACAGTACTCTCAAATGTATATGTTTAGCTGCCAACAAGTTCTAAGTCGAGCCAATGCTCCAAAAGTTTACAAATCACTATTTATCCTCAACCGTTCATATCGTGTGAACTGAAATACATATCCCCAACTTACAATTCTACCCAACAGCTGGTGCCACCACTCACAAACTACTATAGAATACTGAAATAAGGGTCTTAAAAATACATATGACTGTTTGTCTCCAATACATGGAACAATAGGATAAAGTAAGGTTAGAGAATACGCCGGGCCTGAGGAAGCGTGCAAGATACCTTGGTGTCACCTGGATCAGAATGCTAACACTTGCACCACTGATGCTACTGCTGATCGAATCCTGTATCTGCACAAAACAACGCAGAGTGTAGAATCAGCAGAACTGACCCCATGTGCTGGTAAGTTCCTGGTACGCTAGACTGGACTACCATATAAACCTGTGCATTTCAACATATATAAGAAATAGAAGAGGATAAAGAAATTTAAACAATTAAGATTGAGGGAAGCATGCTATGGGGGTGAAGCAGTTCAGATATAAAATCAACAGTTAGAAAAATAAAACTATACAACACCAACAATCTGCAGAAGCAGAATAACCAACAGTTGCACGACACCGGCAATCGTGCTTTTACTCTCGTTCTCAGAAAAACTATCAATTAAAGTAGAGGCATCACCCATCGTACTTTATACTCTTCCTTGCCCAATCAATAGTATAAAGTGAGTCCATGGTTACACGGCATCACCCATCGTGCTTTATCACTCTTTCTCACTCAATCAATAGTATAAAGTAAGTCAATGGTTACACGTGTCACCCATCGTGCTTCATCACTCTTCCTCATCCAGTCCACAGTGTGGAGTAAATCAATGGTTACACGGCATCACCCATCGTGCTTTATCGCTCAGCCTCACCCAGCAACAATAATAAGTAAATCAATGGTTACACGGAATCATCAATCATGCTTTATTGCTCATCCTCACCCAAATAATAATCACAAACAATAGGGTCGAGGTATAAACGAAACCTTAATAATAACCCCAGCAGGGGGAACACAAACAACAGATGAGTCCAGTAAGGCCACGATAACAGTACTCTCGCATGTAAACGTTTAGCTTCCAACAAGTTCTAAGTCGAGCCACTGCTCCAAAATTTTACAAATCGCTATTTATCCTCAACCGTTCATATCATGTGAACTGAAATACATAACCCCAACTTACAGTTCTACCCAAAAACTGGTGCCACCACTCACAAACTACTATAGAATACTGAAATAAGGCTCTAAAAATACATATGACTGTTTGTCTCGAATACATGGAACAACAGGATAATGTAAAGATAGAGAATACGTCGGGCCTGCGGAAGCCTGCAAGCTACCTTGGTGTCTCCTGGATCAGAATGCTAACACTTGCACCACTGATGCTACTGCTGATCGAATCCTGTATCTGCACAAAACAACGCAGAGTGTAGAATCAGCAGAGCTGACCCCATGTGCTGGTAAGTTCCTGGTACGCTAGACAGAACTACCATATAAACCTGTGCATTTCAACATGTATAAGCAATAGAAGAGGATAAAGAAATATAAACAATTAAGATTGAGGGGAGCATGATTTGGGGGTGAAGCAGTTCAGATATAAAACCAACAGTTAGAAAAAAAAAATTGTACAACACCAACAATCTGCAGAAGCATAATAACCAACAGTTACACGACACTGGCCATCGTGCTTTTACTATCGTTCGCAGCAAAACGATCAATTTAAGTAGAGGCATCACCCATCGTACTTTATACTCTTCCTCGCCCAATCAATAGTATAAAGTAAGTCCATGGTTACACGGCATTGCCCATCGTGCTTTATCACTCTTTCTCACTTAATCAATAGTATAAAGTAAGTCAGTGGTTACACGTCATCACCCATCGTGCTTTAACACTCTTCCTCACCCAGTCCATAGTGTGGAGAAAATCAATGGTTACACTGCATCACCCATCGTGCTTTATCACTCACCCTCACCCAAGCAACAATAATAATCACAAACAATAGGGTGAGGTATAAACGAAACCTCAATAATATTACCAGCAAGAGGAACACAAACAACAGATGAGTCCAGCAAGGGCACGATCACAGTACTCTCATTTGTAAACGTTTAGGTGCCAACAAGTTCTAAGTCGAGTCAATGCTCCAAAATTTTACAAATCACTATTTATCCTCAACCGTTCATATCATGTGAACTGAAATACATAACCCCAACTTACAATTCTACCCAAAAACCGGTGCCACAACTCACAAACTACTATATAATACTGAAATAAGGGTCTTAAAAATACATATTAATGTTTGTCTCGAATACATGGAACAACAGGATAACGTAAGGATAGAGAATATGCCGGCCATGCGGAAGCCTGCAAGCTACCTTGGTGTCTCCTGGATCAGAATGCTAGAACTTGCACCACTGATGCTACTGCTGATCGAATCATGTACCTGCACAAAAGAGCCAGAGTGTAGAATCAGCTCAACTGACCCCATGTGCTGGTAAGTTCCTGGTATGCTAGACAGGACTACCATATAAACCTGTGCATTTCAACATATAAAAGCAATAGAAGAGGATAAAGAAATTTAAACAATTAAGATTGAGGGGAGCATGCTATGGGGGGTGAAGTAGTTCAAATATAAAATCAACAGTTAGAAAAATAAAACTCTACAACACCAACAATCTGCAGAAGCAGAATAACCAACAGTTGCACGACATCGACCATCGTGCTTTTACTCTCGTTCTCAGCAAAACGATCAATTAAAGTACAGGCATCACCCATCGTACTTTATCACTCTTCCTCGCCCAATCAATATAATAAAGTAAGTCCATGGTTACACGGCATCACCCATCGTGCTTTATCACTCTTTCTCACTTAATCAGCAGTATAAAGTAAGTCCATAGTTACACGTCATCACCCATTGTGCTTTATCACTCTTCCTCACCGAGTCTATAGTATGGAGTAAATCAATGGTTACGCGGCATCACCCATCGTTCTTTATCGGTCAGCCTCACCCAAGCAACAATAATAAGTAAATCAATGGTTACACGGAATCATTAATGTGCTTTATCACTCATCCTCACCCAAACAATAACCACAAAAAATAGGGTGAAGGTATAAATAAAATTGTAACAATAACCCCAACAAGGGGAACACAAACAACATATGAGTCCCAGCAACGGCACGATCACAGTACTCTCACTTGTAAACGTTTAGCTGCCAACAAGTTCTAGGTCGAGCCAATGCTCCATAATTTATTAAATCACTATTTATCCTCAACCGTTCATATCATGTGAACTAAATCAATTCAAACAAGAAAACGTATCATATTATTCAAAATAAAGGCAATTAAGACTCACGGTCATGTTAGACCAAGGTGCATAGGTAAACGTCACCATGCCAAGAAATTGACTCCGCACTTAGCACGTAGCATGTAATATCGTAATCCTATTCCCTCAAGCCAAAGTTAGAACAAACACTTACCTCGAGAGCTCCAAACTCAACTCACGCCTCTAGGATAGCCTTACCCCTCAAATTCTCCACAAATCGCTTGAATCTAGTCACAAGTTACTCAAATGTATCAACAAATGCTAGTTAAATCAATTTGAATGTATGAGAATGAATTTCCCAAAGTTTTACCCAAAAATTCCCAAAATGCCCTCGGGCCACGTGGTCGAAACCCGAGGTTCAAACCAAAACCGAGTTACCCATTCCCCCACGAGTTCATATCTATTTTTTATTTTGAAATAGTACCTCAAATTGAGGTCCGAATCCCAAATTTTATGAAAACCTAGGTTCTACACCAAATCTCCATTTTCAACAATGGGAAATCTTGATTTTTAAGATGAAATCATGATAAATGATGTTTAAGATTGAAGAAATTGAGTAAAGTTGACTTACAATTGATTTGGAGAAGAGAGAGTTCGTGAGAAATCGCCAATGGGTGTTTGGGTTTTGAAAATATGAAAAATAAGATTTAAGACCGTCTAAGTATGAAATATGCAGGTGTAGGTATCACAATTGCAAAGCTGAGTTCGCAGTCAGGCTTGGGATTTGCGAGATCCTAGTTTGCATTTGGGAACTTGGGCCATATGGGGGAGGTTTGCATTTGCGGACATTTGATCGCATTTGCGATCTTAGGTCAAACTCCCCTTCTTCCCATTTGCGAAGAAAAGTTCGATTTTGCGAACATTGGCCTGCCTACGCTCATTTTGCATTTGCGAACCAACATTCGCATTTGCGATCTATGGCTTCGTATTTGCAAAAATTGCACAAGCCTCATACCAAATTTTTCAAAACATGAGAAATGCAATCTGATGCCTATCCAAAACTCACCCGAGCCCTTGGGGCTCCAACCAAGCATACACACAACCTCAAAAATATCCCACAAACTTAGTCGACCGATCAAATCGCCAAAATAACATCAAAATCAAAGAATCAACCCCCAAAACTCATAATTTTTCATTTCAAAGTTCATAACTTCTAAATTTTCCAATTTTAGTCCGAAAAACGTCAAGCGACGTTCGCTTTCGACCAAATTTCACAGAAAGCGCTTAATGCTCATTTAAGACCTGTATCGGGCATCGGAACAAAATTATGGGCCCGATACCTTTATTTTCTAGCTCATTTTCATTTCAATTGTTTTTTTCATATCATTTTCAGATAAATAATTTCTTTCAAAATTCCGTACTCGGGCCTAGGACCTCGGATTTCAAATCTAGGAATACACTGGGGTCCCATACTTTCCTACGGACCCTCTGGGACTGTCACATCACGGGTCCAGGTCCGTTTACCCAAAATATTGACCAAAGTCAACTATATTTATATTATTATCAAAATTTATAGTTTTTAACACAAAATTCATATATTCCCACATAAAACTTTTCCAACTTCGTGCCGAGACTATGCACGTAAATTGAGGTGACCAAATAAGAGATTTTCAAGGCCTCGGAAGTACGAAGAAAGGGAGAGTTACGGTGATGACCCTTTGGGTCGTCACATGGGATCCCAACCAATCATACCAACCAATCCCAAAACACATTGCGGACCTGATCAAGGCCTCAAATCACATTAAACAACGCTAAAATCATCGAACGACCTCCAATCCAAACTTTATGAACTTTGAACTTTCCAACTTCTACTTCCGATATTTAAACCTATCAAATCAAGTTCGATTGACTTCAAATTTTTCATACAAGTCACATTTGACATTATGGAACTATTCCAACTTCCGAAATAGGATTCCAACCCCAATATCAAAAGGTCCACTCCCGGTCAAACTTCTCAAAACCTTCAAATTTCTATCTTTAGCCAAATGGTCTCAAAATGACCTGCGGACCTCCGAATTCACAACCAATCGCGCTCCAAACTCGAGAATCACCATACGGAGCTACTACAATTCTTGAAATCCCAAACGAACAATGATAATACTGAAATGCACTTCAAGCCAAACTTAAGAAATTTCTTCTAAAATTCTAACTTCCACAATAGGTGCCAAAACGCTCCCGGGTTATCCAGAACCCAATCCGGGCATACCCCCAAGTCCGGAATCACATACGAACATGTTGTAACCTACAGATCCTGATTCTGATGTCGTTTACTCAAAATTCCAATGTTAGTTCTTTCTTTCAACTTTAAGCTTCTTAAATGAGAATTTTCATTTAAGTTTAACTCCAACCCCCTGAATATAAATTCTGACCATGCAAAGAAGTCAATATACCCAAAATGAAGTTGTTCATGTCCTCCAACTACTGAACGGAGCACTGGTACTCAAAACGACCGGTTGAGTCGTTACAAATATTGCAGAGAAAGAGATAGAGGGAATTCTTATTGAATTTTGGGATGATTTACAATGCAATATAACCACTCTATTTATACGGAGAGGGTAACTTATCCACCAAGTAATAAACCCTAGAATCTCTCTGAATATAGACATTCACCATAAATAAAATTCTATTTATAACAAAACTTTTCTTCTCATTTTTCTTTTGTGGGATTTTCTTTTATCCAAACGTTCTTATTTCTACTCCTTGCTATGTTAGAAGAGCTTGTCAAAGCCTAGCTTGTCGTATCCTGGGGGTATACCTAATTTTATTCATCACGATATGAGCGAAATATCCTTAAGGACAATAACCTTGAGACGCCTCAAGCTAATTTTATTCTTCATAATTTACTTTTTTAAATAATCTTATATTACACGTCGTATTACGGAGAATACCAATTACAATATTTCTGTTGATACTCCTATGATGGCTGCACAAAGTATTCTACTCATTATATTAATTCCACTCAGTGGTTATCGGTGTTCATCCATCTTTGCCTCAAAGAAGATAAAGATTGTAGCTGTTCATCTTATCATATTCATCTTATCAATGATATGGAGTAAATAGTCAAATATTATATTGATAACTTGATAAGAAAAACTCAATAGTGACTATGTGATCATCTTAAGGTGGGTGTTGTGGTATTAAAATTTCCTGAAAGTGAGGTTGATTAACTAACTTCTCGGTGAGATATACAAACAATAATTATATCGATGAACTATAATTCCCAAGGCGCAATATATATTGTAAGAAAATAGATCTTTCAATGGGAAAACTATATACATTCTCTTGAAATATAATGTGATATAGCAATTGCTTAGAGATGAGAATTTTTTATTCATATTATGTGTAGTCAAAAGAGGATTTGGCCGATCCTTTAACTTATAAGTGAAACATCGAGGGGTTCACTTTTGCCAATTTGATATATATCATCAATGGTGGTAACCCGACCTATGTGATTGGAGATCCCATAAAATGGGTTTATATGGGTAATAACAAGTCATTAGTTGATCAAACATGCACTGTTAAATTATATCTATTCCTATGGTGTGTGTGTGTGTGCAAAACTACAAGGAATGTGAGGTAGAGTTATTAAACCTTTAATCTAATCCATATGCTTTCATAAATAGTGTATTTTGCGGCAGAATGTACTTGATAGATGGACCTATATTACTGTGGAGTAGGGTCACTCCTATGAAATTGATGGAAAAAAAATTCTGACGATCCGGCCTGTCGTCACATGAGTTACTGCCCTGTTTTCCCCCTTTTATGCTTATATATACTTCATTATATGTGTTTGTAGAGTTTTAAGTTATTTGGATAGAGTTTGGATGGAATTGGGATAATTAGTCTCATTAAGATAAGGCTAGTTTGGAAAAGTCAATTGGATGTTGATCTATGACTTATAGGGCTCAGAGTAAATTTCCGTCGGTTCGACTAGTTTCGGGTGGTGATTTATGACTTGGGAGTGAAATCAGAACTGAATTTGGAGGTCCGGTGTAGAATTAGGCTTGAATTGGCTAAATTTGAATTTCGGCGAATTCCGGTTGATAGGTGAGATTTTGATCCAGGGATCGGAATGGGATTCAGAAAGTTGCAGTAGCTCCGTTAGGTGATTTTGGATATGTCGGCAAAATTTCAGGCCATTCGAACATCGTTTTGGTTGGACTTTTAGTCGTATGTGAATTTCGGAAGTTCATAAGAAACTTAGGCTTGGATTCGAGGAATTTGGTGATTTTTGGTGTAAATGTTTGTGTTTTTATGGCTTGGGCAAGTTTTAATAAGGTATTATATCCTATTTGTATTTTTGGTTTAGGCCCTAGGGACCGCGGGGTAATTTCGGATGGTTGATCGGAGGTCGTAGGAGTTTTTGGCCTTATTGGGTGAGCTACTACTGCAATTTCCGCGTATGCGGAAAAGGAGCCGCTTAAGCGGTTTCCGAAGACGCGGCGGCTGAGCCGCAAAAGCGGAACATGGGTGTGGCCTGGATCGCGGTCGCGGAAGTAAAGACCGCATAGGCGGTGACCGCGTAGGCGGTGACCGCGTAGGCGGAAGTTGACAAAAAAGCGGTCCCTGGGAGAACTAGATTAATCGCAAAAGCAATCGAGAGGTCGCAGAAGCTAGAGCTTCATAAGCGGAGGTAAGACCGCATAAGCGGAAATCATGCTGGGTAAATGAACAGTGATTTTCACAAGTTTGAAAAGAGAAGAACATTTGGACCTCGGACTAAGGAGAGTTAGCGAGCGATTTTGAAGAGGATTTTGGAGAAAATCATCAGGTATGGATTCGAGGACTTAGAATATATCATTATAGTGCAAAAAACATGGATTAAACACTAAGGATTTAAGGTTTTAAGATTAAAAATGCTGGTTAGGTCTTGAAACTCAAGTGAGCTTAAAGTGTTGATTTGAGGGGTCAAATAAACTCCGATTCTTGTAAATATGATATGTACGGACTCGTGGCGAGACGAGGATTTCGATGATGTGAATTTTTTAATTTTTCAAGAAGTGGGCCCGGGGCTCGGGTTTTGCCAACTTTGTATTTTTGGTGTTTTTCGAGTTCTTTCATTTAGGTTAGGTCCCATTAGCTTATTATAACATATTCCTTGTCATTTTCATCAGATTCTGCACTTGAGGAGGTTGATTTGCGAAAAAAACGCAAGGTAAGCTACGATTTTGGCCGGTTTGAGGTGAGTAATGGTTAAGAATGATATACTGAGAGTTTGAAACCCCGTAGTTGCACTATGCGGTGATATTTTGAGATAAAGCACGCGTCATATGATGAGCGTGGTGATGTTTCTACTGGGGACTCAGATTTGGTCCATCTCGATTGATGACTAACTGTACTTTTGACTGAGATTGAGCTTGTACCCGTATATTTTAGTCTAGTTGCCATGTTGGAGCCTTGTGCCGATCTGCAGAATTACTAGAGAGCATGTTAAGCTGATTGACCTCACTTTACCTATTGAACACCAACCACCTGTCCCGACTTTGACTGTAAATCATGAAAAGAACTCAACGTAGTAACCTGCACCCAAAATGAGCAATACCTAGGATTTAATACCCTATCTTAGCTGAGTGGGCCCGAGAGGCCAAGTCTATATTGACTGAGATGGGTCAAGGACCCCATAGTGAGGGCATTTGATATATCAGCAGTATATACATATACATGTACTGGATCGGGCTACACGTCGCAATATTATATATATATATATATATATATATATATATATATATATATATATATTATTGGATTGGGCTGCACACCGTAGGATTAAATATATTATACGGATCGCGCTGCACGCCAGAGCAATATATTATATGGATCGGACTGCACGCCGCAGCATAATAGCGCTTGGGCTGAAGGAGCCATCTAGAGTCGGCACACACCCCCAGTGAGCACAATACTTTATTATTGGGTCGGGCTGCACGCCGCGACATTATATATACTATATTATTTGATTGGGCTGCGCACTGCAGCATTATATATACTATTTTTGATCGAGCTGCGCGTCGCAGCACTTTATATATGATAGTGGATCAGGCTGCGTGCCTAAGCAAAGTTAGTAACTGGTCGGACGAAAAAAGAGAATTATTTATCAGATTCTCTCCCCTGTTTAGCAATATTCACTGTCGTTACTGTTGATATTAGAACTGTATAGTGTTCTTACCGGATTTCTTACATTCAATTGTTATTTATTGCTATTACTCATTGTGTTGGAAGTACTCACTCTACTCCCTGCACCTTCTGTGCAGATACAAGGATCCCGAAGGCTTAGCTGCAATTAGCTACTTCTTTTACGTTCAGTACCGGAGTTGTCAAGGTAGCTGCTGGCGTCCGTGGAACCTGATCTCTCTTATATCTATCTTTTGTTTCCATTTTTTCTGTATAGGATATTGTTCGCTTGTACTTAAAGGCTCAGACTTGTGACGCCGGATACTTTGGGCTGTTATTGCTTTGATTACGTTTTCAGCAGTATTTTCTATTATTTCAAACTGAGATTTTATGATAAATTTGGTGTCTAAGTTAATCACTTGGCTGGGAAAGGTTTAAATGGTCGGGCTTGCCTAACAAGGTGTTTGGCACCATCACGATCGGGGTTTGGGTCGTGACCAGTTGGTATCAGAGCCTGGTTACCAGGCCTCGCGAGTCATGAGCCGGCTTAGTAGAGTCCCGCAGATCAGTATGGAGACGTTTGTACTTATCCTTGAGAGGCTGTAGATTCTTTAGGAAAAACTTCATATTCTTGAAATTCTTGTCGTGTGACTTTGTTGATCTGAGAACTAAACTTCTGTATTCTATTCTCTCGCTGACAGAAAGAACGCGTGCTACCGGGCGCGGCGGACAACCACCATTGCCACCCACTAGAGGCCGAGGACGCGGTCGCGGTCATGGTCGAGGTAGAGCAGAAAGGGCAGCACCAATTCACCCAGCAGTTGCCCCCATTCAGGATCAGCCTCCAGCTGTAGAGGTTCTAGTAGCACCTGCGATGCCTATTGTGATTCCGGGTTTTTAAGAGGCCCTAGCTCAAATCTTATTGGTTAGCACTGGCCTGGCCCAGGCAGTCTCGGCTACCGCAGCTACATCTCAGATCGGGGGTGGTCGTCAGTCCCACGTAGCTCGCACTCCAGATCAGGGTGTACAGGGTTTTCAGACCCTAGAGGCACCACCAGTTCAACCAGTTGCCCATATTCAGTCAGTTGTTCCAGCTTAGAGTAATGGGGCGCTAGTGATGCCAGATGACGAGCAGCGTCGTCTGGAGAGGTTATGCAGGATTCACCTCCTACTTTCAAAGGTGTTTCGGGCGATGATTCCTAGGGTTTTCTCAACTAGTGTCGACGCATGCTTCGGACAGTAGGGATCTTGGAGACTAGTGGGGTATCTTTTACCACTTTTCAGTTCTCAGGAGCATCCTTTACTTGGTGGGAAGCATATGAGCGGCATAGGCCTATTGGTGTAGAGTCGTTGACTTAGAAAGAGTTCTCCACTATCTTTCTGGAGATGTGGATACCTCGGTCGCAGATGGAGTAGTTACGTAGGCAGTTTGAGTGGCTTCGTCAGGGGGATATGTCTGTGACACAGTATGAGGTGAGATTTGTAGAGTTAGCTCATTATGCTCCGTGGATGGTTCCGATGGATTAGGAGAAGATCAGACGATTTATGGACGGGTTCATTTATCCCATCAGTATTCTGATGACTTGAGAGAGTCCTAAGTCACACCTTTGAGGAGGCGGTGGATATAGCCTGTGATATTAAGATGGCTCGTCGTCATGAGAGAGAGGAGAGGGAGGCCAAGAGGCCTCGAGGATCATGTGGCTCTAGTGGTGCTCCGTCTAAGGGCCAGTTTTAGTAGTGTAGGGGTTGTTCTTTCAGGCCTCCACATCCAGCTCGGCTAGAGTATCGTGGTTCATCTACTTGTCGAGGTTATCAGGGCTCTCGGCAGAGTCAGCCATCTCTGAGTGCACTTCTAGTGCAGAGTTCGTCTCATGCCCCATCTATTCAGGGTTCATCTCGGCCGAGTTCTTCAACCAGCTCTCTAGTGCGAGGGGTTACCTTTAGTCCCAGCCCCCAACACCAGGGAGTTGTTATGAGTGCAGAGAGTTTGGTCATATACGGTAGGATTGTCCCCACTGTGCATCCAGTTCATCTCAGCAGAGGGGCCAGCCTTTATCTTCTATTCCAGTGTCTTCAGCACCCGCCCAGTCAGCTAGGGGTGAGGGTCAGGCAGTTAGGGGTCGCCCCAAAGCGAAGGCCGATCCATTGGTGGTCAGGCCTGTTGCTACGCTCTTTAGGGCAGGTCAGATGTTGTTTCTTCGGATGTTGTTATTACAGGTATTATTTCAGTCTGCCACATGGATGCCTCAGTTTTATTTGATCCCGGATCCACATCTTGTGTATCTTCTTACTTTTCTCATCATTTGGGGACTACCCGAGGGTGTCTTGCATTACCTTTGCATGTATCTACCCCGATGGGTGACACTATTATTGTAGACCACGTGTATCGGTCCTGTTTGTTTACTATTGGGGGTCTGGAGACCCGAGTTGACTTGATGCTATTGAGCAGGGTAGATTTTGATGTTATTATGTGCATGGATTGGCTATCACCATGTCATGCTATTCTGGACTATCACGCCAAGACAGTCACATTGGCCATACCGGATATTCCGAGGATCGTGTGGCATGGTACGACTGAATATGTACCCAGTAGGGTAATCCCTTTCTTAAAGGCCCAGCAGATGGTTGGGAAGGGATGTTTATCATATCTAGCATTTGTGATGGATGTTTGAGCTAAGGCTCCTAGTCTTGATTCGGTCCCCATGGTGAGGGAATTTCCTGATATGTTTCCAGCAGACCTGTCGGGCATGCCGCCGGATAGGGATATTGACTTTGGTATTGATTTGGTGCCGAGCACTCAGCCCATCTCTATTCCTCCCTACTGTATGGCACCAGCAGAGTTAAAAGAGTTAAAGGAGCAGCTGCAAGAACTCCTAGATAAGGGGTTCATTCACCCGAGTGTGTCCCCGTGGGCCGCACCGATGTTATTTGTATAGAAAAAGGATGGAAAAATGAGAATGTGCATTGATTACAGACAGTTGAACAAAGTGACAGTAAAGAACAATTATCCACTACCCCATATTGAGGATTTATTTGACCAGCTTTAGGGAGCGAAGGTATTTTTTAAGATTGATCTCCGTTCAGGCTATCACCAGCGGAGGATCAGGGATTTTGATATCATGAAGACAGCTTTCAGGACGAGATATGGGCATTATGAGTTTCTGGTTATGTCATTTGGGCTGTCAAATGCCTCAGCCGCATTCATGCACCTGATGAACAGTGTATTTTAGCCGTATCTGGATTCTTTTGTGATTGTATTTATTGATGATATGCTGGTGTACTCGCATAGCCAGGAGGAGCACGTGCAGCACTTGAGGGTGGTATTGCAGAGGTTGTGAGAGGAGAAGCTTTATGTAAAGTTCTCCAAGTGTGAGTTCTGGCTCAGTTCCGTGGCTTTTCTGGGGCACGTGGTGTCCAGTGATGGTATTCAGGTTGACCCAAAGAAGATTGAGGCGGTGCAAAGTTGGCCCTGACCGTCCTCAGCCATTGAGATTCGAAGTTTCCTCGGTTTGGCGGGTTGTTACCGCAGGTTCGTTCAGGGATTTTAATTTATTACTTCGCCTTTAACGAAGTTAACGCAGAAGAATGCACCATTTTTGTGGTCAAATGAGTGAGAGCTTCCAAAAGCTCAAGTCAACTTTGACTACAGCTCCAGTACTAGTATTGCCCTCAGCTTCAGGCTCTTAGTCGGTATATTGTGATGCTTCGAGAGTTGGGATCGGATGTGTATTGATGCAGTGGGTAAATTTATTGCGTATGTGTCGCGTTAGCTAATGCCTCATTAGAAGAATTACCCTGTTCATGACTTGGAGTTGGCTGTTATAGTTTATGCTTTAAAGATTTGGAGGCACTATCTATATGGCGTGTCCTATGAGGTGTTCACTGATCATCGCAGTCTTCAACACTTGTTTAAGCAGAAGGACCTCAATTTTAGACAACGGAGGTGGCTTGAGTTACTCAAGGATTATGATATTACCATATTGTATCATCCAGGGAAGGCCAATGTAGTGGTCGATGCTTTGAGCTGGAAGGAAATGAGTATGGATAGCTTGGCGTACATTCCATTTAAGGAGAGGCCCCTTGCAGTTGATGTTCAGGCCTTGGCTAATCGGATAGTGAGGTTAGATATTTCAGAGTCCAACCGGGTGTTGGCTTGTGTGGTTTCCCGGTCTTCTTTGTACGATCGCGCCAGCATGATGACCCGTATTTTCTTGTACTGAAGGACAGGGTCCAGCATGATGATGCCAGAGATGTGACTATTGGTAGTGATGGTCTGTTGCGGATGCAGGGCCAGATTTGCGTGCCCAATGTGGATGGGCTCCGAGAGTTGATATTAGAGGAGGCCCACAACTCGCGATATTCTATTCATCTGGTGCCACGAAGATGTATCGGGACTTGAGGCAGCATTATTGGTGGAGGAGAATGATAAAGGACATTGTGAGTTATGTGGCTAAGTGTCTCAATTGTCAGCAAGTCAAGTATGAACATCAGAGACCCGGTGGTGTACTTCAGCAGATGGATATTCCATAGTGGAAATGGGAGAGGATTACTATGAACTTTGTGAGTGGTCTCCCTCGTACTTCAAGAAACTTTGATTCTATTTGGGTGATTGTGAATAGTCTAACCAAGTCTGGGCACTTCATTCCGGTGTGTACAACCTATTCTTCGGAGCGGTTAGCATAGAATTTCATCCGTGAGATTGTGCGGTTGCATGGGGTTCCGGTTTCTATTGTCTCAGACAAGGGTACCCATTTTTCTTCCCAGTCTGGAGGACTTTTCATCGGGAGTTGGGCACTCAGATACAGATGAGCACAGCTTTTCATCCTCAGACGGACGGGTAGTCCGAGCGTACTATCCAGATATTGGAAGACATGTTGCGTGCTTGTGTTATTGATTTTGGAAGTTCTTGGGCTGAGTTCTTGCCACTTGCAGAGTTTGCTTATAATAACAGTTATCAGTCCAGCATTCAGATGGCACCGTATGAGGCTTTATATAGGAGACGCTGTAGATCGCCAGTTGGCTGGTTTGAGCCCGGTGAGGCTAGACTATTGGGGACAGAGTTAGTTCAGATACCTTAGAGAAAGTGAAAGTTATCCAGGAAAGACTTCATACGTCTTAGTCGCGTCAGAAGAGTTACGCGGACCGGAAGGTTCGGGATGTATCTTATATGGTGGGCGAGAAGGTTTTGTTGAAGGTTTCTCCTATGAAAGGCGTGATGAGGTTTGGAAAGAAAGGGAAGCTGAGTCCGCAGTTCATTGGACCTTTTGAGATACTCAGAAGGATTGGGGAGCTGGCCTATATACTTGCTTTGCCACCCAGCTTGTTGGGGGTTCACCCGGTGTTCCATGTTTCTATGCTCAGGAAGTATGTTGGGGATCCATCTCATGTATTACACTTCAGCACGATCCAGTTGGATGAGGACTTGACCTATGATGTGGAGCCAGTGGCTATTTTGGGTCGTCAGGTTCAAAAGTTGAGATCAAAGGACATAGCTTTGGTAAAGGTGCAGTGTAGAGGCCGGTCCGTGGAGGAGGCCACTTGGGAGACCGAGCAGGATATGCGGAGCAGATATCCTCATTTGTTTGAGGCTCCAGGTATGTTTCTTGACCCGCTCGAGGACAAGCATTTGTTTTAGTTGGGGAGGATGTGACGACCCGACCTGTCGTCACGTGAGTTATCGCCCCATTTTCCCCGCTTAATGTTTCTATATACTTCATTATATGTGTATGTAAAGTTAGAAGTGATTTGGACAGATTTTGGATGGAATTGAGACAATTAGTCTCTTTAAGAAAAGGCTAGTTTGGAAAAGTCAACCGGATATTGACCTATGAGATATAAGTCTTGGAATGAATTTCCGACGGTTCGACTAGTTTTGGGTGGTGATTTATGACTTGGGAGTGAAATCGGAATTGAATTAGGAGGTTCGACGTAGAATTAGGCTTGAATTGGCTAAGTTTGAATTTCAGCGAATTCCTATTGATAAGTGAGATTTTGATCCCGTGGTCGGAATGAGATTCCGAGAGTTGCAGTAGTTTCGTTAGGTGATTTTATATATGTCCGCAAAATTTCATGTGATTCGGACGTCGTTTGGTTGGACTTTTAGTCATATGTGCATTTCGGAAGTTCTTAAGAAACTTAGGCTTGGATTGGAGGAATTTTGTGATTTTTGGTGTTAATGTTAGTATTTATATGGCTCGGACAAGTTTGAATAAGGTATTAGTTCATATATGTGTTTTTGATTTAGGCCCCGGGGGTCTAGGGTAATTCCGGATGGTTGGTCAGAGGCTGTAGGAGTTTTTGGCATTTTTGGGTGAGCTGCTTCTGCTATTTCCGCGTCTGCGAAAAAGGAGCCGCTTAAGCGGTTTCCGCAGACGCGGCAGGTGAGCTACAAAAGCGAAACATGGGAGCGTCCTGGATCGCGGGCGCGGAACGAAAGACCGCATAGGCGGTGACCGCGAAAGAGGAAGTTGACCGCAAAAGTGGTCCTTGGGAGAATTAGTTTGACCGCAAAAGCGGTCGAGAGGCCGCAGAAGCGAGAGCTGCATAAGCAGAGGTAAGACCGCAATAGCAGAAATTGTGCTGGGTTATATGAACAGTGATTTTCACAAGTTTGAAAAGAGAAGAGCATTTGGACCTCGGACTAAGGCGAGTTTGGGAGAGATTTTGAAGACGATTTTGGTGGAAATCATCATGTATGGATTTTTGGAATTAGAATATGTCATTATAGTGTAAAAATATGGATTAAACACAAAGGAGTTAAGGTTTTTAAGGTTAAAAATGGTGGTGGGCTTTACACCCAGGTGAGCTTAAAGTGTTGATTTGAGGGGTCAAATGGATTCCAATTTTTATAAATTTGATATGTACGGACTCGTCGCAAGACGAGGATTCCGGTGATGTAAATTTTGTAATTTTTAAAAAAGTGGGCCCAGGGCTCGGGTTTTGCCAACTTTGTATTTTTGGGTGTTTTTCGAGTTCTTTCAATTGGGTTAGGTCCCATTAACTTATTATAATATACTTCTTGTGGTTTTTGTCAGATTCTGCACTCGAAGAGGTCGATTTGCGAGGAAAGCGCAACGCGAGCTAGGATTTTGGCCGGTTCGAGGTGAGTAATGGTTATGAATAATATATTGAGGGTTTGAAATCCTGTATTTGCACTATGTGGTGCTATATAGAGATAAAACACGCGTCATATGATGAACGTGGTGATGCTTCTACTGGGGACTCGGACTTGGTCCATCCCGATTGATGACTTACTGTACTTTTTGCTGAGAATGAGCTTGTACCCGTATATTTTGGGCTAGTTGTCATGTTTGGGGCCTTGTGCCGATCTGTAGAACTCCTAAGGAGCATGTTGAGCTGATTGACCTCACTTTACCTATTGAACACCTACCACATGTACTGACTCTGACTGTAAACCACGAAATGAATTGAACGTCGTAACTTGCACCCTAAATGAGCAATACCTAGGGTTGAATACCCTGTCTTAACTAAGTGAACCCAAGAGGCCAAGTCTATATTCACTAAGATAGGTCAATGACCCCGTAGTGAGGGCATTTGATATATACGGGATCGGGCTGCACGTCGCAACAGTATTTACATATACATGTATTGGATCGGGCTGCACGCTGCAGCATTTTATATATATATATATATATATATATATATATATATATATATATATATATATATATATATATATATATATATATTTTTTTTTTTTTTTTTTATTGGATCGGGCTGCACGCCGCAGCATTATATATATTATATGGATCGGGCTGCACTCCGCAGCAATATATTATATGGATCAGGCTGCACGCCACAGCAATATATTATATAGATCGGACTGCACGCCGCAGTATTATAGTGCTTGGGCTGAACGAGCCCCTCCGGAATCTGCACACACCCCCAGTGAGCGCCAGTACTATATTATTGGATCGGGCTGCACTCTGCAGCATTATATATACTATATTATTGGATCGGGCTGTGCTCCGCAACATTATATATATTATATTGGATCGGGCTTCGCGCCGCAACACTTTATATATGATATTGGATCGGGCTGTGCGCGGCAGCAGGGTTAGTAACTGGTCGGACGGGAAAAGAGAAGTATTTATCAGATTCGCTCCCCTGTTTAGCAATATTCATTGTCATCAATGTTGCTATTAGAACTGTATAGTGTTCTTACCGGATTTCTTACATTTAGTTGTTATTGCTATTACTCACTGAGTTGTAAGTACTCACTCTACTCCCTGCACCTTGTGTGCAGACACAGGCATCTCGGAGGCTTAGCTGCGATTAGCTGCAGCTTTTCACTTCAGTACCGGAGTTGTCAAGGTAGCTCTTGGCGTCTGCAGAACCTGATCTCTCCTCTATCTATCTTTTGTTTCCGTATCTAGACTTTTCCATTGTATAGGATACTGTTCGGTTGTATTTAGAGGCTCAGACTTGTGACGACGAATGCTTTGGGCTGTTATTGCTTTGATTACGTTTTCCGCAGTATTTTCTATTATTTCAAACTGAGATTTTATGATAAATTTGGTATCTAAGTTAATCACTTGGCTGGGAAAGGTTTAAATAGTCGGGCTTGCTTAACAAGATGTTTGGCGCCATCATGACCGGGGTTTGAGTCGTAACAAGTTTCTAGAGTACTCGTGAAAACCATGCGCGCGCATGACCTGTTAGTGCAAAATCGTGATAAACAACACAGTGTGTGAGGGCGTAATGAGATAGATAAGACACTAAACTTATAAAAGAATATTTGGTTTATAGAAGTTTTAAACTTCACCAATTGTTATGTAAGTTTAATCTTACCATATTCGACACATTATGCCGATTTGTGAAAATGCAGCGAAACTTTTTATTTTAATCTATTACTTACGATTCTTTTTGAGTTATGTGGGGTATTATTAAAAAAATGATTTTGATGACTCAAAAAGAAATATTCAAATTGATGTATATGTTTATTTTTCTAATATTATTTTAATGCGTCTATTTATATTAATCAATAGAATATATTTATAACTAAAACTTTAAATAACTTTGAATATAATATATTTACTAACAAAATCAGTATAATTTTTTTATGATAATCAATTTGATGTTTGAAACGTTTTTAGCTTAATTGCTTTTAATGTTGGCATTACTAATGTAAACTAGTAAATTTGCGCGATAAATATATCAATAAATCGATAAAGTCTTAAGGAATATCCAATAAACTTACAAAAAGATTAGCAACTGATAACAGATCAGATATTTTTTCCTCTTTACTATGAGAAATTGTACACTTATTAAAAAAATTACATTTAATTTAATTCATAAATTTTGTTTATTTATATGAAATACTTATACGTTGTGTATAGTTAACTGCGTCTATATTACCAATATTACTCATTTAAGTTTTGTGTAATCAAAAAATTCAAAGAGTTATGTAAATTCATCTTAACACTACTAATTATACGAATAAAAATATTTAAATTATCATTTGTTATATACTAAGAGAATAAAAATTTATGTAAATGAAATACAAACTTTTAATTAACAACCACAAAACATCATTAGGAGCACCTCTTCTTCCTTGTGACATAAGTTTAAGAAGTTGTGCTTTCTACCTTTAATGCATTGGTATGCAATCTAAGCATGCTTTTATAAATTATACATTGAATGCACGAGTAACTGCAACATTAATATTGAGATAACAATACTTTCTTCGGTCTATTTTAAGTAACTTTTGATTCTTTTCGGACATATTAAAGAATTCATCTATTAACATTAATTAATAATAAACTTGACCATATTAATCTTAACTTATCTTTAAAAATATAACAAATTATTCCTAGACTCTTTATTCCAATGACTACTTTTAAAAGAAAAAAACTATTCTTTCTTAATATATGAAAAAGTCAAATATTGTAGACTACAAAAAATACAAAAAAAAAAAATTTACCATTTAAGGAATACAAATCACCAGTTATTCACTTTACAAAATCACTTAAGGTTGACTTAAAAATAAAGTATATGAACCATTCCCAAGATAGAACATTCAAAATAAAAGAAAACCCCCATTAGTTAACATACAAATATTACTTTAAAGAGAAGGAACCAAAACTAATTTGATTAAATCTAACAATAGAAAAGTACTATCTAAGTTACAAGTTTATTTTATTTTCGCTCATACTAAGATAAGACATGTACACCCAAAATTCGTACCTGTGTAAATAAAGCAAGATTTTCATTATTATCATTCATTTTTCATAACAGCAAAGCCAATAAGCAAAATAAAAAGAATATTTGTTAACAATTCGTTTGCTCAAGATGAACTAAGAGCAAATGAGAAAAAATATAAATTCAACTGTGTCTATAATAACAAAAGCATGGCTAGTCCTTAAAGCGAATGAAACATGTACATTCTTATAATGTATCAATCTTTTGTAATAGAATTGAGATGGAAAGTAGTATTTTTCCACAACCTTTTGTATACTTTAAAATGCATAACTAATATATATTTTTGTTAAGATAAATAATTTTCTCATCCCAGATGGAGTTTCATAAAAGAAAACAAAAATCGCAAGAACCCACATCAACTAATTAATTTATTTAATTTCTAGAGTTTCGGGCTATTAATACTCATATATTATATAAAATATCATCAAAATGTAGAATCACTTGCTCAATAATCCCATCTCAAAAGCTTCTTGTAATAACCTCTTTTTCCCTTTACATTAGATCATCAAATAACTTTGATCGGAATATATAAAAGAACACCGAAATACATAGTCAAGGTTTTATGATTTGTTTATGATTTTATGAGAAAAAGCAACTTACAAACTTGAAAACAAAAACACAAACACAAACAAAAACAAAAAGAATGTATTTGCTTACCTTGAGAATTGCTTTGAATATGTTTTAGTAAAATGCTTCATAACTCACAAATCATAACTCTATTCCAGTGGAAAATGCTATGTAATAAAATATTTGCTTTATCAAAGTATGACCAAATGTATTATAAAACACCCTCACACATGGAATGCAATATTAAAGGCATGAAAAAAAGTAACGTTAGGGATTGGAAGGGTCGTTCAACTGTTACTGTTGTCCTAGTAAATGCATTAAAAGTAAACAGTTTCATCTTTTTTTAAATGAGGCAATTTTTGGATTTTTTAAAAATATATTACCACAATTAAAAGATAGTGAAAACCCAAAAAATTGAGAAATAAGATAAATCACAATCCTAGATTGTGAAAGCGCCACATCAGATTTTTAGTGCCCAATTTTAGATTTATATATAGATAGATATAGATATAGATATTTTCTTAACAATCATATGTCCATTTTTGAACTACGTATAAATATATCTTTTTGTGTTCATTTGGTGGTGAGTGAAAAAGATGAAAAAAGTAAAACATTTCTTCTCCTTCTTTTGTGATGGGTTTTCTTTTATATAATTTTTATTGTTTCTGCTCCTAGTTATACTTGAAGGGCTTGTTGAATTTTGAGGAATACATCTAATTTTATTTATCACAATGTAGACGAAACATTATAGACAGTCTACTAGATGCGCCTCAATCTAATCATATTCTCCCTAATTCAATTTTTCCAACACATATTAGGGTAGAGTTTAACTTTCACACCTAGTTTTTGAAAAGTTCTACCATTCATTGGATTTTATCTTTTAAATAGTAGAGAAATTTAAAATATCATATTTATTATCTTTTATGTGAAACGACTTCCATGATAGATGACGAAACAACTTTTGAAATACAATATATGGAGATTAACTTATGTCATACTATGGCTAGCAATCACTTTAGCCTTTCTTCTATTTTTTTAGGCCGAGAAAGTGTCATTGCTTTTGTCATGAAGATAAATTTCAGAGAAAAATCTGTTACTTATATATTGTTTACATTAAAATGGATAATAATTAAATTTGTACGAGGTTTTAAGAATATGTAGATTAATTCAATATTGATAATCAACACCATACTATAAACAAATTAAAGATAAAATAAATATTTAAACTAGTTGAGATGTTAAGTTCGGACTCAGATTCAAACTTAACAATAATTTTGTCCTCGACCTGACCTTCGATCCGAGCCAAATATGTGTGAAACTATTTTCACACGTAATGATTGTGTTTTTTCCTATAAAAACTTTGACCTTTTATACGTTTTCCATTTTCCGATCTTAGCTATTATCTTCGAATTACCTAGCAGCTTCCAATTCTTCATCTTTTTACCTTTTGTCACGATCCAAAATTCACCAAGGATTGTGATGGCGCCGGACACTGTTGTCAAGCAAGCCAACCAGATTACTTAATTAAATCTCGTTTTAGCAATTTTGGAAATACATGTTGTTTTTTTCTTCCATATTTAGAAATTCTAAAGAATATCATTTTCAAATCAAATTTCTTTTAAAGTTAAGCAATTAATACAATGTTTCAACCATCCCATCATCCATCCGGAATATAATGGACGGGAAATACACACAGTACTAGAAAGGGACTACCCTAACTGCGGCCGTCTCGAATGATGCAGCTCGCTAGTCCCCATAATCATCTGTGCTGCTACGTCCAATAGACTACTGAAATAACACGTACATGTGCAACAAAATGCACCGGAAGTGTAGTGTGAGTACAAAAACAACGTGTGGCCAATGAGTGTCCCGCCTAATCCCAAAGGAGTAGAGAAGAGATGGTCAATCCTAACACTAACTAGAAGTCCAATGACTATTTATCCTAAAAAATTTATCCAAGCAGTGAATTTATTTTATAAACAGGATTCTAATCTAGATATGGGAAAAACAGGTAATCAAACAATTGTTTCAGGGAAAATTTTCTTGTTATTATTAAATAAATTGTCTCAAGCCATAATGTGGCATAAAATAACTCAAATGAGTTCAATATAACAGCACAAACATGCGCAAATCGTTTCGAGGCGATGGCCCGCTCCATTAGAAATGTAAATTTGTGCACTGCCGAGGGTCGAGTGGCCCGTACCATGAATGCACCATTTCGCCGAGGCGATCAGTCCGTTCCAACAAAAATATAAACACACGCATACAGATAATCAGTCAAACAGTCAGCGTGGAGTAAATATCAAGTAAGGTCCATTCCCTTTTAATAATTTGAGAAAAATATAGCTTTATTATTTTTAGAAATCCACTTTTTAATTTTAATATGATTAAAGCATTTCAAGCCATCGATGATTTACAAACGATTCAAGTATAACATGTTTTTCGGTCTTAGACTACCCGGACAATAGCATAATAGTAGCTATCCACAGACTCTTGTCACCTTGTGCGTACGTTGCACCCACAAATAGGACCACATAATTAGTTTAATTTACCTAGGGGTAATTTCCCCCTTACAGGATTAGAAAGGAGACTCACCTCACTCCGAAGACTCGATATCGGCATTCTTCCTCCCTCCAAAGATTTGAACCAACGCATGTATGCTCTAAAACTAACCAAGTAACGGCAAACTAATGAGATTATACCCAAATACTTGCTAACCATTCAAATTATACAATATCCCAACTCCGTTTAGTGAAATGACTAAAATGCCCTTGGGCCCACGTGCCCAAAATCCAAAATTTCTTGAAGATAAAGTTTACCCATGACCTTAGGAACTCAAATTTATAATTTAATCCTAATTCCATACTCAAATTCGTGGTTAAATTCAAAGAACAATAGTTTTCTAGGTTTTTCTCTACCCATCATCCACTTACTACCCATTTTCATGCTAAAATTCATACATAATGGATGTATTTAACTCAAAGTAAGTGGGATTAACTTACCTTAGTATTGAAAAATGAACTCCCCCTCTTGAATCCTCCAAGAATTGCCCAAGTCAAGAGAAAAATGAAAGAAATGGACTAAATCTCGTCATAAAAAAAGTAATCACCCATCACTGTCCTTCTATGCGATCGCATCTGTCCAACTGCGATCGCATAAGCAAAAAACTAACGGCCTCAAAAATACAATATGCGATAGCACACTCACCACCGTGATTGCATAAGCATTAAAAATCCAGCAGCCCCAGAGAGCACTACGCGATCGCACTATCCTCCCATGTGTTCGCATAAGCTTCGACCGTCCTCCTCTGCGATCGCATTGCACCTTCTGTGATGCCAAATTCCAGCTCCCTCACCATTGCCCTAGCGATCACATACACCCTCAAGCAATCGCATAGGGTAAAAATCTGCTGCACTCATATCAGAAAACCAGTAATCCTCAAAAGCCAAAAATCAATCTGTTAGCCACCTGAAATCCACCCGAGGCCCCCGGGACCCCAACCAGTCCCAAAAAATATTGCGGACTTGATCGTGGCCTCGAATCACATTAAACAATGCTAAAGTCATGAATTACACCTCAATTTAAGCTTGAAGAACTTTGAAGTTTCCAACTTCCATTTCTGATGCCGAAACCTATCAAATCACGTTTGACTGACCTCAAATCTTGCTCACAAGTCATATTTGACATTATGGTCCTACTATTTATTTCAAAATTTGATTCCGACCCCGATATCAAAAAGTCAACCCCCCGGTCAAACATTTCAGAAACCTTAAAATTGCTATCTTTAGCCAAATGGCTTCAAAATGACCTACGGACCTCCGAATTCACCTTCGATTGCCCTCCCTACTCAAGAATCACCATACAGAGCTATTCCCAGTCTCGAAATTCCAAACAGACATTGATAACACTGAAATTCACTTCGAACCAAACTTATGAAATTTCTTCTAAAATACTAACTTCCACAATAGGCGCCAAAATGCTCCAGGGTTATCAAAAACCCACTCCAGGCATACGCCCAAGTCCAAAATCATCATACAAACCTTCTGGAACCTTCAGACCCGATTCCGAGGTCGTTTACTCAAAAATCCAATTCTAGTTCATTCTTTCAACTTTAAGCTTCTCAAATGAGAATTCTCATCTAAATTTAACTCTGATCTTCCTGAATTTGAATTCCGACCATGCGAACAAGTAATAATATCCGAAATGAAGTTGTTCACGGCCTCTGACTGTTGAATGGAGCGTTGGTACTCAAAACGACCACTCGGGTTGTTACACATTTAATCTTCAAATCTTCTTAATTGTTCTTAAGTTTCTATCCATATTTTCATGCTGCATTTAAACCTTCATACATTTTCTTGGATTTTTAACCCAGAAACTTATATTCACTCTCAAACTTCAAATCTTCATAAATTATTTCCAAATCTTTACATATTTTCAAGATTTATGATGGCTAAGACTTCCCAATCAGTTCCTCCAAAAGATGCCCTTCTTCTCACCGGGCCGTAGGCATCAGTGAAACCATCCCCAAAGTGGTTGTTCTCGAGACGGATACTCCCGAGGTGGTCGCTCCCAAAGTGGTTGCCCCCCAAGAGGCCCCAGAGCACCCATGAAAATTTTTATTCCCGGGGTTATTCAGTCTTAGACGACTTCAAAATTCAGAAGGCCTCATCCGAAAAAGACCGAGGTGAGGGGCCATCGAGATATGTATGCTCTGTCATCGAAGAAACCCTTCCTATTGTCTGAGAGAACTGTAACTGGGGAGGAAAGGACATGGTAGTCTTTGGGCATGAGGATGATATCACTACTGAAGTAGAGGGGTATTTGAGTGTTTATACTTATCCATTCACACACGCCCCAGTGGATGTAGTTGTTTTGTACCTCTGCAAGAGATACAAGGTGTGCCTTGGGAAAATCCACACATCTCTTTGGCGGATCGTAATCCTTCTCCATTACATTGCAAATAATACAAAGTTTTCTTAGTTTACCCTCGATCACCTGCTCCATTTATATAGTATCTGAATCTTCCGAGAGGGACTAATCAAGCTTACTCGCCGGGCCAGCAAGGTCCCATTTTTGAGAATTGATAAGGATCTTTACCGAAGGATGGTAGGGGAGCTTCGTTCGAGTGAAGAATGAAGATTTAATCCCTCTCGAGTTTATGCCATTCCTCCAAAAGTGGAATGCATCTTGTAAGTTTACTTTTTCCTTAAGTGTCGAGTTTTCATTGTTCTATTTCTCACCATCAGTAATTGTGATCTTGCAGCAATTGCTCGGGCTCCCAATGCGGTATCTTACTCAAGGACTGTATCAAAGGCATATGCAAGTAAACGTCGCATCTTGAGAACTCGTGGTGCAAGCTTTCGAAGGGCCAGTGGGAACCCGTCCACATGCTAAGGGTTTTCTTAGAATAGTTAATATTATGTCTCGAACATGCATAATACTGACCCTTTCTTTTTCTTCGCAAGTTTGCCTAAGACCAAAGAGCTTAGGCCGCTGAAAGGGGGTGAGGATGCATCCCGGTCCGTTGATCCCTCCGTTACGGGATAGCCCGGGGGTACCGCGGAGCAAAGGAAGAAGAGGAAAAGAAAATCCTCAGGGTCGGAGGGGTCCAACGTGAAGACAAAAAAGAGGTCGTTCACTCGGTCCTTCAAGCCCAAGAAGAATACCGGGTCCTAGGTACCAGACTCCAATTTGCTTTACCGGCTAAGGGATGAGCCCAAAAAAAATGATATCTTTATTTCTTATGGATCGACCCTTGCGAGGGAGCATACGGCAATCGAGGGAAAGAGTCATGATGCCGACTTCCTCTGACTCGAGAGACCAATATGGAGACGAGGTCCGAGACCTCCTAAGAGGTCGCTTCTATACCAAAAGAGGCGACCGATATGATAGACATCATACAGATGTCGTCCTACACTGAATCCATGCTTGAAGAGGCCCAAGCGTGCAAGAAAAATCAAGTGAAGGGGAAAAAGGTGTAGAAGACCCTCTCCACTCCTTCTTTGAAGGCATGGATATGTCTATATTGGAAGATTTTTCAGGTTAGGCCACATGGAGATACCGAAGAAGGACATGCGTTTAGGCTCTGACAGGCCAAGAATGATCCCAAGATTGGTAAAGTAGTTCCCTGCATCAAGTGTGGACCCCGAGCACGAAAGGACGATTGTTATCACAGTCCCGGAGGATGCCGGGGTCATATCTACTCCGGTATGCATAGCCAACACCTTCGATGTCTGATAATCGAGGAGGATCAGTCAAAGATGAATGAGATGGGCACGTCGAGTATCTTCAACGAGTCACATTAGGCATTGAACTTGGTAAGGCTTTAAAACAATCAAACTCCCCTTATGAACCACTTAAAGTATCTCTTTGACGTTTCATACTTAGTTTCTTTTTGTTACAGGCTTTACTACTTCACCATGAGAGCTTCCTTTGGCATCTCTTGGAAATCAACCATCTTGAGTTCAACGTCAAGGATCAAGCCCAAAAAAGAATATGTTCAAGCTCCTTAGAGAAAAAAGACGGGGCCATCAAGGATCTGTAGGTCTAGCTGGACAGGGATCAGAAGGAGGCTTAGATCCTGAGGCGGGAACATGCCGACCTGGTTGAAAAGGTAAAGCTCTTTGAAGTTAAGAACGAAGATCTAGTCGTGGTGACTTACAACACAACCTCGCAGTTCTAACAGAAGATCGACCTGATTGACCATCTCTAAGCCGAAATGAACGAGGTCCAAGCCATGGTTGATATGTGGAAAAGCAAATGAACCTTCTGGCTTCGAAGAAGGAAAATGCCAAGGCGAAGCTGGAATGGGTAGAGGTCAAACTCCGACTGGCGAAGGAGAAAGATTACAAGTGGCCTCAACAAAACAACAATCTCTGAGCATAACTAAGCTTAGCTATCACAGAGAGGAACGCCCTCGGTATAGAATATAAGATCATGAAGGTCAAACTCCGACTGGCGAAGGAGAAAGATTACAAGTGGCCTCAACAAAACAACAATCTCTGAGCATAACTAAGCTTAGCTATCACAGAGAGGAACGCCCTCGGTATAGAATATAAGATCATGAAGTCCAATTTGGCTACAACTTCTATTGATGCCGATGAAATGGTGGTGCAATACATGTCCGATGTGGAGGCAGCCGAAGTCCGATGAAAGCAAAGGCCAAATTTATGTAGTAGTTATCCCGCAGAGAGACCCTAGAAGAGATCCATGCTCGAGGTTTTGACCTGTCGGCCAAGATAGAAGAAGCCAAAAAATTTATGGCCGGGGCAAAGAATTTTTTTGAGCAGAAGGTGCCGAGAGATCCGATGGTTTTGAGGTTTCAGAGGGGTTCGAAGGTTCCAGCAATTCTGGCGAGGAGTCGTGCCCTAGAAAAGAATAGGCATAGATTCCTTAGTACTTTTTTTGTCTTATGAAATTTTTATTTGTTTATTTTGAGGCTGTTTTTATTGGGCCTTTTCAAGTATATTTCGGAATATATAGAAAATTTTCCTTTTGTTTATTTTGAGGCTGTTTTTATTGGGCCTTTTCAAGTATATTTCGGAATATATAGAAAATTTTCCTTTCTTGGCAATTTCAAGTCTTCACCTTTTCAATACCTCTTCATAATATTTATTCTTGCAATGTTTCTAATGCCTCAACATATAATCGATTATAGTTATAGGGCTCCGATTTTTGAAGGTACAGAAGGATCTTTGTTTGCTCGAGGCATTGAAAACTCGGTGTGACCAAATGTTTTTCAAAACACTTATGTGATTTTAGATGATGCTTTTGACGATGGTAACCTTTCAACAAGTATTGAATTTTATATAAAGGTCTTACTTTTATCACAAGCCTCGAACATCTCCGATTAATTTTTAGGGAGGTTGTAGCCTTTTGTATCTAGGCACCGCTTAATAGGTAGGAGCCTCCAGGATTTCGTATCCTGGATTGCCTGAACTCTTTTCGTGCGACAGTCTCCGATTGCAGGTATCCCTTGGGCTCGATAATCCCCAAACAGGGATAGCAATTGGGCTCGATAATCCCCGATTGGGGGTATCCCTTGGGTTCGATAGTCCTCGAAGAAGCATAACCCTTGGGCTCGATAATTCGTGAATAGGGGTAGCATAGGGGCTCTTAAGATCCAGATTTTAGGCAGGTAGAAATGTGTAGTAGCTAGGCGGAAATTTCTTTCATATATCTCTGTAAAGTACATGATCAAAAGCGTGTATCATGGCTAAATTTGACTATGATTACGAGCCTTTTTTAGGGAGGACGTAACCTTTTGTATTAGGCACCGCCTAATAGGTTTGGTGCATCCGAGATTTTGTAGCATGGATTTCCCATTCTTTTTGGGTGACAGTCCCCTAATGGTGGTAGCCCTCTTCCTCGATAGTCCCCAAATATGAGTATCCCTTGGGCTCGATAGTCCCCTAGTAGGGGTATCCTATGGGATATTAGGATCCAGAAATTAGAGGGCAGAAATGTGTAGTAGCAAGGCAATACATTCTTTCATTTTTATGTGTAAAAAACATGATCAAAAGCGTGTAAATGCTTGTATCGTTGCTAAAGTGGACTATTGTTACGAGTCATTTTTGGGGGAGGCCGTAGCCTTTTGTATTTAGGCACCGCCTAATAGGTTTTGTGCCTCCGGGATTTCGTAGCCCAGATTGCTAGAATTATTTATTTAGGCGACAGTCCTTAAGTGGGGGTAGACCTTGATACTCCTCGAATAGAGGTAGCTGATCACTAAAAACTCGATGATACGCTATGGTAGGAAGAGCGGGTTACAATAGCTTTTATCATGGGCCCTTCAGGGATATCGACCCCTCCAATGATCATGCTGATGACGTGTTGAGGTTCTTCTTGGTCGGTCTGTTTGTTGTAGTCCCTGTTCCTGAAGTGGTTTTTGGCTCGATCATTTAGGAATTATTGGAGATGCTTGTTATTGAACAAATGTCAACTTCTTCTCTCAGTTATTTGCAGTCCTCGGTACTTTGGCCATAAGTGCCATCATACTTACATATCAGGTTAGAATATCTATGATAGGGTCAGATTGCAATGGTCAAGGTCACTTGGTCTCCTTGATGCTTCTAGTGGCCTATACAATGCTTGAAGTGTCAACGTTGAAGTTATACTCTAACAACCTTAGAGCTTCCCTTCCACTGGGAGGCCTAGCGAAATAACTTTTGCTCATTAGTCCTAGGTTATTGGGCCCTCGATCACTTCTCTTTTCATTTCTTTTAGAGTTGCACCCGAAACCCTTTCCTCTTAGACCTGCACTTTATGGTTGATACTGATCTCGGGCCGGCCTTGATTCTTGATCAACGATTCTCTTAAGCCTATCATCGGTTCTGATGGATAAATAGACATGGAAGGGGCTCCGAGTTGGCCATCATCGATTCTAATTTTTTATTGGTACCTGTTGTGGCCATTGGCCTAAGTTACCGCCAATATTGCCTCATTGGTCCAACCCATGGCCTCGGCCTCTTGGTGCTACATGTACCTCCACAAGTCGTTTAGAACATTATTTTAATATGCGAATAATGATTATATAAGAATTCGGAACATAACACGTATTAAAAATAATCCCTCGAGTTGAGCCTTATCGCACGATGTAAATTAGAATAAGTGAACATAAGATTTTCCTAAATGCTTATGCCTCTCAATTGTAAGTGAAATCTACGACACACCGGTAAGACAGACTTTACTAAACACAACTCCATGACAACCTAGATATATTCATAAATATATGAAGCCCAAGTATGACTATCTCTACCGAAACACTTATTTAATTTTTCAACTTTGCAGGATTTTTTAAGAATTTAAGAGATTTTTCAGGAATTTGGATGTTTGGTTAGCATTAATTGAGTATAACTTGTCCAATATATCATAATTGTAATTACATGATAGTTGATCTAGGGCTGGGCATATATCAGGTAAAACCGACAACTCGAATTATTAATTATTTATTGGATTATCGGTATCGGATTATTGGATTAATAATTTAGAATTTTATTATTATTGGGTTATCGATTCGGGCTTCGGTTTTCCTATTTTTTTGATAGGGTAACCGCAAACCCAAAAATAATTAATAAAATTATGACTTTACCATTAAGTATATACATATGTCAGGGCTTAAGTTCATTTTCTCCTATTCTTTCTCAGTTGCACTCTTCAATTGCTTCATCTTCATTCTTCATAGACCTTACTAATTACTCCTAGCGTAAGTCTTTAATCTTATACATTAGGCTTTTAATTTCTACTCGACATAATGCAGAAATGGCTAGTATACTATATGTGAATTCTTCTCTTTTTTTCTTAATTCCAGATTGAGTTGTCTTATTGGGTAAACGGATAATCGAACCAATAATGATCGATTACCGATTAAACGATAACCGAAAACCGATATCTTATTGATTTGGTTATCGATTTATAAAATTTATTAATCAATAACCGATATACTAAAACAATAATATCCATAGCCGAACCGAACTATCCAATATACACCCCTTAGTTGATCTCTAAGAGTCGTGGACTAATTCAAAAATCTCCTTGTTTTCTCTCCACAGTTATAAAATAAAGACTTTAAAGTGAAGAAATCAAAGACAAGTAGAGAGAGAGAGAGAGATTTATTATTGAATTTTCAAACTGATGTACATAATGAACTGAAGTCTCTTCAATTTATAGAAGAAAGAAAGATGATGTGTAAGCCGCTACTACAAGTTGATGTGTAAGCTGCTAGGCAAGCTGCTGTGTTAAGCTGCTACGCAAACTGCTGTGTAAGCTGCTGCGCAAGTTGCTGTGTAAGCTACTATGCAAGCTATTATATCAGATATGGATAATCTTCTACCGAAGGTAATGTTTATCCATGATCGTGTACCAAAGTGATAAGCTTCATCAGGAAGCTTATTTCCAACAGAGTATAGACATATTTACGGTGGAATCCCATATGTATAAGCTTCTTCAGGAAGCTTATTTACAACGGAGTATTAAATGAACACCATAATATAATATATTTATAACACTCCCCCTTGGATGTTCATTAAAAGATAACGTGTCTCATTAAAACCTTACTAGGAAAAACCACGTGGGAAAACAATTCTAGTGAAGAAAAAAGAGTACACATATTTAGTAATACGCATTGCTGTGTGCCTCATAAAAACCTTATAAGGAAAACCTCATGGAAAAAAACCTTATTAAGTAAAAAAGAGTGCATCGCGTATTTTATTCCCCCTGATAAAAACCTTGTTTCAAATATTTGAGTCTCCGCATTCCAATATTGTATACCATCTTCTCAAAAGTTGAATTTGTAGAGAATACTATCCACCACTATTTCAGATCGATTAAATAATCTCATCAAACCAAGAAGCTGTTATAAGTCATTTCATTGAGTTGCTTGTAACCTGCCTGCATCAGCTGCTTGTAGAAAACTTCAATGAAGTACTAAATGGATAATCTTCTTCAGGAAGATTATCTACAGCGGAATAATAAATGGGCATCCACAAAAATATTTTCAAGCTATTACTCCTTAGATGTTTATTATTATGTGCCTTGTTAAAACTTACTAGGAAAAACCTCGTGGGAAAAAATCCTAGTCAAGGAAAAAGAGTACACTAATAATATACATTGCAAGCTGCCTCATTAAAAACCTTACCAGGAAAAACCCAATGAGAAAAAATCCGAGAAAGGAAAAAAGAGTACAATAGAGAGACTTAGATATATCGGGACCAAGGAGTTCATCATTCTCTTATGGGGGTAAGAACAGATCCTTAATTCGTGTAGGAGAAGAATTATACCTTGCTAGTAAATTAACAAAAAATGCTATGTCAGGCCCTATAGCACTAGCAAGATACATTAGTGCACAAATTGCACTGAGAAGGGTACTTCAGGACCAAGGAGTTCCTCATCCTCTATTGGAGGTCGGAACAAATCCTTATCCATTTCAAGTGATCGGACAACAATCATTGGTGTACTCAATAGATGTGTTTTGTCCATGAAAAAGCGTTTTAAGAACCTTGCTGTATAGGCTGATTGATGGATAAAATGTCGTCTGCTGAATGTCTTATTTACAGACCAAGACAATGTTTTGTCTTCCAAAGATCTTTCATCTCAAATTCTTTGTTAAGATATTCAATTGCCTTTTTAGAGATCTTCTGGAGTTCCAACAAGATTTATGTAATCAACATAAATAGCAAGTATAATAAATTTTGATGCCGTTTTCTTTATAAACTTACATGGACAATAGCAAGATTTGTGCTTTCGCCAGAATGATATTTAATAAAATATTCCAAGATATTTTACGTACAACGGGTACACGCGACAATGATCTTTATGCCACAAAAACAAGATTTATATCATTTGTTATTCTATATCTTTAGGAGGTGAGTTGTGGTATTCTTCATTCAATCCATGGAACGAAAATGTTCTTCAAAAATAACTCTGAATAACTTATTATTTTGTTTAAGACACATAAAGACATAATTTCATAATATTTTCCAACTTCATGAGAAAATTCCAATTTTGTTACTTCTTTATGAGCAAAATTAAAATATGAAATGTTGAGTATATATTCTCTCAATCATATTATCTCTTCTGGAGGTGAATCGTAATATATTTACATTAATAGCGCATTCATATTTACGAGCTTTATTAATATTGTCACATTCACTTCAGGAAACTGATTAATAATTATCAAAAGTTCTCATCCTTCAGGGAACATAACATATTTATCTGAACGTGCATTAATCACACAAAATGTGTGATGTCTTAGAACCTCTTTTACGATAATGTTACTTTAGGAGCAAATCGAGGCATGCAAGTGATATAGAGAAATTTTCTTTAGCTTATCTTCAATTATAATCATAGAAAACCTAAAATATCCTTTATGGTGGTTATAGGCATATACCACTTCTAGTGGTTAACAAAATTTAGTTACAATGAGATATACAAAACATAACCACTTATGGTGGTTATATATTTCTTGCAAACTCTGCAGGAGTTTAAATGGATTTAACAATGTTATGTACTTTATAATCCTTTTTTAAGATAATAAGTATGAAAACAAATACCAAAATAGGTGCTGTATACGTAGCAAATAACTAAGCAAGCGATGGTAAAGATACTAAACCAAATATAAGTAAAAAGCTCAAATTACTTTACATATATTTGGCCACTCCAGATGTAAGTGATATCCGCATCACTATTTCCACGGAGAAAAGCTCATCACCTTAAGGATATAACCTGCCTTATGATGCTCAGAGTCAAAAAGATTAATCACGGACGTAAGAGTGTCACCTTATATCAGAGATGAACACTGAAATAGAAATTAAATTCGAAGTAAGTGCTCAAAATGACAGAGTCTCGTGCTGATAACGTGATATAAAATAAAGACTTTAAAGCAAAGAAATCAAATACATGTAGAGAGAGTGAGAGAAAGAGAGAGAGAGAGAGATTTATTATTGAACTTTCAAACTGATGTACATAATGAACTGAAGTCTCTTCTATTTATAGAAGAAAGAAAGCTGATGTGTAAGCTGCTACGCAAGCTGCTGTGTAAGCTGCTACTACACCAGATATGGATAATTTTTTACAAGAATAATATTTATCCATAATCAGGTACCGAATTTCCAATAGAATACTAAATGAATAAACATATTTACAATGGAGTCCCATATGAATAAGCTTCTACAAAAAATTTATTTACAACGGATTAATAAATAAACATTCATAAAAATTAATTCTATTTATAGGAGTGCCCATAGTCTAACGTGAACTCGGCAACACGAGCTCATCGTATATTCTTCCTAGTGTTCATTTATCTGACATAGTTTCTCGCATTATTCACGCGATTTAGTTATACGGATTGTCCCCTTTCTTGATGGGATTAAAATAACCTGACGTCATGGGAATGTTGACCAACAAACCGCACTTCCAATTCAACTCAAAACTCTATTCAACCGTCGTGGCATTGTCTCAGATACAATTTTAACATCCTCGCCTATGCTAGCATCCCCACATATTATCAATCTTTCAGCACATAATTAGGTTTTGGGAATGTATTAAGCTTAAACAAGTTTAAAATGTTTGCGGGTTTTGCAAGTGATCACTTTCATTACAACGTTGTTGCCTTCTCATTTAATGATCAAAGATTAATTACAATTAACAAAAATATTTTATATAACCAAAAATAAACAACAAAACCGCAACATTTAGGGTGTTTTTGGTATGAAGAAAAATATTTTCCGGAAAATATTTTTTAATTTTCTTATGTTTGGTTGTCTTAAATAATTTGAAAAATATTTCCTCAGAGACTCAATTTCCTCCAATTGGAGGAAAATATCTTCCCTATCAAGAGGAGGAAAAACATTTTCTAGAACTCTTTTTCAGCCTTCTTCGCCGTGTTCCTTATCCTCACCAATCCACACCACACCCAGCCCCAACCCCACCCCCGAGAAAAAAAATATTATTTTACCTTTTTTTTAATTTTAAAATTTCTGTTTTTTTATGCAACACTCCCTACCCCCCTCCACCCCCAATCCCACTAACCACCCACCCCCCACAAATGTTCTTTTACTTTTTTTGTAATATTTTAATTTCTATTTATTTTTTTGCAGCCCACCTCCTACCCCGACCCCCTCCCTCCCGGGAATTTTTTTTTTCAAATATATTTTCAGTTTTACTTTTTTTATCTTTTGGTTTATAGATTTAAAATTTTACAAGTCCCAAAGTTATATGTTCGAAGATTTATGTGTTTTGAAGTTTACGGGTTTAGAAATTATAAAGTTTACGAGTTTAAAATTTTGCGGTTTTGAAAGTTTTGCGGTTCAGAAGTTTATGAAATTTATGGGTTCGGAAAGTTGTTGGTTCGAAAGTTTATGATTTCATGTTTATTGTAACAAAATTATTTATAAATACTCTTGAGAAAATATTTTTCTTTATTTGTGTACCAAATACCAGAAAATAAATAACATCACTGCTTGTTTTCCAGCTAAACGTTTTTTTCGAAAATATTTTCCACAAAAAATATTATCCGTAATACCAAACAAACCCTCAACATGTTTAGAAAAGAAACAACTAATCTACATTGTCTGGCAGCGACGGCTCAAAACCTAACAAACATTGCAAAATCCAAATGCAGATAGATTAAACAATAAGATCAAAAACTTTTTAACGACGACGAACCAAACAAAAGATTCGGAAACACAATTTTTGCATGTGCTCACATGGGATCATTTAGCAATCGGTTCCACCATACCCGCTTCTTTCATAATTGAGTAAATTTTACTAAGAAATTACAAAAAAAAAAAATTCTAATGACTAAGCTCACTTTTAATTTTTTTTTTTTGCATTAAAAATCAACTAAATCCGATTACGCACCAGAAAATCACACATTAAATGGTAAAATACTCTTTAATAAAGGCGATTTCATTCCTAAAGCTTGAACCAAAACCGCTTATTAAGAATAAATAGGTACTCATCCACAACCTTATATATATAGGTAAGCTCAATTTTGTAATCAGACTCGCTAATCATCATTGAGCCCAATTTTTTTGGGCTGGTCAAACTAGCCATGCCAATAAGATTCATAGAACTATCTGTGGTGCATTCCCCAGATTAGTCAACTGCAACGACACGATAAAATTGTTTTCAATTCTAAAGAAATTTATTATTATGGCAGTTTCGCAATAGGAAGTCGAACGTCAATTAGACAATTTGTAAGAACATTAATATAATTACTCGTGTTTAACGTTTCAATGCTTCTATACTTCCACTATTGCTACTCTTCTAAAATTTCTGACCAAACTTTTCAGTTATGACTACGACTTTTTCCAGTCCCCAATTCTATCTGGAGTCTTTTATTTTTGAACAAATAATTATGTAACTTATAGAGAGTTGTCAAAGTAGATGACCCCATAGTACCATTGAGTTTGAACTTCACGCCTTGTTGTGATGACCCGCCATGTCATCATGTCACATAGGCACCATTTTGCATTTATTAATACCACATGGAAATTTACATAAGAAGAAGGCTAGTATTTGTAAGAAGATTTTAAGGAAGTATGGATATTTTCTTAGGAAGAACCTAGATCCTTATGGATTTGCTTGGAAAGTCATTAGAATCTTCTAGGCTTGTAGAAAACTCTAGAGAAAGCCCTTATCTTGTAAATATGAAGGACTTGTATAATAATTAATATTTACACAGTAGCCCCTAGGAGACTAATATATAGGGGGCCATTCATTTGTAACTCATCAAGCAAACATTTCAAGTTCTCTCTAATACAAAGTTTCCTTTAGCAGTTCTCTTGTGTTCTTTCTTCCATTCTCTTAGGGATCATGAGTGTAGTAGGGCTAACTTGGCATAGCAAGAACGTGAGCAAGTTGTGCAAGATCGTGAGCAAGTTGTCAAGTGTCGCACACGTACTTAGTTAAGAACTAAGGACGTAACAACGTGGTATCAGGGCGAAGGTTTCAACTAAGGGAATGATGAACGACAGAGAAATTAACGCTGCCAACAACTAAGCCAACGTCATCCAGGATGCTGCTGGCAAGGGCAATCGTAGAAAAAAGAAGAGTGCCACCAACAAGAACCAAGAGGTGACACCCGAGGTTGTGTCGAACGAAAGGCCTACATCCCAAGAACCATCTGCCACTAAGGCGAGCGAAAATGAAGTGGAGGTCCTTCCAGAGGACTTCTCGCTCGGGAAAGAGTGGGTGATGAAGATGAAAGCGAGGATGGACGCCTTGGAGATCTTTGGCCAACGCTTGGGGAAGGTGGAATGCACCCTTAACGTTCTTGAGGGGCACACTCTTGAAGAGATTGAAAGTATCCGAAATGACTTGGAGGAACGTACACAGACCGAGATGGAACTAAGGCAAACCGTCACTGCCTTAGAGTGCAGACTCATGGAGGCTTTGAGTACTATCGATGCTATGAAGGCAAAGATAGAGTCACTCGAGGAGCATGTCAATGCTGGCGTTACTGAGGCAGCCAACAATATTGTGGTGACGAGGGAGGCCAAGATCGAGGCTCCCAAACCCACGTTATTCAAAGGTGTTCGTGATGCACAAGAAATGAAAAACTTCCTTTGGCACTTGGAGAACTACTTCAGGCAGGGCACAGTGAGGGACGACGAGGCCAAGATCAACATTGCGGTATGGTACCTTTCACAGACTGCCATGCTATGGTGGAGAAGGAAGATGACAGACATGGATAAATGTCTATGTACTATTAGCACGTGGGTCAGTTCAAAGCGGAGTTCAAGCGACAGTTCTTTCCAAACAATGTCTTGTACGAGGCAAGGTGCAAGCTTAGGCAATTGAAGCAAACAGGGAGCATATGTAACTATGTCAAGGAGTTCACTACCCTTATGCTTCAAATCCACAACCTAACCAATGATGACTTGTTGTTCCACTTCATGTACGGATTGCAAAATTGGGCTAAGCAGGAGTTGCAACGCCGACAAGTCAGAAGCATTGATAGATTTCAGGCATTACAAACACGACAAAGGCAATGGCAAGGAGTCAAAGGCGAACAATGTTAAAGGTGGGGGAGACCATGGCAAAGGCAAGGAGATACAATAACAGTACTCCAAGACTCAAGATTCCAAAAAGTCGAGTGGTCATCAAGGCTACGTCGAGAAGAAGGCACAGGCCGAGAAGAAGGGATGCTACATATGCGGAGGGCCGCACGACTTTAGGAATTGTCCCGACCTCAAGAGCCTCAGTGCCATGGTCCTTGTAAATAATTACTAAGATCATGAGAATAGCCATTTCCTTGCAAATCCCTTAAATATAGTATTGATTCTTCTTGAGCAAAAACAGCTAAAAGAGAAAACCTTAACAAAGTTATTCTGCAAAAGATATGATCTTTGCAAGGAATCTCTAAAAAAATTGTGTGAACTTCTTTTTAATGGAAGACTTTGCGATACCCGTTTTTCATATTTTAATTTATGTGACAAATTAAACCTAGTTGCAGAAATTCCCATCTCAATTTCACCTGTCCACTAAACTTTCAAACAGTATAACACCTAATTCCATTACGTGTATAACAGGCACCCATTGAAACTTCTTTCTTAGTACTATACCCAATTCGAAACATACTTTTTTTATTTGCTATAAAATATTTAACGTTTTAGAAATAATAAATAATTTATTTTTTTAGTGGGTATTAATTAATTAATTAATATTAAGAAAAAATAAAGAATAATTTAAATATATATTCTTATTTTGACTTAACGATAATATGGACAAGGGAGTAGTATATGACATTAATACAAAATTAATGATACAATTCATTGTGATTAAGAAAGTCTATTCGGTAATTGCCGTTAGTCCACTTAAGAAACTCAAAAACATAAGATGGAGTGCAGCTTCCTATATTTGACCTGTATGTAAAGTTGTAAGTCATTTTCCTTCCCAAACGCCACAATTAGTCAAATCATCGAACCTCACCTTAGCCATCTTTCTGGTTATTGTTCCTTCTTTTTAAGCTCTTTTCCCACCAATTTTTCTCAACACAAATCCATATAAGAAATTAAGATCAAGTCCGAATTGGAAAAGAAAAACAGAGATGGGGTTTAAAGAAGACAGAAGAACAAGACTAGTGAGATGGATCAAAACTCTGTTTTTCTTAATCTCTATGTTGATTTCTCTTCTCCTTTTCTCAGCACCAATTCTTCTTGTTATTGCTGATACCCTTCTCCCTTCAGCCCTTTTGTCTGCTTCTCTCTCCCCTTCTTCCCTCTCAATTCAAACCCTTTCTTCTCATCTAACTAACTATGATTTCCGCTATTCTCTCATCGATATTCCCCTCATCTCCATCATTAGGTCTGTCCTCATTCTATGTAAGTTTTTTTTCTTTAAACACAAATCCTCGTATTTTCCTTTCAAGTATTTTTTCTTAAAATTGAGAACATGAGTGAGAATTCATATCTTAATGTGCTTGGATTGAGGCATAGTAGTTGTCACTGGCGGAGCTTCAGCCGACAAGGGTAGTCGATGGGTTAAATAAAGTTATATACTACTTGTGATTGTTAAATATATACTAATTTTGTTGATGTGAATATGTATATATAGGTGTATATAGCTTATGTGATGGTCCAAGACTGTCAAGAGGGCCATATTTGGGAATTGCAACCATGTGTTCGATTTCATCGTTGGTGTTTGTGTCGTTGAAAGCTTCATATGTATTTGGGAACAGTTCAAGAATGGATAGAGAAGGGTATGTTGGGGTAATGGAAATGGCACTTTTCGTGTGTTCATTTGCGTTGGCAGTCGCACATGTGGTCGTGGCTTACCGAATCAGCTGCAGAGAAAGAAGAAAACTTCTCCTTTACAAAATTGATATTGAAGCTGTAAGTCTCCATATCTTTCTCCCCACCTATGCAAAAATTTGATGACCACATTGCACATGTCAACTCAAAATATCGCCAACTTTAAGGGTGTGTTGGTGGTTCCAAGAAAAATGTTTTTCTAAAAAATAATTAATTTTTTAGTGTTGATTAGATAATATAATTTTTTTTTTAATATATAATTTAGATAAACATTATTGGAAATAAAATGGGTAGGGAAAGGGTCCTAGGTCGTAGGTTGATGTCTAGGTGTAGGGGTGGCAGGAGCGAGGGTAGGAGTGGGTTGGAGGGGTTGGAGGTTGGTGGTTGGGGGTGGAAGTAGATTGATGTCTAGGTGTAAGGGTGGCAGGAGCGAGGGTGGGTTGGAGGGTTGGAGGTTAGTGGTTGGGGGTGGAAGTAGATTCGCTGGGTGGAAAATAAGGTGGGAAGGTTAAAAAAGTTTCCCTTTCCTTTTGGTAAGAAAAGTAATTTTCTTTCGATTAAAGGAAAATTACTTCATAAAAAAATATTTTACAAATATTCAAGATAACCAAATACCAAAATTCCCTCATCTTTTTTATTTCTCGAAATAGTACAGCTACGTAATTAATTTTGAACGTTTTTGGGACAAATGGGACATGTAATTTACAAGTTGTTTTCTGGGCCCACCGGCTGTATAAGGACGACTAACCCTTGTTAGTTGTTTCAGTGTTCATTAGTTGACCTCACGTTCCTAGAAATGACTTTTGCTTTTCCTTCTAGAATTTCTCGAGATCAACTTGAAAAACCTTAGTAATTGCTTTTCATTTACATTTTATAAAGAAAAAAAAATCTTCTCATTTTTTATCATACAAAATAAATATGTTTTATAGTCATAAAAATGTTTAAATTATTTCTATTATATGCTACAGATTTTCTATAGTCAAATACCATAGTATAAAATAGAACAAATAAACAACTTCATTTTCTATGGCATTGTATAACCGTTTTCAAAATAATATCAGAAAATATATATATATATATATATATATATATATATATATATATATATATATATATATATATATATATATATATATATTCTATATACTTTTGTGGCTATTAAATATAAATAGCGGGCTAAAAGTGATACTTCCCCTTTATTTTACTAATAGTCTCTTATGAAATAGGATTCCTTGGTATTTGCTGTCTAGGCAATTGCTGCTTCCTTCTGCCGTTTGCCTTGGTCACATAGTACCTTAGTGGTAAAGATAGAGAAGGAACAAAAAGTAGAGGACAAATCAAGGAATCTGAGACGCATTAGAATGGGATAGAAAGAGTCAAATATGAAATTTAATTGTGTCATATGGTTAGGAGTATATCGAGTTTGGTCTGCCGTTTGGCTCGACAACTGTAATGGCAGAAAACGTGCAGGAATTAGGAGTAAGCTGGCCATATGATTGGAACCCCACACGGCTATAACACGCACAGGACAAATTCCTTCAAAACAAAAATAATAAAATCATGATTTTCCATTTCCCCTCTCTTTTTTATTTAACTTATATGCACGGATAACATAATTTGAAAACAGCCTCTCAACCCATGGCAGGGGTAAGGTCTGCGTACATACTACCATTTCCAAACACCATTAAGTAGGATTATACTGGGTTATTATTGTTTGCACGGATAACATAAATAATTTTGCCGTTATCCATGTACTTTAACCTCCTTATTTTCTATTTAACTTATTATGGATATATAGTTACATCTATTTATCCTTAAGCGGCCTAAGTGAAGAAAAATTCTTTTATATTGTCGATATTGAAATTAAAACTTTTTTCATGTTACGGTATGGAATTACGGATGCAGGTTTCGGCATGCAAGACAGGATCATTTTCAAGAAAACCAAAATTAGTGCAAGAAGAAAGAGTGAAGTGAAAAGTAAAAAAGAAAAGAGTCCATAGGCACAGGACAGTAATTCTAGTTCCTTTGGCTTTGGATCCTGTCCAGTTCTCCTAGAGCTAGGTTTCAGGTAAATATTGCCATATGCTTATTTATTTATTTTTCTTTTGGTGCTCCGGCTCCCACATTTTTTAATCAAAAACCATGTGCTGCCACCAGATTCTGGCCACATCTTTCTACCTTATATTTTCTAAAGAAAAAAAATTACGTAGCTTTTTGTTCATATTCGTGGTTAATAACTATAAGAGTAACTAACTTTATGTTCGGTAACTGTTCTGCTTTTTGTAGATTTATCCAAAGGAGATCTGCAGCCTAGTTGGTCAAGGAATTACTAATAAAGATTAAAGAAGGCCATTTGGATTTGATGTAACAGCATTTTTTTAGTATTTATTATGTATATGTGCCAACGTTTTTATTTTGTATATCCAAATAGTGAGTGAGAGAGAGTTAGTGATGCAGGAGAGGATATGATTCAGCACACCCACTGCGGTTCTTACCCAACTTGTACAGATTTTTGTTCTATTTAATGCCAATATTTTTAAGTAATTACTAGCAGATAGTGTTCTTCTTTTCCCATTTCCTCGGCGTAATCATAGATGGCATCTTTTCTTAACATTAACTACTAGTACTAATTACTACTAAAACTAGTCAACCGAAAATTTTTCTCAACATCAAAGGAGCTGAACTGCATTAATTCCTTGAAAATCTAATGATCCATCAGTCAATTTCTTTTCTAATCCAATATATGATGGAATTGTGATCAACAAATTATTTTGTTGATCTTTGCAAATACTTGAATATCTATTTAATTTTCCGAAAAAAAAAAAGTTGAGACTTTCGTCGGGATGAACTTGAGATGACCTTCTAAAGAAATTTGTGGTTTCTGAACCAATCAAGATGTGATTATGCTTTGATCATCTTGAGAAATGTGTGGTTTTTGAGCTAATTGAGATAGACCTTTGTTAGTTTTATCTTATGAAAAATTGTGGGAAACATTCTTAGGTACTGTCCATTTTCTGTATACTTACTAGCTGACGTGAACTATGTTAGAATACTTACACAAGCATACACATAATTAATCATTCCTATTGGTTTGAGAGGATAGATTCTAATATTGTTGAGTGTTGATGCACACCCTTGTGTACTTGCCTTCGACACGAGAACAGTTCTATTTGCATGTGAGTCATCCATGCAACAATCAGTTGAAATGAGCACACAAGATGCCAAGGGTTTAAGGTTCATATAGTGGGACCCGTGACTTGTGAATATTTTGAGGTTTGGTACCTAATGGAGGTTATTGGGTAATCTGGTGTGAAAACGGGTATTCTTGTCGAGTTGCTACTTGTCCTTCTTTTATATGTTTTCATCGGATTTAGAGTGTGATAAGCTTACTCTACTGTGTTATTACTACTTGTGCTCCACTGCTAATTGTTACATCTATTTTCTTATTGTATCATTATTGTAATTATGAGTAATTTTTTTCGTAGAGATACTATACCCTTTTAGCTCTCTAGTTATACTTGTTCAGGTTATCTAGTCCAGTAGCTGTCTCGATTGTCCCTCCTCATCCACTCAGGTTAGTCCTTATACCTACTAGGTACTGCTGTGATGTACTCATGCTACACTTCAACATAATTTTCGTACAGATCCGGGTATTTCCAAGCCAGTCGATCGTTAGCTAGTTTTGCAGATTTGTTTTCTGTGGAGACTCAACGTGAAGCTGTTGCTATGTTCGCAGGCTTTCGCATCACCTTCTGATGTTGTGTTTACACTGTTTGTCCTTATTTCGAAATAGTTGTATTTAGAGGTTTCTAGCAAACTGAGTAAAGTTTATGATTTGTACTACCGATTTTGTGATTGTAAACATTGTACCGAGATTTATTCTCCGCATTTGTAAATCATTATTTAATATTATTGTTATTTCCATATATATTAGGCTTAATAGTCCATAAGACTAGGTGACATCACGGTCTCCTGCAGAGGAAGATTTGGGTCGTGATAAGTTGGTATCAGAGCTCTAGGTTTATAGGTGTTACGAGTCATAAGCGAGTTTAGCAGAGTCTTGTGGATCGTTACAGAAACATCTGTACTTATATTCGAGAGGCTACGGAACTACTAGGACAATTTTACTTCTTTCATTCCTACCGTGAAAAAGGAAGATGGATGCTTCTTTATAAAAAAACAAATAGGCCAACGAGTGGTGAAAAGGTTTGTTGGACATGTCAAAAACTTGGACATCATGCATGGAACTGTCAAAATCAAGGAAGATAAATTCTCTTCTTACTGAAGATAAGAAACAAGGAAAGGGATAGGAAGTTGCTGCTTATGTGAATCCATTGCGGCTGTTAGATACTTTGGCTTGAGTAAATATGGCAGATGATGAAGAAAATGTTAGTAAGGAAGAAGTCACATACGTCAATGCTATGGGGGATGATTTAGCTGATGCATATTCCACACTAATGTATGTTGATCTAAAAATTGAAAATAAGAGTGTCGTGACAATTGTTGATACCGGAGCCATGCACACATTTGTTTCCTTCAAATTGTTCAAGAGTAAGGGCTGCAAGTGACAAGTGTTCGACGAGGATGAAGGCTATGAACTCAAAAGCGCAACCTGGTTACGGGGTGGCTCTAGATGTCCGGATGATATTGGGCCATTGGTATGGAAAGTTCAACATAACTGTTGTTCCATTGGATGACTTCAATGTGTTGTTGGGAATTAATTTTCTGAAGAAGAACACAGTCGTTCCAATTCCTCATTTAGATAGACTTATGCTTATGGTGGAGACAAACCACGGCTATGTGAAAGGTATTTGGCCCTGTGGGGATGAAAGAAAGAATGTTGGGGCTGCTGCTTTGATTTCTGCTATTGTATTTGAGAAGGGCTTGAATAGGGGTGAGGAAACATACCTCACTTCACTCGTTAAAGTGAAGCTAGATGTTTAGATTGAGGTTCCAGATTGTGTTGCAAATTTTCTAAAGGAATTCAAAGATATGATGCCTCCAGAATTAACAAGGAATTTATTGATTTTGTCCAAGTCAAACCGTTATTTAAAGTTATGAAACGGTCGATGCAAAAGCAATACCCCAACAAGGAGACAAAGTCAATTTTCCACAAGGATCTATGAATGAGATTTAGGGGTATATATTATAGTATCTGAGCTTCAATTATATCAAATTGCACTTCTACAAGCTTCGATTTCTTTTAGGTCTAATTTACATTATGATTACAAACTAAGAATTGAAACTAGAAAATTGTCTTTGCTTTTATTTTCCAAAATATATAAAAGGCCTAAGGCTATGACCTTTACTTAAGTGTTTGCCTAACAAGTTCAAATTATAAACTTTAAAGCTTGTTTTATTGGTTGGGATGTATTATAGCTACCAACTCTCGAGTACCCACTCAATACCTCTCTGTCAGAGAGTGATTTTTCCTAATTTGGCTTTCTCTAGTTCACATGAGTGTTGAACAAAACGGTTAATACAAAGTTCAAGTCGAGTTTTACTATCTCTAGGTTCAACCCCTTAATTGGGACTATCAATATCTTGATTTACCCAATTTCTTGTTAGCCAAGTTTTCTAGACTAATTCTCTCTTTCTTAAGTCAAATAGGCATCAACAAATATTTGCAACCATTAGTTCTACATTTAAAAGCAAGAACACAACTAAATAATAAACATCCAACCATTACAAGCATAAATCAAACACCCATTAAGATCAAACACTAGGGTTCGATCACAAACCTAGTTAAAATCCAGCTACTCATGCTTAAGATAGAAGAAATAGAAGAATAAATAATAATTAAACCCATATTGATAATTAAAATGATAAAATCTATATTCAAAAAGCTCAAAATAGCAAAAAACTACTATAGAGAGTAAATAAAACCGCCTAGTGTGGCTGTTGATGTCAAAACTTGATAAAAAAGTGAAACTCGTGTATTTATACAAGGCTGGAATTTTCGGACAAAAATGCCATTTCGGAGGTGATGCAGCCGCACAATTCCATGTGCGATCTGCACTTTTCTTCAGCCTGGCAGGATTGGGAACTTGAAACCGCATAATTCTGAAGTGCGGCCGCACTTCTCTCTTTTTGAGGACCTCATAAATATTTGTGCGGCCGCACTTTGCTCTTCTGCGGACTGCACAAGAATGACTGTTGTTATGTATTTGTTCTTCTACAGCCGCCTAATAATTATGCGGTCTGCACCTCTGTTGAATTTGAGAGGCAGATTCTCTAAACTTTTGCTCTTGCCCAGTTTCTGCGGCCACACATGTCATGCATGGACCGCACTTTGCACGTGACTTTGCTATGAGTTTCTCCAAAATCTGCGGCTGCAGATGATAATTTGTGGTCCGCACTTTGAGCTTTTGTGCCTAATTTGTTAATCTGCGGTCCACAGTTTGAGCTCATGTGCCTATTTTTGTCCTTGAGCTTAGACCACTCCTTCTTGAGTTGGATTTCATCTTGGGGGCTCATTTTCTAATATTCCTGCAATAAAGCATTTTTCATCAGTTTTTACGAACATAATTAAACGCTTTTAGACTAAAACAAATGCTAAAAGATGCTAATAAGTAGTCAAAATCCCCACTTATCAACTACCCAAACTTAAGCTTTGCTTGTCCTCAAGCAAATAAGGTAATTCCCGCCTCCATAAGTTAACAGCTATTCCAACTAATCAAAGATGCATCAATTATATATCAATTGGGACAAACAATTACCCACAATAATTATGAATTATCGACAAGGCAACGAGTTGAACTTTTAAACACAAATAGCTCTAATGTGACACTCGAGCATCAAGAGTTGACTTTATTCATCAAGGAAACTCGCTCTTTCATATTGGTCATTCTGGATCCCAAGCTCCTCCTCCTCTACTCTTCGTTTGTCAATCTCACTTAAGAATGTAGCATTCAATTCAAAGATTTGTGAAAGGTTCGTTCATCTCTCTCAAAAGAATGTTGCAAGTATGACTCTAAGTACCATAGGCTTGCCCCTTATGTAGATCACTACTAATGTAAGCTCACTTGGCTTTAGATCACGTACGGCTTTTTTTGGAATACAATGAAGGGTTTTGGACTAAGGTTGGATATGTTATGATAGAACAAGTTCATTTTTGCTTATGCACTGCATTTTATCTTATCGGTTCATGTTTTGCCAACTCTTTAAGGCCTTTTCTTTTTCCTTAGGGGAACTAGAGAGACTTAACATCACTCTTGATCATGATATCCATTTTATCCTTCTTTGTTTTCTCCAGGATTTGCATCATTACTTTTCTTTGAATCCCTTCAATTCTTCAACTTATTCTCACCTAAACACCAAAAACGGACTCAATCCATTAAGAAGGTTGTCACACCATCCATCGTTGGGAAAAGTCATCTGGTTCACACAAAAATTACCTTTGGAAAGAACTGTGGTATTAACAAAATCAAAGGCTTATTGTCCACTCAAACATAAAAAGAAGCTACTACATTTAAAAAAAAGCTATTAGATTAAACAAGAAGCTACCAAATTAAACATTGACTAATAAGAAAACAGAATGAAGAAGCTACAAAGAAAATTACTGAAAGCATAATGAATATATATAATGAGAGGAAAAGAGAGAATATATATTTCAAGAGAGAGAGAGAGAGAGAGAGAGAGAGAGAGAGAATATCTACACGATAAATAGAAAGAATAAAATATTGTTAGTTATTACTAACTAAATGTATAAAAACCATCCAAATAGCACCTAAACTCCACTCCCCCAGAATAAAAATTGTTAGATAATACGCTTAACGCTAGAGGGGGGGGGGGATGAATAGCGTTATAATAAAATTTAGCGTAAACTTGAGGAAATTAAAATTTGCAGGAAGTAAATAAGTGCGATAAATAATAACTTACACACAGATATATCCTGGTTCACCACAACGAGTGGCTAGTCCAGTCCCCGAGAGACTCTCTCGAGATTTTCCACTAATGTGTCAAGCTTCTGGGTGCTTAACAAACCTTTACAACTTGAGGACGCAAGCCTCAACACCTTTGCTCGGAGTTACAACACTCCAAGACTTCAACAAAGGAAACACAAGTTCCTTACAACAAGAGAATTACAATTCTCTTAGAAGTTGTATACAACACTAAAATACTCAAACAAAATACTCCTTAATGAGTAGATATGAGTAAAAGAAGTAAGCTCTGGATCACAACAACTTTGGACAAGGATATGGCTCTCAAAATCTTTATGAAATTGAATATAAAATGATAAACAAAAGTATGCAAGCTTATAGCAATGTAATGATCAGTTGTAGTATGTTGTTGTGTTTAAAACATTGAAATGAAGCTGTATTTATAGTTGAAAAACTTGGCATTACCGTTGCCTAATTGCCAATTAAGAGTTGCTGATTTTACTCACTGACAATCGATTGTCAAACCCCAACAATCGATTGTCTGCCAGTCAGATCAAAGTTCAATCCCAGATTATACGCTTGACAATCGATTACTTACAATCCATAATCGATTACTGGCAACGTTCAAAAAATTCTTTCCAGATTTTACCACAAACAATTGATTGTTCAGAATCAACAATCGATTACTCAGCAACGTTCAAAAAATCTTTTCCGGATTTTAATCGAAACAATCGATTATACAAAATCAATAATCGATTATCAAATAACGTTCAATAAATCTTTTCCGAATTTTAATCGCAACAATCGATTATACAGAAGCAATAATCGATTACCTGACGGTATTTGAAAACTTTACGACAACGGTCAGCTTCACAATCAATTGCACAAAGTCAACAATCGATTACTTATCAGTTTTTGAAAAACATTTTAGACACTGCCTCTTGAAAATCGATTGTTATATACTCACAATCGATTATTTAATAAATTTGAAAATCACTGGAAGTCACTGCCTCAACACAATCGATTGTCATTAGTTCACAATCGATTATTTTGTGACTTTGAAAAATCTGAAGGACAATGTCTCTTCACAATCGATTGTCATTAGCTTCACAATCGATTATTCTGAGTTTTGAAAAACTTTGATGGACACTGCCTCAGCACAATCGATTGTCATAAGGTTCACAATCGATTGTCATGCAGGTTTGAAAAAACCTGATGTTCACTGCCTTAACACAATCGATTGTCATTAGTTCACAATCGATTGTCATGCAGTCTTGGCTCAACATAATCGATTATCATAAGTACATAATCGATTATCTTAGTCCAGTTTTCAGAGGCATGTATGAAAATCATTTTGACTAATGTAAATGTGCATGATTTAAAATCATTTAGCATTGAATTAAATATGCATGATTTTGGAAAATAGTTTTATGAGAGAAGCCATGTTACGAGTCAAGTTGTAGGATCAAGATCACAATTAAGAATGACTCAATTAAACTATAAAACTTTGTCTTGAGCTTGAATCTCGATGTATATCAATTGTGCGCTTGTTTCTTGAACTTCGTCATATATCAGTTTTCGCTTCGTTTGTCATTCATCAAAACCTATACAAAAGAACACACGTTTTAGTATATTGCATTGAGAACGTGTTTCCAACAATTTCCCCCTTTTTGATAATGGCAAACATTAAGCGGGATATGCAATGCAAGCAATTTATATTGACGATTCAAGACAAGTGTATACATGCAACAAGTATGCAATTTGTTCCCCCTCAATATATGAATTCCCCCTTAATTTAAGCTTATAGATATTGAGAGTGCATACCCGTTATCTTCCCCCTTTTGCCATTAGCAAAAAAATAATAATAAGATGCCAAAGATGAAATAAACTTTGTTTATTTATTGAAAAAAAATACAGCAATAGGGAAAACAATGCGACATATAAAAACAAAAATAACAAACAAAGAAATTATTCATTTCCATCATCTCCCGCCTCATTATCCGGCGCTGCTTTATATGGAACAAGACCCGCATAAGGATAATGAACATAGTCAAAATATCCAAGGATCTCATGAGATAGTTGACCAATAGAAGAGGTCAATGAAGCAATTTGGTCAGAAATCGATCGGAGGGTAGGCTCTTGAGGCGGGGGAGCACGACGGGATGGAGGAGGAGCAGGCGCTATATGATCACCGTCATGATGAAAGGAGGATTCCGAAATTTCCCACTTTTTGGTACTCTTTTTGAGAGGACCATTTCCAGTGACGAATCCGGTGGCTTCAAGAAAGTTCATGATGAGGAGAGCATAAGGAAGAGGCCTATCATCTTCGATAGCGTCACGCATGTGAATTTTGATAAGCCGACACCAATTGATGTTAGCTCCGGTTATTATGGCATGCATGAGCTTAGTGTTCTCTTGAGAAATGGTAGTATGGCTATGCTTACGAGGCTTGAGAACTCGGGTGATGAAATAGAAAATCAACCGATAATTAGGATCCATTCCCGTAATTGTAGGACGACGGGAGGAGAGATTTTGATCATAAGAAGTAAGACCGATTTGGTGTAAGAGGGCTGTTTCATCAAAAAGGGCTCCGGCCTCTCCGGTGTACCGAAAAATGTCTTCACCATTATGAGGAAGACGGGCAATGGTATGAAGATTTTCATCGGAAAGGAGAATTTGAACACCATTAATGTTGGTGACAAGCTCACCATCATCATCCTCATGGAGGTTGGAATAAAAGGCTTGAACCAATGTAGTATTTATGTAAGGATGGGTAAGGAGTATAAAGTCAAGAAGTTGAGAATTTTTGAGAATATTTGCAGCAGGCCCAAATGATTCAAGATACTTGAGGGTTGAAAAGCGGGGTGGAAGAATGTCGCGCTTTTTGAATTTGGTTAAGAATCGAGTAAGCTCGATGTCGGAATTGAAATATAGGACGGAACCATCTTGATAAGGATAGTTCGGACGAGGAGGGGCAGCAGAGGTGGATGCGCCGTGCCTAGCAGAGCGGGAACGTTTTGAGTGACGGCCCAACATTTTTAATGAAAGCTGCTGGAATTTGCCAAGAATTAGAGAGAATTTGATATTTTGAGAGCTAAAAATGATGCTTGAGTGAATGAATATGAACATATATGAAGCCTATTTATAGAGGTGAGAGTGGCTTGTCATTTATGGAAGAAATCTGCTGAGAATTTAAAGCCAAATCAGTCAGAAACGGTAAAATAAATTCACTGACCGTTAGACAATCGATTGTTGAGGTGCAATAATCGATTATTGAGGAGTTATGACATGACTTGGAACTGACACAAATAGATTGCGGAGCCAAACGGTAACAAATTTTGAATTACTGACATGAAATAATCGATTGTCAAAGTATGGTAATCGATTGTTATGTTACAGTGAGCACAAAAATTTTCTGATTTTGAAGATAATCGATTATATTTTGAAACAATCGATTGTTTTGGAAAAGCTTTGCTGAATGATTGAGACGGAAATCGACTTTGCAGTTTAATGAATCGATTATTAAACAAAACTGCATAATAAACACAAACTATAAACAATCAATTAGTGATACTGCTAATCGATTTTTAGCACAGTAAGATAATCGATTATTTGCTTGAACAATCGATTGTTCTTTGACAAAACTTTATAATTCCCCCTATCTTTTAGGGCGATACCTGCAAAATAGAATTAAACGTCTCCGACGCTCAAGTCAGTAATTTGTAAAGAAGTAATAACTTAAACTAGTGTTGCCAAGTGAGAACGTGAGCTCTTAAGAAGTGTGTCCTAAAGTGTTCTTAAGAGAGTTTCGGGTACTTACCTTTCCTCCGACGTCTCCAATTATCTGTTCAAGAGGGTGATCTTTGATCGTCCTCCACTCATTTCGCACTTGTGTTTCTTTTTCCAATTGTGGCGCTTCTTCCGTTGGTTGTTCCTTAGTTTCATCTTTATTTTCCTTGGGTGGTTCCTCTTGTATTTTGTCTTTCAAGCTATCTAAGATACCTGCAAGATCAAAACCGGAATCCTTTCTCGCCAAGCGAGCATTATTTTCGGAAAATACAACATGAGGGGATTCCTCCACAATTTGGGTTCTTTTATTAAAGACCCTATATGCTTTACTACGTGAGGAATATCCAATGAAAATACCTTCATCCGACTTAGCATCAAATTTACCCAATTGGTCTTTGCCATTGTTATGAACAAAACATTTGCAACCAAAAACTCTAAAATGGGAAATATTTGGTTTTCTTCCCTTATAAAGTTCATAGGGGGTTTTCATGAGTATCGGCCGAATTACTACTCTATTTAGAACGTAGCAAGCGGTACTCACGGCGTCCGCCAAAAAATGTTTGGGTATCTTAGCTTCGTCGAGCATGGTTCTAGCCATCTCTTCGAGACACCTATTTTTCCTTTCCACCACCCCATTTTGTTGTGGTGTACGTGGAGCGGAAAAGGTATGCTCGATTCCGAGTTCGTCACAAAAGTCCTCAAAGAGATTGTGATCAAACTCTCCCCCATGATCACTTCTAATTGAAGTGACGGTTGTTTCTTTCTCATTTTGAACACGCTTAAGAAAAAATTTAAAATTTTGAAAAGCATCACTTTTATTGGCAAGAAATAAAGTCCAAGTAAATCTCGAGTAATCATCAACAATCACAAAAGCATATTTATTTCTTCCTAGACTTCCAATGCGAGAGGGACCAAATAAATCCATATGAAGCAATTGCAATGGTCTAGAAGTTGAAACAATGTTTTTAGATTTGAAAGATGCTTTTGTTTGCTTCCCCTTTTGACACGAGTCACAAATAGAGTCATTTTCAAATTTTAAAAAGGGAAGACCAACAACTAAGTTTTGAGAAATCAATTTGTTCAAAAGATGCATATTGATTTGTGCTACTCTACGATGCCATAGCCAAGTATCATCCTCTTTACTCAATAGACAATCAACATATTCGGGTGAGGAATTAGCAAGATCAACCATATAAATATTATCAACTCTAAAACCACGAAGTATGATTTTGAAATCACTGCGTCTAAATACTAGGCATTCATCCGAATCAAATAGAGCAAGATTTCCCTTGTCACATAATTGGCTTATGCTCAAGAGATTATGCTTCAAACCTTTCACAAGTAATATATGCTTAATAGAGGATTTTTCATCCTTACCGACCGAGCCGATGCCGATGATCTTTCCTTTATTGTTATCACCGAAGATAACACTTCCTCCTTCTTTGTGCTCTAATTGAAGGAATTTGGATTCATCTCCCGTCATATGCTTGGAGCATCCACTATCAAGGTACCATTGTACACTTGATCCCTTCAAGCACACCTACAAAACAAATTAATGTTCTTTAGGTACCCATGCCATCTTGGGTCCTTGGGAGTTAGGCATATCATAATGATGCGATTGAGTAACATGTCTATGACGTGTAAAGCATGCAGGAGCAATATGACCAATACGTCTACAATAATGACAAGTCACATTTGGGTTATGCATCCTTCTAGGTTCATAGTAACTAGATGGATGAAAATTTCTTACTCTGTTTTGAACACTATGACTATTTCGCATTTCATGAGAATTATTTCTCCTACTATGAGCTCTAGGATGGGCAGCATTTCTAGAGTGATTGTTTCTCGGTTGAGGGCCATTGCTAGGTCTTCTAAGGGGTTCAAAATTTGGCCTAAAATATGCATCATTTCTAGGGTGACTATTTCTAGGTGGTAAGTCATTCCTAGGTCTTCTAAAATGTTCAGCATTTTGTCTAGCATGCATATTGGCTCTAGAGTTGTTGTTTCTAGGATAAGCATTTCTATTGTTAATCCTAGGTTGAGCTTTAGGTTGTTGAGGTTTAGCTGCAACCTTTTCTTCATTTTTAAAGCCTATTCCATGCTTGGTTGATTTCAAGTTAACAAGAACATCATTCAAGTTTTTGTGCGAAGAATTAAACTTATCTAATGTGCCTTTAAGCCTACTTACTTCATTCTTAAGAGGCAAACAAGAAGTGTAATTTCTAGTAGAGCTTTCGGGCTTATCGGAACTTCTTTTTCCAAAAAACTTGTTTTCCTTTTTCAGCTTCTCATTTTCTAAAACCAGTTTTTCTAAATCATTTTCTTTCAAAGAAAGCTGTTTTTGAAAATCCTTTTCTTTTAATGAAGCATTTTCTTTTATGCCCTTAACAGTTTTTGAAGCCTTAATAAACTCAGCATATAATTCATCAAAAGTAGTTCGCATTTCTTCAAGAGTAAAGAAGTTTTTAGACGAAATTTGACATACCTCATCTTTGTTGTCTTCTTGTGCCATAAGGCAAAGATTTGCTGCTTCGTCTTCTTCTCCTTTGCTTGACTCATCTCCGGAGTCGCCTCCCCAAGAAATGTATGCACGTTGCTTTTTAACAGGTTTCTTCTTCTTTTTGATGTTTGGGCAATTTGATTTGATGTGCCCGGTTTCACCACATTCATAGCACTTGATTTGTTCGCCTTGCTTTTTGCCCTTGCGTTCATACTCCTTGCGCATGAACTTTTGAAATCTTTTGATAACGAGTCCAAACTCGTTGTCTCCTTCCTCATCAATTTGCGGTTGGCTTGTGCTCGCCTTTAGAGCTATTCTTTGCCTCCTTTGATCATCAACAAAAAGGTTAAGAATAGTAGATTCATAGGTTTTAAGGTTACCTCTTAGTGCATCGATGGTGACGTTTGAAACGCCAATGGATTCTTGAATTGCATCGGCCTTTGATCTCCATGCCGGTGTGAGACTTCTAAGAATTTTACGAACGAGCTCTCTATCCGTGAATGTTTTCTTGAGAGCATGTAAGTCATTTACGATTATTGAAAATCGCTCAAACATTTCGTCCACCTTTTCACCTTCCTTCATGTGAAATAATTCATAAGAATGGGTTAGGAAATCAATTTTTGCTTCCCTTACCTGGTCCGTACCTTCGTACGTGACTTCTAGCTTGTCCCACATCTCCTTTGCCGTTGTACAACACGATATTTTCCTGTAATCGTCAGCATTAACAGCACAATATAATAAATTTATTGCTTTAGCATTATTTTGAACCTTTCAGATGTCATCCGCGTCATACTCATCCTCGGACTTGGGAACCCATTCGTTTTCCACCTTCTTTGTTGGAATTTGGTTTCCCTTCATTATCACCTTCCAAAGGTGAAAGCTGTTGGACTGAACGAAGATCTTCATCCTTTCCTTCCAGTACGTGTAATTTGTACCGTTGAATAGAGGTGGTCGTGTGGAGCACTGTCCTTCTTCAATTCCTGCAAAAGTATCACGAGTAGAAGCCATGGATGGTTCTCTCAAACTGTTAAGTTTTCAGAGAGTTGGGCTCTGAAAACTTAACAGTTTGAGGGGGGTGAATAGCGTTATAATAAAATTTAGCGTAAACTTGCGGAAATTAAAATTTGCAGGAAGTAAATAAGTGCGATAAATAATAACTTACACACAGATATATCCTGGTTCACCACAACGAGTGGCTAGTCCAGTCCCCGAGAGACTCTCTCGAGATTTTCCACTAACGTGTCAAGCTTCCGGGTGCTTAACAAACCTTTACAACTTGAGGACGCAAGCCTCAACACCTTTGCACGGAGTTCCAACACTCCAAGACTTCAACTAAGGAAACACAAGTTCCTTACAACAAGAGAATTACAATTCTCTTACAAGTGTATACAACACTAAAACACTCAAACAAAATACTCCTTAATTAGTTGATATGAGTAAAAGAAGTAAGCTCTGGATCACAACAACTTTGGACAAAATTATGGCTCTCAAAAGCTTTATGAAATTGAATATAAAATGATAAACAAAAGTATGCAAGCTTATAGCAATGTAATGATCAGTTGTAGTATGTTGTTGTGTTTAAAACACTGAAATGAAGCTGTATTTATAGTTGAAAAACTTGGCATTACCGTTGCCTAATTGCCAATTAAGAGTTGCTGATTTTACTCACTGACAATCGATTGTCAAACCCCAACAATCGATTGTCTGCCAGTCAGATCAAAATTCTATCCCAGATTATACGCTTGACAATCGATTACTTACAATCCATAATCGATTACTGGCAACGTTCAAAAAATCCTTTCCAGATTTTACCACAAACAATCGATTGTTCAGAATCAACAATCGATTACTCAGCAACGTTCAAAAAATCTTTTCCGGATTTTAATCAAAACTATCGATTATACAAAATCAATAATCGATTATCAAATAACGTTCAAAAAATCTTTTCCGGATTTTTATCACAACAATCGATTATACAGAAGCAATAATCAATTACCTGACGGTATTTGAAAACTTTACGACAACGGTCAGCTTCACAATCGATTGCACAAAGTCAACAATCGATTACTTATCAGTTTTTGAAAATTTTTTAGACACTGCCTCTTGACAATCGATTGTTATATACTCACAATCGATTATTTAATAAATTTGAAAATCACTGGAAGTCACTGCCTCAACACAATCGATTGTCATTAGTTCACAATCGATTATTTTGTGACTTTGAAAAATCTGAAGGACACTGTCTCTTCACAATCGATTGTCATTAGCTTCATAATCGATTATTCTGAGTTTTGAAAAACTTTGATGGACACTGCCTCAGCACAATCAATTGTCATAAGGTTCACAATCGATTGTCATGCAGGTTTGAAAAAACCTGATGTTCATTGCCTTAACACAATCGATTGTCATTAGTTCACAATCGATTGTCATGCAGTCTTGGCTCAACATAATCGATTATCATAAGTACATAATCGATTATCTTAGTCCAATTTTCAGAGGCATGTATGAAAATCATTTTGACTAATGTAAATGTGCATGATTTAAAATCATTTAGCATTGAATTAAATATGCATGATTTTGGAAAATAGTTTTATGAGAGAAGCCATGTTACGAGTCAAGTTGTAGGATCAAGATCACAATTAAGAATGACTCAACTAAAATATAAAACTTTGTCTTGAGCTTGAATCTCGATGTATTTCAATTGTGCGCTTGTTTCTTGAACTTCGTCATATATCAGTTTTCGCTTCGTTTGTCATTCATCAAAACCTATACAAAAGAACACACGTTTTAGTATATTGCATTGAGAACGTGTTTCCAACAAAAATAAACATTGTCCCTAATGCTTAACAAAATAAGAATAAAGAAGGTTAAGAGTAAAACAGACTCACTATGTGGCTGTGTCTATAGCAGCGTCACCGCCCTTAGTCTCATATAACTGGATCTCATCATACTTGGATCTAGGAGTAACTAGGTTGGTAACTATATGGTGCACCGACTCAGTATTTTCAGCAGCCAGGTCTGGCTCCTCAAACTGGACAACTAGTGCCACTGGAGCTGATGGTGCTGCTGTATCTACTAGAGCTGGTGGATCTGTCTCCTTCAGCATATCAAATGGAAGATTACCAGCTGCTGCTATCCATGTTACCTTTCTCCTCAGCCTGTCAACTGATTTCATGAATGCCTAGGATTTCTTAATCTTCTTTACCTACTTCCCAAGCTCCTCAATCACTGCTCCATGTGCTATCAAAGTTTTCATAATGGTGGTATGGTTCTCCAAGGTCTTCTTCAATGTATCCTCCAGTGTCAGAGGAATTTCGGGCGTCGGAGTGGATGATTGTGCTGAAACAGTACTGGATATGTTAGACAGCTTTGTAGTGGTTGTCTGCATCCAGCTTTTGAGGATTGCTAGTATTAGGGAGACTAGCAGCTGAGATAACGGATGAGTCAGTACAAGTACCGGCTTCAAAACTGAGGTGGAAAGCGCTAGTGCAGAATGATCTAAAAAAGGAGGGGTGTCGATACCTAATTTTCCCTATGTATTTTTTGTACCCAAAATACTTCCAAAATAGCTTGTGAATACATATATAAGTGTCCAGAAAAGATTTGGTATTTTTATATAATTTTTTTTCAAGTATTTTAAAACCAATTTACAACTTATTTTGTACTATAAAATCCAACATTTAACCTCAACTCTTGTTATATAATTAATACTTTATTTCATTCCCTCATTTACATAAAAATATAATTTATGCAATTTTTTACAGAATTTTGCAAAGCCATTAGGTATTTTAAAACTAAAATTGCATTAAATTGTAATTTTAACTTATTTCTCAATTTGATAAGTATTTCAAGTGCAAAATTATTTATAATAATTTTAATTAATTTCTAAACGTATTTTATTATCTCAATTATTTTATTAGATTTTTATTAAATTGTTTACTATTTTTTATAAATTAAATTATGGAAAATGGTTATTTAAATTATAGCCCGTTACTTTTTACTTTTAACCCTAATTCAAACCCAATCCAGCCCAATTTAAACCCCAATTTGTCTGACCCAAATTCAAATACACCCGACCCAAACCCGCTGAACTTAATCCACCTGTTTCCCCTCTCTAATCCTGGCCGTTGATCTCATAGATTAACAGCCCAAAATTGACTTGCCTAATTAAATCCCCCAAAACTCCCTTAGCCCTAATCATTCACTCAAATCTGCCGCCTTTCACTCCCAAATACTCTCTAGGTTCTCTGAAAATCTTAGCCGCCTCATTCCCTCTTCGCCGGCGTTAATGGCTGTTCAAGGCTTGAAACTACCATGCTCGTCCACTAATCACCTCTCCTCGCCTTAGGTTCGAAGATCAGGAAATTATCGCGAGTGTGACTGGACCAGAGGTCCTTCAATGGAATTTCATGACTGTGTCAGGCCTTTCTCTGGCAAGTCTTTGAAGCCTTGGGTCCTTGCCAAGCTCCGATGAGCCCGTTCAGGTGTTTCTCACCGTTTTGAGGCCTTTCTATGAAAACCCTAATGATTCGAGGTTCCTGTTTCATTTTTTCTGTGTTTATCTTGCAATCTTCTTTAAGCTCTAGTTCTTTTCTAAATGTTTAAGTGTTTCTCATCTATTTCTTCACCTAGTCGTGTTTTAAAAAACTGTTCTTCTCTTCCAAAACCTAGGGTTTTCTATGACCGAACAGATTCTTTGATTTTGTTGTTTATTTATGCTACTGTGTGTTCTTCTCCATGATTTTGACATTTTCTACTATGATTCTCAAGTTTCTGGCTTGACTGTTTATTTCTAGGGTTTTCAGTCGCTGTGCTTATATTTCTCTTTATGATGTTCTACTCTTATTCACCCTCATCTGTGTTATTTCCTGTACTCCGATATGTAGTGGAAACCCTAACATAAAAGGATTTCTTTCTATATTCCTATGTGTAACCCTAGACGCCTAATTACTTTCTTGTGTGTGTTTTGCTGCATGTTTACTTTTCTATTTTCAGTCTCCCGTATGTTCAAAACTTATGCATATTTTATAGTAGTGTTTTTCCCCCTTTCCCTGAAACCCTAAATTGATTTTTTTGTACAATTGTTTGATTCTCTAATTGCTCCATGTTTCTTGACTAAGTTCAAATGAGTAGAATCTTGACTCCTTGATTTCTTGGGTGATTACTTGCCTTACATGTTCAACCGTGTGATATTGAAAATTTCCTATATGTATTTACCCTATATTATGTGATTAATACTATATTTTCTCTCCAAATTTAAACCTAGGTTTATTTAATCCATACGGATCCTTAATTCAAGGGGTTCCCTTTTCCTTAATTGATATTGATTGATTGCTGAATATTTCCTTGCCTATTTCTGCGTCTTTTCAAAACTAAAAATAGGCTCTTTCTTTTTCTCACAGCACACACTCATATACGAGTTCTCTCTACTCTTACTCACTAAAATTCTTTGCTCTTCTCTTCTCTTCTCTATTTATTTGCTCTCTCTGCTAAAAGTTAGCCGGCTGGAAGCCAAGGCTAATTATAAGATTTCTCTTTGCTTTTTTACTCAAAGTGTGCTACTGGTAGGTCCTAATTTCGATTACCAACTTTCAACTACCTGTTTACTTTCACTCTAATCTTTGCCTGTTATACTTTCAGTTCAAATTCTGCGTGACTAATCCCTTTCCCTGTTCCTTTGCCTGTTATATTGAAATTCAATGTTAATTCCCTTCCCTTTGTTCCTATGTCTGTTTAAACTTTAGTATGATTAATCTTGTTCCCTTGTCTGTTTTGTATATTTCAGTTAAGCTTTATGTTTAAACCCTTCCCCTTTATCCCTCACCTGCTTGTGTATTTAAATTTCAGCATGTTGATCCCCTGTCCCTTTGGTTGTTTATATTCAGTAAGACATCATGTTAATCCCTATTCCCTTTTCCTTTGGTCGCTTACATTCAATGTTTTATTAAGTCCAGCATGTTAGATACTTTCCTTTGCTTGTGCAGTGTTCATTATTATGCTTCAATCTAATCTTGTCTGCTAAGTGCTTTTATATGATTCCTCTCTCCCTTTGCTCCTTGTTTGTATGTTAGTTGTTCTGGACAAGGGTGGCACACTATTGCCATTTCTAGTTTAGAACTAAGGCTGTCAATAGCCTTTACTCAAAGCAATCCCATCCCCAATCCCCTATCTTATGTTTAAGCCTCGACAAAGGCCTGTTGGTGCCATGATCACCATTCAGACCTTTGTCTGACTGGTTTACAAGTATGCTCTTGATTGTTAAACCTCGTGAGAAGTTTGGGGTGTGCCAGTCTCACTCAATAGGCAGGGTATGACCACTTTATATGATGGTCTTCCTCTAATCTATCACCTTTACATTTATTCTTAGTTCTTTAAGTTCTACCCCCCTCTGGTAAGCCATGCTTAGGGATCTTGGGGTCTCCTCTGAACTCCGATGCCTTAGGGTTGGTAATTCCACACTTGCACTATTCCAATTAGAGTGTAAGAAATGCCTGGGTTCCATTGAAATCCCTTGGTACTTTGTAACACTCTAAAATAGAAATCCTCGGATCTTGGGATCTCGGATTTGGTAAAAGGCATATGTTGGGCATTAATGTTTCTTCGAGACTCTTCAAGCCTGTTATAGCTGCTGATGTATTTTAACTTTTTATTTCTTTGATGTTCTTTACTTTTCTACTAAGCTTTGTAATAATTTGTAATATAAAAACTCGGGGGTATAGTGAAAGGGACTTGGGGGGATTTACTTTCTCACATGCATTAGAGATCATGCTATAGTTTTGCATTTTAGATATCATGTCTATAGCTTTCTCATTATTGCATCAATATCATATAGAAATCATGACTATAGGCTTATTTATCTTCAAATCAGTAAAAAACTTGTCTTAGGACCCTTAGTTTATCAATGTATACTATTATCATGCCTATTTTATACTGCCACATCAACACCATGTAGATACCATGTCTACAGGTTCTTTCATATTGCATCGACTTCATATAGAAACCATGCTACTTGGTTTGCATATTATAATCTCACCTAGAAAGCATGCCTATAGGAACTATATAAACGATAGGCAAAACAGTAGGACGTCTAATTATATAAAAGCAGCAATTAAAGGGTAATAAACAAGTTATAAGTTCAGATCCGCTAATGCTTTCAACGTTTCAGTAACATAACTTGTCCCCAAATTGGTTTACTTTCAAAATGGGCCCAGGTCTGCCCCTTTCGTAATCTGTAAACTATTTCTTTTTTTTACCAACCTGTGATTGTATGCTTGTCTAAATTCAGTTCTTTCAAGATTTTAAGGTCTTTAAACTCCTCTTCCCACCGTTCCTTATACTCAACTCATGCGGCCAACCTATGGGCCTTTTGGAACTTGTCTGCAACCTTAAATCTTTTTTAACAGACCCTTTTTCTAAAGCTAATGTTTTCTAAAAGTTCTGTTGGTTTTCGAAAAGTCCTATCAACTCTAAAATGGGCCCGGGGATTTCGAAGCAGATTTTCTATCCAACTCTTATGTGTTAAACTAATATGCCCGCTCTCCTAACCTCTTCTAAAGACCAAATCAGTAATTGAAGTCATGCTAAACTACTTGCTGTATGTCACGGGGATTATTTGAGCCTTTAATTGCTTATTTGCATCCCTTTAAAATGCTACTTGTTTTTGACTGTCGCTCTAGTATTTTTACCTTTGAATACTCCATATATATATCCTATCTCTCTCCCCCTTTCTTAGGATTAGAAGTCCTAATGCCCCAGGACTAACAGGTTGGGACGAGTATTAGCATGTAATAAGTAAATGATACCAACGCATTTTAATACCTTAACGGCGTGGGAGGGTACAATGTGGAGATGATGACCGGTACGCTAATACCATATGCGACCCCTATTTGAGGAGTGTGTGCGGGGTATTGTGCCGATGTGATCCATATTATAGTTAAACCTAGGACCCTTCTTCTTATCTGCTTTATTTAAATGCTTTCTTCTATTAATGCTTTTCAAACTAATCCTCTATTTCAAACTTATGTCCTTTTCTAACTTTTAAGTTATGTGAATACATGTGCACTTTATTTGTCTACTTGCGTCATCTTCTATTAATGCCACAATTAGCACGGCCGGGAACCACTGTTGTGGATCTTGAGGGATGTCTAACGCCTTTCACTCGAGATAATCTCAAGCCTTTACCTGAACTCTGGTTTTCTTTCAAAATACTTCTCTCATCTTTAAAAGTGTCCTAAGGCACTATAATAATTAGGTGACGACTCTTAAAATTCCACAACCCAATTCCTAAACGGGAATGAGAGTTGTTTTGTCCATAATGTCGTGAAACCCAATTTCGCTTCTGAAAAAGGGGGGGCGTCGACAGCATGGCGACTCTGCTGGGGACTTTCTTTTTAGGCTTTTACAACTACGTGTTTTGTGACTTTATTTCTTTATTTATTGCTTTAATTATTTTTTCATAATTACTAACTTGTTTCTTCGTGTCTTTCTTTTTCTTTAACTGTCTTACTGCTTCATTACCCCATTTTACTTCAATTCCGTCTTAAGTTCCGAGTATTTATTGTAATCATTACTGTATGAATGTGAAAATACATGTATTTATTCCATTGTTGTAATTGCATCCTTCAACATCATTTTCCAATCGTGCCAAACAAATGCTATGGCAACGCTTATAATGAGTGGTTGCGCTCTTTCGTTATCACAAACCCCCTAAATTTGGCAAAGGCATATTTGCGGTAAAGCCAGTTGATCAACGGTGTAGTCAACGGGTTCCGTGCCTTTCCCTCTTGAGTTTTCTGCTCAAGGGTACCTTGTCTAGCACTTCAAAAAGTAGAAACCTTACTCTCTTTAACTGTTCATGCATCATGGTCAAACTTAAACGAGTCAGTTATGTTGTCCGCATAGTGACTCATTAGGATAGCCTAAACCAAAGTCTATCGGGTTTCCTCGAAACCCAAACGCACAATCATGTTATGTGCATTAATTTGGAGAATTAAATACCTTTTGCTAGTTATTGAATTAAATAGTCGAGTCCGGTGGGTTTAAGGCCTAACTCTCTATTTTTCAGGAAAATAAGGCACGAGGTCCCCAGGTTCGGTATGGTACCAAACATTCATCCAAAGTTGCTAAGCTGGTGGGATGATTTGCATGGCAGTGATCGGGTTTTTGTTCGCAAGCACTTAGGAAATCTTCCTCCACGTCTAGAAGATAGGCCAGATAACAAAATATTGGAAGCTGCTACTATGTTTTGGGATAGTGAACGGTCCGTCTTCCATTTTGGGGGTATTGAAATGACGCTGCTGTTGGATGAAATTTGAGGTCTAGCTGGAATTCCTAGGGATAACCCGGGATTGCTTATGCCGGAAAACCGCAAAGGTAGGCGGTTCTTGAAAATCATGGGGCTCAAGAAGAACCCTAGTCTGACCAGTCTGAAGGACTCCTACATATCCTTCGACTTCATGTATGAAAGGTTCGGACATAGCAAATCGTACCGCAATCACATGGACGAGTTCGCTCTCACCTCTTTGGGGGACATACATAGGATGGCTTTTGTGTTCATGTTCTGTTTTCTAGGAATTATAGTTTTCCCGATGAAGAAGGCTAGAATCCATACAAGACTAGCCATGGTAACGAAAATCGTAACGGAAGGTATCGACTGAAAAACATTCAGCATAACACCCATGATCCTCGCAGAACTGTACCGAGCCTTAGAAAAATGTCAACAAGGGGCACCGCACTTTGAAGGATGCAATTTGCTACTACAACTCTGGCTCATCGAGCATCTTCAGAAGGGATACTATAGACAAGAAATCGTGTGACGAGATTGGGATGACCATATTGCTTTCCATCATCCAAAGTAGATGCACTTCATGCCGGACATGTTTTCTCACCCGGAAGACGCCAGTGGATGGGTGGAAGTACTAGGGAATCTGAGAGAAGAGCAGGTACAGTGGATGTACGAGTGGTTTCCAACTGAAGAGTTTATCATTCGGTCTAGGGATGCACCATTCCTTGTACTCATCGGCCTAAGAGGAACTTACCCTTATGTCCCTCTCCGAGTCATGAGGCAAGCGGGAAGGAGGCAAATCACACCAAGGGTGGAAAAGATGAATCACTACAGGGCTGAATTCCAGGATGGCGATATCCCACGGGTGTTGGGCTCAGCATATGTGGCACTCCAAAATCATTTTTGAAAAAGGAGTATATGGAGCCAGACAGGTATCAGGCGGGGCATGCGCCACTTTATCCGGGGTGGTTAGAGGATGATCACATTGGCTTGGGAAAACGGGTTTCGTCCATCGTCACAGGGTTATTGATGAGGAGGCCGCGGAAAATGTCTAGTATAATCAATTGTGCAACAAGATGCGAGAGTGTAAAAGTGAACATCAGGAAATGCTTGAGGCACACGAGAGGGTAATCAATGAATGGAAGAACACGGCTGTCCGTGCAAGCAACCGTTTGGTGTACTTGGAACAGGGTTTAGTGGTACTGGAAGGCAAGTTTTTGAAAAGGATCATCGACTGTCAGGAAGCTGAAGATATCGAAAATGGGCACTTGGCTCGAGCTTACTTGTTGGTGGGACTGCGCGAGCTGATGAAACTGTACGAGGGAGGCAAAGATACCGAATCCGGGGAAGGTCCTTCTGGGGCCAAGTAGGTAGGATATTACTGCTTTCTTGATGTAATAAGGCCCTTGGCCATTAGTGACAATTATTTTATGTTTTGACTCGTCCTATTTCTATCAATAAAATGAGGCATTCGGTATTACAAGTTCTCCAAATCATATTTGTCTCTAGGCCTACCTTGGGAACAATGAGGCACCCAAATAGGAAACGACTTACATTTTTGCAACAACGTGTTTAAATAATGCAACGTTCTCTTTCTCAGAATCCGCACTAACCTTTTACCTTTTATTTTCTTTTGTATTTATTCCCCTCCCCAAAGGTTAGTTCATGCATTCTGGCACCATCAGCATACTGAACAAGATCAAAGGGTCCTCCTTCTCCTCCTCCTCCGAGTCCTCCTAGAAATAGGAACAAAGGAAAGATGGGAGATAATGAAACAAGGAAGGAAATCGAAGGAACTTCTCAGGGTACCCCAATCACCAAAGAAACTACTCATCACATGGAGCAAACTTTGCTAAGGTTTCGAGAGGAACTGGACCTAGTCCAGAGTTTGGCAAGCTTGTCCATCTCCCTTGCTGCTGCATATGTCAACAACCAGGTCCCTGCACCTCCACAGAAGATTCCAACCCAGGTTCGCAACAATGCTCCACCGCTCATCCCTCAGCCTCAAAATGCTCCACACCACCAGGATACCTCTATATTTGTGGATACTATGCCATATTATACATAGCCCATATGCAATTTGTCAGAATCAGACTCACTCATTCAAAACTTGGTTGCTGAACTTAAGAAACTCATTAGTCGGGTTCAAGGCGTGGAAGGTAACAAAGGCGTGGAAGGTCTGAATTATGAAGATTTGTGTGATCAACCCGATGTCGAACTCCCGGAGGGGTACAAACCTCCTAAGTTCGAGATGTTTGATGGTACAGGTGATCCCAGGGTTCACCTCGGGATGTATTGTGACAAGCTAGTGGGAGTTGGAAGAGATGAGAAGATCCGCATGAAACTGTTCATGAGGAGTTTGAAAGATGATGTGCTATCTTGGTATATTAGCTAGGATGCACTGGACTAGTTGGGTAAACATGACATCTGATTTCATGGATCATTTTAGGTTCAACACTGAGAACGCACCAGACGTGTTCTATATCCAAAATTTGAAGAAGAAGCCCAATGAAACCTTTTGCGAGTATGCTACTCGTTAGAGGTCGGAAGCTGCCAAAGTCAAGCCGGCTTTGGAAGAAGAACAAATGAACAGATTTTTCATTTGTGCTCAGGACCCACAATACTACAAAATATTGATGCTGATAGAGGGGCAGAAGTTCGCTGATATCATCAAACTAGGAGAAAGAATTGAAGAAGGAATAAAAAATGGTATGGTTACTAACCTTGAGGCACTGCTGGCCACCAACAAAGCCGTGCAATCTGGTGGTTCATCGAAGAAGAAACTGCGCACAGAAACCACTCTCCCATGAAATACCAGCCCTACCCTCCCACTCCACTCACATACCAACCCTCTCCATGTTACCAGGCACCTTCACCTACCTACCAAAACCCACATCCCATCTACCAAACATATCCATCACCAACACATCAACCCACCTCACCAGTTTACACCCGTCCCAGCCGTAACCCCAGAAAACCCCTCCCAATGGATCAAGCCAAGTAAAACCTACGCATACCATTCGGGGATGAAGGGCCATACCATCAACGAGTGCTGCTCGTTGTAACACAAAATTCAGACCTTAATTGACAACAATGTCACTGTGGCCAAGGAGACTACTCCTAATATTCGTAACAACCCTCTGCCATACCACAAAGGTGGAGGCATCCACATGATTGAGGTAGAAGATGGCTGGGACCCCGAAGGGTCGATTGGTTTGATATTTGAGGGAGATGAGCCCAAGAAATTGGCGCTCACTCTTAATCCTATTGTTGTGCAGATCCAGCAATCTGAGGACAACGTGGTGAATATATCTGTACCATTTGAGTTTGAGGCACCTCCTGCAAAAGTGCCAAAACCGATTGAGATGGAGTTTGGGACTCCAAAGACGCCCGCACCAATTGAAGTTGCTATGTTTCCTCCAAGGGTGCCCATTCCGCTCTGCATGTCAGACATAACCCCATTTCAGTCAAACGCTATACCTTGGGACTACACAGCCAAGGCGAGAAGGAAAGGAAAAGCACGCACATGTGAAATAGTTTCCGCACAAGGTATGACTAGAACCGACCAGGTTTACACGCCAGAGTACCTAGCTGAGTCCAGCAAGCAGGCCTTTGGACGTACCATTGAAACTGGACCCGGCGATCTCTGTAGAAAAATAGAGGCTAAGGAATATTTAGTTGTTGAACAACTAAACATGACTCCGGCACAGATCTCCATCTTAGCATTGCTGCAGAGTTCCGAGGCGCATAAGAACGCCTTGATGGAGATATTGAGCGAGTCTTATGTCCCGAGCAATATAATAGGAGGAGAAATGGAAAACATGATCGGGAAGGTATTTGAAAGTCATAAAATCACTTTCCACGAGGATGAATTGCCACCTGAAGGGCTCAGTCATAACAAAGCACTGCACATCACTGCGCAATGCTAGGATCATTTCATCACAAGAATCCTAGTTGATGGAGGTTCTAGTCTCAACATCTGTCCACTGATCACCCTCAAAAAGTTGGGCAAAGGATTTCATGAGATAAAGGATGGGTCTATTAATGTTAAGGCTTTTGACGGTTCTCAGAGGTCCACTCTCGGGGAGATTAGCCTATGTTTAAAAATGGGACCCACTTGGTTTGATGTCGGCTTCCAAGTTATCGACATACCAGCATCTTACAACTTACTGTTGGGACAACCCTGGATCCACATAGCTGGTCCAGTGGCATCAACCATACATTAGGCAGTGAGTTTCGAATGGAACCATCAGGAAGTAATCATCCATGGCGACGGTAGCAATCCCATATACAGTAGCAAGATCATTCCGATGATCAGATGCAGAAGAAGGATAGGTGGAGAAACATATCATCACATTGAGCGGGTCAATGCAGTCGACAAGGAAAAATGGTGGAGCAACAAGGTTGAAAGCATTCTAAATTGGAGTGGATATGAACCAGGGAAAGGACTAGGCAAGAATCTTCAAGGAATCACCAAACCTATCAAGTTGAAAAAACATGGTACTACCTTCGGACTGGGGTACGAGTGCACTTGGCAAGAATTCAGAAATTGGTCACCACCATGGCTCGGTCAAGACTACCCGCTGGAGCGCCCTATACCTCAGTTGGAGCAGACATTTCAGCCAGCCGACACTCTCTATGGGTCAGAAGACGACGAGGCTGTTGCGGCAATGAAGAACTTGTTTCTAGAGGACATAGACTGTTGTGTGATCTTTGAAGAGGAAGGGGAGGAAGTCCCTTCCATTCAGGCTCTGAACCGAGGAGAACGCCTCATCAACTGGTCAATCAGGACCACTATCGCCCGGAAACCTTCGGGGTAGCAAGGCTGAACAACCATCATGCATCTTTGTTTTAGTTGTTTTTATTTTCTGCATTTGCCTTTACATTCCAAAAGAGCTGCAATGTTTTGAACATTTATAAATTTAATCAAAAGCATTTTCAATTTATCAAATATCTCGCTATTTATTACTTTCTCTGCTATTTACTTTATTTCATAAAACATTACTATTACGTATCTTGATGAAGAACCAACAACTGTAACTTGCAATGAGGCTATACAACAATCAGACGTAGACTCAGAGGAGGATGATATACCGGAAGAGGTTGTCAGAGAAGCCGAGAATTTTTAGAATACACCTAAGTCCAACTTGGACGAAACTCAGGTCATCAATTTAGGAGATACAGAGAATGTCAAAGAGACGCGCATCAGTGTGCACTTATCACAAACGAAAAAAGAGAAATATATAGAGTTTTTGAAGGAATATGAGGACATCTTTTCATGGTGCTACGGTGATATGACCGGCCTTAGCACATCCATCGTCGCTCACAAGTTGCCAGCAGATCCTACATGTCCGCCGGTAAAATAGAAGCTCAAAAAAGTCAAGCCAGACATGAGTTTAAAAATCAAAAAAGAGGTCACCAAGAAGGTCAAATCTAGAGTTCTTCAAGTGGTAGAGTATCCAACTTGGTTAGCTAACATTGTGCTAGTACCGAAGAAGGATGGGAAAGTCAGAGTCTGTGTCGACTACCGGGATCTCAACCGGGCCAGTCCAAAGATGATTTCCCCTTGCCAAACTCACACATTCTGATAGACAAATGCGCCAAGCATGAGTTGCAGTCATTCATCGATTACTTTGCGGGGTATCATCAAATGTGGATGGATAATGAAGATGCAGAGAAAACGGCGTTCATCACGCCTTGGGGAATGTATTTCTACAGAATGATGCCGTTCGAGTTAAAGAATGCGGGAGCTACTTACATGAGGGCCATGAATACCCTCTCTCATGTCATGATACACAAGGAGATTGAGGTATATGTGGACAATGTCATCATTAAATCCAAGAAGGCTACAGATCACATGGAGGACCTCCGAAAGTTTTTCAACAGACTAAGGAGGTATAACTTGAAACTTATTCCCTCTAAATGTGCATTTGGGGTCCCTGCAGCAAAGTTATTGGGTTTCATCATGAGTCGCTGAGGAATAGAGCTGGATCCATCAAAGGACAAATCTATTCAGGAGTTGCCACCGCCGAAGAGCAAGAAAGAGGTAATGAGTTTCCTGGGGATGCTTAAGTATATTAGCCGCTTCATAGCTCAGTCTACCGTCATTTGAGAACCTATATTCAAGATTCTTAAGAAGGATACCGCCACCAAATGGACCGATGTATTTCAAAAGGCTTTTGAAAGGATCAAGGAATACTTGTCTACGCCTCCAGTCTTGGTCACCTGAGCCTGGGAGGCCTTTATTGCTCTATCTCGCAATTTTGGATGGAGCATTTGGTTGTGTATTGGGGAAACACGATGAGACGGGGAGAAAGGAGCAAGCTATTTAGTACCTCAACAAGAAATTTACCCTGTACGAGGCTCGGTATTCTTTGCTAGAATGCACCTGCTGTGCTTTGACTTGGATAGCTCATAAAAAGAGGCATTATTTCTGTGCTTACACCACCTACCTTATATCAAGAATGGATCCGCTAATGTATATTTTTCAGAAGCCCATGCCCATTGGCAAGCTCGCCAAGTGGCAAATTTTGTTTAGTGAATTCGACATTGTCTATGTCACCCAAAAGGCGGTTAAAGGACATGCTTTGGCAGATCACCTCGCAGAAAATCCTGTAGAAGTGGAGTATGAACCATTGAAAACATATTTTCCCGACGAGGAAATAGCTTTCATATGAGAAGATATTGTAGAATCCTATGACTGGTGGAAGATGTTTTTCGACGGAGCCGAAAATTTCAAAGGAGTTGATATCGGAGCAGTCCTTGTATTAGAAACCGGTCAGCATTACCCTGTATCCGCCAAGCTCAGGTTCCCGTGCACCAATAATATGGCCGAGTATGAAGCATGCATCTTAAGGCTTAAACTGGCTATTGATATGACCATTCAGAAGCTGCTAGTGATTGGGGATTCAGACCTACTCATACGCCAAGTTCGAAAGGAATGGGAAACCAAGAATTCCAAGATACTCCCTTATTTGCACCACATACAGGAGTTGAGAAGGATGTTCAGAAAATGGAATTCCAGTATGTTCCAAGAATACAGAATGAATTCACAGATGCGCTTGCCACTTTATCATCCATGATTCAGCATCCAGACACAAATTTCATCGACCCTATCCAGGTTAGGATTCAGGATCAACCGGCCTATTGTGCACATGTTGAGGAAGAAGCCGACGGAAAGCCCTGGTTCCACGACATCAAAAGGTACCTGACAATAGGGGAATACCCAAAGCTTGCTAATGCTACTCAGAAGCGTACGCTTTGAAGGTTTCCAATAATTTCTTTCACAGCGGAGGAATCCTGTATAGGAGGACTCCTGATTTGGGACTATTAAGGTGCATCGATGCGACAGAAGCAACCAAGTTATTGGAGGTAGTGCACTCAGGGACTTGTGGACCGCACATAAACGGTTTTGTTCTGGAAAAGAAAATACTCCGAGCAGGGTATTTCTGGATGACAATGGAGACAAACTGCATCCAATATGTCCGAAAGTGCCACCGCTGTCAGATACATATAGATATGATAAAGGACTTCCGAACGAGCTCACTGCAACGAGTTCACCATGGCCATTCGCCGCTTGGGGAATGGATGTTATTGATCAATCGAGCCTCCCGCATCAAACGGACACATGTTCATTTTGGTGGAAATTGACTATTTTACTAAATGGGTCGAAGCACCATCATACAAAGCAGTAACCAAGAAAGTCGTGGCAGACTTTTTTCGAGATCGGGTTGTCTGTCGGTTCGGTGTCCCAGAGTCAATCATCACTAATAACAGTTCCAATCTCAACAACGACTTGATAAAAGCAATGTGCGAAACTTTCAAGATCAGGCACAAAAACTCTACAACTTATAGACCTAAGATGAATTGAGCCGTGGAAGCAGCCAACATGAACAGCAAGAAAATATTAAGGAAATTGATCGAAAGGCAGAAGCAGTGGCATGAAAATCTATCATTTTCCTAATTGGGTTATCGTACTACAGTTTGCACAATAACCGGGTCAACTCCCTACATGCTGGTTTACGGTAAAGAGGTGGTAATTCCCGCCGAGGTAGAAATTCCGTCCTTAAGAATCATACAAGAAGCTGAGTTAGATGATGCAGAGTGGGTCAAGGTTCGCTACGAGCAGCTAGCCCTTATATATGGAAAGAGAATGAACACTGTCTGTCATGTCAGTTATATCAAAATAGAATGTTTAGAGCCTTCAACAAGAGAGTTCGACCAAGGAAGTTTACACCAGGGCAGCTGGTGTTGAACAAGATATTTCCATATCAAGATGAGGCAAAAGGGAAGTTCTCTCCCAAATGGCAGGGTCTGTACATGGTTCACCGAGTTCTAACCGGAGGAGCCCTTATTCTTGCAGAGATGGATGGAGAAATCTGGCTGAAGCTGATCAACTCAGATGGAGTGAAGAGATATTACACTTAATCAGCATATTTTTCTTATGATGTAATTTGAACTACGTCTGACCTAATTCTCATTTAAGAGGGGATACATAGGCAGCCGTATGGGTTCGGTCACATCATTAATAAGATTTCTTTTCCCCCACATTTGGAACTGGGACAGAATTTTGAGGAGGACCCTCAAAATTCCGAAGTCAGCTTGTCAACTTTTCGTACCACCATCAACCCAGTAAACCGGGGCAGAATTTTGAGGAGGACCCTCAAAATTCAAGGTCAATCCGCTTTCAGTCATTCAACACCGCCATCAACAGCGCTAGCCTAGTAAACAGGGGCAGAATCTTGAGGAGGACCCTCAAATTCCGGAGCCATCGAGGTTGTTGTGCCTTGAACCACGTTACAGTTGTGGTTCATCATAAAACAAAAACTATCTTTTGCTTTACTTATACACATACATTTGCATCATATTTGTCAAAATTTTGCACATAATCATTTGGATCGCTATCGTTCAGCAAGGCTGCCCCAAATGGTACAAAACGCCATAAGCCGAAGGATGCGAACTAACCTCACCCTTTATTAACCTCAGGATTTTTCTTTGGATACAGGACACAAACCAATAACGCGACATTTCCTCGGATTCAAAATTTCCAAAACGACCCCTGCTTCGCAGAAATTTACTATCCACATACAGACATTTCCCTAGCAATCATAGTATTACAATTATCTACCAGCTAAGCAGACGCTACTATCTTACCCTTTATATTCTCGCATTGCATAAGTCTATTTTCTGCCTTTCCTGACAAAGCTCTGTCTGCATCTTGCATTTTGCATAAGGCTATTCTCTGTCTTCCGAGGTTAAGCTCTACCTCTATCCTTGCATATGGCTATTTTATGCCTTTCGAGACTAAGCTCTGTCTCCATCTGCATTTTGCATTGTATAAGGCTATTCTATGCCTTTCGAGGTTAAGCTCTACCTCAATCCTGCATAAGGCTATTTTTTTCTTTCGAGACTAAGCTCTGTCTCCATCTTGCATTTTGCATAAGGCTATTCTCTGCCTTTCGAGGTTAGCTCTACCTCCATCCTGCATAAGGCTATTTTTCTGCCTTTCGAGACTAAGCTCTGTCTCCATCTTGCATTTTGCATAAGGCTATTCTCTTCCTTCCGAGGTTAAGCTCTACATCCGTCCTTGCATAAGGCTATTTTCTGCCTTTCGAGACTAAGCTCTACCTCCATCTGCACATAGGGCTATCTTCTGCCTTTAGAGACTAAGCTTTGTCTCCATCTGCATTTTGCATTTCATAAGGCTATTCTCTGTCTTTTGAGGTTAAGCTCTACCTCCATCCTACATTAGGCTATTTTTTTGCCTTTCGAGACTAAGATCTGTCTCCATCTGCATCATTGCATAAGTCTATTCTCTACCTTCCGAGGTTAAGCTCTACCTCCATCCTTGCATAAGGCTATCTACTGCCTTTCGAGACTAAGCTCTATCTCCATCTGCATTTTTGCATAAGGCTATTATCTTCCTTCAAAGGTTAAGCTCAACCTCCTTTATTTTTGCATTTTTGGCTGAAATATTGCCACCCTGTTTAATTTTGGCTGAAATATCGTCACCCCGCATTTTAAATTCCTGCTCGGCTGAAAGATCGCCACCCTCTACATTCATTCCGTTGAAATATTGCCACCTTTTCATGGGATGAAATATCACCAACTTATTCAAAGGCGTCATAGTTCGAAGCTACAATCTGCATGGCCCGAGAACACTATTTCATGGCCTGTGAATCTTTACTTTCATGCTCTTCATAGCCCGGACGTCATAGTCTGAGGACGCCATCCTAATCATCCGAAAACAGCATTCACGGTCCAATGGGAACTTGCATCACATTTAAATTATGCAAAATATCCGCACATCATTCATTTGCGGGTACACCGGCCGGCATGGTCGTCTCAGCGGGAGCGATCCCGCTCCAATTTTTCGTAATCGTCCGATCTCCGAACCCTTGCCAAATCTCAAACCCCCGTTGCGTCCACCTTTTCAAATTTTCATTGGCATATTCTGCCACTACCTCTTGAACAATATACGGCCTGATTCTTGTAAGACCAGGGATATGTAGGCAGCTCAGAAGCCAGAGCGCGGTCGAAATTCTCGTACAATTGTCATTTCCGTTCAAAGTTGGCTATCTTGTCTTTACCCGACAACTCATTCATCCTCCTCGGGTAAAGAGGGGCAGCTGTTGATACCCAATTTTTCTGTATGTATTTTTGTACCGAAAATACTTTCAAAATAGCTTGTGAATGCATATATAATCATTCACAAAATGTTTGGTATTTTTCTATAATTTCTTTTCAAGCATTTTAAAACCAATTTACAACTTATTTTGTACTATAAAATCCAATATTTAACCTCGACTCTTGTAATTGAATAAATAATTTATTTCATTCCCTCATTTACATAAAAAATATAATATATGTAATTTTTTACAGGATTTTTCAAAGCCTGCCTATTTCTCAATTTGATAAGTATTTCAAGTGCAAAATCTTTCCTAATATTTTTAATTAATTCCTAATCATATTTTATTATCTCAGTATGCTTACCGGATTTTTATAACAAAATTTTACTTTTTTTATAAAATTAAATTAGAGAAAATGGTTATTTACATTATAGCCCCTTCACTTTTAGATTTTAACCCCAATTAAAACCCAATGTATCCCAATTTAAACCCCAATTTGCCTGACCCAAATTCAAATACACCTAGCCCAAACCCGTTGAACTTAACCCACCCGTTCCCCCCTCTAATCCTGGCTGTTGATCTTATAGATCAACTACCCAAAATTGACTTACCTAATTAAATCCCCCAAATCCCCCTTAGCCCTAATCATTCACTCAATTTCGCCGCCTTTCACTCCTAAATGCTCTCTAGGTTCTCTAAAAGCCCTAGTCGCCTCACGCCCTCTTCGCTGGCTATTATGGCCGTTCAAGGCTTGAAATTGCCATGCTCGTCCACTCATCACCTCTCTTGGACTTGGGTTCGAAGATCGGGACACTATTGCGAGTGTGACTGGACCAAAGGTCCTTTAATGGAGTTTCACAGCTATGACAGGCCTTTCTCTGTCAAGTCTTTGAAGCCTTGGGTCCTTGCCAAGCTCCGATGAGCCCGTTCAGGCTTTTCTCGCCGTTTTGAGGCCTTTCGATGAAAACCCTAATGATTCGAGGTTCCTTTTTCATTTTTTCTGTGTTTATCTTTCAATCTTCTTTAAGCTCTGGTTATTTTCTAAAAGTTAAAGGGTTTCTCATCTCTTTCTCCACCTAGTCGTGTTTTCAAAAACAGTTCGTCTATTCCAAAACCTAGGGTTTTCTCTGACCAAACAGTTTCTTTGATTTTGTTGTTTATTTTTGCTACTGTGTGTTCTTCTCCATGATTTTGACATTTTCTACTACGATTCTCAAGTGTTTGGCTTGACTGTGTATTTCTAGGGTTTTCAGTCCCTGTGCTTATATTTCTCTTTATGATGTTCGGCTCTTATTCACCCTCATCTGTGTTATTTCCCGTACTCCAATATGCAGTGGAAACCGTAACCTAAAAGGGTTTCTTTCTATATTCCTATGTGTAACCCTAGACGCCTAATTGCTTTCTTGTGTGTGTTTTACTGCATGTTTACTTTACTATTTTTAGTCTCCCTTATGTTCAAAACTTATGCATTTTTTATAGTACTGCTTTTTCCCCTTTCCCTGAAACCCTAAATTAATTTTTTGTACAACTGTTTGATTCTCTAATTTCTCCCTGTTTCTTGACTAAGATCAAACGAGTAGAATCTTGACTCCTTGATTTCCTGTGTGATTACTTGCCTTACATGTTCAACCGTGTGATTTTTATATTTCATATATGTATTTACCCTATATTCTGTGATTAATACTATATTTTCTCTCTAAATTTAAACCTAGGTTTATTTATTTTTTATCCGGTTCCTTAATTGAAGGGGTACTCTCCTTAGTTGATATTGATTGATTGCTGAATATTTCCTTGCCTATTGCTGCATCTTTTCAAAACTATAAATAGGCTCTTTCTTTTTCTCACACCACACACTTATACACGAGTTCTCTCTACTCTTACTCACTAAAATTCTCTGCTCTTCCTTTATCTATTATTTGCTCTCTCTGCTAATAGTTAGCCTGCTAGAAGCCAAGGTAATTATAAGATTTTTCTTTGCTTTGTTACTCATAGTGTGAAACCGGTAGGTCCTAATTTCGATTACCATCTTTCAAATACTATTTACTTTCACTCTGCTCTTTGCATGTTATAATTTCAGTTCAAATTCTGCGTGACTAATCCCTTTCCCTTTTCCTTTGCCTGTTATGATTAAATTCAATGTTAATTCCCTTCCCTTTGTTCCTTTCTCTGTTTAAACTTTAGTATGTTTAATCTTGTTCCCTTGTATGTTTTGTATATTTTTGTTAAGCTTTATGTTTAAACCCTTGCCCTTTATCCCTCACTTGCTTGTGTATTTAATTTCAGCATGTTGATCACCCGTCCCTTTGGTTGTTTATATTCAGTAAGACAGCATGTTAATCCCTATTCCCTTTCCCTTTGGTCGCTTACATTCAATGCTTTATTAAGTCCAGCATGCTAAATACTTTCCTTTGCTTGTGCACTATTCATTATTATGCTTCAATCTAATCTTATCTGCTAAGTGCTTTTATATGATTCCCATCTCCCTTTGCTCCTTGTTTGTATGTGAGTTGTTCCGAAAAAAGGTGGCACCCTATTGCCATTTCTAGTCTAGAACTAAGGCTGTCAATAGCCTTTACTCAAAGCAATTCCATCCCCCATCACTCATCTTATATTTGAGCCTCGACAAAGGCCTGTTGGTGTCCTAATCACTGTTAAGACCTTTTGTCTAACTTGCTTACAAGACTGCTCTTGTTTGTTAAATCTCGTAAAAAGTCTAGGGTGTGCCAGTCTCACTCAATAGGCTGGGTGTGACCACCTCATACGATGGTCTTCCTCTAATCTATCACCTTTACATTTACTATTAGATCTATCAGTTCTACCCCCCTCAGGTAAGCCATGATTAGAGAGCTTGGAGTCTCCTCTGAACTCGAATGCCTTAGGGTTGGTAATTTTACACTTGCACTATTCCAATTAGAGTGTAAGAAATGCCTGGGTTCCATTGAAAGCCCTTGGAACTTTGTAACACTCTAAAAGAGAAAGTCTCTGATCTTGGGAGCTCGGATTTGGTAAAAGGCATATGTGGGGCATTAAAGTTGCTGATGTATTTTAACTTTTTATTTCTTTGATGTGCTTTATTTTTCTGCTCAGCTTTGTAATAATTTGTAATATAAAAACTCGGGGGTGTAGTGAAAGGGACATAGGGGGATTTACTTTCTCACATGCATTAGAGATCATGCCTATTGGTTTGTATTTTAGATATCATGTCTATAGCTTTCTCACCATTGCATCAATATCATATTGAAATCATGACTATAGGCGTATTCATCTTTGCATCAGTAGAAAACATGTCTTAGGACCCTTGTTTTATCTATGTATACTGTTATCGTTCCTATTTTATAATGCCCATCAACACCATGTAGATACCATGTCTATAGGCTCTTTGATATTGCATAGATTTTATATAGAAACCATGCTACTAGGTTCACATCTTATAATATCACCTAGAAAGCATGCCAATAGGCCTTTTGGAACTTGTATGCAACCTTAAAACTTTTTTAACAGACTCTTTGTCTGAAGCTAATGTTTTCTAAAAGTTCTGCTGGTTTTCTAAAAGTCCTATCAACTTCTAAAACGGGCCCGGGGAGCTCGAAACATTTTTTCTATCCAACTCTTATATATTAAACTAATCTGCCCGCTCTCCTAACCTCTTCTAAAGACCAAATCAGTAATTGAAGTTATGCTTAACTACTTGCTGTATGTCACGGGGTTTATTTGAGCCTTTAATTGCTTATTTGCATCCCTTTTATATGCTACTTGTTTTTGACTGTCGCTCTAGTATTTACCTTTGAATACTCCATATGTATATCCTATCTCTCTCCCCCTTTCTTAGGATTAGAAGTCCTAATTCCCCAGTACTAATAGGTTGGGACGGGTTTTAGCATGCGGTAAGTAAATGATACCAACGTGTTTTAATACCTTAACGGGGTGGGAGGGTAGAATATGGAGATGATTACCGGTATTACGCTAATACCATATGCGACCCCTCTTTGAGTAGTGTGTGCAGGGTATTGTGCCTGTGTGATCCATATTATAGTTAAACCTATGACCCTTCTTCTCATATGCTTTATTTAAATGTTTCTTCTATTAATGCTTTTCAAACTAATCCTCTCTTATTTCAAACATATGTCCTTTTCTAACTTTTAAGTTATGTGAATAGATGTGCACTTTATTTTTCTACTTGTGTCATCTGTTAAAGTCACAATTAGCACGGCCGGGAACCATAGTTATGGATCTTGAGGGAATCCTAACAACTTCTCCTCGAGATAATCTCAAGCCCTTACCCGAACTCTGGTTTCTTTCAAAATACTTCTCTCATATTTAAAAGTGTCCTGATGCACTATAATATTTAGGTGGTGACTCTTCAAATTCCATAACCCAATTCCTAAATGGGAATGAGATTTGTTTTGCCCATAATGTCGTGAAACCCAATTTCGCTTCTGAAAAAGGGGGCGTCGACAAGGGGGAGGCATGGCAGCTACACTGGAAGAAGGCACTGCTGACGTGGATATCTGCTGACTCTGCAGCCACTACCGAAGGCTCGTCAAATTAGTCTACATTAGTAGTTGGCTGACCTCCTTTCTTCGGGTTCCTCTGTTCTATTAGAGAATACAAAGAGTAAGGCTTATTTCCTGAACCTTTGTGTCAAATTCCCTCGGCTCCACCCCGGCATCCGTAAGGTACTCAGTGATTGGGATACGGGTAAGAGGTGCCACCTTACCTGGGGACCACAGACACGTTGACCAATATCACGACACCCACATTGATTGGGTACCCGGCCATGATAGAGGCCCGCAGAATTCAAAGATTGGTTTCATTTTGGAACGAGTCTAGTATGCTAGAAACAAATGTCTTCCATCCCTTTGCCTCAAAATTTTGGGTGTTCCGTTGAATAGGACGGTGATCCATGCTGGAGGCGGCCCCGGAGCTGCAAGAATCTCTGCTAGCCATGTTCGAGCTACATCTCCAGTGCTATCTTTTTCAGGTATTGCACATGCTCCACATCCTCAAACCCTAAATACGTTTTGAGGGTGTTCTGATCAAACATCACCGTTAGATTTCTCACTTGTGTTACCTTAGTCCCTTTCTATATGCGCCACATTGGCAAAACATTTCCGGACCAGGTATTTCTTGGCATCTACCACAATTTGGGTGACCCACGTCCACCCCTTCCATTCCCGAAATGTTCTCAACACTATCGGGTTGTATTTATCAAGATCTCTCAAAATTAACTGATGCTTAAGAGTGAGCGATCTCACTGACCACCACTCTTTGAAACTTATGAAGGTAGCCACACTTACAAACCTATCTTCCCAAATCAATTTCTTCTTAGACCTCTTAAGGCCGGCAACTCTGGTATCACCCCCTCATCCATCATCTAGGATATCATGCACATCTACTGTAGTAGGTAGTGTGCTAGGAGCATGTCTAGATAAGGTTCCGAGGACTGAGGGTCACCTTCCGAACCCTCAGAAGTGGAAGGCTCATCACAGAGTTGAAATCTTCCCTGAAGCTGATGCGGCCGGGATTGAATAGCAGGCTGCTCTTGCACTGAGTCTCCCTCTGATGCTTCCCTAGATGGGACATAAGAGCTTGATTCGGTTGGCTCCGCAGCTCTACCTCGGTCAGCTATCGCCTTTTTGGATATAGCTCTTTGAAGGGCAAGGGGTAAGGTGCTCTTGCCTCGGCCTTTGGAAGGTTGACCCCTCCCCTTTTGTATATCGCCACAACCTCGTGATCTAACCGTTTTCTTTAACAAATAGTAGCAGGAGCCAGTTCTAGTTCAAGAGCAGATAAACAAAGATTCACACAAAATAAACATGTTGCAAGGTGGGGAAGTGTGGTCCGCAAAATTGCAAGTGCAGCCGCAGCCTGGGTTGTGCGGACCGCACAATTTTAAAGTGCGCCTGTAGAGATGAAACTGTGGTCCGCACAATTTTGAGTGTAGTCTGTACATTTTTTATTGTGGCTGCACATTGAGTTTCTTAAAATAACAACTCTCTAAAGATATATATTGCCCTGATCTACGGCCGTACATGCTTTTCTGCGACCGCTGTTGAATTTTTGCGGACCGCATAATTTTGAAGTGGGGTCCGCATAATTTTGAAGTGGGGTCCGAATATATACTTCAAAAGGCTGCACAATTCCTTGTGCGGCTGCATGTTTCAAATATAAATCAGGCTGAGTCCTTAATGGTTTCGATTTATGCACAAATTGGACATGATAATCAAACTACCCACTCCCCAATAAGTAATCAGGAGTTAACCCAACACAATTTAAGCCGCACATGGATATGAAATTGATAAATGGTCTAAAATAAATAATAAATTGTTAATCAAACTAAGAAAATTGAAGAATCCAAGAAATGGTTTGAAAATACCAATGATTAAGCAGTACTAATGAATGATCACAAATTCATATTTAGGTAATAGATGACTGAATCACATTGTGCAAAATTTTAGCCCTTTTTGATTTCTCAGAGAATGGAAAGTTGGAATAGTAGCCTTAGTGTTACTATTTATACTTAGTGAGTTTATATAAGGAATAAAGAGACGAGTTCGGCCGCTAAATTCCTTTTACAGTCCGCACTCTATTACTAGTGGTTCCAATTTCTTTTGATGATCTACGGTCCACAAAATTAGCTGCGCGGCTACATAGTTTGGTGCAAACCGTAGATTTTATTGTGCGGCCGCACTTTGGTTGTTTCTCTGACAAACAAACATTAGAGAGTTTGCATTTTTCCATCTCAAGTTGTGTGGTCCGCACAAATTGGGCAGCTGCAGTTTCCTTCTACGGTATCTGCATAATACATGTGTGGCCCGTACCTTTTCCATACTTTTCTAATTTTTTTGGGCACACTCATTCCTGCAACACACCTCAAGAAGTGCTTGATTTATCGTCACGACACGATGAAGATTACCATTACTTGAAATGAATTACCGCCACAACGTGACCATTGCCAACTTTTCCTAGATATTGCTTCACCTAGTGACCATTTACTCTAAACACCTCATCGTTTTTATTCTTCAAGTCCACTGTACCAAAGTTTGTCACACCCAAAACATCAAACGGGCCACTCCATTTAGACTTTAACTTTCCGGGAAACATTCGTAATCATGAATTGCACAACAACACAAGATCACCCTCTTTAAACTCTTTGGTCCAAATGTACTTTTCATGATGATATTTTATCCTCTCTTTATATAAGGAAGAACTTGTGTGTGCGTGGTACCGAAACTCATCCAACTCATTTAAATGTGCCACCCTTAAGTTGGCGGCGACATCCCACTCAAGATTCAACTTCTTTAAAGCCCACATGCTTTGTGCTCAAGTTCCACCAGAAGATGATAAACTTTTCCAGACATCAACAGTGTGGAGACATTTTGATCAGGTTATGTACGTCGTCCTATAAGCCCATGAAGCATCATCAAGTTTCTTGGACCAATCCGTTCGGTTAACATTCACTGTTTTAGACAAAATATTGTTTATCTCCCGATTGAAGACTTCCACTTGACCGTTTGTTTGTGGATGAAAGTCATAGCTTTATAAGTGACACCATACTTGGTGAGTAAGGTGTCAAAATCTTTGTTGCAAAAATGCGACCCCTCATTGTTTATGATAGGCCGCATAGTATCAAACCTTGTGAAAATGTTCTTTTTCAAAAATGCCACCACATTTCTCACTTCATTGTTGAGTAGAGCAATGGTTTCAACCCATTCGAACACATAATCAACCACGACCAAGATGTCAGTATTTGCACAAGAACTCACAAAAGGACCCATGAAATAAGTACCCATGCATCAAAAATATCAATCTCCAAAATGATGGTGAGGGGAATTTCATTTTTCTTTGAGATTCCACCAGCCCTTTGACATTCATCAAAACGCTTGACAAGATCACTTTCATCCTTGTAAAGAATGGGCCAATAGAAACTGCAACTTATCACTTTAGTCATCGTTCTTGCTCGACAATGGTGGCCACCATATACGGCAAAGAATGGCAAGCCTCAATAATCTCATATTATTCTTCCTCCGGTACACATCTTCCCAACACTTTATCCAAGTTTTCTAGAAAATCATCAAAAGAATTCCCGATTACCGAGAAGTCATCCATGAGGACTTCAAGGTAATCCTCCACCATGTCCATGAAGATTTCCATCATATACCTTTGAAAAGTCGCGGGTGCATTACACAACCCAAATGACATCTGATTAAATGAGAAAGTATCATAAAGACATGTAAAAGTAATTTTTCCTTGATCCTCTGGAGCAATAAGAATTTGGTTGTAGTCGGAATACCATCAAGGAAATAATAGAAAACACGGCCGACCAATCTATCAAGCATTTGATCTAGGAAGGGAAGTGGAAAATGGTACTTGTGCTTTTGTTGAGCTTCCTATATTCTATACACACTCTCCACCCGGTCACCGTTCTTGTAGGAATACTCCCATTCTTATCATTTATGACTACCTTCATTCCTCATTTCTTTAGGTCACATTGAACCGGAGAAGTGCATGAACTATTGAAAATGGGATAAACAACCCCGACATCCAACCATTTGATGGTCTCATTTTTGACAACCTCTTGAATGGCTCAATTGAGTCTCCTTTGATGTTCAATAGATAGCTTGGCACCTTACTCCAAGAATCTTGTGCATGCAAAATACGGGGCTTATTTCCCGAGTATCCGCCAATGTCCATTCAATAGGCTTCTTCCTCTTTTGCAGCACTACCAATGTGGAGTCGACCTATATGTTAGTCAAACAAGAGGAAACAAAAACCGGGTAAAGTAGAAAAAGGGCCAAGAAATTCATACCAAATATGTGGAGGCAATGGCTTCAACTCCACCATGGAAGGCTCTTCAATTGAAGGTTTTGTATAAAGAGTTTTCATACTTTAGAGATCCAAGGACAATTTGAAGGGCTCATAAGTTTAAGACCCAATTCCTTGCAAAGAGTTCACATATTTCATGAAGCCCTCCTTCTCTTCATCCTCAAAGTTGAGCAAGACAATCTCCAATGTATCATCAGCACACTTGTTTCCATCATAATCATGCCGGTCACAAGTCCACGAAAGAGCACACCTCTTTGCTATTGGGTTGCCTCATAGACTTACACATATGGAAAACCACTTTTTCATCATCAACCCAGAAGGTAAGTTCTTCAGCTTCAACATCAACTAGGGCCTTCCCCATAGCAAGGAAAGGGCTCCAAAGAATAATCGGTACCTCATAGTCAAGAATGACAAAATCCCCCGGAAGAATGAACTTATCAACACGAACCAACCTCAATCACTCCCAATGGTCTCTTCATGGTACGATGGGCCATTTCTAATCTCATATATGTGGGTCATGGTTTCCTAATTCCAAGAGTCTTAAAAACTGAATAGGGCATCAAGTTGATTCTTGCCACAAGATCACAAAAACCTTTAGCACACTCGGCACTTCCAATAGTATAAGGGACTGTGAAACCACCAAGATCTTCCAATTTTGGAGCCATTGAATGCACAATTGCACTCACTTGCTGAGTCATTTTTATAGTTTTATAATTCATCCTCCACCTCTTTGTCACCAAATCCATCATAAACTTTGTCTAACCGTGTATTTTCTCCAAGGCTTCACCTAATGTCACATTGATTGATTGACTCTTCATCGTGTCAATGAAAATTTTAAATTGATTCTCACCATTTTTGCTAGGTAAGCCTTTGAGGATATGGAGGAGGCCTAGGCATTTGTGCCTTATCCATTTGCACTATCAATTCTGGCATATAAACAATATGATCCCTAGACGGGTTCACTTTCTCATGAGTCTCTTCCTCATTGTCATTAATATCAATCAACATTTCATCATTTGCTTGCACCACATTGTTCAAGGTCTCATCTTCTTTTACCACTTGCTTATCATCCACACGTTTCTTGTGACTTGAGGTGGGTGCATTCACACATTTTCCACTTCTTGTAGTAACAGCCATGGCATTTCCCATGTTATTATAATCATTTGGGTTCACCACTGTGTCACTTGGTAGTGCCCCCTTAGGACGAGTGTTTATAGCTTGCGAGATTTGCCCCATTGGAGCTTCCAAGTTGCAAATTGATGTGTTGTATGAGGCTAGTCAGGCATCAGAGTCATCACTCTTCTCCATCATTTGTTTGAATATATTCTCAATTCATCCCATCTCATTGTTGAAAGAATAATGATGTGGGTTGCTCGATTAATGATACATCAGGGGCCTTTCAAAGCCCGACCCCCGATTATTTTTCCACCCCCCCTGTTATTACCTCCCCAGTATCCTTTGTTGTTACCACTCCAATTGCCATGGTTATTTCCACCACTCAAATTTTCTTGATTGTTGTTACTATTCCAATTCCATTGATTGTTGCCACCACTGCAATTACCTAGGTTGTTAGAATTCCAATTAACTTGATTACCTTGAGGTCGCCATTGTTATCGATTAGGGCCTTGAGAGTTGTTTCTTTGACCTTGAAAGTGGTTCACGTATTGCACTTCTTCCTTTTGGTCATTGTAAGATTCATCTCGGTCAAACCTACCATCTTCTTGCACATAATTCTCCATACGGTTTTGCACTTGTGAACCCTTGGTACTTCTCTTGTTTATCATCATGCTAACTCCCTCCATGGCATTTACTTGCTGAGGACTTTTCACTTTTTAAAGGTGATACTTGGATAATTGATTCAGGTGGTCAACTCAACAATGGTTTGCCCATGATCATGCGATTCTTTATGCAGCTAAATCACGTTTGGATCACTTTGAGGAACTTTTTCCATACTTTGTCATGCCAATGAAGTATCCTCTATTTCATCTAATATCTCACAAGATTCGCATACGGTGTTGTCATGAAATTTCCTCCGGCAAGTTGATTGACCACACACTGATTGGTAGTATTGAACCCCTGATAGAAAGTTTGTTGAATCATATCCTCCATCATGTCATTATAGGGTCACTTTTTGACCATTTTTCAATACCTCTCCCACATTTCATGCAACGGCTCATTGGACTCTTGTTTGAATGCTAGAATCTCATCTCTAAGCGTAGCCATACGCCCAGGAGAAAAGAACTTGGAAATAAATTTCTTCATCAACTCATCCCATGTATGGAAGGAATAGCTAGCAATCTCTCTAACCAATCCAAGTTTTTTCCCCATAGAGAGAAAGGAAATAGCCTCAACCTTAAAGCATTCTGGGAGACGTTTGTGTGTTTACTCCCCCAACAAGTTCCATCAAACCCCTTCAAGTGTTTGTATGCACTTTGACTCCGAGACCCTTTGAGGAATCCTCATTGCTCTAGTAATGTGAGGATTACATTCATGATTTGAAAGTTTCCCACCCTAATGCGGTGGGAGGGGGGGTGGGAAGGGACTATGGCACTTCCATACCCTTCATTCGGCACCACCCAGTATGGAGCCACTCTTGGTGGAGGTGGGGGTGGAACTGGGACATTATTTTGAGGCACTCGGCCTTTTCTATGTTCTTGAGGTTCAAGAGGAACCTCTTCAACTTGATCATCTTCCACGTCCGCCTCCCTAAAAGGCATTTTTCCGAGTTGATCATTGTTGAGGGCCATTTTTGCAACTACAATTGATTTAGAAAAATCAGTAACACGAAGGAAAAGAAGACAATTCACACACAAAACCAAATATATAGCTAATTGTTTTTATAGCTCCTTAGCAAAAGTGCCAAAAATTGATCTTGTCCAAGTTATACCTTCATTTAAGGTTATGAAACGATCAATGCAACAGTAATACCCAACAAGAAGTCGGGGTCAATTTTAAACACGGAGCTATGAATGGGATTTAGGAAATAACTGAAACTAGGAAATTGTTTTTGTTGTTGTTTTTCAAATGAAATAAAAGGCATAGGGTTATGAACTTCACTAGGTGTTTGCCTAACGTGTTGTACACTTTAAAATTTATTTTATTGGTCGGGGTATATTATTGTTATTAGCTCTCGAGCCCCCACTCAATACCTCTTGATCAGAGAGATATTATGCCCAATTTGGCTTTCACAAGTCCAAATGGGTATTGAACAAAATGGTTGACACAAAGCTCAAGTCGGGTTTTACTATCTCTAGGTTCAACCCTTTAATTGGGACTATCAATCTCTTAATTAACCCAATTTCTTATTAGCAAAGTTTTCCTAGACTAAGTCTCTATTTCTCATACCAAGTCAAATAGGTATGAACTAATATTTGCATCCATTAATTTTACAAGTAAAAGCAAGAACAAGGCTAAATAATAAATATCTAGCCATAAACAAGCATTAAACCAAACACGCATTATTACACTCTAGGGTTGGGACACAACCCTAGTGAGAATATTGCTACTCATGCTTAATATTGAAGAAATGATAATTAAACCCATATTGATAATTAAAATGATTAAATCTATATTCAAAAAGCTCAAAATGAAAACTACTAAAGAGAGTAAAGATAACTCTCTATGTTGCTGCAGATGTCAAAACTTGACCAAAAAAGTAAAACTCTTCTATTTATACATGGCTAGAATTCTCGGAAAAAAAATTTCATTTTGGACGTTGTACAGCCGCACATTCCCTGTGCGCTCCGCACTTTTCTTCAGCCTGACAGGATTGGGAACTTGAGCTGTATAATTCTGAACTGCGGCCGCACTTCTCTTTTTCTGCGGTCTGCACAAATGTGTCTGCGACCACGCTTTGCTCATCGGCGAACTGCACAAACATAACTGCGGCCGCGTATCTGTTCTTCTGCGGCTGTACAATAATTATGCGGTCCGCTCTTCTGTTAATCTTGAGAGGTAGGTTCTAATAACTTTTTCTCTTTCCCAGTTTCTGTGGTTGCACATTGCACACGTCTCTGCTATAAATTTCTCACAATCTACAGGCATAGATGATAATCTGCAGTCGGCACTTTGAGCTTTTATGCCTGCGTTTTGCCTTTGAGTGTAGATCACTCCTTCTTGAGTTAGATTTCATCTTGGGGCGTATTTTCCAATATTTCCTGCAATTAAGCATATTTAATCAGTTTTTGGGAACACAATTATATGTTTTTTAACTAAAACGAAATCCTAATGGTACTAATAAGTATTCAAAATTCGTACTTATCAACTACCACCGAAGAGGGAGATTGATCACACGATTGAACTTATTCGTGCATCATTGTCACTGGCGCGTCCTCCACAGTGCATGTCGCCTATGGAACTGACTGAATTGAGGAAGCAATTTTCTGAGTTTCTTGACTCTTGGTTGATTTAACCAGAAGGCTCCATACGGTTCTCCTGTTTGTTCTATAATAAACAGGATGGTACGCTGCAAATGTGCATTGACTATAGGGCGCTGAACAAGGTGAATGACAAAAATAATTATCCGGTCCCTTTGATTCAAGATCTGCTGGACTGGCTTAACAGGCTAGTTATTTTACTAAGTTAGACCTAAGTTAGGCTATTGGCAGGTTAGGATACCCGTCGGGGATGCCCCTAAGATCACTTGTGTAACTCGATATGGTAGCTTTGAATTGTTTATAATGCCGTTTGGGCTAACCAATGCCCCGAAAACTTTCTGTAATTTAATGAATAATCTATTCGAGTATCTTGATGACTTTATAGTTGTTTACTTAGATGACATATTCATCTATAGCAGGATCATTGATGATCACTTACCTCACTTAAGGGAAGTGTTGGAAAGACTTAGAGCCTATCAACTCTATGTCAAGATGGAGAATTGTCAATTTGCAAGTCATGAAATAAAGTTTCTAAGTCATTTTGTTAGTAAAAACCAAGTGCAAATAGACCCAAAAAAGGTGCAAACAATAGTTGATTTGTAAGAACCAAGCGGGATAAAGGAACTTAGATCATTTTTAAGCTTGGAAAATTATTATTGGAAGTTCATTACATGATATTCATAAAGGGCTGCTACTTTGACAGATTTGCTAAAAAAGAATGTCAAATGGGTTTGGTCGGATTCGTGTGACAAGGCTTTCAATGCATTGAAGAATGCCATTGCACCTAAACCAATCTTGAAGCTGTCAGATTTTGATATGCCATTTGAAATACACGCTTATGCTGTTGGCAATGCAATAGTCCAAGAGGATCATCCAGTTGCATTTGAAAGCAGAAAGTTGAACACTGCGGAACAACATTATTATGCATTAGAGAAAGATATGGTTGCAGTAATGCATTTCCTTCAAGTTTGGAATTTCTACTTACTGGGAACAAAGTTTATGGTGCGGAATGGCAACGTGGCTAATACATACTTCAAAACTCAATAAAAATTGAGTCTGAAGTAGGCCTGGTGGCAAGAGTTCTTCGTAGAATATGACTTAATATGTGTGCACATACCTGGAAAACAAAATCAAGTTACCGATGCACTTAGTTGCAAAGAGGTATTTGCTGCAACTTATGCACTTACTCGAATTGAATATGTTTTTCTTGATACAATCAATTTATGTGCTGTAAATGATCCATCAGATGTGAAATTGATCGATCTATTAAAAGACAAGACTATTAAGCGGCATTGAGCGAGGACGATCTGCTGCACTTCAAGGGGGGAGAATTGTTGTTCCTCAAGGTGCTGGATTACTTCATTCTCTCCTAAAAGAGATACATGATACTCCTTATATTGATCATCTGGGTGTTAAAAGGATGTTGGCGTTGCTGTCCCGGAATTACTTTTGGTCGAAGATGGAAGATGACATTGAAGCCTATGTGAAAACATATCAGGTTTGTCAACTTGACAACACTGAATAGAAGAATAAAGCTAGTCTGCTACAACCTCTACCAATTCCAGAGTGCCCGTGGTCTTCTTTGTTTATGGACTTTATCAGCGGGCTTTCAAAAGTTGATGGAAAAGCACCAATTTTGGCGGTGATCGACTAATTCTCTAAGTATAGAATTGTTGTTACTGCTCCAACCATTTGTTCTTCTAAAATAGCTACTGAATTATTCTTCAAGTATGTTGTGAAATACTTTGGGGTTCCAAGGGATATTTTAACTGATCGGGATCTAATATTTACAGGCCTCTTTTGACTACTTTGTTCAATTTCTTAGGGACTGATTTGAAATTCTTGACTGCAAATCACCCACAAACTGATGGGCAGACATAACGTATCAATCATCTGCTAGAAGAGTACTTGAGAAATTATGTGACTGCTAATAAGAGGAATTATGTCTTCGGCAACTGAAATGTGTTCGCTTGAGATTGTGTTGGGAAGACAGCCTGACACACCACTAGATGTTGCTCCGTTTAAATTAGGGGGCAAGTGTCTTGATTTCTATAGATATGCTCGTGACAATCTTGATTTCTTGGCTGAGGCACGAGACAACTTGAGAAGAACGACTATAATAATGAAATGGAATGATGACAAAAATAGGAGGACTTTGGAGTTCAATGTTGGTGACAATGTCTTGCAGAAGCTAACTTCATACTCCACAAATTTGGAATAAAATCAGCAGTAAGACACGTCATTGTGGGAAAATTCAAAAGTGTGACGACCCATTTTAAGTTGTAAAGAAAGTGGGTGAAGTGACCTACTGGTTGAATCTGCCGGAACGTCTCAAAATTCACCGCGGTTTTCGTGTGAGTTTGCTGAAATGGTTCCATGAAGATGCTGAGGATCTGACATGGGCAGTGCTAAAGCGTGATCCTCCAGTAAAGCACAAGCAATAAAGAGACTATGGAGAAGATATTGGATCAGCATATGCTGGGTTAAAGCAAAAAAGTACTGGCGGACAGAGTTGTTGGTTCAATGGGTGGGAAAGCATGAGTGTGATACAACTTGGGAGAAATGACCGTCTCTATGGAATTTTTAGGATCAAATCATGGCATATATGGATTCTGCATCATCGAGGGAGACAAGCTTATCTGGAGGGGGAAGTTTATTAGACCCTCATCTTGAATGATCGAACATGGCATGAGCGTTATGAGGGATCTACATGATGGACCTCGACACAATCCTATGATGACTGTGGCATCAAGTTGACAAGAATGTCTGATATGGGAAGGTGTTGATGGGCATGGAATATGGTATGACGACATGTGGCTTAGATTCCAAGGAATAATAAGAACATGTCATTAGCGTGACCATGGCAAGGCAAAGATAACGGGTATCAAAAGCATAGAAAGGATTATAAAAACTAAGGCAAGCTAAGGCAGGGTGTGGCAACGTAGATTTGGCGTGGGCATGGCAGTGCCATGGGAGAGTTAGGCATACGATAGTGGAAGACATGCGTGCAAGACATGCTGCATGAGGTCATGGCACGAACACATAACAAGTGTTGGCTTTTTGGCGTCAAACTTCAAAGGCTGCACCCATGTGCCACGCACATGCAAGGCAGTTGGCAAGTTGGGTAGTTTTCTGTTTTTCAGCAAGAGTGGCTATGTGGGGGCTTAGGAAGTTGTCTGTTTGATAATTGAATTTTGAAATCCTTTGTAGTTGGGCATGCCAATTGCTAGGTTTTGATAAGGTTGTGAGCTAAAAACGTTTTCCTATATATATAGAGGCTAGGCAGACTTGTCAAGGTAAAGTATTGGCTGTCTTTGGCTATCTTTTTGTAAGGCTTTTGTATGTGTTTCTTTATAGCACCAGTTTAATACAAAAATGGGAAGTGGTTCGTGTAAACTGTACCTTGTCTACTTTCTGTTGCCTTATATATATCTAAGTATCAAACCAAAATGTGAGGGTAAAAGGAAAAGCGCTAAGTCATTGTATAGTGTCAAAACAAAAAAAATTGACTCTGTAATACCTATCTTGGTGGGATAGAAAATTTATTTTCGATAAACGTGTAGCAACTACAGAATTCATATGAAATTCAATTCTTGTTTAACATCTAAGCATTTCAAGTTGTTTATCAATAAATTCAAACGTCCTCAGTTTGGTGTCACATTTTAGGTTCGCATTAACAATGATGCATTCTAGACTAAATTGATTACGTATGAAAAGAACAATGGAAAAGGGTCTAAAATGCCCCTCTACTCTAGGAAATAGGACATCAAAGCCCTCCGTTAAAAGTTAGCCTCTTATATGCCCTTGCCGTCTAAAAATGGGCTAAAAATGCCCTTATCCACTAACGGAAGATATGTAAATCCACGTGGAATTACATTAAAACATAAAGGGAATTTTAGAACCTTTTCGGATTGTAAAAGTGTCATGCCCCAAATGTGGGCATGACCGGCACTCAACTGGGTATCCCCAGTCGAGTGGACCTGGGTGTCTTTCCTATTCCCCACGCGTTACCCCACATTATTCAATGATAGTTAACCAAAATATATCAAATTTCAATTAAAAGAAAGTAGGATTACTCTTTTACAACCACACATTATGATTAACAGGGGACACCTTTTACAAAACGTATATTTGACTAGCAAGGAACGTGGTACACAAGTTTACAACGCCCAAAACATACACTTTTATACATAAGTCTTGACCCACATACCACTGTCTATGGAGCCTCTACGAGAATGATAGTACAACACTTGCCGACGACAAGGCCCCGGTTATACCTTTACCTAACAATTCAAACTCAAAATACAACAACATGAGTGGCGTAGGCCACACATGGCCCCAGAAGGAAAGGGGCTCACCAAACACGAATGCTGTCGATAGATAGGAGGAGGAAGATTACGAACGGTGGACTGGAGTGCCTACCACAGATCCACCGACAATCATAACACGAATGTAGCGCCCCCGAAAAAAAGGACGTCAGTACACTTGAATTGTACTGACATGTGTGAACTAACTCTGTCCCAAGTAAACTCATGCCAAATTGCATGAACAAGTATAGAACTGAAAAACAATAGTACAAGTACAACCAGAAAGCAACAACGAAACATTTCACAATACTGATTCACGTGGTCATACAAAGGGGCAATCAGTGCCCCACAGGTTACAAACTCTCCTACTTTCTCCTTTCACATTTTAACATTTATCATTTCATGATTCATATTCATATCAATAGTGATATTGGATCATATTTCCACCCTTATTGCCTCGTCCACCCTTATTACCTCGGCCACCCTTATCACCCCAACCCACACCTTATTTCACCGTGTTGCAGCGTGCAACCCGACCCCGCCTGACAGTTTATAATTCACAACAACAAACAACACAACAACAAGTACAAAAAATCAACCATGGCACTTTGTTAAAATAATTCCACAACAAAGGTATTAAATCCCACAACTAGCAACAACAATTTTCCTCATGTTCATGAAAGTTGATACACAAATTAGATCATCACAAAAATTATTCACAACAAACCACAGACATTGTTTCACAGTGTTTCCATTCCCACTATTCCACATGATTTCCACTTCCATTGTTCCACATGATTTCCATTTCCACTATTCCACTTTTTTTTTCATTTTCGTTGTTCCAAATTACAAGTTCAACAATATTCATCACAAAATATTACCAAACAATCATACAACACAGAGGCATCACGATGATTCTCACATGAATATCGATTATCAACAATTTCACAACTAGCATAGGGCGATTTCACAAAGGTCACAGTTAGCCATACATACCTGGAATTGAATATCTTCTTTAACCTCTACTCAATTCATCAAGCAATCAGGATCAATCTAGTTCATGATTAATACATAGACCTTTAGAATAGGAATTCACAATTTACTACCCAGTTCTCTTTTTACAAGATTTTTTTTTTGAATTTTGAAGACATGCATGTGGATTTCTGACAAGAATTTCAAAATCAAAGTATGAAACTCCCTCCCCAAACCTGAGTTCAAAAATTAGGGGAAAAGGGTTAGGGATTTTACCTTGAAATCAGAGGGGAAGGCAGATGCTCAAGATTTTTTGGGCTTTGATGATTTTTGAAAGATTAATTGATGAAGAAATAGCTTTCTCTCTGTAGAGCCCTCTCTTCCTCTCTCTTATTTTGTTCAGAAAATGGGTTAAAAATGAGGGATGAGGTGTTTTATTAAAAGGGGGGTCGGCTTAGAATTTTAGAAAATAATTTGGCGAACACAATCTGCGATGCCAATCTGCGGTCGCGGAACTAACATGCGATCCGCAGAATGGATCGCAAATGGCAAGTTTCAAACCTCTCAGGTTGGGAATGCGGTGACTATGCGGTCCGCATTTGCGTTCTGCGGTTGCAGAATGCACCGTAGAACTGAGCTTTGAATTTCTCCAAGGACAATATGAGATCACTATGCGGTCCACATATTGATAGACTTGACCACAGTTTCAACATCAAAATTTGTTTTCTCTCTGATCCATTCTGCAATAGGAATGCGGTCCGCATAGCAGATCTGCGACCTTATTCTGGACCGCATTTTGACACCTTATGTAAAAATTAATTATTTCAATTTTTAAAGGCTTAAATCACTACCAAGGGTCCGAACTGCGGCGAGCTTGCGAGCCCCGAAGAACTCTACACCTTCATAACACATAATAAGAGTAGACACCACGGGTTACTATGTTCTGATATAAAATTATCTACGGAACCTTACATTCTCCCCCGCTTAAGATCATTTGTCCTGGAATGAGAACATTGGAAATCAACGAGTTGGAAAACATGATATGCAAGTTTCTACACCATTTATTAACTTTCAAGTTCGTTTTAGAAAACTTTTGCCAGAGTTTCCTTTGTAATATAGATATAACCACATGTCAGAGAATCACCAAAATACTTTCTAAGAACCATTACACAACGTGCTACCTTTACAACAGTTATAAAATGCAAAATTCTCATACTTGCACATATTCAAGCTCTCGACACACTTCTAGCCATTTTCGCACACTACATGGAGTCAAATTAAGCATTAATTATCTGCACTATCAAAACCGTTTACCAGACACATGAGTACGAAACAATTATTTATCTCAATACAAATCCTCCATGCAAAAATTAATCATTATACAATTAGAACACTTTGATACTCTCTATCCATGCAAAATTAATAATTGCCTCTTAAATCACCTTATCATGAGAGCACAAAACCTTCATTACCAAAAAGGACTGCAGATTGTTCAAATAATCACATCACATAAATTTTGTTAGCACAACTTGGAGAACTACCATAATAAGGCACTTGGAAAGAGAAGGGATGGCTCTTACACCTAATGGAACACAACACTAGCTACCCATGGGACAAGATTCGCACGATCATTCCTAGCTTATTCAAATATATGGGGGAATTTCATCTTCATCTCATCTTCTGCTTCCCACGTGGCTTCATCGACTTGTTGTTTTCGCCACAAAGTGATCTCCTTGTTCCGTAACTTTCGGACTTGCCTATCTAAAATAGCAACTGGAATATCTTCATACGACAACTCTTCTGTAACCTTGATGTCTTCAACTGGCACAATCTTAAACGGATCACCCACAACTTTCCTTAACATGGATACATGGAAAACCGGGTGCACTAGGGACATTTCAAGGGGAAATTCCAACCTATACGCAACTTGACCGATCTTTCGAAGGACTTGATAAGGCCTGACATACCTAGGACTTAGTTTTCATTTCTTCCCAAGCGCATGACTTCCTTCATGGGGGACACTCTCAAGAATACCCAATCTCCCTCTTGGAACTTCAATTCTCTTCGACGCATATCCGCATAAGATTTCTGGCGACTTTGAGCAGTCTTCATAACACATAATCATAGTAGACACCACGGGTTACTAAGTTCTGATATAAAATTATCTACGGGACCTTACAGCAAGGTCATATACGAGTCAGTTATAGTAGTCAATTCCCAAGCACTTACTCCACATCAGTTTTCTCACACACCTATTTTAGACCCTTCATTGATGTCTGATTTCCCCTACTAATTGGGTCACCTTATCGATTTTGAGTTGAGTTCTAGTGTAGGTTTAATTGTTTTTCATCTTTATCGGTTTGTTTTGGAGATTTCTCTAAGACGATGTCGCAAAGTTCGAGTAGCTTAAATGGGTCGATTAGGAGGTGTCGTTGTGGACTTTCTGCTAATTATTTAAATGCTGGGACAAGATTTTTTATGAGCCATAAGCTTGAAGTATGTAAATTTGTTGATGAGTTCTTTTAATTATTTCGATTTGACTGTAATTTTTTTTTGGTTTTAGGATGAAAATGTTCTTATTGCTAGGAATGACAAGATGAGGAGCTTCCTCCTAGAAATTCAAATCTCATATGCAGTTTAAAAAAGAGAAGGCGGCTCTATCCCGTAAAAGAAATGTACTACAAAGGAAAGTTGCAGATCTTGAAAATGCTATGATGCTTGTCGATCATGGAGGAATAGAATCTTTTAATTGGAACGAAATTTTCTAATGAAGAAAGTGGTTGATTTAGAGTACTCACCGGTGCGTGATGCTAATTGTCGAAAGAAGATGTGGATTTTCTTTTGTGTGATATTGGGATATTTTGTTATATTTTTTGCACTAGCGGAAAATGATATGTAATGTTAGTGTTATTGTGGCCTAATTGTTGTGTTTTATTATGTAATAATTTTTTTTCTAAGGATTCAATGAAGTAATTCCCATTCATTTGAATATTTTTGTCTATGATTGAGTTACTTGATGTGATAATTTGTTTGTGTCTATGATTGAGTTACTTGTTGTGATAATTTGTTTGTTGGTCTAAAATAGGTGTGTGAGTAAACTGATATGGAGTGAAGTGCTTGAGAATTGACTGTTATAACTTACTCATATATGACTTTGTACAATCCAAAAGGGTCTAAAATGCCCTTCTACGTTTTAATGTAATTCCACGTGGATATACATATCTTCCGTTAGTGGATAAGAGTATATTTAAGCCCAGTTTTAGAGGCAACGGCATATAAGAAGTTAACTTTTAACGGGTGACTTTGATGTCCTATTTTCTATAGTAAAAGGGCATTTTAGGCCCTTTTCCGAAAGAACAATCTTGTGTATTAAGACCCCGTTAAATGCAGGATCCAAGAAAGGGTCTCAAACTATAACATATAAATTTTCTTAATGATCAAATCAATCTGAGTGGAATCCAAATGTTTCTAAGATCTAAAACTAGAATCAAATTAGTAATCTAATTTTATAAATAACAGACCGTAGTTGCTTGAAATTGGACAACTTGACTGGTTTGAAGAACTTTTTGTTTTCTTTTCAACATCAGGAGTTCATTTGTTGATCCCTCTCTTATTAGAAAAGCCTGCGAATCTACACACAGTTCTATTATCCTTTTCTTTTGTCCACGACTGCCTTCACGTAAAGGAAAAAGAACTAACAAAAAAGACAAAAGACACTACTTTATTTTGGTTATCCTAACACAGTCATGAGGAAATATAGCCTAATGACACTATCCCATTGAATTTTCAGACAACCATTTAATTAGGATGATCCAATTCTAATTGCTGCGCCAACGAGGTTTTGCTAAAGTGGAAAGGTGAATGTGCAAAGATGCTTGAAATATTTGGTTCTGATCTTTATATTGAAAGAAAGTAACTGTATTTGCATTAACATCTCTCCAATGGTGGATTTCCGTGTAATTTCCTTGGAATATAATTAAGTTAACGTTGTTACTCAATTGAAAAATATCTCTTCAGAATTGTAAATGAAATTTCATCTCATACGGCTACTTCTTATGTGTATAATGAGAATAAACATAGAAATGCAACGACGAACCTATCATATTATTTTTTTTCCTCAACTCTTCCGAGAATAATAATGATGACAATTTAATTATTTGCTCTTTTTTGTCTGATTTTTTCTTTTTCAAGTTGGTGTGTAAACGCTAGCGTTGGAAAATAAAAAATAAAAAGGTTACCTACCACCTTTTGCAACTGACAGACATGATTCCTTGAAAACCTTTTATAAAGACAATTCAAAAGTTAAAAAATGCAAGCTGTGATCTTATATCATAAGAAATACTCCCTCCGTTTTAATTGATGTGAACTTATTTGCTTTTTGGTCCGTGTCAAAAAGAATAATTTCTTTCCTTATTTGGAAACAATTTACCTTTACGCAATGATTTATAGCCACACAAAATATATGTGCCTCATTTTACGCCACAAATTCAAAAGTGTTATCTCTTTTCTTAAGCTTCGTACTCAATCAAATGGGTTCACATAAATTGAAACGGACGGAGAAATAGAATGGACCTATCGTTTGTTTATAAAGGGTTTTCAACGTAACTGGCAAACTAATAATGTCAAATCCACTTTCATAAACAAATATATTATTGCAAAGTTTTACAGATCATTGATGATGATAAATGGAATCTATAAAATAAGGGCAACTGAAGGTTACAGATCATACTTACTAAGCAATGCAAAAGATAATGGCCCCCTAAGTATAAAGGATAATAGCCAGCTAATTAATTTGAAGGAGCTATGATTGGATAAGTAGAGAACATTTATAAAAGACTAAGCGTTTGCCTGGGCAGCCTAATATATACTCTAATTGCTTAGGTCATAAAGTCCTACATGTTTGCTTTTTTCTTTTCCTTTTCGACTTTAATTTGTGGCATTCGATATTCTAAATTCCTCTAACTTAATTAATCCAGATTTTTATCGGATAACTTAATCCTCTAATTAAGAGAATAAACCACACTGGGATGTATCGATAAGTTTTCTACTGTACCCAAAATTCATACGTAAGACCTCTAATTAAAGGTAAAAAAAGATATCACACCACATTACTTGTTACTGATATTTTTCTAACCACGTGGTTTAATTTTGGTCCTGTTGGAGCATGCAGACGTCCACATATTCACCTTCCATGTTTTTCCTCATCTCCCACTAGACCAATAAGAAGAAGATTCAGTTTCATGGGTCATGTTTTATTATAAACTATAGAGACAAACAAGCATGCAAATTAAGTTAAGCATGTATAAAATCACATAATTCTCGGGTCCTAACCTTTTTGGATAGGTCCTATTTAGGTGAGATGCTCATAATGATTTGTGGACTAATTACCAAATTTTATATTGAATTATGCTATGCACTTTCAAATGCTTATAATTAGAACTAAACCTAAGGACATGATAAAGTATGACAGAAAAGCGCCATTTATTTATTTATTTTTATTTTTTTAAATATTTTTTTACCTCTTACGGTTTGCTTAGTTGGTTGTAGAAGGAAAAAAAAATTGATAATAGAATTTTGCATATCTAATACAATATTTGGTGTAGAATCTTCAAATGTAACGTTTCGTTTAAAAAAAACTGCAAAAATAATGCAACATTTGGTTATCAATATTAAATTTTGCATTATTGATATTAACATAACTTATGGAGAAATCTATATAGGTTTTTACGTGGGATAGTATGTGGAACAAGCATATGGACAATGCGATACCTAGATAAGGTTATTTAAAGTAAAAGATGCCTTGGAATAGGCAATGTGAACCGTACATTATTGTTTATCATAGACCAATCCTTAACATATTATATTGTTTAGGCTTTCTATTATTATCCTTGCTTTATTAATCACCGAATCAAGTAACCCCTGATGAAATAGTAAAAGTCGTCAATAATGGTCTTTCAATTTGATAGACTTCACGAGGGTGTAATTACCATATTAGTTTTGGCATATAATTTATCTTTACATTACTGCATGCCAAAACTTCAACAATATGTGAAATTTCTAGAGTTTGAATTGGGCTTAAGCTCTCCTTGGAGGGGCAAATAGGGCTAAAATGGCGTTTAGTAACTAATAATTAAGGGTGTCTTTAATTTTTATCTATTAGTTACAACGTTCATAAAAAATAACCACTACTAATATAGAAAAGACGCATTTACCCTTTCTTGAATGCGCTTATAATCCCAAAATGCCCAAAACCCATTATTTTTCATTCAAACGAGGGAAAAGTTTTCAGAGCGGTTTCAGGGTTCCCGTGTTCTCTGCTACTTTATCATCCTAGCATGCAAATTGCAATCTGCAGTTAAACTTTCTGCTCCTTCATCTTCTGCGTCATCTTCTATGAATCGTGGCGGGTAATATGTTTTTTTAATGCATTTTATTTTTCTATATGTGTAATCGGGTTCAATGCCATGTGAAATATGTGTGAAATTTCAAAAATGAACATTATATGTTGATTCAGTGTCAAAGATGTAGTGTGATTCTGTTATTCAAAAAAATTTAGTGTGTGAAATGTGAAATGTGTTTGTGGTTGATTCAATATATTTGATTATGTAGGGATATTTCATAAAAATAGTCGTACAAATTCATAAGCTTACCGTGTTTATGAATTTTTAGTTAACTGTGTTGACGAAATATAAGGAACAAACGACATTAAATTTGAAGTTGGAACTGAAAGTTAAGGATTGATTATCCTTAACTTTTGCACATGAAACTTGAAGTTAAGAACCAAGTGTCCTCAACTTTGGAAGTTGAAACTATAAGTTAATGACTGCATTTCCTTAACATTTGCACTTAAAATTTGAATTTAAGGACCAAGTGTCTTTATTTTTTAAATTTGAAACTATAAGTTAAGGACTGCATTTTCTTAATTTTTAAACTTGAATCTTTAAGTTAAGCCCGAATTTTTGTTTTCTTTTTCCTTCTTTTGTAGTGTGATAATGGTACGCGATCGTGTGTTCGAGTTTGAGGATTAGCGTAATTTTCTGGTGTATTGGAAAGGAGATTTTCAATATAAGGAAATAATTATAAGTTTTTATTCAAATAGCTAGTGGAAGAAATTGAGGAATAGTACTTTTGGCAACTTCTTCCGCTTACAAAGGGTGAAGTTCTCGGGTAAACTTATTCACTATATATTGCTTTCTGAAATTGTAAGTAATGAACCTGATTCAATAACATTCAAGGTATTTTACCATGAAATTATATTTACCTGTGAGACATTTCATATTATTACTGGTTTGAAGTCTTATTTGTCGCTCGACATCAAAGGTTTACATAAGAAAGAGAATAGGATTTTAAGAGTCTATTTCCTTGGAAAGGATAAAATTGAGTTGGCTGATTTGTATAGTTTTATTTTTAGTCACCCACATGGTACAACTTCATCATTTGTTGGCAGCGATGATGATGCTTTGAAGTTGGCAACACTCTATTTTGTTGAATCTGGGCAAGAGGAAGAACAGGAATGTGTCCGAGCAAACAATGAAAATTATCGATGGTGATGCACTCTGCTTTTCATTCCACTGGGGCTCTCTTTCTTATGAGACGCTATTAAAATCATTGAAGAGTTGCTTGAAACCAAATGAGAGTGAGATTGAGAAGTAAAAGACAAAGAAAAAGAGATGGATAGCTACTCATTAGTTGGCTAAAATCTCCACAGTTTGATGCTCTTTGCAGAAAATATTTCCATAATAAAAAAGTAAGTTAATATACTTATTATCTATGTTTTTGTTTAATTATTTAATTCTGTGTACTTATGTTTACTTTTTCTTATATAATAGTTGTTTAAGTTGATTGAGGTGTCACCATTTATTCCTATTGAAGAAGAAAATACAGTGCCACTTAGTGTGGATGAGCCCATTTCACAAGATCAAAGTTCAAGGTCTTCTTCCACACAATTTGACGAAGGCATACTTAAGAAAATTGTTAAAGTATGTGTTTATGCCTTTTAATAGTATTAGTGTTTTATTTGATTATTTCTTACTTACGAACACTTTTTCTATTTTTTATTTGATGGTTTTTTATTCAGAGATTATCAGAGAGTTTTAAGAAGGATTTGCAAGCTGAAGTTATTAGAGTTAATCAGAGAGTTTTAAGAACGATTTGCAAGCTGAAGTTACTAGAGTTAATTAGAAAGTAGTTGTATCAGAAAAAAAGGTTGAGAATGAAATCATGGTATTTTCAGTTACTCCAACTTTACGACTTTGTGTCATTAAATTTTGAACTTGGAATTGAAAGTTAAGGACTTCTTGTTCTTAACTTTGGAACTTGAAATTCAAAATTAAGGACTCCCTGTCCTTAACTTTTGAACTTGGAAATGAAACTTAAGGACTTCCTGTCCTTAAGTTTTGAACTTGGAATTCAAAGGTAAGGACTTCTTGTCCTTTAGTTTTGAACTTGGAATTAAAACTTAAGGATTTCCTATCCATAAGTTTTGAACTTGTCCTTATCTTTCTAACTTAGTTTCTTTCACAGGATTTTAAACTCTAGGATAAAACTTTAAACTTTGTTGAACATGTTTAGGAAAGCTGATCAGATGAACACAAATAGATAATCTAGTGTTCCAATTAGAAAAGATGAAGTTGATGATCATTGTCCCGCTACTGAGCCTACTGTTATAATCAACGAAGATATAGGTGGTGATGAACGTGATGATATGGATGTGCATGCAGAAGTCCAGTATGAAAGAGATTTTAGAGATGCACATCTAGATGATAGAAACGTTACTGATATTGGAAAATGTTAGATATAGATTTTGATTTTTTTTTGTTGAAACTTATATTCAATAGAGTAATATATATAAACTGTTTTGTGATTACAAATATATATAGAATCTATTGATGGAATGGAAGTTGAAGATCTAGGAGAATGTCAAGATCAGGAGAATCAACAAGAAAAAGGAGTGCCAGAGAAAATTTGTAAATGTAAATTACAATCTCAAGAGGATTTAACAAGTCCATTGAGAACAAGTATCAACCAGATTGTATGCAAATGCTTAGAAGGAACATATGATCTCTCTACACCCCTGTCATATAAAGAAAAATTTGGAGTTCTAACTTGTGCCAATTAAGGTTAGACAAAATTTTCATTATATATTGTATCTTAGTTTTAGTGAATTATTAGAATGGGTATTAATTGCAAATGTCACAGAATCTTTTGAAGCAGCAAGGGAAGAAGTTGGAGTGCAATATCGAGAAAAAACTACACTACAATCTCAAGAAATATGCAGAAGTTAGATTGGTTCCAAATCTATAGATGCAACATCTGAAGATGATGATATAGCTGGGATGATCTTGAATATTGAAAATGGTTAGATAGGGTTTTTTTTTTACTTTTATATAGATTTGTTTTACTAAAAGATTATTAACATGTTAGCTCTTGTAAATATTTTTGCAGAATCTTGTGAACAAGCAACTAAAGAACATGGTGAACAACTGCAAGATAAAGAAAATGTTCAATTGGAAGAAAAAGAAAATGATGCACGCAATATCTTAGCTGAATTATCTATTGAAAAAATACAACAAGGTAGTGGGGAGAAGATAGGTACTGATTGTGTCCTAAATATTATATTCATAATTAAATTTTTGTCTATTCATTTGACGAGTTGCAACAAACTAATATATATATGTATATATGCATAGTGTCGCCAGCAGAGGACAACAAAGAGGACACCAATGATGACGCTCTTAACTAATATACGAGGAAAAGAAAGAGAGACAGTATTGGTTATGATGGTCCGTCATTTTCTCTTCTTACTCCTACTCCTCCAACTACGAAAATGAGAATTGATCTGGCTATTACTATGGAGGTTGAAGAAATGTTGAAGAAGAGCTTGGTCGAGGCAAAAAGAACAAGAAATTAAGTTGGAAGTTGAAATCTCCTTTCGACCAAGAAAGAAAAGAACAAAGTTTGAAGGCAGACAATCAAAATGCTCCGAAGAGTTCATGTTGGATAAAGTCAACCTATACTCATAGGTGTATTTTTCATTGTACCACAGAAGATGAAAAATTATTGAAAAAATTCATTGTGTGGTTGGGCAAGGAGAAAAGGAGAGGTCGTAAAAAAGAGTAAGTCTCTTAATGTGTTTTACTATATCCTTACGTTCTGTGATTATTAGACTAATTTTAGGAGTAACTTTCCTTAACTTATAGATTCAAGTTTAAAACTTAAGGACTGCATGTCATTAAGTTTTGAACTTGGAATTCAAAGTTAAGGACAGACAGTCCTTAAGTTTTCAACTTAAATCTATAAGTTAAGGACCAAGTGTCCTTAGCTTTTGAACCTGATACTCAAACATAAGGAATGTCCGTCCTTATCTTTTGAATTTGGAATTCAAAGTTAAGGATAGATTGTCATTAAGTTTTAAACTTGAATCTATAAGTTAAGAACCAAGTGTCTTTAGCTTTTGAAGTTCTAATTCAAATTTAAGGACTGCCTGTCGTTAATTTTCAACATGAAAGGCTAAGTTCAGGATTAAATTCTAACTTGATATTTTCAAAATTTTTAGGGAAAATATATATATATATATATATATATATATATATATATATATATATATATATATATATATATATATATATATATATGCTGATGCTAATCGTGTGAGGAAAAATCTATACAAGTTGCATCATCAAAAAATCAGTAACAAAATATTCTTCCTTGAGCTTTCAGATAGCAAATTTGTTCTTGATGATAAGGTTAGATAATTCACAATGTATTTATTTTTTCTATTCTTAATATATTATTTTTTAATTATTTTGTGACTAATGCATTTATTTTATTTTTTACCTTTTTATGAAGCACATTGACATTGACCTATATTATCTGAGAAAGAAGGATTGCTACCACCCTCGCGATTATCCTTTTCGATGCACAACTACTGATGTTCTTTTTGATAACAATATAGCACTTGTGTACAAAAATTTCAGTGAAGGTGCTAGTGATGACTTTTGGTATGCTGGTGAAGATCACTTGTTTCTGACACCATATGTGGGGTGGGGGGGGAGGGGGGACAGCCATAGATGCTAAATTTCTTGGACTGAGGTTGATAAAATCTTTTTTCCATGCCGGCTTCCTTTAGAAGATAATAAAGCTGTGACACACTTTCTGTTGGGAGTATTGGACTTGAACAGCAAGATTAATGTACTTCCATATACAGTGAGCCATATGAGGCAGGAATGAAACATATGGAAATGTATGCATGCATGATCCACCACTTGCTAAAGTTTGCACAGTTTGACAAACATCACAAATCTTTTGGGAATGTCTTAAATAAATTTGATATACAGTGGCAAATATCACCACACCAAAATGGATCGTATGTGGTTTTATTTTTATATCATTTATATGTACTTAAGATTTATTGTTTAATTCACTGCATATCTTACATTTCTCTTAGGACTAATTGTGGTGCATTCCTGATCAAATTTGTCGAGTTGCTGATGATTGGAAAGGACGTGCAGCAATTCCAACCTGAGGACATAAAAGACTTTAGAAAAGAACTTGTCGCAAATATTTGGGCACATGATGAATGGAAAAGAAATTCTGGTTATGATACTCCACTAGAAAATGTTGGCGATGATTATGAGAGTGAAAATGAAACTTTCTGTCCAAAGGAGTTCTAAAGAAATTGTGGTGTTCTTTTGTATAAAGTTGCTGTAAAGAATACATCTTAATTCTGTAAGTTTAGGATACTTCTAAAATATTCAGTAAATTTGTACAAAGGCACTTATATTTTGTCAGCATAGCGTAATTTTTAGTCTCAACTATGCAAAATTACAATTTCAGAATTTATATCAAGGCATCATGTTATTAATTTCATTGTTTCTCTCAAGTGTTGATTTGTCCTTTTTTTTAGTATTAGTTCATGACTATGTGTAAGTGAAATTCAAATTCAAAGTTAAGGACCAAATGTCCTTAAGTTTTGAACTTGAAATACAAAGTTAAGGACTTCATGTCCTTAACATTTTAACATGTAATTCAAACTTAAGGGCTGACTGTCATTAACTTTTGAACTTGTATTTCAAACTTAAGGACTCGTGTAGTTAAGGACAGACAGTCCGTGAGTTTTAAACATGGAAGTATAAGTAAAGGACCTCATATCATTAACTTTTGAACTTGAAATTCAAAGTTGAGGAGACATTCCTTAAGTTTTGAACATGGAACTATAACTTAAGGACCTCATGTCCTTAACTTTTGAACTTGAAATTCAAAGTCAAAGACAGACAATCCTTATGTTTTGAAATTACAAGTTGAACTTACTGACTCCTATGTGTAACTTTTAATTGTTGAACTCAAAAGAAATTAAAAGAAGGTAAAATAAAGAAATTTTGAAAATCCAGAAATTCACTCAAATTAGAATAATAATGAATACAATCTATACCAAAAGCTTAGAAGAGTCGATAAACATAAATGAATATATCTACTTTTCTCTATGCTTTCTTGAAAATGGAAGGAGTGCTGGAGAATATATATACAAATTGTTCTAGCATGACCAATTCTTCGGCAACGATCACATTTGAATGTTATTTTTGATGGCTCAGTAGTAGGAATATGCCTTTTCTTTTGCCTTCTACCTGATGGCACTTTGAAATATGGAGGTTTAATCATTTGTGAATTAATACTCTCTGGTACAGTCCAAGAATTAGTATGTCCTACAGGATGTATTTATCTTTCACATGTTTTCAACCAAGATTCCTTTAAGTACCAGTGCGAACAAAAGTCGTACTTCTTGATGTTCCTCTTCTCGATAGCTGCAATTGCATGTATGCATGGTAATTCATCAAATTGAAACTAAAAACAATCACATATTCTTTTGTTTAAGTCCACCAAGAAAGTTATTCCTTCTTCTTCAACTCTAGAACGCCATGAATCAACAGGGAAGACCTTCAATGTTGAAAAATTATAAGTGAGTACATTATGTTAAATAATGTCAAAATCATAAGATAAATATAAAACATAATACTTATATTCAAAGTAAATGCTAAATCTATTCTTTTATTCAATTCCTCCTCTACCCAACAAAAAACATCACAAAATGTACCTTCTGCTTTATTTCTTCTTTCATAAAACCAACGTTGTAGCTTCACTTGAATGAAATCCGTTATTCTTAGTATATGCAGCCTCCTTGCTTCTAATAGGACATAATTCATCGACTCAACTATGTTTGTTATGAGCATGTCATATCTTTATCGTGGACTACAAGAACGTGCCCACATTTCTGGTGGTTCTTCCATCAAGTAGTCATAAGTCTTCTTATCTATATTTGCAATATCTGACATGTATAAATCAAATTCGTTGCGTCTGTATAATCTTACAACACTTTGGAAAAGTTTTATGGCCTCACTTTTCACCTTCCTTCGCTCTAGGTTCTACTCTAAATGATAGATGCAAATCCCATGATGGCTTTCAGGATATACCATTGCAATGCCATTTGCAATAGCTTGATGCATGTCTGATAAAAAAATTAAATCCTTACGGCTCCCAATTGCATTTCGAAGCTGACTAAAGTACCATTCATAGGAATTGTGTGTTTTCCGATTCTGCTTATCCAAAGGCTAATGGAAATATTTGGTTATTTGCATCTTTTGAAACTGAAATCATTAAAACGCCACGATATTTTGACTTCAAAAAAGTTTCATAAACAGCAATCCCTGGTCTACAATAATTTCAACCAGCTATTGATTATCTGTATGCATAAAACATATAAAGAAACCTGAAATACTATATAAAACAAGGTTAAAATACCTGAAGTTTAGGACAGTCAGTCCTTAACTTACATTTACAAGTTATAAAGTTAAGGAGATGATGTCCTTAACTTTGATTTCAAAGTTCAAAACTTAAGGAATGAAGTCCTTAACTTTGAAATACAAGTTCAAAACTTAAGGATAGCTAGTCCTCAACTTCTGGTTACAACTGAAAAGTTAACAAGGTTAAAGACAGCATGCCCTAAATTGTCTACCTGTTGTTGTCGTCTATCTTTATGTTACTATAAGTTCCCGGATTTTTACTGGTCATCCTATAAAAGTATGAAGACAATAATTCATAATTCTCTTCGAGACTTCCTCTTATTAAAGCGGAAGTATGTTGAATAGCACGCCACACCTTGTGATATCCAATGTCTAGTCCATGCAGTTTTTCCATCTCTGCCATGACAAAAGTTGGTGTAACTTCAAATCTTGGGTCCCGAAGATTGTCGATAATGTAACCACTACTCAACTTTGATGTAGCATGCCTTTGATCTGCTTTCCTTATGTTAACAGAGCAGACATGCTTTTTCTCAATATTTACTATCTTGAACAATGTTGAATCTTTAATTCTTAAAGCACGCACACACCATTAACACCTATCATCCTTTCATGTCAACAAATATCTTGTTGAGCTTGATATAACAACCTTGAATTCAAAATGTCCTTTGAGTGCTATATTGGGAAAATAGTTAATTATACTCTTCTTCTTGTCAAATACTGATCCGACTTTTAATTCATCCAATGATGTATATTCCCTTAATATCGTAGTTGGGATTCTTTTTGTTTCAAATTTGATCTTCATCTAGTTATTTGAGTACATGCTTTTTCAGCAACTTCTACGATTACTGCTGCACTCTCTAAGACTTGAATACCCAAAGCTTGTTCGTTGTCAATCTCTATAATGCTTTGTCCTTCTACTTGAATAGAATCAAATATTTGAAGCACCTCTTCATTTAATGGTTGATCTTCAACCATATCTATTTCTATTATCTTTTGGCATAAGTCTTGATTGTCATGTTGAGTTTTTGTATTGACATGTTCATTGCTTGTTGATGCAAAACTCTTTCCAAAATATCAACTATGAAACAACAACCCTTGAAGAGTGAATGAGTTTTTAGCAACTATATACATGTTTGAAGATCTAAATCTTTGGATACAAGCATTCCTTTGCTTGTTCCAAGGTTGATATCAAACCATATCACTGCATCAAACTTTTCTCTATCCAATTCAATATGCTCAAAGATCTGTTTCATGAAATCTTCAAACCGTATTGACTCAGGTGCTAGGAAAAGCTTTGTTTGATGATCAAGATATTTATAGTCTTCAGTCCATCCACCATCAAAAGCAACTATAATGCACATTGTTTCCATTGTGCAAGTTAAGAGAGTAGGAAACGGAGGACATACGTTATAAAGAAATTCTTGTATAATTAAGAACATGTGTACTGTAAGTGCAAGACAAAGGTAAGGACTGCTTGTCCTTAACTTTTGAACCAGAAATTAAAACTTAAGGACTGCATGTCCTTAACATTTTAACATGGTATTAAAAGCTAAGGACTGCCTGTCCTTAATACTTAAACATGGAATTAAAAGTTAACGACTGCAAATCCTTAACATTTGAACTTGGAATTAAAAGTTAAGGACTGACTGTCCTTAACTTTTGAACCAGAAATTAAAACTTAAGGACTGGCTGTCCTTAACATTTCAATATAGAATTAAAAGCTAAGGATTTTCTGTCCTTAACATTTAAACATGGAATTAAAAGTGAAGGGCTGCCAGTCCTTAGCATTTAAACATGGAATTAAAAGTTAAGGACTGTTAGTCCTTAATATTTGAACTTGGAATTAAAAGTTAATGACTATTCGCCTTAACTTTTGAACCAGGCATTAAAACTTATAGATTGTCTGTCCTTAACATTTGAACATGGAATTAAAAGTTAAAGATTGCATGTCCTTAACTTTTGAACTAGAAACTAAAACTTTAGGATTGTCTGTCCGTAACATTTATACTAGGAATTAAAAGTTAAAGACTGTCTGTCCTAAACTTTTTAACCTTCAAGTCAAAACTTAAGGACTGCATGTTCTTAACTTTTCAATCTGTTATCCAAACTTAAGGACGTCATGTCCTTAACTTTTTTAATTTGAAACTCAAAAATTTAGGACTTAGTATACAGAAGAATAGCAACAAAGTGAAAGATATTGTGTCCTTAAGTTTTTCAATTCAATTTTTTAAATGAGGCCAGTAGAATCAAAGTTAAGGACATTGTGTTCTTAATTTTTGAATTCAATTTCCAAAATAAAGAAACTATGTCCTTAATATTATGTGCTCAACTTTTATTGAATTATCATAGGAGGCGATGTCCTAAACTTTATCAATCCATAAATTAAAAAAATCAAATTCTTATCTGATAAATAATCAAATCAATACAAATCGAAAAAAGTATAACTATATCGAAATAAAAGTCGATAGAAACACATGAAAGTTTAACTTATTGTTTATCTTTGTCGATTTTTCGGATTAGAATGCTGAATTTTTTAAATCGAAAGAGAATTGTTGGTTCGTCCTGTGTTGATCGCCACCGCCGCTGCTGCTCCTTTGTTTCTGTGTAACTGTTGCTTGTGTTGATAGCGTAGGTATAACTTATACCATAAGGTTATTTTCATCCAGTCAGGTATAAGCTTATTAAATGAGTGGCTAAAGCCTAAATACATTGAAAACAGTGGCTTTAAAATAAAAGCAACTGCTTTTAGTGGCTTTTTGCGTACTTCCGCCGCAAATAGGTTGACAATGTATGAGCTAAGAAATAGGGGGAAAAACATAATTGTGCACTATCTAAAAACTTTTATTATAGAATCATAATACAAAAATTTTAATTTACAGGCAGTGGCAGCAAAAGCCTAATATTCCCTAGCAGATTCCAAAAATCACTTTGATATTGATGCTAATCTAGAAGAATCCTTCCCTAATTTCTCTATCATAAATATATGGGCAAAAAATTATCTTAGTAGACAACGTAAACATTATAGAGACTTCGAGGGCTGCCATGTTCACCAGTATGACTCCAACAAAAGATACATTCAAGGTCGAAGTGATCTGATAAGAGATGAAGGACTAAGTCGAGGAGTCAACGAAGATCAAGGACGAGGACGAGAACTCTTCTTAAATAGAGTTATAACGACTAGTTTTAGGATATGACTTTAAAAAGAATATTCGGTGAATATTCTTTGGATCTGTACTACTAGGGTTTTGTGGCACATGTTCCCTAATAAATAGAAAGAGACATATACACTTTTACATTCTTTGAGATTCTTGCTTTATGACATATATACAAAAGACACCTTTTTCTTGAGATCCTTATCAAAGCTTTTCTCCCACGATCCAAGGAGAATCTGAATATTCAAGATGTATCAATCATTTATCATTCTTAGAAGGAATATTATATGGCTTCAACTTCATTTTCGGTCATCTCTATTATATATATTTATATAAATAACATTATACATCATTTATTGATACTAATTGCCATTCACTCCATATTTATGCCAATAAGTGTTGTTCATTATTCTATTTTGATTACTGTTACCACAGAACTGTCAACATGTTATCACAACACTAGTTAAATAATCTAATGGACATTATTGTTTGCTAATTTTAACCCTATCTTATTAATTATATCTAATTATTGAAATACAGATCTAATTTTGGGTTAAATAGTTTGAAGCTGTATGTGATGGTTTCTTAGCTAATATTTATTTTCCAGTAGATCTACAACTCATGTCACTTGCGAACCTGACAAGTGACAAAGTTTCTCCTCTCTGCACATACAGAAAATTCAACAGGGTAAGGATGACCTTACTAAATGTGTTCGAAGGGTTGATAGTCGTAGCCTTTGAAAATGGGTTGAGTAGAGAGGGACCAAGAGCAACCAGAAAGATGATGAATCCGTTGATGAAGTATCCTCCAACCACTTGGGATGAAATCCATAATGCCTATTATGCCGAGGCCCGATTAAATGATGGTGATCTCAACGAGAAGACTCGATGACTCATCTTGGTACAAATCGAGCCAAGGAAATAGTGGAGAGTTAACATTATGAGGAATCACCTAGTATCATGGCCAAATAGGGAACATCATAAGCCTTATATAAGGGCACCCGCCCCCTCTTTCCTTTTGTAATGATGATGTCCTATCTAGGACGAGGACGGGGACTCTCAAGAATGAGAGAGGTATGCTCCCTTTGCTATCTTCTCATAGTTTTTATGTTTCGCCTACAGAGATAGTCTATGCCATAGAGAAGCTCAGAACGAAGGTAAAGTGGCCGCCAAAGATGAGGTCTGATCCGAACACCAGGAAATCCAACGCCCTCTACTAGTTCCACAAGGAATGCAGACACAAAATAGAAGATTTCATTTCCCTATGGAAAGAGGGAGTGAACATGTTGCATCAAGGGAATCTCAAAGAACTGCTGAATGAAAAAGGAAAAATCACCTTCGCTGGGGGTCGAGAAATTCAAGGCCCACCGAAGCCGCCCTCACCTGCTCGCACCGTCAATATGATTATTGGTGGTAGAAATGACACCTCCATCAATGGCTTCAAGTTCAATTCCACTCACAAGCTCAAAAGATTAATTACCTACAAATGGTATGACAGATTCAAAGGAAATATCATCTTCGATGAGTCAGATGCTGAATTTTATACTTTCCCTTACAACGATGATCTAGTCATTACTTTATGAATTCAAGATACAGATGTTAAACATATCATTGTAGATGATGGGAGTGGAGCATGCATCATCCATCCTTGACTCCTCGCTCAGATAGTACTCGAGGACAAGATAATGCCATGTTGTATCACACTAACTGGTTTTAACAATGCAGTTGAATAGACCTCGAGAGAAATTAATATCCTTGTCCTCACCGGTGGCATAACTTTGGAGACAATGTTCCAAAATCATGGACTAGGCCAATTCATACAACGCCATAGTAGGACGACCATGAGTACATCCTATGAGTGTCGTCCCCTTTAACTTATACTATGTGATCAAGTTCCTAACACTTTGGGGAATATTCAGCATACGATAGGAACAATAACGTCCCGAGAATGCTACCATATCGCCATGGATATCACGACAATTTAGCAAAACAAAGATAAGGAAAAAAAAACATAGCAATTAGCAAGGTCGAGGTTGCAACAAGAAGGAGTTAAGGATGTTTTATGGACCCCGAAATGGTCGGAGCCGCTGAATCAACTATAGAGGACCTCGATTCGTTCAATTAGACAACTGAGACCCTAATAAAAGGTCCTATATCCGCTGCAAACTCTGAGAACCATGTATATTTAGTCAACTCTTAATAAAATAATGTAGATTCTTTTGCTTTAAGCCATGCAGATATGCCAAGCATCCCCAAAGAGACTGTCATACACAAATTAAACATCGGCCCCTTCCATTCCCTTGTAAGGTAGGTTAGACAGAAGTTTGACCCCATCATCAATGATGTCGTCTACGAGGAGGTAGAGAAGCTATTAGAAAATGACCTCATCAGAAGTCAAAGTACCCCAAATAGATAGCCAACGCGGAGACGGTCAAAAAGAAAATAGGAATAGAGGATGTGTGTGGACTTCACAGACCTAAATAAAGCATACTTGAATAATTTATTCTCGTTGGTACATATCGACCAACTCATTAATGCAACAGCCAGGCATGAGCTACTAAGTTTCCTTGACTCGTACTTGAGATATAAGCAGATACTCATGGAAGAAGAGGACCAATAGAGTTTCATGTTCATCATCCACAAGGGAACATATTTTTATAGGGTCATGATTTTGGGCTGAAGAACGCAGGGGTCACCTATCATAGGTTGGTCACAAAAATGTTCAAAGATCAACTTGGCAAGACCATGGAGGTATATATCGATGAATACATCAGCCATTTGAAGAAAGCCTTCGACATAATAAAACAATATGGGATGAAACTAAACCCCGGGAAATACGCATTATGCATAGTCTTGGGAAAGGTTTTGGGTTTCTTAGTATCACAACGAGGAGTTGAGGTCTTCCCAGATCATATCAATGCTATCGACGTGATACCTGAGCAGCTGACTACTATGAAGCAGGTCCAAAGATTGATTGGTCAAACCGTCGCCCTATAGAGATTTATCTCGCGGTCGTCCGATAGATGTCAGATTTTTTGGTGTAGTAAAAAAGGATAACGACCTTGAGTGGACGTCTGAATGCATGCAAGCATTACGAGAACTAAAGGCGTATCTGCCATCACGGCCTCTACTCTTGAAGCCTAAACCCGGAGAATACCTGCTTGTCTACCTCGCCGTCTACGAAGTAGTCGTAAGAACGGTCATGGTTTGAGAAAGAAACGGTACGCAATCTACTATTTATTACATCAGTAAAGCACTTGTCGATGTTGAGACAAGGTACCCACACCTCGAGAAATTGGTCTTGCTATTGGTCGTAGTTTCACAAAAGCTTAGACCCTATTTCTAGTGCCACCCATCACGGTTATCTCTACTTTCTATTCAAGAAGCAATTACATAAGCCCGAGCTCTCAAGGAGGCTGGTCAAATGGGCCATCGGTCTAAGTGAGCACGACATCACATACCAGCCTCAAACAACAATAAAGTAGTAATTGCTCGCCAACTTTGTTGTAGATTTACCAGAAATGTAATGCTCGAGGCAGAGAAGAAAGCTGCTCAGGTTTCTTTTCAAACAAAAGATCTCGGGGTCCTGTACACCGAAAGTGAATCCCATGCTTCTATATCCGAACTGGGACTCGTACTTCTGGTCACCATCAGCGAAGTAATTCGCCAGTCCATAAGATTCCCATATATGACTAACAACGAGACCTGATATGAGGCCGTAATCGCAGAGTTGAGGCTAGCACACAAATAAAGAGCGTAGTCAACCTAGTCACAGGGACTTTCCAAATAAAAAAAAATTGTTGCAAAAATATCAAGCTGATATTTGTAAGTTGTTGCCTAACTTTGATGAATGTTAGCTCGACCATACCCCGCCAGCTCAAAACATCGAAGCAGATAGACTCACCAAGTTGGTCCACTACTACTAGAAGCATCAGGACCATGGATAAAAACGTAGTCCATCTCCTCAACTCATAACTAGACCAAATCAAGGTAAGATATGTAAGTTTAACGTGGGACTGGTGCAATTGTATTAATACATATTTGCAGAATGGCACCCTCCCAAATGATAAAAGAGGAAGCTAAGAAACATAGAATTCAAGCGGCTAGATACAAACTCAATCAAAATTACTTATAAAAGAGAATATGGCGACCCCCTGGAGAAGTGGTTCGGTCTAAATCAAATCCAGTGCGTTCTCGAAGAAGTCCATGAAGGCCATTGCAACACCTCTTTTGGTGATCGATCACTCATAGGTGTCTCATACGGGCCGGGTACTACTGGACCACCATAAATAAAGATGCCTTATAATTCATGAAGAAATGCGGCCAATGTCAAAAATATGCCCCAATAATCCACCAAACTGGCAAACACCTTCACTCGATCACCTCTCTATGGCTATTTAACAAGTGGGGTACTGACATCGTGGGACCACTTCTGCCGGGGCCAGGTAATGTATAATTTTTTTTAATTTTGACTGATTATTTCTCTAAATGAGTGGAAATAGAAGCGTTCACCCAAGTGCGCGAACAAGAGGTAATCACTTTCATATGAAAGAACAACATTTTTCGATTCTGCCAACCCGGAAAGGTAAGCTGCGACAACGGGCCCTAGTTCATTGGAAAGAAAACCACCGAATATTTCGAGAAATGATAAATTAAGAGGATACTTTCAACTCCTTACCACCCACCAAGAAGTAGGCAGGCAGAATCCACATATAAGTCCATATATAACATAATAAAGAAGAAACTTGAATAAGCCAAGGGACTGTTGCCGGAAATACTCCCAGAAGTATTATGGTCACACAAAACCACATTGAAGGCGAGCCTAGAAGAGACGCCCTACTCCCTAGTATTCATAAAGAAGTAATAATAATAGTCGAGGGCGGAGAGCCCATCCTTATGTACTCCCATGAAAGCGGAACTGGTAATAATGAGAGTATGAGATATGAGCCCGACGAGGTCGATGAATGAAGAGATGTGGAATACATAAGGATGGTCACAAAAATATAACGGGAAAAAGTTACTACAATAGAAAAGGCGAAGGTCTGACCACTCAAGATCGGGGAGTACGTACTCTAAGACAAAACCTAAGTAAACGAAGATCCATGAGAAGGCAAATTGGGAAGATGGACTAACAAAATTATAGGCAAGGCGAAAAGAGTTCATTCCAACTAGAATAATGGAAGGAAAACAACTACCAATCAATTGAACTATCAGCCGCTTCAAATACTTCAACTTTTTGAAAGTAAAAAGTGCCCCTCAAGTCGTACTATTTTTTCCCTCACTTGAGTTTTGTCCCATTATAGTTTTCTCAAGGAGGTCTTTAACTAGGCGACGAGAGGGACACTTCTATTCAGAGTGTACAAAGGACAAACTTATTTCTTTTTCATTATCTGACTTCTAAAGATTCTCCTAGTCAAACAATGAAGAGACTAGATATACTAGGGCTGGAATGCTAGCCAACGCCCAAATTTTGAAACCTTTTCCAATTATGTAATCTGAGCAATGACCCCAAAGTTAAACAAATGTACACTTATTAAAACTTCTCTAACGAAAGGTTAAGTTTGACCACGCTCTAACTACACCCATCGGACCTCGGTCGCAACTTATAACAAGGTTATGTTCGACCAAGCTCAAACACCACCCTTCGGCTATCAGCCGCAATTTATAAGAAGTTTAGTGTGACCAAGCTCGAACAACACCCTTCAGCCCTCGCTCTCAACATAACAAAAGGCTATGTTCGACTAAGCTCAAAGAAACACGGACTAGCCCTCGGCCATGATTTAATAAAAGTTAAGTTCAACCGAGCTCGAACAACACCTACCAACACTCAAATGTAACCTAACAAAAGGTTAAGTTCGACCAAGGTCGAGGTCGATCAACACCTACCATACCTTGGCCACAACTCAATAAAAGGTTACGTTTGACCAATATCGAACAAACACCTTCCGGCCCTTGACCATAAATTATAAAGCCTACGCCAGGATTTCACATCCTCAATCTTCTGATTGTCTACCTTTATACCTCCATCAGATACAATGTGCCCCAAGAATGCTACAGACTTCAACCTGAACTCACACTTACAAAACTTATTATGCATATTATTATCACTGAGGGTTTTGAGTACCACTCGCATGTGATCCACATGCTCATCCTCTGAATGTTAATAAACTAGAATATCATCAATAAAGTCTATCACGAATGGATCCAAATATGGCTGGAATAGGATATTAATAAAGTCCATAAATATGGCAGATGCATTCGTCAATCCGAATGACATAACAAGGAACTCAAAGTGGCCATATCGGGTCTTGAAGGTTATCTTGGGAATATCTTTCTCCCGAACTCAGACCTTGGGTCACTAAGGGAGGTCAGCTCCGGGGAGGGGTCCATCAGGGCCATCCCGATCACATGGTTAGTTCTCAGCAAGCGCGCCACCATCTGTGCACATCCATCAGAAGGGTAGTTCCTCAAGACCAGGTTGTGACAGCAGGAGGTTCCACCAGTCCAGTCATTCGAGGGTGAGGCCCCAGTAGCAGGGGGAGCTACATGTCCCAAGTGTGGGAGGTTCTACACGGAGATCCGGTGTGTTATAGTTGGGGGGTGAGAGGTCATGTCCAGCGGAACTGTCGTGCACCCAGACAATGCATGGGTAGGGGATTCGCCCCACTATCCGATTTTTCAGTTGCTACATAATCCGTGCATCCTCCAGCTCCAGCAGGGCGTGGTGCAGATAGGGGTGGGGCCTTGTGGTAGAGGTGGACCTAGCCGGTTCTATACTTTGAATGGTTGCCAGAATGCTGAGTCTTCTCTAGATGTGGTTATAGGTATCTTGTCTGTGCAGGCCATTGATTGTTACGCTCTTATTGACCCTGGGTCTTCCTTGTCCTAGGCCAGCCCATTCATTACTTCGCATTTTGGGATAGAGCTTGAACAACTTCTTGAGCCGTTCTTTGTATCGACTCCGGCTGGTGCTTCAATTACAGTCGCACGAGTTTATAAGAACTGTGTTGTTTCGGTGTGTGGTCATGTTACCACGGCCGACTTTATTGAGCTTGGAATGGTAGATTTTGATGTGATTATGGGAATGGACTGGCTTTATTCGTGCTTTGCTAAACTTGAATACCGGATGAGAGTAATGAGACTCGAGTTTCCCAACGAGCCGGTTATTGAGTGGAGAGGGAATGGTGTTGTGCCAAAAGGTAAGTTTATTTCATACCTTAAGGATTCGAAGATGATTAAAAAGGGCTGTTTCTATCATTTGGTCCAGGTGGCGGACACCGATTTAGATGTGCCTGCCCTCGGATCTGTGCTAGTTTTAAACGAATTTCCGGAGGTATTTCCAGATGAGCTTCCAGGGATTCCGCCAGATAGGGAGATTGACTTCGGAATTGATGTGTTGCCAGACACCCAGCCAATATCTATTCCACTATACAGGATGGCGCCAGCATAATTACAAGAATTAAAGGAGCAGCTGATGGATTTATTAGGGAAGGGGTTCATTCGACCGAGTGTATCGCCATGAGGTGCTCCGGTTCTTTTTGTTAGGAAGAAGGGTGGGTCACTTCGAATGTGTATCGACTATCGGTAGCTTAACAAGGTCACCATCAAGAATAAATACCCTTTGCCCGGGATAGATGATTTGTTCAACTAATAGCAAGCTGCGAAGTTCTTCTCCAAAATTGATTTGCGATGCGGGTACCACCAATTGAAGATCAGAGAGCGGGATATTCCTAAGACCGCCTTCAGAACCCGCTATGGTCACTTCGAATTCTTGGTCATGTATTTTGGGCTAACCAACGCCCCGGTATCTTTCATGGATCTTATGAATATGTTCTTCAATCCATTTCCAGACTTCTTTGTGGTTGTTTTTATTTGTGACATCCTCGTTTATTCGCGAAGCAGGGAGGATCCTGCCGATCACCTCAGGGCAGTTTTGCAAACTCTTCATCAGCACCAGTTGTATGCTAAATTCTCAAAATGTGAATTTTGGTTGGAGTCTGTCACTTTGCTAGGACATGTTATTTCCGTAAAGGGAATTCAAGTGGACTCCTAAAGATTGTAGCAGTGAAAGATTGGCCTAGACCCATGATCCCGACTGAGATCCGTAGCTTTTTGGGGTTAGCAGGTTATTATCGGAGGTTTGTGGAGGGGTTCTCTACCCTCGCCTCCCCATTTACTAAATTAACGCATAAATCAGTCAAGTTCCAGTCCTCTGATGCTTGTGAGAAAAGTTTTCAGGAATTGAAGTCAAGGTTGACCTCGGCACCAGTGTTGGCTTTGCCAGAAGGCACGGAAGGATTTGTGGTGTATTGCGATGCCTCCAGGGTCGGTTTGGGGTGTGTGCTCATGCAGCAGGGGAAGGTTATAGTCATATGCTACAAAGAAACTCAAGAATCAAGAGAAGAATTACCCGACGGGTGATTTGGAGCTTGCTACAGTTGTGTTTGCCTTAAAAATATGGTGGCATTACCTTTATGGGGTCCATGTGGATGTCTTTTCGGACCACAAGAGTATCCAATATTTAATCAAGCAGAAGGAGTTAAACTTGAGGCAGCGGCGGTGGTTTGAATTGCTCAAAGATTATGATATGAACATCTGGTACCATCTAGGGAAGGCGAACGTGGTGGCCGACGCCCTCAGTTAGAAATCCATGGGCATCTTGGCTCACTTGGGAGCGGATCGGAGGCTCCTAGTTCGAGAGGTCTATCAGTTGGCCAGTCTTGGGGTTTGTATTTCAACCCAAAATGAGGAGGAGATTATGGTGCACAACGTAGCAGAGTCATCACTTGTAGGGAAGTCAAGAAAAAAATCAGTTCATTGATCCAGCATAGACACGAATAAAGGAGGTGGTTTAGAGTAGCAAGCTTTCGGCATTATAGCTCGGCGACAATGATAGTGTGTTGCGGTGTCAAGGTAAGCTATGCGTACCAAATGTAGATAATAATCGGGAGAGGGTAATAGCGAGGCTCATCATTTCAGGTATTCGGTGCACCCATGTTGCATAAAAATGTACCACAATCTCAAGGAAATTTATTGGTGGAACGGTATAAAGAGGGATGTGGCAGACTTCGTATCTAAATGCTCGAACTGTCAGCAAGTAAAGGCCAAGCCTCAGCGGCCCGGTGGGCTAACCCAGCTTATGGAGATACCAATGTGGAAATGGGAGATGATCAACATGAATTTCGTGGCAGGACTACCTCGCACTCAGCGTAAGTTCGACTCAATTTGGGTGGTAGTGGATTAACTCACCAAATCAGCTCACTTATTTCCAGTCAAGTCCACCGACACTGCAGAACAATATACTCGATCTTATATCAAGGAAATAACGAGACTTCATGGCACTCCACTTTCTATTATCTCAGATCGAGGGGCTCAGTTCGCAGCTAACGTTTGGAAGAAATTTCAGCAAGGTTTGGGTACTCAGGTGAACTTCACCACGATTTTCATCTGCAGACCGATGGTCAAGCGGAGCGGACTATTCATACGCTTGAAGATATTTTACGGGCTTACGTATTGGATTTCAAGGGTAATTGGTATGATCATTTTCATCTTATAGAATTCACTTACAACAACAGCTTCCATGCTAGCATCCATATGGCCCCGTTTGAGGCATTGTATGGGAGGAGGTGTAGGTCCTCGATCGGTGGTAAGAAGTAGGTGAGGTAGAATAGATATGGTCGGATCTCGTGCACCAGGCCATGGAAAAATTTAATGTCATTCAAGAAAGGATGAAGACTGCTCAGAGTCACCAGAAATCCTATGCGGATGTGCGCCGAAGGGAATCAAAGTTTCAAGAGGGTGATTGGGTATTCTTGCGGGTATCTCCCATGAGTGGAGTCATGTGATTTGGGTAGAAAGGGAAGCTAAGTCCTAGATATGTCGGGCCTTATCAGATTATTCATTGGATCGGACAAGTTTCTTATAGGTTGGAGTTGCCCCCTGAAATGTCCTTAGTGCACCCGGTGTTCCATGTGTCCTTGATTAGGAAAGTGGTTGGGGATCCGTCCACCATCGTGACGGTTGAAGACATCAATTTTACCGAAGAGCTTTCATATGAAGAGATTCCGGTTACTATTCTTGATAGACAAGTCCGTAGGTTGCGAAATAAGGAGATCGCCTCGGTTAAGGTGTTCTGGCGAAACCAACAAGTCAAAGATGCCACATGGGAAGCGGAAGATGAGATGAATGAAAAATACCCCAATTTGTTTTAGCAGGATTAGGAGTGGTCATGTATGTCCTTGTCCCTAAGCAAACTAGCATTGTGTCCCCTTTGGTGTAAAAGTTCCTAAATACTTCACTATTATAATTCTTCAAGTTGTGCCAAAATTTTTTTGTATTTTTGTGGTAGATAATTGGCACATGGTAGAGTGAGAGTAAAGAAACAATGATTAGTTTTGCATGGAGGGATTTTATTAAAATGGTTAACTTTGTCGCACTCCCTAAAATAATCAACTATGTGCAAAAGGGTATCAAGCAATTGAATGTGTGCAGGTATGAAGGTAAAGAGTTGAACTATAGGCAACCCTTCTTGTTAAATAGAGGTATCATACTCTTGTGATTGTGATAAGTAAATGTCTTTGATAGTACAAACGTTTAATGCTTAATTAAATTTCATGTGGTGTACCAAAAGGGTTAAAACTGTGTCGAGAGGTTAAATATGTATAAGTGTGAAGGACATGAATTGTATACCTGCTATAGGGGTAGCAAGATTTATGTAATGGTTCTTGGAAATATATTTTGGGACTCACTGACAGGTGAATATGCCCATTTTACAAAGGAAACTCTAGCAAAATTTTTCTAAATCATAAGATTTAGTGAAAACTTAGGAGGCGGCATACCATGCTATCAAACCATTTGATTTTCGAAGTTCTCATTCGAGGACGAATGAATTTAAGCGGGGGAGGATGTAAGATCCCGTGAAAATGAGTGCCAAAGTCCTAGAAACTCATAGAGTCAGGTCCACCTATGTGTTGGAACCCTTTTTTACTGATTTTATACTTAAAAATCTAGAGTCAAATATTTTCAGAAAATGTCATTTCTGCAGTCAAGAATGCAGTCGCAGAACATGTATGCGGACCGCATCTCGACCGCAGAGTTAGTCAGAGAGTAGCCAAATTGGATATTGAAAATACAGTCCATTATGTGATCACATAACCAATATGCACACCGCATAGTCATCGCATAAATTTCTTAAGGATTTGAGGAGGTCAGTTCTGCGGTGCAATATGCGACCGAAGAACAGGTATGCGGACCGCATTCTCACTGCATACCCAAACAAAGAGGCCAGTAATTTGGAACCATTATGTGGTCCAATATATGGACCCCATGTAAGCTATGCGATCGCATAGTTGACCGCATATTCTACACGAGCATCAGTTTTCTATAATTTTTAAACCCGACCCCTTTCCTAATAAAACACCCCAACCCCTTATTTTTACATATTTTCTGAACAAAACAAGAAATTGGGAAAGGAGAGTTCTTGAGAGAGAAAGGATTCTTCATCAAGTTGATCCCCCAAAACTACTCGGGCCGGGAAAATTTTAAGTTACTGTCTTCATCTCCACTCTTGCATGTAAAATCCCTAATACCTTTCCCCAATTTTCATATTTAAGCCAAGGGAGGGAATCTTATGCTTGATTTTGAACTAACAATTGAAAATCCTCATGCATGTCACTCAAAACCTAAAATCTAGTAAAGGGAAATTGGGTAGAAATAGAGAAATGTGCTTGATATCCCAAAATAAACCGGGTAGTGTGAACTTCAATTCTAAGGTGCATTTGTTAATTTGTGAATTTGACGTGGTTAGATAGCTTTGTGACTAATAATAGGAACTTCGACTCTAGGTATGTATGGCTAACCTTGATCCTTGCGAAATCGCATTGCTTGGTATGTCAATTGTTTGGTAGCTGATAGCTATGTTGGTTATTTGTGAGCTTCTTGTGACTGGTATGATTGTGAATGCACATCGTGGTAAGAGTTGAAGAACAAGTGATTAAAGGGATTCGTTAAAGGTGAAGCAAGATTATCTGTGATAGCAATGTACTTGAAATGTTGTGGGCATTTGTGGAAATTTAAATTTACGAACTGTTGTAAGTAATGAAATTGATACTAATAGATATGAAAACACTTGTAACATTATTTTGGTGATGTCTTGAGAAGTATTTTTTTTTATCTTTGTGAATTTCTGTTTGGTAATGTTTGTTGTAAATTGAAATTGTACGCCAGGGTCGGGTTGTGCGCCGCAATACGGTGTAATAAGGTATGGGTTGGTGTGATAAGGGTGGAAGAGGTAATAAGGGTGGAAAAGTGATCGAAATCACTATTGAAACGTACAGTTGAAAAAAATTTATGAAATCATTGATGTTGAATTGTGAAAGGAGACAATAGGAGAGTTTGTAACAAGTGTAGCACAGATTGCCCCTTTGTTTGTCTATTTGCACCTTCTATGTGTGTTTGGTTGCTACTTCCATTGTTGTGTTCTAGTTGTGTATGGCTTGAGTTTACTTGGGACATGTTTTGTACATACATACCAGTACAATTCAAATATGCTAACGTCCCTTTTTCCAGGGGCGCTACATTCGTGTTATTATTGTAGGTGGATCTACAGCAAGTACTCCACTCCACCATCCGTAGATCTTTCTCATTCCCCGTAAACTGTATTGGTGATCCGCTTTCCTTCCGGGGCCCTGCGTGGATCTTGTAATTCGGGATCTTATTTTGGTATATGTAAAAAGGTATAGCCGGAGCCTTGTTACCGGCAAGTATAGTACTGTCATCTTTTATCCTTAGAGGCTCCGTAGACATGAAATGTGGATAATGAACCATGTAGTAAGTACTATGTATTTTTTGCATTGTAAATTGTAAACCACGCTAATATTATCTATATTATGTATGTTTTGTAAAAAGGTGTTTCAAATATAAACAGTTGTTTCCATTCGGTTAGTAAGTAACGAAAAATATGGGATAATTCGTGGGTCAGGAAAGGCACCCAGATCCACTCGACTGGGGATACCCGGGTGAGTGTCGTCCATGTCCCTCGGATTTGGGGCATGACCGCGTACTCCTTTACTATTGGAATAGACTAAAATGTATCTCAACATCTGTATCTTTAACTCGCACAATATGATAAATGCACCCTCTTGCGATCATTTTCCTCGCCTTCATATAGGAAATAAACCTTCCTATGGGTGTCACTATATTACTTACCCATTCAAGGACTGGCTCACCCGGAAAATGAAATTTGGCTGTCTTTGCTCGACAATCAACTGTGCCATAACAAGCTGCCAACAAATTCATGCCCATGATTGCATCTAAATCCAACATCTCTAGCTCAACTAGGTCGGCTGAGGTCCAACCACAAACTTAAATCGTACAACCTCGGTAAACACATCTAGTGACAATCGATCATCTGACCAGTGTAAATACCACAAAAACATTACTTAGTATTTCAAGCAATATACCAAATCTCCTCGTGATAAATGGGGTAATACATGATAAAGAAGACTTGGGTCTGTCAAGGCATAAATATCATGAAAATAAATGGTCAACGTACCTATCACAACGTCCGGTGAGGAATCTTGGTCTTGTCGGCCTGGTAGTTCATAGATACAATTCTTGTTACCATGAACTTGACAAATTCCCTTACTCGCGATGGTGACACTTATCACAACTGGCATATGCAATCCCTGGAAGCATCTTCTTGAATGACCTTTCTTTAAGTTTCTTATTAATCTTCTTTTGTTGTCCATTCTATTATGGTTGGAACGCCATCTGAAATTCTCATTATGCTGACTGTTATCAAATCACTCAATTCCTAATTCATATTTTGTTTATTTTATTCACCAACTCATACTAATTTCTATTAATCTGGGGTCTAACATTTTCTCTTGGTTATCGAACTGGAGTTGCAAACTTATTTATCGAACTGAGGACATGACTGTATGGTCTATAGATGACATGACTGTATGGTCTATACTCTTTTGTTGACCTAAGGCCTGTCATATCTCGTCTCTTCCTTCACTTGACTATAAATTTTGTAATATTGTCAACTTTTGATCTACCATTGTCCTTCATGTACCATATCTTACTCATAATATTTTATTAACTCTTCTCTTATTTCCCACCAACATTTATGCCTATCACTTTATTCTAAAAACTCGAACAAGATATTCTTTTGCTTTTAGCTTCCATTTGCTCCATCCAGCGACTCTTCAAGTTGCTGAACGTTCTCCCTGTACTAGGGAGGTGAGCCACACTAAGGTAATATGTATCACTTCAACTCATAAAATGCATATCTTTGTAGTATTCATATCTGGCTGCACTATTTTAGAGTGTACCATCTGGGTGTCTCACAAGGAGATATACTAGCACACTTGCAATATCCTTCAGAAATGTCAACTAACACAAACAATTCATTCATATTTTGTTTACTCTAACCCCAGCCAGGTCCTGATGTTCCATCCTTTTCTTAAACTACACATGTTAGCCCCCACAGGGCATAATTAAGATGGGTACGACCAATTGTACATACCTCTAACTCAATACTTCCATAGCCATGTCTTTTACCAACCGTCTTTGTGGATGTAGGTATTGTCTCATTATGAGTAAAATACAAGTTAGGAATTTGAATTCTTACAACTGTGCTCTACCACACGATCTAGAGTAAGAAGAAAGAGTGATAGTCTTAAATACCATGTAGCCTCCTGCTTATAAGTGTGGTGCATGACACACCCATAAACAAGACTCTATTAGATAAGTTTTGTAGACTCCCTAGGACAGAACTGCTCTGATACCACTTTTATCACGCCTTGAACCTGGGGGGCGAGACCGACACCCAGTGGCTCACCTATCCTTGCGTACTAACTTGCAATTAAGGGACTCTGAACATATGATGTCATACTTTGGACTTGGGCCACATTGCAAGGTAACTGCGAGTTCTGACTAAATGTCAATATAAAACTGAGCCGTCATAATTATTACACCTGACAAATCAATCAAATATACATACAAGGCCTACAAACCCAACATATTAGACTAACTGACAACATGTGTCTATAAGCCTCTACTGATGGGTATACTATGATCGGAACAGCTCCCCGATCTACTCATAATATATATATATATATATATATATATATATATATATATATATATATATATATATATATATATATATATATATATATATATATATATACACACACACACACACACACAAGATGTCATAAAGCTCTAGACCAGGCAACTCCGAAAAGCATGGAGCTTACCGATCAAGCTGAACTCGGGCAACACTTAATGAGAATGTCTATCCGCCTGTCTGTTTAAACCTACAAGCATTAAATGCAGCGTCCCCCAAAAAAAGGGACGTCAATAATGTACTAAGTATGTAAGACTATATATTGAAAGTTGAAACTGAACTGATAATATAATAACTGCAATTAGTAGAAAGTCAAAAATAATTTGAATATGCTTACCTGTTGATACCGACTCAACTCTCTCAATATAATAATTAAAGTAGATGTCTGGCCCTATAAGACTCAGTATACATATGTAACTGCTCTGCTCTAGTAGGCTCGCTCATAGGCGCTCGGCCATACTAGGCTCTGTACCTCGACCAACTGGGCTCACTCATAAGCGCTCGGCCATAGTAGGCTCGGAATATAACTTACCATATGATCAGTGGTTTCCCAATTGAGATCTGCCCATCGATTATAGCTCGATGGTAATGAAAATACTTTTAATACTGCATGTATGTAAAGTCTCTGCTCTTTTATCCGGAAGAAGAAATACTCAAGTGAATATGTATTCCCGATAAGAAAAATATGATAACTTACAAAATTAGAAAAATATATATAATTTATGAGACTAGTTGTTACATCTGGTACTGTAACTTATGGATTCGTCGAAGTAATACCTTATAAGTAGGAAGGGATTAAGGTTATATGCAATTTTACAATAGTGTTAGTAGATATTTTAAAATCGCTGTACTCTGAAATTCTTATTAGTTTCCTAGGAGTAAGAGTATTTTTACTGTCTCATGGGATTCTACAGTAGCATGCAGCTAGTATCCCATTAAATAAATATTTTTATACATATATGCATAAATGTCGTTATTGGGACCGTTCGGGGAATTCACATAATATGCCTACATATTGGACGTTCATGAAGTTTGATTTTATAGATAAAGATAATATTCTTTCCATCTTAAATTGTTTAAAACGATCTGAAATTATTGTTTTCAATTTCACATTGTTTTGGAGATCAATTTAATAAACATATTAAATTATTACACCCCGTACATTTAACAATCTTGATACCGTTATATATACATTTCGATATAGTATATATTTTGAGTTGAATATTTATTGAAGAAAAAAAATGGTTTGAAAAATATAACTGCAAATAATTACTAATATTATTACTGTTGAATAGGTTTTAAATTATACACCTAATATGATGAAATTTATGAGATTTTCTTTATTATTAAGACATAAATTATTTTCTCACAAGAAAAGAATATTATTTTTTTTTTATCATTTTTAAGAAGCATACGAAAATTTATAATTTTTATATGAGATTAGAAAATTTTGAAGTTAAGAAAATATATGTATTTTTATATTATATGGAACCACTTGAATGTAATAATACAGTATATAAAGTGTATTAAAAATAAGTAAAATTTTAAATAATTTAAAATAATTTTTAATTATACAGGTAATTAATTAATTAACAGGTAACGTGATACTATCTAATTACTTAATAAATAAATAAAGATTAAAACTTTCCCACTCCATACCCACGTGGCAGCACGCACACCCTAAAGAGATGACTCTTACTCATTTTTATTAGGTGTCATGACCTAAATAGAAAGTTGACAGTGCGATGGGTCAAATTGCGACGCCATTGTATCGTATCGTATTTACCGAGTGTGAGACTGAGTATAATTTTTTGTTATTTCTTTGCGGGCTTGAGGCGGTGTACTGATCCTTCCTGTCAAGATTCTATTGTCCTATTTATATAGCAAATACCTTTTGTCCAGAAATAGATGGTCTTAAGAGTTGTTGTTGAAGTCCTTTTTCTCTATTTTCTCCTCCATGTCTTGCTCTCCTGTGCTTCGTAATGATTCATTAAGCTGAGATTGGTAAAGACTAATGTTTTCTTTCTTCCTTAAGACAAAGCAGTCAGCTAGGCTATAGGAGTGACTTGAGTTACACCCGCTTATGGGATCTTGCCATTTTTCCAGGTTAACTTATAAAAACTTGGCGTTTAATGGAAACATATCTGTAATTTCAAGTAGAATGGGAGAATGATAGAGCCAAGTATTTTCTTGAATACATGTTACACAATTCCATTATAGCGGAACCTCTCGTTTGGAATGTTATAATTGATGGTTATGTAAGATGAGGAAATATAGAGAAAGCTTCATATATTATATTAGAGACAAAATGGTTGCACTTGGTGTTCTACCCGACATATTTACATATAATGCAATGCTCATGTATGTTAAGGTTATCCCTTCTTTCTTTTGGCATGACCCAAGTAACGATCCGTAAACGTATGCAATTTCAGTGATTCTACTGTTTTCTATTGACGTATATGATACAGCAACAACAATCCAGTATAATCTCACTTAGTGGGGTCTGGGGAGGGTAGTGTGTACGCAGACGTTACCCTTAATCTTAGGTAGAGAGGCTGTTTCCAAATAGACCTCCGACATCCTTCACAATATTAATATTTATAATATTGTGGTACATGCATTTTCATGCATATACGTTTACCACTGAGCTACGACTGATCGGGCAGTCATGTATTTACCATCGAACTACGGTCGATTGGACAGTTATACATTTACTACCGTGTTACAGTCGATCGGACAGTTACCACCGGTTGGACAGTTATGCATCATTATTATCACCGATTGAGTGTTGGAATTATTCATAATGCAAAATCAAAAATTTCCTTTTTGAAATTTCATTGTCCATATTGGAGCCAAGTGTCTTCATGCATGAAAGATAAGTTACACTTGTCAATATTAGAGCTAAGTGTCAAAAGTCTCTCGACACTTGTTGTACAACTTCCTTAAATTCCTATAAATAGGCTATGAATTAGCCATCATAATCACTCAATCTTAACCAAGAATCCATCTTGCTAATCATTAATATTCTTCCTACAATATTCTTTAATTTATGTAATAATTACAGAAAATACCTTCATCTTCTCTTCTTTATGGGCAACTTTTTGTGCAAGTTCTAAACTTTCGGCCACGAGTGCACGTGTTTGGAGGTGCTGTGGAACCTTGGGGAGAGACCGACCTTAACGATTTGCACTTAGTTGGGCCGAAATTGTTTTCAAGGAAGTGGCTTGCCACGACACAGTATTTAGATAAATTGTTCTTCTTTTCTTCTTGTTTCTTAGTCAATATTATCTACTCATTTTTCTTACAATGGGCAGTCATGCATTTATTGTCGTGATACGGCCGGTCGGGCAGTTACCCCCGGTTGGGCAGTTATATATCATTATTCACTACCGATTGGGTAGTCATACATTTACCACCGTGCGACGACCGGTGGGGCAGTTACCACTGATCAGTTGGGCAGTCATGCATCATACGATATGATAAAAGTATTAAAGAGAAGCATTATATATATGTAAGTATGATAAGTATGCATATACGATGGCACTTCAGAGATGCAAGTTGATTATTGTAAGTATTTAATTAATGTTAAATTATCATTATACTTATGTTACATACTCAATACATTATTCGTACTAACGTCTTTTTGTTGGGGACGATGCATTTATGCATGCAGGTATAGATAATCAGTTTGATGAGCCCCCATAGTAGACGAGATTGACATTCAACGAATGATCGGTAAGACTCTATATTATTCATAGTGCAGCCGACTCTATGAGTCATCATGTAAGAATTTTGCTACAAATTTTTGGGTAGGCCGGTACCCTATTCCATTTGATGACAAATAATCTTAGAGGCTTTATAGATAGAGGTTCATTTTGTACAGTATGTGAGGCCTTGACGGCCCATATCTATTCATGTTTTAAGAACGATAGTTTATTGATATAGTGTTGTCCACTTATAGCTATACATTACAAGTTGTGGTCATGTTAGCCTATGATAGGTAGACAAAAGAAAAAGGAGTTGCAGAGTGGTTCGCTCGGGCCAGTGCGGCACCGAGTGTAAGTCATGCCTTTCAAAGTTGGGGTGTGACACTAACAAAATATACGTAAATTTTGGGACACAAATTTTTCTCTATGCCTCGCTATCAGACTTATATAATTACAACATCATATTAAAATAAAAAAAAAAACTTAACCTTGACATACTTATTTTCGAAATTATTTAATCGAATTTGCTTGTGTGAAATATGGACAAAACTTAAACTTGAAATTTCGGACAACGTACTCTGCCTTTAACGTTTTTTGAATGGAATGTCGGTTAAGGAATGAATTTGTGTGACATTCTTGCTCTTTCACGTTTTGGTCACGTGTGCAAAATGTAAATGTCGTTCTTGGTCTTCAAATAAAGTGAATTCGAAGTCACCAAAATGAAGCTTGTTTTCTGGAAATGGAATTTGCTTTGCTTTCAACGTCCTTGTATATTATGGTCTGGAAGCTTTTTTTTTTTTTTTCAAGGCATTTTGATACCACTTTTGTCATGGGAAGATTGACAAGTCTTACTAAGGCTTTTAGATTAAGATTCTTTAGACACGTGTAAAGCTTAACAATGACTCGCCTTATAAAAAACGGCTGCTGCCACATTTCTCCTTGTGGTTGATTTTATTAATTTATCTATTTATTAGTTAATTCGTAATATTTTATTGTTCCGTAATTAATTTATTACCTACATAATTTAAAAACTATTACAAATTAATTAAAATTTTATTTATTTTATAAATACTTTATATTATATTATATTATCGTATATGGTACTAGTTTATAATTATCGGGTATTATTACTTGATAGGTATTTTATCCCAAATTGGTCATTTTCAACGAAACTTATTTTCTCTAATTCGTGCACCCTTTATCATTCATGACACTTATTTATCGCTTTTTATAAATAGCATAAATACATTAACGTCAAGATGATCTCACCACGAGAGTACGTCGGTTAACTGAAAATAAAATTTTACGTACGAAAACGCGAGATGTAACATTAATATTTTTGGAAAACCTTGTGGAGAGCTTGAAGATAAGTTAGGGGTGTTATTTCGATCGTGGTATGTGGAAAAGTGAAGAAAGAGACGACATAAGACCTATATATATCCATTTTTGAAAAGTCAAAGAGTTGCTAGCTTGGCATCCTATTATTGTCTCTTCTTTAGATGCTTATATCTCTTTTTATGGGTGTTGTATGAACGAACGGTTAAAGAGCATTAGAAATCAAATTCCAGGACCTAAAATTTTGTGTATAATATTTCCCAAGAAGACTTCATGTAACACACAAAATATATTGCTCAAAAATCTTTCGTAACACACCGTCTTATCTCCTATGCAGTCTGTGCAGTCTCTGAAAACTTCAAATTTTACTTCTATGGCAAATAGATGAATGTTTTAATGAGTTAGAAATTAGACTCGTAGATCTTCAACTTGGTAGGTAGATCATCCTCTAATTTCATGCGTATTGAGAGAAAAGCTCAGCTATATATGACCTAAATTTCAGCATATTTATGAATGTAGCTTGTGATAATCTTTTCCAACTTTTGTTCCACAACTCACTTGACATCAAAACATAATACACGACTATCATAAGACAAAAATAATTCGTAACATAACGTCATTATCTTTTTGTGCACCCTGTTGATACCCAATTTTTCTCAATATATTTCTATACTCAAAATATTCTCAAAATAGCATGTAGATGCATATATAAGCATCCACAAAGGAATTGGCATTTTTCAACATCTTTCAAGACTTTTAAAATCAATTTGTGGCTTATTTTTGCACTATAAAATTCAATATTTAGTCCCAAAACTTGTTATTTTTGTGAGCAATATATTTTATTCTCTCATTTACATAACAAAAATATAATTTACGTAAATTCAAAGTTCATTGGGCATTTCTAAACTAAAATTGCATGAAATTTTAATTTTAGCCTATTTCTCGATTTAATAAGTATTTTAACTACAAAACCGTTCCTAACATTTTCAAATTAATACTTATACATTATTTATTAACCCAGTATTTTAATTTGATTTCTACAGTATCATCTACTATTTTATAAAATTCAAATTGGGGAAATGGCAATTTAAATTGTAGCCCCTTTTTATTTCAATTATAACCCAATTTCAGCCCCCAATTCAATCCCAATTACACTACCCGATTTTAAATTTTACTCGACCCAGACCCGTCCAAATTAACCCGCCCCATTCACTCTCTTAAATCGTGACCGTTAATCACTCAGATCAACGGTCCACAATAACCCTTCCATAATTAAACCAAAGCCCCCACCCCCAAAACCCTACTCATTCTCTACATTCAGCTTCCCTTGTATCCCCTCACCCCCCAGAAACGCTCTCAACCCCTTTTGAACCCTAGCCTTTCTTCGGCTCCATTTTACCGGCGACTATGGCTTTTCAAGCTCTAAGGCACCTGTATTCACCTCTCCATACCTTATATGGCTCCTTTGTTCGAAGATTGAAGCCCTATCTCGCAGATTATCGACTCAGAGGTCCTTCGACTTGAGTTTTACGACCGTGACCGGTCTCTCTCAGGAAAGCCTTGATGCTGTGAGTCCATTGATGACTCAGAATCAGTCCATTACAGGCTTTCTCGTTTATCTCTGGTTCTTTCTCTGAGACCCTAATTTTCAAGGTTTTATATGTGTTTATCTTTACGATCTTCTCTAGATCCATGTTATTTTCTAAAGTTTCAAAGTATTTCTCACATTTCTTCGCCGACTTTGTTTTCAAACTGTTCGTCTTCATAAAATTTAGAGTTTCTTCAATTTCTTTGCTTTATCTGTTCTATTGTGATTTCTTTTAAACTTTGCTGTGATTTTTGAGTGTTTTCTACTACGGCTCCTATGTATTTTCTTTATTGTGTTATTTCTAGGGTTTCTAAGTAAATTTTACTGGGTTCTCTGTTTTTTCCTTATGCTGTTCTTCCTATATTTATCTTCATATGTGCTCGATATGTGATGAAAACACTAGGTTTTAGGAGTTTTCCATTTCTCTCTCTGTAATTACCTGCTACATGTTTAAACACTACTACTTCTAATTTCTTACTTATGTGCTTCTGCTCTTTTATTACATGATTTGTTCTACTAATTCCAGTCTTGCATGTTCGAATTTGTGCACCTCTTAATATAGCCATATTTTTCCCCTTTTCTGAATAGCCCTAATTTTGGAAAATTGATTTCTAACAAACTTATTTGATTCTTTAATTTGGACCTACTCCTTGACTACGTTCAGTATCCATTCGTATCTCAAATTCCTTGATTCTGTATATGATTGACTTGCCTTATGTGTGAAACCTTGTGAATTTCAAAACCTTTATACGTATTTACCCTATATTTTATGACTCATTCCTTATTTTTCTCCAAAAAATAAACTTGGGTTTATTTACCTCAAGTCTGGTTCTTTAATTAGAGGAAACCCTTTCCCTAATTTATTATGATTGATGTTAAATTATTTTCTTGCCTTATTGGCTGCTTACATTCAATCTATAAAATCCCCAACCTCTTTTCACTTCAACACACGAACAATCCTAAGTTTCACTCACCTAAGACTCTCTCTTCTCTTCTCTATTACTTGTTCTACTGCTTGAGTTTTGCCGGCTGAAAGAAACGCTAAACTATATGATCTCACCTGCCCTATTTGCTCTACTGTTTGGGTTTTACAGCTGGTAGGTTCCTGATTTATATATTAACTCTGAAATATATGTTTACTTACCCCTTCCCCCATGTCTATTTATGTTCAGCATGTAGTTAAATTTCAGCATGCACATCCCTACCCCATATCCCCATGCTTTTGATGCTATATATGTGCATGATTACATTCCTGTACATCCGTTTCCCAAATCCCTCTAGTTTAATTCTGATTGTTGCAAATTTTCTTATGTGACCCCCACTCCCTTAACCCATGTTTGTATATGAGTTGTGTTTTAGACTAGGATGGCACTCTATTTCTATTCCTATTTTAGAACTAGGTTACTCTCAACCTATAATGAAATTAATCTCACTCCCTTAACCCCCATTATGTGTTGAGTTTTGACTCAGGTCTGTTGGTGTCCTAATAACCATACAGACCTAAGTCTGACTTATTTCAAGCTTGCTCTTATTTGTTAAACCATGTAAAGGGTCAGGGGTGTGCCGGTCCCATTCATGACCAGGTATGACCACCCTTTGCATTGGTATTTCCCTAATCCTTCACTTTTAAACTTGTTCCTAGTTCTTTAAGTCCTACCCGTCTTTGGTAAGCCATGCTTAGGGACCCTCGAGTCTGCTCTGAACATAGATGCCTGAGGGCTGGTAATTTCACACTTTGCACAACTCTAGTCATTTTGGGTGTAAGCATTGCCTGGGTTTCCCCTGAGAGCCCTTGGAACTTTGAAACACTCTAAGAGAAAGCCTTGGAATTTGTAGCTTGGATTTGGTAAAATGCATATGTTGGACATTAAGGTTGCTTTAGGCTTTCTCGGTTCTGTTTAGCTTTGATGTATTTATTTCCTTAGTAATTTCCTTTCATTTATGTAAACCAGCTTTGTAAAAAGAACTTGGGGATATAGTGAAAATGTGTGGGAGGAGTTTACATTATTACATCAATCAATGGGTAAAAAGCATGCCCATAGGTATTCAATATTGCATCTCATATAGAAAGCATGCCCATAGGTTTTCAATATTGCATCTCATATAGAAATCATGCCTATAAGGCTTTCAATATCGCATCTCATATAGAAATCATGCATATAAGTGAATCTCATATAGAAACCATGCCTATAAGGTTTTCAACATTGCTTCTCACTTAGAAATCATGCCTATATGTTTTCAATATTGCATCACACCTAGAAACCATGCTAATAAGAATTGCATAAAAATGCTAGGAAAACAGTAGGTCCCTTAAACGTACTAAAAATAACAAATTCAGTATGTAGATAGCATGCCTACAAGGTTCAAACTCGCCTGATGTGTTTCAACGTGTTAATATAGTTTGCCCTAAATCTGTCTATCGGGCCAAGTCTGCCATTTTATGTCATTCCGAACCTATAGAGTCTTTTTAAAAGGCCAAACCTACAGTTTTAAGAATTAACTTTGCCTGCCTAAGTTTACGCCTCAAGGCTCTTTTGAAAACTTTCTTTAAGCAGACCGGCTAGTTTGTAATCAACTTCTGAACTTTCTGCAGACTATAAATCCCTGTTTACAGACCTACGTCCGAAACTAATGTTTTTTCTTAGAAATTACTGGTTTTAAATCATTTCAAGTTCTAATAACCGGACTCGAGGGGCTCAAAGCAGACTTATTATCCAGCTTTATGTGTTTAACTAATCTATTCAATCAGCTTTAATATAAAGACAAAATCAGTATTTGTAAGTCATGTTAGACTAATTGTTGTTATGGTCTACGGGGTTTTATATGAGCCTTTGAATGTTTGATTTGTATACCTTTATATGCTATTTTTTTTATTAACGTTTAGTATTTTTACCTTTGAAAACTCCATATATGTCCTATCTTTCTCTCCCCCTCTTAAGATTAGAGGTTCTAATACCCCGGGATTAATAGGTTGGGACGGGTACTAGCATGCAATAAGTAGACGAGACCAAACACGTTTAAGTATCTAAACGGGGTGGGAAGGGTAGAATATGAAGATGATGACGATGCGATAATATCATAAAGCGACCCCTCTTTGGGAATATGTGCGGGATATCGTATCGAATGATCCATATTATAGTCAAACCTAGGACATCTTTGTCTTCTGCTTGTTTTACTTAAACGTCTTCCTAAAGTAATGCTTTTTTCAAATAATTCTCCCTTCTGCTTTTATTTAAATAATGCCTTTCTATTTTCAAAATTCTCAAGTTGTTTGAATGCTTTATATGTAAACCTTATTTGTTTACTTGTTTCATCTCCTATAAAGTCACAATTAACACGGTCGGGAACCACACTAGTGGATCTTGGGAGGTGCCTAACACCTTCCCCTAGAGATAATCTCTAACCCTTACCCAAACTTTGGTTTTCCTTAAAAATACTCTCTTCTTCTTAAAAGTGTCCAAATGCACTATAATCATTAGGTAGCGACTCTTCAAATTCCATAACCCGATTCCCAAACGGGAATAAGAGTTGTTTTGTCCATAATGTCGTAAACCCGATTTCGCTTCTTTTAGTCACAAAAGGGGGCGTCGACAGCATGGAGAATCTGCTGGGGATTTATTTATGGCTTTTATCATTGCGTGCTTTGTGACTTTATTGCTTTCTTTACTGCCTTTATTTACCTCTTTAATCATTTATTCATAATTACTAACTTGATTCTTCATGTTTTTCTTTTTCTTTAACTGTTTTACTGCTTTAACTTCATTTTAATTCCGTCTTAAATTCCGAGCATCTATTGTAATAATTATTTTATGAACGTGAAAATACATGTATTTATTTCATTTTTGTAATTGCATCCTTCAACATCATTTTCCACTCGTGTCAAACATATCCCATAGCAACGCTTTTAATGAGTGGTTACACCTTTCCAATATTATAAACCCCTAAATTTGGCAAAGGCATATTTGCGGTAAATCCAGTGGATCAACGATGTAATCGACGGTTCCATGCCTTTCCCTCTTGAGTTGTCCGCTCAATGGTACCTTGTCTAGCACTTCAAAATAGAAACCTTATTCCGTTATATTGTTCATGCATCATGGTCAAACTTAGCCAAGTCAGTTATGTCATCCGCATAATGACTCATTAAGATAGCCTAAACCAAAAGTACATCGGGTTTCCTCGAAACCCAAACGGACGCCTTCACGTTATGTACATGTATTTTGAGAACTTAAGTACCTTACTGCTAATTATCGATTTAAATAGTCGAGTCCGTTGGGGTAGGTCCTAACACTTTGTTTTGCATAAATGAGGCACGAGGTCCCCAAATTCGGTATGGTATCAAACATTCACCCAAAGTTACTGTGCTGGTGGAAGGATCTACATGGTAGTGATCGGGTTCTTGTCCGCAAGAACTTAGGGAATCTCACTTCACTCCTGGAAGTTAGGCCAGATAAAAAAATTATGGAAGCTGCTACTCTGTTTTGGGACAGTGAACGGTCTGTCTTCCGGGGGTGTTGAAATGACTCCGCTGTTGGAAGAAATTGGGGGTCTAGCCAGATATCCCTGGGATAGCCCAGGTCTGCTTATGCCAGAGAACCACAAAGGTAGAGGGTTCCTGAAAATGACGGGGCTCAAGAAGAATCCTAGTCTGACCAGTATGAAGGACTCCTACATATCTTTCGACTTCATGTATGAAAGGTTCGGACATATAAAATCTTATGGCACTCACATGGACGAGTTCGCCCTCACCTCTTTGGGGCACATACATAGGAGAGCCTTCGTATTCATGTTCTGTTTCCTGGGCATGATAGTCTTTCCAATGAAGAAGGCTAGAATCCATACAAGACTAGCCATGGTAACCAAAGTCATAATGGAGGGTATCGACAGGCAGACATTCAGCATAGCGCCCATGATCCTTGCCGAAATGTACAAAGTCTTAGAGAAATGTCAACAAGGGGCGCCACACTTTGAAGGGTGCAATTGTCTACTACAACTTTGGCTCATTGAGCATCTTTAGAAGGGAGATTAAAGACATGAGATCATACGCCGAGACTGGGATGACCATACCGCTTTCCATTATCCAAAGCGAATGCACTTCATGCCAGATATGTTCGCTCACCCAGAAGATGCCAGTGGATGGTAGAACTATTGGAGAATCTGAAAGAAGAGCATGTACAATGGATGCGCCATTCCTTGTACTCATCCGCTTAAGAGGAACCTACCCTTATGTCTCTCTCCGAGTCACGAGTCAAGTGGGAAGAAAGCAGATCATACCAAGAGTAGAGAAGATGAGCCACTACAGGGCTGACTTCCTAGATGATGATAGCCCACACAGGTTTCAAGCTCAGCATATGTGGCATTTTAAACTCATCTTGGAAAAGGAATCTATGGAACCAGACAGGTATCAGGCGGGGCGTGCACTGCTTTATCCAGGATGGTTAGAATATGATCACATCGGCTTGGGAAAGCTAGGTTTCGTCCATAGTCAGATGCTTATTGCTGAGAAGAGTGCAACAAAGGTCAAGTACAATCAGCTACGCAAACGGATGCGAGAGTATGAAAGTGAGCATTGGGAAATACAAGAGGCCCAAGAGAAGCTAATCAATGAATGGAAGGACATGGTTGTCCACACAAACAATCATTTAGGGTACTTGGAGCGGGGTTTAGTGGAGCTGGAAGGCAAATTTCTAAAAAGGATCAACGACTGCCAAGAAGCTAAAGGTAACGAAGGTGGGCACTTGGCTCGGGCTTACTTGTTGCTGGGACTGTGCAAGTTGATGCAACTGTACGAGGGAGTCAAATATACCGAATCTGGAGAAGGTCCTTCTGGGACCAAGTAGTTAGGATTTTTACTGATTTCCTGATGTAATAAGGCCACTGGCCATTAGTAACAGTCTCTCTTTATTTCAGTTTGTTTTGACTCGTTCTATTTTCTATCGATAAAATGAGGCACTTGGTATTATAAGTTCTCCAAGTTCTATATGTCGCTAGGCTTACCTCGGGCACAACGAGGCACCCAAATGGGAAACGACTTCTAGTCTTGCAACAATATGTATAAATACAGCAATATTTTTTTCGCTGAATCCGCACTAATGTTTTACCTTTTGTTTTTCTTTTATTTTTATTCCCCTTTCGTAGAGGTTAGTTCATGCATTCTGGCACCATCAGCATACTCCAAAAGATTAAAGGGTCCTCCACATCCTCCTCTTCCGAGTCCTCCCAGAAACAGGAATAGGAACAAAATGGAAGAAACCAATGCTAGAAAGGAAGTCGGAGAGGCTTCAATCACCAAAGAAACTGATGCTCATCTTGAGCAAAGTTTGCTGAAGTTTCAAGAAGAGTTGGAATAGGTCCAAAACTTGGCGAGCTTGTCGGTCACTCTTGTTGCTGCTGATGCTAACAAATCACCACCGCCACCACCAACCCAGCCTGCTCAGACCCAAGTCCGCAACATAGGAAACAATGCTCCGCTTCTTATCCCAGATCCCCAAAACACCACATATAACAAGAACGCTCCTGTCTTTGTGTATACTGTACCACATTACGGTCATCCAATCACCAATATAGCCGAGTCGGATGACAAAAGTTCCCTCATTCAGAATTTGGCCGCTGAGATTAAGAAGTCGACTAATCGGGTTCAGGGTTTCTAAGGTAACAAGGGTGTTGAAGGGTGGAATTACGAAGATCTCTATGATCAACCAGATATTAAGCTCCCGGAGGGGTACAAACCTCCCAAGTTCGAGCTGTTCGACGGTACCGGGGATCCCAAGGTTCACTTGAGGATGTATTGTGACAAGCTAGTAGGAGTTGGTAGGGATGAAAAGAGCTGTATGAAGCTATTTATGAGGAGTTTGAAGGGTGATTCCTTATCCTGGTATATTAGCCAGGATGCAATGAAATGGACTAGTTGGGTAAGCATGGCCTCTGATTTTACGGATCGATTCAAGTTCAACACTAAGAATGCACCATATGTGTTTATATTCATAATCTTAAGAAGAAGCCTATGGAGACCTTTCGCGAGTATCCTACTCGTTGGAGGTAGGAAGCTGCTAAGGCCAGACCGGCCTTAGAGGAAGAACAAATGAATAGATTCTTTGTCCGTGATCAAAACCCACAGTATTATACAAGATGATGCTACTTGAGGGACAAAAGTTCTCCGATATCATGAAACTGGGAGAATGGATCGAAGAAGGCATCAATAACGGTATGGTCACTAACCTAGAGGCATTGCAAGCCACCAACAAGGCTCTACAGTCTGGTGACTCGACAAAGAAGAAGGAAGTAAACTCTGTAATGGCTGCGCAAAGAAACAACTCTCCCATGAAGTACCAAACCTATCCCTCAGCTCCACTCATATACCAGCCTACCACAAATTACCCAACACCACCACCTACTTAAAAAATTCCACCACCTGCTTACCAATCACCTCCACCACCCACATATCAACCCACTTCACCCTGATGTTCCCAACCTGCACCCGTATACCAAGCATGTAACTCCCGACCTTCTCACTACCCATAACCACATACTCGCCAAAATTCCCCTCGACCTAGACCAAATTTCAACCACAAACCCCCTAGACAATACACCGCCATAGCTGAGCCGATTGACCAATTGTATGTGAAACTCAAAGTAGCAGGTTATGTCACCCATATCCCAACCGTAACTCCAGAAAACCCTTCCCAGTGGATTAACCCAAACAAAACTTGTGCATACCATTCCGGGATGAAGGGCCACACCATTGACGAGTGTCGCTCGTTAAAAGACAAAATTCAGAACATGATTGAAAACAAGATTATTATAGCAAAGGAGCCCGCTCCTAATATCTGCAACAACCCTCTACCTAACCACAAGGGTGGAGGTATCCATATGATTGAGTTCGAAAATGATTGGGACCCCAAGGGGTCAATCGGTTTGATAGTTGAAGGAAATGAGCCTAAAAAGCCAACGGTTACTCTCAATCACCTCGTTCTCCAGATTCACCCCTCTGAGGGCAACATGGTAAATGTATCCATGCCACTCGAATTTGAAATACCTTCTGCAACGGCACCAAAACCGATTGAGGTTGAGTTCGGAGTTCCGAAACCACCTACACCATTTGAAGTTTTTGTGTTGCCTCCCAAGGTACCTATTCCAGTCTCCATGATAGACATGACCCCATTCCAAACAAATGCTATACCTTGGGATTACACCGCTGTGGCTAGAAGAAAAAGAAAGACATATGCTGGAGAAGCAACCGCCGCACAAGGCATGACTAGGACAGGCAGAGTCTATACCCCGGAACATTTGGCAGAGTCTAACAAGCAAGCTTCCGGGTGAGCTGTTGAAACTGGACCTAATGACCTATGGAGAAAGGTACAGGCCAAGGAGTACTCGGTCATTGAACAACTGAACAAGACACCGGTACATATTTGTATTCTAGCCCTCATACAAAGCTCTGAGGCACATAGAAATGCCTTAATGAAGATACTAAGTGAGGCCTATGTTTCCAGCAACATAACGGGAGGCGAAATGGCAAACATGGTGTGATAGATATTGGAAAGCCATAAGATCACCTTCCACGAAGATGAATTACCACCGAAGGGCTTGGTCAAAACAAAGCATTGCACATCACTGTGCAATAAGAGGATCACTTTATCACCAGGATTCTAGTTGATGGGGTCCCAGCCTCAACATTTGTCCATTGATGAATCTCAGGACATTGGTTAAAGGATTGCACGAGATCAAAGATGGAGCTATCAACGTCAAAGCTTTTGATGGATCTCAGAGGTCCACCATTGGAGAAATCAGTTTGTGCCTGCAGATGGGGCCCACCTGGTTTGATGTTGAGTTCCAAGTTATTGACGTACAAGCATCCTACAACTTATTGCTAGGATGACCTCTGATCCACGATGCTGGGGCTGTGGCATCAACATTGCATCAAGCCGTGAAATTTGTGTGGAATCATCAGGAAGTAATCATTCATGGTGACGGTAGCAACCCCATATACAGTCGCCAGGCTATCCCGATGATCGGAGGAAGAAGGAGAATAGGTGGACAAACATACCACCACACCGAGCGAATCAATACCATAGACAAGGATAAGTGGTGGGATAGCTAAATCGAGAGCATTCTGAATTGGAGCGGATACGAACCCGGAAAAGGGCTTGGCAAGAATCTCCAGGGTATCACCAAGCCCATCCATTTAAAGAATCATGGGACCACTTTTTGTTTGGGTTATGAATACACTTGGGAGGAGTTCCAGCAATTGTCGCCACCAAGGCGCGGTCCCTACTACCCACTGGAGCACCCTCTACCTCAGCTAGAGCAGACCTTTCAGCCCGCTGATGCCATATCAGAGGAAGATGAGACGCTGGCAGCCATGAAGAACCTATTTCTGGAGGATGATATGGATTGTTGTGTTATCTTCGAGTCGGAAGGGGAGGAACACCCTTCAATTGAAGCTGTGAACTAGGGAGAACACCTCACCAACTGGTCAATCAGGACCACCAGTGCCCGTAGAGCCTCGAGGTAGCAAGGCTAAATGACACACATGCATCGCACTTTACTTTTAGTTGATTTTTCTTTTCAGCATTGTCTTTACTTTTGAAAAGAGCTCCGATGTTTTAGACAATTATGAATTTAATTAAAGCCTTTTCCAATTTTATCTTTATATTCTGCTCTCATTTATTTTCTCTACCATTTACTTTATTTTACACAGCATTACTATTACATATTTTGATGATTAACCCACGACTGTAACTTGCAACGAGACAATGCGATAAACGGACATAGATTCAGAAGAGGATGAAATACCAGAAGAGGTTGTTAAAGAGGTCAAAATTTTTGAGAACAAACCTAAGTCCAATCTAGACGAAACTGAGGTCATTAATCTAGGAGATGCAGAAAATATCAAGGAAACACGAATCAGTACTTGTTGCCGTCAGAAATGGAAGAATACACCAAGTTTTTGAAAGAGTATGATGACATATTCGCCTGGTTGTATGATGATATGAAGGCCTCAGCACGTCCATTGTGGCTCACAAGTTGCTAACAGATCTGACATGCCCACCGGTCAAGCAGAAACTTATAAAATTCAAGCCAGACATGAGTTTGAAAATCAAAGAAGAAGTCATAAAGCAAGTCAAAGCCAGGGTTCTCAGAGTAGTGGAGTATCCAACATGGTTAGCCAACGTTGTTCCAGTACCAAAGAAGGATGGGAAGGTTAGAGCCTGTGTCGACTACCGGGATGTCAACCAGGCAGTCCTAAAGACGACTTTCCTTTGCCAAATATACACATATTGATCGACAACTGCGCCAAGCATGAGCTGCAGACATTCGTCGACTGTTTTGCTGGGTACCATAAGATATGAATGGATGAAAAGGATGCAGAGAAAACGGCATTCATCATGACATGGGGAATGTATCTTTACAGAATGATGCCTTTCGGTTTGAAAAATGGTGGTGCTATTTATATGAGAGCCATGACCAAAATCTTTCTTGATATGATACAACAGGAGATTGAGGTATATGTGGATGACCTCATCATTAAATCCAGAAATGTTGCAGGTCACATGGAATATTTGAGAAAATTCTTCAACAGACTAAGGAATACAACCTGAAACTGAACCCCGCCAAGTGTGCATTCGGGGTCCCGACCGGAAAATTATTGGGTTTAATTTTGAATGACCGAGGAATAGAACTGGATCCGTCAAAGGTCAGAGCCATTCAAGAGTTGCCACCACCAAAGAACAAATTAGAGGTAATGAGCTTTCTAGGGAGACTCAACTACATCAGCCGATTCATCGTTCAGTCCACCGTCATTTGTGAACCCATCTTTAAAATGCTAAAGAAAGACGCCACCACTAAATGGACTGATGATTGCCAAAAGGCTTTCGACAGAATCAATTAATACTTGTCAACGCCGCCCGTCTCAGTTCCACCTGAGCCCGGGAGACCTGTATTTCTTTACCTCACAGTATTGGATGGGGCATTTGGTTGTGTTTTGGGAAAACATGACGAAACAGGAAGGAAGGAGCAGGCCACCTACTACCTTAGGAAGAAGTTTACCCTTTATGAGGCTCGGTATTCCTTATTAGAGCGCACTTATTGTGCTTTAACCTGGGTAACTCAGAAATTGAGGCATTATTTCTGCGCTTACACCACTCATCTCATATCCAGTATGGATCCATCGAAGTATATTTTCCAGAAGCCCCTGCCTACTGGCAAGCTCGCGAAGTGGAAAATTTTATTAAGCAAATTCAACATTCTCTATGTCGCACAGAAGGAGGTCAAAGGCCATGCCCTGGCAGATCACCTCGCCGAGAATCCTGTAAGAGGAGAATACGAACCACTAAAAACATATTTTCCTGATGAAGAGATAGCCTTCATAAGAGAAGATATTGCAGAATCCTATGATGGTTGGATGATGTTTTTAGACGAAGCCGCAAACTTCAAAGGAGTAGGTATAGGAGTGATTTTGGTATCGGAAACTGGTCAGCATTACCCGGTGTCCGCCAAGATCAGATTCCCCTGTACGAACAATATGGCCGAGTACGAAGCCTGCATCTTATGGCTCAAGCTGGCATTGACATGAATGTTTATGAACTACTAGTGGTTGAAGATTCAGACTTACTCATACATCAGGTGCGAGAAGAATGGGAAACCAAAAATTCCAAAATACTCCACTATATACACAATGTGCAGGAGTTGAGGGAAAGACTCGGAAAGACGGAGTTCCGTCATGTTCCTAGAACACAGAACGAGTTCGCCGATGCTTTACCCACTTTATAATCCATGATCCAGCATCCGGATACAAACTTCTAGGTCAAGATTCACGACCATCCAGCTTATTGTGCTCACGTTGAGGAAGAAGCCGATGAGAAACCTTGGTTCCACGATATCAGGGAATACTTGACAATAGGAGGGTAGCCAGATCTTGCCAATGCTACTCAGAAATAAACACTTCGAAGATTTTCCAATAATTTTCTTTCACGGTGGAGGAATCCTTTATAGGAGGACTCCTGATTTGGGACTATTAAGGTGTGTCAAGGCAAAAGAAGCAATTAGACTATTGGAGGAAGTACATGTTGGGACTTGTGGACTACATATTAATAGTTTCGTTTTGGCGAAGAAGATACTTCGAAACGGTTATTTTTGGATGACTATGCAGACGGACTGCATTCAGTACGTCCGAAAATGCCATCGATGTCAAGTACATGCAGATATGATAAAAGTACCTCCAAATGAGCTTACTACAACAAGCTCTCCATGGTTGTTCGCCGCTTAGGTAATGGACGCCATTGGACCAATTGAGTCAGCCACTTCAAATGGGCACAGGTTCATCCTAGTAGCAATTAATAACTTTACCAAATGGGTTGAAGCATCGTCATACAAGGCAGTCACCAAGAAGGTACTCACAAATTTCATACGAGATCATATGGTTTGTCGGTTTGGAGTTCTAGAGTCAATCATCACCGACAATGGCTCTAACCTTAACAGCGACCTAATGAGAGCTATGTGTGAAACATTCAAAGTAAGACATAAGAACTCTACAGCTTACAGACCTCGGATTAATGGAGCTATAGGAGCAGCTAATAAGAACATCAAGAAGATACTAAGGAAAAGGATTGAAAAGCACAAGCAGTGGCATGAGAAATTATTGTTCGCTTTAGTGGGTTACCTCACCGCGGTCCACACATCAACCGGGGACACTCCTTACATGCTGGTTTATGGAACAGAGCGGTCATTCCCGCTGAGGTAGAAATCACATCCTTAAGTGTCATACAAGAAGCTGAATTAGATGATGCGGAATGAATCAAAAGTCGATACGAGCAGTTAGCCCTCATCGACGGAAAGAGAATGAACGATGTCTGTCACAGTCAATTATATCAGAGCAGAATGTCCAGATCCTTCAACAAGAGAGTTCGACCAAAGAAGTTTACACCAGGGCAACAGGTGATGAAGAAGATATTTCCACATCAAGATGAAGCCAAAGGGAAATTCTCTCCCAACTGGTAGGGTCCATACATGGTTCACCGGGTACTGACTGGAGGAGCCCTCATTCTCGCGAAAAATGGTTCGGTCACATTATTAATAAAATCCCATTTCCCCTGTATTTGGAACTGGGTAGAATTTTGAGGAGACCTCAAAATTTCGAAGTCAATTTACCAAGCATTCGCATCAGCATCGGCCTAATTAACTGGGGCAGAATTTTGAGGAGGACCCTCCAAATTCTGAGGATTCCGTTTTCAGTCATTCAGCACCGCCGTCAACAGTGCCAGCCTAGTAAACTGGGACAGAATTTTGAGGAGGACCCTCAAAATACCGGAGCAAGCAAATTTGTCGTGTCTTTAACCACGTTGCATCCATTGGTTCATCATAAAACAAAAATTATTCTTTTCTTTACTTATATATACATTTGCATCATGTTTGCTAACTATTTTGCATGAAATCATTCGGATCAATATTCTTCAGCAACGGTAACCCAAATGGCATAGGACGTCACGAGCCGAGGGATACAAACTAACGTCCCTCTTTGCAGAACTCACGATTTTTCTTTGGATGGAGGAATTCAGGATACAAATGTTTGAGGCATGTGCTTTATTGGACCGAAACTCGTGAAACAACTACTTATTTCGCTAAAGTTTACTACTTACATCCAACATTTCCCCAACAACCAGGATATCGCAATCATCTGCCAGCTAAGAAAATCATCACTATCTTCTCAATTACGTTTTCTCATTGCATTAGGCTATTTTCTTCCTTCCGATGTTAAACTCTAAGTCCATCCTGCATAAAGTTATTCGCTGCCTTTCGAGACTAAGCTCTATCTCCATCTTGTATTTTTGCATAAGGCTATTCCTTGCCTTACGAGGTTAAGCTCTACCTCCATCCTGCATAAGGCTATTCTCTGCCTTCCGATGTTAAGCTCTACCTCCATCCTGCATAAGGCTATTCTCTGCCTTTCGAGACTAAGCTTTGTCTCCATCTTGCATTGCATAAGGCTATTCTCTGCCTTCCGAGATTAATCTCTGCCTCCATCTTGCATAAGCCTATTCTCTTCCTTTTGAGACTAAGCTCTGTCTCCGTCTTGCATTGCATAAGGCTGTTCTCTGCCTTCCGAATTTAAGCTCTACCTCCATCCTGCATAAGTCTATTCGCTGACTTTCGAGACTAAGCTCCGTCTCCATCCTACATTGCATAAGGCTATTCTCTGCCTTTAGGAGGTTAAGCTTGTTGATACCAATTTTTCCCTATACAATTATTAACCCAAATATTATCAAAATATCTTTTAAACACATATATAAGCATCCACAAAAAGTTTGGTATTTTTCTATTATTTTTCCAAGCATTTTTAAACCAATTTACAGCTTATTTTGCACTATAAAATCCAATATTTGGCATCAAATCTTGTTATTTTAATAAATAAATTATTTTATTCTCTCATTTACATAAAAATATCATCAATGTAATTTTTACAGGATTTTACAAAGTCATTGAGTATTTTAAAATTAAAATTGCATTAAATTGCAATTTTAGCCTATTTTCTCAATTTAATAAGTATTTCAAGTGTAAAATAATTCCTGATATTTTAATCAATTCCCAAACCTATTTTATTATCTCACTAATTTTATTGAATTTTTATAAAATCGTCTGCTAGTTCTATAAATTTGAATTTGGGAAAATTGGCTATTTAAAATATAGCCCCTATTCTTTCAATTTTAACCCCAATTCCAGCCCAATTTTTATACCCAATTCACCTGACCCAATCGGAATATTCGACCCAAACCCCATCCAAACCTAACCCGCCTGGTTCCAACTTCTAATCTTGGCCATTGATTTCATAAATCAACGGGCCATATCAATACTTACCTAATTAAACACCCAAACCCCCTTTACCCTAATCACTTTTCTCATTCCGCCGCCCTTGAATCCCTAATGCTCTCTGAACACACTCTAAATCCTAGTCATTAACTGCTCTCTTCACCTGCTTTAATGGCCATTCTATGCCGGAAACTTCCATGCTCGGCCATTTATCACCATCCCTGGCCTTTGGGTTCGAAGATTGGGACTTTGTTTCGAGGGTAAATGGACCAGAGGTCCTTTAATGGGGTTTCACGGCCGTGTCAGGCTTCTCTCCGGCGAGCCTTTGAAGCCTTGGGTCCTTACCAAGCTCCGATGAGCCGTCCAGGCTTTTCTCGCCATTTCTGAGGCCTTTTATGAAAACCCTAATTGATTCGAGGTTCTTTTTCCTGTCTCTATGTATTATTTTATGATCTTCTCTGAGTTTTGTTTGTTTCTAAGGTTTTTAAGTATCTCTCATCTTTTCTTCGCCTAGTTGTTTCCAAAGATTATTCGTATTTTTCAAAACCTAGGGTTTCTATGAACTGTTTGATTCTTTGATTTTGTTGTTTATTTCTTGTTACTATGTGTTCTTCTTCGCGATTGTCAGCATCTTCTACTTTAGCTCTAAATATTTTGCCTCAGTGATTACCTTCCAAGGGTTTTCATCTAGTTTGTGCTATGACCTCCTCACAATGTTCTGCTCTTGTTCCTCTTCGTCTATGATACCCTTTGTGTTCTGAGTTGTAGTGGAAACCCTAATTTCTAAGGTTATTTGTCATTCATCTTTCTCTGTGAAACCCTAACGTCCTAATTGTTTTCTTGTATATGTTTTGATGCATGTCTATTCTGCTATGCCTAGTTTTTGCATGCTCAGGCTTATGAATCTTTTATAGTATTGTTCTTCCCCTTTTCCCGAAACCCTAATTTATTTTGGTACAACTTTGTGATTCTCTAATTGTTCCCTGTACTATGACTAAGTTCATATGAGTAATATCTTGACTCCTTGATTTCCTGGGTAATTATTTACCTTACATGTTCAACCGTGTTATTTTTTAATTTCCCATGTGTAATTACCCTATATTTTGTGATCAATACTATATTTTCTTTCCAAAATTAGACTTAGGTCAATTTATTTTTCCACCTGGTTCCTTAATTGAAGGGGGTCCCTTCCCCTTAATTGATACTAATTGATTTTCTGAATATTTTCCTTGCCTTACTGTTGCTTCTCTTTCAACTATAAATAGGATCTCTCTTTTCTCCCTTTACACACACTCATTCTCGAGTTCTCCCTACTCTTACTCACGAGAACACTGTGCTTTTCTCTTCTTGCTACTTGCTCTCTCTGTTGAAGGCTAGACAGCTTAAAGCCAAGGCTAGTTATAGAATTTCTCTTTGCTTTTGTCATTCAAGTGAAATTGGTAGGTTCTAATCTCAATAACTAATCTTTCAAATACTTGTTTACTTTCACCCCTATCTTTGCCTGATATACTTACAACTTAATTTCAGCATGTAATCCTTTTCCCTTTCGTTTTGCTTGTTTCTTTCAGTACTTTACTTGAGTTCTAGCATGTTTAAACTCCCTCTCCCTTTCCCTGGGCTGTCATATTTCAGTTTAAAGTTCTAACATGCTTAATTCCCTTCCCTTTATTCCCTTGTTTGATTAAATTCATGTAAGTTTTTAGTATGCTTAAGTCCCTACCCCTTGTTCCCTGTTTATACTGTAGATTTCAGTTATGTTAAACCCCTCTATTTGTGTTAAATTTCATATGTTAGTCCTTTTTCCTTCCCTTTGGTTGTTTATATTCAGTATTCAGCATGTTAAATTCCTTTCTTCTGCTTGTGTATTGTCCATCACTATGCTTTATTTCCTCTTAGTATTTTCAACTTAATCTTGTCTGTTAAATCCTATGTGATTTCCCCTTCCCTTTTAATCCTTGTTTGCTTATGAGTTTGTTTTGGATGAGAATGGCATCTCATTGCCACTTCTTATCTAGAACCAAGGCTTAATTGCCTATACTCAGAATGATCCCACTCCCTTTTCCCTTTCTTATGTGTTTGAGCCTCGACAAGGGCCTGTTGGTATCCTAATCACCTTCCAGGCCCTTGTGTGACTTGTTTACAAGTCTGCTCCTGTTTGTAACCTTTGTAAGGAGTTTGGGTATGTGCCGGTCTCAATCAATAGGCTGGGTATGACCACTTCATTCACTGGTTTCCCCTCTAATCTACATTTTGCACTTATTCTTAGCCCTTTAAGCTCATACCCCCCCCCCCCCTTTGGTATGCCATGCTTAGGGACCTTAAGAGTCTCTTCTGAACTTGAATGCCTTAGGGCTGGCAATTCCACACTTGCACTATCCCAATTAGGGTGTAAGCAATGCCTGGGTCTCTTTCGAAGGCCTGTGGAACTTTGTAACACTCAAAAATGAGAGAAGCCTCGGATCTTGGGACCTCGGATTTGATAAAAGACATATGTTGGACACTAACGTTGCTTCGAGACTCCTCGGGCCTGTTATAGCTGCCGATGTACTTTAAAATTTTATTTCTTTTAATGTCTTTACTTTTCTACCCAATTTTGTAGTAAGTTGTAATGTCAAAAACTCGTGGGTATAGTGAAAGGGGTGTGGGGGGATTTACTTTATCACATGCATTAGAGATCATGCCTATAGGGTCACTTTACTTCATTGCATCAGTTTTTTATATAGTTACCATGTATATAATTTTACCGATGTTGCATCAATATAACGTAGAAAACCTACCTATATGAGTTTATTTTTTCTTGCATCAATATCATATAGAGATCATTACTATAGGCTCATTCATCTTTGCATCAGTAGAAATCATGTCTTAGGATCTTTACTTTATCCATGTGTACTGTTACCATGCCTACTTTTTACTTTTTTTCATCCCTCATATAGATACCATGCCCATAGGCTTCTTGTATTGCATCAACTTCATATAGAAACCATGCCATTAGGTTTGCATCTTATAATCTCACCTAGAAAGCATGCCTATGGGGACTATATAAGCTCTAGGCAAAACAGTAGGACGTCTAATTATGTAAAAGCTGTAATCAAAGGGTAATAAATAGTTTTTAGTCCAGATCTGTTAATGTTTCCAACAACTCAATTTTTTTCAACTTATCTTAAATCTATTTGCTTTCAAAACGGGCCCAGGTCTGCCCCTTTTCGTAAAACTTCTGATCCTACAAGCTGTCTTCTATATTGAACCTGCGACTGTTTGCTTAAGTTCATGTGTTCCAAAGTATTTCAATACTTCTTACAACCTTTTACTTAACTTATACAATTGATTTACAGTCCTTTTCTCCAATACTTGTCTGCAGTTTTAAAATTTTTAATAGATTTCCGTCTGAAGCTCGTGTTTTCTTTTCTAAAACATGTCTGTAACTCTAAATATTTTAAACAGACTCCTGTCTGCAACTGGCATCTATTCTCTAAAGTCTTACTGATTTCTAAAGTATGTCGACTTCTAAAATGGGCCCGGGGAGCTCGAAGCAGATTTTCTATCCAGCCCTTATGTGTTAAACTAATCTGCCCGCTCTCCTAACCTCTTTTAAAGACCAAATCAGTAATTGAAGTCATGCTAAACTACTTGTTGTATGTTATTGGGTTCATTTGAGCTTTTAATTGTTTATTTACGTCCCTCTTATTTGCTACTTGTATTTGACTGTCGCTCTAGCATTTTTACCTTTGAATACTCCATATATATATCCTACTTCCTTCTCCCCCTTTCTTAGGATTAGAAGTCCTAATAACCCGGGACTAATAGGTTGGGGTGGGTATTATCATGCAATAAGTAAACGATACCAACGTGTTTTAATACTTTAACGGGGTGGGAGGGTAGAATATGGAGATGATGACGATGCGATAATATCATAAAGCGATCCCTCTTTGGGAATATGTGCGGGATATTGTATCGAGTGATCCATATTGTAGTTAAACCTAGGACCCTTATTTCTTTTATGTACTTTATTTAAATGCTTTCTTAATGCCTTTTACACTAATCCTATCTTATTTTAAACTTATGTCCTTCACTTTCTTTAAAGCTTTCAAGTTGTATGGATGCCTTATATGCGAACCTTATTTGCTTAATTGTTTCATCCCTTTATAAAGTCACAATTAGCACGTCCGGGAACCACATTTGTAGATCGTGAGGGGTGCCTAACACCTTCCCCTCGAGATAATTTTATGCCCTTACCCAACTTTAGTTTCTCTCTTAAAAAAACTCTCTTTATCTTAAAGTGTCCTAATGCACTATAATCATTTGGTGGCGACTCTTCATATTCCGTGACCTAATTCCCAAACGAGAAATAGAGTTATTTTGCCCATAATATAGTAAAACCCGATTTTGCTCTTGAAAAAGGGGGGCATCGACAAAGCTCTACCTCCTTTATTTTGCATTTGGCTGAAAAATCGCCACCCTGTCTCATTCTGCTGAAATATCGCCACCCTGCATTATAAATTCGCTCTTTGGCTGAAACATTGCCACCCTCGCATCCATTCCGCTGAAATATTGCCACCTTCTCATGGGCTGAAATATCGCCAACTTATTCAAAGGCGTCATAGTTCAGAGGCACCATCTGCATAGCCCGAGAACACCATTTCATGGCCTACGAATCTTTACTTTTATGCTCTTCATAGCCCATGACGTCATAGTCTGAGGACGCCATCCTATCGTCCGAGGAAAGCATTCATGGTCCAACAGGAACTTGCATCACGTTTAAATTATGCAATATATACACACATCGTTCATTCGCAGGTACACCAGCTGGCTCACGGCCGTCCCAGCAGGAACGATCCCGCTCTAATTTTTCGCAGCCCGTCCGACCTCCAAATCCCTATCAAATCTCAAACCCCATTGCGTCCGTCTTTTTCGGACATCTATTTGTATATTCCGCCAATGGTTCCTGAACTACATATGTCCTGATTCCTGTAAAACCATGGATATGAGCGAGAGCACGGTCAATATTCACTTACAGTCGCCGTCTTCGATCAAAATTGGCCATCTTGTCTTTACCCGACAACTCTTTCATCCTCCTCGGGTAAAGAGGGACAGTTGTTGATACCCAATTTTTCCCTATATATTTCTATACTCAAAATATTCCTAAAATAGCATGTAGATGCATATATAAGCATCCACAAAGGTTTTGGCATTTTTCTACATTTTTCAAGATTTGAAAAATCAATGTGCAGCTTATTTTTTGCACTATAAAATCCAATATTTAGTCCCCAAAACTTGTTATATTTGTGTGTAATGTATTTTATTCTCTCATTTATAATTTACATCATTTTTACATAATTTTACAAGTTCATTGGGCATTTCTAAACTAAATTGCATGAAATTGCAATTTTAGCCTATTTCGCGATTTACGATGTATTTTAACTACAAAATCGTTCCTAACATTCTGAAATTAATACTTATACATTATTTATTAACCCAGTATTTTAATTTGATTTTTACAGTATCATTTACTATTTCATAAAATTCAAATTGGGAAAAATGGCTATTTAAATCGTAGCCCCTTTTATTTCAATTATAACCCAATTTCAGCCCCCAATTCAACCCCAATTACACTACCCGATTTTAAATTTTACCCGACCCAGACCCGTCCAAATTAACCTGTCCCATTCACTCTCTTTAATCGTGACTGTTGATCACTCAGATCAATGGTCCACAATAACCCTTCCATACTTAAACCAAAGACCCCCCCCCCCCAAAACCCTACTCATTCTCTACATTCAGCCGCCCTTGTATCCCGTCACCCCCCAAAAAACGCTCTCAACTCCTTCTGAACCCTAGCCCTTCTCTGGCTCCATTTCACCGGCGACTATGGCGTTTCAAGCTCTAAGGCACCTGTATTCACCTCTCCCTACCTTATATGGCTCCTTTGTTCGAAGATTGAAGCCCTATCTCGGAGATTATCGACTCAAAGGTCCTTCAACTTGAGTTTTACGACCGTGACCGGTCTCTCTCCGGCAAGACTTGATGTTGTGAGTCCATTGATGACACAGAATCAGCCCATTCCAGGCTTTCTCGTTTTTCTATGGTTCATTCTCTGAAACCCTAATTTTCAAGGTTTTCTCTGTGTTTATCTTTATGATCTACTCAAGATCCTAGTTATTTTCTAATGTTTCAAAGTATTTCTCACATTTCTTCGCCGACTTTGTTTTCAAACTATTCGTCTTCCTAAAATTTAGGGTTTCATCAATTTCTTTGCTTTATCTGCTCTATTGTGATTTCTTTTAAACATCACTGTGATTTTTGAGTATTTTCTACTATGGCTCCTACGTATATTTCTAGGGTTTACGAGTAAATTTTACTGGGTTCTCTATTTTTTCCTTATGTTGTTCTTCCTAAATTTATCTTCTTATGTGCTCGATACATGATGAAAACCCTAGGTTTTAGGAGTTTTCCATTTCTCTTTGTGTAATTGCTTGCTACATGTTTAAACCCTAACTGCTTCTGATTTCTTATTTGTGTGCATCTGCTCTTTGATTACATGATTTGTTCTACTAATTTTCAGTCTTGCATGTTCGAATTTGTGCAACTCTTTATACAGTCATATTTTCCCCTTTTCTGAATAGCCCTAATTTTGGGAAATTGATTTCTAACAAACTTATTTGGTTCTTTAATTTGGACCTGCTCCTTGACTAAGTTCAGTATCCATTTGTATCTCAAATTCCTTGATTCTCTATATGATTGACTTGCCTTATGTGTGAAACCTTGTGAATTTCAAAACCTTTATACGTATTTACCTTGTATTTTATGACTCATTCCTGATTTTTCTCCAAAATATAAACTTGGGTTTATTTACCTCAAGTCCGGTTCCTTAATTAGAGGAAAACCTTTCCCTAATTTATTATGATTGATGTTAAATTATTCTCTTGCCTTATTGGCTGCTTACTTTCAAGCTATAAAATCCCCAACCTCTTTTCACTTCAACACACGAACAATCCTAAGTTTCACTCACCTAAAACTCTCTCTTCTCTTCAATGTTATTCTATGTTACTTGTTCTACTGCTTGAGTTTAGCCGGCTGAAAGCCAAGGCTCCTGCCCTATTTGCTCTACTGTTTGAGTTTTATAGCTGGTAGGTTCCTGATTTACATATTAACTCTGAACTATATGTTTACTTACCCCTTCCCCCATGTCTGTTTATGTCAGTATGTAGTTAAATTTCAGCATGCACATCCCTACCCCATATCCCCATGCTTTTGATGCTATATATGTTATGATTACATTCATGTACAGCCCTTGCCCAAATCCCTCTAGTTTAATTCTGATTGTTGCAAATGTTCTTATGTGACCCCTACTCCCTTAACCCATGTTTGTATATGAGTTGTGTTTTAGACTAGGATGGCACTCCATTGCTATTCCTAGTTTAGAACCAGGTTGCTCTCAACCTATACTCAAAGTAATCCCACTCCCTTAACTCCCATTATGTGTTGAGCTATGACATATGTTTGTTGGTGTCTTAATCACCATATAGACCTAAGTCTGACTTATTTCAAGTTTGCTCTTATTTGTTCAACCATGTAAAGGGTCAGAGGTGTGCCAGTCCCATTCATGGCTAGGTATGACCACCCTTTGCATTATTCTTCCTCTAATCCCTCACTTTGCACTTGTTCCTAGTTCTTTAAGTCCTACCCCCTTCTGGTAAGCCATGCTTAGGGACCCTCGAGTCTTCTCTGAACATGGATGCATGAGGGATGGTAATTCCACACTTTGCATTACTCTAATCATTTAGGGTGTTGGCATTTCCTGGGTTTCCCCTGAGAGCCCTTGGAAGTTTTAAACACTCTAAGAGAACGCCTTTGAATTTGGAGCCTGGATTTGGTAAAATTTATATGTTGGACATTAAGATTGCTTTGGGCTTCCTCGGGTCTGTTTAGCTTTGATGTATTTATTTCCTTAGTAATTATCTTTCATTTATGTAAACCATCTTTGTAAAAAGAACTTGGGGATATAGTGAAACGGTATGGGAGGGGTTTAAATTATTGAATCAATCAATGGGCAGAAAGCATGCCCATAGGTTTTCCATATTGCATCTCATACCGAAAGCATGCCCATTGGTTTTCAATATTGCATGTCATATAGAAATCATGCCTATAAAGCTTTCAATATCGCATCTCATATAGAAATCATGCCTATAAGGCTTTCAATATTGCATCTCATATAGAAACCATACCTATAAGGTTTTCAACATTGCTCTCAATTAGAAATCATGCCTATAGGTTTTCAATGTTGCATCACACCTAGAAACCATGCCTATAAGAATTGGATAAAAATGCTAGGCAAACACTAGGTCCCTTAAACGTACTAAAAATAACAAAGTCAGTATGTAGATAGCACGCCTACAAGGTTCAAACTCGCCTGATGTGTTTCAACGTGTTAATACAGTTTGCCCTAAATCTGTCTATCGGGCCAAGTCTGCCCTTTTATGTCATTCCGAACCTATAGAGTCTTTTTCAAAAGGCCAAACCTACAGTTTTAAGAATTAACCTTGCCTGCCTAAGTTTACGCCTCAAGGCTCTTTTGAAAACTTTCTTTATGCAGTCCGGCTAGTTTTTAAACCATTTCTAAACTTTCTGCAGACTCTAAATCCCTCTTTACAGACCTATGTCCGAAACTAATGTTTTTTCTCAGAAATTACTGGCTTTAAATCATTTCATGTTCTAATAACCGGACCCGAGGGGCTCAAAGCAAATTTATTATCTAGCTTTATGTGTTTAACTAATCTATTCAATCAGTATTAATATTAAGACCAAATCAGTATTTGTAAGTCATGCTAGACTAATTTTTGTTATGGTTTACGGGGTTTTATATGAGCCGTTGAATGTCTGATTTGTATACCTTTATATGCTATTTTTTTTATTGACGCATAGTATTTTTACCTTTGAAAACTCCATATATGTCCTATTTTTCTCTCCCTCTCTTAATATTAGAAGTCCTAATACCCCGGGACTAATTGGTTGGGACGGATACTAGCATGCAATAAGTAAACGAGACCAAACATGTTTAAGTACCTTAACGGGGCTGGAAGGTTAGAATATGGAGATGATGACGATGCGATAATATCATAAAGCGACCCCTATTTGGGAATATGTGCGGGATATTTTATCGAATGATCCATATTACAGTCAAACCTAGGACCTCTTTCTCTTCTGCTTGTTTTACTTAAACGTCTTCCTACAGTAATGCTTTTTCCAAATTAATTCTCCCTCCTGATTTTATTTAAATTATGCCTTTCCCCTTTTCAAAATTCTCAAGTTGTTTGAATGCTTTATATGTGAACTTTATTTGTTTACTTTCTTCATCTCATGTAAAGTCACAATTTACATGGCCGGAAACCACACTAGTGGATCTTGAGGGGTGCCTAACACCTTCCCCTCGAGATAATCTCTATCCCTTACCCGAACTTTGGTTTTCCTTCAAAATACTCTCTTCTACTTTAAAGTGTCCTAATGCACTATAATAATTAGGTGGCGCCTCTTCAGATTCCATAACCCGATTCCCAAACGGGAATAAGAGTTGTTTTGTCCATAATATCGTAAACCCGATTTCGCTTCTTTTAGTCAAAAAGGGGCATCGACACACCCTAGTCTCACCCTAAAAGTACATGTTATACCATTCCCAACATGTCGACTTTCGACGAAACTTATTTTCTTCAATTTGTTTAGCTTCTAAAGCTTCCAACCTTCTTAGTACTTTCAGTCAATGATCTTTAATATTTTTAGCCTCTAAGTTAACATGATAACTTACTTTATGTACTTCCAATGATGATCTCATTTTTTGTATTACATTATTTTATTACGATGCACTTATACATACAAAAATATGAGGTATAACATCATTCCCCCTTTACAACATTTGTCCTCGAATGTTGGCTAATATTCTTATAAGACTCGTAAACCATAGCTGTTATGAATATTTTAATATTGTTCTTGCCATGTAGAAAACTATTCTGTGAATAAATCCTAAGGCTAGGGCATCCCCCCCCCCAGGCCTTTTTCTCACACCATGGCTTGTTGCCGGAATTCTTCCAATATCGTATCTGTTTATACCTTATGTCATGCAGCATGTACTACTCTGTCCTTATATGTGCACCCATGCGAGTTTTTTCTCATTTGTCTTTAAGATTTTATCCAATCTCTAGGCCTTTGTGAACATATACAGAACTATGACAAGTTGTCCCTGTAGAAATCTATAGGTGTACTGAAGTTTTTCGCTTGGTACATTGTCGAACTTACAAATATTACCATATCTTGGTTCATAGCCTCGGTTAGCTATGCTTACAACTTTACTATATCTAGGTAGCTTATACTATACCACAACACTTACTTTGATTTAATATGACTAAGTTCTACTACTTAACTCCAAGTTATTCTCTTGCTGCTTATCTTATATATATAAATTTTAAGTCCCTTAATTTCCCGTTACTATTCATCTTAAGAATGACAGCCTAATCCCATCTCATACTTTTGGAACATTCATTTATCTATTGTTGATTCACTTTAATGTTGATCTATAATCTATCACTAATCACTTGAAACCTCTTATGTAATACAAGTTATTCATTAGGGCTCACGTCTCATTGGGAAACATCTAAAGTTATTTACCTGATCCACTTCGGGGAGATACTATACTTCAATAACTGTATTTCATGGTATCCTAATGTGATTCACCTTACGAGGATATTCTAATCATGTGCAATTCATGAAATCCTTGTTAGAAACACGTTCTCAATGCAATATACTAAACGTGTACTCTTTTGTAGGTTTTGATGAATGACAAACGAAGCAAATATTGATATATGACGGAATTCAAGTACAAGCGCACAATGGTTGCGAATAAGATTGAAGTTCAAGATATAGCTTTTAATTGTTATTGAGTTGTTCTAAATTGTAATCTCGATCCTATAACTTGACTCATAGTATGGCCTCTCTCATAAAACTATTTTCCAAAATCATGCATATTTAATTCTGTGTCAAAAAGATTTTAAATCATGCATATTTACATTAGATAAAATGTTTTCTAAACATGCCTCAAAAATCTGGGCTAAAATAATCGATTATGTACTTATGATAATCGATTGTTTCTGAGCCAAGACTGCATGACAATCGATTATGAATTAATGGTAATCGATTGTGAGTAAGACAGTGAACATCAGGTTTTTCCAAATCTGCATGATAATCGATTGTGAACAAATGACAATCGATTGTTGTTGAGGTAAAGTTTTTCAATACTCAAAATAATCGATTATGAACTAATGGTGATCGATTGTGTTGAGTTGATGTCTTCCAGTGATTTTAAATTTAATTAAGTAATCGATTATGTCTTTAGATAATCGATTATCACTGAGACAGTAAGTTTTATGATTTTCAGAAAATAACAAGTAATCGATTGTTGCAAAGGACAATCGATTGTTGAAGCTGTCCGTTGTCGAATGATTTTCAAATACCATAAGGTAATCGATTATTGATTCTAGATAATCGATGTTCTGCTTAAAATCTGGAAAAGATTTTTTGAACGTTGCTGAGTAATCGATTGTTGATTCTGGACAATCGATTGTTTGTGGTAAAATCTGGAAAAGATTTTTTGAACGTTGCCAGTAATCGATTATGGATTGTAAGTAATCGATTATCAAGCGTAAAATCTGGGATTGAATTTTGATCTAACTGGCAGACAATCGATTGTTGGGGTTTGACAATCGATTGTCAGTGAGTAAAATCAGCAACTCTTAATTGGCAATTAGACAACGGTTGAACCAACTTTTTCAACTATAAATACAGCTTCATTTCAGTGTTTTAAAAACAACAACATACACAAACTGATCATTACATTGCTATAAGCTTTCATTCAATTGTTCTTCATTTTCTACTCATTTCATAAAGCTTTTGAGAGCCATATTATTGCTTAAAGTTGTTGTGATCTTGAACATATTCTTTTACTCATATCTACTCAATAAGGAGTACTTTAGTTAAGTGAGTGTCCAAGTATTTGATATACTTGTAAGAGAATTGCGATTCTCTTGTTTCAAGGAACTTGCGTTTCCTTGGGTGAAGTCTTTGAGATTGCGATCTCCGAGCAACTGTTTGAGGCTTGTGTCCTCAAGTGTGTAACGGTTTGTTGAGCACCCTTAAGCTTAACAAGATAGTGAAAAATCTCGAGAGAGTCTCTCGGGGACTGGACTAACCACGTTGGTGGCCAACCAGTATACATCTTTGTGTAAGTTTATTTTTCTGCATTTATTTTACTTCCTGCAAAGTTTAAATTCCGCAAGAAAACGCTAAATTCTATTAATACGCTATTCACCCCCCCCCCCCTCCCCCTCTAGCGTAAAGCGTAGTTTCTAACAATTGGTATCAGAGCCCAACTCTCTGAAAACTTAACCGTTTGAGAGAACCATCCATGGCTTCTACTCTTGACTCTTTTGCAGGAATTGAAGAAGGACAATGCTCTACACGACCTCCTCTATTCAACGGCACAAACTACTCATACTGGAAGGAGAGGATGCAAATCTTTGTGCAATCAAATAGCTTTCATTTGTGGAAAGTATTCACCAATGGAAACCAAATCCCAACCAAGAAGGTGGAAGACGAATGGGTTCCAAAGACCGAAGAGTAATATACCGCGGAGGATATTCGTAAGATTCAAAATAATGCCAAAGCTATAAATTTATTATATTGTGCTCTTAATGCTAACGACTACAGGAAGATATCATGTTGCAAAACAGCAAAAGAAATGTGGGATAAGCTTGAAGTGACATACGAAGGAACCGACCAGGTACGAGAAGCTAAAATTGATTTCTTAACTCACTCTTATGAACTATTCCACATGAAGGAAGGAGAGAAAGTAGACGAAATGTTTGAGCGATTCTCAATGATCGTGAATGATCCACACGCCCTCAAAAAGACGTTTACGGATAGAGAACTTGTCCGGAAGATCCTCAGAAGTCTCACTCCGGCATGGCGATCAAAGGCCGATGCAATCCAAGAATCCATTGGCATCACAAATGTCACAATTGACGCATTAAGAGGTAATCTCAAAACCTATGAATCAACTATACTTAACCCGTTTGTTGATGATCAAAGAAGGCAAAGGATTGCTCTAAAGGCTAGCCAACCACAAATTGATGAGGAAGGTGACAACGAGTTTGGACTCGTTATCAAAAGGTTTCAAAAATTCATGCGCAAAGAGTATGAACGCAAGAACAAAAAGCAAGGCGATCAACTAAAATGCTATGAATGCGGAGAAACCGGGCACATAAAATCAAATTGCCCTAACATCAAAAAGGAGAAGAAACCCTTCAAAAAGCAACGTGCATACATCTCTTGGGGAGGAGATTCCGGAGATGAAGCAAGCGAAGAAGAAGACGATGAAGCAGCAAATTAATGTCTCATGGCTCAAGAAGACGGCAAAGACGAGGTAAGTCAAATCTCTTCTCAAAATTTCTTTACTCTTGATGAAATGAGAAATGCTTTTGATGAACTATATGCTGAATTTATCAAAGCTTCAAAAACTGTCAAAAGTGTTAAAGAAAGCGCTTCTCTAAAAGAAAAAGATTTTCAAACACAGCTTTCATTAAAAGAAAAAGAATTAGAAAAACTGGTTTTCGAAAATGAGAAGCTAAAAGAGGAAAACAAGTTTTATGGAAAAAGAAGTGCTGATAAACCTGAAGGTTCTACTAGAAACTGTTCTTCTTGTGTGCTTCTTAAGAATGAAGTAGCTAAACTTAAAGGCACATTAGATAAGTTTAATTCTTCGCATAAAAACTTGAATGATGTGCTTGTTAATCTAAAATCAACTAAACATGGAATAGGATTCAAGAATGAAGAAAAGGTTGGTGCTAAACCACAACAACCTAGAGCTCAACCTAGGACTAATAACCAAAATGCTTATCCTAGAAGTAGAAATCCTAGAAATAACTTGCATGTTAGACCAAATAGTGAAAATGCTAGAAGACCTAGAAATGATGCATATTTTAGGCCAAACCTTGAACAATTTAGAAGACCAAGAAATGACCCTCCACCTAGAAATAGATATTCTAGAAATGATGCATATTTTAGACAAACTTGTGAACCTCCTAGAGCTCATAATAGGAGAAACAATGGTGTTCAAAGTAGAGTAAGCAACCTTCATTCATCTAGTTACTATGTACCTAGAAAAATGCATAATCCCAACGTGACTTGTCATTATTGTAGACGTATTGGTCATATTGCTCCCGCTTGCTTTACTCGTCATAGACATATAAATCAATTGCATCATTATAACATGCCTAACCCTCAAGGACCCAAGATGGCATGGGTACCTAAAGAACATTAATTTGTTTTGTAGGTGTGCTTGAAGGGATCAAGTGTACTATGGTACCTTGATAGTGGATGCTCCAAACACATGACGGGAGATGAATCCAAATTCCTTCAACTAGAGCACAAAGAAGGAGGAAGTGTCACATTTGGTGATAATAATAAAGGAAAAATCATCGGCATTGGTTCGGTCGGTAAGGACGAAAACTCCTCTATTAAACATATACTACTTATGAAAGGTTTGAAGCATAATCTCTTGAGCATAAGCCAATTATGTGACAAGGGAAATCTTGCTCTATTTAATTCGGATGAATGTCTTGTATTTAGACGTAGTGATTTCAAGATCATACTTCGTGGTTTTAGAATTGATAATATCTATATGGTTGATCTTGCAAACTCCTCACCCGAATATGTTGATTGTTTAGTAAGCAAAGAGGATAACTCTTGGCTATGGCATCGTAGAGTAGCACACATGAACATGCATCTTTTGAACAAGCTTCTTTCTCAAAACTTAGTAGTTGGTCTTCCCAGTTTAAAGTTTGAAAATGATTCTATTTGCGATTCTTGTCAAAAAGGGAAGCAAACCAAAGCATCTTTTAAATCCAAGAATATTGTTTCAACGTCTAGACCTTTGCAATTACTTCACATGGATTGATTTGGTCCCTCTCGTATTGAAAGTCTTGGTAAAAATAAATATGTTTTTGTAATTGTTGATGACTTTTCTAGATTTACTTGGACTCTATTTCTTGCAAATAAAAGTGATGCTTTTCAAAATTTCAAGTATTTCCTTAAGCGTGTTCAAAACGAGAAGGAATCGACCGTCACTTCGATTAGAAGTGATCATGGGGGAGAGTTTGATCACAATCTCTTTGCAGATTTTTGTGACGAACTCGGAATCGAACACACCTTTTCCGCTCCACGGACACCACAACAAAATGGGGTGGTGGAAAGGAAAAATAGGTGTCTCGAAGAGATGGCAAGAACCATGCTCGACGAAGCTAAGATTCCCAAATATTTTTGGGCGGACGCCGTGAGTACCGCTTGCTATGTTTTAAATAGAGCAGCAATTCGGCCGATACTCATGAAAACCCCATATGAACTTTATAAGGGTAGAAAACCCAACATTTCTCATTTACGTGTTTTTGGTTGTAAAAGTTTTGTTCATAATAATGGGAAGGACCAATTGGGTAAGTTTGATGCTAAATCGGATGAAGGTATTTTCATTGGTTATTCCTCACGTAGCAAAGCATATAGGATCTTTAACAAAAGAACCCAAATTGTAGAGGAATCCCCGCATGTTGTGTTTTCCGAAGATAATACTCGCTTGGCGAGAAAGGAATCCGGTTTTGATCTTGCAGGTATCTTGGATAGCTTGAAAGATAAAATCCAAGAAGAACCTTCAAAGGAAAACAAAAATGAAATTGGGGAACAACCAACGGAAGAAGCGCCACAATTAGAAAAAGGAATAAATACGCCTAACGAGTGGAGAACGATCAAGGATCATCCTCTCGAACAGGTAATTGGCGATGTTGGAGAAAAGGTAAGTACCCGAAACTCTCTTAAGAACACTCTAGGACACAATTCTTAAGAGTTCACGGCATTACTTGTTAACACTAGTGTAATTTATTAATTTCGCTATAAATTACTAACTTGAGCGTCGGAGACGTTTAAATCTATTTTGCAGGTACCACCCCAAAGGTAGGGGGAATTATGAAGTTTTAGCACAAAATAATCGACTATTTCAAGCCACTAATCGATTATTTTCTGTGCAGTACATCGATTATCAGTATCAATAATCGATTGTTTATGACTGATTATTACTATTATGCATCTGTGTTTAATTTTTTACTTCCTAAATTGCATAATCGATTTCCACCTCAGTCATTCAGCAATGCTTTCTACAACAATCGATTATTTTTTCATACAATCGATTATTTGACAAATTCTGATATTCTCCAAGTTCACTGTATCAAATTAGTTCCCTAAATAATCGATTACCAAGAATTGACAATCGATTACTTCATATTAATTTTTTGTTACCGTTTGGCTCCTCAATCGATTCCTGTCAGGTCTTAAATGCTCCATAATCGATTACCAAAATTTAACAATCGATTATTTCATTCAAATTTTTTTACCTTTTGAATCGATTTGTCAGATTCAAAATCTCAATCAAACAGTAAATACAATCGATTATTTAAGTTCAATAATCGATTATCTAACGGTCAGTAATTTTAATTCTTACCGTTTTCTGACTGCTCCTAAACCAAAATCTCAGCAAATGTCTCCATTCAATGCTTGATAATCCTTTCCTCTATAAATAGGCATCATAAGAGCTCACATTCACCCACTCAAGCACTATCTCTAGTATTCAAAAGCTAAATCTCTTCTATTTTCTTTGCCAAATTCCAGCAGTCTTTCTCCTAACATGTCTGGACGATCTTCAAAACGTTCCCGATCCAAACATGGCGCATCAGCCTCAACCGCCCCTCCTCCTTTAAATTTTCCATACCAAGACGGTTCCGTCTTGTTCTTTGAAACTGAAAATAAACTCACAAGGTTCCTATCAAAATTTGAGAAACGCACCATTCTTCCTCCTCGGTTCTCAAATAGTAAACTCCTTGAGCCTTTCACCCCTGCCGCAAATATGTTAAAGGAGTGTCAACTATATGACTTCTTGCTTCTCACTCATCCTCACATAAACACAACTCTCGTTCAAGCTTTTTACTCAAACCTCCATAAAGATGAAGATGGCGAACTTGTCACCTCCATTAATGGGGTTCAAATTCTTCTCTCTGAAGAGAATCTCCACACCATTGCCCGCCTTCCAAATGAAGGTGAAGACCTTTACCGGTATATTGATAAGGCCGGGGCTCTCTTTGATGAAACCATCCTTCTCCACCAAGCCGGTATAACCTCCTATGATCCATCTATCTCTACCCGTCGTCCTACCATAACGGGAATAGATCCAAACTACCGGTTGATTCTTTACTTCATCACCCGAGTCCTCAAGCCTAGACGGCACAATCACACCACCATCTCCCAGGAGGATACCAAACTTCTGCATGCCATTGTCACCGGAGCCAAAATAAATTGGTGTCGGCTCATCAAAATTCATATGCTCGATGCCATCGGTGATGACATGCCTCTTCCTTATGCCCTCCTCATTATGAACTTCCTTGAAGCATCCGGATTTGTCACGGAAAATGGTCCTCTCAAAAGGAGTACCAAAATTTGGGAAATCTCGGAGTCTTCTTTCCATCATGATGGTGATCATGCTCCAGCTCCTTCTTCAAGTCGTCCACCCCGTCGTGCTCGTTCGTCCCAAGAGCCTACTCTCCAAACCATATCCGACCAGCTTGCTCAACTCACTCATGAGATCCATGGATACTTTGATCATGTCAATTATCCATATGCAGCTCTCGTTCCTTTTGAAGCAGCGCCGGATAACGAGGCGGACAACGACGGAAATGAATAAATTTTTTTGTTTTGTGTGGTTTTTGCTGTTGTTCTCTTTGGTTCCCATTGATGTACCCTCTTTTTTTTCCAATAAATAAACCTTGTTTATTTCATCTTTTTGCATCTTTCCTTACTATTTTTTTGCTAATGGCAAAAGGGGGAAGAAAACGGGATATCGGGTATGCACCACCTCTTAATTCATTGATTGCTTATAAGCTAAAATTGAGGGGGAACTCTAAAATTGAGGGGGAACAAGAACAAAATTGCATAATTGTTACTTGTCTTGAATTGTCAATATCTTTTGCCTAAATTGCATATCCCGCTTAATGTTTGCCATTATCAAAAAGGGGGAAATTGTTAGAAACACGTTCTCAATGCAATATACTAAACGTGTACTCTTTTGTAGGTTTTGATGAATGACAAACGAAGCAAAAATTTGATATATGACGGAATTCAAGTACAAGCGCACAATGGTTGCGAATAAGATTGAAGTTCAAGATATAGCTTTTAATTGTTATTGAGTTGTTCTAAATTGTAATCTCGATCCTATAACTTGACTCATAGTATGGCCTCTCTCATAAAACTATTTTCCAAAATCATGCATATTTAATTCTGTGTCAAAAAGATTTTAAATCATGCATATTTACATTAGACAAAATGTTTTCTAAACATGCCTCAAAAATCTGGGCTAAAATAATCGATTATGTACTTATGATAATCGATTGTTTCTGAGCCAAGACTGCATGACAATCGATTATGAATTAATGGTAATCGATTGTGAGTAAGACAGTGAACATCAGGTTTTTCCAAATCTGCATGATAATCGATTGTGAACAAATGACAATCGATTGTTGTTGAGGTAAAGTTTTTCAATACTCAAAATAATCGATTATGAACTAATGGTGATCGATTGTGTTGAGTTGATGTCTTCCAGTGATTTTAAATTTAATTAAGTAATCGATTATGTCTTTAGATAATCGATTATCACTGAGACAGTAAGTTTTATGATTTTCAGAAAATAACAAGTAATCGATTGTTGCAAAGGACAATCGATTGTTGAAGCTGTCCGTTGTCGAATGATTTTCAAATACCATAAGGTAATCGATTATTGATTCTAGATAATCGATGTTCTGCTTAAAATCTGGAAAAGATTTTTTGAACGTTGCTGAGTAATCGATTGTTGATTCTGGACAATCGATTGTTTGTGGTAAAATCTGGAAAAGATTTTTTGAACGTTGCCAGTAATCGATTATGGATTGTAAGTAATCGATTATCAAGCGTAAAATCTGGGATTGAATTTTGATCTAACTGGCAGACAATCGATTGTTGGGGTTTGACAATCGATTGTCAGTGAGTAAAATCAGCAACTCTTAATTGGCAATTAGACAACGGTTGAACCAACTTTTTCAACTATAAATACAGCTTCATTTCAGTGTTTTAAAAACAACAACATACACAAACTGATCATTACATTGCTATAAGCTTTCATTCAATTGTTCTTCATTTTCTACTCATTTCATAAAGCTTTTGAGAGCCATATTATTGCTTAAAGTTGTTGTGATCTTGAACATATTCTTTTACTCATATCTACTCAATAAGGAGTACTTTAGTTAAGTGAGTGTCCAAGTATTTGATATACTTGTAAGAGAATTGCGATTCTCTTGTTTCAAGGAACTTGCGTTTCCTTGGGTGAAGTCTTTGAGATTGCGATCTCCGAGCAACTGTTTGAGGCTTGTGTCCTCAAGTGTGTAACGGTTTGTTGAGCACCCTTAAGCTTAACAAGATAGTGAAAAATCTCGAGAGAGTCTCTCGGGGACTGGACTAACCACGTTGGTGGCCAACCAGTATACATCTTTGTGTAAGTTTATTTTTCTGCATTTATTTTACTTCCTGCAAAGTTTAAATTCCGCAAGAAAACGCTAAATTCTATTAATACGCTATTCACCCCCCCTCCCCCTCTAGCGTAAAGCGTAGTTTCTAACAATCCTTTTCTTTGAATCATTAACAACTAATAGGCCTTAATGGCATCCTCTTATTTATCACAATTACACCCTTATTCTACTACCAGGGCAACATTTCATCTCTTCAAATTGCTCAAAGCCTTAGACTCCTCTGAGTTCATTCAGGCTATACTGAGCTTTGTATAACTTACGAAATTCAACAACCCACTTGTTTTGATGGGCTTAATCCTGAGGCCTTACTTATTCTCATCACATTCTCACCTACTTTCTTTTTATTCTTACTCTTGTCTACCTAAAACCTTGTCACTGTACCATACTTTAGCTTGCGATCTATCCATATTTATTTATTCTACTCGCAATCATCCTTTAAATTTCTAGCACCATTGATTTCCTTATGTTATTCTGGAACCTCAAGCGAGACATCACACTATTTCTAACTCTTATATACTCTCTTAACTAGAAATCTCGATTGTGATGACCATGCCGGTCGTCTAAAGAATTAATGCCCCGATCCCTTATTAATTACTTCTACCAAATTTAATTATGCTAATTTTATTTTCTGGGATGTTCAGTTTTGTCTTTCAGAGAGTTTTAGGACACTTAGTCCCTAAATGAGAGCTTATGTTTTGGAAAGTTTACTGTAGTCGAAATAGTATGAACACGGCTTCGAATTGGAAATATGATGGTTCTATTAGCTTCGTTCAGTGATTATTGGGTTGAGAGCGTATTTTGATTGTATTTTGGAGGTCTGTAGCTAATTTAGGCTTGAAATGTCGAAGATTGAATTTTTGAATTTTTCGGTTTGATAGCGATTTTGAATGTGAGGGTTGGAATGGAATTCCAAGAAGTGCAATTGTTTTGTTGTGTCATTTAGGATGTGTGTGAAAAATTACAGGATGTGGTTTGGTTGGATTTTTTATCAAAAGCGGAATTCGGAAGATTTTTGAAACTTCGAGTTGAATCCGATGTGTTTCGGTTGTTTTGATGTTGTTTGAAGTGTTTTGAAGTTTGGTACATGTTTGGATAAAGTTTTAGGATGTGTTGAGGTCCCGGAGGCATTTTGGATCGTTAATGGGAAGTTTGGGGAATGTTGCAGCTGCTGTATTTTTGCTGCTTCTGGTATTTTCGCATTTGAAATTTGGGTACCGCAGAAGCGGCGAACAGGCCGCAGAAGCAAAATGGAGGGAGGCCAGCAGGTTCCGTAGATGTGATGGATTTTTAGCAGAAGCAGAACCGCATCTGCGTGTTGGAGATTACAGGTGCATAAATTGGGCATTTAATGAAAGGTCGTAGATTCGACGAAGTCTCCGTAGGAGCGGGACCGCAAATGCGGTAATCGCTGGGCAGAACATATAAATAGTTTCCTTTGCAAAATTTAGCCATTCTTTCACCACTTTTATCCGGTTTTAAAGCTTTTGAAAGGGAGTTTTGAGGAAAACAAAAGAAAATCACTTGGAGGGGACATCCTTGACTTCATAACTCAGTTTCATGTGTTTAAAGACCTAAGTAGTGGTGAGAAATTTGGGGAAAATGGGTGATTAGTGTTTGAGTTTAAGAGACCTGTAAATGAGGATTTGAGGGGTTATTTGCACTCCGATTTCAGTGCTCTTGTTATGTATAGACTCGTGAGAGTATGAGATTTCTAAAAATATAATTCAACGATTCCGAGATGTGGGCCTAAGGGGAATTTTAGTTATTTTTATAATTTTGCATATTACCTTAGAATTTAAATGTACAATCAGTTAATTGAAGTGTTATTTACATTACGAAATTGAACTGGATAGATTTGAGCCATTTGGAGTTGAGTACTTGTGGCAAGAACGTGGTCTCGTGTTGATTTTTGAGCCAATTCGAGGTAAGTGATTTGCCTAACCTTGTGTGGGGGACCTTCCCCTTATGATATGATACGTTTGATATTTGAAATACCTTGTATGTGAGGTGACAAGTGCGTACTTGAGCTAATTGTTGAAAATCCGGTATTTCCTTAAGTTATTTCGATTAAATTCTTTTCATGCTTTATTATACTTGCAAATTTAGCATGTTGTTAGTTAGAAAAGCATGTTTAGTTCTCTTAAATTGCCTATTTGCTCAAATTGACTTAATTGTATTACGTGAAGCATGTTAGGCTAGAATTAACTGTTTACTTAGTAAGAAATATGCATTAAATTTAATATTCTTGTGTTGTTGCTGCGTATTTTAATTTGGGTCTATGGGACAACATCCCGGGAGATTCCCTGCATGAAGTTATGGTCTGGATTGAGGTGTGGGATACCAAGAGATCCTTGACACGTATATGTAGGATACCGAGAGTTCCTCGGGATACCAAGAGATCCCTAGTATATATATACATTGAGGATAGCAAGAAATCCTTGGGATACCAAGAGATCCCTGGTTATTATCATTGTTGTGAGTGGTATTCCTTATGAATTGCCTTTATTTATGTTTCCGTTATTATACTCTTATTATCATTTATAGACTCTTACTCCAGATTCTCAATTATATTGTTTATCTCATCCTGTCATTTTATTATTTGTTAACCTCAGTAGGGCCCTGACCTTCCTCGTCACTACCCGATCGAGGTTTGGCTTGGTAATTAGTGAGTACTGCTGTGGTGTACTCATGCCCCTTCTGCTCATGTTTTTCATGTGCAAATATAGGTACCGCTTTTCAGGACTATCATCCTTGAGGGAGGCGACCATTTAGAGACTCCGAGGTACATCTACCGCGTCCACAGACCAAGGAGTCTGTTTCTGGTCCTGCCTTTAGTATTTAGACCTTCTGTAATTTTCTATTTTGCTATACATTCCGGAGTTAGAGCTATGTAGCATTTATCTTCGCTTGAGATTCGTGGGATACCGTGTCTTGGATTGGATATTGGTTTGAAACACACACACACACACACACACACACACACACACACACACACACACACACACACACACATATATATATATATATATATATATATATATATATATATATATATATATATATATATATATATATATATATATATATATATATATATATATATCAAACCAATATCCAATCCCTATATATATATATATATATGTATATACATGTGTGTGTGTGTGTGTTTCAAACCAATATCCAATCCCTATATATATATATATAACACTATTATCGCTTTAGCAATGTTCTAAATCATTTTATTTCTTCAAGTTTGTTTATCTTCCGCAATTTAGGCTTACCTAGTCATAGAGGATGAACCAAGGTCGTGAGAAGTTGTTATAAGAGCTCTAGGTTCATATGAGTCACAGATCACAAGCTGGTTTATTAGAGTCTCGTTGATCGGTACGGAGATGTTTGTACTTACCTACGAGAGGCTATGTAACTATTAGAAAAATTTCCACTTCATTTGGTTTCCTTGTCGTGCGATATTTTGACATCACAATTCTAAACTTCTATCTTCTATTCTCTCACATATGGTAAGGGACACATGATACTCGAGATGATCAGGCATCTGCGCCCCCTACCGTAACCGTCAGAGGTCGGGGCTGGGACAGAGGCCGAGGACGAGCACGTGGTGCAGCCAGAGCACCTGCGCGAGCTACCGCCAAGGAATCACCAGCAGATCCAGCCAGAGTCCAAGTGCCTGACACGCTTACTACTTCTACTACTCAAGCCCTTCAAGAGACTTTGGCACGGTTCATGAAAATGTAAACCACTTTGGCTCAGGCAGGGTTGCTTCCCCTTGCTCCAGCTACATCCCAGGTCTGGAAAGGACCACAAACTCCCACTGCCCGCACTCCCAAGCAGTGAGTGCATATTGAGCAAGTCCCTGAGATTATTCCTGTACTGCTTGTAGTGTCAGTTCAGCCTGAGGGCATGGCAGCGGCTTCAGAGCAGGAACAGTTGAGGCTTGAGAGGTTCAAGAGGTACAAGCCCCCTATGTTCAGTGGTTTAGCATCGGAGGATGCTCTAGGATTTATTGATGAGTGTTACCGCATTCTCCGTACCATAGGTATCTCAAGATCGAGTGGGGTTTCTTTTACTACATTCCATAAGTTGTGGCGCACCTATGATTAGGCAGTCCAGATGAGGTTGCTTCACTGACTTGGGCTCAGTTTTCATATCTGTTCCTGAGGGAGTATGTTCCTTAGAGCCATAAGGATGCATGGCGCGCAGAGTTCAAGCATTTGTGCTAGGTGTGCTATAATTGTTTCAGAGTATGTTGTCTGTTGCACAAGTTTGACTAGGCATGCACCAGCCTTGGTTTCTACTATCCGCAAGAGGGTTCGCCGGTTTATTGAAGGACTTATTCCCAACATTAGATCTAGCATGGCTCGTGAGTTGGATATGGATATTTTTTATCAGCAGGTGGTGAGCATTGCAATGAGGATTGAGGGTATACATGCAAGAAAGAGAGAGGAGAGGGAGGCGAAGAGGTCTCGAGAGTCGGGCCATTATTCTTGTGCCCGTGCCCCAGCTGCAGGTCGTCACGGTAGGTGTTATATGAGTTGTGCTATTCATTTAGCTCTTCCAGTAGCCAGTAGTGCTCGAGCTCCTCCTAGATCTCATGAGCCTTAACATGCACCACCAATCTCTAGCGTGCCTCCTACGCGGGGTGATTTTAGAGGTTAGTCCAGTAGACCTCGCCCAAGCTAGTCACAACTGCCACATCCACTTAGAGCCTGTTTTGAGGGTGGTGATACCCATCATGTGGTGAGGGATTTCCCTAGACTTGAGAGGAGTGCACCTCCATAGAATTCTCAGCCACAGCGTGCATCGCAGAGTTCTCAAGCTATGGTTAGAGCTCCATTTTCTACCCCACCTACTCAGCCAACTAGAGGTGGAGGTCGGGGAGGTAGAGGTCACCCTAGAGGGGAAGTCCAGGCCAGACACTATGCTATTGTTGCCCGTACCGAGGTTGTTGCCTCTGATTTTCTCATCATAGGTGTTGTCATAGTTTGTCATAGAGATGCATCAGTTCTACTCGATCCAGGTTCCACTTATTTTTATGTGTCTTCTCATTTTGCTCTGCAATTGGGTGTACCCCAGGATTCTTTGAGCTCCCCTATTTGTGTTTCTACTCCTCTAAGAGAATCATTCGTTGTGGATCGCATTTATCGGTTGTGTTTGGTTACTCGTATTGGTTTTGAGATCAGAGACGATTTGTTGTTACTCAGTATGGTTTATTTCGTTATTATCTTGGTAATGGACCCCATTATGCAATTCTTGATTTTCACACTAAGATCGTGACGCTGGGTATGCTAGGTGTACCACATGTTGAAAGGAGGGGTACCTTAGATCACACCCTCAGTAGAGTTATTTATTTCCTTAAGGCTCCGTGTATGGTTTAGAAGGGGTGTGACGCCTATCTAGCTTATGTGAGAGATGTCAGTATTGATACCCTTGCTGTTGGCTCTGTCCCAGTAGTACGGGATTATCCCGATATGCTTCCATATAATATTCCAGGCATGCCTCCTGATAAAGATTTTGCTTTTGGAATTGATCTGTTATGGCCCCCATTTTTCTAAGGCGATCATGCTTGTGAAATTGGGAGGACAACTTGTTGCCTTTGGGAATTGGGTCTTAAATTGAAGAGTCGCCACCTAATGATTAAGTACATTAGGATACTAAGAGGGTTTTTGATTTAGAAACTAGAGATTTGGGTTTGGGCTGGAAGTTATCCCGAGGGGAAGGTGTTAGGCACCCCTCAGGATCCACTAGTATAGTTCCCGGTTATGTTTTTATTGTGACTTTATATAAACAAATAAGAAATTATGGCTCAAATAAAGGACTTGCATACAATGCTGTAGATAAGCTAAATATGTATCTTTTGAGAAGGCATGATTTTGGGGGAAAATAATTTTTAAACGAGTCTGAAAATAAACAAGTAAAGGGAAGGGGGTCCTAGGTTTATGAACAATGTGGATCACATCAATGCAATATCCAGCAATCAGTCCTCGGAAGAGGGGTCACACGTGATATTAGCGCACCGATCATCATATATCCATATCTACCATTCCCACCCTGTTAAGGTATTAAAGCACAGAATAGTATTGTTACTTGTTGCATGCTATTACCCGTCCCAATCCTATCAGTCCTGGAGGCATATAGGACTACTAATCCTAAAGAGGAGGGAGTTGGGGGAATTTCTGAGAGTTTTAAAGGATAAAATTCTAAGGCGACATTCAAAGCATATACAACAAGTAATGGGAAAGCAAGTAAGCAGATATGACTCAAATAACCCTCCTTAAATCGAATAGAAACATATAGTTTAGCATGTATTAAACATATTGGTTTGGTCTGAATTAAATTAAGGTGTAGGATAGGTCTATTTGCCACATATTTCCCAGATTGAGATTCCAAATTTGCCCTGCTTAGATGTAGTTTTCAAGAACTGACACAGTTGATTAATTACTTAATCTTTTGCCTATGCAAAATTTTAGTAATGAATTATGGACATGGATCTATACGAAGTTCAGAAAAACCTATGAACATGGTATCTAAATGAGATGCAGAAGATTTAAAAGTAGTAACTCCCTATAGACATGATATCTATATGAGATGCAGAATTTCAGTAATTATAGATATAAGATGAACAATTTCGAAAATAGTAATTTCCTATAGACATTATCTATATGAGATGCAGGATTTCAGTAATTATCTATATGAGATGTAGAATTTTGGAAGTAGTAATTCCCTATAGATATGATATCTATATGAGATGCAGAATTTCAGAAGTAGTAATTCAATATAAACATGCTATCTACCCCTTTTCATGCATTCATCCCTTTTCACTATCCACCCTAGTAGTTATTACAAATATTATAATAGACCAAATAAATTAGAAAGAAAGTAAAATTACATCAGTGATTACATCTTATCTAATCATTCTTATTCAGACTCAGAGTCTAATAATATGAGATAAACCAACTTCCAGGATCAGATTTTCAAAGCCTTTCTCTCATTTGGGATGTGCCAAAGTTCCAAGGAGCATTAAGAACTCTAGACAATGCTTACACCCAAAATATCATTATAGAATCAGATTATAGTGCAGTGTGGAAGAACCAGCCCTCAAATATCCAAGTTCAGAGGGAACTCAAGGTCACAAGGCAAGGTTCAGAGAAAAGGGGCAGAACTTAGAGGCTAGGAGTAAGTGCAAGTGACGTGGAGAGGGAATGGCAAGCTGGTGGTCATGCCAATCATTTTTTGGGGTGTTGGCACACCCCTGACTAGCTTGTCAGTTGTAAATTGAGGAGTTAGGACCTATTGAAGGCCAGGTTCAACCTTGGACAGCAATTGGGATGCTACCAGGTTATACATTAACTCAACATACCTAAGGGAGAGGGGATATGGGGATTCATAACAAGCAAGATGCAAGAAAAGAGTAGGCATGGGCATACCCAGCAGTGAGACATAATGGCAGCCCTCTAGCCTACTTAGGGGGTCAAAACTCAGTTCATGAGCAACAATTGTTGTTGCTATTCCCTGAGTCCCCACTTACAAACATATAGAGGGTAATGGGATAGGGAACTAGTGTTTACAAGAAAGTAAAGCAAGCAGTAGCATAGAAACATTTCGATGTCAAATTCTGCAGAAAGTAGACATGGGTACAATGACTGTAAATAAGCATATTTGGGATGATGCTAGGAATTGAATCGAGACATACCAGTTTTGAAGAGACAATCAAAAGAAAGCAGTAGTCTTCAGAAAGCCAAAGTGCAGATAAGAATATTTCTAAGTGAAAGTTCAGAAGAAATGGTGAAAGTTGTAAGTGTAAAGTCTGAAGTGTTTTCAGTTGTGTGTTGTGAAAAGAAAAAGGTCGGGTATTCATAGTGTGAAAGTCATGAGAAATAAGGTAAGAAAATAATTAATGTATGATATTTAATCAATCACATAAAACTCCCTATAATTAAGGGAATCAAATTCAAACGGGAAAAAACCAATTATGGAAAGAAATTAATCAAACGCTTTGTGCAAAGCATGCAATTGAGGGCGAATACAAAAAAAAAAAAAAAAAAAAAGAGAGAATCAATTAGCAGCCAAGAAATCAAAAGTCCAAATATTTGGATGAATGAACCCAGTTAGAAAAGGTGAAGAAAAAGGTTTTACTCAAGGAAAATCAGTAACAATCCATTCAACCCTAAAAAAATATTCTGATTCAAAAGAAAGATTCAACCCACATATAAAAGCATACAGGCATGCTTAAACATGAAGAATTTTGTGTTGACCTAGTAAAATTAGTAGAAAGAATTCAGTGTAGGAGAGTTAGCGAAGAGTTAGGGTTATAAAAAATAAAACACTAACCTACATAATTAAATCCTCGACGGAATCCCAAATTCTAGGGTTTCCACCTTGAATCGAACACTGATATGGAGAGGCAGGTAGTCAAAAGCAGGCTTAGTGGTTTCTTTCAGAAGCTCGTGAGAAAACATGCAAACCAGTAGAAAGATCAAAGCAAACAGAGTGAAGAAACTAGTTCGAAGCGTAGTGAGAGAACAACTGACAGTAGAAGAAACACTAGAAGAAATACATGCTTATAGAGAATGAAGATAGTAGAACATAGTGGAAAAGCATGCGAGAATAATAGCATAGAAAACATAGCAAGAGAATATGTAAGGACAGAGTATAGAAAACACAGTAAAGAACTTTCAATCACGGAGTGTGAAACTCAGTAGAAGAACACACAAGAAAATAGTAGAACAAGTATAAGAACAAAGTAGAAAGCGAGTGAGAACATGACATAGGAACACAGTAAGAGAAACAATACAAATAATAAAGAAGAAAAAATCATAAAAACGCTTGAACACTTTCCAGAAACCCTAAATCAGAAAAGAAGGGTTTTGAAAGAAATTTTCAAAGGCAAATTTAGGGAAACCGTTTAAAAATTCATGCATAGCATAGATACGTAACAGATAAAGAAAAACCTCGAATAGTTAGAAAGATCTGATCGAAGCCGGATAAACTCGGACTCAAACTAAGGAGACTAGGATATGTCGGAGCAAGGTCGGAGATGGCCAGAAACCTCGAGTCGGTCATGATCTGAGTGAAGACCCTGAAAGTCTGTCCTCGATCCCTCAAGCATCAGGCTCACAAGAGTAGTAGGAGGTGAGTATAAGGTTTCCATAGCATGAGAAGTCCTGGATTCCGGTGAGAATCGAAGGGGATTAGGGTTAGTTTGGGTGGCGGAGGCTAGGGTTTGAACGAGGTTGCAGAAAGAACTGGAGAGGAAAGAGATTCAAGGGCAGCGGGTTAATGGGAAATGAATTAGGTTAGGGGTCATTTGAGTTTAATTATGGAAGGGTGAATGGGGACCGTTGATCTAAATGATCAACGGTCCTGATCAAACGGAGTAGGTGGAGGATCCGGTTTGGGCTTAGGTTAAAAGGTATATGGGTCGGGTTTAAATCAAAATTGGGCTCGGAAATTGGGGGTTTGATTTGGCTAAAATTTAAATGGAAATGGGCTATATATTAAATAGCCAATTTCTCCATTTTTAATTAAATTAAAATAGTTAAAATAATTTTAAAAACAAATTAAAAGTACTAATCTAATTAATAATATATAACATTAATAAAAAAAAACTAGAAATACTTTTATAACTGTAAAACGCTATCAATCGTAATATAGGTATAATTGCAATTTTATGCAATTTAGCTTTAAAATATCAAATAAATTTATAAAAATATTCAAAAATCACTTTAATTATATTTTGGTGTAAATATGAGGTTGGAAATAAATTATTCACCAAAATAATAATTTTGGGAATAATTATTGGATTTTGTATTGTTAAGATAGGCAATAAAATGATTTTAAAATCTTAAAAAGTGGGGAAAATACCAAAACTCTTTGGCATGCTTATATATGCATACACATGCTATTCTAAAGGTATTTTGGGTATAAAAATACATAGGAAAAAATTGGGTATTAACATATGTTGCTGGGAACTCTGGCCATTTCTGTCCCTCCGTATTGTATGGCTCCTCTTGAGTTGAAGGAGTTGAAGGATCAGCTAAAGGAATCGCTTGATAATGGTTTTATTCATCCCGGCGTTTCACCTTGGGGTTCTCCTATCATGTTTGTGAAGAAAAAGCATGGTTCTATGCGCATGTGTATTGATTATCACAAGTTGAACAAGGTTATAGTGAATATCCATTATCCTTTGCCTCGTATTGATGATCTTTTTTACCAGATTTTGGGCGCATGGGTGTTTTCTAAGATTAATTTGCACTCAGCTTACCATCAGTTGAAGATTCGGGAGCCAGGCATCTCGTAGACTGCTTTCAGTATACGGTATGGTCATTACGAGTTCCTTGTCACGTCATTTGGGCTGACCAATGGCCTAGTAGCCTTTCTGCATTTGAATTATATTGTGTTTTGGCTATATCCTAATTAATTCGTCATCGTCTTTATTAATTACATTCTAGTGTATTCCCAAAGATGGGAAGATCATGAGCAGCACCTGAGGACAGTGCTCCAGACTCTAAGAGAGAAGAAGTTATATGCTAAGTTCTCGAAATGTGAATATTGGTCAGATTCAGTGGCATTCTTAGGCCACGCGGTATCGAGTAAGGGTATCCAGGTAGATCCAGAAAAGATAGTGGTCGTGCAATGTTGGCCCGGACCATCCTCAACTACACAGATCCACAGTTTCCTTGGTGTGGCGAGGGTACTACCGTCGTTTTGTGTAGGGTTTTCATCGATTGCAGCCCATATAACTAGGTTGACCCAGAAGGGTGCCCCATTTTAGTTAAATAAGGAGTGTGAGGCGAGCTTTCAGAAGCTAAAGATAGCTTTGACTACAACCTCAATCTTGATATTGCCTACAGGTTCGGGCTCTTATACGGTTTATTGTGATGCCTCAAGGATTGGCCTCGAAGCGGCATTGTGCAGGACGGTAGGGTGATTGCTTACGCGTCCATATAGTTAATGATTCATGAGAAGAATTACCTTGTTCATGACCTTGAGTTAGCTACCGTTGTTCACGCCTGAAGATTTGGCGCCATTGTTTGCACGGGGATCCCTATGAGATTTATACTAACCATCAGAGCTTGTAGCACTTATTCAAGAAAAAGGATCTAAATTTGCGCTAGAGGAGGTGGTTAGAGCTGCTGAATGATTATGACATCACTATTTTATATCACCCTAGCAAGGCCAATGTAGTGGTTGATGCCTTCAGTCGTCGGGCAGAGAGTTTGGGGAGTTTGGCATATTTACCACCATCGGAGAGGCATATGGCAATGGACATTCAAGCCTTAGACAGTTAGTTTGTGAGATTTGATATTTCGGAGCCTAGTAGGTTTCTAGCTTGTGTGGTTTCTCGATCTTCCTTATTTGATCATATCAGGGAAAGACGGTATGAAGACCCTCATTTGCTTGTCCTCAAAGATAAGGTTCAGCACGGTGATGCCAGGGATATGACTATTGGTGATGATGGATTATTGAGGATGCAGGATCGGATTTGTGTACCCAATGTTGATGGGTTGTGAGAGTTGATTCTGGAGGAGGCCCATAGTTCGCAGTATTCCATCCACGCGGGTGCTGCAAAGATGCATCAGGATTTGAGGCAGCACTACTGGTGGAGGCGGATGAAGAAATATATAGTTGGAGTTGTAGCTCAGTACCTCAACTATCAGTAGGTGAAGTATGAGCACCAGAGGTCGGGCGGGTTGCTTCAGCAGATAATATTTTGGAGTGGAAATGGGAGCGGATCACCATGGACATTGTAGTTGGAATTCATGGACTTTGAAGAAGTTTGATGCTATTTGGGTGATTGTGGATCGGCTGACCAAGTCCTCTCATTTCATTCCTATGTGTACTACTTATTCTTCGGAGCGGTTGGCAGATATTTATATCCGGGAGATTGTTCGTCTGCATGGCATTCCAGTTTCCATTATTTTAGATAGAGGTACTTAGTTCACATCACGGTTATGGATCACAATCCTTCAAAAAATTTAGCTAATGATCACAATCCATCCACCATTTTGGATTATTCTAACCCCAGTTGGATCCTGAGGTCCCATCTTTCTCATAAACAATAAATGTTAGCTCCCATGGGGCATAATGCGAATTATTGTTTGCAAATGTGGGGACTATTGGAGTCGCAATTGCAACAATGAACTTCGAAAATCCAAAGGTCCCCCTCCCTTCCCTCTGATCGCAAATGCGATGAAACTTCACAAATGTGATGCTCGTATTTGCGAGCCAGATTTCGCAATTCCGAAGTCTGTAGATCTGCAATAGAACAGCTAATTCTTTAAGTCTCAAAACACTTTGTGGCCTATCTAAAACTCACACGAGCCCTCAGGGATATAAACCACTCATGCACACAAGTCAAAAAAACATCGTACGGACTTGCTTGATCGATCAAATCGCCAAAATAATATCTCAAACAACGAATTTAGCACCAAGTGAATTTTTCAATTTTGTTTTAAACTTCTCATTTTCTCAACCAGTGGTCCGAATCACATCAAATTACTTCCATTTTCCACCAAAATTCTTCATATAGGATATAAATGCCATAACAGACCGGCACCGGGCTCTGAAACCAAAATATGGGCCCGATACCAACAAGATCAAACCTATTTAGATTCCCAAAACCATTATATTTTCAGTTAAACAATTTTCTTCAAAAATTCATTTCTCGAGCTAGGGACCTCGAAATTCAATTCCGAAAATATGCCAAGTCGCATACTTTTCCTTTAACCCAATATATTGATCAAAGTCAAGTAAAATAATCTTTTTACACCATAAATTATTATTTCTCATATTTTTCATACAAAAGCTTTCTGATAGCGTGCTCGGACTATGCATGCAAATCGAGGGAAGATAAAAGGAGGTTTTCAAGGCCTCAGGACATGGAAACGGATTCTAAAAAAATATCCACCTCGAAAACAACCGTTCAACCTCGAACAGACCTAGAAAAGTACCTGAGTCCGTGATAGATGGGGATACCGGCTCTGCATATCGGACTTGGATTCCAAGGTAGCTGCCTCTACAGGCTGACCTCTCCACTGCACACGAACCGATGGATAACTCTTCAATCTTAACTGACAAACCTGCCGGTCTAGAATAGCTACCGGCTCTTCCTCATAGGTTAAACTCTATCCAACTAGACAGTGCTGAAGTCTAAAACGTGGGATAGATCACTGTGATACTTTCGAAGCATGGACACATGAAACAATGAATGCACAGCATATAAACCTGATGGCAATACAAGTCAATAAGCCACCTCTCGAACTCGATCAACGATCTCAAACGGCCCGATGAACCTAGGGTTTAGCTTGCCCTTCTTCTTAAATCTCACTACGCTCTTTATGGGCGACACCCAAAGCAACATTCACTCTCCGACTATGATTGCCAACATCACGAACCTCACTATCGGCACAACTCTTTTGCCTGAACTGAGTTGTACGAAGCCTATCCTGAATGATCTTAACCTTTTCCAAGGCATCCCCAACCAAATCCGTACTCAACAATCGAGCCTCTACCGGCTCAAACCACCCATCCGTCAATCGACACTATCTACCATATAGTGAATCCTAGGGAGCCATCTGGATGCTCGACTAGTAGTTGTTGTTATAGGAAAACTTCCCTAGTGGCAAGAACTGATCCCAAGAACCTCCAAAGTCAATAACATATGCCCAGAGCATATCATCCAAAACATAAATAGTGCTCTCGAACTATCCATCTGTCTAAGGATGAAATGTTGTACTCAACTCAACCCGCGTACCCAACTCACACTGAACTTCCATCTAGAAATGCGAGGTAAACTGATGTGACAACCCGGTCATTCATCTCATGAGTTACCACTTCGTTTCTCCCATTTTGGCTTCTTATTGCTTTGTCTATTAGTTCTATGTGTGAATAGGTTGGTTGGCTTGGTTTCGGAAAGAATTTGGTAGGTTTGAGACACTTAGTCTCTTTTAAAGAAGCTTAAGTTGGAAAAGTCAACCGGATATCGACTTTGGTGTCAGAGGGCTCGGATGTGAATTATGATAATTAGCTTCGGGAGGTTATTTAGGACTTAGGAACATGATCTGAGAGTTTTAGTAGTTCCTTTTTGCCATTTGGGATGTGTTTAAAAAATTTAAAGTCACTCAGATGTGGTTTGATTGGGTTTTTTATCAAAAGTTGAAGTCGGAAGATTTTGGAAACTTAGGCTTGAATATGATGTATTTTTGTTGATTTGATATTATTTGAGGTGTTTTGAAGATTGGTACAAGTTTGAATAAGGTTATGGGATATGTTTATACTTTTGGTTGTGGTCCCGAGGGCCTCGGGGTGATTTCAGATGGTTGACGGAGGAGTTTGAGAATTTCGTGAAGTTGCAGATTTTTAGCTTTTGGTATTTCCGCGCCTGCGGATTGGGGACCCTAGGTCCGATGCTGCAGATGTGAGGAAGAGAGACGCAGAAGCAGAAATGAGCTAGGGAGGCAAAAACCACAGAGGATTTTAGGCGGATCGCACATGTGATGTCGCAGATGCGGAAAATAGGAAGCTAAGTGAAAAACCGCAGAACTGGTTATTGGCCGCAAATGCGGTACTGCAGAAGTACGTGTTTGGCTATAGATGCGAAAATGCCTTAGCTAGAAGGTATAAATTTTTTCCTTCACTATGTATGAGCTACTTCACCATTTTGAGTCGGTTTTGGAGCTTTTTGGACGATTTTGAAGAGTAATTCCAAAGGAGCTTCATTGAGGTAAGGATTGACCTAAAACTCGTTCATATCCATTATTTCACATATTAAAGCTATAATTAATTGATGTTAAGGGTTAAAATTGGGGAAGACTAGGATTGGTATTGGAGACCTAGACTTGAGGATTTCAGGGACCTATTGCGGTTGGATTTTGGTACTTTTGATATGTATGAACTTTTGGCGAGATAAGGAATCCATTAATGTGAATTTTATCGAATTTAGAGATGTGTACCCGGGGGTCAAGTTTTGGTAATTTTGGGATTTGTGATGTTTATTGATTATTTTTGCTTGGTCTTCATTCCCTTAACATATTTTGATGTCATGATTCTGATTTTGGATAGATTCGACGTGAGTGGAGGCCGACTTGAGAGGCAAAGATGTCGAGGGCTAGAGATTTGACCAAATTGAGGTGAGTAATGATTGTAAATGATGTTCTGAGGGTGCAAAACTCTAGATTGCACATCATTGTGCTATATTAAAGTGGGTCCCACACTTGATGATGAACGTGGGGTCGTGCACTTTTGGGGATTGTGACTTAGTTCGTCCCTACTGGCTATTTTACCGTGTATTTGACTAAAATCTATTTGTTATCATCATTATTTGGGTTGAATGCCATATTTTGGCCTCGTGCCAACTATTTGAACCATTCGGGGATTTTCATTGATATTTCTATACTATTTTGTCTTTATACTTGAACTCAGTCATGATATATTTCACTATTTTCATACTCAGCCATGTTTACTATTTTTAACACTTATATAATCTTTTAAGTAATAATTGGGCTGAGAAATCCTGTTTTACTATTGCCAAGTGGCTTGTAAGGATTTTTGACTAAGTAAGGTCGGGGGCCTATGTTTTGAGGAAACATCAGATTATGATTTTGAGGCTGAGGGCCTGTGATATGTACGCATGATGTGGCTAGTTTAAATGAGGTCGAGAGCTTAGTGATGACGCTACGAGATGACTTAATTTTGCTTGGGTTCGTAAGGGGGCCATCCAGGAGTCTGCACAACCCCAGTGAGCGCGGGTACTCATTGTGATGTTAGATATAGCCTGAGGGTTGGTATTGTTCTGTGATATTGTTTGATGGTCAGATTTGTTGTTGATGTGGTTGAGGGGCGAACCTTTATATGTGTATTTTCCTTAATTGCCTGTCATTTACCTGCTTATTTGTTGAAAAAAAGGTTTTCATGAAGTTTAATTTGAGCTAAATGACTTTCACTTATCTTTTACTGATTTTACTGCTTCACTGGTTTTACTACTCTATTATAGTATGCAAAAGTGCTTTACGTGTTTTCCTGCTTTCAATTTTTATTTATAATTATTACTCACTGAGTTGGAATACTCACTTTACTCCCTGCACCCCATGTGCAGATTCAGGCACATCTGGTCCCGCTTCCGAATGTTGATCTTTCCAGCTCAGGCAGATTTCGAGGAGTCTCTAGGTAGCTATTGGCGTTCGCAGTCCAAAGTTTTCCCCTATCTTATTTCTCCATATTCTTAGTTTTTTGTATTAAACTCTGTAGATTTCTCTGAGTATTTCAGATTGGTTAGATGCTCATGACTAGTGACACCCTGGTTTCAGACTATGTTGGTTTGTATTCCGCAAATTATGTTATTATCTACTTAAAATTTGGAGTATTTTATCATGACTTAGACTTTTTATTATTGTTTAACTGTTAAATATTGAAATGGGAAGTGTCGGCTAGCCTTGTCTTCATAGGAGGCGCCATCACGACCGGGTCTTGGTTTAGGGTCGTGACAAGTTGGTATCAGAGCCTAGGTTAAATAGGTCTCACGAGTCATGAGCAGGTTTATTAGAGAATCGTGGATCAGTATGTAGACGTTGTACTTATGCTCGAGAGGCTGCAGAACCTTTAGGAAAAACTTCATATTCTTGAAATTCTTGTCGTGCAAATTTGTTGATCCGAGTACAAATTTTCTGTTATTCTATTCTCTCACAGATAGTGAGCACACGCACTACCAGTCAGGATGGACGATCACCAGTACCACTAGTTATGGCCAAGAGAAGCCGAGGATGCGGTCGTGGTTACAGTAGGGGCAGAGGTGTGGCCCGCACAACATCTAGGGCAGCACCTGAAGATCCACCAGCTGTCCCAGTTCAGGATTAGGTCCAAGTTGTGGATGCTCTAGCAGCACCAACTCAGGCACCGGTTGTGCCCATTGTGATTTCAGGTCTTCAGGAGGCCTTGGCTCAGATCCTATCAGCTTTCACTGGCCTAGCTCAAGCGATCTCAGCCACCACAGCCGCAACTACTTCTTAGGACAGGGGAGGTAATCAAACTCCCACCGCTCGCACACCTAAGCATGTCGTGCAGGGACTTCAGATGTTGGGGGCACATCCAATCCAGTCGGTTTTAGCTACTCAGTAATATGTAGTTCCTGCCATGCTAGAGGACGAGTAGTGTAGGTTGGAGAGGTTTGGTAGACTTCAGCCACCGACATTCAGTGGTGTAGAGGGAGAGAATGCCCAGGGCTTCCCAGATAAGTATAAGAGGCTTCTTCATACAACAGGTATTTTGGAGATCAATAAGGTTGCTTTCACTACCTATCAGTTTTCTGGAGTTTCCTTCACTTGGTGGGAGGATTTATAGTGGCGTAGGCTTATTGGTGCATCACCCCTTACTTGGCAACAGCTGTCTGTTCTCTTTTTGGAGAAGTATATGATGCAGTCTAGCAGAAAGGAGCTGCACATGTAGTTTGAGTGGCTGCATCAAGGGGTGATGGTCGTGTTGCAGTATGAGTTGAGGTTCTCCAAGTTAGCTTGTCATTCCATGTGGTTGGTTCCGACAGATAGAAAGAGGATTAGGAGGTTTGTTGATGCCCTCACTTATTAGCTTCATATTCTCATGACAAGGGAGAGGGTGACTAGTGCTACGTTCGATGGGGTTGTGGATATTTCCCGTGAGATTTAGTCTGTTTATCGGTTGGAGAAAGAGGAGAGGGAGGCCAAGTGGCCTCGAGGATCTGGCAGTTACAGTGGTACTCCTTCGAGAGGTCAGTTTTAGCACGGTAGAGGCTGTCCATTCAGGCGTGCTTAGATAGCTCACCCAGGTTATCATAGGGCATCATCGTGTCATGGTTCTCACAGTTCTCACTAGGGCCGGTCATCACTTAGTGCCCTTCCAACTCAGAGTTTGTCTCGTGCTCTATCAGTTTAGGGCTCTTCTATGCCAGGTGCATCTACTAGTCACTCCAGTGCGAGGGGTTCCCTTCAGTCCCCTTCCCCAGCACCTAGGAGTTATTATGAGTGTGGAGAGATAGTTCATATATGGAGCTAGTTCCCTCGTCATCTTGCGGGTTCATCTCAGCAAAGGGGTCAGTCATTGGCTTCAGCGCCAATTACTTCATCACCACCCGTCCAGCCAGCTAGGGGTAGAGGTCCGTTAGCTAGGGGTTTCTCTAGTGGGGAAGGTCGATTAGGTGGTGGTCGATCCCGTTTCTATGCAATTCCAGCTAGACCCAATGCTATTTCTTTAGATGCTATCATCAAAAGTACTGTTTCGGTATTCCACAGAGATGCCTCTGTATTGTTTGATCCTGGTTTCACTCTTTCTTATGTGTCATCATAGTTTTCTCATTATTTGAGTACGCTCCGTGAGTCTCTTGCTTTACCTATTCATCTATCTACCATAGTGGGCGATACTGTTGTTGTACATCGAGTGTACCGGTCGTTTGTGGTGACTATTGGGGGCCTAGAGACCCGAGTGGGTCTTTTATTATTATGTATTGTGGATTTCGATGTCATTTTGGGCATGGATTGGCTATCTCCATGTCTTGCTATTCTGGACTGTCATGATAAGACAGTCACATTGGTTATACCGGGTGTGCCATAGATTGAGTAGCGAGGTGTGACTAATTATGTTCCCAATAGAGTGATCTCCTTCTTGAAGGCCCAACGGTCTTTAATATATTGTTGGGAAAGGTTGTGTCTCGTATTTAGCCTTCGTGAGGGATGTCGGTGCTAAGACTCCAGTATTGATTCTATTCCATGGTGGAAGAATTTCCCAATGTGTTTCCTGCAGACCTGCCGGGTATGCCACCAGATAGGGATATTGATTTTGTTATTGACCTGGTGCCGGGCACTTTGCCCATTTCTATTCCGTCTTATCCTATGGCACCAGGGGAGTTGAAGGAGTTAAAGGAGCAGCTTTAGGAACCCTTTGAAAAGGGGTTCATTTGGCCTAGTATGTCACCTTGGGGTGCACCGGTTCTATTTGTGAAGACGAAGGATGGCACTATGAGGATGCTCATTAATTATAGTCAATTGAACAAGGTAACAGTTAAGAATAAGAATCCTTTGCCTCGCACTCATGAATTATTCGACCAGCTTCAAGGAGCGAAAGTTTTCTCAAAGATTGATCTCCGTTTAGTCCATCACCAGTTGAAGATCCGGGACTCGGATATTCTTAATATGGCTTTCAGGACTCGATATGGTGATTATGAGTTCTTGGTGATATCTTTTGGGCTGACCAATTCCCCAGCAGTGTTCATGCATTTGATGGACAGCGTGTTCCGGCCTTATCTCGACTCATTTGTCATAGTGTTCATTGATGATAACCTAATGGATTCACGTATTCAAGAGGAGCATGCAGAGCATTTGAGTGTTGTATTGCAGAAATTGAGGGAAGAGAATATTTATATAGAATTCTCCAAGTGTGAGTTTTGGCTTAGTTCAGTGGCTTTCTGGGGGCACGTGGTGTCCAACGAGGGTATTCAAGTTGTTCCAAAGAAGATAGAGGCAGTTCAGAGTTGGCCCAGATCGTCCTCAGCCACAGATGTTCATAGCTTTCTTGGTTTGGCAGACTATTATCGCCTGTTTGTTCAATGATTCTCATCTATCACATCGCCCTTGACCAAGTTGACGCAAAAGGGTGCTTCATTTGAATGGTCGGATGAGTGTAAAGAGAGCTTTCAGAAGCTCAAGACAACCTTCATCATAGCTCCAGTGTTGATTTTTCCATAAGCTTCAGGTTCATATACCGTGTGTGAGTACGTGATTTTTTCCCTATATGAATTACTCCCATAAATACAAAAATAATAATTTCTTTTAGTGTTTGCCATTTTTGGATTCTTTTGATATTTTGTATTAATTGTTTGCATTTCGGTTTGTGAATTTTAATTAGTGAAAATACTAAAATGCATGTGGCATACGCATTTAGGATTTAATTTTACATATATTTAGATTAATTAGTAATTAGGGTTTTTACAAAAATAGAAAAATCACAAAAAATAGTGTAATTTGCACTTTTAATCTTAGCTTTTATTTTTAAGTAGTTTTTCATTTAATTTATTATATATTAATTATGTTAACTGTCATTTAGGATTAATTATTAGTATTATTGAGTTAATTAGTTTCTGAGGATTAATTTAGGAATTATATTAATTTTAAAAATAAAAAAAAGAAAAGGATTTTTGGAAAAATTAGAAAGGGAATTGAAATAAAAAAGAAAAGAATTTGTCCAATCTTTGATATTAAATACCAGCCCAAGAAAGAAAACCTCTTCACCCGGCCCAAAGACCCTAGTCCGGTCCACCCCCCCCCCCCCCCCCCCAAACTAAACGACGCTGTTTAGGTTCAATAGATATGGACCGTCTAGGATTGGTGATCCAACGGTAGAGAACTGGGGTTCTACATGTACATAAGTGTCTGAATTTACTTCCCCCTCCCCTTTACATCGTCTCCTTCTTTCAGAGATTCAATCAATTCAGAACCCTAGAGCCGCCATCAAATCCCCACCGTCATGGATGGAGGAGCCACATCCAAATCCCACAAAACTAACACCCTGAAACCCACATGAGCCCCTCATACCAAAATCTTGACTATCTCCCCTCGAATCTGTCTGTAACCTCTCGAATCATAGATCCATGTTGAGCCCTAGTAGTTGAAATCATGATTCTGCGGACGATATCGATCCAAAATGATTATATTTTCTTGTTCTCTATGGGAACATGCAATTAATGTCAAATTGAACCAAGAATCCAAAGATTTGAAGTCGAACTGTTCTATTTCTTGGTCTGGATGGTAGGAAGAATTTCTTTCCTATCTGTGCTTAATTTTCTTTTGTTTTTCTTTTCTCCTTTATTACTTTATTTCTGATCCTCTCCTATCTTTGTTTTCATTCTTCTTGATTATATTAGTAAAAATTATTTGTTTTAGTATATAACTTTCCAATCATGTCAGTGTTTGTTTTAATTATTTTCTTTCATCATTACAAAGTTTTTTTATCATTTAATTACCTTCAGTTAACTAGGACCAATTGTTGGTAATTAGGCCCAGTTGGACTATTGTTGAAATGGTATGGGAAAATTGGGTTTGTTTTAAAAATAGATCCGGTTGAATCTATTTCGTTATTTGTCATCGACCTGATTTCTAGCCTCCTTGGCTTGGGCTTCAAGTCTGTGATTTGGACCAGAACAATTGGTCAATTGGACCTATGAAGTAGGCTAAAGATAAATAATGAGTAATTATAGGGTAATTTGGGAAATTAGGGGTAGGAAATCTTTGATAACTGCCTAGGAAGCTTTTAGTGAGGGGCCTTAGTAAAATTTTAGATGTATAGTTATAATACTTAGGTAGAAAGTCAATAATTAGAGGTTAGCTGGGAAAAAATGAAAATTCAAAAAGGGGTAAAGTATATAAACTAAAATCTGAAGTTTGCCTTATTCGCTTGCCTATAAAGGCACTTTTCCTTGCCTTGCAAGCGGGATATTAAGAGCTGAAGATGGAAAAATTCTGGAAAAATCACATGAATCTGAAAAATTGGAAAGAACTGTTTCATTGAGATTTCTTCTTTGAATTTTGAAAATTCTCATTTTCTGAACAATATTTGATTCTATTTGATGTTGAAAAATGGTTTAACCTTGGCTAGTAAAGATCTAGTTTAAGTTGTTCGATGGATTTCCTTCTTCCAGATTTATATCATTGCTGGTTTTTAGTTTAATCTGGGTGGATTTCTGTTACTGCTGATCACTGGTCTGTTAATGTTTACTATTGCTTCAGTCCTGTCTTCCTTTATCCATTTTCGGGTACTTGTTCTTGAATCCTATATCCTGTGAAGAGTGGTTGAAGTATGAAATGAAATTGGAAGTTGAAACACAACTTCGAGTTACCATGCTCATTATCTTTGTTTTTTATTGTTCACTGAGTTTTGTTTGATGCATTACATTCTGTTGGATAACGTTAGCATTGTTCTGAAAGCTATGTTGAGTTCCATCTGAAGGGAGATCTAATTTACTAGCAGGTGTCTTGTAGTTAGATGCCGAATGTTTGAATGTATTCTGACGAATTAGTGCATAGCTTAGTTGGTTGTTAATGTAGTTAGATCACCTTCTCTTTCATATGGTTTTTCATTGAATGCTTTGTTGGTACAAAGGGGTGGTTTGATTTCTTCCATAGATGATAACTGGTAATAGTGTTGTGTTATAAGAAGGAAAAACAAGTCTAGTCTGCTTAAAAAGCATAAGAAAACACATTGATTATCTTTAGGGGTATGTGACTGATTTTAATCTAGAAGTGTTTTGAGAACTGAAGTGACTCGTCTATTTGAATACTCAACATAATCAACCAGTTAGTATTTCAATATTTTCCAATTTCTATTATGTAGAAGATTATCATGTGAATGTGGTTAAACTAAAGTGGTATTCAGTTAATTACAATCAGTGTTTCACTGACTAGTAATGGTAGATTTATTTTTTATGGTTGCTCAATATCATACCCTATGGATCTATGAGGTTTAAATCCCTTTGTTAATACATGTTCCTTAAAATTGTCACTCCCTGTTGTGGTCTAGTTTTGTTATATGCACCTCCTTGTTACCCCGCTGGTGTAGGTTTCAGGTGCTTTGCAATTTGGCTTGCTTTGGGCCCAAATACATAGAGATAGGACCTAGACCCTCTAGTCGCCCCTTCTGCCCTATTTCTGATTATCGACCTCTATAAACTCAGCCCCATTCACCTAGTTTGAACAAATCCCCCACCTCTTTAATTCCTAATTAGTCATACTCTTAAGTAGTTTAAAGGTGTGCCATTGACCTAGAATAAAGTGTATGGCCCTAGTATTTAATTTAGAGACCTCTTGAGTAAAATAAATCGAGGTGTGCCATGATAAAAAATGACAAATGCATGACCCTTATTTTAACTAATCTTGAATTGATCTTTACAACCGAGGCGTGCCATTTAGAAAATTTGCATGGACATCGCAAAGTTAACAATGTGTTAGTTGCTTTTAGGCACATTAGTTTAATAATATTACTTTCCTAAATTGGGGTGTGCATTTATGTGACCTAAATCTAATTCTCAACGATGTTAAAATATGTCAAAAACCACGGGATTATTTATGTGACGTGGTTTATGACATATTTTAATGACGTTGCAATTCACTTAAAAATGAATAAAAGAGGTTAAAGTTAGAATTTGCGTATAGGTTCATAACTAATAAAATTAGATAATTTAAGCCGAATATGACAGTTGAGCGACCGTGCTAGAACCACGGAACCTAAGAATTCCTAACACCTTCTCCCTGGTTAACAGAATTCCTTACTTAGATTTCTGGTTCACAGACTGTTAAACAGAGTCATTATTTTCCTCGATTCGGGATTAAATCGGTGACTTGGAACACCGTAAATCACCCAAGTGGCGACTTTGAACTTTTGATAATAAATTCCGTTTCAATTTTAATTGAACTTTTGATAATAAATTCCGTTTCAATTTTACTTTAATTGAAAAAACTCATTATACCTTTCGGCGGTAGGTAAAAAGGAGGTGTGATAGCTCTGGCGACTCTGCTGGGGATAAGAACCTAGAACTTTTGGTTCAGGGTTTAGAATTCGAGATTAGAATAATTTTTGTATTTGGCTTTGTTTATTTTCTGATTTTATTACATTTTTTGGCCTAATGTGCAAAATTTTACTTTTTACCGCTTTGATATTATTTGAACTGTATATATAAACTGCTACGAAACCCTTCTCTTCTCATCTTCGGGGATGTCCTCGCTGGTCGAGACTCCCTATTCTGTTAGTGTCATACCTTGAAATAAGAAAGGCTCGGACAACCTACTAAGCCGGATGGCCATTTGGTTTCCGGTACGTAGCCCCCTCCTCGACTTGAGTTGTCCGATCGGGTACACAGTCTATAACCTAGAATAACTCAGCTTCCTGACGGATCCCTAGTAGGAACATTTATTTGCATCATGTGCATTTGACATTGGAGGGTGAAGATGGGGGTTGGGTATGTCTATGACAGGTGTACCAAAAACGAAAAAGACCATCCCGGTGCATCTTACTTGCTACTTGTGCATTTATTTGCTTGGGACTTGCATGCTGACCGGCTTTTGAATATTTGGGAAAAGTTGAGAATAGAGAAATAGCAGTATGAGGGAAAAGAGGGTTAATAGCCTCTTTTGAAAAAAAAACAATGTCCAGTGACGAAACTCTGCTGAATTTTTGAGAAAAAAAAAAGAAAAAAGGAAAATTTGTTTTCAAAAATAGTTTGTTTTATTTGTCAATGAAAAAAAGGAAAAAGACTGTTGTTTTTAAAATAGTTTATTTACGTAGGCCCCTATCGGCTCCAACTTCTTTTTGCAAAAATAGCCGAAATGAACAAAATTTTGTTTTTATTGTAAATAGGTAAGGTGATGCCGCTTTTGTCAAAAATAGCTGAATGTTCCCGAAAGGGATGCCGGAGGGATGATTTTGCATAAACAACCACCTTTGGTCTTTTTCCAAGTTTTTGGCCAGTTGGCGGGCACAACCTTAAAATCTTCCTCCGGAAGTATTGAAAGGCTGTATTTGCAAAACTGGGATTTTTTGGTTTTAGAAATAAAAAAAATCTGAAAAAAAGGTCAGTTTTGATTTTTTGAGTCAAATAGAGTAAAATCATGATTTTTTACTTAATCGCCTTAATAAAAGTGTAGAAGAGCATAAGTCAGAATTTACCAGTAAAAATTGTGAACAAGATCTCTTTGGAGTTGCACATGTGGTGGGATGACTTGGGCGGATCAGGGTGAGACATGGTCAATTTGTACTTTGGAGGCCTCACTAGGTTGCTGAAGATTAATCCGATGAGGGATATCATAAAGGCATTGGTCCCATTCTGGGACACGAGTGACAATGTATTTCACTTCTCGAACTTTGAACTTAGCCCAATATTAGAAGAGATAGCCGGATACATCGGGGTTCCTAAGGTTCCTCTGAGACACCAATACCTGATTACTCCGAGGGCCGTAGCCGTACACAGATTCCTTGATTCCTTGAAAATAAGTAGGGTGGTGCACAACCAAGACTTGGCAGCTGGTTTTTGTACTTTGCAGTTCATATATAACATATATGGTCATATATGAGGGTTCAACAAGCCAGAGAACAAAATCTGTAGCAAAGGAAACCACCTTAAGTGGGAGGAACATATGTGTTTTGCATTTATGGTAGCCTTTCTGGGACTGCTAGGGTTCCCTAGAAAAGACGGGAATATTGACATACGAGTAGCTAGGGTTGTTAGCACTTTGCTTACTCAGGTCAACAGCACCCTCGCACCCATCATAGTAGCTAAAATCTCCCGTGCTCTTACTGTCTGCAAAGATGGTGGGGACTTTTTTTAGGGTTGTAATGTGTTGATGCAAATATGGATGATCGAAAATTTATGCCATCATTCTCGATTTATGAGTTTTGGGTCATCAAAAAAGACATGCATAGAGGAATTTTCTACGAGGTTTGATCGGATCAGCTTACCATAGGGGGTCACAGAGTGGGTAGCACGCCTTCGTTCCGTCACTGCGAACCAGATAGAGTGGACATTTAGATGGTTGCTTATGGATGAGATCATATATATGCCGGCCACCAGTCCTCATTTCCTATTGGTGGGACTCAGGAGTATTCATCCCTATGCCCCATATCGAGTTTTGAGGCAGTTGGGGAGATGCCAAGTAGGCTCGAAGGATGAAGATCTTAGTGGCCAAGTGGTTGAGATCAGGCCTGACGGCCAATTTTATGAAGCAGCAGTCCGCCAAATTTTTTGTGAGTGTCAATACTTAACAGAAAATACATGTGTACGTGTCGGTCCAAAGGTAAAGTTTCGCAGGGATACCTTTCTTGGTATAGGAGAGAAATTGAGTTTACGAGGCCAGCCAAAAGACTCCACCTCCAAGAATTCGTCGAGGCATCCGCAAGAACAATGGGATTGGTTGGCTAATGAACATGAATACAGGGCTACAACAGGCAAACTGGAGAAGCAAGTCATGGATTTACAATTTGAGATAGATTTGCATACCGTCGCGGATGAGGGCAAAAAGAAGAAACTAGCCAAAGAAAATGAGGTCCTTCGAGCCAAAATTCAGAAAATGAAAGTAGCGACAGAAAATACTGTCCAAAGTGCCAAAGATGCAAAACTTATAGATAATTTGAGACACAAAGTGAATGACTATAGTTTTGATCTAAACAAAGAGGAAAGAGAACTAGCCGGGGATCGAAAACAATTGGCTAAAAATGCAGCAGAATGAGCACGTATGTTTAAGCAGTTGAAAGAAGAGTATGACAATGAGGTCGTAGGGCTAAAGAAAAAAGTTATATAGAGAATAAAAAATCAGACAAGCAAAAGACTTCAAGGTTGAAATCGAACAGTGCTACGCAGCAATGGCACAGCTAGAAATCAATTTGCGACAACTTTGAAAGCAGAATCAGGTAGCCGAACAAACTTTGCGAGCCAAAACTTAACAGATTGGGTGGTTATTGCAAGAGAAAGGTTTCATGAGAGAGAGAATCAGAAGAATCGCCAACTTCATCGCAATAAAGTGCAATAGTTGCGAGGATATGACTAGATCTATGCTCTTCTCCACTGTGATGATTTTTGTTTGCTGGGTAATAGAAGATTTCCACCATCTCCAAGGGGATTTAGCTTGTCGGCCCGTGGCGAGAAAGAATGTTGCGCCGCGGGTCCCAGGAGCTATTGAGGTGCCGATGTTATCGTGATTTCTTGAGTCTGTACCATCTTTCCATTAAAGTCTGTAAGTTTGTCTTGGAGTCTGTATTTCTTTCATTTAGAGTATGTGGGTTGTTTGTTTTTCTAGTCTGTATTTCGTCTTTTATTAGAGTCTGTTAGTTTCTTGTCTAAGTCAGTTAGTTTTCGAGTCTTTGCAAAGTTAGTTTTTATTATGAAAATTTGAAATTCCAAAAAATGTTTTAGTATTTTACATTTATCTCCAAGAACTATGCATGGTCTGATTCATGCGGGGTCATGATACGTAGGCAACCCCATAGGATTAGACCGTAACCAAAAGAAAAAAAAGATAAAAAAAAAAGGAAAAAGAGAGGAAACAAAATAAAAAGAGAAAAATAAGAAACCAAACAAGAGGGAATGAGAGAATATGAACAAAGAGAAAACAAAGGCAAGAACGGAAAAAAGAGAGAGAAAGAGAGAAAAAGGTAAAAAGAGAAGTTTGCAATCGAAAATAAGGAAAGTCGGGATGATGCAAGCAGCCAATCAAATATATAATAGAAATGGTTAACTTCTTAACGTGCATTCATTCCCCAAACGTACGGTTATCAAATCTGTTAGATCCTTAACCACTAACCAAGTTGTTGTTAATGTATTGAGTTCAGGCAGGTGGTTAGTTGATCGGCATTCTAGCAACCCATTCTTACAACACCCAGTCAAGCTGAAAATGACCAACCAAGAACTAGATACCATTATTGTTGATCCATTAAAAGAGGTGGAAGTGGTGGACGTTAATGCAATGAAAGAAGAGATGCATAAGTTTAAGTAGCAAATGGCCGAAATGTAACAGGCTTGAGCAAAGGGGCAGCCAGCACCAGTTTATCCCATCAACCCGGCTTATATTTCAGCTCTGGCTCAATCTCAGCAGCCTCATATCGTGAACTCATCTCTAGCCTTCCCTTTCTACCAATACAGCCATGGAACCACTTCCCACATTTTCCAAGCTCCACTACCAAAACAAAACCCTCCTCCACCAATCACCCATGTCTTTGTGGCACCTCCACCTGCCACATTTCAAAGATCTTCCAATGAGCCACTGTTTCAGACTCACGATAGCCAGTACTACCCTCCTAAGCCTACCTTTGAAGTTCCTGAACCATATTCGTACCTCCCTCACTTTGAGCTCCCAACGGAAACTAAAAAGACACCTAAGAACCCGGAGTAAGAAGAGAGGCTTCGAAAAGTATAGAGCCTGGAGAATCCTTCAGGAACATGCAAGGATTGGGTGGCCAATTCAATGTGGCCTACAAGGATTTATGTTTGTTCCCAGATGTCCAAACTACTAGCAGGATTCAACATGCCTAAGTTTGATCTGTACGACGGGCATAGTAATCCGGTAGCACACTTGAGAGGGTTTTGCAGCAAGATGAGAGGAGCAGGTGGAAAAGATGAGTTACTGATGGTATACCTCTGCCAAAGTTTGAGCGGGTCTGCATTGGAATAGTATACACGACATGACCCTGGTAGGTGGTACACCTAAGATGACTTGGCACAAGCATTCGCGTGCCACTTTCAGTACAATCTCGAAATCATTCCAGACCGTCTGTCATTGATAAAAATTAAGAAGAAGCCCGGGGAGAGTTTCAGAGAAAATGGGCATCGTTGGAGGGGACAAGCCATGAGGGTCAACCCTCCAATGAGAAGGGGTGAGGTGGTTGATTACTTTTTGTAGGCTTTAGAGCCGAATTATTTTGGTCATTTGGTATCAGCAATCGACAAATCTTTTAATGAGGTCGTAATGATGGGAGGCATGGTTGAGGAGGGACTTAAGTCCAATAAGATCGTGAGCTATTAAGAAATCAAGGCAACCACCCAAGCCATCCAAAATGCCATTGGGGGTGTGCTTGAGAAAAAGGACAAAGAAGATGTTACGACAGTTGAGTCCGAGCCTGGTTCGGATATAGAGGCCCATCACCTTACTATAACCAACCCCGACCTCACCACCAAATTTACCCTCTCACTCCATATAGCCAACTACAGCACTACTGCCCACCTTCAGATCCTCATTTTCCGCCCATCATGACCAAACCTAAACCCAAACTCCGGCTCACACACAATGGCGTGCGCCGACTCCACAAAATCCATATCCAGCTCCACAAAACACATATTCACCTCCAAGATCCTACAGAAATTCCCTTGGGACAGGTTTTCGACCAAACCGAGCCTTCAAGAATGAGAGATTACAAAAGCGAAAGACTTTCACTCCACTTGGAGAATCATACACCAGTCTATTCCATAGGTTGAGGCAGCTGGGCATGCTGAATCCAATTGAGCCTAAAATTCTGAATCCCTCTCCTAGAAATATTAACCCCTCGGTGAGTTGTGAGTACTGTTCAGGAGCTCCCGGGCATGATAAAGAGAAGTGTTGGAAATTGAAAATAGTTTTGCAAGAGCTTATTGATACTCATTGGATCGAGGTTCAGGCCTCAGAGGCACCAAATATCAATCAGAATCTGTTGTTGGCTCACCATGAGACCCATATGATTGGGTTGATACACAAGGAAGGGGGTCCAAAGAAACCCTCACAGACGGTAATGATGATCTATTCCAGCGAAATCGGTTCAAAGGGAAGGGTAACCAGTGGGAAATCAGCAGTCCAGTTGAAAGGGGTAGATAACATGCCAGGTGTGGTAGCTGTGAAAGGGTCGTCAAGTATTGTTGCAAAGGAATCAGAGAAGGCTAAGGTAGTGGTACCAGGGGTAGCAAGTAAACTTGTTGTGGTCGTGAAAGTTGCTCGCACAGAGCCTATTATTATCAAACTGGTAACTCAGCTGCCACTAATCAACAGTAAAGTTGTTCCATGGAGTTACGAACAAGTGGTAGTAACGTATAAAGGGAAAGAAATTAGAGAAGAAGTTTGTGAAGCTTAGGGTCTGACTCATTTGGTGAGGTTCTTTGCCCCCAAAGAGTTAAGAAAATCAAGAATCCCAAAAGATAACCCGATATTGGTAAATAAAGGTGTGACAGAAGAGGAAGCGAAAGAATAGATAAAAGTGCATGATTATTCTATTGTACAACAGTTGAAGAAAACACCTGCTTAGATCTCATTGCTGATCCATTCAGATGAGCACCACCGGGAGCTGATGCAATATTGAATAAGGCCCGTGTCCCTGACAAGATATCGGTAAATCAATTGGAGAAGATAAGAAATAAAATCTTTGAGGTGAATAGAGTTACTTTCCCCAACAATGAGTTACCTGTGGAAGCCACAGAACATAACAGGGCCCTTTATCTGATGGTAAAGTGTGAGGATTCTATAGTCACCTGAGTTCTGGTTGACAATGGGTCTAGTGTGAACATTTGTCCTATGTCCATGTTGAACAAGCTGAAAGTCAATGACCATAGAATACATAAGAACAGCTTTTGTGTGCGGGGGTTCGACGCCAGGGGCAAAGATTCAGTGGGTGACATAATACTAGAATTGACAATCGGGCCAATTATGTTTACTATGAAATTCCAAGTACTAGATGTGGCGGTCTCTTATAACCTTTAGTTGGGGCGACCCTTGATCCATGCCGCCAAGGCAATGCCATCTACATTGCATCAATTGGTAAAATTTGAGTGGGACAGGCACGAGATTGTGGTTCATGGTAAAGACAATATGTGTGCCTTGAGTGATGCCATTTTGCCCTTCATAGAAGTTAACGATGACAAGGGGTCGTGGGTCTACTAAGTCTTTGACACAATCTCAATGGAAAAAGTCCCAGAGGGGAAAAGCATCCCAGTCCCTAGAATAATGGTGACGACTGTCACGGTGGCCTCTGAGATGTTAAGGAACGGGTTAATATCGGGTAAAGGTTTGGGTGCTGCCATTCAAGGCATTGTGAATCCCAAGAACATGGATACATTTGGATTGGGGTTTAAGCCCATAGATTCATATGTAATACGAGCCGGCAAGATGAAGAAGAGGGCATGGGCCCTTCCCAAGCCAATCTCGTGTTTGCCCAGATCTTTCATCAGGTCGGGAATCAAAAAGCAACTATTGTCAAAGGTTCCTGGGTCATTGATTGGTGTTGATGATGACTTGGATAAGGGGTTTGAAAAGTTATTCGTCGAGGTTAACACGGTTGAAGCCGGAAAAGGTTCAAGAAAGGCAGACGTGCAATTCGTGGGACCACGTGCAAGAATCAACAACTAGGAAGCTACTACTCTTCCTATTCAGAGGGAGTCTTGGTAGTGGGTTTTGATTTTCTTTAGTTGTCTGGATTATTCCAGGGTTTGTAATTCAGATATTATGTTATGTCCAATTGGATGTGTTAAAACCATGTTATCTTTATATTCAATGAAATGCAATTGTCTTTTCTTTCTTCATTCCTAATTTTATTTTTTGTTCTCTTTTTCTTCCATGTACAGTTCTTTTTATGTTGATAGCAATGACATGACATATATGAGGAATCTTCGGCGCAGTTTTAAAATCCAATTTAACTCGAAAATAATAATACAAGAAATTGAGTGTGATGATGAGTTGGAATATGATGATGATGATGATGAGGCCTATGAAGAAATTAGCAAGGAATTAAGCCATTTTGAGGAGAAACCCAAACCTAACCTAAATAGCACATAAGCAATCAATATAGGGGACCAAGATAATGTCCGTGAAACTAAAATAAGTTCTCATATGGAACCAAAACTCAAGGAGGAGATAATCAAAGCACTGTTCGAATACAATGATATTTTTGCATGGTCGTATAGTGACATGCCGGGTCTAAGCACTAATTTAGTGGTTCACAAATTGCCTGCTAACCCAGCATTCCCTCCTGTGAAACGGAAGCTGAGGAAAATCAAAATGAATATGAGTGTAAATATCAAAGAAGAGGTCACCAAGAAATTCGATGCAAAAGTCATTCTGGTCACACGGTATCCCACCTGGTTAGCTAATATTGTGCATGTGCCAAAGAAGGATGGCAAAACCAGGGTGTATGTTGATTATCGAGATCTTAACAAGGCGAGTCCAAAAGATAATTTCCTACTGCCGACATCCATATATTGATTGATAATTGTGCCAAACATGAGATTGATTCTTTTGTGGATTGTTACACGTTTTATCATTAGATTTTAATGGACGAGGAAGATGCAAAAAGACGACATTCATCACACTGTGGGGAACGTACTCCTATCGGGTCAAGCCATTTGGTTTGAAAAATACTGGGGCAACCTATATGAGGGTGATCAGAACTATATTCCATGATATGATACATAGGGAAATTGAGGTGTATGTGGATGATGTGATCGTAAAGTCTAGAAAGCAGTCTGACCATATCAAGAATCTATGGAAGTTCTTCCAAAGGCTTCGCATGAACAATCTTAAGCTCAATGCTGTAAAGTGAGCTTTCGAGGTGCCGTCTGGAAAATTGTTGGGATTCATAGTCAGCCGCCGGGGTATTGAACTAGACCCATCAAAAATCATGGTCATACAGGAATTTCCACCTTCGAGGAACAAGACCGAGCTGATGAGTCTGTTGGGGAGATTGAATTATATTAGCAGGTTCATCGCTCAGCTCACGACAACTTGTGATACAATCTTCAAACTATTAAATAAAGATGATGCAGTCAAGTGGACAGATGAATGTCAGGAGGCTTTTGATAAGATTAAGAGGTATTTATCGAATCCACCCGTGTTGGTCCCGCCAGAACCAGGGAGACCTTTGATTATATATTTGACAATTTTGGACAATTCATTGGCTGTATATTGAAACATGATATCACTGGTAGAATAGAGCATGCTATCTATTATCTCAGCAAGAAATTCACATCTTACGAGGTTAAGTATACACATCTTGAGAGGACATGTTGCGCCCTAACGTGGGTCGCACAAAAGTGGAAACATTATTTGTCATCTTATACTACTTACCTCATATGTCGATTGGATCCATTGAAGTATATCTTTCAGAAGCCTATGCCCACAGGGGGGCCTGCAAAGTGGCAGATCCAGCTTACAGTGTTTGACATTGTCTACGTGACTCGGACTGTAATGAAAGCACAGGTCTTGGTGGATCATTTGGCCGAGAATCCAGTTGATGAGGATTATGAACCTTTGAAGACTTATTTCTGGGATGGAAACTTTTCTTTGATGGGGCTGCCAACATGAAAGGTATGGGGATAGGAGCGGTACTTATTTCTGAAACAGGGTAGCATTATCCTATTACGGCCCAGTTGTGGCTCTACTGTACTAAAAACTTGGCTGAGTACAAAGCATGTATTATGGGTTTGAGGATGGCTATAGATATGGGTGACCAGGAAGTCTTGGTCTTGCATGACTCGGACCTTCTAGTACACAAGATTCAAGGGGAATGCGAAACACGAGATTTGAAGCTCATGCCGTACCGAAAATGTTTGCATGATCTTTGTCAACGGTTTCAATCAGTAGAATTCAGGAATATTCCAAGGATTCATAATGATCTTTCCGATGCTTTGGCTACTCTAGCATCAAAGTTACATAATCCAGATAAGGCTTATGTAGACCCTTTGTAGATTTTGGTCCGTGATCAGCATGCTTATTATACTATGGAGGAAGAAGAACTTGATGGGGAGCCATGGTTCCATGATATCAAAGAATTCATCAGGATGGAGGTATATTCGGCACAGGCCACCGGTGATCAAAAGAGAGCAATTGGGCGATTGACAAGCGGGTTTTTTTCAGTGGAGGGGTTTTGTACAAAAGAACTCTAGATCTTGGATTGTTGAGATGTATAGATGATAGGCAGGCCATAGATATTATCACCAAGTACATTTGGGAGTCTATGGGCCACATATGAGCGGGGAAGTATTGGCCAAAAAGATTCTCCGAGCATGTTATTATTGGTTCACTATGGAGCGGGATTGTATTACTTTCGTGCGCAAATATCATCAGCGCCAAATGCATGGAGATTTGATCCATTCTTCACCGTCAGAATTACACACGATGTCCGCACCGTGGCCTTTTGTTGCATGGGCCATGGATGTCATTGGGCCAATTGAGCCAGTAGCGTCAAATGGGCACAGATTTATTTTGGTGGCCATAAATTATTTCACCAAGTGGGTAGACACTAAAATGTTCAAGTCCGTAACCAAGAAAGCAGTTGTTGATTTTGTACATTGGAACATCATATGTCTGTTTGGGATACCAAAGGTAATCATTACAGACAGTGGAGCTAATCTCAATATTCATTTGATGAAGAGGTATGTGATCAGTTCAAGATTACCCATCGCAATTCTACCCCGTTCCGCCCTTAGGCAAATGGAGCAGTTGAGGCGGCCAACAATACAATAAAGAAGATAATTTAAGAAATGATGGAGGGTTCTTGACAGTGGCATGAAAAGCTGCCTTTTGCATTTTTGGGGTACCGCACCACTATTTGTACTTCAGTAGGGGAACTCCTTATTTGTTGGTGTAAGGCACCGAAGTAGTGATACCCACAGAAGTGGAAATCCCATCCATTCAAATTGATACCCACCGAAGGTGTGCACACGGAAGTTTGAAGTGGGTCAACAAGTGTTGAGACGTATCCTTCCACATCTTGCGGAAGCAAAAGGAAAGTTCGCCCCAATTTAGTAGGGGTCACTTGTTGTAACTAGAGCTTTATACAATGGTGCATTGTATTTGACAGATGTAGAAGGCAAATATGTAGAAATGGGTATCAATTCTGACACAACCAAGAGATACTATGTATTATTTTTTTGTTTGATTATACTTATTTGTATTTGGCATATTTTGAAGATTGAAATGACGAAGGCATTTTGTTCTGCTATCTAAACACTTTATCCCTTGTCACCCCTTTTGAGCCTTATTTATCTTCTTTCATACCTCTCTTTCAGAATCAATGGCACAATTCAGAAACAGAAGTGCGGAAGATAAGTAAATTGAAAAAAGAGAGAAAAGAAAAAAGAAGAAAGAAAAAAAGAGAAGAAAAGAATGAAAATAAAGAAAGAGAAAATAAAAGAAAAGCAAAAAGTGAAAAAAGAAGAAAGAGAAAAATCACAACAACAAAGCAATTTCAATGACATGAACTACGTTTGAACTAATTCCTATTAGGGATGCGTATGCAGCCTCACGGTTCGCTCCTATCAAAATAAAAATCCAAAAGTCCCCAAGCAAGAAATTGGGGCAGAAGTTGTGGTTGTTGTGAGAAATCTGATTTCGAAAGTTGTAAATTGTAACCCAGCTGAATTATTTTGAGCTTGTTATACCCCTTCTCTCTAAACCCATCAAAAAGTTCGCATTGCGGTCCAAAGAAAGACCTTCTGATCAGTATTTGAGAAATGCCAAATCAAGCGGGTAAAGGTAATTCATGTAAGGGGCAACACTCTGATTCAAGCAGGTATAAATCAAAATGAGAGAGTCTTATTGCTGAAATCCCTCACGGGCACAGTAAGACGACGGGAGCTGAGAGAAATTAAAAAGAGAGAGTATTATTGGTGAAAACCTTTACAGGCACCTTAAGTCTAAAGTAAGTTGAATATGAACAAATGAGAGAGGTTTGTTGGTGGAAAACTGTTCAAGACACCACAGAGTGAACAAGGTTATGGTTTGGGTAATTTAATCAAGTTATGGAAAGTATGGGGTAATAATGTAGGGTAACTGAAAGTTGATTGGTTGAACAGATCGGGCTAATTAATCCGAAATGCATGTCATGATCATTGGTACTTGTTGTCCCACTCAGATAAGTTTCTTTTCTTTCCCCTTTTTTAGCAGTCGTCCGATTTTGGATTCTTCTTATCCTTAACTCGCAAAGTCATTGCATTTCATTTTCTTCTGGGTATTATTTTTTTGAGATGTTTCAATGTCTGTATCGTTACAAGAAAATGAGAAAGGATTTCAAAGCTCACTACCAACTTCCAAAATTGCAAAGCACAGCGTGGTCAGAGCATACCAGATAAAGCATGATGTAAAGTAGGATGCAACGAATCACTGGAAGTCTCATCATTGGAATGATTTTGCAATATCATAGGAAATGTAAGAGTTCGGATAAAGGGGTCAGAGATGTAGAACAATAGTATGGGTATAGAACACTCCGGTCGTCAAAGGTCATAGGGTTTGAAAATCGATCAGAAAGCCAAGAAGTTCAGGGCCAGTTTGGGGAAGCCAGTCAAAACAAAACAATGCAATGGAAAGATCTTCAGCAAGAATGCCATCAGCTAACCACCTTTTGTAAACTGGCAAAATTTTCTTTGATTGGAACAGGGGCAGAAAAATTCGTTTGTTTCGGAGAAACTCTCCGCATGGGAAAGAGCAAGCACCAAAATAGGTTTGACCGTAAACTCTCAGGACCTTCCTGGAATGTGACTTAGTTTGAATTTCAAAACAATCATGAGTAGCCTAATTTAGCATAGATATACCCCAAAGGAATATTGCGTTTCAAAATTTGCATGTTTAAGATAGGATTCAATTAGGAGTTTTCAGGACCTTCCTGAATAATAGGATGTAGTCTCAGACCCTCTTAGATAACAGGACTTAGCGGTGCCTTTAGAAGATACAGCTTAGCTTTATAATTAAAATTCAATTAGGAGTTGCCAGGACCTCCCTGGATAATAGAATTTAGCTTTCGGTTCTTAATAATAGTTGGTGGAATGATTCAGTTTAACATTTACCCATGTGCTCAGCTACCAAACTGGGGCAGAAAATTTTCTTTGTTTTGTCTATTTTGAAGTCAGGAGCCTGCCTAGATAGTAGAGGAATACATTCATGATTTGAAGTTAGGAGCCCGCCTGGATAGCAGAGGAATACATTTCAGTTCAGAAATAAGGAGCCCGCCTGGAGAGCAAGGGAGTACAATTTAAGGTTCAGCTTACAAATATTTTATTTTGTCTATTTTGAAGTCAGGAGCCCGCCTAGATAGCAGAGGAATACATTCAAGTTTTGAAGTCAGGAGCCCGCCTGGATAACAGAGGAATACATTCAAGATTTGAAGTCAGGAACCCGACTGGATAGCAGAGGAATACATTCAAGTTTTGAAGTCAGGAACCCACCTGTATAGCAGTGGAATACATTTCAGTTCAGAAGTCAGGAGCCTCCTTGGATATTAAGGGAGTAAAATTTAAGTTTTAGCTTACAAATTTTTTGTTTTGTCTATTTTGAAGTCACGAGCCCGCCTAGATAGTAGAGGAATAAAAACAACTACCCAGTATAGTCCCATAAAGTGGGGTCTGGGGAGGGTAATATGTAGACTAGCCTTACCCCAACCCGAAAGGGTAGAGGAATAAATTCAAGTTTTGAAATCAGGAGCCCTCCTGGATAGCAGAGGAATACATTCAAGTTTTGAAGTCAGGAGCCCACCTGGATAGCAGAGGAATACATTTCAGTTTAGAAGTCAGGAGCCCGCTTGGAGAGCAAGGGAGTACAATTTAAGTATTAGCTTACAATTTTTTGTTTTGTCTATTTTGAAGTTAGAAGACTTCCTGGATAGTGGAGGAATACATTCCTGTTTTGAAGTCAGGAGCCCGCCTGGATAGAAAAGGAATACATTTAAGTTTTGAAGTCAGGAGCCCACCTGGAGAGCATGTGAATACATATCAAGTTCAACAGTCAGGCATCCACCTAAAAAAGAGAAAACATCTTAAATTACAATTCAAGGCGGCAACAAATAGATTTCACCGAGAGAATACAAGACAACAAGGAAACAAGAAATATAAGATCAAGTTTGAAGATATAGATAGGACTTTTGTAATTCATAGTTCATAGCTTAGTCTAGCTTCTTTTTATTTTTACATGGTGTCATAAGGAGGTTCAGTAAGCAGTACCAGCAACAGCAACAACACTGAAATCACAGCTTCATGATAGTCCCAGCTACCAGACATTCCCGAACTAGACTGACCTGATTCCTTTTTAGACAAGGATATATAGGCAATTTCAGAAGTAGGGTGCGTTCAACTCATTCAAAAATGCTTCACACTGAGTATTCAAACGGGCAAAAATCACTCGTATCCGCTGACTTATCTTTGCACGAAAACTTTTCGTGTTTCCGAGCAAAGAGGGGCAGCTGTGAGCACGTAATTTTTGCCCTATATGAATAACTCCCAGAAATTCAAAACAAAATAATTTCTTTCAGCGTTTTCCATTTTTGGGATCTTTATGACATTTTTTGTTAACTGTTTGTATTTCTGTTTGTGCATTTAATTAATGAAAATACAAAAATACATGTGGCATCCTCCTTTAGTATTTGATTTTTTAGTTTGTAATTATGGTTCTTACAAAAATAGAATAATCACAAAAAATAGTGTAATTTGCATTTTTAATCTTTGCTTTTTTTTAACTAGCTTTTCTTTGAATTTGTTTTTAATTAATTATGTTTTTAGGGTGAATTAGTGGTTTTATTGAGTTAATTAGTTTCTAAGGATTAATTTAGGAATTATATTAATTTTGGAAAAAAAAAAGAAAAGGATTTTAGGAAAAATTGAGAAGGGAATTGAAATAGAAAAAAAATTGGATCAATCTTTGATATTAAATACCCAGCCCAAGCCAGAACACCCCTTCACCCGTACCAAAGTCCGTTCCACTCTCCCCCCCCCCCCCCCATAAACTAAACGATTCCGTTTAGGTTCAGCATATCTGGGCCGTCGAGGATTGGTGATCCAACAGTGGAGAACTAGGGTTCTACATGTATATAAGTGTCTGAATTCACTCCCCCCCCCCCCCTCCATCATCTCCTTCTTTCAGAGATTCAACCCATTTCCCACCCAAGAGCTTCCATCAAATCCCCACCGCCATGGATGGCGGTACCACCTCCAAATCCTACCAAACTAATACCTTGAAACCCCCATGAGCCCCTCATACCAAAATCGTGACTATCTCCCATTGAATCTGTTTGTAACCCTCGAATCTTAGATCCAAGTTGATCCCTAAAGTCAAAATCAAGATTCTACGGATGAAAACGGTCCACACCGATTGTATTTGCTTGTTCTCTATAGGAACATGCAATTAATGTCAGATTTAACAAAGAATCCAATGATTTGAAATCGGACTGTTCTATTTCTTGGTCTGAACGGTTGGAGGTATTTCTTTCTTATCTGTGCTTAATTTTCATTTGTTTTGCTTTTCCCCTTTATTACTTTTTTTCTGATCCTCTCCTCTCTTTGTTTTTCATTCTTCTAGATTATATTAGTTAAAGTTCTCTATTTTATTTTATAACTTTCCGATCATACCAGTGTTTGTTTTTGTTTCGTTGAATGTTTAATTATTTTTTTTCTTCATAAAAAGTTTTTTTATCGTTTAATTTCCTTCAGTTAACTAGGACCAATTGTTGGTAAATAGGCCTAGTTGGACTATTGTTGAAATGCTATGGGAAAATTGGGTTTATTTTAAAATTGAATCCGGCTGAATCTGTTACGTTGTTTGTCATTGACTTGATTTCTTGCCTCCTTGGCTTGGGCTTCAAGCCTGTGATTTGTACCAGAATATTGGGTTAATTGGACCCATGAGGTAAGCTAAAGGTAAATAATGAGGGATTAGAGGGTAATTTGAAAAATTGGGGGTAGGAAATCTTTGATAACTGCCTAGGAAGATTCTAGTGAAGGTCCTTAGTGAAATTTTAGATGTGTAATTATTAAAACTTGGGTAGCAAGTCAATGATTAGAGGTTTGCTGGGCAAAACTAAAAATTTAAAAAGGGGTAAAGTATAAAAATTAAAATCTGAAGTTTGCCCTATTGCCTTGCCTATAAAGGCACTTTTCCTTGCCTTGCAAGCGAGATTTTAAGAGTTGAAGACAGAAAAATTCTAGAAAAATCACATGCGACTGAAAAATTAGAAAGCACTGTTTCATTGAGATTTCTACTTTGAATTTTGAAATTTCTCATTTTCTGAACAATATTTGATTCTATTTGAGGTTGAAAAATGGTTTGAACTTGGCTTGTAAAGATCTGGTTTACATTGATCGATGGATTTCCTTCTTTCGAATTGATATCATTTTTGGTTTTTGGTTTATTCTTGATGGATTTCTATTACTGCTAATAGTTGGTCTGTTGCAGTTTACTGTTGCGTCATTCCTGTCTTCCTTTTTCCATTTCCAGGCTCTTGTTCTTGAATCATGTATCATGTGAAGAGTGGTTGAAGTATGAAATGAAATTGGAAGTTCAAACACAACTTCGAGTTACCCTACTCATTAGCTTAGTTTTTTTATTAGTCACTGAGTTTTGTTTGATGCATTACATTCTGTTGGATAATGTTAGCATTGTTCTAAAAGATGTGTTGAGTTCCATCTGATGGGAAATCGAATTTCCTAGCATGTGTCTTGTTAATTCATGTTCCTTAAAATTCATGGATCTATGAGGTTTAAATCCCTTTGTTAATTCATGTTCCTTAAAATTGGTCACTCTCCGTTGTGGTCTAGTTTCGTTATGTGCACCACCTTGGTACCCTGTTGGTGTAGGTTTTAGGTGCTTTGCAATTAGGCTCGCCTTGGGCCCAAATATGTGGAGATAGGACCTGGTGTCACGACCCAAATATTCCACCATCGGGAGTCGTGATGGCGCCTACTTATAGGAGCTAGGCAATCCAATTATCAAATATTTTTCTAGCGAACATCAACAATATTAACAACATTAAACAATTTAACAATAAAGCAGAAGTCTCAAATATAATCTTCTAAAAGAAATGCGGAAGTTTTACAATCCTCTACCCAAGACTGGTACCACATTACTCACGAAATTCTAGGATAACTAAATACAATCATATGAAAGAAATCACAGCAGTCTATTTCAGTATAAGAGCTAAAAAACTGAATAAAGATAAAAGAGATTCCGAGCCTACGGACGTCAGCACGGCTACCTCAAGATTCCCTTGACTGAAGGTCTGCTCCCGATCTAGTACTGCTGTGGTCCGAAAGCTGCATCCTGATCTGTGCAAAATAAATGCACAGAGTGTAGCATCAGCACAACCAACCCCATATGATGGTATGTGCCTGGCCTAACCCCGGCGAGGTAGTGACGAGGCTAGAAAAGACCTACCACAAACAACATGTACAGATATATGTGCAATAAAAGGAAATATACTAATTTAAACAATTAAAGGGAGGGGGAAAATGTTGTGGGGTACGATATTCTAAAGATAGAAATCATCGGTAAAGAAATGAAACTAAACAATAACAACTGATAAGGAAAACACAGGAAGTCTCTACATACAAAAAAAATACACACAGTCCATACTCCGTTGCGGCGCGAAATCCGATCCTCAACAGATATCACCATTGCGGATGGCAACCCGATCTTCAACGATCATTACCGTTGCGGCGTGCAACCCGATCCTCAATATTCAATACCGTTGCGGTGTGCAACCCGATCATTAATATTCATCAATACTGTTGCGGCGTGCAACTTGATCCTCAACATTTAGTGCCAAAATCTCACTCAAACAACGACCGCAACTTCAGTGCGAGAGGGGTAACAACAATTATAAGAAATCCCGTCAAGGGAATACAATTAACAATTCAATTATCCCGGCAAGGGAAATCTTCCCAGTAAGGGAATAATCACTACATGTTCCTCTTTTAATCACCTATTTCTCGAGTAACAATTCCTATTCCAAGCCAATGCTCCAAATGGCAAACCAATCACCAACCTTCCTCAATTATTAATTTTATATTATAATTATCAACCAAGCAAGAAAAGTGTATCATTAAATCCGAACTTAACGCATATAAGACCCATGATCATACTAGACTCCGGTGCATAGATAACCATTACCATGCCTGTACACCGTACTCCATAATTAGCAAGTAGCAAATAATATCTTAATCCTAATCCATCAAGCCAAAGTTAAAACAAACACTTACCTCGGTTCGAAATTAGCAATCAAGTCTCCAACACCGCCTTTCCTCTATAATCCAACTCTGAAACAATTATATCTAGGCACAATTTAGTTTAATATTATCAATAAGGGCTCGAAGACACAATTTCATAGCCTAGAAATGAATTTCCTATCATTCTTCCAAAAATACCAAAATCCGACCCCGGGCCCACATAGTCCAAACTCGAGGCTCGGACCAAAACCCAATCACCCATAACCCCACGAGTTCAAATATGCAATTTGCTCAAGATTCGACTCCAAATTGAGGTTGGATCACCCAAAATCCCAAAAGCCCTAGTTCTACCCAAATTCTCCAATTTCTACTTTGATTTCATGATTTAAGGCTAGAAACTTAGCAATTGGGTGAAGGAATTAAGGGGAAATAAAGTTAGGATCACTTACCCAAAGAGTTATGGAGGAAGAAGAGGTTGAAATTCGTCTATGGAGGATGGAGGAGAAAAGCTCGTGTGGAAAAAGTGATAAAATCCCGTTATTCAAGTTCTGTTTTTTTAAGAAAATCACTGAAGCCAATTTACTCTATGCGTTCGTGATACCTAGTCGCGTTTGCGATGAAGAAAGGGGGATAGGCATCGCGTTTACGAAGAAGAGATGCGAACGCGTAGAAGAAAGAAGTCTAGGCCACAAATTTGGCATATGCGTTCGCGATTGGACTCACGTGAACGCGAAGGGGAGTAGGCCTAGGACTACGCGAACGCGATGGGAAAAATAATTGGGTTATGAGAACGCGAGCCTAGGGCCGCGTTCGAGAAGAAGAAAAATGGTCTGCAACATTTTGGAAAATCTTGTGTGTTTCTAAGTCCAAAAACACTCTGAATCACCCCCGAAATCACTCCCGAGCCCTCAGGGCCCCCAACAAAACACACACACTAACTCAATAACATCCTAAGAACTTGCTCGAGCGATCAAATCGCCAAAATAACATTAAAATCAATTAATCAAACCCCAAAGTCATCATTTTTCATTTCCAACTTCATAAACCTTTAACTTTAGATATTTAGGTCCAAAACACGTCAAACGACGTCCGATTTCTCCCAAATTTCACAAGAAGTGCGTAACGCATATTTAAGACCTGTACCGGGCATCGGAATCAAAATACAAGCCCGATACCATATTTTGTAACTCATTTTTTTTCAAAATTCCATATCACTTTCAGGTAACATTTTCTTTCAAAAATTCCATACTCGGGCTTGGGATCTTGGATTTCGATTCCGAGAATACGCCCAAGTCCCATATTTTTCTAGGGACCTCCCGGGACCGTCACATCACCGGTCCTGGTCCGTTTACCCAAAATGTTGACCAAAGTCAACTATTTCAATATTAATATCAAAATTCTTTAAATTTTCCAAAGAAATCACATATTTTAACATAATATTTTCCGGATTTCGGACTGTGCATGCAAATCGAGGCAATTAAAAGTGAGGTTTTTCAAGGCCTCAGAAGCACGGAGAGAGGGAGAATTACAGTGATGACCCAAGGGTCATCACATCCTCCACCTCTAAACAATCGTTCGTCCTCGAACAGACAAAAGAAAGAAGTAACTGAGTCGGGAAATACAAGAGGATAACGGCTCCGCATATTTGACTCGGACTCCCAGCTCGATGCCTCAGGAGGCTGACCTCTCCATTAAACATGCACTAAAGGAAAACTCTTCGACCTCAACTGTCGAACCTGTCTGTCTAAAATTGCCACCGGCTCCCCCTCAAATGACAGATCCTTGTCCAATTGGACAGTGCTGAAATCTAATACGTGGGCTGGTTCGTCGTGATACCTCCGAAATAGGATACATGAAAAACTAGATGCACGGTGGACAAGCTGGTGGCAAGGCAAGTCTATAAGCCACATTTCCCATGCGATCAAGAATCTCAAATGGGACAATAAACCTAGGGCTAAGCTTGCCCTTTTTCCCGAATCTCATCACGCCCTTCATAGGCGATACATAGAGCAATACTCGCTCACCAACCATGAAAGCAACATCCCTAACCTTGCGATCTGCATAACTCTTCTACCGAGACTGAGCCGACCAAAGTCTGTCCTGACTTATCTTGACCTTATCTAAGGCCTCCTGTACTAGATCTGTACCCAATAACCGTGCCTCTCCCGGCTCAAACAATCGGACTGGGGACCGACACTGCCTACCATGCAACGCCTCATACGGAGCCATCTGAATGTTGGACTGGTAGTTTTTGTTATTGGAAAACTCTGCTAATGGCAAGAACTGGTCCCACGAGCCTCCAAAATCAATAATGCAGGCTCGGAGCATATCCTAAAAAATCTGAATAGTCCTCTCAAACTAACCGTCCGTCTGGGGATGAAATGATGTACTCAACTTAACCTGGGTGTCCAACTCCTACTGTATCGCTCTCCAGAAATGTGAGGTAAACTGCGGACCCCAATCCAAAATGATAGATATCGGCAACCCATGAAGGCGAACAATCTACCTAACATAAATCTTAGCAAATCTCTCGGACGAATAGGTGGTGGCAACTGGAATAAAATGCGCTAACTTGGTCAGCCTATCAACAATAACCCATATAGCATCAAACTTCTTCTGAGTCATCGGAATGCCAGAAATGAAATCCATGGTAATTTTCTCCCACTTCCACTCGAGAAGCTCAATCCTCTAAAATAAACCACCGGGCCTCTGATGCACATACTTAACTTGGTGACAGTTCAGACAACGAGCCACATATGCAACAATGTCTTTCTTCATTCTGGGGCAACAATAATGTTGGCTCAAATCCTAATACATCTTCGTGGCATCTGGATGAATAGAATACCGATAACTATGGTCCTCCGCTAAGATTAACTCTTGAATACCATCAACATTGGGCACACAAACTTGCCCCTGCAATCTTAACACACCATCATCTCCCAAGGTCATTTTCTTAGCACCTCCCAGCTGCACCGTCTCTCTTAGGACACGCAAATGAGGATCATCAAACTGCCGTTCACGGGTTCGCTCCATCAACGACGAACGAGCAACCGTGCAAGCTAACACCCTTTTAGGCTCAGAAATATCCAAACTCACAAATTTATTGGACGGGGCCTGAACATCCAAGGCAAGCAGCCTTTAGCTGACTGGGATATAAGCAAGACTACCCATGCTGGCGGACTTCCTACCCAATGCATTGGCCACCACATTGGCCTTCCCCGGGTGGTATAAGATAGAAACATCATAGTTATTCAACAACTCCAACCACCTTCTCGGCCTCAAACTCAACTCCTTCTGTTTGAACAAGTACTGAAGGCTCTTGTGATATGTGTACACCTCACACGCCAAACCATATAAAAAATTCATCTAGATCTTCAAGGCATGATCAATGGCTACCAACTCTAGGTCATGAACTGGATAATTCTTCTTATAGATCTTCAACTGCCTCGATGCATATGCTATGACTCTGACATTCTGCATCAACACTGCGCAATTGGACTCATGCGAATAAGAGGAATAGGCCCAGAACTACGCGAACGCGAGTCATGGTGTGCAAATGCAATGGGAAAAATAATTAGGCTTTGTGAATACGAGCCTAGGGTTACATTCACGAAGAAGAAAAAAGGTCTATAACATTTTGGAAATATTAGTGTTTTTCTAAGTCCAAAAACACTCTGAATCACCCCCAAAATCACTCCCGAGCCCTCGGTGCTCCCAACAAAACACACACACTAATGCAATAACATCCAACGAACTTGCTCATACGATCGAATCGCCAAAATAACATCAAATTCAATAAATCAAACCCCAAAATCATCAATTTTTCATTTCAAACTTCATAAACCTTTAACTTGACATATTTAGGTTTGAAACAGGTCAAATGACGTCCGATTTCAACCAAATTTCACAGAGGTTCTTAACGCATATTTAAGACCTTTATCGGCATGATGATGGCAAAGATGTGACCATTGGTGATGATGGGGTGTTGAGGATGCAGGGCAGGATTTGTGTGCCCAATGTATATGGGCTTTGGAAGTTTATTCTGGAGAAGGCCCATAGCTGCGGTATTTCATTCATCTGGGTGTCGTGAAGATGTATCAGGATTTAAAGCAGCATTATTTGTGGAGAAGAATGAAGAAAGACATTGTGGGATTTGTATCTCAGTGTCTCAATGTCAGCAGGTGAAATATGAGCATCACAGATCAGGTGGCTTGCTTCAGCTGATGGATATTCCGGAGTGGAAGTGGGAGAGGATCACTATGAACTTTGTAGTTGGACTTCCACGGACTTTGAAAAAGTTCGATTCTATTTGGGTGATTGTGGATCGGCTGACCAAGTCCGTGCACTTCATTCCTGTGTGTACTACCTATTCTTTAGAGCGGTTGGCAGAGATCCTTTTTTGCGAGATTGTTCGTTTGCATGGTGTCCTAGTTTCCATCATTTCAGATATGGGCACTCAGTTTATTTCACAGTTTTAGAGGTCTGTGTTGTGATAGTTAGGTACTCAGGTTGAGTTAAGCACAGCTTTTCACCCAAAGACGGAGGGGCAGTCTGACCACATTATTTAGATATTGGAGGACATGTAGCGTGCTTGTGTCATTGATTTCGGAGGGTCATGGGATCAGTTTCTACCACTTTCAAAGTTTTCTTATAACAACAGCTACTAGTCGAGTATTCAGATGGCTGCATATGAGGCTTTGTATGGGAGGAGGTGTAGATCTCCGATTGGTTGGTTTGAGTCGGGTGAGGCTAGGGTATTGGGACATACTTGGAGCAGGATTCTTTAGAAAAGGTAAAGGTAATTCAGGAGAGCCTTCGTACAACGTAGTTGACACAAAAGAGCTATGCTGACAAGAAGGTTCGAGATGTGTCCTTCATGGTTGGTGAGAAGGTTCTGTTGAAGGTTCCTCCCATGAAGTGTGTTGTAAGATTTAGGAGAAAGGGAATTTGAGTCCACGGTTCATGGACCCTTTGAGGTACTTTGGAGGGTTAGGGAGGTGGCTTATGAACTTGCTTTACAAACCATCTTGTCAAGTGTGTATCTGGTATTTCATATTTCTATGCTCCGAAAGTATATTGGGGATCCGTCTCATGTTATAGATTTCAGCATAGTTCAGTTAGATGATGGTTTGACCTATGATGTGGAACCAGTAGCTAATTTGGGTCGTTAGGTTTGGAAGCTGATGTCAAAGGATATAGCATCAGTGAAAGTGCGGTAGATAGGTCGGCCCGTGGAGGAGGCTAACTGGGATATCGAGCGGGAGATGCGGAGCAGATATCCTCACCTGTTTAAGGCTTTAGGTATGTTTCTTGACTCATTCGAGGACGAAAGTTTGATTAAATTGGGGAGGATATGACGACTCGGCCAGTCGCCTACATTTCTGATTCTTATTACTTTGTCTATGGGTTCTATGTGTGATCAAGTTGGTTGGCTCGGGTTTGGAAAGAATTTAGTAAGTTTCCCCCATTTTTGAAGAAGCTTAGGTTGGAAAAGCGAACCGGATGTTGAAATAGGTGTTAGAGGGCTTGGATGTGAGTTCCGATGGTTTGGTTAGCTTCGGGAGGTGATTTGGGACTTAGGAGCGTGATCAGAATGAGTTTTGGAGGTTCGGAACAGATTTAGGCTTGAATTGGCGAAGTTGATATTTTGGCGATTTCCGATTGGTTGGTGAGATTTTGATATAGGAGTCGAATGAAACTCCGAGAGGTGCAATAGTTCTGTTGTGTCATTTGGGATGTGTGTGCAAAATTTGAGGTCATTCAGACGTGGTTTGGTTGGGCTTTTGAGCAAAAGCAAAATTCAGAAGATTTTGGAAACTTAGGCTTGAATCCGATGTGTTTTGTTTATTTGATGTTGTTTGAGGTGTTTTGAAGATTGGTACAAGTTTGAACAAGGTTATGGGATATGTCTGTGCTTTTTGTTCAGGTCCCGGGGGCCTCAGGTGATTTCGGATGGTTGACGAATGAGTTTGAGATTTTTGTGAAGTTGTAGATTTTCTGCTTCGGGTATTTCTACACCTAAAAAATAAGGGGACCGCAGGTGCGATGCCGCAGATACAAGGAAGGGATCAGCAAAAGAGAAAATGAGATAGGGATGCAGAAACCGCAAAAATGGTTAGGAGGACCGCACCTGTGATGTGCAGATGCGGATACGGGATCTCAGATGCGAAAAATGGGAAGTTAAGTGAAAACCCGCAGAAGCGGTTCATTGGCTGAAAATATTGTACCGCAGAAGCGGTATTTGGCCGCAAATGCGAAAATGTCTAGGCCAGAAAGTAAAAATTATGTTCTTCTCAATTTTTGAGCAATTTCACCATTTTTGAGTAAGCTTTGGAGCTTTTTGGACGATTTTGAAGAGGGATTTTAAGGGAGCTTCATTGAGGTAAGGATTTTGGACCTAAAACACGTTCCGATTCAATTATTTCACGAATAGAGCTATAATTAATGGAAGTTAAGGGTTAAAATTTGGAAAAACTAGGGCTTTGTATTGGAGACCTAGACTTGAGGATTTGAGGGACCTATTATGGTTGGATTTTGGTACTTTTGATATGTATGAACTCGTGGGGATATAAGGAGTCCATTGATGTGAATTTTATTGAATTCGATGTTACACCCCATATTTGCGTATATAAAAGTACGCCATAAGTCAATTGATGGAAGCTCAGAAATGAGATTGTCTTTGAAATTAGATAAAGTAAGTTAATCATGTCACCTTGGAAGTTACAAATATTTAAGATCATGAATAACAAGTATCAAGATGGTTGGAAAGGCTTATAAGCTAAACAAATTGACAAACATAACAACAACAACAACAACAACAACAACAACAACAACAACAACTACCCAGTATACTCCCACCAGGTGGGGTCTGGGGAGGGTAATATGTAGACAAGCCTTACCCATACCCGAAAGGGCAGAGAGGTTGTTTCCAATTGACCCCCGGCTCATAGGATAAAAGGAAAAACAGCAGTAAAGCAAAAACAAAGACAAAAACAAAAACAAAAACAATAGAGCATTAGTAACTCCAGCAGAAATAGCGTAAATAGCGTAAATAATTATCTAAACATATGAAACATAAATACATTCGCATGCAATAATATCATACAGTAACTACCATAACTAACAGCCATAGGGGGGACATAAGCTAAAACACAAATCATCTATGGGTAACCCTACTAACCCACACCCAACCCCGGAAGAGGCGTACGAATAACTTTAGGAGACCCTATCCTACAACCCTGATTCTAGACCTCCAGACTTTCCTATCAAGGGTCATGTCCTCGGAAACCTGCATTCTAGTCATGTCCTGCCTAATCACTTCTCCCCAATACTTCTTAGGCCTTCCTCTGCCTCACCGACCGCCAACAATCTCCAGCTGCTCGCAGCTCCTCACTGGGGCATCGGAACTTCTCCTCCGCACATGCCCGAACCACCTCAGCCTCACTTCTCGCATCTTCTCATCCACCGGGGCCACCCCCACCTTCTCTCGAATAACTTCATTCTTAATCTTATCTAGCCTGGTGTGACCGCACATCCACCTAAGCATCCTCATCTCCGCAACCTTCATTCTCTGAACATGAGAGTTCTTCACGGGCCAGCACTTCGCCCCATACAACATCGCAGGTCTAACCACGGCTCCATAGAATTTCCCCTTGAGTTTGTGTGGAATTTTCTTGTCACACAGGACTCCTGATACAAGCCTCCACTTTGACCACCCCGCTCCGATACGACGAGTGACGTCCCTGTCAATCTCTCCGTCCCCCTGAATCACAGACCCAAGATATTGGACACTGTCCCTCTTGGCGATGGCCTGAGAACCAATCATCACGTCCCTACCTACTTCGCTCGGCTCGGCGCTAAACTTGCACTCCAGGTACTCTGTCTTAGATCTGCTTATTTTGAAACCTTTAGACTCGAGAGTCTGTCTCCATACCTCTAACCTTTCAATAACACCGACCCTCGTCTCATCTATCAATACTATGTCATCAGCAAATAGCATACACCAAAGCACATCCCCTTGAATATGTCGGGTTAGAGCATCTATCACTAAGGCAAACAAGAGGGGGCTCAGCGCCGATCCTTGATGGAGCCCCATAACCACTGGAAAATGGTCTGATTCGCCACCCACCGTCCTGACCCTAGTCTTAGCTCCATTGTACATGTCCTTGATTACTCTAATGTAGGCTTCCGGCACGCTCTTCGCCTCCAAGCACCTCCATAGCACCTCCCTTGGGACCTTGTCATACGCCTTCTCCAAGTCGATAAGCACCATGTGTAGGTCCTTCTTCTTATCCCTGAATTGCTCCGCCAGCCGCCTGACAAGGTGGATAGCCTCTGTATTGGAGCGGCCCGGCATGAAACCGAACTGGTTCCCAGATATAGATGTCACCTCCCTCACCTGCGCCCCAATCACCCTCTCCCAAACCTTCATCGTGTGACTTATTAATTTGATACCCCTATAGTTGTTGCAGCACTGGATGTCCCCTTTGTTCTTGTACAAGGGCACCACTGTACTCCACCTCCACTCATCCGGCATCCTTTTGGTCCTGAAGATCGCATTGAACAACCTGGAGAGCCACTCCCCTCCTGATTTACCCATGACAAACATAAGTTTCATCGAAAGACGACAAGTTGGGAATGTTATAACATTTACTTTTGGTATGAGAATAAGTGTGTTTAAAATTATAAGGAGATCATATTATGAGTTATTTTATTCATATGATAGACGTGTGTTATGATTTAAAGTCAGGTGAGCAGTGGAATAAAACTTGGAAAAAGTCTTCGCAAGTTACATTCATAAATGTGTTAAAACTTAGGTTAAGTGTAGCTGAGCTTTTATCGCAATATACATGGAATTAGAGTATTATCTACCTTCCAAATTTAAGATCTAAGAGTCTATTTTCTAACCCATTAAACCATTCATCAATATGACATAGGAGTAGAGACATATTTGCAGTTTCGCGAGACTGCGCAGACTGCATAGGAGACAAGTAGGTGTATTACTAAAGCTTTTTGAGTAGTGCATTTCGTATGTTATATGAGGTCTTTTTGGGACATATTATATACCAAGTTAAACGTCTTGGAAGTTAGTTTCCAGTGCTTTTAACCATTTATTGATACGACATCCAAATAAAAAATATAAGCATCGGAAGATATACCAATGTTAGGGTGCCAAGCTAGCACATCTTTGACTTTTCCAAAGTTAATATATATAAGTCTTAGGTCGGCTTTTCTTTATTTTTCAGTATAATACGACCATATAACACCCATAAACATAGACATATCCTCTCTTCTAGGGTTTCAAAGAAGGTTATCATCCCGGGCACGAAATCGAGAAGCCATAACATTAAAATGTTCCCTACAACGTAAGTATGATTATACTACCTCTCTTTTTCTTTGTAGTTCGAGTCTAGAAGTTACTTCATAGTTAAGAAACATAAAATATATGTTTTTAAGTGTTTAAATATCAAGTAAAATTTATAATTTTGTTTCCTAATAGTTAGAACTGACGGGACGGTGATTGGAAGCCATGAGTTCGAGTTACTTTATTTGTAGTGGACTGTTTTGTGGGCTATTTTGTGTCGCTATTGGATTGTATGTTTTGCTATTGATTTTATGGAATTGAGAAGATAAATTATGTAGAGAAAAAACACATAATGGAAGGGTGGTTTGCAGGTCGTTTGTTGTAATATTTCTGGGTAGTTTGACACTACTACGGTGGTCGTCTTATGATGAAGTGATTAGATTGTGTGGAATATTTTGGGAGGTTCAATATAATTATTATAGATATTGTTTGTGCTGTTTGGTGATTTTTTTGACTTGTGTGAGGCAATATATATAGGGGAGGTGTTGTCTGTTTCCTCGTGAAATAGATTGTGTTCGATACATAATAGTTATGACGCCTAAACGATAATGATAGTATCATTTCTCTTATTGAAGACTAAGGAGCCATGAAATTTCATAGCTTGAGGTTGGGAAAAATATACAAGGCATATGAGGCTATCCCTTTCCTTCTATTACATGACTGTGATTGTATATAACGTAATGAACGAGCTTCCAAAGATATTCCACTCTTAGAAGCTAGCAGTACTTACATTGTTTCCCTTCTTATGGAGTGATTGATATTGATGTTGATGTTGTTTCTCTTATTCTTATGTTATCAATGTTCTTGGCACTTCCTGATTCTTATAAGATTCATGATGAAGATTTAGTCCTAATAACATGTACAGAGGATACCGACCTTACTCACTCCGAAAGTTTCAGAATATTATTCCAATGAGTCCAGCATGCATTGTATATATATATATGTATATATATATATATATATATATATATATATATATATATATATATATATATATATATATATATATATATATATATATTACTCTACTGAGCCGAGCTATATATGGTCGGGTACGATATGATGTTGATAATGCCCACAGAGGAGAATGTTATTAAAAAGTTTATGTATATATGTATTATGCATTTCATATCAATAGCCCCTAGAGGCACTCAGATGTTACGGGTTGTATCTCATCTATCTCTCTATATATTACTGTTCTTTTTTATGCTTTCCTGCCTCATATACTCGGCACTTTATTCGTACTGACGTCCTTTTGTTGGGGACGCTACGTTTCATGCCTGCAGGTCCCGATAGATAGGTTGACATTCCTCCTAGTAGGTTATCAGCTCAGCGAAGGTGTTGGTGCATTCCAGTTGTTCCGGAGTTGCCTATTTGGCCAGTATGTATTGGATATGACAAGGTTTCTGGCTCATTTACTTATGATAGTATGATAAGAAAATATGTTACGTTGGTACTCGCTTAAGTAAGGCATCGAGTGCCCATCACGGCCCTTCCATTTGGGTTGTGATAAAAGTGGTATCAGAGCAATTCTCTTCTAGGGAGTCTACAAGCCTTGTCTAGTAGAGTCTTGTTTATGGGTGTGTTCTGCACCACAGATATAAGAAGGAGGCTACATGGCATTTAGGTATGTCACTCTTTCTTCTTACTCTAGATCGTGTATTAGAGATTAGTTGTAAGAATTAAAACTCCTAAATTTTCCATTAATCGTAATAGAACAATACCCACATCCACAAAGACTGTTGGTAAGAGATTGCATGTGGATGTGGATGTGGAAGAGTTGAGTCAGAGGAACTCGATTTCACATCATGCTTATGATGAGTAAATGTGAGGTCTTTAGCAAATCACGTGTGTACTAAAATGTGTAATCATCTCAATAAGGAGGCCTGAGGTATGAATATCTATCCACCCATATGGTTTAAAAAAGCAACAAGAGAATAAGAAGATAGATAAAAGTTTCTACAAGTAAAAGAAGCAAGGCGGCCAAGGTTACAAGGTACCAGTTAGTGAAAGTTTTGAGTTTTTACAATTTAGGCAGAGCAATATAGGTACTCTGAGTTTACTTTCAAACGTAATAGAGGTATGTACATTTGACACACCCATTTCATAGTTATGCCTTATGGGAGCTAACATATATAGTTTAAGAGCATGATACAATATCAGGATCCAACTTGGGTTAGAGTAACCCAAAATAGTTGATTGAGCCGGGGATCAAAAAGTGAAATAATGTTTTGTGGAGGTTTTCAGAATAATGTGATTGACAAAAAATCGGAAGAGAGTAAATAAAACAATAAGAGTAAGGTATGATAAATAAGTAAAACAACAACAACAACCCAGTATAATCCCACAAGTGGGGTCTGGGAAGGGTAATATGTACGCAGACCTTACACGTACCCCGGGGAGCAGAGAGGCTGTTTCAAGGAGATCCTCGGCTCAAGACATCGTGATAACGGTAAATCAGAATATGACAAGATGACAGAGTGTATAGTCAGATGATAAAAATGACAGGAAGTGACAGGCTTTGAGACAATAAAAGAGTATATGCCACAATGTTGTATCATTATTTTAAGATATGAGTTGGTGACTCCAATACGATTACTAGAAGGCTAAGTTAGACCCCCTGAGTAATAGAAAATTATTATGGGCTAGTAAACAAGATAAAACTGAATATGAGTTAGCGTCCAGAGGATTTGATAATAGGCAACATCGTGAAAATTTCATAGGTTGCATTTCGACAATAATAAAATGGTCAACAAAATAATAACCTTTAAAGGTCATTCAGGAAGACGCTTCCCTAAAGCAAGCACTTTGACTAAGTGTGCTAGTTATACTAGGTGTAACCCTTGTGCATAAGGAATTAAGTTATCCTCGGTACAAAAGGACTACTACAAGACGAATAGGAGTTAATGAAGATGTGAAAAGATGCCAAAGATGAAGAGGTAACTATGGAATGATAAAGGAAGAATGTGGTAAAAAGGCTAATGGGATGAGATTGCATTTATTAGATCCTACAGATATGTTATGACTCCAAAACATTATGCAAGAATGATTCGATGAGCTGCAGTAAGGGTTCCCTCGCAGGATGTTATTGATAAATAAGTACAAATGATCACTTGATACTTAACGAGTTAGTGCAAGTTGTAAGTTAAGACAAAGGACGCAACTTGAGAGAGAGAGTATACGGAATATATGAGCATGGACTGTCGAGTACTTAGTAGTTGATTCGGGAAGATCCTAGTTATGGCTAGACAAGAGGTCTCGGATAAATCAGCAAATCATGCAAGATAAATACAGGGAAACCCATCAAAGAAAAATTCAGTCTCTCAGACACTACATCATCATCCTCGAGAAATTTTCAGATAAGAGTTGGGGTAGTAGAAGGAACAACATAAGTATTGCATAAAAAAAAGAGTGCCATTGTGGAGACTATAAAAATTTGGTTTCAAAAGTAACGTGATGAGCACAAGGACACGAAGGCAAGTGACTACGTATAATTATACACGAGTAAGAACATCAAAAATTATATCGGGTATACAATGTAGTAAGCATGCAGCTTTACAAGAGTCAGAGAGTATTCCCTAAGTGATATAATGAATGACTAGCTGAAGAAATAAGGAAGAAGGCATAAACATAAGCATAATTAAATGATCTTGGAACAACGGTCTCATTAAGACATTGTATGCTCTTCATAACAAAGTGGCGCTTATCGTGGCTAAGAAACGCGAAGTAAAATACAAAGCAATACTCGAGATCATATGAGTTCTACAAAATTCCAATATATGTGGGAAATAAGATAATCCAAGTATTCATGCAACAAATGGCAGAACCACCAAGAAAGGTAATTGCTTACTTTAAATGAAAGTTGAGAAGGCACGAAAGGCATTATTCGATCTATGACCCAAAGTTAGTTACGTTATAAACACAAAATTTTGACGTGTTATCCATGAAGCATATATGTTGACAATGATATAGCTATATGTGACTCCAGTATAAGTTAAAAGAAATAATTTACTCCATGTCACATACAAAAGCTTGAATTGCTAGATGGTTATATCATGGATGTTCCATAGCATCGATGAAGGGCTAAAGTAATAACTAGTACCTTGAGCCGAAATCAAAAGATAAAGTAGCCTGCTTAAAGGCTGAGATTGAGAAGGAAACTAAAGAGTTACATCAATAAAGTAAATTAGTAATCTGATTATTAGACCCCGATAAGTATAGAATTGTGATTCAGAACATTGTAGAATCACTCCAAATATCAGAGGTTAAAAGAGATGGTACAACAGACATATTCTATAATGACTCTAGGATAAACCTAGTTAGAATAGTACCAACCTCATAAGAAATCAGTATATAGCTTTCGGCGGATGACGTATGCACATGATTGCAACTATTATAGTATAGCTTTTAGGTGTGGATATGAATTCCACCTATGTAGAAGGGAGGTTATGAAAGAGATAGAAAATACAATGCATGATTTAAAGGAGAGTAAGGTACATATGAACAAGGTACGAGATGCCCAAGTACAGGAGGTGACGAATAATACAGATATCCGATAGAGGGATGGAAGTATCACAATTCTTTATCAAGAAATGATAGCGGTGTCATCAGTGGCATATTTTCCAGCATGTCGTTTCCAGATGCAGAGAGGTCTAGTTAGGAGAGTAAATAAGAGTTAGAGACGATATGATGCCTCGCTTGAGGTTCCAGAGTAACATAAGGAAATCAATGGTGCTTGCAAGTTAAAGTAAGGTTACAAGTGGTATAAATAAATATACGTAGGTTGCAAGCTAAAGTATTGTAGAGAGACAAGGCTTTACGTAGATATGAGTAAGGATAAGAATAGATGAGTGCTAAGGTGACGAGAATAGGGAAGTCCTAGGGATTAAACACATCATAACAAGAGAGGTGGCGGTTTCCATAAGTTAAAAAAAGCTTAATATAGTGTGAGTGAACTCAGAGGAGTTTAGGACTAGGAGGATTAATGATGCCCTAGTGGTAGAATAAGGGTAGATTTGTTATAGATAGGAGGATGACGTTTAAGGGGCATTTAATTGGGTAATGATTCCAAAAAAAGGAATTCTATGAATTGTACAGGATTAAAATACTCCCATAAAGTGAATCACGTTGGGATGCTGTGAAATATAGTTATTGAAGTATTGTATTGACCTTAAGTGGATCAGGAAAATAACTCCAGATGTTCCCCGATGAGACGTGAGATCTAGTGGCAATATATTACATAAGAGGTTTCAAGTTATGAGCGATAGATTAGAATCATTAAGGTGAATCAGCAATAGATGGATAACAGTTCCAAGGTACGAGATGAGATTTGGTTGCTATTCTTAAGACCAAAAGTAACGAGAAAGCATTAAGGGACTTAGATTTATAAATACAGGATCAACAGCGAGAGAGTAACTTAGATTTTGGTAGTAGACCTCGGTAATAATAAATCAAAGCATGTGTTATCGTATAATATGACCAACCTAGATGAAGTAAACCCATAAGGATATATATATCCCAGGCTATGGAACAAGATAAAACAATAGTCACAAGTTCGACAAAGTGTCAAGCAAAGGACTTTGGTACACCTATAGATAACTAGGGGCAATTTGACATAGTTCTGTTCCCAAAAGGAGGCCTAGAGATGGGCTAAAAGCTGTAGGAAAAGGGACAGAAGAGTTGTTTAGGCACACATATAAGGATAGAGTCATACATGCTGCATGACAAAAGGTCACAACGGTTACGAGATTGGAAGAATTCTGACAACAAGTCGTGGTGTGAGAAAGAGGCCAAAAGGGGGAATATCCTAGCCTTCGGATTAATTCAAAGAATAGTTTCCTAGAGAGCGAGGACAACATTAAAATCTATGTAGCAACTATGCGTTATAAGAATGATAAACATATCATCCAACATTCGAGGACGAATATTCCAACGGGGGGACTGATGTTACACCCCATGTTTTCGTATATAAAAGTACGTCGTAAGTCAATTGATGTAAGCTCAAAAATGCGATTGTCATTGAAATTAGATAAAGTAAGTTAATCATGTTACTTTAAAAGTTACAAATATATATGATCATGAGTAACAAGTAGCAAGATGGTTGGAAAGGCTTAGAAGCTAAACAAATTGAAGAAAATAAGTTTCGTCGAAAGTCGACAAGTTGGGAATGTTATAACATGTACTTATGGGAAGAGAATAGGGTGTATAAAATTATAAGGATATCATATTATGAGTTATTTTAGTCGTATGACAGATATGTGTTATGATTTGAAGTCGGGTGAGTGGTGGAATAAAAGTTGGAAAACGTCATCGCAAGTTACATTCATAAATGTGTTGAAACTTAGGTCAAGTGTAGTTGAGATTTCCTCCCAATATATTTGGAAATAGGGTATTATCTACCTACCAAAATTGAAGATCTATGAGACTATTTTCTAACTCATTAAACCATTCATCGATATGATATAGGAGTAGAGAGATATTTGCAGTGTCGTGAGACTGCACAGACTGCATAGGTGACAAGTAGGTGTGTCACTAAAGCTTTATGAGTAGCACATTTCCTATGTTATATGAGGTCTTTTGGGACAAATTATATACCAAATTGAAGTTCTTTAATATATATTCCAGAGCTCTTAACCTTTTGTTCATACGACATCCAGATAAAAACATATAAGCGTCGGAAGATGGACTAATGTTAGGGTGCCAAGCTAGCACGTCTTTGACTTTTCCAAAGTTAATATATATAAGTCTTAGGTCGGATTTCTCTTCATTTTTCAGTATAACACGACCATAGAACACCCATAAACAGAGACTTAAACTCTCTTCTCGGGTTTTAAAGAAGGTTATCATCCCGGGAACAAAATCAAGGAGCGATAACATCAAAACGATCCCTACAGCGTAAGTATGATTATACTGCCTCTCTTTTTTCTTTGTAGTTAGAGTTATGGAAGTTACTTAATGGTTAACAAAATTCAAATATATTTTTTAAGTGTTTAAATATCAAGGAAGGTTGATTAATGTATTTCCTAACAATTAGAACTCACGGGACAGTGATCGGAAGCCATGAGTTCGAGTTATTTGACTTGTAGTAGACTATTTTGTGGGCTGTTTTGTATTGCTATTGGATTGTATCTTTTGTTATTTATTTTATGGAATTGAGAATAGAAAGTATGTGGATAAACACCACATAATGGAAGGGTGGTTTTCTGGTCGTTTGTTGTAACATTTCCGGGTCATTTGACACTAGTACGGTAGCCGTCTTATGTATGAAATGGTTAGGTTATGTGGACTATTTTGGGAGGTTCAATATAATTATTATTGATGTTGTTTGTCCTATTTGGTGAATTGTTTGACTTGTGTGAGGTAATATATATAGGGTAGGTGGTGTCCGTTTCCTCATTGTTTTTGATATATAATAGATACGATGCCTAAACGCTAACGATAGTGTCAATTCTCTTATTGTAGACTAAGGAGCCGTGAAATTGCATAGCTTGAGGTTGGGAAGAACATACAAGGTATGTGAGGCTATCCCTTTCCTTCTTTTGCATGACTTCAATTGCACATAACATAATGAACGAGCTTCTAAAGATACTCCACTCTTAGAAGCTATTAGTACTTACATTGTTTCCCTTCTTATGGAGCGATTGATGTTGATGATGCTTCTCTTATTCCTATGTTATCAATGTTCTTGGTACTTTCTGATTCTTATGAGATTCCTGATGAAGAGTTAATCTTAATAACATGCACAGAGGATACCGACCTTATGTCACTCCGAAAGATTCAGAATATTATTCCAATGAATGCAGCATGCATTGTATATATGTATCTATTTTACTCTACCAAGCCTCGCTATAGACGGCCGGGTACGACACCTATTGTGCCACCATTTATCAGTTGGTACGGAGCTCCACATGATCGGGTATGTTTCTACTGAGCTTTATGATGGTTGGGTACGTTTTTACTGAGTCCTCTTTGAGGCCGGGTATGATATGATGATGATGATGATGATGCCCACAGAGGCAAATGTTATTAAAAAGTTTATGTATATATATGTATTATGCATTTCTTATCTGTAGCCCCTAGAGGCACTCAGATCTTACGGGTTGTATCTCCTCTATCTCTCTTTACATTTCTATTCTTGGTTATGCTTTTTTGCCTTACATACTCGATCTTTTATTCATACTGACGTCCTTTTATTGGGGATGCTACGGTTCATGCCCACATGTCCTAATAGACAAGTTGAAATTCCTCCTAGTAGGCTATCCGCTCCACGAAGGTGTTGGTGCACTCCACTTGCTTCCAAGTTACCTATTTGGTCAGTATTCTTTGGATATGTATTGATTGGTATTGGCGGGGCCTTGTCCTGACCTTTATAATTATATGTATTCATAGAGGCTTGTAGGCAGATATCAAGTTTATGGATACGTGTATGGCCTTGTCGTCCTATGTTTTGAGTTTATAAATGGTCATGTTGGCATTATAGGCCCGTATGTCACATGAATAGGTTTGTATATCATGTTGGGTCATCATATACTGAGTATTTCCCCATGTTTTATATGTGTTATCTCATGACAGGGTTTCTGGCTCATTTACTTATGATAGTATGATAAGAAAGATATGTTACGTTGGTACTCGGTTAAGTAAGGCACCGGGTGCCCATCACGACCCTTCGGTCTGGTTCGTGACAGAAGTGGTGTCATAGCAGTTCTGTCTTAGGGAGTCTATAAGCCGTGTCTAGTAGAGTCTTGTTTATGGGTGTGTCATGCACCACGCTTAGAAGCAAAAGGATACAGGGAATTTGGGCATGTCACCCTTTCTTCCTACTCTAGATCATGTATTAGAGCTCAGTTGTAAGAATTCAAACTCCTAAATTTGACCTTAGTCGTAATACAATGACACCCACATGTAAAAAATAGTTGGTAAGAGATTGCATGTGGATGTGTAAGATGTGAGTCAGAGGAACTCGATTTCACATCATTCTTATGATGAGTAAATGTGAGGTCTTCAGCAGATCACGTGTGTAATAAGATGTGTAAGCACCTTGATAAGGAGGCCTAAGGTATGAATATCTATCCACCCATATGGTTTAAAAAAAGTAACAAGAGAATAAGAAGGTAGATAAAAGTTTCAGCAAGTAAAAGAACTAGGCGGCGAAGGCTATAAGGTACCAGTTAGTGAAGGTTTTGAGTTTTTACAACTTAGGAAAAAAAATATAGGTACTCTGAGTTTACTTTCAAATGTTAAAGAGGTATGTACAATTGGCCACACCCATATCAATTATGCCCAACGGGAGCTAACATATATAGTTTAAGAGGAGGATGGAATATCAGGATCCAGCTTGGGTTAGAGTAACCCAAAATGGTTAGTTGATCCAGGGGAGCAAAACGTGAAACAATGTTTTGTGGAGGTTTTCAGAATAATGTGATAGACAAAAATATTAGAAAGAAAATCGGAAGAGAGTAAATAAAGCATTAAGAGTAAGGTATGATAAATAAGTGATAACGGTAAATCAGAATATGACAAGATGATAGAGTGTATAGTCAGATGATAAATAAGACAAGAGGTGACAGGCTTTGAGACAAATAAAAGAGTATATTCCACAATGTTGTATCCCTATTTTGAGAAATGAGTTGATGACTCCAACACGATTACTAGAAGGCTAAGTCAGACCCTCTGAGTAATAGAAAATTATTATGGACTAGTAAACTAGATAAAACTAAACATGCGTTAGGGACCATAGGATTTAATAATAGGTGACATTGTGAAAATTTCATAGATTGCATTCCGGGAATAATAGACTGGTCACCAAAATAATAACTTTTAAAGGTCATTCAGGAAGACGCTTCCCTAATGCGAGCATTGTGACTAAGTGTGCCAGTTACACTAGGTGTAACCTTTGTGCATAGGGAATTTAGGTATCCTTGGTACAAAAGGATTACTACAAGGTGAGTAGGAGTTAATGAAGATGTGAAAAAATACCGAAGATGAAGAGGTAACTATGGAATGGTAAAGGAAGAATGCGGTAAAAAGGCGAAAGGGATGAAATTGCATTTATTAGATCCTACTGATATGCTATGACTCCAGAACATTATTCAAGAATGATGCAGGGAGATGAGTAAGGTTTCCCTCCCAGGATGTTATTGATAAATAAGTACAAATAATTATATGATACTTAACGAGTTAGTGCAAGTGGTAAGTTAAGACAAAGGACGTAACTTGAGAGCGAGTATACGGAATGTAGATATGACCATGGACTGTCGAGTACTTAGTAGTTGATTTATGAAGAACCTAGTTATGGCTAGACAATAGGTCATAGATAAATTAGCAGATCATGCAAGATAAACATAGTGAAACCCAGCAAAGGAATATTTAGTCTCTCAGACACAACATCGTCATCCTTGAGAAATTTTCATATAAGAGTTGGGGTAGTAAAAGGTATAACATAAGTATTGCGTAAAAATAAAGAGTGCCATTGTGGAGACTATCAAAATTTGGGTTCAAAAGTAATGTCACGAGCACAAGGGCACAAAGGCAGGTGACTATGGATAATTATACGCGAGTAAGAACATCAAAATTTCTATCAGGTATACAGTGTAATAAGCATGTAGCTTTACTAGAGTTAGAGGGTCTTCCCTAAGTGATACAATGAAAGACTAGCTCAAGAAATAAGGAAGAAGGCATCAACATAAGCATAATGACCTAAAGAAGAAATGATTTTTGAACAACAGTCTCATTACGACATTGTATGCAATAACAAAGTGGCGCTTATCGCGACTAAGGAACGCGAAGAAAATCCTTAATAATATTTGGGATCATATGAGTTCCAAAAAATTCCAATATATGTGGGCAAAACAATAAGCCAATTATTCATGCAACAAATGGCAGAACGACCACGAAAGGTATTTGCTAACTTTTAAAAAAAGCTGAGAAGGCACGAAAGGCATTATTCGATCTATGACCCAGAGTTAGTTAAGTTATGAACAAACTTAAGATTTCAACGTGTTATCCATGAAGCATATATGTTGACAATGATATAGCTATAGGAGACACCAGTATAAGTTAAAGGAAAGCATTTTCTCCATGTCACAGACAAAAGCTTGAATTCCTAGAAGGTTATATCATGGATGTTCCATAAAGTTGATGAAGGCCTAAAGTAATAACTAGTACCCTGAGCCGCAAATCAGAAGATAAAGTAGCCTACTTAAAGGCTGATATAGAGAAGGAAACTATAGAGTTACATCAGTAAAGTGAATTACGAATCTGAATATTAGACCCCGATAAGTATAAAAATCATGATTCAGAACATTGTAGAATAACTATAAATATCAGCGGTAAAAAGAGATAGTACAACGGACATATTCTATATTGACTCTACGATAAACCTAGTTAGAATAGTACCAACCTCATAAGATGTCAGTATGAAGCTTTCAGCAGATGGTGCACATGGTGTGCAACTATTGTAGTAAAGCTTTAAGGTGTGGATATGAATTCCACCTATGTGGAAGGGAGGTTATGAAAGAGATAGAAGATACGATTCATCATTAAAAGGTAAGTATGATACATGTGAAGAAGGTACGAGATGCCCAAGTACAGGAGGTTACGAAAAATACATATATCAGATTGAGGGCTTGAAGCATCACAATTCTTTATCAAGAAATGATAGTAGTGTCATCAGTGGCATTTTTTCCAGCATGTGGTTTCCAGATATAGAGAGGTCTAGTTAAGAGAGTAAATAAAAGTTAAAGATAACATGATGCCTCACTTGAGGTTCCAGAGTAACATAAGGAAATCAATGGTGCTTGCAAGTTAAAGGAAGGCAACAAGTGGTATAAATAGATATACATAGGTCGCAAGCTAAAGTATGGTAGAGCGACAAGATTTTAAGCAGATAGGAGTAAGGATAAGAATAGGTGAGTGAGAAGGTGACGAGAATAGGGAAGTCCTCGGGATTAAACCCACCACAACAAGAGAGCTGACGTTTTCCATAAGTTATAAAAAGCTTAGTGTAGCGTGAGTGAACTCAGAGGAATTTGGGACTAGGAGGATTAATTCTGCCATAGTGGTATAATAAGGGTGTATTTGTGAAAGATAGGAGGATGGCGTTTAGGCCCTCGGGTAATGATTCAAAATTAAAGAGATTTCATGAATTGTACAAGATTAAAATACTCCAATAAGGTGAACCACGTTGGTATGCTATGAAATATAGTTATTGAAGTATTGTATTGACCCTAAGTGGATCGGGAAAATAACTTCAGATGTTCCTCGATGAGGACATGTCCCTAGTGATAATATTTTACATAAGAGATTTCAAGTTATAAGTGATAGATTAAAATCAACACTAAGGTGAATTAGCAATAAATTGATAAAAGTTCCACAGTACGAGATGAGATTTGGTTGCTATTCTTAAGATGAACAATAATGAGAAAGTATTAAGGGACTTAGATTTAAACATATAGGATCAACAGCGAGAGAGTAACTTGGATTTTGGTAGTAGACCTCAATAATAATAAATCAAATCATGTGTTATCATATGATATGACCTACCTAATGAAGTAAAACCATAAGGATAGATATCCAAGGCTATGAAACAAGATACAACAATAGTCACAAGTTCGACAAAATTCCAAGCGAAGGACTTCAGTATACCTATAGATAACTAGAGGGGAAACTTGCTATAGTTCTGTTACCAAAGGGAGGCCTAGAGATGGGATAAAAGCTGTAAGAAAAAGGACAGAAGAGTCAATTAGGCGCACATACAAGGATAGAGCCATACATGCTGCATGACAGAAGGTCGCGACAGTTACGAGATTGGAAGAATTCTGACAATAACTCGTGGTGTGAGAAAGAGGCCAAAAGAGGGGAATTCCCTAGCCTTCAGATTTATTCAAAGAGTAGTTTCCTAGATAGCAAGGACAACATTAAAATGTATGTAACAAATATGGGTTATAAGACTGATAAGCACGTCCGTCAATATTCGAGGACAAATATTCTTGTGAGAAGGCACGGGAGAAAATATGATATATTGATATTGTGTGTCTAATGCAATACAAGATGTGCTAATTTATAGATACTCTATACAGAGGGCATACTACTCTTATTCCAATGTGGGACAACTACATATCTATATCTAACACTCCCCCTCAAGCCGGAGCATACAAATCATATGTACCGAGCTTGTTACATATATATCCAATGCAAGGACGAGTCAGGGACTTGGTGAAAATATTTGCAAGTAGATCATTCAACCTCACAAACTTCATAGTAATATCTCCTGAAAGTATTTTCTCCCATACCAAGTGACAATCAATCTCAATGTGTTTAGTTCTCTCATGAAACACCGGATTTGATGCAATATGAATGGCAGCTTGATTGTCGCACACAAGATCCATCTGAGTGATTTCACCAAATTTCAACTCCTTGAGCGATTGATTGTCCAGACTAGTTCACATGTTGCCATAGCCATTGCTCGATATTCTGCTTCTGCACTAGATCGAGCAACTACATTCTGTGTCTTGCTTTTCCTGGACACCAAATTTCCTCCTACTAAAACACAATATCCAGACGTAGAACGTCTATCAGAAGGTGATCCTGCCCAATCAGCATCTGTGTACCCAACAATATGCTCATGACCTCGATCCTCAAATAGTAATACTTTTCCTGGAGCCGATTTTATATACCAGATAATGCGGACGATTGCATCCCAATAACTATCACAGAGAGAATTCATAAACTAACCAACACTTATAGGATAAGAAATGTTGGGTCTAGTCACAGTGGGATAATTTAATTTACCAACCAGCCATAGCTTGCAGGATCACTAAGCGGCTCCCCCTATCCCGGTAGAGGTTTAGAATTCAGATCCATCGGAGTGTCAACAGGTCTGCAACCAATCATCGCTGTCTCTTCAAGAATGTCTAAAGCATATTTCCTTTGGGAAATAACAATTCCTGAGCTAGATTGAGCAACCTCAATACCTAGAAAGTACTTCAATCTGCCTAGATCCTTAGTTTGAAAATTCTGGAAGAGATGCTTCTTCAGATTAGTAATATCATCCTGATCATTGCCAGTAATAACAATATTATCAACATAGACTACCAGATAAATACATAGATTCGGAGCAGAATGTCGATAAAACACAGAGTGATCTGCTTCACTACGAGTCATGCCAAACTCCTGGATAACTGTGATGAACATACCAAACCACGCTCGAAAAGACTGCTTAAGACCATAAAGTGACCAACGCAAGCGACATAAAAGGCCACGAGACTCCCCCTGAGCAACAAAACCAGGTGGTTGATCCATATAAACCTCATCCTCAAGATCACCGTGAAGAAAGGCATTCTTAATGTCTAGCTGATAGCGGGTCCAATGACGAACCGTAGCCATGGATAGAAAAAGACCGACTGATGTCACTTTAGCCACAGGAAAGAAGGCATCACTGTAATCGAGCCCAAATATCTGAGTATTTCCATTGGCAACAAGACGGGTCTTAAGTCGATTAATCTGGCCATCGGGACCAACTTTGACCGTATAAACCCAACGACAACCAACAGTAAATTTACCTGAAGGAAGAGGAACAAGATCCCAAGTACCACTTGTATGTAAAGCAGACATCTCGTCACTCATAGCATGTCGCCATCTTGGATGAGACAACACTTCACCTATAGACTTAGGAATGGAAACCGAGGACAAAGAAGATATAAAAGCATAATAGGGAGATGACAGACGATGATAACTCAAACCAACATAATGAGGATTAGGGTTATGTTTGGTCCGTATACCTTTTTGAAGTGCAACTTGTGTACTAGGGGCAGGGTCCGCAATAGGAACAGGGACAGGTGCAAGATGAGAACCAGTTGGGCCTGATATAGGGCGCAGACGACGATGATAAGTCAAGAGTGGTATTCCTGTGATCGGGGAACTAGGAGGAACAACACTAGACTCCTCAATGGTTAGTATGGGTGAAACCTTTGTGTTCGAAGGTGGTGGAGGAGGAGCTATAGGAAACTTCTCAAAGGTCGGTATAGGTAAGACCTCAGATATATCATGGTGGTCAGCAGAAGCAAAGAAAGGTTTAGACTCGAAAAATGTAACGTCAACTGACATAAGGTACCTATGAAGATCAGGTGAATAACAACGATATCCCTTCTGAACACGAGAATAGCCAAGGAAGACACACTTGAGAGCACGAGGAGCTAACTTATCTTTCCCAGGGGCTAAGTTATGAACAAAACATGTGCTCCCAAAAACACGAGGTGGTAGAGGATATAAGGATGATTAGGGAAACAACATTGAATGTGGAATATGATCCTTGATGGGAGATGAAGGCATCCTATTAATCAAATACAAGCTATGAGAACTGCATCACCCCAAAAATGCTACGGAACACGAGATTCAATTAGAAGTGTGAGATCAGTATCAATAAGGTGCCTATTCTTTCTGTTTTCAACCCCATTTTGCTGAGGGGTATAAGGACAATATGTCTGATGAATAACTCTATGAGAATTCATAAACTGCTGAAACAGAGAAGATACATATTCTAAGGAATTATCACTACAAAAAATGTGAATAGAGACCCAAATTGATTTTTTAACTCAACACAAAAACTCTAGAATATAGAGAATAACTCAGAACGGTCTTTCATTAAGAAAAACCAAGTACATATTAAGTAATCATCAATGAAACTAACAAAATAACGAAATCCAAAGGTTGAACTGACTCTACTAGGACCCATATATCAGAATGAACCAAGGAGAAAATAGACTCTGCATGACTCTCAACACTACGTGGAAAGGCAGCTCGGGTATGTTTCCCAAGCTGACACGACTCACAATTTAACGTAGACAAACTAGATAAACTAGGCACCATCTTCTGAAGTTTGGTAAACTTGGATGTCCTAAATGACAGTGGATTAGGTTCGGAGGATTGATAACTAGACATGTTGTGGAAGGACCGAGTGAATTAAGATAGTAAAGGCCTTCTGATTCACGTCCTGTACCAATTTTCTGCCCCGTACTGCGGTCCTGCATAATAAAAGAATCATCAGTAAAATATATACCACAATAGAGGGCACGAGTCAAACGACTAACTGATGCAAGACTAAAAGGACAACCATGGACATAAAGAACGGAATCTAGGGTGATAGAAGACAATGGGTTAGCTTGTCCAACTCCTTCTTCCTTAGTTTGACATTCATTGGCTATAGTAATAGTGGGAAGAGACCGTGAATATAAAATATTCGAAAAAAGTGATTTATAACCAGAGATGTGATCAGAAGCGCCTAAGTCCATGACCCATGGTCCAAGAGTACTAGACTGGGAAACACAAGCAAAAGAATTACCAGCAACAGGAGTATCAGTCTAGGAATCTGAGTCTACTTGTGGAGATGTCTGCTTACTTGCTCGATACTCAAGGAGCTCATTATATTCTTCTTTAGATACAGAAAAATCTTTGTTATTTGAAGTCTCGGTCTGAGAAACGTAAGCATTTTTGGGTGGACGACCATGTAAGGAATAGCACATTTCATGAGTGTGTCCAAGTTTGTGACAATAAGAACACTTGGGTCTAGATCTCCCAAAACGACCTCGTCCTCCTCTGTTCTCCATAGTTTGAGATGCCCGGACATCCAATGTCTGCGATGCGAGAACAGTGGAATCAAGTATTTGTGATGAGATCGGTCGATGACTAGGTGCTGCAGCAAGGTGGAGTAATTGAGAGAATAATTCATCAACTATAGGAATAGTCGGACTAGCCAAAATCCGGTCTCGTGCTGAATCAAGATCATTAGGAAGTCCAGCGAGGTAAGAACTAGAAACATCTTTTGTCGCTGCTCTTGTTGCTTGGCCACACTAGCCGAAACTGGTATTAATGTCTCAAATTCCTCCATGACTTCTTGTACTTGACCAAAGTAAGTAGACATATCTAATTCTTGCTTCTTTAAGTTTGTCATCCGTAATATCATATCATAGAAGTGAGATATGTCATTAGCGTATAAGGTACGAGCCTTTACCCAAACCAAATAACATGTTTGGAATGGATGAAACAGAGGCATCAACTTGGAATTAATAGAATGCCACAAGATGCTCCATAATTGAGCATCAATCTTTGCCCAAAGAGCTATCGCCTTTTCATCTCCTTCACTATATTGTTTAATTAGATGATCTTGAACACCTTGACCTTTACACCACAACTCGACAGCTGAAGCTCAAGCTAAGTAGTTTGAACCTCCAATTAACGGTTCCGAAGTAATCATAACACTAGAGCTTCCAGAACTCACATTTTTAGACCCAAAAGCATCAATTCCCAAAGACATTGTTGCAAAATATTACCAAATTAGATATATAATAAAATGTAATCCACTGAAACAGAGTAAGGAACAGTGAAACAAAATAAGTAAATACTATAGTTGTTGGAATATTACTGTAGCAGTCGGATAGTACTGCAGCTGCCGAGAAAATTCAAAGTGGCCGGAATGAAATAAAAACAGTATTGGTAGGATCGGAATTACCAAACGACCCAACTGTTCTGAAGAAACGTTTCCAAAAAATGGTCAGAAGTCCACTTTTGAAATCACTATTCACGCCGGAAAAATATAAAAGTTGTCAGAATTTGGTGTAACCTAGATGAGTAGGCTCGGAATTGCAAGGGGAACAATTTATTCTGAAGAGTCATTGCCAAAAAATGGCCGTAAGGGGGCCCACGCGACATTGGAACTTCGCAGAAAAATTTTCTTCAAGCGGCGAATGGCGGCGCGTAGAGGGTACTCTGACTAAGATCTTTTGACGGGTTGGTGGCCGGAGCCCGATCTACTTTGTGGTGGTGTTAGTTTTTGCACAACACTTACAAAAAGTGGATTGCCGAAAAAAGACTTCCGGTTAATTGATTTTCCTTCCTGGAGTCGCTGGAATTTCTGCACAGCGATAAATCTCTCACGATTGCTCTGATACCATGTGAGAAGGCATGGGAGAAAAAATGATATATTGATATTGTGTGTTTAATGCAATACAAGATGAGCTAATTTATAGCTACTCTATACAAAGGGCATACTACTCATATTCCAATGTGGTACAACTACATATCTATATCTAACAATTCCAAAGGGGGGGAATAATGTTACACCCCATGTTTTCGTATGTAAAAGTACGCCGTAAGTCAATTGATGTAAGCTCAAAAATGAGATTGTCTTTAAAATTAGATAAAGTAAGTTAATCATATTACCTTGGAAGTTTCAAATATTTAAGATCATGAATAAATGGTAGCAAGATGGTTGGAAAGGCTTAGAAGCTAAACAAATTGAAACAAATAAGTTCCATCAAAAGTCGATAAGTTGGGAATGTTATAACATGTACTTTTGGAATGAGAATATGGTGTCTAAAATTATAAGGATATCATAAATATTACTTATTTTAGTCATATGATACGTGTGTTATGATTTAAATTTAGGTGAGTGATGGAATAGAAGTTGGAAAAAGTCATCGCAAGTTACATTCATAAATGTGTTGAAACTTATGTCAAGTGTAGTTGAGATTTCCTCCCAATATACTTGGAATTAGGGTATGATCAACCTACCAATATTAAACATCTACGAGTCTATTTCTTAACTCATTAAACCATTCATCGATATGACATACGAGTAGAGAGATATTTTCCCATTCGTAAGACTGCGCAGACTGCATAGGTGACAAGTAGGTGTGTTACTAATGCTTTTTTATTAGTACATTTCATATGTTATATGAGGCCTTTTTGGGACATATTATATATCAAATTTAAGGTCTTGTAATTTATTTTCCAGAGCTCTTAACCGTTTGTTCATTCGACATCCAGATAAAAAGATATAAGCGCCGGAAGATGGACCAATGTTAAGGTGCCAAGCTAGCACCTCTTTGACTTTTCCAAAGTTAATATATAAGTCTTAGGTGGGCTTTCTCTTCATTTTTCAGTATAAAACGACCATAGAACGCTCATAAACAGCGACTTAAACTCTCTTCTAGGGTCTCAAAGAAGGTTATCATCCGTGGCACGAAATCGAGAAGCGATAACCTCAAAACGATCCCTACAACGTAAGTATAATTATATTGCCTCTCTTTTTCCTTTGTAGTTAGAGTTTTGGAAGTTACTTCATAGTTAAGAAATGTCTAATATATGTTTTTAATTGTTTAAACATCATAAGATTGATAAATTTGTTACCTAATAGTTAGAACTCACGGGACGGTGATCGGAAGCATAGAGTTTGAGTTATTTGACTTGTAGTGGACCGTTTTGTGGGCTGTTTTGTGTTGCTATTGGATTATATCTTTTTCTATTTCTTTTATGTAATTGAGAATAGAAAGGTTGTGGAGAAACACCACATAATGGAAGGGCGGTTTGCTGGTTGTTCATTGTAATATGTCTGAGTCATTTGACACTACTACGGTGGCCGTCTTATGTATGAAGTGATTAGGTTGTGTGGACTAATTTGGGAGGTTCAATATGATTAGTATTGATGTTGTTTGGTTTGTTTGGTGATTTGTTTTACTTGTGTGAGGTAACATATATATATATATATATATATATATATTATATATATATATATATATATATATATATATATATATATAGAGGGGAGGTGTTGTTCGTTGCCTCGTGAAATAGGTTGTATTCGATACATAATAGTTATGATACCTAAATGATAACGATAGTGTCATTTCTCTTATTGTAGACTGAGGAGTCGTAAAATTGCATAGCTTGAGGTTGGGAAGAATATACAAGGTATGTGAGGCTATACCTTTCCTTCTTTTGCATGACTTCGATTGTACATAACGTAATGAACGAGCTTCCAAAGATACTCCACTCCTAGAAGCTAGCAGTACTTATATTGTTTCCCTTCTTATAGACTAATTGATATTGATCTTGCTTCTCTTATTCTTATGTTATCAATGTTCTTTATACTTCCCTATTCTTATAAGATTCATAATGAAGAGTTAGTACTAATAATATGTACAGAAGATACCGACCTTACGTCACAGCAAAATATTTAGAATATTATTCCAATGAGTCCAGCATGCATTGTATATGTGTATCTATTTTACTCTATGGCCGGGTACATTTTTACCGAGTCCTCTTTGAGGCCGGGTACGATACGATGATGATGATGCCCATAGAGGCGAATGTTTTTGATAAGTTTATGTATATATATGTATTATGCATTTCATATCAGTAGCCCCCAGAGGCACTCAAATGTTACGGGTTGTATCTCATCTATCTCTCTTTACATTATTGTTCATTTTTATGCTTTCCTACCTTACATACTCAGTACTTTATTCGTACTGATGTCCTTTTGTTGTGGATGCTGCATTTCATGCATGTAGGTCCCGATAGATAGGTTGACATTACTCCTAGTAGGCTATCAGCTCACCGAAGGTGTTGGTGCACTCCACTTGCTCCGGAGTTGCCTATTTGGTCAGTATGCTTTGGATATGTATTGATTGGTATTGGTGGGTCCCTGTCCCGACCTTCATAATTTTATGTACTATTTGAGGCTTGTATACAGATATCATGTCATGTTTATATAAGATACTTGTATGAATTTGTCGGCCTATGTTTTGAGTTTACAAATGATCATGTTGGCCTTATAGGCTCGTATGTCATATGTATAAGTTTGTATATCATGTAGGGTCATCATATGTTGAGTATTTAACCATGTTTTAATTGTGTTATCACATGATGGGGTTTCTGGCTCATTTACTTATAATAGCATGATAAGAAAGATATGTTACATTAGTACTCGGTTGAGTAAGACACAAGGTGCCCGTCACGGCCCTTCGATTTGGGTCGCGAAATTCGCAGTGTGGGACCGAGGATTGGTTTTTTGTAATATTAGGATTTGTGTTGTATATTGATTATTTTAGCTTGGGGTTCGTTCCCTTAACATATTTTGATGACGTGATTCTGATTTTGGATAGATTCGACGCAAGTGAAGGCCGATTCGAGGGAACAAGGCGTCGCAGGCTAGAGATTTGACCGGATTGAGGTGAGTAATAATTTTGAATAATGTTCTAAGGATATGAAAACCCAGATTGCACATCGTTGTGCTATATTGAAGTGATGCGTACACTTGATGACGCGCGTGGGGTCGTGCACTAATGGGGATTGTAACTTAGTCCATCCTGACTGACTATTTTACCGCATATTTTACTGAAATCTATTTGCTATCATTATTTGGGTTGAATGCCATATTTGTTCTGAATGCCAACTATTTGAACCCTTCGTGGATTTTCAATGATAGTTCTTCACTATTTTGGTTTTATACTTGAACTCAGTCATAATATACTTCATTGTTTTCATACTCGGCCATGCTTACTATGTTTTAACACTTATATGATCTTTTAAATGATAATTGGGCTGAGAAATCCTGTTTTACTACCGCTGAGTGGCTTGTGAGAGTTTTTGACTGAGTAAGGTCGGGGGCCCATGTTGTGAGAAAACACGGTTTATGATTATGAGGTCGAGGGCCTGAGATATGTACGCCACGAGGTGGCTTGTTGATATGAGGCCGAGAGCCTAATGATAATGCCACGAGATGGCTTGATATTGTATTTGAGACATAAGGGGCCCGTCAAAGAGTCTGCATACCCCTAGTGAGCGCGGGTACCTATTGTGATGTGAGATATAGCTCGAGCGGCTAGTATTGTTCTGTGATATTGCCCGAGGGGCGATTTGTTGATGTTGTGCCTGAGGAGCAAACCTTTATGTGTTTATTTTCTATAATTGCATGTCATTTACCTGGTTATTTGTTGAAAAAAAGGTTTTCATGAAGTTTAATTTGAGCTGAATGACTTTCACATATCATTTACTATATTTACTACTTCATTGGTTTTACTGCTTCATTATAGTCTGCAAAGTGCCTTGCGTATTTTCTTTCTTTCAATCTTTATTTATGATAATTACTTACTGAGTTGGAGTACTCAACTTATTCCCTGCACCACGTATGCAGATTCAGGCGCATCTGGTCCCGCTTTCGAGTGCTGATCTTTCCACCTCAAGAGGATTCCGAGGAGTCTCTAGGTAGTTGTTGGCGTTTGCAGCCCGAAGCTTCTTCCCTATCTTATTTCTCCATGTTCTTAGTTTTTGTCTTAAACTCTGTATATTTCTCTGAGTATTCCGGATGGTTTACATGCTCTTGACTAGTGGTACTCCTGTATCGGGCTATGTTTGGTTGTATTCTGCAAATTATGCTATTATCTGCTTAAACTTTGGTTTATTTTATCATTCTTTAGATTGTTTATTACTGTTTAGCTGTTAAATGAAATGGGAAGTGTCGGCTGGCATTGTCTTCACGAGAGACGCTATTACGAGCGAGTCCGGGCTTAGGGTCATGACAACTATGTACCTCGGTCATAAATGATAGACACTGACACACCATGAAGACGGGCAATGTCCTGGATATAGATCTCAGCTAACTGCTCTAAGGAATAGGAAACTGCCACAAGAATGAGATGCGCTGACTAGTAAGCCTATCAACAATAAGCCACACCGCATCGAACTTTCTCCGAGTTCGGGGGGTCCAACAACGAAGTCCATAGTGATACTCTCCCGCTTCCACTCAGGAATCTCAATCTTCTGAAGCAAACCACCAGGTCTCTGATGCTCGTACTTTACCTGCTAACAATTCAAACACCAAGCTACATACGCAACAATATCCTTATTCATCCTCCTCCACCAATAATGTTGCTGCAAATCCTGATACATATTGGCGGCGCCCGGATGAATGAAATACCGGGAACAATAGGCTTCCTCTAGAATCAACTCACAAAGTCCATCCACATTAGGCATACAAACACGACCCCACATCCTCAAAACTCCATCATATCCAATTGCAACCTGCTTGGAACCACCATGTCGCATTGTGTCCCTAAGGACCAGCAAATGAGAATTATCATACTAACGATCTCTAATATGCTCAAATGACGAAGATTGAGCGACTATGCAAGCTAGAACATGGCGGGGCTCAGAAACATCCAACCTCACGAAACGATTGGCCAAAGCATGAACATCCAAAGCAAGTAGTCTCTTACCGAATGGAATATATGCAAGGCCACCCATACTATCAGATTTCCTACTCAAAGCATCGGCCACTACATTGGCCTTCCCCAAATGATACAAGATGGTGATATCATAGCTTTTTAATAGCTCCAACCACCTCCTCTACCTCAAATTTAGTTCCTTCTACTTGAACTACTACTGTAGACTCTTGCGATTCGTGAACACCTCACACGACACGCCATATAGATAATGTCTCCAAATCTTCAGCGCGTGAACAATGGATGCTAGCTCCAAATCATAAACTGTTAATTTTTCTCGTGAATCTTGAACTGCCGCAAAGCATATGCAATAACCTTGCCATTCTGCATCAACACCACACCAAGCCCAATATGATATGGGTCACAATATATTATATATTGCTCTGAACATGTGGGCAAAACCAACACCGGCACCGTACTCAAAGCTGTCTTGATATTTTGAAAGCTCACTTCACACTCGTCTGACCACCTGAACTGGGCACCATTCTGGGTCAACTAGTCATCGGGGCCGCTATAGATGAAAACCCCTCAACAAACCGACAGTTTTAACCCGCCAAACCCAAGAAACTCTAAATCTCTGTAGCTGATGTGGGTCTAGGCCAGCCACTGACTGCCTCAATCTTCTTAGGATCCACCTGAATACCCTCTACTGATACGACATGACCCAACAATGCTACTGAACCAAACCAAAATTTACATTTCAAAAATTTAGAATATAACTGGCTGTCCGTCAAAGTCTGAATAACGACTCGAAGATGTTGCCCATGATCCTCTCTACTATGGGAGTAGATTAAGATATCATTAATGAACAAAATCACAAAGAAATCTAGTTAGGGCTTGAACACTCGGTTCATCAAATCCATGAATGTTGTTGGGGTATTTTTCAACCCGAATAACATTACAAGAAACTCATAATGCCCGTACCGAGTGTAAAAAGTCGTCTTATGGACATCAGATGCCCTAACCCTCAACTGATGGTAGCAAAATCTCAAATCAATCTTCGAGAATACCTTGGCACCCTGAAGTTGATCAAATAAATCATCAATCATCGGCAATGGATACTTGATCTTGATGGTGACTTTGTTCAACTGCCGATAATCTATATACATCCTCATCGACCCATCTTTCTTCTTAACGAACAATACAAGTGCACCCAAGGTGAGACACTAGGTCTAATAAAGTCCTTATCAAGCAAATCTTCCAGCTGCTCCTTCAATTCTTTCAACTCTCGCGGGGCCATATGATACGGCGGGATAGAAATGGGTTGAGTGCCCAGAGCCAAATCAATGCAAAAGTCAACATCCCTGTGGGGTGGCATCCCCGGAAGGTCTGAAGGAAATATCTTGGGTAAATCTCAAACAATTGACACAGAATCCATAGAAGGAACCTCATCACTAGAATTGCAGACATAAGCCAAACACCCCTTCTCGGCTATTCGCCGAGCCTTTAATTAAGAAATGACCTTGCTAGTAGAATGATCAAGGATCCCTCTCCACTCCAATCGAGGCAACCCTGGCAAGGCTAAGGTCACGGTCTTGGCAAGACAATCCAATATGGCATGATAAGGCGATAACCAATCCATCCCTAAAATAAATCAAAATCCACCATGTCGAGAAGCAGGAGTCTACACTGGTCCCAAAAACACCAATAACAACCACACACAAACGATCGACATGATGTAAAACAATAAAATCTCCCACCACTGTGGACATATATATGGGAGCACTCAAAGAATCACGAGGCACAACCAATTATGAACCAAAATAAGAATACACATATGAGTATGTAGACCCTGGATCAAATAGAACTTAAGCATCTCTACAACAAACCAAAACAATACATGTGATAACAGTATCAGAGGACTCAGCCTCAGGCCTGACTGGAAAAGCATAACATCTGGGCAGGGCCCCACCACCCTGAACTATGTCTCTGGGAAGGCCTCCTATTTGTTGGCCTCCACTTCTAGTAACCTAGCCTCCACCTCTAATGGGCCGACCTCCATATCTAGAGGTTTGACCCCTACCTCAGGCTCTTTGGGAATATGGTGCTGGAATCATGGCACGAGAACTGTGATGATGCATCTCAACACCCACTAACCTCGGACAAGCCCTCTGGATATGCCATACTCGCCATACTCAAAATATCCATCTGAATACTCTAACTGAGGAAACTGAGACTGACCCTGGCGGGCCGTCTGACCGCAATAATAACTCTAAAGAGGAGGTGCTCTGATGGGAGCTGGTGGTGCACTATAAGCTGGTACATAAGAACCACGACCCCCTGAAGCTCCATGAGATACCTGGAGTGCTTAGTGAAACAGCATGGGATGATGCCCCTATATAAAGAATCTCTGCCTCAAGATGAGGCACCACTGAACCTACCCGAATGATGAGGCCTCTTGCCAGACCTCTGAAGACTCCCCTAAGATAGAAATGCCTCAACTCGCCAGGCCACATTGGCCACATACTGGAAAGAAATCTCGCTCCTTGTCTCCTTAGCCATATGCAATCTGATAGGCTAAGCGAGTCCCTCAATAAACCTCCTCACCCTCTCTCTCTCTCTCTCTCTCTCTCTCTCTCCCCCCCTCTCTCTCTCTCTCTCTCTCTCTCTCTCTCTCTCTCTCTCTCTCTCTCTCTCTCTCTCTCTCTCTCTCTCTCTCTCTCTCTCTCTCTCTCTCTCTCTCTCTCTCTCTCTCTCTCTCTCTCTCTCTCTCTCTCTCTCTCTCTCTCTCTCTCTCTCTCTCTCTCTCTCTCTCTCTCTCTCTCTCTCTCTCTCTCTCTCTCTCTCTCTCGGTGGAAAGTATAAGAAGAGCATGACGGGCTAAATCAATAAATCTGGTCTCGTACTGAGTAACGGTCATAGAACCCTACGGAAGGCGCTCAAATTGCCTCTAATAGTCCTCCCTCTAAGTGATAGGGAGAAACTTCTCCAGAAATAGCTGAAAAAATTGATCCCAAGTCAAAGCAGGCAACCCATATGGTTTAGCCAAACAAAAATCCCTCAACTATTTCTTGGCGGAACTTGATAAGTGAAAAGAAATAAAGTCGACCCCATTGGTCTCTACCACCCCCATGTTCCGTAGGATCTCATGACAACTGTCCAAATAGTCCTAGGGATCCTATGAAGATGTAACGCCATAGGTAGTAGTGAAAATCTTGGTGAACCTATCCAATCTCCACAAGGCATCTGAACACATAGCTAATCTATCACTGATCTGAGCTACAACACCCGATGGAACTGCCCGAACTAGTTTAGCTGCTGGAGTCTAAAACTGGGGAGCTATCTACTCTAGAATGTGAGTAGCAGGAGTTTGTGCTCCTCTCCCAGCATGATAGACAGCTGGTGCTACAGGAAGTATGGCTTCATAAGTGACAGTCTCCTTAAGGCCCACTAGATGGACCAAAGCATCTTGAAGTACGAGGTAGCGATGAACCCCTCTAGAACCTGAGATGGCCCTGTTGGAACGGTTTGGACCGGAACCTCATCCTCAAACTCTACCTGAGGCTCCACCGCTGGTGCTGCTGCTCGACCTTTAGGATGTGCTCTACCTCAGCCTCTAGCATGACCTCGGCCTCGTTCTCTACCCCTCGTAGGAGCTACCACTGGGGGCTCAGGCTGATCATTGGTAGATGAAGCGATATGTGATCTCTCCATCTACGAAAGAATAGAGTGGAGAGTTCAATTAGCATCGAGAGATCAAACCGCACATCGGAGCTGAATAGAAGTGAAACTTTTCCTAACATTGTAGCCCTCTGGGGATAAGCACAGACCTCTCTGTACTGATCCCTCAGACTCTACCAAGCTTGTCCACGAATTGTGAGACCTAAGCAACCTAGAGCTTTGATACCAACTTGTCACGACCCGTATTTCCCACCGTCGGGTACCATAATGATGCCTAACATTGTACTTGCTAGGCAAGCCAATATTTCAAAATATCTTACCTTTTTCCTTTATCTTTCAAATATTTATGACTTAACAAAATAAACTAGCGGAAATAAATGCAGGAGAAACAGTTTAAAAGTTTAACTATATGCAATAATGAAAATCGAAATAAAATCCACCCAAAATCAGTGTCACAACTCATGAACAATCTAAGAATACTACATATAATAGTCTGAATGAAAAGCTTACATCTGTCTCGAAAATAGATAAAATAGAGATAAAGTAGGATAGAAGGGGACACCAGGGCCTGCGGATGTCTACAGGACTACCTTTGGTCTCCTATGGACTGAAGGCAGCAACCTCGAACTCTAGTCAGCTACTAGCTCCGTAACTTACACAAGAAGTGTAGAGTGCATTATCAGTTCAACTGACCTCATGTACTTGTAAATGCCGAGCCTAACCTCGACGAAACAGTGATGAGGCTACGGCGGGTCTTACAACATATACAACCTACAACAGTTTATACTAAATAGAAAAGGGAATATAGAATGTAAGAAAGCAATAACTGGCATTAAACAAATTCGGAACCCAATTGTTCTGCTAGTATTCAGATATAACCAATCCTTATGGGTGTTTCAACATCACAATAATAGACCTCAATAGATATTATCACATAACAACAAATCATGTGGCGCGCATCCCAATCCCATCACATGAACAACATCAGTATGAATATCCACCCTTATTCCTCCTTGTTCCGGCGTGCAACCCGATCCTACCCATTCGCCCTTATTACTCCTCAACACTTATCACCCTTATTCCTCATGTTGCGGCGTGCAACTCGATCCCACCTATCCACCCTTATCATTCGTTATTGCGGCGTACAACTTGATTCCACCAGACAATCACATTCACCCTTATTCATCATGTTGCGGTGTGCAACCCGGTTCTAATATATATAAATCAGCACCAAACACAAAAAAAAGACAAGCGTGTCACCAATTAATTCAAATCCTCCACAGTACTTATACCCCAATCCACACATGGAATATCACTACGATTATGAAATTTTACTAGTGTAAAGTGCTCAGCGAGACCAACCAAGGTGCACCAATAAACCTATAAAAATCAACAAAGTAATAAAACGAAACAATAAAATAATTGAATACTTCAATAAAGAGAGCAGCAATTAATATGAAGCAATTATACATGGAGAAAATTATGAACAAGTAGCAATTAAAACATGAAAAGAATTATGAACAAATAGCAATTGAGACAAGAAATAGTATAATAATAAACGGGAAAAGGAACAAGCTAAAAATGGTAATTTGGTGGCATACATGTACTCTCACCACACCTATACGCCTCACACATGGAATTTCACATAGCAAATAAATCAAGAATTCATATTTCCTCAAGTCAAGGTTAGATCAAACACTTACCTCAAGCCAACGGGTATTTTAAAGTTCAACCACCGCTTTACCTCTCGATTCCACCATCAATTCACTCGTATCCAGCCATAATTAACTTAATAATATCAATAAATGCTATATAAACAAATTATATGCATGAGTATAGATTTTCCAATGTTTTTCCCAAAAAGTCAAAAATCAACCCCAGGTCTGCTTAGCCAAACTCAAAGTTCGGACCAAACTCCGATTACCCATTCACACTCGAGCCCGAATATTCAATTCATTCATTTAGGAGTTCGACCACAATTTGAGGTCTAATTCTGTCACGGCCCAAACCGATAAGCCGCGACGTACACCTGGCACCTTACTCAACCGAATACCAACATAGCGTATCTTTTTTATTATATCATCATATACACGCGACATACGGGCTTAATAGCCCAACATGATATTTTATAAATGCAAATATAGGCCGACAAGGCCACACAATCTTTCACGTACACAACACATGTCTACAAGCCTCTAAGAGTACATAAATGTCATAAAGGTCAGGACAGAGTTCCGACATACCAAACAATACACGTCTAAATCATACTAACCAAACACGCAACTCCGAAGCAAATGGAGCGCATCAACATCATCTGCTGAGCTGATAGCCTGCTTGGAGGGCTCTCGATATGTCTATCTGGACCTACGGGCATGAAACGCAGTATCCCCAGGCAAAAAGGATGTCAGTACGAATAATGTACTGAGCATGTAACGTACACAAATAAGTACATAATAGACATGAAAGAAATAAAGAGTAATTTACTTAACTAGTATGTCTGGATAACTCTGTAAATTGTAAATTACTTTTAGCGTCATGCATATGCGTATGAATGTCATGTCGTGCATAGGTATATGCTTTATAATATAATCAGCCTCTGAGGGCATCACATCATATCATATCGGCCACTGTGGGCAAAATCATCATCGTATACCAACTTATCAAGTGGTGATACGTATATAACACCATAACCTTCCCCATATCTCATATACATATATATATATATATATATATATATATATATATACACATATATATATACGCGAATATAATGCCGTTTGAATCATATTTCAGCAACTGTGGGAAACATCATAATCATATAATAGTTGATCAGGTGGTGGTGCGTATATAATGTCGTAACCCTTTCCCATATCCCATATCCATATATTTACATATATACGAGTTTAAAACACGATCTAGTCATGAGTCAATGCACATGTATGAAATGCATGAAAAATATGTAATAATCTCAATATTCCTTCCGAATAAATTTATCCAACTGCGTATTATTCTGAGACCCACGAGTAGAAGATAATAATATTTATCATGGGGAATCAAGAATAAATAGGCACCCCTACTATTTCTATGAATAGAGTAATTATAAAAACTGTGTATTTATTTGTTTCATCAGTACAATCTGGACCACGCCAAAAGAAAAAAAAGAGAGCCTTAACATACTTGTTTCTACAAAATTCTTGAATGAAACCTATGCTTGAAGCTTGGATTGAAACGAAATTCGGACTGAAATTTTTGGACGAATATTTTGACTCTGTTCTTGATTCTTGGCTTCAACCCCATAACCAGATTCTTGTTTTAGACCCTTTAATGTAAGGTCTTGGTCCCATTAATAATTGGCCATTTGGCCAAAGTGACTACTTAGTCACTTCTAATATTTTGACTTCTCGCTGTGTGGGGTGGGGTAAATTATTAATTATTTACCCACTTATTAGTTAATTGGTAATGTCTTGTTACCCGGTAACTAATTAATTACCCTTATATCTAAAATTATTACCACAAATTACTTAAAATTTTATTTATTTTTAAAATACTTTATGTATACTTTATATATTGTACTATCGTGGTCATATGATACCTTGTACGGTACTAATTTATAACTTATCGGGTATTATCGCTCTACCCGTATTTTATTTTAAATTAGCTACTTTCAACAAAACTCTTTTTCTTTAATCCGTGTACCTCGTTATCCTTCAAAACACTTATTCATCACTTGTTATAAATAACATGATCCTTATAATCTCCAAATAATCTTTTACTTGGACTAATGTTAATTACCTTACAACAAATCCAACGTACAATACTACAGGGTGTAAAATCGTCGTAACTTAATACTGTAAAGCATAAATCCAGCGTAATGTTATAATGCTAGGTGAAACATTATCGCAACTTAATACTGCAAAGCATAATATCGACATAATATTGTGGGGCGTAACATCATTCCCCCTTTGGAACATTCGTCCTCGAATGTTGGCCGATGCTCTTATCATTTTCGTCATTATAGCTTTTGTGAATACCTTAATACTATTCTTTCCATTTAAGTAGTTTCTCTATGAATAAATCCAAACTCTAGGGTATTTTCCCCTTTAGTCTTTTTGCTCATATCATGGCCTATGGTCGAAATCTTCCTCATCTTACAACTACTATTACCTCCTGTCATGCAACCTCTATGACCCTATCTTTTGTAAGTGCATTTATGCGATTCATCTTTTCTTTTTTCTTTTTTCTTTTAGTCAATATCTAGGCCTTAATTTGTATATACAAGGCTTTATAGGAAGCCTCTCTGGGCCTCTATACTTAAGTCATTTGCTCGATACTTTGTAGAAGTTGCGAACATGGTCATATCTCATTTCATAGACTTGGTTACTCATTCATATGACTTTACTGCATTTATATGGGTCATACTATGCCATAATTTTTTCTTCAATCTACCTTTACGAAGGTATGTTTATCAAGCTCCCAGTTACTTTTGTTGTCTATCCGTATAAATCTCAGTCCTTCAATTCTCATTCATTACCGTTCGTCTTAAGAATGGTGTCCTAATCTCATCTCATACTTTGTGACTTTTGTCCATAGATAATTTATTTACCTCAATATTAATCTACAATATACCACTGATAACTTGAAACTTCTTATGTCATACCTTGCCACTAGGGGTTACATTTCATCGAGGAATATTTGAATTGATTTTCCTGATCTACTTAGGGGTGATACTATACTTCAATGGCCGTATTTTATACTTCAAATCATTACTCACTCGAACGCCTAAACATCATCCTTTATTCATCAAAATACACCTTTATTGTACTATCAGGGCAGCATTCCATCTTTTCTAAATGCTACTAGTCTTGGACTCCTTTGAGTTCAGTCAGGCTATACTGAGCTTTCTATAACTTAGAAAAACCATCAGCTCTTCTTGTTTTCATGGGCTTAATCCCGAGGACTTATCCATTCTTGTAACCTTCTCACTCGCCTTTTCTTATCCTTACTCATGTCTTCCTAAAATCTTATCGCTCTACCATACTTTATCTTGCAACCTACACATATCCATTTACACTACTTGCAACCTTCCTTCAACTTGCCTGCACCATAGATTTTCTTATGTCATTCTGGAATATCAAGCGAGACATCACATCGTCTCTAACTCTTCTATACTCTTTTAGCTACACCTCTCGATACGTAGAATCCATAGGTTCCACCAATGATGCCGCTATCATTCCTTGATATTGAATCCTCGTGCTTATAGCCTTCTATCCAAAGTATAGACTATTTACAACTTTCTTTTCACGATCCAAATTGATGGGCCGCGACGGGCACCCGGTACCTTACTCAACCGGGTACCAACGTAACGTATCTTTCTTATTACATCATCATATACCCATGACATACGGCCTAATAGGTCAACTTGATCTTTTATAAACATGAAACATAGGCCGACAAGGCCGTACAATCTTTTACGTACACGACATATGTCTACAAACCTCTAAGAATACATAAATACTATAAAGGTCGGGACAGCGTCCCGCTATATCAAACAATACACGTCTAAATCATACAAACCAACCAAGGAACTCCGAAGTGAATGGAGCACACTAACATCTTTCGCTGAGCTCATAGCCAACTTGGAGGGCTCTCGACTCGTCTATCTGGACCTGCGGGAATGAAAAGCAGTGTCCCAGGAAAAAGGGACGTCATTACGAATAATGTACCAAGTATGTAATGAACATTAAATAAATACTTGGAGGACATATGGAGTACATGACTCAACCTGTAAGTCAGAATAACTATGTAAATCATAAATTATTTTCAGCATCATACATATGCATATGAATGTCATGTCATGCATAGGTATAGGTTTCATAACATCATCAGTCTCTGAAGGCATCATATCATATCATATCGGCCACTGTGAGCAAAGTCATAATCGTATACCAGCTGATCAGGTGGTGGTGCATATATAACGTCATAACCTTTCTCATATCTCATATACATATATATACACGTATATAACACCATTAGAATATATACATATATATGCGGATATAACGTCATTTAATACATACCCATATATATGTGTATATAATGTCGTTTGAATCATATTTCAGCCACTATGCGCAACATCATTAGCATATATCAGCTGATCAGGTGGTGGGGCGTATATAATGTCGTAACCTTTTTCCATATCCCATATACATATATATACATACATATATACGTGTATATAACGCTGTCTGAGTCATGGGTCAATGTACATGTACAAATGCATGAAATGCATATGAAATATAATTACGTCATAAGACCATTATATCTCTGATTAATATCATAACATTATTTTACGTATATTCTGAGACCCATGAACAGACAGTAATATATATGGAAATTCAAGAACATAGGTACTTCAAATACTTTTATGAATAATGTCATATATGGAATTTGTGCATTTGCACGTTACGTTCGTATTATATGGATCATGCCAAAAGAAAAAAAAATAATCTTAACATATCTGGACCGATTCTCTTAGAATTTGCAATTCATGCTTTACAGAATCAACTAACAACGTTGTCTAATCTTTGCATGGAATTGTTTTGCTATTTGAAGAACTCACGGCCACCACTCTCTATAAGAGGTTCCATTTGATTTTTAATGCACAGATGAATTCATTTGAAGAAACTCACGTTAAGCCTTAATAAACTCACATTTAAGTCTTTAGAAACTCATAATAAAAATGGCTTCTCATCTTTTGAAACTCATAGTAAGATAGAATCTGATGTTTTAGCCTTTAGAAAATCCAAGTAAGATTGTATGTAACATCTTACTAATTGTAAAAAGTCTTTAGTAGGTGTGGCTCACATGGTAGATAAGTAAGACCACTTAATCCTCTAAATTTGCCACCTTTGTAAGACTTAATAGTCACATTACAAGTAATAGGGTATGCTACCACGTTTTTGGAGAGGATAATTATAAAGTTTTTATCCACTTATTAATTAATCAAGTAATGTCCTGTTATTCGGTATTAACCAATTATCCGAAAAATTGAAAATTATTCCCATTTACTTAAAAATATTACCCACCCTTCACATACCTTATACATCTCTCTCTCATGGCCATATGCTACCTTGTATGGTACTAGTCAATAAATATCGGGTATTTTAGCTCGGGCCGTATTTTATCCCAACGTGTCAAACTCACAAAATTTATTTTCTTTGCCTTTCTCCCCCTTTTACCTTCATGAATCTACTCATCATTTATAATCCTTATAATCCCCAAATAATCTTTTCCTTGGACTTATGTCAATTACCTTACGACAAATTCAACATAAATTATTGCAGGGTGCAACATCGTTATAACTTATTACTGCAAAGCACAACATCACCGTAATATAATACTACAGGGTACAACATTGTCGTAACTTAATACTGCAGGACGTAACATTATCGTAATATATAACTGCGGGATGTAATATTGATGGAATATTGTGGGCGTAATAGCATTCTCCCCTTTGGAAGATTCGTCCTCGAATGTTGATTGATGCTCTTATCATTTTCGTAACTTATAGCTCTTGTGAATACCTGAATATTTTTCTTTCCATCTAAGCAGTTGCTCTATGAACAAAGCTAAAGTGTAAGGTATTTTCCTCCTTTACTCTTTTTTACTCATATCATGACCTGTGGTCGAAATCTTCCTAATCTTACAATTTTTGTTACCTCTTGTCATGCGGCCTGTATAACCCTGGCTTTGTAGGTGCACTAATGTGATTCACCATTCTTTATTTTTCCTTTTATCTTTTAGTCAATCTATAATCCTTACTTTGTATATACAATGCTTAATAGGATACCTCTCAGGACCTCTACGGGTATACTAAAGTCCTTTCCTCGATACTCTATAGAACTCTCAAATATGGCCATATCTTATTTCATATATCTGGTTACCCATTCACATGACTTTACTGCATTTATCATAATTTTCGTTTCAACCTATGTTTACTGAGGTACGCTTACCAAGCTTCCATATACTTTTGTTGCCTATCCTTTAGGTATAAATCTCAATCCTTCAATAGCTCTATCATTACCGTTAGTCTTAAGAACGACGGCCTAATCTCATCTCATACCTTGTGACTTTTCTATCCATTGTTGATTTGCCTCAATATCAATCTACAATATACCACTGATAACTTGAAACTTCTTATGGCATACCTTGCCACTAGGGCTTACATTCCATCGAGGAATATTTAAAGTGATTTTCCTGATCCATTTAGGGGTGATACTATACTTCAATGACCGTATTTTATAGCATCCCAATATGATTCACTTATGTGGGTATATTAATTTCGTAGAATCCATGAAATCCTCTTAAAATCACTACTCATCTGAAGGCCTAATCGCCATCCTTTATCCATCACAATTACACCCTCATTGTACAATCAGGACATCATTCCATCTTCTCTAAATGCTACTTGTCTTAGACTCCTTTCAGTTCATCCAGGCTATACTGAACATTCAATAACTTAGAGAAACCATTATCTCTCTTGTTTCCATGGACTTAATCCTGAGGACTTATCCATTCTCGTCACCTTTCCACTTGCCTTTCCTCATCCTTACTCATGTTTCCTTAAAACATTACGCTCTAGCATGCTTTACCATGCGACCTATACATATCCATATATAATACTCGCAACTTTCCTTCAACTTTCTTGCACCATAATTTTCCTTATTTTATTCTGGAATTTCAAGCGATACATCACATCGTCTCAAACTTTTTTCTATTCTCTTAACTAGATCTTTCAGTACTTAGAAACCATAGGTTAGAAGATATGCGGCTGATGATGCAGCTATCATTTCCAGTTATTGGGTCCCAGTGATTATAGCCTTCTATCTGAAGTATGGAATATTTATGATCTTCTACCTTTAGGTATCTTGTATGTTGTTCACATTTACCTTACTTACCCTAAAATCTTGTATCGTATCTTCTATATCTTTCATAATATCCCTTCCACCTAGGCATAATTTACGTCCATAACTTGAAGCTCTATAATACTCGCACCTATGGTACATACACAATCTGGTATGAGCTTCGTACTGGCTTCTTATGAGGTTGGCACTGCCGTTATAGATTATGTTCACTGTGTTATTTCTCTTGAACATCTGATATTAAAAGTGATTCTGTCATGTTCTCAAGCACCCTTCTATAATTTTTCTAGGTCCAATAATCAGACTCTTGATTTACTTAGGTGATGTAATTCTTTGGTTTCCTCTTCCTCCTAATCAACCTTTACGTAGGCTTAATCTATCTTCTGATCTGTGGCTCATGGTATCAGTTATTACCTTATCCATTCATGGTCATTATGGAATATACACGATACAATCTTCTAACAATTCGATCCTTTATCTATGCCCTGGGCTCAATTCTTTCTTTTAACTTATACTGGAGTCTTCTATGGCTGTATGATTGTCAACAAATATGTTGCCTGGATAATGTTCCAAAATCTTGAGTGTATCCATAACGTATTAGCTTTGTATCATTGATCTAATAATTCTTTCGTTCCGTCTTAGCTTTCTTTCAATGTAAGCTATAACTTTTCCTGGTCGTGTTTGCCCCTTGTTACGTCCATACTTAGCTTATCTTAGTGTCCACACTTGCTAGAGTTTTCATGCAACTCATATGATCTTGAATATTACCTTTGATTCTTACTTCCCGTTCATTAGCCATGGCAGATGCCACTTTTCTTTGGAATGCTTACAAAGTTGTTGCGAGATTATTGTTACACGACCATTTCCTCTTTAGGTTGTTGTTCCTAGGTTGAAGCCTTCTTTCTTATCTCCTCAGCTAGTCTTTCGTTGTAGTACTTAGGGAGAACCCTTGACTCTCATAAAGCTGTGAGCTAACTACTCCGATTGCTTTTTTTTGGATGTCTTTTCTTGCCTATAATTATTCGTAGTTTACACTTGTGTGCTTGTAGGGTTGCTTCTGAACTGATATTTTGACTGTCTTCCCAATGGCACTTTCTTTTATCCTCGTAACATTTATACGTATCTTTAACTACCCCGACTCTTGTTTGAATATATCTCAAGTATTATAATGATATTCTTCGAGGCTGAACTCTCCATGTTAGGTTCTACTATGTTTATCTTACACGATCTAATGACTCGTCTGTAATCTCCTATTTAGCCATAATTGGGATATTCCTTACCAATTACTAACTACTCGTTGACCCATTCTCGTATCAATTTTTCTCGTAATCTTTCTTGGGTTATTTCATTTGTCTTAACTTACGTATCGCACCCTCTCTTTGACGTCATGCTTGCATAATATTTTTGAATTGTAGCATATCTATAAGATTTGGATAAGTATCATCTCATTACTCATTCATTTATCGTATTCTTCCTTTACCATTCCATAGTCACTAGAACTACTTAATTCTGACTTAATGTCATATCACTCCATATTCCCCCCTTTAGGTGTGTACTAGGAGATAAAGCCATGAGGATATACCTATAGATGTTTTACCTCTTCATCTTTTCCATATTTTCTCAACATTAATGATCTATACTCACCTCGCGGCAATCCTTCTATACCAAAGATGACAAATTCCTTTATTCGCGAAGGTGACACTTAGCGTAACTGACACATATAGTCTCTTAAGCTGAACTTTTGTCACATTGCTTGCTTTAGGAAGCGTCTCCCCAAATGATCATTCTCTGAATTAATCATGAATCTTCTTTTGTGGTCCATTCTATTACCGCCAGAACAAAATCCGAAATTACCATGATGTCGAGTACTTTCCAATCATTCAGTTCCTACTTCATATTTAGCTTATCTTGTTTACAGCCCATACTGATTCCTATTACTTTGGGAATTAACTCTCCCTTCTGGTAGTCGCATTGGAGTCACAAACTTATTTCTCGAAATGAGGATATTATGGCCTATACTCTTTTGTTGTCTTAAGGTCCATCACTTTTCGTCTCTTCCTTCAATTAACTATAGGTTCTGTAACGCTCCACCATTTTTATCCACGTATCACATATTATCTATAATTCTTCCATATCTCTCTTCTCATTATTTTTTTAATATTTGTGCATATCCCTTTTCTTGTGAAAACATCAGTACGACATTCCTTCGCTTTTAGCTTTCCTTTGGTCCATCCAGAGGCTCTTCAAGTTACGTAATGTTCTCGCTTTACTAGGGATATGATCCACACTAAGATAATATTTATCCCTTTAAGACTTATAGAACATGTCTTTGTAGTACTTATATTTGGCTGCACTATTTTAGAGTGCACTATCTAAGTATCTCACAAAGATATCTATTAGCACATTTGCAATATCCTTCGGAGACGTCAACTGATGCAATCAACTCATCCATCATATATTCGTATGCTACTTTTGTTGACCCCCATAGGGCATTTCTGGAAGGGGTGAAACCAATTGTATATACCTCTGTTACTATTAAATATAACTCAAAAAGCTTACGTTCCTCTGCCACAATTATAAACGTTGTTAATCTTCATTAACTGGGTATCGCGTTCCTTTTTTTTCTTGCTTCTTTTACTTGCTGAAACTTGTACTTATCTTCTTAATCTCTCACTGTCCTTCATCCTTAATATGGATAGGCATTCTTTCTTTAAGGCTTCTTATCAGGAATTTTACACCTTTCAGTACACCCATGATCTGCTAATGACCTCATATTTACTTATCGTAGGCATCATACAAAAATCCAATTCCCCTTACTCAACTCTTCCAAAACTATCACTCTTTTCAACCTTCTTTCCAGATGTAGGCATCGTCTTCTTACGAATAAAATAGAATTTCGGAACTTGAATTCTTATAAGTGAGCTCTACCACAAGATCTAGAGTAAGAAGAAAGAATGACAATCTTAAATACCATGTAGCCTCCTGCTTATAAGTGTGGTGCACGACACACCCATAAACAAGACTCTGCTAGACACGGCTTGTAGATATCCCTAGGAAAGAACTGCTCTGATATCAATTTTGTCACGACCCAACCAATGGTCCGCGACGAGCACCCGGTACCTTACTCAAGCGGGTACCAACGTAACGTATCTTTCTTATTACATCATCATATACACTTGACATACGGGCCTAATAGGCCAACCTGATCTTTTATAAACACGAAATATAGGCCGACAAGACCGTACAACCTTTTACGTACATGACATATGTCTACAAGTCTCTAAGAATACATAAATACTATAAAGGTCAGGACAAAGTCCCGCCATATCAAACAATATACGTCTAAATCATACTAACCAAGCAACTTCGAAGTGAGTAGAGCGCACCAACATCTTCCACTGAGCTGATAGCCTACTTAGAGGGCTCTCGACTCGTCTATCTAGACCTGCGGGCATGAAACGCAGCATCTCCAAACAAAAGGGACGTCAGTATGAATAATGTACCGAGTATGTAAGGCACATTAATTAACTTCTTCGTAAGACATATAGAGTACATGACTCAACCTGTAAGTCTGGATAACTTTGTAAATCATAAATTTTTTCAGTGTTATACATATGCATATGAATATCATGTCGTGCAAAGGTATATGTTTCATAACATCATCAACCTCTGAGGTCATCCCATCATATCATATCGGCCACTGTGGGCAAAGTCATAATCGTATATCAGCTGATCAGGTGGTGGTGCGTATATAACGCCATAACCTTTCCCATATCTCATATCCCATAGATATATATATATACACACACACACACACACACACATATATATATATATACACCGTCTGAGTCATGGGTCAATTTACATGTATAAATACATGAAATGCATATGAAATACAATAATAAAATTTCTCGATACGTCATAAGACCATTATATCTCTTATTAACATCATAATATTATTTTACGTATATTCTGAGACCTATGAACAGACGATGGAATAATAATACATATGAAAATTCAAGAACATAGGGTACTTCAAATACTTTTATGAATAAAGTTATATATGGAATTTATGTATTTAAACGTTATGTTCGTATTGTATGAATCATGTCAAAATAAAAAAGTAATAGTCTTAACATAGCTAGAGCGATTCAATTAAAATTTGCAATTCATTCTTTACAGAATCAACTAACAATGTTGTCTAATCTTTGCATGGAATTGTTTTGCTATTTGAAGAACTCACGGCCACCACTCTCTATAAGAGGTTCCATTTGATTTTTAATGCACAGGTGAATTCATTTGAAGAAACTCAAGTTAAGCCTTAATAAACACGCATTTAGTTATTTAGAAACTCATAATAAAAACAGCTTCGCATGTTTTGAAACACATAGTAAGATGGAATCTGATGTTTTAGCCTTTAGAAACTCCAAATAAGATTGCATGTAACATCTTACTAATGGTAAAAAGTCTTTAGTAGGTGTGGCCCACATGGTAGATGAATAAGACCACGTAATACTCTAAACTTGCCAGCTATGTAAGACTTAATAGTCACATTACAAGGAATAGGATATGCTGCCACGTTTTTGGAGAGGATAATTATAAAGTTTCTATATTCATTTATTAATTAATCGAGTAATGCTTTGTTATCCGATAATTAATCAATTGCCCGAAAAATTAAGAATTATTCACACTTACTTAAAAGAATTATCCGCCTTTTACATATCTTATACATCTTTCTATCATGGCCATATGGTACCTTATATGGTAATAATCCATAAATAGCGGGTATTTTAACTCGGGCTTTATTTACCCTAACGTGCCAAACTTCGACAAAAATTTATTTTCTTTGAATTTCTCCCCCTTTAACCTTTATGAATCTACTCATCACTTATAATCCTAATGATCCCCAAATAATCTTTTTCTTGAATTGATGTCAATTACCTTACGATAAATTCAACATAAATTACTGCATGGTGCAACATCGTTGTAACTTATTACTGCAAAGCGCAACATCACCCTAATGTAATACTACAGGGTAGAACATTGTCATAACTTAATATTGCAGGACGTAATATCATTGTAATATATAACTGCGGGATGTAATATTGACGGAATATCGTGGGGAGTAACATTTCTGCATTCTAGTATCTCATACGTTGTTCACTTTTACCTTACTTACTTAAAATCTCGTACCATATCTTCTATATATTTCATAACCTCCCTTCCGCCTAGGTGTAATTCACGTCCATAACTTGAAGTTCTATTACAATACTCGCACCTCTGGTACATACTCAATCCGGTGGGAGCTTCATACTGATTTCTTATGAGGCTGGTACTTCTTCTATCTGGCTTCCTTGTAGAGCCATTATAGATTATGGTTGTTGTGTTATTTCTCTTGAACATCTTATATTAAGAGATATTGTGTCATGTTCTCAAGCACAACTTCTATAAAGTTTTGGTCCAATAATCAGACTCCTAATTTACCTAGGTGATGTAATTCTTTAGTTTCCTCTTCCTTCTGATCAACCTTTATAGGTTTAAGCTATCTTCCGATCCATGGCTCATAGTATTAGTTATTATATTAGTCTTTCATGGGCATTATGGAATATCCATGATACAATCTTCTAACAATTCAATTCTTTGTTTATGCCCGGACTCAATTCTTTCTTTTAACTTATGCCAGAGTCTTTTATGGTGTATGATTATCAACAAATATATTGCCTGGATAATGTTCCAAAATCTTGAGTTTATTCATAACATACTAACTCTCGATTATTGATTAAATAATTCTTTCATTCCGTCTTAGCTTTATTTCAGCATAAGCTATTACTTTTCCTAGTCTTTCCGCACCTTGTTGCGTCCATACTTAGCTTATCTTTGTGCCTACACTTGCCAGAGTTTTCATACAAGTCGTACGATCTCAAATATTACTTTTAATTCTTACTTCTCGTTCATTAGTCACGGTATGTGTCATTTTCCTTTGGAATGCTTACAACGTTGTTATGAGATTGTTGTTACACCACCATTTCATTATAAGGTCGTTGTGCTTAGGTTGAAGCCTTCTTTTTTATCTCCTCAGTTGGTCTTTCGTTGTAGTACTTAGGGAGAACCCTTGACTTTTGTAAAGTTGTGAGCTTATTACGGACCTTTTTGATGTCCTTACTTGTCTATAATCATCCGTAGTTGCTTACTTTCATGCCATTGTGCTTGTCTAGTTGCATCTAAACTAATATTTTAACTGCCTTCCCAGTGGCACTTTCTTTTATTCCCGTAACACTTGTCAACGCCCCCTTTTTCAAAACGAAATTCGAAATAGGGTATACGACATTATAGGAGGACAACTCTTATTCCCTTGCGAGAATCAGGTTTTGGAATGTGGAGTGTCGCCACCTAATGATTACAGTGCATTAGGACACTTTTAATAAGAGATTTGAGAAGAAGAACTGGATTTTGGGTAAGGGCTAGAAATTATCTCGAGGGGAAGGTGTTAGGCACCCCACAAGATCCACTAGTATGGTTCCCGGTCATACTAAAATTGTGACTTTAGAAACAAATGAAGAAGCAAATAAAGGTTTCACATAATCATTGCAAACAAGTTCAAAAGTTTAAAAGAGAAAAAGAAATTGAAGTTTTTAGAAAGTTCATTTAAAGAAAACTTAAAAAAAATCACAAGTAAGAGAAAAGGGGTCCTAGGTTTATGCATAATATGGATCACATCAATGCAATACCCAGTGTACACTCCTCAGAAGAGGGGTCGCACGTGATATTAGTTCACCGGTCATCATATCCATATTCTACTCTTCCCACCCCATTAAGGTATTAAAGCTGGATAGTCTCGTTTACTTATCGCATGCTAGTATACACCCCATTCCTATCAGTCCCGGAGGTATAAGGACTACTAATCCTAAAGGGAAAAGGAAATGGGGCTTTTAGAGTTTAAAGGACAAAATACTAATGCGACATTCAAAGCATGTATGCAAGTAAGGGAGAAACAGATAAGCAAGTGAGGCTCAACTAAACCCCCTTAATCGAATAAGTCATGTAGTTTAGCATGTCTTGTAAATACTGATTTAATCTTAAATTAGATAAAAGTGGTGAGCAGACTGGTTCAACATATATCTTTAGATAGGAAATCAACATTAGGCCTACTCGGATACAGTTGTCAGAGATTAAGGCACTTAATTAACACGGGTTGGACTACTGACTTTAGCAAATAGATTGGTATAGAAAGGTTTTGAAGAAAAAGTAGGCTGCAGACTTAAGAAAATGGTTCAGAACAATTTCCAGAAAGACAGACTATTGAGTTGCAGATTAATACAGAAAGAGTAACTTCAAAACGGGTTTCAAAAGAGGCAGACTGTTTAAGGAAAACAAATCTGAATTGCAGAACTAATTTAAAGATTATAAGTACGAGAAGTGAATTTAATCTGAATTGGAAAACGTTTGTCAAATTACCAGAAAGTTTTCAGAAAGCATGCATGGATTTGAGAACGTTTATCAAAAACGAATATGTTTTGAAAAAAAGATGCACTGTTCTGAGCGTGATAAGGGCTTAATAGTTCAGAAAACCGTTTGTTTAGTTAGTTATTCAGTAAAATCGTTATTGTTTTAGACGAGTGAGACAAATCTAATTTAAGGCTCCTATAATCATGATTTCTACGAGTTATTGATTTTTAACCTCTTTTAAACATTAACAGACTTATAAACATGATGCTGATTTCCATTAAACCTACTCGTTTGCTTAATGTCAGAAGATGCACGTTCCAATAGGCATGGTTTCTATATAAATGATTGTAGAAAAATAAAGTATTAGATCCTAAAGGCATGATCTGTACTTGTGAGTTTGCACACAATTAACAATAAAGAGATCCTATAGGATGCTTTCTGACCTCTATGCAGAAAAGTAAATGCCCCACCCTTTTAACTAAATCCTCGAGTTTATACAAGTTATTACAGACCAGTAGAATAAAATTATATCAGAAACTAACAGTTACATCCAAACAGCCTAATTCAGACTTAGTGTCTAGCAATATGAGATTGAACCAATTCCGGATCCAGATTTTTCAAAGCATTCTCTTTATCTAAGGTGTTTTTAAGTTCCAAGGAACGTCAGTAATTCCAGTCATTGCTTACACCCAATGTACCAATTAGAATTAGTTATAGTACAGTGTGGAAAGGCCAGCTCTGAGGTGTCCAAGTTCAGAGGGAGCTCCAGGATCCTAAAGCAAGGCTCACAAGAAAGGGGCAGAACTTAATTGCTAAGAATGAGTGTAAGTGCAAAAGGGATTGGGGAAAGCCATAACAAGTGGTGGTCATACCTAGCTACAAGGCACGGTAGCACACACCTGACCAAACCTATTTAGTGAACAAACAAGAGCATAGACCTATGAAGGTCAGACTATGGTCTGGAAGTGATTAGGACACTGCCAGACCAAGGTCTCAGGCTCAGAGCACACATAAGGGGAAGGGGAGTGGGAATTGACAGAGTTTAGGATTCAAAGAATCCATTTCATACTCATGAACTGCAATTTTTAAGTATTGTCATGTTTTATGAACCATAACTCACGTACAAAAGGGTTTAGGGAGAGGGAATTCATGTAAGAGCAAGGATAACAAATTTGCAGAAAAGTAATAAAGTAAACATAAAAGAACTGAAATATAAACACATAAGGAAGGGGGCAGTATTAAACTAAGAAGGAATACCAGTTGCAAAAGAAAACAGAAAGAGAAGAAGCAGAACACTTGCAGCCACAACAAAGAAGCTAACTCAGGATTTCAGAAAAGAACTCGAAAGCTTTTGAGAAAAATCTAAGAAGTATTTGAGAGAAGAGAAGTAGTGAGTATATTGTGTGTATGTTCATTAGAACTTGTGTTTTGAAAGAGAAAAGAGAGAGAGAGGTATTTATAGTTTTCGAAAAACAAGTTGAGAGTAGAGTAAAAGTACAAATCTAATATAAATATAGGCATTATCACAAATCAGAAACAATTAATATAAGTCTTCCCTTTAATCAGGGGATTCTCACTCAAACGGATACTAACAGGATCCAAATAAGGGAAAGAGGAATCAATCACATAAGCAGAATGACTTGTTGCCATAAAAGAAATAGTAAAGTCATACAATAGGCAAATAAGTCTAAGTACAAGATTTGTAATTATTTTTAGAAAGATTCAGTGAAGCTAATCAAAGAAAGAGAATCAATTAACCCTTGACAGGCTAGTAAAAATCAGAATCTCATGTAAGTAAACGTTTTGAAATCAATTTTGAGTTTAAAAATAAATCACAGGGGACTCAGTATATAATGCATACACAGATAACAGACATGTGACGCCAAGCTATGGCAAAAAGAAACATCACACAGTAATAGCATAGGGCAGACATTCAAAGCATGCTAGTTAGGTTTCAAATATAATAGAGAGAGAAAGAATAAAAGCATGCAGAGAGTTGAGCAAGAAACATAGTCGAGTTTGACTGATGGAAAGAACTCAGAACACATAGAGAAAAGAGATGCAGGAATCAAGTTGAATAGTTTCAAACAGGCAAGTCGCACAAATAACCCAAAGGACGCGAGTAGTCCCCAAAGAGGCTAGTTTTTTTTTCAAAATCAGTTGGGTCTAGAGACGACCAACAGGTGAAGCAACAAGTAATTTCAGAGTTCTTGGTAAAACCCCCTAAAAATTAGAGTTTCAACTATCAATCAGTAAACCAAATAGCCAGGCTCATGAACTCACATAAATCCCCAAAAATTAGGCACTTTTAACCTCAAATAACCTAGAGAAGGTAAGCATATGAATCGGCATAAACCTTAACAAACAGACTCAAAGAAAAATCCAAAAATTAGGGTTTTAAACATGCTTACATGAAATAAAGAAAGCAATACAAGAAAGTACAGAAATATGCCAAGAATAAGAGAGTAAATTCGAAATAACTTAACATAAGACCCTAGTTAAAAGAACAAAGAATTTTGAAAGCAAAAATTGGGGAAACTTTGAGAAACATGCTCAGAAAGTTCAAACACACGTAGATCTGTAGCATATCTAAAAATAAATTGAAGGAACCTTAGAGTTAGGGTTTCGGAGAACCCGGAAAAGGTTAGAAGGCTTTTGAAAAATAATGATCTAACTAGCAGAACCCAAGATCTTACTCGAACGGCCACGGATGGCCGGATAAAAGTCAGGGATGACCAGAGAACGGCCATCAACGGAAGTCAGGCAAAGGTTGGACTAACTCCCTTCGAGATCTGGCCATGAGACCACATAAACGAACACCCAAGAGCCACATGAGACCATAAAACATCTATGTTGGCCATGGGAGGCCATGGATTAAGGTTCGATGGGAGGCAGCGGTCGGGGCTTGAGGTGGGTTGAGAGAAGAGAGAGATTCAGAGGCGACGTTTGAATAATGAATTAGGGCGAGATCTCATTTGTAATTAAAAGGGAAAGGGGAGGCCAGGCCCGTTGATCAAAATGATCAACGGCTAAGATTAAAAGAAAACGGGCGGGTTTGGTTTAATGGGTACTGGGTCGGGTAGATTAGGTAATTGGGCTGGGGTAATTTGGGCTCGAATTGGGGCTGAATGAGGGTTAAATTGGGGTGCCACTTTGGCTATAAATAAAATGCAATAAAGGCCAAATCATAAATAGCCACTTTTCCCTTTTAATTTTTATAAAATAGTAATATAACTTTAAAAAAGCAAACTAAGAGTACTGGGTAAATAAATACTACACAAACATTAATTGAAAAAATGCTAGGACTAATTTTATAAGTATAAAATGCTATAAATTATATGATAGGCTATAATTACAATTATATGCAATTTTACTTTAAAAATACCAAATAAATTTGTAAAAATATGCAAAAAAATTACCTTAATTATATTTGGTATAAATATGAGGATAAAATAAGCTATTCACCAAAAAAATGATAATTTTTGGGAATAATTTTGGATTTTTGTGGTATAAGGATAGGCAATAAGTTGGTTTTAAAATTATTAAAAATACCAAAACTAATGGGTTTGCTTATATATGCATATATATAATATTTTGGAAGTATTTTCGGTACAAAAATATATGAAAAACAATGAATATCAACAACACTCATACGGTACCTGTAACTACCCCGACGCTTGTTTGAATATATTTCAAGTATTATAATAATATTCTTCGAAGCTGAATTCTCCATATTGGGTTCTACTATGCTTACCTTATACGATCAGATGACTCGTTTGTAACTTCCTGTTTAGCCATGACATGGATCTTCCTGACCAATTACTAACTACTTGTTGGCCCATACTCATATCAGTGTTCCTCGTCATCTTCCTTGGGTTAGTTCCTTTGTCTTAACTTACGGTTCACATTGGCTCCTTATTTATTAATAACCTTCACTTCCTTTACCATTTCATAGTCACTTGAACTACTTAATTCTGACTTAATACCACATCACTCCATATTCCCCTTTTAGGGGTGTACTAAAAGTTGAAGCCACAAGGATCTAACCATAGATGTTTTACCTCTTCATCTTTGGCGTCGTTTCTCAACATCAATGATCCTTACTCGCCTTGCGGAAATTTTTCTATACCAAGGATGACAAATTCCCTTACTCGTGAAGGTGACACTTAGCGTAACTGGAACATACAATCAATTAAGATTAACTTTGCTCACATTGCTTGCTCTACGGAAGCGTCTCCCTAAATGACTATTCTCTGAATTCATCATGAATCTCCTTCTATGGTCCATTCTATTACCACCGAAATGAAATCTAAAATTACCATGATGTCGAGTACTTTTCAATCATTAAGTCCCTAATTCATATTTAGTTTATCTTATTTACTTGTCCATACTGATTTCTATTACTCTGGGGATTAACTCTCCCCTCTGTAGTCATGTTGGAGTCACGAACTTATTTCTCGAAATAAGGATATAACTTTATGCCTATACTGTTTTGTTGTCTTAAGACCCATTACCTTTCGTCTCTTCCTTCATTTGACTATAGGTTCTGTAACACTCTACCGTTTTCATCCATGTGTGACACCTTATTCATAATGCTTCCTTATCTCTTTTCTCATTACTCTGCTAATATTTCTGCATATCTCTTTTCTTGTGAAAACTTCAATACGACATTCGTTCACTTTTAGCTTTCCTTTGCTCCATCCAATGGCTCTTCAAGTTGCTTAACGCTCTCTCTTTACTAGGGATGCGAGCCACACTAAAGTAATATTTATACCTTCAAGTCTTATAGTGCGTGTCTTTGTAGTACCCATATCTGGCTGCACTATTTTAGAGTGCACCATCTAGGTAGCACATTTGCAATATCCTTAGGAAATGTCAACTGACCCAACCAATTCATCCATCATATCTACTTATACTACTTTTGCTAACCCCCATATGGCATATCTGGAAGGGGTGCGACCAATTGTATATACCTCTGTTACTATTAAATATAATCAAAAAGCTTATATTCCTCTGTCTCAATTATAAACAGTGTTAACCTTCATTAACTGGGTACCTCGTACCCTTTTTCGCCTTGCTCCTTTTACTTGCTGAAACTTATACCTATATTCTTAATCTCTTATTGTCCTTCACCATAACGGTGGATAGGCATTCTTGCCTTAAGGCTTTTTATCAAGAAGCTTACGCCTTTCAGTACACCCATGATTTTCTAAAGACCTCATATTTACTTATCGTAGGCATCATACAAAAACCCAATTCGTATGACTCAATTCTTCCAAAACTATCTCTCTTTCCAACCATCTTTCCGGATGTAGGCGTCATCTTATTATGAATAAAATAGAATTTTGAAACTTAGATTCTTATAGGTAAGCTATACCACATGATCTAGAGTAAAAAAGAAAGAGTGACAATCCTAAATGCCCTGTAGCCTCCTGCTTATAAGTGTGGTACACGACACAACCAAAAAACATTCTACTAGACACGTCTTGTAGACTACCTAGGACAGAACTACTCTAATACCACTTTAGTCATGACTCAAACCGATGGGCCGCGACGGGAACCTGGTACCTTACTCAACTAAATACCAACGTAACGTATCTTTCTTATTACATTATCATATACACGTGACTTACGAGCATAATAGGCGAACATGATCTTTTAAAACCACAAAACATAGGCCGGCAAGGCCACACAATCTTTCACGTATATGACATATGTCTACAATCCTCTAAGAGTACACAAATGTCATAAAGATTGGGATACAGTCCTGCCATACCAAACAATACATGTCTAAATCATACTAACCAAACACGCAACTTTGAAGCAAATGGAGAGCACCAACATCTTCTACTGAGCTGATAGCCTACTTGGAGGGCTCTCGAACTGTCTATCTGGACTTGCGGGCATGAAACGTAGCATCCCCGGGCAAAAAGGGTGTCAATACGAATAATGTACTGAGTACTTAAGGCACAAAAATAAGTACATAACAGATATGGAAGAAATTAAGAGTAATTGACTCAACCTGTATGTTTGGATAACTCCTACATGAGGGCATCCCATCATATCATATTGGCAACTGTGGGCAAAATTATCATCGTATACCAGTTGATCAGGTGGTGATGCGTAAATAATGTCATAACCTTTTCCATATCCCATATATATATATATATATATATATATACATACATATATAATTCCGTTTAAATCATATTTCAGCCACTATGGGCAACATCATCATTATATACCAGTTGATCAAGTAGAGGTGCGTATATAATGCCGTAATCTTTTCACATATCTCATATCCATATATTTACAGGTATACGCGTATATAACGACATATACGTAACAATCTCAATATTCCATCCGGGTTTCGTGGTTCTAGCACGGTCGCTTAACTGTTGCATTTGATTTTATCTGATTTTTGGTACATGCTGGCCTATGTGCCTTTTATTCGTAAACTGCTTTTTATCTTTGTTTATTTTAAAAGAGCTGCGACGTTTTCAAAATGCATTTCGAACCACGTCACAATCAGTGCACTCGTGGTTATCAACACATTTCGACTTCGTCGGGATTTGGATTTGGGTCGCATCCATGCGCACCCAAGTTTAAGGAAGTAATTTAATCAAATCGCTCCTAAAGGTTCTGACGTAATATTATTTTGGGGAAGGTCGTGAAGTTCACTAAACGGCCCTCCCAGATTATAATTAGTTTTAACAACCAATTATTGAGGGCCCCACATTTACTTATTTTGTTCGGTGAGGCTCGTCTCATTTTATGAACCTATTTTCTATCATTATTTATTTTATAAGATTTATGATGTCGTGAAAGCGCATTTCGAACCCCGTTGCAATCGATGCGCCCGTGATTGTCAACACATTTCGACTTCATCGAGATTTGGATTTGGGTCGCATCGATGCGCACCCGAGTTTAAGAAAATAATTTAATTAAATCGTGCCTAAAGATTCTAATGCAATATTATTTTGGGAAAGGCCGTGAAATTCACTAAACGGCCCATCCAGAGTCTAAAAATTAACACACCATTTATTTGAGGGCCCCGCAATTTGTTTTATTTGGCGAGGCTCATCTCATTTTGTTAAAAGGCAAACCTAAAAGCGACTATGATTTTCTATTTTTATTCATCTCTAGAAAAAAAACACAAAATAAAGGTCCTACCTAATTTATTACTGGACTGAAGTAGATCAAATAGTAACTTGATACTCAAGCCAAACGTTGGGCCCCAAAACGAGCAGGCCCAAACGCATACGCACGGTCAAAGAGCAAACACCGGCTGCTCATTGGTGCCCTGAGATTTTTATCTCTTGAAAAGGGCATGTTGAGCCCAAAACCTTGGAACAAACACATCAATTTAATGGACACAATTAGCCCCAGACTTATTTATTTAATTATACTTAAGCACAGGAAACTACCAAAGCTTGTTTCAGTTGGCTTACTCTAACGCCTTCAATTTTGTTCTGAAATCCGTGAAAGACAACAATAGTTATTTCAAAAGTGACCAAACTAACTTTGTAAGACCAATGGCTTCAAATTTATCTCAACAGCAATTCGATTCAACTCTATAAACATCCAAATTAAATCAGATGAGATTATCAATAGCGATGACTATCCAGGTGACATATTTTAGGCAAAAAAGCATAATAACAGTCCTCTTCATGAATTATTTAACACTTGGACACACAAGCATCTAATAACTCGATTGAGTAAACAAGAATCATGTGTTTAAGTAGGTAAAATTCATATTACACTTCACGTACTATATATCCAAATATGCACAGTCCACTCAGTCCAATTTAATTACAAATCGGATCCAGCAAACAGATATTTATTGAACTAAGCTATAATTAAACACAGAAAATTAAGTAGAATAAGCAGAAGGGCAGTTTCATTCCATGTTTCGAACTCGAAATTACAGCAGAGGTCCAAATGAGTACCTGGAAAATAGAGTGCAGGATGAGTGAGGATCAATCAACAATGAGTCAGTAGTCAGGAAATCACAGAATCTCGTTCATAACCCAGCGAGTATTATCAAAAACCAACCCAAAATTGATTCGAAGAAATCACAGTATCAAAATAGACCAAACAAACTGAAAAAATGAACCCAGAATATCGTTGAAGCTTTCAATACACCTCAAACTCAACCAGACCAGCTTGACTGATCTTCAAACTAACTCAAAACACCCAGACACACATCAAAACTAAATCAGAACCAATTCTGAAATCATCAGATAATAAAACAGCCTAAAACAGTCTTGCTTGAACCCAAAATTCATTCAAAATCAATCAATCACACCTCTGAAAATTTCATACTTCTAAGTATTGATCTAGGAACTCCAATATTAGATCCTGAACTACAAAAATGAAAGCCAAAATACTTCAATAACTTGAAATTAAACTGAAATTCTAATGGAACAGTAATTTTTTGATTTTTTATCAGATTTTTTTCACTACTTTTGATTTTTGGAGATTTTCTGGGATTTTCTATTTTTTATTTTTTTGGAATTTGAATTTTGAATTCTAGATCTGAAGATTGGAAACACTATGGGGAAAATTTTTGGGGCTCTCCAAACTTGTGAAAAGTAAATGGCATGCTCTTTTATAGGCACAAATGAGGGTAGCCCTTATTTTCTAATTTCAAATCTAGTCCCTAATTTATTTCAAATTAATCCCTCAGTTTTTTAAACTTGTCACACAAGTAAACCCCTAAGTTTGTTGAAATATTCATTAAAATCCTATTCTAGAAGGGTCTAAACTATTCTAGTGTGATCTACCATGTTCTACCCAATACCAAATACCTAAACTACCCTTTAATGCCTCTAAAATTCCTAAACCAAATCAATATCTATGGTCATCTAATTAACAAACTTCATAATCCAAAACACATCCAAGAGATCAACTACTAATGAACAACACTATATCAATCAATGACTCAAAACCAAATTAATCACCAATCATGAACTTAATCAGAATTAATAGCGTTCAAACGATCATTAACTAAAACAAATTATAATTGAGTTCTACATTTAAAAGACATTATTTCAAATAGAGAAATCTAAACAAACCAATCAATATATAATCAACACCTAAACTGACATGAATCAATCAGATAAGGACCCCATTGAAACAGAATTGAAAAAGAGTTATTAATTTTAAACCGACGATTATCACCAAACAAAATTAAAAAGCTACACAATCATTAAAAGTTAGTAGATCACCAAACTTGAAAACTTACTCACTAGCTTCAAAACTCCGTTCAGACTTCAAAATTCGAACACGATCAACTCTGTCTAAAAATAAGGCTTGACTGATGACCAATTTACTGCGAGGGAGGCTAGGGGGTCATTTGGTATTAAATTGGTGAATTTTGGCCAAGCTAGGATTTTGGCCGGAATTTTAATTTTCAAGATTCGATCAATTTCATCTATATTTGAGGAATGGGGTTTGATAGAACAGGGCTAGTCGGTCTCACGGTGTTAATTTGGGCAAGTTTGGGTGAGGTAGCGACTTGGCCGGAAAACTTTGATCTAAGATTCGACAGCTTGGGATGGGATTCAAGAAAAACTAAGCTAATGGTTGGAAAGAGGAGAGAAAGAGGATGCTAAGGTGTTAATTTGGTGGCGTTTGGAGGTTGGTCGGCGGCGGCGACGATTTCCGACTGGCGGCGATGGGCGGTGTTACGCAAAGGTCTGTGATGGGTGATTTGGGGATGGTGAGACAGGTGTGGAGGGGGTATCCGACATATTAAAATAAAACATCATGGGATGATCTCAACCGTCCGATAAAAAACCAACGGTTGAGATCACTCCCTAAAATGACGTCGTTCAGCTTGAGCCGAACTAGGTTGGGTAGGAATTGGGCCTGGGTCCGGTGTTCTTTATTTTGGGCTGGAAATTCGGGTAATAACGAGCCCAATTAGTTCTTGTTTGTTTTTTTCTCTTTTATTTCTTTTATCTATTTTTGTATTTTATTTTTCACTTTGTAATTTTGTATTTATTTTTCTGATTTAATAAAATTACAATAATTAAAATAAAGTTCTAATATATTTTAAAATTAAACTAGTTAATTCTTAAAATTATATTAAAAACTATTCCGAGATAAATTCACAATTAAACAATTAAAATGCAAAAATGGACTATTTTTGTGATTTTCATGTTTTGTTCTAAAACAAATTAATCCCTAATTAATCCTAAAATATGAAATTAATTCCTAAATGTAGATACATATTTTTTGTATTTTCATATGAATTAACATGCACGAATAAAATGTAAACAATTAACATAAAATTCACCAAAATTGTAAAAATAGGGGAAAATCTTTTTTTTAGATTTTATGGGAATTCATATATAGGGCAAACTTATTTTGCTAAGACTTGAATATAAGGTCTTGGTCACATTAATAATTGGCCATCTGGCCAAAGTGACTGCTTAATCACTTCTAATCTTTTGGCTTCTTGTCAACATAGGTGGGGTGGGATATTAATTATTTACCGACTTATCAGTTAATCGGATAATGTCATGTTACTCAATAATTAATTAATTACCCGCATATTTTAAAACATTGTCATAAATTACTTAAAATTATGTTTATTTTTAAAATATTTCATATATACTTTATATATTATATTACCGTGGTCATATGATACCTTACATGATACTAATTTATAATTATCGGATATTATCACTCGACCCGTATTTTATTTCAAATTGGTCACTTTCAACTAAACTCGTTTTCTTTAATCTGTGTACCCCTTTATCCTTCATAACACTTATTCATCTCTTGTTAGCATAATCATTATAATCTGCAAAAAAATATTTTGCTTGGACTGATGTTAATTACCTTACGACAAATACACGTGCATTACTATGAGGTGCAACATCGTCGTAACTTAATACTATAAAACATAAATCAACCATAATGTAATATTGCTAGGTGCAATATTGTTGTAACGTAATACTGCAACGCGTAATATCGACGTAATATTGCGGTGCGTAACAAATTTCCCAAATTTCACCCAAAAATATCAAATTTTCCATGAAAATCCCTAAATTTTGTGATGAAATCTTGCAAAAAGATGAGATAGATTGAAAGATTTGAGTTAGAAATCACTTATCTATGATTTGGAGGAGTTTGGGTCTTTAAAAAAATCTCCTAAGGAGGTTTAGGGTTTGAGAGAATTGAAAAATGGGTGAAAATATCATCTAAGTTGGGCTTTACACAGTCGCAGATATCGCATTTGCGATTACATGTTCGCAAATACGACCAAAGCATCGAAAATGTGAAGCTTGGCCTAACCTGCTTCCTTCGCAATGCGAACGATTGTTCACAAATGCGGTGACTGTTGGAGTCGCAATCGCGATGATGAACTTCACAAATGCGAAGGTCCCCTCCCTGCTCTCTGATCGCAAATGCGATGCTCGCATTTGTGAGCCAGACTTTGCAATTGCAAAGTCTGCAGATCTGCAACGTAACAACTAAATCTTTTAGTCTCAAAACACTCTGTGGCCTATCAAAAATCACGTGAGCCCTCGGAGTTCTAAACCAAACATGCACACAAGTCTAGAAATACTATACGGACTTGCTTGTGCGATCAAATCGCCAAAATAACATCTCAAACAACGAATTTAGCACTAAAACTCATAAAATTTTCAATATAGTTTTAAACTTCTTATTTTCTCAACTAGTGCTTCGAGTCACGTCAAATCACTTCTGTTTTCCACCAAATTTTACATATAGGGTTTAAATACCATAACGGACCTATACCGGGCTATGAAATTAAAATAGGAACGTGATACCAGCAAAATCAAATCTATTTAGATTTCAAAAAGTCATTATATTTTCAGTTAAATAATTTTCTTTAAAAATTTATTTCTCGGGCTAAGGACTTCGGAATTCGATTATGGGTATACGACCAAGTCCCATATTTTACTACGGACCCTCCGGGACCGTCGGAACATGGCTCGGATCAGTTTACCCAAAATATTGACCGAAGTCAACAAGAATCATCTTTTTAAGCCACAAATCATTATTTCTCAAATTTTTCATATAAAAAGCTTTCCGGTATCGTGCTCGGACTGTGCACACAAATCAAGGAGAGATAAAGGGAGGTTTTCAAGGCTTCAGAATACAGAAACGGATTCTAAAATAAAAGATGACCTTTTGGGTCATCACAGGATAGTTTTTTACCTATTATATTGTATCATATTGTTATTTCAAATACAATATTTATTTTGATTGATATTTAAATTTTATTATTATATCTTTAAATTCATCGTTATGTAACGACGAAAAGTATCACTTTATGTAATGATTAATTTTGGTATGGTCGAATCGTTACCTTATTTAATCTTACCTCATATCCTACTTTTTCTTTATGTATTGCAAGTTTATTGTTCATATTGCCAGTGTATAATATCATGGAACAATGACAAATGTACAATCCATCCAAATATTCAATTCAGTCAAATAATACAATACAATATAATGCAATACAATACAACATTTTATGAAACGTATGTAACATGCATCCAAACAAGATGTAAAGCGTCGTTTGGTATGATATATAAGTAAATAATCATAATACATATTTGGTACTTGTAACTTTATTTAATGTTTGATTTATATTTTGAGTCATGTATAACTAGTCATTGTATAACTTAATACACCAATTGGTGTACTTATTTTATACTACCAACAACATAGAATACTAATCTACGTATAAGTTATACGTGGATAATGCATCATAAGGACAAAAATATTCTTGTCTTTTTCTTAGAAATGAATGAAGGTCAAGCATTCAAGGGTATAATTGTAAATTTATAGCCTTTTTAAAAAATAAATAAATATTTTAAATAATATCTTGTATATGCAATTTTAGTATAATTAATCAAATACCCAACTAGAAATAATTCTTGTATTACTACATTATGTTACTAGTCCTCACATAGTTGTTCCCTACAATAACTTACTTTCGTACTAACTGAATAAATAATAAATTGTTATGAAATAATATAAGAACAAGAACAATAGAGAGAAAAGTAGAGAGAGGAGTATTCTTATTGATACTTAGGGATGATTTACAATGGGGTAAGACCCCTCTATTTATAGGCATAGAAAAGACTTAGCCTCAAAGTAAAACTCTAGAATCTCTCTAAATATAGACATTCACCTTAAATAGAAGTCTATTTATAACACTCCCACTTGAATGTCTATTCAATAATGCGCCTCATTAAAACCTTAACTAAAACAAAACCCAATGGGAAAAAATTTAAAGAAAAGGAAAAAGAGTACACATGTTTGAATATGCGCCTATTGGTTGCCTCGTTAAAAACCTTGCAAGGAAAACCCAGTGGGACAAAACCTTGTAAGGGAAAAAGAGTGCAACGCGCATTAACTCCCCTGAAAAGAACATCAATTCACATCCTTGAGCATTTGCATTCCAATCTTGTGCACCATCTTCAAAACGATCTTTTGTAGAGATTTGATAAATAAATCAGCCATATTGATTTGAATAAATATTCCGCACCTTGAAATTATCATTCTTGATAGATATGAACATCTTCATATAATGTCGTGGAATGACTCTTTAATATCTCCATAGAGGTATTCTCGATGCCATCATGCTTATAGTTATAGCAAGATACATATGTACACAAGTTGCACTTAGGATGTGGTACTTCAGGACCAAGAATTGTATATGCTTCAAGCAACTTCAATCTTTCATCGATTGACATATAAGTTAAGTCATATAAGCCATATAATAGACTTTAGATGCATATCAAGTTTTCATGTCATGCTAAACAAATAAGATATCGAAAACTGATTACACATATCATTGACTTTATCATGATCACTTTGATCATTTGCTCATCTTCTTTATTAAGAAATTATTTTGAAACCGATTCGTCTATACGCTTTAAGCGTATCAAAGACTTTGTCCTTGTGGGACTTAATATGAGCATTTGCAGTGAGAATATAGTTACATTCTTTGGGTCAGCAAATGCGTATAGCATGCTTTGCAATATGTTGCAATTGAATTATCCTTATATGAACTTCAGGTTCATATTATGATATTCGAGGATCTATATATACAAATGATAATTCATCTCATGTAACCTTTTCTCAAGTGTTTATCATGTCTCCCCCTCATGTTAGAAAAGCTAACTTGTTTCCTCAACTTTGAGAAATCATCTTTGTGCATTATCATGTCAATATACACAGCACATTAATAATAAGATGAAATTATTTGGTTCCTGACCCTGAACCACTTGTGAGGGGAGAATATACTCTCGTATACAACGTATATCAAACTGATATATATAACTTTGTTCTCATAAGAAACAGTTTAGCTATTAAGTGGAGGCACTCAATAATTATCTTGCTAAACCAACTTTGATATAAACCAACTTATCAAGATGAACTATCTTGAGTAGAAAATCTGGAAATTATGCTCGAAGTTAGATTACTGAGCAATTTACCCCGCAAGCACCGGCCAGGCTGCGGGTTAATAACAATCGCGCATGTAACCATTTCATAGATGCATCATATGCGGTATACATGGCAGGTGAATGGGCCCATATTCACCTTTGATATTTTCAGAATTTATGGGCTTCAACCCGAACTCTTTAGTTGGTCAATTCATTAATGAGAACAAGTGATACAAGAGAATTCGTAAAGAACTTTCTAGTTCTTTAATATTCACCCATGTGAATTCTCTATTATTGCACATCATACTTAAAATGAGATGGCTAACCCGAATGCCAACTGAATAAATTATCAATATTGGTAAACTTCAAATTTACACCATGACATGTGCACTTATCAATAAACTTTAGGTTTATTATGACATGGGTTTTTATACCAGTAGATATCCACTTTATTGTGGCATTCTTTTGTTTGTGTAGTACAAACTGGAGAATAAAGCGGGTAGCTTCATATACAAATTATCCGGCTACAAGTTGTAGTAATAGAAGATATCAAATCTTTCCTTTATTTATAGTCTCAATATAATCAGCGCTTTCGCGTGTACTTTGGAAACTGAATAAGTTTCTTTGAGACTTACTACAGCACAATACCTTATTGGTAATCAATTGCATTTCTCCAACATAGTAATAATTGGCTCTTCTAGAGCTCTCAATTAATTTTGTACTACCACAGATTCATCAACATCCAACAACAACAACAACAACTACCCAGTATACTCCCACCAGGTGGGGTCTGGGGAGGGTAATATGTAGACAAGCCTTACCCCTACCCGAAAGGGCAGAGAGGCTGTTTCCAATCGACCCCCGGCTCATAGGAAGATTCATCAACATCCATGTGGTGAATATCTTTCTTAAAGAGAATGTTATACCATTATGGTCATATCAAACTTATATGCAAGATATGTTTCTTGCATTATCGTTGTCCTTTAATAGTCATATTTCCAAAATACTTCGGCGTACAATAGGTACGTGACCAACGATCATTCATGCCATATATCATCTCAAACCTCCTTCTAGCGGTGAGTGTGGTATCATCTCAAACCTCCTTCTAGGGGTGAGTGTGGTATATTCTATACCAATTTCATGTTCATATTCTTCCAATAATGAATATATATTCGTGAATCAGATGTTGTCACATTCACTGCGGGGATATGTGATTTTGTTATCCTTTTCAAATCTGTAAATGCGTCTGGCATTTGATTTGTTATTCTTTGCAAATGGATAATCTTTTGCACCTCATTTTCACAAATGGAGGTATGTGGATCAAGATGAGATAATGATGCATTTTTCCACAAAATTTTCCGTTTGGTTTCACCAACTTCTCCCCCTAATTTTGGGAAAAGTGTCTCATCGAATTGACAGTCTGCAAATCGTGCAGTGAACAAATCCCCTGTCAATGTTTCGAGGTAGCGAATAATGGAGGGCGATTCAAACTCAACATATATTCCTAACCTTCTTTGCAGACCCATTTTGGTGCAATATGGCGGTGCTACAGGCACATATACTGCACATTCAAAAATTCTTAAATGGGATATATTAGGTTCATGACCCAAAACTAATTGCAACGGGGAATATTTGTGACAATTAGTCAGTCAGAGACGAACTAGCATTGCTGCATGCAAAATGGCGTGACCCCAAACCGAAGTGGGCAGCCGACGAACTACCATTGCTGCATGCAAAATGGCGTGACCCCAAACCGAAGTGGGCAGCCTCGTTTTCATGAGTAAATGAGGTATTCAAGATTATTCTCATCTATTGTCTCGACATGATATCCATTTTGAATGATATCTTAAAAACTCAACAAGTTCCTCTTAAACTTGGAGGAGAACATTGCATTCTCTATGATAAATATTGTTCCTTTAGGCAGAGTTATAGTTGCTCTTCCGGATCCTTCAATCAATTTAATTCCCATGGTTGACAACAAAAGAAAATATACGAACATGAGAATAAGCAAATTCAATCCGTTTGTTTCATATTTAAACAATATTTTCAAAATCTGTTGAGGTTATTCGAATAACTGAGTTGATAGTCGACTATCTTGGGAAGCAGTTATTAGGTTATTCGAATAACTAAACCTGATATTCGACTAACTAGCCTTGCGGAAAAATCCAGTTTTAATGCGAAATATTGGTTAATCGAATAACTAATTAGTTATTCGACTAACTTAGTAAACAGTCATCAGGTTAGTCGACTAACATAGCTTGCGGAAAAATCCAGTTTTTAATACGAAATATTAGATAATCGACTAACTTTACTGGGAAGTAAAAATGTCTTCGAAATTTAAGCATATTGAAACATTCTAAAGAGCTAATACTAACATTATATCATAAACTAACTAATACGAGCTGATACTAATGACTACTAACTAATACAAATAAGTAAAATAAAATCAAACAATTCCATCTTCCTTCATCACAGATCCATCACCGATTAAGTGGTCTATTTTCCCCTTAGGGTGCTCAAAGAAGTCTGCCACATCCAAGTGGGTGATGTCAAAATTGTCGTCAGAGACCAAATTGGTTTCAGGGCCTTTACTCTTTAGAGATGCTTGATAAAGCTCAACCAAATGTCTTGGTACACGGCAAATTTTTTGCCCAGTGCCCTTTTCAACCGCAGCGATAACATATAGTTTATGAACTATTTGCTTTTGGATTCTTATCGCATCGTGCTTGTGGCAGAGTGACCAACTTCAGGTTGTCATATCTCTCCTTTAAGCCGTTCCACAAGATGAGTGGATCTTTGACTGTGAGATATTCAATTTTCAAATATTCATCAAGGTGATGGCGCAAGAAAATCAAGGCCTTAGCACAATCTTGGGTGGATGCATTATTTCTGTCTTTAATAGCGTCTACAAGACCCATTGCATCCAAATGGATTTCAGCATCCAACACCCATATAGTTTTTGCCCGAAATTTCAAGGGCAACGAGCTTTCTTTTCATAATGTCAGACATGAAACAAAATTACATCAAGAGCGTGTTCATACTTACGGGCTTTATTACAATTATCACATTCACTTCAGGGAATGGATTATAATCATCTGTATGTGTTATATACAATCTCATGTCAAATATTACTTTCATAAAGTGAAAGATTATTTTGAGAATCTTTATTATTCTCATTATTACAATGATGACGATTATAATTCCGTCTATTGCCACGTCCACATCCATTGATACCTTCACGGTAATAATTTTGTCTTCTTTCAGACTTATCACATTCTCTAAAGGGAATGGAGCAAATTCAATTGGACGGATTTTGTCTTCTTTCAGACTTATCACATACTGCTATCACATTCTCTAAAGGGAATGAGCATGAAGCAAATTCGATGGGACGGATTTTCAATTCTTTGCCCACAATCATACATGAATTTAATCATGGCAAGACATAGAACTTTTACCACTTCACGTGGTTATAATTCCTTACAAACTCCATTAGAGTTATAATCAAACTTTGTTGTCTATGTTTGTATATGAAATCAAATCGTAGAATTTTAAGAATTTGAAAGGGAAAAGTAAATTACTTACCTTTAAGGTATACCAATAAATGTTGTGATATCAAATATACCTCTTGAGTTTCCATCCCGTTGCATTACTTTATGCTGATACCATCTCTTCTATTTTTTCGTATAGAAATTCTGGAAGAAAGAAGAAATCAAATTCAATTGGTTAGAGACTCGTGCTGATAACGTGTTATGAAATAATATAAGAACAAGAACAATAATACAAGAACAAGAACAATAGAGAGAAAAGTAGAGAGAGGAGTATGCTTATTGATACTTAGGGATGATTTACAATGGGGTAAGACCCCTCTATTTATAGGCTTAGAAAAGACTTAGCCTCAAAGTAAAACTCTAGAATCTCTCTAAATATAGATATTCACCTTAAATAGAAGTATATTTATAACATAAATAAAATACTAGCAGCTTGTTTTTGCCGTGTGTATCTCCTTCCCCCTTCGTTCAGCTCCCCTCTCCCCCCCCCCCCCTCTTTCCCCTCTTCTTCTTCATCCCCTCCCCCTTCGTCCTGCCCCCTCCCACCCCCGCCTCTTCTCTTCCTCTTCTTCAAATCCCTTGCCCCTTTGTTAAACTAGGCGAAATCAAAGCGAGCAAGGACAATAATAAACTCGAAGCAAGATATGGATGTGGAAGATTTGGAATCTCAGCAAGAAAAATGACACTTAAATTTCATCAGCACTTTTTATGTTTCTACTTTCCTTAGTACTATACGTTTTATATTGTTTAATTAAAGTTGGTTGGTTTCCTATTTTGTTTTAAATATTTAGATCCCCTCCCTTTTCATTTTTCTTCATCCTTTCTTCATTAGATTTTCTTCTCATTGTGTATTTATTTCTTCCATCATGTCATCTTCCTTTTTTCTATGGCTCTTCGATTTTTTTTGGTGGTCTAAGCTTTCAAATTTTTTCACAATCCTTTTAAATTAGGGTAGAGGAATAAAATTCAAAAGGATTAATTCTTTGCTCATATATCTTCAGGAATAGATACCTTTCTTTAAAATAGGAGTGAAGGAAGTGGTGGTACTCATGGTGAGGAGTCATGGCAAGGCGGTTATTAAGGTTGAGTGGGTGGGTTTGAAGAAGGGAGAAAGTATTTTCTTTAGTTTTAATTTTTTGCTTTTCGTTTTTATTTTTTATTTATGAAATTAAGATTTTGTTAAATAATATTAATTTGGCATAGAATCTGATGTGGATGTTGATTTGTCATCGACGTCAAGCAAGTGAGCATCACAGGATTTCGAAGGGTTTAAAAGTCTTGTTTTAATTACGTTGAGGTGTGTGGATAAAACTTTATGGAGTGTAGGAACCGGGACGATATCGAATCAATTACAAGTGTCTCCTAGGCTATTCTGCCTATAAAATTTTGTACAACTTTACAATATCTAGTTGGTTTTTTAATTTTTGTATAAAATATTGCATAACTTATACAATATCTAGTTGGTTTTTTAATTTTTGTGTATATGCCCGTATAAAATAATACTTGTATACAATAATAAGAGAATCTTTATATTATTTTATGCTGGATAAAATGTGAAATAAGCATACATGTATTAAATACACGGAATAAATTAATAAACGATAAAATTATCCTTTCATTTTAGACTTAAATTCCTTTTGTGTTTTTTATGCGTCTTTAATTCCTTTCTTTTCCTTCTAGTGCTTTTACGATTTCACGACACAAAATCTTGGTAAAGAGTACATATTAAAAAATCATATACTGTTCTTTTCAATAGTATCACATGTATGCACATTGGTAATAGATTGAAATGAATCGGGATATCTGTTAGGTAGAAGTTTTAAACTTCATTAATCACTATTTAAAAAATTTATCGTTATCTTTTTTCATGGCAGTAAACATTCTATAAATTAGTAAATTGATAAAGTGGTGCAGTCATCTCTAATGTACTTTATTTCAGTTGCCCAACAATACAAACCTCCAACAAAAGATAATTACTGCATAACTAGGACTAATATTGCTAATTTATACATAACTAATTTATGTATAAGATAATTTTTGAAGGATTATGTTACCTTTGATAAGGATAATAATTTAGAGATAGAAATCTTTCCATCTTTGAGTTGAGATTAAGTGGGGTATTCAAAACCGATCCGAAACCGAAAACCAATCCAAACCGAAGCTTAACGGCTTACTGGTAACGGCTTAACAGACAGGGAACAGATTGAATTTTTTTATTAACGGCTTATCGATTTGGGGATGGATTATTTAATTTTCTTAACGGCTAATCCGTTAACCCGTTAAGAATATATATATATATATATATATATATATATATATATATAAAATTTATTTTTATTTATATATATCAAATATTAAAAAAACTAAAACCCTTGAAAATGATTAACAAAAGTTTATTTCTACTTCTAAGCATTTTTAATCTCGGGATCGAGAAATTTTTTGGTTCTGATTTTAATTTATTTTTTGTTGTAATCCTCCTGTTTGGCAACATGCCCGCATATGGTAAAAAGCTAATTTCCTAATCACGAGAATCAAATTGAGTGGATCTGGCAAAGAAAATTGAATGCATCATATTGCCTCTAAAATGTTATTTTTTATGGTAATTCATTATTTCTAAGACGAAGAGAATGAGAGATTTTTAGTGAATATGTATGTTAGGCCGATCCCGATACCAATCCGCTCGATATCTTATCGGGTGGCTAACGAATTAATATATTTAAAAGGCGATAACCGTTAAGCCAAACCGTTAAGAGTAAAAGGCCGCCCAATCCGCCCCATAAGCACCCCTTAACTAGGATAACTTTTATGAAAAAAAAAACAGTAGAATTAATCACCCTATATTAAAGATAGGATAACTAATCCATGAATATCCCACCATCCTATTAAAAGTTTTACTAATGACGTCTGGTTTTAAAAATGCGAAATTTCGTGTAGTTTCTTTTGCTTCAGAAAAAGTTAATGAAAATTTTCAGAGGAAAAAACCCCAATAGTCCCTTATTGTACAAGTCCGAAACTGAAATAATGATTTTTAGGATAAAAAATACGTTTTTAATATTTTAAAAAAAGTTACAAAAATGGTCATTTCGCAGTATAATACTGCAAATTAAGTTAATTAAAATTTTACCGTTAAATTAATTCACAATATAATACAGCAAAGTATTAAATAATTATTTTTTAAAATGTAATTCACAGTATAGTATTGCAAATTACCTAAACGCCACGTTTAATTAAAGATCCGGGCACATGCTTATTTTAATAAGCAATTCGCAGTACTATACTGTGAATTGCTTATTTAAAATAAGCCCATTCTTCCTCACAGACAACGACAAAAGAACCCCTCCATTAAAAAACTATTCTGGTCGATCTGGTCCCCCCATCCTTTTATAAAAAAATCAGCCCCACTCGTCCCCGAAAGATCAAGGAGTGAAGGTCCCAGACGAAAAAATAGCTTTGGATTTCGCCGTTCTGGTGCAAAAAAATCGATTTCAATAATATACAAAAACTTCAATCAAAGTATTTGAATTTAGATTATGTCGAAACTTCTATAGTAATTTATTTGATACCTGAATTTATGTTATATTAAAAATGCTATCGGATTGTTTCTGTTATATTTGATTTATTTACCCGAATTTATTTATGTTTGTGACCAAAGTTCTACCGGATTGTTTTTTTTATATTTGATTTATATACTTGAATTTATGTTATGTTTGTGACAAAAAATTCTTAAATTTGATAAATAATTTTTATTCTTATATAATTTGTATTAAAATTTGATAAATAATTTGTATTGTTAATAATATTATTTATTTTATTTATTTGTACTATTAATGTTATGTTTATATTGTAGAGCCTTGTAGCCTCATAAAATATAGTGCCTTTTAGCATAGTAAAATATAAAGCTTTTTAGCATAGTAGAAATGTAGAGCCTTTTAGCGTAGAGTCTCAGTAGCTAACAAAATTTTAAAAATATTAAAATTGAGATGCGAAATAATTAAGGATAACTCAGTGCTACTGGGCCTCAAAAATCAAGCCTGGAACCCATACATAATTATTCACTCCAATTAAAAAAATTTAATTTAATTCTTTCAGGTAAAAAAATTCTAAAAATGTTAAAATTGAGAAGCATAACAATTAAGGATAACTCGGTACTATCGGGTCTAAAAAATCAAGCCCGGAACCCATACATAATTATTCTTTCCAATTCAAAAATTTATAATTTAAATCTTTCAGGTAACAAAATTCTAAAAATCTTGCAATTGAGAAGCATAATAATTAAAGATAACTCTGTGCCACCGGGCCTAAATAATCAAGCCTGGAAGCCATATATAATTATTCTCTCCAATTCAAAAATTTATAATTTAAATGTTTCAGGTAACAAAATTCTAAAAATATTGAAATTGAGAAGCATAATAATTAAAGATAACTCGATTATAACGACACGACCGGTCGATTTGAAAATTCGTTCAGCAGTCGGAGGCTGTGAACAGCTTCATTTTGGGTATTATGACTTATTCGCATGGCCGGAATTTAAATTCAGGGAGATCGGAGTTAAACTTAAATGAAAATTCTCATATAAGAAGCTTAAAATTGAAATAATGAACTAGGATTAGAATTTTGAGTAAACGACCTCGGAATAAGGATTTGAAGGTTCCAGCAGGTTTGTATGATGATTTCGGATTAGGGTATATGCCCGGATTGGGTTTTGGATAACCCGAGAGCATTTTGGCACCAATTGTGGACATTAGCATTTTATAAAAAAATTTATAAGTTCAGCTTGAAGAGCGTTTCAGTGTTATCAATGTATGTTTGTAATTATGAGAATGGGAGTAGCTCTGTATGGTGATTCTGGAGTTGGGAGCGCGGTCGAAAGTGAATTTGGAGGTCTGTAGGTCATTTTGAGGCCATTTGGCTAAAGACAAAAATGTGAAGGTTTTGAGAAGTTTGACCGGGAGTGCTTTTTGATATCAAGGTCGGAATCCGATTCTGAAAGTTGTAATAGGTCTGCAATGTAAAAAATGACTTGTATGAAAAATTTGAAGTCAATCGGACATGATTTGATAGGTTTTAACATCGAAAATAGAAGTTGGAAAGTTCAAAGTTCATAAAGTTTGGATTGGAGGTCGTTCGATGATTTTATCATCGTTTGATGTGATTTGAGGCCTCGAGCAGGTCCGTAATATGTCTTGGGATTGGTTGGTATAATTGGTTGGGGCCTCGGGAGCCTCGGGTGGATTCCGGGTGGTTAACAAATCAAAATGGGATTTTTGGAAAGTGCCGAAGCATTTGCTTATGTCATAACCGCACCTGCGGTTGGTTGACCGCAGGTGCGAGACCGCATAAGCGGCCGAAATCTCACAAAAGCGGCCCAAGTCCAGGCATCCGAGGACCACAAACACGGCCCTAGATCCGCAGGAGCGGAATCGCAAAAGTGGTGGGCCAGTCCACAGAAGCGCCCCAGACCGCAGATGCGGCCTTTATTCCGCCAAAGCGGTGGTCATAGGTGCGGCCCAGTATCCGCGCATGCGGAAATCGCAGAAGGCAATGGCTTTTATTTATTCGGTCTCTAGGCCATTTTTGCTCATTTTTTCACTCGTTTCTTGGGCGATTTTGGGAGCTTTTGAGAGAAGACTTCCACCTAGCATCTTGAGGTAAGTCATCCCACCTATTCCTAGTTTAATAATACTTGAGTTTGGGGTAGATTAACACATGTAAATTAGTGAAAATCATGGGAATAGAGTAAAACGTAGGGTTTTGTTAAAAACAAGATTCAGCCACGAAATTGGTTATAGAATGGAGTAGAAAATCATATATTTTTTATCCTTGGGTTATAAAGAACAATTTCCTTCGAAAAGTTTCAGGGTCTGGGCAAGTGGGCCCAGGGTCGAATTATAGGAACCTTGAATTTGGTGTTGGGAAATTGGTTTAGTAGTTAGAAAATGAACTTTTAAGCATTTATGGACTAGTTTTTACCCTATTTGAATAGTTGTGGATCGTTCGGCCCCAAATTGGAGGTTAGAGCGTGTTCTTGAATCGGAATATAGGCACCGCAGCGAGGTGAGTCTCCTTTCTAATTTTATGAGGGGGAAATCACCCCCATAAGTGAGATTAATTGATATGTGCTCTAAATAGTGGGAGCTACGTACGCACGAGGTGACGAGAGTCCATGTTGTAGCTACTATTACACTATTGTCCGGGTAGTCTAGGACCCAAAAGCATGTTATACTTGGATCATTTGTGAACCCATTGATGGCTTGGAATGCTTTAATCACATTAAATTAGTAAATGGATTTCTGAAAGACTTTGGCTGTATTTTTCTCAAATTATTGAAGAGAATTGGCCTTTCTTGGATATTTGCTCCATGATGACGTCTTGACTGATAATCTATCTGCGTGTGTTTATATTTCTGTTGGAATGGGTCGATCGCCTCGGTGAAATGGATGCATCTATGGTACGGGCCACTCGATCCTCGGCAATGCACACTTTACATTTCTGTTGGAGCGGGCTGTCGACCTCGACATAATTTGTGCGTGTTTGTGATGTTGTCTTGAACTCATTTGAGTTGTTTTATGCCACATAATAGCTCGAGACCATTTTAATTAATAATAACAAGAAAACAAAGGAAAATTTTCATGAAAGAATTATATGACCACTTGTTTTCCCATATCTGGATAAGAATCATGTTTATAAAATGAATCCACTGCTTGAATATATTTATTAAGGATAAATAGTCATTGGACTGCTAGTCAGTGTCAGAATTGACCATCTCGTCTCTACTCTTTCGGGATTAGGTGGGACACTCATTGGGTACACATTGTTTTTGTACTCATACTACACTTGCTGTGCATTTTGTTGCACAGGTATATGTGATTCTAGAGGTCTATTGGACATAGCAGCGCGGATGATTCTGGGACTAGGTGAGCTGCCTCATTCGAGACGGCCGCAACTAGGGTAGTCCCTTTCCAGCACTGTATTTACTTCCGTCCACTGTATTCCGGATGGATATTGTATTTTTATTCCTCTTATCAGTAGATGCTCATGCACATATGACTCGGGGTTCTGGGACGGTTTGAAATATTGTATTTATTTTTTAACTCTTATATGTGATTTGAAACTATATTTTTCAAAAATTTCTAAATATGGAAGAAAATCCATGTATTTCCAAAAGTGTTAAAACGAGATTTGATTAAGTAATCTGGTTGGCTTGCCTAATAGCAGTGTCCGGCGCCATCACAACCCTTAGTGGATTTTGGATCGTGAAAATATGGTATTAGAGCACTAGGTTCCCGTCGATCTCACGAGTCATGAGCATGTCTAGTAGAGTCTCGCGAATCGGTACGGAGACATCTGTACTTATCCTCGGGAGGCTACATGGCTGTTAGGAGTACTTCCATTCTTGATTTCTTTATTGTGCGGTTCGATTCCTTTGAGGCTTATGCCTTTGATTCCTTCCTACTTAATCTTACACGACGCGAGCGCTTGCTAGAAATTGAGAATTTCAAGAATTGAAATGGCACTACGAATGTGGTGCGGGATGATTTTTTCAGTTATAATTGATTGAACTATTATAATCGCCTCATGGAAGGATATTCTATTGTTCAGCTCAGTAACAGAACTTCTAAGATCCTTGAGGTTAGGCACAGGTTGCCATGATGCTTATGAGCTATTATTCCGCAGTGCTGTTGTGATGGCAGGATATTTGCCCTTTGTCGGGGTAGTGGATGAATTGAAGGAAAGTTTACTCAGCGTGTAATCAAGAGATCCAATATTTTATTCCCGGAAAGGGAAAGACAGTCATACTAATGATGGTCAGATTTGGGCTGGTGGAAGTAATGAGATATGGTATTTGTAAGCGTGGTAGAGCTTTTCTTCTATGATGGGATGTCGTGGTCCTAATGGAATGTACCAAGTTCGTCGATGTAATATGCTAGAATTCGCCTTTATAGCAGGATATGTTGAAATATTATTGGAGATACAACTGTCAGATATCGCATGGTGTGGTGGTTTAAGATTGAATCAGAATTTTTAATGTTGATGGATCGATAAGGATGACCCTTGGAAAGGTTCTAAAGTTAGCAGCGATGGTGGATTCAAGTGCCGCAAAGATAGATTCTATTTAAAGTTGCAATTAAGCAACAAGATATGTGGAAGGACATATGGAAAGTGTCAAGCGGTGTTTAAAACCTCTAGAGGGCCAAGTATGAGGAGCAAGGCCGAGTGATGGATTAAGAGATGAGTTGCGCCAAAGTGGGAGAGTGGTGGGGGTTGCATAAGGGCTTGGTAGTAGGATTACTATGCGCCTTAAGGAGAGTTTGGAATGATCGGAGAATCTCATAGAGTAGTGATTGGGGCCTACGGAGCGAACTTGAAGCATGGGCCATTATGTGGCAGAAGATTTGATATAGCTGAAAGGAGCTGCTTGACATGAAGGAGAATGCAACAAAACTCTGAATTGGGAGGATATTCCCGCGTATTTAATTGATGTCCATGAGATTTAAATGGAGCGATGCAGTCAGGGAGTGAGCTTGGACTCACGATAGGTTATTAGAGTCATGGTGACTATACCCCATGCAGCAACGTTAAAAGATTTCGGAAGTTGCTTCTACAAGTGGGTTATTCCCTATGAGCAGGTTAGCGGTTGCGTGGTTGGTGAAGCCTCTGCAATGAATTTTTATAGGTTGTTCGACAAAGATATTGGTCGCACAAATGTGGTGGATGATTCAGAGTTTTTAGCGCAACATTCCAAGAAATTTTGATAATTTATGGCGCGAGGTTATGCCCATAAGAGGTAAAGAGGTCGGGCGAACTCGGTAAGTATGAAATGATGGCTTCAAGATAAGTGGGAGAGTCCTACCGCTTATGATTGGGCTGTATGATTATCTACATGGGTGATTTCTGGTTATTAGCATATTCATAGGTTATTTCAGCTATGAGAAAAGACCATAAGTGGTAATTTGAGCAAATGAATTGTTGGAGGCATGCTATGGTTGGCCTAATTGGCTCATGTTTGAACTTGGAAAAGGTTCAGGATTTAAGCCTCGTATAGATACAAGTTTCAAAGGAAGTGATTTTGCCGGGTGCTTCGCGGAGAGAGTGTTCGTGTATTATAAGATCTATGGAGTGAGTTATATTCGGGACCAAGACGACGCGGGTGGGTCTCAATAATGATCCTAGTGAAAAAAAGAGTTTAAGTATGGTGCTCGATAATTCTGAGCCTATGGGTACGGTTAAGAATCAAGCTTTATAGCAGCTTATGAGAAGGTGCCTAGAATGTTCTATGATATTTTGACTCGTGATGTAGAATTTGAGGAATACGAAATGGTTCATGAAATTCGAGGCAGCATGGTCTCGTGATTCAAGGTCACTCGGGATGAGTGCATATGGAGTATGTTATGTGTTGAACGAAGAAGTATTATATTTGAGGCAATCAAGGATTCAGTGGAGGGAAGTAGATTGATTAGCCATGGTTAACGTGGCATATTGGTAGTGGTGATCAGTTCATCAAGCGTGATCAAGTCATGCATGTGATTTGTGGCGATGCATGTGATGCTTGTCAGCCACAGTGATTGATGCTATTTAGAAGCATTCTTTTGTTATGGCATGTTATGAGTAGGCGGATCCCGAAAGGGTTATAGTGGCTTGGACCACTATTTAGATGTTGGCATATTTGATGGTTATGAGAATTTGTCTATATGTGCTATAGTACTCCTGAAGTGAGTTAAATAAAAAATTTTATATGATGAAGTGTTAGTCTATCGGTTGTTCCAAAGTTATGATGGAAATCGTGTCTATCGTATATCGGCACGTTGGGTGAAGTGAGTGTTATGGAATTTGAAGTGAGGACCAAAGTTGCAGTTTGGTAAATGACTGTGATGCCACGAGGATGAGCAGGCAAGGAATTTCAGTGTTTTGCGTAAGATTGATATTGTCGTTAGTATCACCTGAGATCAGTGTTTTGTGAGAAAGGCTTTGCCTCCTGGTTAGGGATTCTTGATTGCTTTTCAGCATTAGTGCAGCCAATGGTTTGAATGTGCAGACAAGTTAGTTTAGTTCTGAAGATTGTGGGAGCTTATTCCACCGAAAGTGTGACATGTAGTCACTTGATTGAGTAAGAGATTTAAACCAAGTATGAATATTTTTGTAATATCATTAATTTGAGAATGTGTGCCTGATGGGCACTTTGTTTATTGGGATATGAATGGAGGAGGTTGCTCCCGTCATAATGGTTGTTCTTATATATTATGAGGAAGAATGAGTTACTATGAACCTTTGAAAGGTTATTAGCCAAGTTGGTGATATCAGAAATTGGCTTGAGATCAGTGGATTGATTTATACGTGAATATGGCTTTGTATCATGCAAGTTTTGTGTTCGTTTCAGCAAGCGTTCGCTATAGGGGAACAACTGGGGTGTTATTCTGTCATCAACTACTCCAGATAATGATGTATTGCGCCGTATGAGTTATGAAACAGCTTGATGAATTTCTTATATGTTGGGGTTCTGCGTAGCATTAATGTTATATGAGTAGGATGGCTCTTGAGATTCAGATCATATATCGCACCTCAGTTGTGCTTGAGTTTTGTAGCCTATAGCACTATATGTTTCCTCAAGGATGGTATTATGCACCTCAACGTGTTTATTACCGATATTCGGTATCTTCATGTGGTGAGCGATTTAGCTCGATATGTATCTCCTTATGTGAGTTCTACGTGTGGATCGGGTGGCACGCCGCCATGGTTATATTGTGTGGATCAAGTGGCACACCGCCATGGTTATATTGTGTGGATCGGGTGGCACGCCGCCATGGCTATATTGTGTGGATAGGGTGGCACGCCGCCATGGTTATGCTGTTTGGATCAGGTTGCGCGCCGTAACAGTGTGATGTTTAGTAAAGTTTTCCCCTAGTTTCTTCTATGTGTTCTGTTTCCCATTTTCTGAGGAAAACTCGTATAAGTTGTTAGCCTGCGTTGCATGTGCGATTCGCGGGCGGGGTAATTAGATCTCCGTTTCAGAGTTCATTTTCCCCTTGTATCATATCCTAATCGGTAGCCTATTGGCACATTGTGGCCTCATATAGGACTCTTGATTGTGTCCGAGGTGGCTTATTGCCTAAGCAGTTCGTACTGGGGGAGATGAGATTATGGAATTTAGGATCAGTGCAATCTAAGTACATGAAGTATATTAAAGAGCAGAGACCCCTTATTTGGTTCAGAATGTGGTAATGATTCTTGTCAGAGGTATAGACCCAATGATTTGTTGATTCACTAGTTGGGTATGAATTTCGACCCATCTCTTTTGTCGTGTCAGTGTTGTAAAAGCTAGAACAAGACCTACGTAGGTCATGAGGTGCAATGGGAGCACCTGATTCATTGAATTTTGGCTAAGTTGATCAGAAAATGTTATTGTGCTCCTATGAGTACAGTGATGCAAAGTGTGAATTCAGCAAAGTTATGCAGTCATGTTGGGCACAGCGTGCGGCGAATGATTTGGTGATATTATGCTGAAAATATGCCTCACATAGAATTCCGGATGTTGGAACTGGCCTTTAAGGCTTAGTTGCTTGAATAAAAGGAAATATCTTCAGAATATATCGGGCTAATATGATCAGCTAAGTTGTGGTAGCATGGGAAGGTGCATGAGGTGCTAAACAGTGATTTCAGACTATTCCAATGTAGTTCTCAGCACGTTCGAGGACGAACATATGTTTAAGTGGGAGAAAATATAACTACCCGACCATTCGTTTTGAGTACCATCGCTCCAGTTAACATTCGGAGATCGTGAACAGCTTCATTTTGGGTATTATGACTTGTTTGCATGGTCAGAATTTGAATTCAGGGAGACCGGAGTTAAACTTAAACGAAAATTCTCATTTGAGAAGCTTAAAGTTGAAAGAATGAATTGGGATTGGAATTTTGAGTAAACGACCTCGGAATCAGGATAAGAAGGTTCCAGCAGGTTTGTATGATGATTTTGGACTTGGGCGTTTGCCTGGATTGGGTTTTGGATAACGCGGGAGCGTTTTGACACCTATTGCGGAAGTTAACATTTTAGAAGAAATTTCAATAGTTAAGATTGACGAGAATTTAAGTGTTATCAATGTTCCATTTGGAATTATGAGAATGGGAGTAGCTCTATATGGTGATTCTGGATTTGGGAGCGCGACCGGAAGTGAATTCGGAGGTCCATGGGTCATTTTGAGGCCATCTGGCTGAAGATAGAAATTTGAAGGTTTTGAGAAGTTTGACCGGGAGTGGACTTTTTTATATTGGGGTCAGAATCTGATTCAGGAAGTTGGAATAGGTCCATAATGTCAAAAGTGACTTGTGTGCAATATTTGAAGTCAATCGGACGTGATTTGATAGATTTTAACATCACAAGTAGAAGTTGAAAAGTTCATAACGTTTGGATTGGAGTTCGTTTGATGATTTTATCGTTGTTTGATGTGATTTGAGGCCTCGAGCAGGTCCGTAATGCGTCTTGGGATTGGTTGGGGTCCCAGGGGTCTCGGATAAATTCCGGGTGGTTAACGGATAGAAATGGGATTTTTGGAAAGTGCTGAAGCATTTGCTTCTGTCATAACTGCACATGTGGTTGGTTGACCTCAAGTGCGAGACCGTATAAGCGGTCGAAATCTCGCAGATACAGCCCAAGGCCAGGAAGCCCATGACCACAGATGCGGCCCTAGATCCGCAGGAGCGGAATCACAAAAGTGGTGGGCCAGTCCGCAGAAGCACCCTAGACTGCAGATGCGGTCTTCATTCCGCCGAAGCGGCGGTCACAGATGCGTCCCAGTATCCTCACATGCGGAAATCGCAGAAGGCAATGGCCTTTATTTATTCGGTCTTTAGGCCATTTTTACTCATTGTTTCACTCGTTTCTTGGGCGATTTTGGGAGCTTTTGAGAGAAGACTTCCACCTAGCATCTTGAGGTAAGTCATCCCACATATTCCTAGTTTAATACTTGAGTTTGGGGTAGATTAACACATGTAAATTAGTGAAAATCATGGGAATAGAGTAAAACCTAGGGTTTTGTTAAAAAAAAGATTCAACCACGAAATTGGTTATAGAGTGGAGTAGAAATCATATATTTTTTTTCCTTAGGTTATAAAGAACAATTTCCTTCGAAAAGATTCGGAGTCCGGGCATGTAGGCCCGGGGTCAGATTATAGGAACCTTGAATTTGGTGTTGGAAAATTGATTTAATAGTTAGAAAATGAATTTTATGTATGTATTGACTAGTTCTTACCCTATTTGAATAGTTGTATGTCGTTTGGGCCCAGAGGTTAGAGCGTGTTGTTGAATCGGAATATTGGCTTCAAAGCGAGGTGAATCTCCTTTCTAATCTTGTGAGGGGGGAAATCAACCCCATAGGTGAGTTAAATTAATTATGTGCTCTTAATTGTGGGGGCTACGTACGCACGACGTGACAAGAGTCCGTGCGTAGCTACTATTACGCTATTGTTCGGGTAGTCTAGGACCCAAAAGCATAGTATACTTGGATTATTAGTGAACCCATTGATGTCTTGGAATGCTTTAATCACATCAAATTAATAAATGAATTTCTGAAAGACTTAAGCTCTGTTTTTCTCAAATAAATGATGACTTCTTGACTGATTATCTGTATGCGTGTGTTTATATTTCTGTTGGAACGGGCCGATCGCCTCCCTGAAATGGATGCATCTATGGTATCAGCTGCTATACCCTCGGCAGTACACACATTACATTTCTGTTGGAGCGGGTCGTCGACCTCGGCATGATTTGCACATGTTTGTGTTGTTGCCTTGAACTCATTTGAGTTGTTTTATGCCACATTATGGATCGACATAATTTTATTAATAATAAAAAAAAACTAAGGAAATTTTCCATGAAAGAATTATATGACCACTTGTTTTCCCATATTTGGATTAGAATCATGTTTATAAAACGAATCCACTGCTTGAATATATTTATTTAGGACAAATAGTCATTGGACTGCTAGTGAGTGTCAGAATTGACTATCTCGTCTCTACTTCTTCGGGATTAGGCGGGACACTCATTGGGTACACGTTGTCTTTGTACTCATACTACACTTGTTGTGCATTTTGTCGCACATGTATATGTGATTCCAGAGGTATACTAGACGTAGCAGCACAGATGATTCTGGGACTAGGTGAGCTGCATCATTCAAGACGGCCGCAGCCAAGGTAGTCCCTTTCCACCACTGTATTTACTTTCCATCCACTGTATTCTGGATGGATGTTGTATTTGTATTCCTTTTATCTGTAGATACTCATGCACTTGTTACTCCGAGTTCTAGGAGGGTGAAATATTGTATTAATTGTTAAACTCTTAAATGTGATTTGAAACCCTATTTTTCAAAAATTTCTAAATATGGAAGAAAAATCATGTATTTCCAAAAGTGTTAAAACGAGATTTGACTAAGTAATCTGATTGGCTTGCCTGACAACATTGTCCGACGCCCTCACGACCCTTAGTGGATTTTGGGTCGTGACATCGGTGCTACCGGGCCTAAAAATCAAGTCTGGAGCCCATACATAATTATTCTCTCCAATTCAAAAATTTATAATTTTAATCTTTCAGGTAGGAAAATTCTAAAAATGTTGAAATTCAGAAGCATAATAATTAAGGATAATTTGGTGCTACCGGGCCTCGAAAATCAAGCTTGGGACCCATACATAACTATTTGCTCCTATATTAATCATAATTAATTATTTAATTTAGTAAACTAACACAAACAATTAATTTTGTTTAAATTATAGTAGACGCAATGGCCTTTCCTCCGCCTGCATATCCTAGACCTGCCGAGGATCAACTATTAGTGTTGTAGGGCGACCATAGGTCCTCCTATATTAGGGAGGGACAACTATTGGAGCAGCCTCTCTCGAGAGACCTGACGATTTGTGGGCGTTTATTGCGGAGCATCCTTTCCATGAGCGCATAGTACACCTCCTCCAGACTATGGAATTATACACCATTTTTTAGTTTGGACGTATGCAACTTGATTGGTCGCTCATCACCACCTTGGTAGAGCGGTGGCGACCGCAGACGCATACTTACATCTGCCCACTGGAGAGGCCAGCATCACACTGGAGGATGTCCAGATTTTATATGGACTGCGTGTAGAGGGACGCGCCTTGACACTACCCCACTACATTAGAGGAGCGACACGTGCACAGTTGGTGGATCTGATGAGGCAGTGGACTAGTTTTAGACCTCAGGGTCAGTAGGGGGTAGTAGTATCGCGTTGTCATTCATTATAGATCAGTTGATGGATTTGCACCTAGATATTACCCACGAGATGGATGATATTTTGATATCGAGGTACACGCAGATGGCGTTGCTCCTGCTCTTCGGGAGTGTCTTGTTCCCAGACATTACGGGGATTAAAGTGAGTGTGCGCTTTGTTTATCATCTAGTAGAGTTAGGTGAGTTACCCAGTACAGCTGGGGTGCTAGTGTTCTGGCGTACCTGTATAGGAGCATGTGCCGGGCGAGCATAGGTCTAACGCTTAATATATGTGGTTTTCTGCCTCTCGTACAGGTGACAAATTTTTGAATACTTTGTTCTTTACTCCAAGTTCTATATCGTGAAATGACTTGTAAACTTTACATCAACATTTTATCATAGGTTTGGGCCTGGCAGCGGATCATGCCGTTGCAGCCATATGTACCAGCACTTCTACCCGGTCAGCATTATCTGTTTCTCCCTCTAGCTATCAAGTGGATTCAGCGGCGTGGGAGCTATCGAGAGATGGATGCTCACCATAATCTCCCCCTTCTCAGGGATGTGTTAGATATGTTGGTGGACGGACAGGTAAATATGTACCTACACTTGGTTGTTTTAAATTGAGTTGTGTTTCGCGTACTAACTTTTATGTTATTATTTGGTAGTTCATTTGGATGCCATACAACATTGAGTTGCTTGCACAGCTACCAGCTTATTGCTCAGTCGACCGGCTTATTTGGAGCACCTCCATCTCGATGATCCTCTGAGATCACGTTGAGTATCATGCCACGGAGTGTGTTCTTCAACAGTTTGGCCGTCCCCAGACCATAGCGAGAGAACCTATATGGGAGGCTACACACTATCAGCGCGACGACCATGCCAACATGGACGAGCAGTATACGAGATGGCAACAACATCAGATAGTTTATTAGGATGAGCGAGCTGAGCATATTCTGCCACCACCTACGATTATCCAGGAGGGTACGATTCATCTGTATGCTTAGTGGTACTGCCGTCAGACACGAGTGATGATCGGGAACCCATTCATGTACTTGGCGACCGCTACAGATCGTACGCCGGGAGGCACGAGGCACTGGTCTGTTTTGTGGCTTATTAATATCCTATGATATTGATATAGCGTTATTTAATTGCTATTATAAATGTTTCACAGGCTATTGGGCATCATCGTCTCTACCAGTTGGGACAGCAGATGCAGCAGCTTACCGACAACCCTAAAGTGGTTGACTTTGGTCGGCAGGTGGAACAGATGGCTCGTCTGACACTGCTGCAGGCGAGAGATGCCAAGAAGTTAGACTATGAGGCTCGGTATGTGTCTCCAGAGGCATACCAACGAGGTAGACCAGTCCCACGAGGCAGGGGTAGGGCACGAGGGAAGGGTGCCCCACGAGGTAGGGATGCCCCACGAGGTCGCGAGGGACGGAGAGAAGGTGGTCAGCAAGGGGGCGTTGAGGTACCTTTCGACCAACATATTGAGGGACATGACGAGGACTTCGGATTTTAGGGGCTTGGGGATGAACAGCAGGGTTATATGTCTCATGCAGATGAGCTTTCCAGTAGCATGCCTTCGGATAGCCTTCAGCTATCTTTGCCAGCATCGCAAGTCACCACGTCAGGAGCATTGTCGTCATGGGTACATTCGATGGGAATGTAGATCAGTACTTCAGATGTCCATCTACCGCAGCCAAGGATTGGCTGACCTGGGACGTGGATGGCGGGCTTCGATTGAGTTATCCCTCATCAGTATGTTTGTATTACTTTAATGTTTCAATTTAAATTGTTTTCCTTAATGAACTGCCATTAATAAATTTTAATGCAGTTATGCAGTCTTCGTCCCACCCCACATTTGAGGACAGTTTATGCGGTGATGTGTATACCCAGGAGGCCAACGAGACCACTGTGAGAAAATATTTTTTTTGCGTAAATACAAAAATAAAAATAATACATTTTCACATGCTAAGATTATTTCTTGTTTTGTAGGTTGTTGACGGTCCGACGCCCTATTCTTCCGATCCTGCCATTTTGTAGTGTCGATGCTGCTGCACATCCTAACATTAAGAGGCAGCTTGATGATGATGATCCAGATAGTGTGCCCGGACGACAGGGGATGCGACTTAGGCCAACAACAACACTGAAGCACACAGGCTGCGACACTCACTCATTTACTTGTGTATTAACTTTGTGTAAATAGTTCTTTATGTAAATAATGGTAAGAATTATGTTCTAATAACAATTTTATTTTAATTGCATTTGAACAACAATTTTACTTAAATAATACAACTAAAACACAAACCTTACATACCTAACACAAAAACAAATAGTAGAACTAATGAAATCACTTGACAAAGGAAACATGAAGATACATTTCATTACTCAACACATAAATGCCGTTGCTTAGTTACTACCGCCTAGTATTCTATACTTCATCCTCTCGAGCTTTTTTCCCAATTTTTTATTCTCTTCTTCCACCCCCTTGATCTTCGCCTTCAAATCTTCAATTTCTTGCTTTGATTGGCGCCCTCTTTCTCATTGCCCCGTACACACATCATGAAGATGATACAACTTATTTTTTAGTAGTATTCTTGTTCACATGGTTTGTCAACCCATACCTTAAAATTGCATATAGATACGTCGGGTTGCCTATAAAACTTGTTCATACAACCCCAATGGCAGCGTCCAGCTTCTTCCTAGTCATTGTACATCATGCTTTTAGTTCCACATTTGCAATTTGGGGGGCGAAGGGTTCGTTGAGACATTTCTTAAAGTGAAGTTTTGGTTTATGGAAATGCTCGATTATAGGTTGCTGTTAATTGTGGATAATAAGTAGAATGCGTTCTTTATTTATAGGCAAGAAGTTGCAACAACACGTAGTATTACACTACGAATTAAAAACAACTTTTTTTACATGCTTTTCACCCTTTTTAGAATGATATGACAAATCAACAATACGTAGTATTATACCACAATTTACATGCATATTTTTATAGGAAAAAACAGCTTTTTTCACATGCTTTTCATCATTTTTAGAACGATGATAGTTGTCTTAACTTCAAAAACACCCCGTTCATTATCGTACTGTAGAAATGAATGCCGCTGTGCTCGCCTCCTGGACCTTTCAAATATTCTCATGGGTATTGGCATAAATTCAACACCCCGGTCCATCAATGATGAGGCAGCTGCATGCCTTTCAACAAAACCTCTCTGCACTCTATTTGAATGTCATATGAACCATGGCAGTGACAGGCAATCCACGGGCAGACTTCAACAAGCCGTTGAATGAATCCGACACGTTTGTAGTGAGGGTTCCCTATCGTCTGCCGCCATCAGCATGCAATGTCCACATGTGAAGCTCATGCCCCATCAACCAAGTATAGGCTCTTAGTTATAACTACCAGATTGCTTCCATGCACCTCGTGAATTTGCATTGCTAGTGAACAGTTGCAGCCATCCACATTAAGTCATGCAAGGTCTTGTTAGAAAATTTCTTCTAAAAATTGGTCTTCAGGTGCCGCACACAGTAATGGTGGTATGCATATGGTTCCTTCCATTCAGGAAAGTGACGTTCATAACTTAAAATACCACCATGCCAATCAGATATTAGACAAATACCTGAACGTTGTTTGACAACGTGCTGCTTCAAGTGGTTCAAAAAAAGCGTCCACGTCTCTTCGCTTTCGTTGGCACATATGACAAAAGCTAATGGAAATATTTGTCGTTGGCATCTACTGCAACTGCAATCAAAAGATTAATATCATACTTTCCATAGACATGAGTACCGTCTATGGAAATAACAGGACGACAATGCACAAAACCATCAATTGCCGGTTTAAATGACCAGAACACATAGTTGAAAATATATTCTGGTCTGTCCGGACACCGCTCATGCCTCTATTCAACAACAGTGCTGGGGTTAAAGTGTTGCAATGCGGTGATGTACCTGGACAGATTTGAAAAAGACTTATCACAGTCGCCATAAATAAGTTCAAAGGCATGTTTGCGACCGAGATATGATTTCTTTTGGTTGTAGTACAACCATACTCCTGGTGGACTGCTGTAATACACTCTTTAATCTTGAACCTAATGGACACTTCCAAATATTGAATCGAGACAAGAGAAATCAAGTCAACATCCAAAGTTGAAGTGATTCTCATTGTATGTGTCCATTTCACATCTATGCTCACTAATAAATTTACCAACTTTCCACAAACTGAATTTCTTCTTGGTGGCACGTAACATCCAATGACAACTCAAAAACCACCTACGACATACATCCTTGTATTTCTCCGTAGTCGACTCACTTACCATCATCTCACAGAACTCTCTTATATTGTAGACTTTTACAGCCCTAATTAGGCAAGCTTTATCAAGGAAATACATGCCCTTTGTCAAAACAGCTGGTCTAGACTCATCCCACATCTGTGACTGAAATTCATCATCATCCCGTGTGAGGGCATCCACGTTCGGCGTGCTTGGAAAATTATCAAGGGAGGGAATATTCCGCTCATGAAATGGCACGTGGACTTGTACACTCTTGGTCCAGCGGGAGGTGGAGGAATATGCTCCATCGTCAGCTCAGGTTCAACATTCACATTCTCCCTCGTCATCTCAGGTTCAACATTCACTTCCTCCTCCTCCGCATCACCCTCATCATGGAAGGGTGTGTCATCGTCAGACTCATCCGCATTATTGTCATAATCACTATTATCTTCCTGACTTTGCTCATTTACCAAATCACGAGTAAATACATCATCTATGGAAAACTTTGTGAGGTCAGGAGCTTCAAGAAGCTCGTTTTCATTGCACAAAACGAACAAAAAGATAAGTTACCCAAAACTCCAAAAAAATACTTTAGATAACGCTATATCATTTTACTTACAAGTCGTATTGTCTTGATGTTTCATGATGGATATTTTCTTGTTGGTCACGACTCCTGGATGGACTATCGTGGTCCAATACTCTAGAACTACGTACATTCCAACTAGGGGCAGGGTCATAACTTGTAAAATTCATATCCGGACGGTACACCCTATGAAAAATATAAGTGTTAATACATATTCCTTTCAAACATAAAATAAACATCGCTAAAGCATAGTAAAATTAAAGTTTACCAATCGTCTTGTTGATTATATAAAGTCGAAAAATTATTTTGTGGCAGCTCATTCATCGGTGGTGACAAGTTTAAATCAAGGCAAGCTCTTTCATCAGCAATCTGTCAGGCAAAAATTGCTCCAGAATAACAACCCGATGACTGGGGGTTATCCCTGCTATGCACGCCCTCATTACTGGTTGACGTACATTTCCAATAATTTTATTACAATAAATTTCCTGTATTTATCAGATATCCGCAAAAAGTCTCTAAGAGTTTCATCATCCTCGATGTTAAACTCAGAATAATAAGCAAATCCCTACGGAGTCACTGAATAGGGAAATCTTCCGGTTACTTTAAGGTTAACCGAACGCCTCCTCTCACTCATTTTTTTCGTAACAACTATACCAATGTATCGTACTCCATAGTAAGCGGCTTTTAACATGACACTGTGGAGGTGAGCTATACCTCACAGAGTTATTCTCTACCACAACCTCACCCCCAAATATAGTGAAACCCTTATTCTTAGCACTTCAGACATTGTAAAAATATGATTGGTAAGAACAAGAAAGAAGTATAAACGTAGGTTTTAAGTTAAGTATTGAATGAATGTTCATGAAAATGAAACGCCTATAAATAAGGCAAGTCCGAGCTCGTGGCGTATAATTTTTCAAATGAATTCGCAGTACAATACTGCATTTTATATTTTTGAATTATTATTGTGTCAGTTAAATTATTTAGGTGGGGCCAAAAATAAACAGACAATTCGTAATATAGTACTGCAAATTGGTAATTCGCAGTACTGTACTGCAAATTGTCTGTTTATTTTTGGCCTGACCCAGATCTTTAATTAAATGCGGCATTTAGGTAATTCACAGTACTATACTGCGAATTACATTCAAAAAAATTATTTAATATTTTGCAGTATTATACTGCGAATTGATTTAACGGCAAAAGTTTTGTTAACCCAATTTTCAATATAATACTGCGAAATACCCAATTTTGTAATTTCTTTTAAACATTAAACGTATTTTGTATCTCAATCCTCATCATTTTAGTTTCGGACTCCCTCATGTACAATGGTAGGATAATCTTTGTCCTTTATGTATTCTAGTGGGACACAAAAGATCCTCTATGTTTAACAAAAATAGACACATTTAGTTTGAAGCCTTAGAACTAACGAAAACGTTAAGAGATTTTAACGGAAAGAACAAAAGAAAAATAACATAAATAGAATTGACCAATTATATCCTCAGACTCTCACAAAATTTTCAGCAATGCTTATATTAAAGGGAGAAGGTCCAAAATTGTCCCTTTATTATGGTATATTATTTGCTTATGTCATTTGTTATATTTTTCGTCCAAATCTATCACTATTATTAATAAAATTTACGTATCCCTAATGTTAATGGATCTGCATTGTGACAGCTGATCCCCTCAATTTTCTTCACATCAACTGCCAAGTCAGCAAATTCCACCAAATAAAATATTAAGATGGAGTCCATGCCACCACTTTTATAATATCTTAGTTATTGCATTTATTAAAATGTCACATAAGAGTTCACGTCACTATTTAAATTAGAAAAATCCCAAAAGGGTTGTCTCTTCTTCGTCCTCCATCTCAAAAAAAAAAAAGAATGCATCAGATCGGAATTGCAATTTCCAATAAGTAAATATAAAGCATCAAAATCACCATTACAGTTATTAGTTACGGTTAAGGGTCAAAACTGCCCTCAACCTATTGATTCCGGAACAAACCTTTTTCTAAAAAGGATTGTAGTAATTCTGCCCTCCGTTTACCTTTGGCGAAGAAAATGCCCCCACAGTTAACTTTGTGGCCTATTTCTACCCCTAAAATCTAACAGAATCTTGAATTTCATTTTTAATTTTTTTAATGCCACGTGTCACGTTTTGATTGGGACATATAAAGAACGGAAAATTGGGACATATAAAGAACGGAAAAAGGGTCAAAACTGCCCTCAACGTATTGACTCCGGAACAAAATTGCCGTCCGTTAACCTTTTTGGGTCGGGTCGGGTCGGGTCGGAATTTGGGTGAGAATTGATATTGGGTCAAGTTTATTTAATGGCCAATCAAAACGTGACACGTGGAATTAAAAAAATTAAAAATTAAATACAAGCATCCCGACCGACCCGACCCAAAAAACACCAAACCCTCTCTTCATCTTCCTCACAACACACCCTCTCTAACCCTAAACCACCAAACGACCTCTCATGGCTACCCCGTTGCTTCATCTTCCCCGTCCAGCCCGTCACCTTCACATCGCCGGAAAACTTCACAACCAAACAGCCCCCCTCCATCACGAACCAGGCGTCCAACCCGTCCCCCATAACCAAGCCATGAAAAACCAGCCCCCCATTGGATAGGAATGACCAATCCACTTTAACTGAAGATGAATATATGTGATATATCAAGCTCTTTACATTTGTTGGAAAGCGGGAAATCACATTACACTTCAACCCGATCGACCCCACCCAAAAAAGGTTAACGGAGGGCAATTTTGTTCCGGAGTCAATACGTTGAGGGCAGTTTTGACCCTTTTTCCGTTCTTTATATGTCCCAATTTTCCGTTCTTTATATGTCCCAATCAAAACGTGACACGTGGCATTAAAAAAAAATTAAAAATGAAATTCAAGTTTCTGTTAGATTTTAGGGGTAGAAATAGGCCACAAAGTTAACGGTGTGGGCATTTTCTTCACCAAAGGTAAACGGAGGGCAATTTTGTTCCGGAGTCGATAGGTTGAGGGCAGTTTTGACCCTTAACCGTATTAGTTATTTAGATTCCAAATTTGATACGTCAAGATCTAAAATCTAGTTTCAGAATTTTCTATCTCAGAATGCATGCCAAAGCTGTAATAGTGATTTCATCTTGAAATCAAATAGAAGCGTTAAATTCCAAAGCTTTAAAAACCTGAGAAAGCTAGCAGATGAAAAATACACCTGCAGTATAATTTCGATTTATTCTCAATTCATACCAAGAAATTCGGTAATTTTTTTGTTTAACCGAGAACCAAAATACCAAAATCATAAATCGCACTAAATATCAAAATTTAATAATTTAAAAAAGATACACTGACCGACTTATCGATTAAACCGAAATTCACAATTCAGTCGATTTTTCCAATTCGACTGGTATCATGCCTACCCTACCTTCAAGCACAAGGGACCCTTCAAGCATTTGAGTTTTGAAGGATATAATTTCAAACTAAATCAAAACCCACTTCCAATCAGATAAACAAATCAATAGAAACCTCAATAAAACCTACTTCAAATTTAATTCCAAGAATTAGGGACTTTCTGGTCAAGATTGCCATATTCTAGCCTTACAACTTAAATCTAAAATCTTAAACAATCCCTTAAAATCTTCCTTCTTTTTGTTTTTATTTTGGATAAGTGAGTCCGTTAGTCTTCCTTGAATCCAAACTGTTTTCGATTGCCATACTTCAATAGTGTCTTAAGTTATATTTTCAACTTGGAATTGGGGTTTATGTAGCTATTAACCAAGTTTTTATAAACTTTCTCTCCTTGTCTAATTAGGAGATCCCAGTGTTGCAACAATTATAGGGGTATCAAATTAATAAGTCACAACATGAAGGTCTGGGAGCGGGTGATCGAGGCGAGGGTGAGGAGATAACATCTATATCGGTGAACCAGTTCGGTTTCATTCCGGGTCGCTCCACTACAGAAACTATCAACCTTGTCAGGAGATTGGTGGAACAGTTCATGGATAAGAAAAAGGACTTGCACATGGTGTTTATCGACTTGGAGAAGGCTTATGACAAGGTCCCAGGGGAGGTGCTATGGAGGTGCCTGGAGGCGAAGAGCGTGCCGGAAGCCTAAATCAGAGTAATCAAGGACATGTACGATGGAGCTAAGACTAGGGGGTTAGAACGGTGGGTGGTGACTCACACCATTTTCTGATGGTTATGGGGTTCCATCAAGGATCGACGCTTAGCTCTCTCTTATTTTCCTTGGTGATGGATGCTCTAACCCGACATATTCAAGGGGACGTGCCTTGGTGTATGTTATTTGCTGATGACATAGTATTGATAGACGAGACGAGGGTCGGTTGTGAATGAGGCGCTAGAGGTATGGAGACAGACGCTCGAGTCTAAGAGCTTCAAAATAAGCAGATCTAAGACTGAATACCTGGAGTGCAAGTTTAGTGCCGAGCCGAACGAAGTGGGCAAGGACGTGAATATTGGATCTCAGGTTATCGCCAAGAGGGACAGTTTCAGTAGCAGTGGACTAAAGGGAAGGGGACGGAATAACAGTGGGCTAAAGGTACAATATCAGTAGCAGTAAGTAAAGCAGGTAAGGATCCCAAGCCAATTTAAGCACCACAACACCGCAAAACGGCCACCTGCCTGCAGCGGATAAAGTGCACGGCTAAATCCACTTTAGCTTTAAATACTTGCTGTTATTAAACCTTTAAACATGTGTTATGCCGAACTCCCGGTGTTCACAGGATCATTATCATTTTAGTATTATTACTACTTTCCTAAAATCTTGCCAAAGAAAATTTAGCTAGTCATAGTATTACGTACCTTATTTTGCTCCATTATTTCCTTATTTGATGCTAGATTTTTGCAAGGATAGGAGTATGTGAGAGAGAGTGTTTTTCAAAGAGGGAGAATTTTATTATACAAGAGTAAGAAGAGCTGATAACTCCTCTCTAAATTACAAACCTTTACATATATAGGCAAGGAATGAATACTACACTATCAAGACAAAAGAAACCCTTCCTAATAAGACTAAAATCTATCCTAAAAATACTACACTTCTTGAAATAATACATGACTAAAAAACAAAACTTTTAATCAATACTAAAAAACAAAACTCTTAATCAAGACTATAAAACAAAATCATTAATCAAAACTAAAAAACAAAAACATTGGAAAATGTTAGCCTAAATACTACATTGTCTTGATACTTGTTTGCAAGACTTATACGAAAGTTTAGTCTTCACTTTTCTTGTCTTCAATTTGCTTGTCTTCTTCTTCTTTTTCTTTTGCCATAGTTGGTGGAAGATAAACCTTGGGAATGTCTTCTTTTTGATTGCAATATTTGCAATGGTGTAGGTTGAATAAATCCTTTAGTTGTTGACATAGTAGATATTTTGTTTTTTCTGTCAGCTGCTTTGGATATGTTCTTAATGCATTAGTTGTTGGTGTAGCTTCGCAGGGTGCCGAATAGATCCTAATAAATATTAAGTCTGCTTTAGTAATTCCCAAGTATTTTTTTACTACTTGGTATAGTTCTGGTATATATTGTAGGTTATCTCCATCTTGTGTATACACTGCATGCAATAGTCCATAGTTATACATGGTTTGTACTAATTTTGGATCTGATTTATTTAGGGCAATTAATTTATTATATCCTTTCAGAGGTTTAGTTTGCATCCAATTAAATTTTCTGGGTTAAAGTCTGGTGATTGTATATTTTTATTTAGGTAATTGGCAACTTGTATAAACTGGTTGAGGTAATTGTATATCCGTTGTACAAATTGGTTTTGTGTAGGTTTTTTGGTAATTTCGCTGTAGGTATTTGTTTGGGGTTTTGGTAGTTGGTAAATAAAGTCTGTCCTTTTTGGAGTAGGTTGTTCTGGTCTAAGTTGGATATTGAAAGGTTTAAGTTTTTTGGCCTGGTGGGTAGTAATTTCTATTCCTTTTCCTTTATCTTTTTTGTCATATTTTTCTTGGCTAATTGTTATTTTTTCATTTATTTCTGGGATTTGTAATTTGGGTAATTTCTTACAATATTCCTTTACTTTCTTCAGGTTTTCTTTATCCTCTATAGTCCATTCAAATACTGTTGTTTTTGTTTTTAATTTCTTTTGTAGTGGTACTAATTTTTCACTTAAATGAGGTACATAATTTCTAATTTGATTTACTAATCCTAAAAAACTTTGTAACTGTTTCTTTTCTTTCAATTCTTCCATGTGTTATGCAATCTTTTTTAATATATGTTCTTGCACCTCTACACCATTTCTATCTATCTTTATCCCTAAAAATTCTATTTTATTCCTTAATATTTCTGCTTTCTTTTCACTTAGAGCTATTCCTGCATCTTTTATTATTTTCTTAAATCTTTTTAATAAATTTATATGATCTTCCTTCGTTTTAGTGAATAATAATATGTCATCTATATATACAATAATTCCATCTATATTTCCAAGATATGTATCCATAAATTTTTGAAAATATCCTGGGGAATTTTTAAATCCAAAGGGTAATACATTCCATTCATAAAATCCATTGGGTATTGAGAAGGCTGTTAAATGTCTATATTCTTCTATTATTTTAATATGATAGAATCCTGATTTACAATCAAATTTACTGAACCATTCATAACCTTTTACTTTATTTAATATTACTGCTTTATTTGGTATTGGATAATTTAATGTTTCTGTCTTTTTATTTAAGTCTTTATAGTCTATTACCATTCTAGATTTTCCTCTTTTTTGTTCACTGTGTTTCATTACTATGAATGCTGGACTACTATGTTTAGATTCACTCGATCTAATAAAATTTCCTTTTAATAATTCTGTTATATGTAATTTAAATTGAACCATATCTTCTTCAGTATATTTCATAGGTTTTTTATAGACCAAATCATCCTCTTTTAGTAATCTAATTGGTATTTGGGTTTTGTGTTTTTGCCAAAATTTTAATGGGTCTTCACTAAATACTTCTTTAAATTCGTTAGTTAATTCTTCTTCAATACTAATCTCACTTATTTGTAATTTATTATTTTTACTTTTACAAGGTAGTGATTGTTTAATTTTACTATCTCCTTTAATCCAAGGTATTAGTTCACTTTGTTTTTCCAAGGTTCTTTTAGCTATTATTTTTTGCTTGCAAGGGGTAGTTAATAATAAATAATTTCTTGTGATTGTAAAGGGTTCATAATTTTTTAAGAATTTTTTATAACCTAATATTATATCATGAAATATTTCCTCACATGGGTATAATTCATTTAGTACTAGTTCTTTATCCCATATTTGTATTGTTATATTTGTAGCTTTGTGTCGGACTAGATTTCCTTCTTGGTTAAATCCAGCAATTATAATTGGATTTTTTAATTCCTTCCAATATTCTTCTGGTAATACTTTTCTTCTACATATATTAGTTCCAGCTCCTGTATCTATATATGCTGTATAATATCTACTGTTATATCCTTCACATTTTACTTTAATTAAGATATGTATTTCTTCATGACTCATATACTTTCTTTTATTATATTTATAGCATTAATTGTTTCTCTTTTTATATTAATTGTTATTGTATTAACTGTTATTTCTAATTCTGATTCTGTTAGATTCCATGGTTCTACCATATTTAACCATTTAATTCCTAGTATAATTTCTGGTTCATTATCCATTATTTCTAGATTTATGTTGAATAATAATCCTTCTATTTCTATTGGGCTATTTATTTTTCCCATACTTGTTACTTTTTGTTGTGTAATGAAATTAGTATATGTATGATTACTTTCTTCTATTTTGTCAATCTCACTTATTAGTTGTTTAGCTATATAATTTTCTCCTGCATTAGTAGCAATTAAGATTGGTACTAGTATTCTTATTCCATTTCTTATTATTCTTCCTTTTATATAATATTGGTTTTCGTAATATTGGTCCGATATATTTTTCCTAATTCTAGGTATTATGTTTAGATTCCTTCTACTCATACTTCTATTAAGAAGATTTCTTCGTTGCTCTAAATTATAAGTTACTAATTCTAAGTCTTGGTTTTGGTTAGGTAGTATATATAATTGTTCTTTCCTAGGGATTTCTTTTAGGATAGGTTCAAAGATTTTACTTATATGTGTTAATCCTTTTCTTTTATTTTTATTTATTCCTGATTTATTACTTAGTACGTATAATTGTTTTGCTTTGATAGTTAGTACTTTACTTCCTGGTAGCATTTCTATTCCATTAATTTTCCAATAAATCGTTAATGCTTTGTCTATATTTTGTTCCGTCATGCTTATATTAAAATCAGGTTTAAATAAAAATTTAGCTTTTTGGTATATTAGATTTCCGGTTAGTTGTGTTAATATAGATTGTTCTATAGGATGAGTTATTCTATCATCTGCTAAATATATTTCTATTGGTGTATCTATACCTTCTTTAAAATGTGCATATAACATAATCTGTATTCCTCCAAAATAGCAATATCTTAAATTATGTTTATTTTTAATACTTTTAGTTTCTTCTTCAATTAGATGTTTAGATACTAAAGGTATCATTGTTTTTCCATTTAAATGTTTTATGTCTAATACAAATTCCTTTTTAGTGATTATATAATAATTCTGTTTTTTAATTTTTAATGTTTCATTCCAAAATTGATTTTTAAAAACTAAGTCTGGTGTAAGGTCTAATTCTTCTTTCCTAATTTTCTCATAAATTTTTTCATCAAATATTATCTGTTGTTTCTCATAATCTATGTCTTGTGTATAGTTTATTATTATATCTTTGTCACTTGTTTCTCCTATTTTAGTCTGACTCATTTTCTTCTTCACTTGTTATATTTGATTCAATTATTTCATCTTCACTAGAAAAGTTATCCGTATCTATTTCTTGCTTAACTATATCTATATCTATAAATTCATCATTATCTAACTGAATTTCTTTTATTTGTTTTTGTCTAGGTTCTTTGCATTCTGTGGATATGTGTCCTATTTTTCCACAATTATAACATTTACATTTTTTAGGATTCCTTTTGAAATAATTTCTATATTTTCTTTTATTTATATATCTTTGTTTTTTGTTATTATTTGTAAAATTCCTTAAATTGTAATTTCTTCTAATGTATTTCTTATTTCTTTTCTTGTAGTGTTTTCTTATTTGTCTAGGGTATTTTTTACTACATCCATATTTACTTGGTTTATCTTTTGCACAACATAATTGTATATCTGATTTTAATAAATTTCTAAGATTTGTTGCTTGAGTACATCTATCATTTATCCAATTTCTTACATATTCTATCCTAGTTCCTAAGGTGTCTATTGATTTAGCTTCTATTTTATAATCTTTAAATGCTAATAAATTAGTTGGATATGGTAATTTATGTAGGAATAAGTCTAAGATCATAGGTTTCTCATTATTATTAAATCTTCCTTTATGAAAATAATTACTAAATTCACATACATATTCTTCATAGTAGCATAAATCACAAATAACTAAATTTAATAGATTATTTCTTGCTTTTTCTATATTTTTACAAATCATTGAATTTTCTGCTCCTGGCGTGCTAAATTCGGCTGTAATTGATATTACAAATTTTTGAAGTATTTTACTCACATCTGTTGTAGGCTGTGCATTAGCATCTGTAGCTGCATGTAATGCTTTTATCATTTCTTCTCCTAAATTTTCATACCATTCTTTAACATTTCCTACTAAGGTGGTTACAATATATTGTCCTACTTTATCTATGGGTAATTTTGTTTCTAAAATTGTTTTCTCTGTTTTTGCTGACCATTTTTGTATTTCTTTAGTTATATCTTCAGAGCAGTCTAAGTCTAAAAAAGAGTTAGTATTTTCTCCTGTAGATGTTTTTACCATTTCTGCTATTCCTCTTATTAATCTTGATCCCCATATTTTATCGTTCCTATGTTGTTTTGAATAATCTGTTTTTTCATAATAACTTCTTTTTTTATAGTCTTTATCTCTTCCTGTTGCGACATTTGTATAAAATCCTTTTCTATTTTCTAGGCCATCTGGTTTAGTCATATTTATATGATTTGTTATTATATCTTCATCTTTAATTGTATCTTTTAAATTATTAGTTTCTATATATAATTTATTTGTTTTCTTTATCAAGTCAGTATATGTATCCGAAGTGCTATCTTCGTATATATTAATATCCGAATCATTTTCCATTTTATTTATTACTTCTACTAATTTCTTATCAGTTTTTTCTTCTTCTGAACTTATATTTGTTGTTGTATCTGAATCTAATCTATTTCTAGATATTTCAGGGTCAGAGTTTATTGTTTGTTTTTTCTTTTTAAATACATGTTTTTCTAATTTTTGTATTCTTTTATCCATTTTATCTAATTTTTCAAAAATATCTTCCATGGTCACCTTTTTCTTTCTCATATTTTTTCTTTTAGTGATTTCATAACTGGTTGTACTACTATCACTATTATTATTATATGATTCGCTATTATTTTCTTCATTATTTTCTCTGGTTAATCTTACTATTTGTTCTAAAGGTGATTCTATAATATTATCTTGTTTTTGCATAAGTCTATAATTATCATTTAGCTTAATAAATATTCTATTCAAATTTGACATTTCTTTTATTTTGTTATTTTCCATATATGTAATTTTTACATATTCTCCTCTTTTCATAATTCTTCTTTTATTTTTTCAGTAGTTAATGGTACTTTAATTGGCATCCATCCTAATCCTGGTATATTAACATAGCCAGTTTTATTTATAGGTTCTTTTTCTTTTTTATTATTTTCTTGTAATATTCTTAATTTTATATTTTTAATTTCTGTTTCTATATTTTCTATCCTTTTTCTTATTTCTTTTATCTGTTCTAATGTTACTTTATTTGATTCTAAAATATTATTATTTATTATTTCTATTTTATTATTTATGGCTTCCATTTTAACCATCACTTAGGTAGTCTTCAGTAGATACTGAGGTAGTAGTGTCATCTCTATGTTCCATATTTTCTATAATGTTATATAATATTTCTATATGTTCTTCTACTAATTTATCTTCACCTTTTTCATCCATAGTTAATTTTTCTAGAGTATATTTATAAATAATATCAATGAAAAACTTTATATCTTTTTCTTCTACTGTATGATTTCTAAAATATTTATGGAATATTTCTTTAATCTTATGTTCTTTATTTTTATCCTGTAGGTTTATGAAAGTAAATATACTTTGACAGTATGTAAAATAATCATTAGTTATTCCAATATGTCTAGGTCGGGTTCCTAAATATTTTCTAACTATTTGATGTATACCTAAATATTCTATTCCTAACTTTAAGTGTGTTAAAAATTTTCCAAAGTTATTCTCTAATTGATGCAAATAAGGAGTAGTTGCTAATCCAATCTGGAAAGTAATAGGATATGTTTCCATTAATTTTCTTGTAACATTAGCAAATTCTATGTCTCCAGTATAAACAAGTATTTTATTGTAAGCATACAAACAAGCATTTAAATCCATGTCAAAATAATTAATAAGGCAAAATTAATTCAAATTTTTGACAAGTCCAAATTTTTTAATAAGGCAAGTTTTTAGGATGATAATGATAATACCAATATGATACTGAGGCTCTGATACCAAAAGGGAAGGGGACGGAATAACAGTGGGCTAAAGGTACAATATCAGCAGCAGTAAGTAAAGCAGGTAAGGATCCCAAGCCAATTTAAGCACCACAACACCGCAAAACGGCCACCTGCCTGCAGCGGATAAAGTGCACGGCTAAATCCACTTTAGCTTTAAATACTTGCTGTTATTAAACCTTTAAACATGTGTTATGCCGAACTCCCGGTGTTCACAGGATCATTATCATTTTAGTATTATTACTACTTTCCTAAAATCTTGCCAAAGAAAATTTAGCTAGTCATAGTATTACGTACCTTATTTTGCTCCATTATTTCCTTATTTGATGCTAGATTTTTGCAAGGATAAGAGTATGTGAGAGAGAGTGTTTTTCAAAGAGGGAGAATTTTATTATACAAGAGTAAGAAGAGCTGATAACTCCTCTCTAAATTACAAACCTTTACATATATAGGCAAGGAATGAATACTACACTATCAAGACAAAAGAAACCCTTCCTAATAAGACTAAAATCTATCCTAAAAATACTACACTTCTTGAAATAATACATGACTAAAAAACAAAACTTTTAATCAATACTAAAAAACAAAACTCTTAATCAAGACTATAAAACAAAATCATTAATCAAAACTAAAAAACAAAAACATTGGAAAATGTTAGCCTAAATACTACATTGTCTTGATACTTGTTTGCAAGACTTATACGAAAGTTTAGTCTTCACTTTTCTTGTCTTCAATTTGCTTGTCTTCTTCTTCTTTTTCTTTTGCCATAGTTGGTGGAAGATAAACCTTGGGAATGTCTTCTTTTTTATTGCAATATTTGCAATGGTGTAGGTTGAATAAATCCTTTAGTTGTTGACATAGTAGATATTTTGTTTTTTCTGTCAGCTGCTTTGGATATGTTCTTAATGCATTAGTTGTTGGTGTAGCTTCCCAATTTGCCAGGGTAGTGATCCATCTTGGTAGTTCTTCTATGTCTTTTGTTGTCTTTGCATTTGAGTAGATAATTGTGCTATTTTTGCTGTTGTAGATCCACTTTCCTCCTTCTTCATAGCTGCTTATTAGCTCTTGAATAATGACTTTGGTCATAATAGCTCTTTTGTTTTGTAGAAATTCTACTATTTCCTGAATGGTTAAATCAGGTTGTTCCATAGGTTCTTCACACATAATTGTTCTTGTTAGTCCTAGCTTCACTGCTGTGATAGAATGATATATTTCTTGTGGTGTAACTTCGCAGGGTGCCGAATAGATCCTAATAAATATTAAGTCTGCTTTAGTAATTCCCAAGTATTTTTTTACTACTTGGTATAGTTCTGGTATATATTGTAGGTTATCTCCATCTTGTGTATACACTGCATGCAATAGTCCATAGTTATACATGGTTTGTACTAATTTTGGATCTGATTTATTTAGGGCAATTAATTTATTATATCCTTTCAGAGGTTTAGTTTGCCATCCAATTAAATTTTCTGGGTTAAAGTCTGGTGATTGTATATTTTTATTTAGGTAATTGGCAACTTGTATAAACTGGTTGAGGTAATTGTATATCCGTTGTACAAATTGGTTTTGTGTAGGTTTTTTGGTAATTTCGCTGTAGGTATTTGTTTGGGGTTTTGGTAGTTGGTAAATAAAGTCTGTCCTTTTTGGAGTAGGTTGTTCTGGTCTAAGTTGGATATTGAAAGGTTTAAGTTTTTTGGCCTGGTGGGTAGTAATTTCTATTCCTTTTCCTTTATCTTTTTTGTCATATTTTTCTTGGCTAATTGTTATTTCTTTAAATTCTTGCAGGTCTATTTCTTCTTTTTTGCTATCTTCCATTTGACTAATTCTGCTTTCCAGCTTTTCAATATTTTTTTCCATACCTTGTAATTTTTGTAATATGTCTTGCAATAGCTTTTGTACTATTTCCCCTTGTTCAGGTTGTACCTGTCAATTATAATAAAATGCTTCTTTATAAGCTCATAGCTATTCCTGTATCATATGTCTAGATAAAAAATCTGCAATAAAATTGTCTTTAGTACTGATTAGTTCAATATCAAAATTAAATAAAGATATTTGACATACTATATTTCTAATATTTCTGGTAGTAATTGATTGATTTTTTAAATCCTTTGTTAACCAAAATTTAACTTGGGTATTATCTGTTCTTAATATAAAATGTGTATGTGCTATATATATTTCATAGTATAATAACGCTTTTAATACGCTCAATAATTCCTTTCTATTTATTTCCCATTTTGTCTCATTTTCTTTGAAAGTTCCTGAGTTGAATGATGTAATATGTTGTGTGTTATTTTCCATATTTACATATGTTAACATACTTCCAAAAGCATAATCCGATGCATCTGTATAGATTATCTTGTGTCGGTGATTCAGGGGGACTGAGAGATTGAAGAGGATGTCACTCATCGTATAAGAGCGGGGCGGTCGAAGTGCAGGCTTGCATCAGGAGTCTTGTGTGTCACGAAAGTGCCACAGAAACTCAAGGAAATTTTTTATAGAGTTGTGGTTAGACCTGCCATGTTGTATGGGGCGGAGTGCTGGCGGGGGAAGAACTCTCATGTACAGAGAATGAAGGTTGCGGAGATGAGGATGCTCAAGTGGGTGTGGGGGATCACCAGGTTAGATAAGATTAAGAATAAAGTTATTCGAGAGAAGATGGAGGTGGCCCCGGTGGATGAGAAGATGCGTGAAGCGAGGCTCATGTGGTTTGGGCATATGCGGAGGAGAAGTCTTGTTTTTCCGGTGAGGAGTTGTGAGCGACTGGCGGTGGTCGGCGTGAGGCTAGGCAGATGGAGGCCTAAGAGGTATTGGGGAGAGGTGATTAGGCCTGACATGGCTAGAATGCGGATTTCAGATGACATGACCCTTGATAGAAAAGTCTGGAGGTCTAGTATCAGGATTGTAGGATAGGGGCTCCTAGAATTTTTCGTACTCCTTTTCCGGGGTTGGGTGACACTTGACAGGGCTATCCATAGATGATTTGTGCATTGGATTGTCCCCCTTATGGTAGTTATTTATGGTAGTTACTGTTTGATATTATTGCATCCATTTTATTTATGGTTCTTATGTTTAGATAACTATTTACGTGATTTCTGCTGGAGTTACTAATGCTTTTTTGTTTTTGTTTTCCATTCTTCTCTGAGCCGAGGGTCGATTGGAAACAGCCTCCTTGCCCTTTCGGGTAGGGGTAATGCCTGTCTACATATTAACCTCCCCAGACCCCACCTAGTGGGACTATACTGGATAGTTATTGTTGTTGTTGTTCTCCTCATCTAATTCAACATTACTTGGAGTCAAAGAAGGGAAAATCTCACTTTATACCCATTAAATTCAAACTATTTACCCTTCAATATCCACGCCTAAACTATTTACTTTTCCTACCTATGCAAATAATTCTATTTACCCGTCCATATTAGATTATTTGGAGTGGTTAGCTATTCGTTTTTATGTTTTCCTTCCTTTCCGATACAGATTTTAGTGTCTTTTTTACCTTTTAATATAGAGTGATAGACATGGAATATTATTTTATTATAAGTGAAGTTTTTTTTACTTGTCTGGTACTTATATTTTGTACTTGTTGAAGGATAAATTAGTGAAATTGCAGTTTTTTGATGTCTCCATTGGTAAGTGGTAACTTTTCAGTAAGTTTTGCAGCATTAACACACAAAAGGCATTACTATTCCATTGGTCTCCAATTAAATGTAGCTAATATTGTTCTTGATGAGTAGATTGTACCTTTAATGCTAATTTTTGGAGATTTCTTGTACAAAAATTAAAACCCACCATTGACGAACCTTAAAGTTTGAAACTCATAACTTGGTTTGTTTGAGTTTTTAATTATTTTGGTCTGATCCTGTATGGGTTAGTTTGGAGAGTTAATTGGAGGTTGTAGCTAAAGTTTAGTCAATTTGGTGGAGTTTTTGTAATAATGTTTAAAAATTTGGACTGAAATATAATTGAACCAGAGAAGAAGACAAATTTGTATTGTATACTCAAATAGTATACAAATATACCATTTTAATATACAATTCATTCCAACTATATACCCTATCAGTATATCTATATACTATATTGGTGTCATGTGCTAGTTGAATTATCTTTTAGTTGTATTTGCTGCATTTAATTGGTACAATATTTGATTTCCTTTTAATAATAGTAATATAGTAAAATATCTTGAAATACCTTATTATATTAATATGTGGTACACTATTTTTTTTATTTTTCTCTTTATGCATATGCGTTATGTAATAGTAGTATAGCCATATAGTTGCTAGGAATTAACTAGTAAAACTATATACCATGTTGATATAGTTATATGCCATATTGGTATCATATGGTAGTTTGAACATTGTTTTGGTTACTTTAGCTGCATTTTGAGTGGATTCTATTATGAAATTATTTATGTCCACATGAGTTACAATAATGTTGGAATTTTTGTGTGCCGATGGACATAAATTATATGTATTAATAGTTTTTATAGTTATAAGAAATTGTTGGAACGACCCCATACAACTATATACCCTCTTAGTATATGAAATGAACAAGTTATTTTGTGAATATTTAGCTTGTAATACGAGCATATAATTTTTTCATACTTTTATTGCGTCTTTTAATGTTTTGGTAGAGTAGTATAGTCTTACATAGTTATGACAATATTCTAGAGAAATCATATGCTCTGTTGGTGTACATATATATCATATTGGTATCACATGGTACTAGAAGTCTTTTTCGCTACTTATACTTTTATTCAATTTTTCAATATTTTATTATCATTTTTATTCTAACTAGTATATATGGAGATTTGATTACTGTTGTTTATGTTTTCTTGCTCGATAACTGGTTGTATTACTGCTAATGGTAGTATGTGTATTGATATTTATAGGGAAGAAGATCAAGGTTTGCATGACAATCACGTGTTGATTCCTAAAATCTAATTATGTAATTTATGGTGCTCAACAATAGTCAATGTGATATTAGCGTATAAGATCAAGTGACAACAAATATTATTTAAGTTTAATAATTGAATTAAAAAATGAGAAAGAAAAATAAAATAAAAGGTATATTGTACAAGCTATATTTTAAAAAGGTGAACAAATATTTACTATATTAATTATTTTTCTTATTGTAAAAAAAGAATAATAAAAAATAGTAAAAATAGTAAATGAAATTAGAAAAGAAAAAAAAGAAAAAAAAAAGAAGAAAACGAAAAAAAAAGAAAAGCAAAAAAGAAAAAAGAAGAAGCATAGAAATAAAAAAGAATTGGAGAATAAGGAAAAAATTCCCTATAAAAAGTACTATGGGTAGGAAATGTAATTAGTTCATGGGTAGACAAAAATAAATGAGTAGACAAGTTAAATAATTTTATTTTTGTGGATAATTGTGTCAAAACCCCGTCAAAGAACCCAAGTTGGGTATTTTCTTTAGGGATGCTATTCACTTCGAGGCATAAGAGTTTTTTTTTCCAATTTTATCGGATGCCCCCAAAGGGACGGCATAAGAGTCATTTGGTTAATTTTAACGCCTTCCGTCTCGTAAAAACTAAACGACTATGCGTTTGTTTAGGGGTGCTTATCGGGCGGATTGGGCGGTTTTTTACTCTTAACGGTTTGGCTTAACGGTTATCGGCTTTTAAATGTATTAATCCGTTAGCCACCCGATAAGATATCGGGCGGATTGGTATCGGGTTAGCTCTTATAGGGCGGTTAATGGGTGGTTTATCGGCCTAACATACATGTTCACTAAATAATTTGGAGCTGAAAGGATTGCAGAGTCTTTGCTTTTCTTAGTGCATATGCAACAATTTTTTTGTTTCTGTTGCATGTAACTCCTAACTGTCTTCAGTCTTCTGAGGCTGTATTTCCATCATCTCAAACTCATATTTAATATGCTTGATAGAGAGTTATCATTCAATTATTCTCTCTCTGATTGAATTAGAAAGTTCAAGCAGATAATGTGAACTGAAAATTAAGAAATGCTTTTCACTCTTGTTGGAATAGAATAGCAAAGTTTCAATCTTTAAGGAAAGCACCCTCTACCATGATTTTCTTAACGGGTTAACGGATTAACCGTTAAGAAAATTGAATAATCCATCATCAAATCGATAAGTCGTTAATAAAAAAAATCAATCCGTTCCCCGTCCGTTAAGCCGTTACGAGTAAGCCGTTAAGCTTCGATTTGGATCGATTTTTAATTTCGGATCGGTTTTGAATACCCCTACTTTTGTTAAACATAGAGAACCTTTTTGTGTCAACTCGAATACATAAAGGACAAACGGTTAAGGGTCAAATATATCCTTGTACTATTCAAAATAGGTCATATTTATCCTCCGTTTGAATTCTTTATCAAATATGTCCCCACCGTTATACATTAGGGCCATATATATCCCTCAGCCGTTAAAACACTCTCCCATATATTTAAATTACGGTTAAGGGTCAAATATATCCTTGTACTATTAAAAATAGGCCATATTTATCCTCCGTTTGAATTTTTTATCAAATATGTCCCCACCGTTATATTTTTATCAAAACACCCTCCCATATATTTTTAGTAGCACGTGGCATCTTATGATTGGACTAAACGACCCGCCCCACTCCTTTAATTAAACCCGCCCCGAGCCAATGAAATTTAGTCTTCTTCTCCGTTCAATCCCTTTAATACTAGATAGTGATGGCCAATGTTAGCATGGGCCCAATAATACAAAGGCTAAAACTCTATTTTTATATAAAATTATAGCTATATAAATTGGCTCATGAAAATGACCCTCAAAATCGTATAAGACGAAAATGTATGCTAATTGTTGGATATTAGTTACATGCATCAATGAATAAAATGTCCAATCTTGAATGTTGCGCGGTCACTCTTTAACGCCATGAGAGTACTATTTCTATATTGAAAACATAATTATTATTCTTCTAATGATATCTGGTGAATCTCACTCCCAACCCATGAAGCTGCAGATGGAAGTATGAAACTATATTTCTGTGCTAGCTTTCTTTTATTTTGTACTTTTCTTTCCAAATTGGCATCTTCATGTAGAGTTGCGGTCTGTTAAGTTTTTGGCTTCTAGACTTACAAAATTTCTCGCATATCGTATAGCTGCAAGTACATGAATTATAAAGGAAAAAAATAGAATAGCAATAGTAATACTAGTATCCGATAAGCATTCAAATGGATAATAGTTTAGAAATCAACATGGTATTGTACTACATAAGTTATGCAATGAACCAGACACAAAAACTACCCATTTAGTAAATAACATACTCAATTTCTTCTTTTTTTCGGTCCATCTCATATTTATGGCACATGATTATTATCACTCCCTACTTTTTAAGGCACCCTCAAAAAATCTTTTCACCATATAGCAAAGAAGCATGCATTTTGCAGAAGCATAAGCATATTGAAGGGATTGAACGGAGAAGAAGACTAAATTTCATTGGGTCGGGGCGGGTTTAATTAAAGGAGTGAGGCGGGTTGTCTAGTCCAATCATAAGATGCCACGTGCTACTAAAAATATATGGGAGGGTGTTTTGATAAAAATATAACGGTGGGGACATATTTGATAAAAAATTCAAACGGAGGATAAATATAGCCTATTTTTAATAGTACAAGGATATATTTGACCTTAACCGTAATTTAAATATATGGGAGAGTGTTTTAACGGCGGAGGGATATATATGACCCTAATGTATAACGGTGAGGACATATTTGTTAAAGAATTCAAACGGAGGATAAATATGACCTATTTTGAATAGTACAAGAATATATTTGACCATTAACCGAAGGACAAATATAGTCCGACCCTTGTGCATAAGGGATTATTAGGGTCTTTTCCTCAAAATTTTAACTTATTTATGAAACAAACGCCTAAAGTTTGAAATGACGATGATTTCCGTTTGCTAGCAGCGGGAGAATCCAAAACCCCAAAGCGAAGTGAGTAGGAGGAGCATCTGAGCATGAGATACAATTTCGACTTGTCGGAGCCCTGTGACGCCGACGACGGTGGCCGTCAATCAGGAGCGACATCTTCAGCTTCAACACCCAAAGAAGAACTCGAATGGCTACCCCTACAAAACCACCCTGTCTTTTCTGCTCCCCACAGGGATGGCGCTGCCCATTCCTCCAACTTCACAATGCCTAAGAACCTTTTGGCGTGGGACGGAGCTTCTCGCCTCTACTTTTGGGACTCCTACAAAAGCTGTCTGCATCGGCTCTCCGTTCGGTTGGGCGAACCGGACTCTACTTCCGTCCTTGCCGCTTCTCCCTCTAAGGTGCCTACTTAATTCTACATATATTCACGAAATGCGTAAGCCCTCTTCATTGTTTGCATTTTAGTATTCTCGGAAAAGTGAGCACGAGAAACTTTAAATTAGGGCTGAATTGAGGATTATGACATACTCCTAAGATTGTTCTAGTAACATATGAAATGCAGCTCCAATGTTTTACATACAACTCTACCCGAACGCCTAGAAAAAGAGAAAAGGGAAGAAAAAAAGAAAAAAGAGAAAAGAGAAAAACTAAAGAAAAAGAATTTTATATATATGGATTGTGTAATAGTAACTAAGCATGATGAGATGGCACACAAGGGAGCGCGAATGGAGCAGAATGGATGTATATGATTCATATACAGACCTTGAATAGCTTGTGATAGAGGCTGAGTTGATTGATATACAAAAAACATGAGATTATTATAAAGATATGACACTTAAGCTAGAAATCGTTAGGCTTATTGAAGACAATAGGGAATAGAACCTTGAGACTGTTTGATCCTTGTGAACTTTAGAACCTGTGGCTGTGGGATTTATCAACACATTATGCTTCTTTTTTCACTTTTTCCTGAGTTAAGCCATAGGATTATTTCTCCAAAGTTCAAGGAGCTAGAGGGATCTCTCCTTCGAGTTCCTCAGACGTTGCTGTTGAAATGTTGATTTTACTTCTTTAAAAGTAACATAATAAAGCTGAACAATTTGTATTATATATTAGAATATACTTCAGCACGATCTTAAACTATTATACCTCTTGTTTCTTCAGGTTCAGCCTTACATGTACTGCCTAGTTGAGACATATTTGAACTTCTCTTACATTATTCTTTGATGCTCTTGGCATTTTATCTGAAAGAGAAAATTATGCTAACTTAAACTTGGCTAGTATTTTATATCTTTATTTAATTTGAACATATCATTCTTGGGGCTTTGAGATAGTTGTGACATCACATTCATTCTGCTAGACAATAGTTGATTTGACAATTATGTTCACTTGGATAGCTGAACTGTCATTTATCTACTGCGCACCAGAATACCTATTCTACTAGACTTCTACAGAGAATGCTTCCCTCTTCCTACTTTCGAAGCTTCTTTTTCTTGTTGTGCAACGTTAAGAACGACATGCATAGGACAAGAATTGAAGACTAACACTCCTATCCGTGTTATCAGGTCACTAGTCCATTGATGTCAAATAAAACATATCTGTTCGCTTTGATTCCTTTTTTTTTGGTTGAAATGCATTGGTACTACTACCTGATACCAAGCTACTACCGCTTTAAGCTACGCATTTGATGATGCTAGTTGTTGTTTAGGTACTGCAAGCTGATATGCAATTGGATTTTGAGGTTCAGCAAATTTCCATTAATAGAAATGGATCAGCACTTTTCCTAGTTGGCTTGGATGGTTTATACGTCATGTATCTCTACGGAAGGACTTCGACGAAAGAAAATACAGTTATATGCCGGTATAACTTCCTCCTTTTGGTTTTGCTAGGTTATGTTTTCTTTGGGCTCCAAATTGTTAAAAACAATAGTGTTACCAACGTCATTGTCCTCTTGATGTTTGTTAACAATTTTTCTTCTGACGGGTACATTCTCCTTTATTTTCGAAAGCCTCGTGTGTATTTAGTCTGATGCAATATTATTGCTCGTTGCATTAAAGAAGTTATGACCTTTCTGATATAGCTATTTAAAGCCACTGTTCCTTTATTTTTTTTTCCCAATCATTTGAAACCTTATGACTTAACATTTGGAAGTAGCATTGGTTCTTAAAAACTGATTTTGATCTTGCATTTGTAATATCCCCCCTTTGTTTTTTCTTTATTTTATTTGTTTATTATGTTTTTGAGATTTATCTTTCATCAAGAGGCCTGAGAATCCGTAGTTACATGCTGATGTCTCGTCTGATTCAAAGCGGTTCAGATTTCATGTGACTGCAACTAACAGTAATAGCATCTGTTTGTTCTGGCCATTGCTAATCCGATAACGAGATTGATATGAATTCACACATGGCTCCTGAATCTTGTCAAAAATGGTTCCTGGGATTCTTGTGAAGAGATATTGTACTTTGTGCTTTGAGAAGAAAGTGAGTGACTTAGGAGCTAAAAAAGGGCAAGTGATTGCAAAATTTGGTTGTTGGGGTTTTCTGGTGAAAAATAGGCTTATTCTTCTTAATTTGAAATCGAAGTGTTTGAATATATCAAATGACGGTATACTTATCCTCATATGCCGTGAATGAACAGTGATGGCATCCTGATATGATTTCACAGTCTAATGCATTGTGCATAATCCGATTGGTCTGAGGTGCAGCAGTGATGCTTGGTTTAGTAAAGGACATGTTACATATGTGGGCTTTTTGAAAGAAGAGAAGACTCAGAGCATATAATGTTGCCACCCTAGTCATCATGTGGATCTTGTGGAAAGTGAGAAATGAGAACTTCTGAGGGGGTATAAAAAGATTTTGCACATTTTACAAATGGCCTATTGGTTTTAGTTAGTCTTTGGTGCACCCATGAGGTTCTTATTGTGTAAAAGTTTGAGTACCATTTATGGAAAACCATATTCTGTGTAGGTTCTTCCCTTTTTGAAACATCACTTGTATACAGGAGCTATCCTGCACTTAACAAAATAATTTACTTTATTATAAAGTAAAAACTTCAAAATTTCTGCTTTATTTTCATTTGTTTGTGTTTAATATGAATAAAGGACTTTTATAGGGTCAGAATGCAGGTTATTTGTTTCGACCTCTTAATTTACATTCTATTGTGTAAATAGCAATATCAGGAAAATTCAAGTGAAGAAGAGTTTCTTTCTAAGAGTGAAAAATATTTATTACTGTAATCCTTGAATAGACCAGTCAGATTATCCTCTCACCTGTATTAGGAGATTAAATGAAAATAGACATGATGGATTCCTTCTTCATGTAACAAGAAGATTTGATGGTAATTATGTTATTGACTGATAATTAGTTGCAGTGCACCAGAAGTCACTTTGAATGTGTTCATTTTCTTTTGTCGGTTGCAGGACAGTTTCAGTTGGTTCAGAGATTTACTTTGAAAAAAACAACTCAATACGCACGTTGCAGGTTTGTTGGCACCCTTACAGTGACACCCATCTGGGAATCCTCTCTTCTGATTCCGTTTTCAGGTACTTGTTTCTTCATTGTCAATTTGTATTAGGACTATTTGATGATAAAGTTCTCAACTGGTGTATGTTAAAAACCTGTAAAGTGTTTTTAAATCTTTGTTTGTGTAGACATCTTAACTGGATTAGTAATCATTTTGCAGTAAAAACTGTGGTTGCTTCCTCGTGATCCTCTTAAATCATGGTTTAATAATGCATATAGAGACCTACGTAACACTTATTGGATATCTTCTACTATTGATGGTACTGGGGCTGGTACTTTATCTACTACTTAAGGATTGTTAGCACGAGCAGAAGGCACTTCTCTTGGATTTCCTACTGCTTGATCAGTTTTAGTTACTAATATTCTGCTCCTTGTTTGTTTTGATGAGTTGAATTATGGTGTTTTGCATCTATTAAGATGCTTAATCACATTTTTTTCCTATGAGGTAAATGTTTTAGACAGAATCTTGAAGTTTAAATTGTTTAACACAAATTTCGCTAGAGTACGTTTCTCTTTGATATATGCTTCATTTTTCTTCTGATATGGTTCCGGTAAAATTATTGGAATTTGGCACCTAATGATGTGGCTGTGGTCAATGAAGCGGATACAAACCTTGGAGATCAGGGTTCAAATCCGAGCATAGACAAAAAAGATAGACAAAAAAAATACTAGGTGATTTCTTCCCATATGCCGAAGCTTTGGTGGATAGATTTGCTAGGTATCTATGCTGCTAGAAGGTAGATCTCTGGCGGAATAGTCCAGTTGTACACAAGTTGTTCCAAACACCATCATTATTAAAATATTTGCTGAATTTGGGTAAGATGGTCCTGGTTGCCCTTACTTGGGATAGTAAATTAGTGTTTCTTGACAATGACTTTGCTTAAAATAATCTAAGCAATTAGTCTTTTTTAAGATTTTCAATTTGATTAGTGGTTACTGGTAATTTGAAATGCATATGGATGCCTCAAGGACAAAAGCCACGGTTGGTTTCGAGACAAGGAAGGAGGCATCAAGATGGCTCATTCTCTCATCTTGTCTCTGGACGCGAAAAGGCGTATAGGGATGAGTCATTCCAAGACACATCCTATCTTAATAGATTATTTAATTATAGGGGAAGGTAGCATAAATAATAACATATTAAAAGAGACTATTATGCACTTAAAATGAATTACCAAGCTACAAATAATGTGTTGCTTCATGTTGCTGAAGAGACACTACTAGTCATGTTGCTTCCAATCATTTGTTCTGTGAGCTGCTCCTGCTCAAGTACTGAGTATACCAAAAAGGTTGTGGTGCAATTTAGTTGTTCGGTTTCTTTAATGGATGCCAAATTAAATGGATATTCGGGTGCAAACAGGACTTAAACTAAGATACAGGACGACCTCACTTTTTTTATTAACTGTATTTATGAACCATTAGATAGGCTGACAATAGACAAGTTTGAAGGAGAATGAAGGATAGAGAAAAGAATCTCTTTATAATAGAGGAGAAGGGGGTATGTTAGTTTTGACTATTACTTCATGTTTTGGGAGTTTAACTGATATGAAATCTTAACTATTATTAGAAATTCTCTATTTGTATAAAATAGATGCCATAAGCTTTGTTATTCACGAGTTCCTATAATCAAACTAATCTACTTTACTGTTGACTTTTTTTGGGGGATTTAAATGACGTGATTCTTAAGTATGATCAATTCTTTATTTGTTTAAAGTAGATGCTACAAGCTTTGTTACTCATAAGTTCCTATAATCAAATTAATCAAATTTGTCTTTGACTTTTGAATTCTGAATAAAGACATATTTCTTGTAAAATGCCTACCTAATCTTTGACCTCCTCACAATGCCTAAGTTTTGATTTAAAATGAAGTTTTTTTATGAAAAAAAAAAAAATTTTAAAATGAAGTTTCTTTGTTTACTCTTAAAATCTTTCTTAGCCAGGTATACAAGTACTCCCCAAGTTGCATGTTAGTCATACTTTCTCTGCTGCTTGACCCTTTTTTCTTTGTAAGCAAGATGGCTATATTCAGAAATCACTGCAAAATTTCTTAACCTATATTTATCGATAACATTGTGGGTAGCAAGAGATAAAGCTGTTGAGGAAGGTACTGTACCTATCTGCCTGCCTACACTACCTCCCGCTAGGTTTAATTATTGAAACCAAATACCACCAACATATCTTGAATGGTATATTGGAACTAAAAGTATGCCAAGCTAGCTTCATTAACCTTAGAAGAAAAAGCACCAGCTGTTTTGAGTTTTCCGACAAAAGCCTTAAGTGCTGATTGTAGGATCAGTGGCCATGCCCATAGCCTTAAGAGATTGAGGCCTAAGCAATAAGAAGGCTGTTAGGAAGGTTTTGTTTGGTTTTCTAGTGCTACATGGTTGTCGGGAGCTGTCAATATATATGCCACTTCCACATAGAAAAAGAAGACTTGTGGCGAGGACGGCTTCATAGAAAATATGTTATTAAATTGGCTTACTTAAACTACATTGATTGTGAAACATCTATTGAGTATTTGAACTAACAAAAAGAGGTTTCCATTTGTTCTGTTCTTCTTTTGGGTGCACGCCGTCATGTTTGCTTTTCTGTCAATGATATATCTCTAAACTAAATTGTTCCCTAATTTGGACAAGTAGGCCTTCCAAATCAAAGGGTTATGGAGAACACCATGCTGTTTTTTGGTCTGCCACAACAACAACAACAACAAATACCCAGTATAGTCCCACAGGGTAAGGTTTGGGGAGGGTAATATGTACGCAGGCCTTACCCCCACCCAAAAGGATGGAGAGACTGTTTCCAATCGACAAGTCTAAATGTACTTGTGGCCATCTGAGTGCTCTCTAAATTGTCTAAGTCAGAGCAACACATCATTAGCATATTCGTTCAACTGCTGATCCTTTTGGATATGGTGAGCTGAAAAATGTTAAGAAGCAACAAATCCCAAAGATTGTAGATGAACAAGGACAACCACCTTACTTTAGGAAGTGAGCTGTCAGTAATTTCACCCATATGGCAATAGCGAAAAGTAATCTTTTATTTCATTTGGACATTATGAAATTTGATGGCTTTGACATATGATCGTATAAACTTTTCTCTTAAAAAAATTAAAATGTGTAGCGTAACAAATGAATTAGTTTGTCTTCTCCCATTTTGCAGTTTACCTTACTGTTTTCTGGGACATATACACTGGGGTCTATACAGTCCATATCATGAACAATTTTCGAGTTTAGACGGCAGTTAATAAGTGCATTAGGATAAATTGATGATGCTCTTTCATTTGCAGTAGTACAAGTTGATGAAATTGGAACTCAGAAGAATTGGATCCATTTACATTTAGAGCCAAAACCTTGGTTTCATTGGAACCATGTTATTGCATAAAGCGACGCTGCCTAGACAGTAACATCTTCTCCCCTTCACTTCTCACTGGGTGTACATGTGCAAAGGATCACTATTTTTGGGCCTTTTAGTTGTCAGAGCACGTATAACTGGTTTGTAGCACGATCTTTTTGTTATCCAATGGCGGAGACATCTTTTTTTTTTTGTTAAATTTAATCTCTACGACTTTCTTAACATATCAGATGCATGTCAAATCACTTGCTGATTGGAGAATTATGTGTTATTTCTTTTTATCAACAAATAACATTGAGCTATATTTACTGATGTTCCTTCATATACAGGGTTTATGATCTGTCGTCGGCCCTTAGTCAGCCAGAACAGGAGTATTATTTGCAGCCTGTGGAGCCTGGCAGTTTGCACGATGCCACATCAATCTGCCCCGTCGACTTTTCTTTTGGGGGTGATCATTTGTGGGACAGGTTCAGCGTAAGCTCCATTCTTTAAGACTTCTCTGTTATACTGTAGACCTAGTGCTTATATGCTCAGGTATTCTGTGGTGATGCCCTGATGACGCATTCTGGGGACTTGATAGAATTGGACTTCATCAGTGATTCATAATCTTTTAGCTATATGGATATGTTGGATGATAAGAATAGAAGGGATGGCATGGTAATAGTTTATGATTCAAAGCTATATCGATATTTTGGTGATAGCTATATAATGAACAAGGTTTACACTTCCAGATAGATCGAGTAATAAATGTAGGGTAAGCTAATTTAACGCCCATTATCTAACATCTCCAGGTAGCGGTGGTTATTGATCAAGTGGTTTTACTGTCACTAAATTTGTGTGGTAAAGTTGAGTTTTATTTTATTTTCTGCAGGTTTTTATCTTGTTTAGTGATGGCTCAGGTTACATCCTATGTCCTGTTGTTCCATTTGGAAGGTAATTTACCAGAGATCAGAGTTCTGCTATTCTTAAGCTTTTGTTCAGAGATACTTATGGACAGAAAAATATAATTTTGAATTGATGGTGGTGAAGTCAATGTCGTCAAAGACGCGATTAAAGTGCTCAAGCCCTGAAGCGTTGCTCAAAACATGTTGAGCGCTTTGCCTTGCTTCGTGGGCGCTTTAGTGTCGCATCAAGGCTCTAGGGCATACTTTTCTTTGCCAATGAGTATAATCCTGAAAAGACGACATTAAACAGTTGATATTTAACTATCGTAATTTTTCTCAATTTCTTTGTCCATATATTTGTTATTCATGCTTATAATTGTGAGAAAGCATGAGAGAAAAATATTATATATTATATTAAACATGATACAATGAGCCCTATATATACATAACATATCCTACTCCTAATACATATTAGATTAGGGTTATTTTACTACTATTTAAGGGTGACTGGGGAAACAATACCTCATACGGAATCTGATTCTGGATGGGAGATGATGGCATCCGATTAACCAAATAACAAGATGTGAGAACTGCATCGCCCCAAAAACGCAGCGGAACATGAGATTCAATGAGAAGTGTGTGAGCAGTCTCAATAATGTGCCTATTCTTTCTTTCTGCAATCCCATTTTGCTGAGGGGTATAAGGACAAGAGGTCTGATGAATAATTTCTTGAGAAGTCATAAACTGCTGAAATTGAGAGGATAAATATTCTAAGGTTTATCATTGCGAAAAGTGCGAATAGAAACACCAAATTGATTTTTAATTACAGCACAAAAATTCTGGAATGTAAAAAACAACTCAAAACGATCTTTCATTAAGAACATCCAAGTACATCTTGAATGATCATCAACGAAACTAACAAAATAACGAAATCCCAAGGTTGAACTGACTCTACTAGGACCCCATATATCCGAATAAACTAAAAAAAAAATAGACTCTGCACGACTCTCAATACTATGAGGAAAGGAGGCTCGGGTATGTCTCCCGAGCTGACATGACTCACACTCTAATGTGGATAAACTAGACAAACTAAGCACCATCTTCTGAAGCTTAGACAAGCTAGGATATCCTAAACGACTGTGAAGTAGGGCTGGGGGATCTGCAACTAAACATGCCTTGGAGGATTTTAGTGAGATAAGGTAGTAGAATCCTTCTGATTCAATTCCTGTTCCAATCGTCTGTTTCGTACTGCGGTCCTGCATAATAAAAGAATCATCAATAAAATATATACCACAATGGAGGACACGAGTCAAACGACTACCAGATGCAAGATTAAAAGGACAGCTAGAGACATAAAGAACGGAATCTAGAGTGACAGAGGGTAGGGGATTCGCTTGTCCAACTCGTTTTGCTTTAGTTTGAGACCCATTGGCTAAAGTAACATTGGGAAGAGAGTGTGAATATGCAATATTTGATAAAAGGGATTTATTACCAGAGATATGATCAGAAGCAGCGGAGTCCACAACTCATTGTTCAAGAGGACTAGACTGGGAAACACAAGCAAAATAATTACCAGCAACAGAAGTATCAGTCTGAGCAACAGAGGCTACTTGTGGTGATGTCTGCTTACTTGCTCGATATTTAAGGAACTCATTATATTCCCTTCAGATACAGAAAATCCCTGGTTACCTGTAGTCTCGGTCTGAGCAACATAAGCATTTTTGGGTGGTCGACCATGTAAAGAATAGCACACGTCACGAGTGTGACCAAGTTTATGACAATAAGAACACTTGGGTCTAGATCTTCCAAAATGACCTCCTCATCGTCTATTCTCCATAGTATGAGATGTCCGATTGTCCACTGATTGGGATACGAGGACAGATGAGTCAAGTGTCTGTGATGAGCTCACTGAGTGACTAAACTTGGTGCTGCAGCAAGGCAAAGTAATCGAGAGAATAATTCATCAACTGTGGGGACAGTCGGACTAGCCAAAATCTGATCGCGTACTGAGTTGAGATCATTAGGAAGCCCAGCAAGAGTAAGAACTAGAAACAGCTTTTTTCGCTGCTCTTGCTGCTTTGCAACGCTAGCAGAAACTGGCATCAACGTCTCAAATTCCTCCATAACTGCCTGTACTTGTCCCAAGTAAGTAGACATATCTAATTCCTGTTTCTTTAAATTTGTCATCCGCGATATCACATCATAGAAACGAGATATGTCATTAGTGTATAAAGTACGAGCCTTTTCCCAAACCAAATAACATGTCTGGAATGGTCGAAACAAGGGCATCAACTTGGAATCAATAGATCGCCACAGAATACTACATAATTGAGCATCGATCTTCTCCCAATGTGCTTTGGCTTTTTCATCTCCTTCACTAGACTCCTTGATTAGATGTTCTTGAATACCTTGACATTTACACCACAACTCAACAGACGAAGCCCAAGCTAAGTAGTTGGAACCTCCCATTAAAGGTTCTGAGGTAATCATAACACCGGAATTGCCAGAAGCCGGGTTTTTAGGCCCGAAAGCATCGACTCCCAAAGACATAGTTGGATTATTACCAAATAATAAAAAAGAACCAACTGACAATTCACTGAAAGAAATGTGTTTGCCGGAAAAATTACTGTAGTTGCCGGGAAAAATCACTGTAGATGTCTGAAAAAATTCAAAGTGGTCGGAATTGAAAAGTAAAAATATGGGTAGGCTCGGAAAAACCACGCGAACAGGTTGCCTGAAGAAATTTTTTTTGAAATCTGGCCGGGAAGGGGCCACACGCGCCGGCGCGTGGGGCTAGACGCGCCGGAAAAATACAGATCCGATGAGCGCGTGAGAGCTGTTGGTGGTCGGTTGCCAGAGATCTTTTAGGGTTTTGGTCGCCGGAAGATGATCTATCTCGTGGTGGTGTTGGTTTTTGCACAACACTAACTGATAGTATTATTCTTGCGGACAGACCTATTTTTGCCGGAAAAAGGGCTTCCGATTGACTGTTTTCTCTTCCCGGGGTCGCTGGAATTTATGCACAGCAATAAATTTCTCACGGTTGCTCTGATACCATGTGAGAAAACACGGGAGAAAAATATGATATATTATATTAAACATGATACAATGAGCCCTATATATACATAACATATCTTACTCCTAATACATATTGGATTAGGATTATTTTACTACTATTTACATATTCTAATAATAATTATTAGTCTTGGACTACATATACATGGTTTTACTTTTTCTCCAGTTGCGCCTTTTTTCATTAAAGCTCACGCTTTATTTCCGCTTAAAGCCCCAACAAACTTTAAAGCTTTTTTGCGCTTTTCGCCTTTGATAACAGTGTGTGAAGTAATATGAAATTATTTTAAAGGTCTTTATACAAAATGTATTTCCATAATTTTTCGACTTTTCTTATTCTTGCTCAGTTGTAAAATTGATCTGCTGATAGGTAGTGCTTTTTAAGTTTTTTTTTGATAGGCTTGTCTGTCTATATAACAGATCTCATAGACTATTGTCTTCCCCCAAGAGGAATTATTTCCCCTCCCATATTTCTTGTTTCATTTTTTCCTGAAGACTTCTAATTTGAAAATGTTTTAACTTATTCCTTGTGTCTGCTATTTTTTGCCTATGCAAGAGGCAGGTCGCAATATTTCACTTGATCTCACTTAAGTAGATTCTTTCCATTTGAACAGTGTGTACAAATGGGAATCTATACTGGAGTTATATAGTGATGCACATGTGTTTGGTCTGAAATCATCGAATTCAAAAGCTGTGAAAAACTCAAATTTGGCAATCTCTTGGTTGGAAGCAACATTTCCTGAACTAGCCCGGAAAGAAGTTCATGCAGAAAATGCTTCTGTACTTAGAGCTCAGCCTTATGCTTTATTTGATGCGTCAATCTCATTGCAGGTACTTTATTAACTAACAGTTCTTATGTTCTTGAGTATATCCAGCTGGTCCATATCTGCCAATACCCACTTTGACTTGCTTAGATGGATGAGAACCATCATAGAAGTTAAAGGGAATTTAATCTCTTTTGCATTATGGCTTGATTCATTTTTTCTTCTATTATTTTTTCTCTCTCTTGTTATTCAATGCCATATGTGAATATTCATGAATATGAACTGGCAGATTTGATTGCCCTATTTGATATGCTGTGCAGCATGCTGTCCTTCCTTACAGCAGGAACAGGCTACTTGTGTAAATTAGTTCTTGTCTACTAATTTCATCTCACATTCACTTTACACTTTTAATTATTACCCATCAAAAAAAAGTTGGACTTTATCGGGGATCATTTATACCTTGAACTTCTTCAGAGACCAACATTAATTTGATTTTCAGATTTTCAGTGATTAACGATATGAAGGAAGAATGCATCCATGTGTACCTCGTTTTTATTTTTAATCGTTCTGCTAATATGAAAGAGGTAAAAAATGGCTCTGATTGCTGATTGTGGCACCATTGAATATTGTAAGTGGTAATATTGTTAAAAACAGAAGATTGGTTGATACTGATCCATATTGGAGAACAAAACAGTTTTCTACCTTTCATTTGAGCATACACGGAGGAATAAGTACTCATAGTGCTTTCTAGCTGGATTGCTCTAGCAAGAAGCAAGATACAGTAGAAGTCTTTTCCGCCTGTCCTTATTATCTAATATATTGATTTTTTGGGATAATGTCTTGTTGGATTGAGACACTCTTTTTCTGTCTCAGTTGCTTGTGTATCGGTGAAGGATGCCGACTCAGACAAGTCTTATAAACCTTATAAAGATTGAAGTGGAAAACACGGTGAAACAAATTAAGGCCGTATTTGAACAGAAATAGCCCCTATTCTTCTCTTCATGTATCTCCTCGGAAAAGCAATCCACTGAACTTTTATTTCTTCGTGTGGGAGGCCTCATATCTGTTCTCTCTTATTCTTTTTATGGTGAAATAAATACTACTATAATCTTGCGTAAATGAGTACCGTGTTGTCCTTTTTTCCTGTTTCTTGAAGTAAAAAATCTGTGTGAAATTTTCATTTCACTTGGTAACATCTAAGTTTGGCTGCACTACTATTCCTTATCTCACTATGAAGGAAAAGAAGTTATTTCCAGTGATTACAAAGCTAGTCACTTTTTTTTTGCTCTGGCTTATAGCCCATTTGGCCAAGTTGCAAAAATCAGCTTATTTTGAGATGTGTTTTTTTCAAAAGTGCTTTTCTCAAAACTACTTTTGCTGAGAAGCTGTTTGTGTTTGGCTAATTAGTTTGAAAAGCACTTCTGAGCAGTAATTAATGTTTGGCCAAGCTTTAAAAACTGCTTCTAAGTATATTTTCCTTAAAAGTGCTTCTCAAAAAAGTGCTTTTGGAGAGAAGCTACTTTTTTCTGCTTCTCAATAACTCAAAAGCACTTTTTTTCCTTCCAAAAACTTTGCCAAACACCTCAATTTTTGGCCAAAAGTACTTTTGGCCCCAAAAAAGCACTTTTGGCCAAAAAGAAGCTTGGCCAAACAGGCTATTAATCTCTTGGTGGAATCGTTTTTAAGAAAAGCTTGTTTATTTGTCTTTCCAACTCTATAGCACCGTTTTAACACTGGCTTTACTTGCAGGGGCCTTTACGTAAAGTAAGTCACGGAGTTGAAGAAGACTCGGTTTATCCACCAGTTTGTGAAGGGCGTGCTGTCAGTTTTCTTTATGATTTAGTTAGCAAAGATTCTATTGTCGTAACTGCGTGGAGTGGTGGCCAGTTGCAAATTGATGCTCTAGCTGATGAAGTACAGCCGGTTTGGAAGGTCGGTAGCCCTCCTCGGGTTTGTCTGGATTCAACTGATAGTATAGTTGGCCTTGCAATGATTTGCGAGTCATTGTCCAGTGACACCTCTATTTTGAAGCTTGACCTGCCACCTGATCATACCTTATGGTTGGGGCATCCACCTCCTCTTTTGAGGCTGGCTATTGTGGATTTAGCTCTGCCCATAAGAAGTGGTTCCATTATATCAATGTTTGTTGATCCCCTTATTTCAGAAAGAATATATTGCCTTCATGAGGGAGGAATTGATTCAGTAGTTTTACACTTTTTGCCTTTCACTAATCAGAGTAGTGGCAAAGAAGACATGATGAGAAGGCCCTCTGTGTATCCCGTTCTTAGCACTTTCCAAGGAGAAGCATCCTCAGCCTCCCCACTTTGTGGTTTCTTGGCACTGTCAGATTCTTTCGGAGATTCATGGATTGTGGGTCTTACCCCTTCTTGTGAGTGTATAGTGTTGGAGATGGAGACTTGGAATACACTGGTTCCCCCAATTATTGATAAGGTTGACAAACTCATAGACTCAGAGGAGCCAAAAGATACAGATATTCCTACTATCATAAGCAAAGAACTCCTTTCTGGGCCCAGGGTAGTTCTTTTGCCCCCTTCATCACCTCATTTACGCTCCGTTGCTGCTGATTCAATTGAAGGCAGATCAACACTTCATCAGTATTTCAAGCTTTTTCATGAAAATTATGTGGAATATGCCCACAAGGTAACTTTGTGCTGTCGTTACACTATAATCTTGATAGCAGTTGTTACTTTTTCCGTCTGGACTTCTCCTTTTAAGTTGGATTTTACCTTATTATCTATCTGATCCTTCATATTTTTCCCTCTTTTGATGTTTCAGTGGGGTGTCTGTGTCTGTGTGTCTGTCTCTCTTATTCTTTGTGGACTCAGATTGAGAGGCTACGACATCTGCGTAATAGATTAGAAGACAAGGACTGGAATAATGGAGGCAAGGACTCTCTGTATTTGCTAAAAGAGAACAGTGGCTAGTACCCTGTAAAACTAGGGAATAAAATTCTTGCTGGGACTTCAGTGATAATTGGCTATGGGAGGAATTATGGAAAGCAAAATTCCTCCTTTAGTGGCTTGTTTGGGCTGGGTTGCTAGCCTTAAATGAAGCATGTCTCATGCAAGACACCCTATCTAAAAGAGATGTTGTCACATGCAAGTATGTTAAAATGTGGCAGAATCAGTAAGTCCTTGATTATCCAGTTCCTTGGGACCTTTGGAGCCTTTTCTTGAATCTATTCCACAGTAAATTGGCATTCTCAGGAAAATTTTCAGCCGTTTGAAAGGGAAGAGAACCATAAGAGTCTTAGAGAATCAGAAAATTGTGGAATTCAATCCCTCTTTCCGTAATCTGGGTGCTATAGGAGAGGAGGATATGGTATGCAAGAAAGAGGACTGTAGTGTATCAACTAAAGCACTCCTGTCTATATTAAGACTTGAGCTAGTAAAGTGATACCCGGATCATATAGAATTTATCAGTTCCCTCCATAGCTAATTATGGAAACTGCATAATCTGTAATTTGTTTTTTCCGGGCAACATCTGTAAATGGATTTTGTGATCTAGCAGTCCCTGGGTGCTACATACATCTATAGTCACCTTCTAGGGAAAAAAAGATTGTTCGTCATGCCTGTAGTATTTCATTCTCAAAATCATCTGTTTTTAATAATTATTCACTGGAATTCTGTTGTGCAATTTGATTGGATGAAAAGATTATTGTGCAAATAGTCTTCTGTTCCTAAATGTCATGTGCAGACCATCTTGTACCCAGGATGTAGCTTGGGTAGATGATCAGGTGCATCTGTTGGATGCTATCATAATTGGTTTACTTAATTAAAAAATTGAGTGAAAGACATTATTTTATTTATTTAATTTGGTGGCAGTTCTGCTTGTTTTGATGGTATTGTTAATCTCCCTATTATCTGAAGATGTTTATTTTAAATCTCAGAAGTGTGTGTTTTGAAGAGGAGGAAGTTAATACTTTGATTTGACGCCCTCTTCCTCCTCATAACACTTGGGTCAAAATCAGAAGAAAATCTTGTTTTCTTCCCTCCTTTTCAGTTCTTTTGACACTAGACTGGCCTCTTAGTTTGATGATACATGGTACTTTTCTTCTGTTATTAGGTGTACTTTGAACTTCAGCATCATGCACCTCATGTAAAGAAGATCATCGATGACCAGCATTCTCGATTGCACAAAGCACAGCAGAAGATTTTGGGAGTTGAAAGGAAACAGGAAAAGATAGAGGATCGTATTGAGCATGCAGTTCAGTTTCACAGTAAGCTAGAAGAGCGCTTGCAAAGCCTGCGACACCTGCCTGCAGCACACAAGAGATCTCTATCAAAAGCTGAACGAGAGTTCAAGTCTGAACTTGGTATTTGCTCCTCTAATGCTAATGCTTAATGCAGTATTATTTGGTTTATTGTGACTTATCATTAGCGTAAAAAACAGTATAATGCATGTAATATGTTGTGTCTTCTGCGTATGGCCAAAAGACTGTCTTTACCAACTCTCTGATGCTCTAGAAGCATCCCTAAATGGAACTAACCTTTTTTTTTATAAGGTAAATTGTATTAATCAAAAGGGAGAGAAACTCCCGTATACAAGAAGTATTCCAAAAGGTAGAGAATTTACATCAGAATATGATTCTCTACAAAGGACGCCCAATCTTCTATACAACGAGGGCTATGTGAGTGCACCAAAAAGCTATCAAAGAAAAAAAACTATTCTTAAGAAGTGAAAAAGGAGACTCAATCCCCTCAAAAGCTCTCCTATTTCTCTCCCCCAAACTATCCACATGAGAGCTAACGGGGCGAACTTCCACGCCTTTTGCTTTCTTCTTCTACGGAAACTGGTCTAACTATATAGCATATCCTTGACAGTGCTTGGCATCACCCATTGGACACCAAAAAGGTTCAGGATCGCCCTCCACAAAGCCGAGGACACAGGGCAATGCAACAAAAGAGGATCAACTGAGCTTTTACACATATAGCACCAACTAACAAGTGTAATTCCCCTCCTTCGAAGATTCTCAGCAGTCAAAATCACTCCCCTCGCCGCTAGCCATGCAAAAAAAGCACACCTTCGTGGGTGCCTTAGGAATCCAGATTGAGGAAGATGGAAAAGAGGCCTCCTTTCTCACCAACATACTCTTGTAAAAGGACTTTACGGTGAATAGACCATCGCCACACAAACCCCATCTCCGAGAATCACACCCATATAGCAGTGTCAATAAATCTTGGAGCTCCGCTATCTACCAATCTTGCATGTTTCTTCTAAATGAGAGGGCCCATACTACTCCCCCTTCATGCTCCTTACGAATCTGCTGGACCATCAATTCCTTCTGGTTTGAAACTCTGAAGACGTGGGAGAAAGAGACCCTCAGAGTATCCTCTCCACACCACCTTGATTCCAAAAGCCGATTCTGCTTCCATCTCCCGCCCTATAAGAGATGTTGCCACTGAAGGATTCCCAATTCTTCATGATGCTCCTCCACATGCCACACCCGAACGGTATTGTGATTGCCTTGGTCCTCCACCCCCCTCTCATGGAATCATACTTTTCTACTATGACCTCCCTCCATAGAGCATGCTCTTCTACCCCGAATCGTCACTGCCATTTCCCCAATAAAGCTCTGTTGAACACCCTAAGATCTTTCACTCCAAGTCCGCCCCACTTCTTTGAGGAAGTGACTGTCTGCCAATTCACTAGATGATACTTTCTAGTTCCGTGTGCTGCATCCCATAGAAAATTCCTTTGAAGTCGCTCCAGTTTTTCCGTGACGCTCACAATAGCTTGCAACAAGGACAAGTAATAGGTGGGCATACTCGATAAAAGGCTTTTAATGAGTACTTCCTTTCCGCCTTTTGACAAGTACTGTTTCTGCCAATCTGCTAATCTTTTTTCAACCCTTTCGATTACTGGATTCCAAATCATAGTATCCTTATGCGAAGCGCCCAATGGGAGACCCAGGTAAGTAGTGGGAAGGGAACCCACCTTACATCTGAGAACATAAGACAAAGCATCAATGTTAGCAACCTCACCCACCAGGAAAATCTCACACTTGCCGAGGTTGATTTTGAGACATGATACTATTTGAAACCACTGCAGGACCTGCTTTAGGTAAGTCAACTGATCCATATCGGCATCACAGAAAACCAGGGTGTCATCCGCAAAAAGCAAATGAGAGAATCCTCTCAGGAAGCTTCCGACCGCCGCACGATCCATCATTTTACTCAAAGCATCCATCACTAGAATGAATAGCATGGGATATGGGGTCTCCTTGCCTGAGACCCCTATAACTGCCAAAGAAACCATACGGGCTACCGTTAACAAGAACAGAGAATATGACTGAGGAAATGCAGAACTTGATCCATCCCCTCCATCTTGCCCAAACCCCATCCGCATCATAATGAAATCCAGGAACTCCCAATTGACATGGTCGAAAGCCTTCTCAAGGTCCATCTTGCATAGTAAGCCGGGATCTCTATTTTTCCTTCTGGAGTCTACAAGTTTGTTTGCCACCAAAGTGGCTTCTAGGATCTGTCTACCTTCCACAAACGCATTCTAGAAGGACGAAACAGACACGTCAAGAACCTTCTTGAGTCCAGTGTTTTGGAAAGCGTTAAGCGCAAAAAAACGACGAGGCCTCGCTTCATAGAAGCGAGAAGCGAAGCGCGCTTTTTTTTGCTGTGAAGCGCAATTTAACACAAAAAAATAAAAAAATAGGTATAGATAAATAGCTAAGAACTCATTAAAATAACATATTAAGCAAATGTTTCAAAATAGATACTAAAACTAGATAGTGAATAATCCTCAAAAGTCATAATATCTTAAGCAATGCAAAACAAAACCACAAAAGGAGCAAAATCCTATTCTTCAACAAGATCTCCAAACTCTTGAAGTGTCATCACGTTCGAGTTATTATATTGGTCATCTTCTTCTTCTTCATCAACTTCATCAGTTAGGGTTCTACTTGTACATGTACTTGTAGACACTCTTTCTTTGCTCCTTAAAGTACTTCCCCTAAAACCATAACATTCTCTTCAACTCCACTTGCCATAGCAACATGACCAAAAGTGAGACCTTCTCCTTCAAACACTTCTTCTTCTTCATGATTTTCGGGGCCTCCGGTTAACCATTCATTCTCTTCATCAATGTTATCCAATAAAACTGGATCAATGATATTGTGAGCTTTGTAAGGACGAGCCAATGTTCTATTATATTTTACAAACACGAGATCATTGAGTTTCTTTAGCTCAAGCCTGTTCCTCTTCTTACTATGAATCTGTATAATAAGATGTAGAAAGTACCTAAGAGGAGTACGTAGGACAATTGAGATAAACTTTAATTTAGTAATAACGTAATATAGCTTCTTACATGTTCATAAACACTCCAATTTCTCTCGCATCCGGATGAGCTACAAGTTAAGCTTTAAACTCTAATAGCAAATTGTTGCAAGTTTGGAACTTCATAACCAAACTGCATCCACCATTCAACTGTAGAAGTATTATTTTAGAAGTTAATAACTTGAAAGTTAAAGCTCTAAAGAAGAAAACAATTGAAAAAAGTTGCTCACTTGGTGCCAATTTGGTTCTGTCTCTAATGGTCGAAGGTAATCCAAGAATTCCATTGGCTTGCCTGTACACACCAAACTCTTCCCCTATTTTGTCTTGCATCGCTTCATGTGGCAACAACTTCGCAACACATGCATGATACCCCTTCCAAACGTTTAAATCTAAAGTCTTATTCTCATTGTTTGTGTAAAACAATCCGAGGTTCAAAATATGCCCTGCTGCATGTAAAGGTTGATGAAGCTGAGCATCCCACCTTTTATCAATGATTTGAAACGCTTTCTCATATTTCCTCCTATCATGATCAAATGCTTTCTCAATAGCTTCTTTAGCCCTATCCATGGCTTCATAAATGTATCCCATTGGTGGTTTTTTCTCCCCATCCACCAGACGAAGTACAGTAACCAAAGGATTACCAACTCTTAAGTGCTTGAACAGTGTCATTCCAAAAAGCAGGACTAATAGCAAATCTCGCAACTTCTTTCCCAAGAGTTTCCTTTGCATAGTTACTCTCACTTCATTCGGTTGACAAGAGCATGGTTCGCAAATTTTGCTTTTGCACGTAAAAGCTTTGCAAGGTCAAGAGCGCTGTTGCGAATCTTGTCTTGGCTGGTTTCACCAATATCTTTTTTTTTGTGTATCTCCTCATCATGTTTAACAACAACGGCCTTTGACTAATGTAAGAATATATCTTGACCGCCTTAGCAAAAACTGTAGGAAGTCAAATTTCATAGTTAATAAGTATGAAATATTTAACATGAAGGTTAAAAACTTAAAATAGAAAATAAGAACCACTTGTTCACCTGTAGAATATGGGGCTAATTTGAAAATGTCACCAAAGATCATGTTGTGATACAATGTGCAGCACAAGGAGTCCAATAAATACTTGGGAAAACTCCTTTCAACATATCACCCGCCTTTTTATTCTCACTTGCATTATCAGTAACAACTTGAACCACATTTTCCGGTCCAACTTTCAATATTGTCTTCTCAAACAAGTTGAACATTTTATTGGAATCGGTTGAGGAGTCACTAGCATCATAAGATTCAAGAAACACACTACCTCTCGGAGAAGTCACCAAAACATTAATGACCATTTTTCCATTTTTTGCGGTCCATTTGTCCATCATAATAGAACAACCATAAACTTTCCATTGTGCCTTATGCTCCTCGATAATCTTGTCTATCTTCTCCACCTCCTTTTTTAGACAAGGAACTCTTACTTCGTGATAGGTAGGGGGCTTCATTTCCGGGCCATATTGGCCAACGGCCTCAATGAATTCCCCAAAACAATCTGTGTAATTCACACAATTAAAAGGAAGCCCCACATCACACAACCACCTTGCAAAAGCATGTACAACACGCTTCCTCAAACTCTTCCTACAAGATTCTAAGTCAACTTCACCCTTTCTCTTTTCATTTGGTTTGTGAGAAAAAAAGATTAAGAGGACCTTTCACATTGCTACCGGCGGTGGATGATCCACTTCCACTTGTTGAATTCTTTCTTTGAGATTTAGAGGGAGGTGGCCTCATTATATTGTTGACTTCATCGTCATCGTCATCCATTTGAGTATCTTCATCAAGAAGATTCATCATAGATGCTCTATGGCTCATATGATTTTTTAACTCATTTTTTTATCAACATAATCTCTCATTTCTTTCTTAATAGTAGCTGGAATACTTGGATATTCTTTGACATCTCTAAAACCACCGATTAGATGTCTCTTGTGACGATGTATTCCACCGTTATAAATTTTTTGACAAAAGATACATTGCACTCTTGAGTTATTATTGCCAATTGCAACTCCATACGCCCAAGCTGGATCTCTTTTTTGGCTTGAACTTGATGCCATTGAATAATCAAATTAAATTTACTACAATCAACAACCAAAATAAATAAATAATTAATTCACTGCCCTAAACAGATTACAGAGCATAAAGTCATAAGAAAGCAAAAAACAGAGAATGATAATATAAAAAATGCAAAAAACAGAGCGCTACAGTTTGGATAAAAAAAACCCTAGCTTAAAAAACAAAGCTCGTTGCTAAAGTCTGAATAGAGCTTAATCTGGGCAAAAAAAATTGAAAGAAAAACAGAAAATAAGAAGAATAACAGAAGAAAGCAAAAAACAGAGCATGAAGAAGAAGAACTGAAGAAGAAGACTCGAAGAAAAAGATAACAGAAGAAGAAACTTACCTCTTTTGGAGCAGCAGTGGTCGTTTGCTGGGCTGGAGAAGAAGCAACGGTATGTAGATATGTTTTGTAACAGAGCAGCAGTGGTCGTAAGTTTATTTTGCCCAAAGTTTTAGAAAAAACCCTAGCTTCAGCCTTCTCGTCGCTTATGCGAGCTTTTTAACGCTTTTATCGCTTCGTCGCTTCTCGCTTAAGCGAGAAGCGAGCGCTTTTAATAACCCCGCTTGAGTCTATTCGAAAGCACTTTAGAAATAATCTTGTAAATGCTCCCCACGAGACTAATAGGCCTGTAGTCACTGATACAAGATGCACCTCCTTTCTTAGGCACAATAGTAAGAAAAAGAAGCATTGATACTTCTCTCGAAAACACCATTCGCATGGAAGTTCTAATGGCTTCCATCAACTCCCCCTTGTTGGTGTCCCAACAGAGTTGAAAGAAGGCCAAGGAAAAACCATTAGGGCAGGGGGCCTTATCACCAGCACAATTGACACATATCACCAGCACAACTCGACACAACCTCGTGCACCTCCTCCATTTCAAAAGCCCTTTCTAGCCACTCACTGTCTCCCTCCTCTATGTGGTTGAACTCTATTCCCCCCAAAGTCGGCCGCCAACTAACTTCCTCTTTGTATAAGTTCTCATAAAACCCAACTATCACCTCTTTTACCTCCTCCTCTCCCTCAACCCTCACCCCATCTGCTACTAAGGACTCTATGAAGTTTCTCATTAGATTCGCAACCACCACCCTGTGGAAAAATTTGGAATTCGAATCCCCTTCCTTTAACCATAATGCCCTCGATATTTGCCGCCAACTAGTCTCTTGAGCTATTGCTAACTCGACTATTTCCCTCTTAACCTCCCCCAATCTATCTTTTTCAGATTCATCTAACTCCTTCGCCCCTTCCCCCCTCTCTAGATCCCCCAATTCATGCATAAGCTCCCTCATTTTAACCTTCACCCTCCCAAAAACCTCCTTATTCCACCTAATAATCTCCCTTGAGCAATTTGAGCTTCTTCGAAAGGCGGAATTAAGGAGTCCCTGATACCCTGCAGCTTGTCCACTATTCTTTCACCTTGTCACCAAATCCTGACACCTTCAACCACATGTTCTCGAAACGTAAGGGGGCACGCACCCCCTCCCTCTGCAGCCATCTAGCAAAATAGGCAAATAATCCGAAGTCACCCTAGGTAGAGGACTCTGCAGCACGTTCTGCACCAGCTCATCCCAAGAGGGCGATATCAGAAATCTATCAAGTCTAGACCTTGAGTTGGAATCCTCCGCCCTGGCCCAAGTAAACCTTTCCCCTGACATAGGAAGATCAATAAGAAAGTGATCATTGATGAAGTCAGAAAACTCCTCCATGGCCCTCGAAATCATACTACACCCTAATCTCTCCTCCGGAAATCTAATGGTGTTAATGTCTCCCCCCAAAACCCATGGGATGTCCCATTCCCCCATCATATTAGCCAGTTTCTCCCAGAAAAACACCTTGGACCCTTCTCCTACCGGTCCGTACACTCCCCCAAATCCCCATTCCACCCCACTTACTCTATCTTTGGCAAGAGCTGCTAAAGAAAAATCTCCCTTCTTAATCTCCTTTACCTCCAAGCTTCTATCATCCCACATTAGAAGAATGCCCCCGGCACTTCCCGCTGCCGGAACCTAGTCGTATTTATCCAACTACCTCCCCAAACACTCCTCACAACCACATCCGACAAAACTTCCATTTTTCTCTCCTGAAAACAAACTAGGTTAGCACCCTAGTCGTATTTTACCCAACTACATCCCCAAACACTCCTCACAATCACATCCGACAAAACTTCCATTTGTAACAACTACACCAGTTATATCATTAGATGATAGAAAACTTTTGGATGCGCTGGTATTTTCTCACCCTCTTTACATTTTAAATCGTAATGCTTATAGCAATGCTCGTGGGAATAGGAGCAAGACTGATCAACAACAAAACGAGGCAATTGTCCAAGACATTGTAGGCAGAGTTACATTTGTAGAGGGTGAAGAAGAGGATGGGTTGCAGCAAAACGTCACAACAGCTCCAGTTAATTCAACAGAGGAATGACTTTCAAGGAATAACAACTGCGATGACAAGGACAGTGATGTTGTTAATATTAGGCGACCTCCAATAAGAAATGACAAGCAAAAGCAGGCCGTCACAACTGAGTCAACAAAGCCCAAATGCTCTAAAAAGAAATCATGAATTTTTAATACTTCTTCCCTTTCATCATTTTATTCTACCATTTTATTAGTATCCTAATCTATAATCTCATCACAGAGTATGTTATAAACTCTGTGATGATCATAAAATATTTGGTCCTGTCAAGTTTTTATTTTTTACATTTTTGTTAATAGGCGAGGTCGTCAAGCCTCAATAGGATTAGTATTATAAGGTTAGCCTGGTTTGTGTTATATAGGTAACAATATCGGTGCTATTGTCCCCCTTATTTGTACTTTTCCTAATTGTTGTATTTTCTCTTCTGTTATTAATAAAAAACCAGCCCTAGGCACTTGCCTAGTAGATTACCAAGAAATAAAAAAAGGTTAGCACCCCACTCTCTAACTTCCACTTTGATGATGGCCCTTTTGTTTGGGTCATTCATCCCCTCACATTCCATGAAAGGATCTTATCTTCCATAAGAAACAATATCCCTCTTCTCCCCACCCCCTCTAACGGAGCTCCCTTCCTCCCTATCACACACCCGGCCCCTTCTCTGGTACACCACTACATTCCCTAAATTATTTTGCTTAACACCTTGACCCAACTCCCTCCCTAAACCATCATAACAAGATTGTTGCTCAATCTCCCTCAACAGTTCTAACACCATTATCTTCCTTTCCTTCAAAAGAAATACCTAGAAACTTCCCAAAGTTTAATAGTTTATCCTCCATCCAAAAAGACATATCCCCTCCTCCAATCCTTGACGAGATTGGACATGCATCTTTTATATGTACCCTTTCCTTTCCCCTACCGGAGGAATACAAGACCATAGCATTGCTAGCAATAGGAACTTTAGGTGCCGAAAGGATCTCGCCATTTCCTTGAGGGGTATCAATTTCTGAAATTAGCACCCCGCTGCTACAGGAATGACCAGTAACACTAGTAGGGTAGCAGGAAGGAGGAGAGCATGGAGCCCTTGGCGGCTTCTTAACAGGAAATATTGGTTCGACACAAACATCAGATGGGGCATGCTCAACAATCTTCCCAGAAGAAGAGGCTTGAAGTGTAGCCTCAACACAACTAAGCCCAGGAGCAGAAGAGGGGGCGATGGAATTGGGTCCATCAGAAGCGGGAGGCCGTGGAATAGCAGCACCGTCTATAGCCGGTGCCGCCCCTGAAGCGGGGTCCAAAATGGCACTATGTGTAGCACCATTGGCAGAAGAAGGAAGAACGACTGTTCCCATATGCTTAGGAGCCTTAACAGGCGCAACTTGAATTAATTTGGACCCCTTAGGATCAATTCTAATAGAATTGGGAAAAGTTGCTGGGCCCGTGTGAGGTGACCCAGGCCTATACTTGTTGAAAGCTTGCCTGGCCCTAGGATAATTGGAAGATGACCGGCTCATTCTACCTTTCCAGCCCGCATCACTAACCCATTCACGTCTTTCCCTCCTATTGAAATTTTGTCTTCTCCTAAAATCAAACCACCCGTCTCTTCTCGATCTAACGTCTGATTCTGGCTTATTCCAATGATCCGGGCCCTCCCATCCCCTCAGAGACTGATTTTTCCTCCCCTCCCTTCTATTTGACCTTCCCTTTTTTCCTGCCACTATCTACAGGGCTCAACCAAACCCTATAACTCAAGTAGCCATCTTCCACCATAATGGAGACAAGGATTTTACCCATTTCCTCACCACAATCCTCACACGCGAGAGATCGTGTAAGCTACAAGCGACATCAATAAACCCCACAGATTTTCCCAATCTTCTTGAACAAGTCAATACACCAAAATGCTCCGGAGACCCACCATGTTGACCACCAATGATTCACTGGTGAAACGAGGGTATAAACACCCATCGTGCTCCACCCATCGGTCTAACTTTAAGTTCTCATCGAACCACCTGCTTCCTTTTACAAGAATTTCTGAAGCCTGAAACTTGTCGACAAAACGAAAGAGATATTGTGTGTCCCCCAGTTGCGATATTTTCAGCCCGTCCTTCACATTCCATGCCCCTGCTGCCCAGTTCCTAACAGCCTCTTGAGAACCAACCCATTTGGAGAAAGACCCAAATCAGACAAGATTTCAAAAAGCCGTTGCGCATGAGAGTGTGCTCCTCAGATAGCGAGAAGTGTGGCTCCTTCCCTACGTCAAGCTTTTGATGGCATCTTCCCCCAAGTTCTAGGACTGGTCAAGAGGCAGCTTTGATGAAACTCATGTTTTCCAATTTTCTAGATTCTAGAGAGAAGTAGGAGTTTTTCTCTGTGTAGTCCGTCATATTCTAGCTGACTGAAAAGTGATTGAAAAACTGGCCGGAAAAGTGCTTCTCATCGCTGGAAAAAAGAAAAGTGGTCGGAATCTAACACTTCATGGATGGGTGGGGTCGGAATAAGGGGATGAAGAGGCTGTCCAAAAGAAAAAATTGAAATCTGACCGGGGTTGGTCTCACGCGCCGGCGCATGGGGAAGGGCTCGCCGGAGCTTGGCGGCGCGTGTGAGGTTCTTTGCCGGAGCTGATTTCAGGGATAGGCTCGCGACACTGGTGGCTCTACGATGGTGTATGTAGAAACTCAGGATTCCGGCTTCTCAGGCTCCTCGGGGAGTGTGCCTGAGAGCATCTGACATTCTGTTTCAAAATGCGAGTGATATCTAACAAACAATACTAAACAATATGGTTATATCTTTTTTACTTCAAGACATCAATTACAAGCTTAATTTGATTTAGGGAACTAACCTATAAGCCCGAAAAAGAGCTACTCAATTTTGTTTTCTGGTTACACACCTTAAAAGACGGGGTTCTCTTTACAAAACTTAACTTGAAAATTCCGCAGCGAGTTCCCCACAATTTGGAGACGTGTCGGGCGCATATATTTCAATCTTTTCGAGTGTGTGAAGAGCTTTAAATTGAAAAAGAAAAACTGAGATAAAATCAACTGTCCAGATCAATTCAAACAATCCTAAGGTCTAAATCCTTTTTATTTTTTATTTTTTTCTTTTCCACCTCCACCCCATCTCAACCTACACTACCTCCACCACCAGTGACAACACCCCTTTTCTTCTCCACCACAATGCTACCTCCAAGACCTTGACCAGCCCCAGCTCAGACCATCTTAATGCATTTGCTGGAGTGGAAGAGAGGTGTTGGCTGGCGTTTATGGTGTAGCTGTTTGCGTTTTCTCTTTCTTTTTGGGTGAAACTGGTGGTAGAGAAATTGTGAGGTGAGTATGATTAGAGAAAATGGAGAATGGCAGAGAGTGGTCGATGGTTGGCGGTTAAAGGTGAAAATGGTTGGTTGTGCAAGGAGTTGTAAAGTTTTTTTTATAAGGCTGAATGGGTTGTTTTTGCTGCAGTTGAGGATGTAACGGAGAAGAGATGGTGTTTTCTTTGCCGAAGCCCACCTGGGGAGGTTGCTTGTCATTTTTTTTCTTGGATTAATGGGTTCTGCAGCTGAATATAGATAGCACAACTAAATTTGCTTATTTAGATAGTGGCTGTAGTTTCTGTGAGAGGAAGCAAGTGTTTTGGTATGGAACATACAGAGAGGGGTCTGTAATGGTGGTCGAGTAGTGGGACAGAGACTGGGGGTGGGGGGGGGGGTGGATTTTCAGTAATTTTTTGTTTAATTTCGATACAGGTCACTCTATGGGTGGCCCATGTAGGGGGGGGGGGGAACCCTGTTATCTAGGGTGTGTATGGGAAATCGGTGGAAGTTGGGCGGAAAGTATGTATTAACCTTTTTCTGGCTTTAACCTTCTCGTATATGGAACTGACTTATGTTTTTTATAATGCAGACAGATATAGGGGAGTGGAGTTGGATGCTCTGCGCTTTTCTATTGAAGCAGTAAATGCCAGGTTGAAAAGATTCACACATTCTCCACAGGCCAATCGATCAAATGAACAGCGACAATTATCAGTGAGGAGAAAGAGCCATGTTCAGGAAAATGAAATGTCACTGCTTAAAGCATCACTTGAAAAGCTCTCACTGGTGAACAGTGAAAATGCAAAGAAGGTTAAAGTAGTTGAATCCGCATTGAAATGCCGCGAAATAGGCACTTCATGAGATCACGCTGGTTATTCCCTTCAACTATATATTTAGGATAGCATGTTGATTTTTGCTTGTGATGTACAAGAATGCAAACAATTTCCCTGGAGTCAAAAGCTGTTGGCCGTGACCACAAAAGTACACTTTTAAGCAGCAGCTTGCTTGCCTTTCCTAATTTCTGGCAGGAAGAACTTAAAGGTTAGTGAGTGTTAATCGCAGAATATATGGTCTAATTAGGTCAAATGCACGGCTCTCTAGAAGAAATTACGGGCTGAGTATCCTTCGGGACGAGATTACTTCTGCAAAGCGATTTGTGAGGCCAAATGTTAACTTTTGGATGCATCCCTTGAGTGAGGCCAAATGTGAGGCTTCTCGTTGACGTTGGCATTGTTGCTTTGATGATTTTATAGGTTCTCAGACTCTTCTGATATTTATCTCTAAATTTTGTAGTTCGTTTTCACTGTTTTACTGTAGAAACTTGTGAGATCCCTTTATGACTATTTGATCAAGATCATTTGATTGACTTATCCATTTGAGGAAACTATGGTACCATTGTTGTAATATTGTGGTACTTGGCATTATCATTTTTATGGTACCATGGCACTTGTGCACAAGTTGAGCGGACTGATTGGAGGGGGGGGGGGGGGGGGTGTCAGCACGAGTTTTTTGGCCGTGTGATTGTGTCTATTTTGTGTACGTGGGGAAAAATAAGGGTGACGTTATTTCGAGTTGCCCACGTCGCGAAATAAGGATGGTTATATGTGCATGTGACGAAATAAAGGTGGGATACCATTGTTATGTGCATTGCGACGTAATAAGGGTGGCATTTTAATGATACTATGTGATGTTGCAGGGTGTCTTCTTATTGTTGTGATTGTGTTAAGACGGGGTTAATATTTTATTCTCATAATTATTTCCGAAGCTTACATTTTGCAATTATCTGAGTTAATGGCCGTATTTGACATTTTATTACATGCCTTACCTCTATTTGGTGTTTCGTGATCAAAGATGAATTTTATTACACCGAGTTGTTATTCCATGTTCTAAAGGGATTATAATTTTTTTTTTCATTTATATTTCAATTATCAATCTTCTTTGATATATTTATTACACAAGTTATTTGTCTAGTGAGTATCAAATGACTTGAACCTCATCACTGCTTCATTGAGGATAGTCTTTATACTTACTGGGTACCAATTTATTGTGTACTTATACTATGTTTCTATATATTTTTATGCACATCTAGGTACTTCGGATCAGGCTGAGCGGCGGTAAGGCATTTGGTACATCGGAGACTTCAAGGTATCCGTTCTTGATCCAAGTGCAGGCCTCAAAGTCACCACTTGTTTTAGTTCTAATGTTTATATATTTCAGAAAGTACTGTATTTACATATATTACCGTGTACTCTTCTAGAGCTCGTGACTATATATTACCTAGATCGGGGGAGTTTTGTTGAATATTGCCGTTGTGGTCTGCATTACTCTTATTTTCGCATTTATATTAAACTTTGTTATGTCATATCATGTTTTACTATTTTAAATAGACGTTAAGTGTTAGACTTACCTAATTTTAGAAATTAGGTGTCATCACAACTTCTATAGAGGATTTTGGATCGTGACACAACCCGTCTCCCTTTACACTAGACCGCGAAACTTCTAGAAAATATGAAATACATGATCTTTGGTTTTCAAGATAAAAACTCATTATGTTCGTGAAGCATTATCGATAAAAGTCACAAAATATTTATTATCGCCCATCGATTCTGTCTCTATTAGAGCACAAACATTAGAATATATAGTCTTTGAGACAATGTCAGAAATGAGACTCTATGTTGCTTATCAAATAAATAGTAGTCACAAGGTTTTACCATCCTACCTTTGGCAAAAGGAATTAATGATTTCCTAGCAACAACAACAACAACAACAACAACAACTACCCAGTATACTCCCACCAGGTGGGGTCTGGGGAGGGTAATATGTAGGCAGTCTTACCCCTACCCAAAAGGGCAGAGAGGCTGCTTCCATGCGACCCTCGGCGCATAGGACAGAATGAAAAGCTGCATTGGAAAACAAAGACAAAATTAGTAACCAAGGCAAGACAAAACAAAATAACAAAACAAAGCATAAGTAATCCTGCAGAAATAACGTAAATGGTTATGTAAACATAAGGAACATAAATACCGTCGCAACCAAGAGGGGACCTAGGCTAAAACACTAGACATCGATGGGTAACCCTACTATCCCACACCCAACCCCGGGTGAGGCGAACGAAGGACTCTAAGGGCCCCTATCCTGCAATTTCTTCTCGATCATATAGATCATTCTTCTAAGCCACAAATCTATAAAAATCTCCTCAACATATTTCTATGTTTGGCCTCTACAAACTGCACAAGGAAATCCCTTTGCAATAATCAATAATCTTTTGGTGAGTCTCCACTTTTAATTTGTAAAATAATTCTCGTATCCATCTCGGTCGCAAGCTATTCCTAAGATCAAGTTCATCCGTAAATCAGGTATATGACTCACATTATTTAGAACCAATGTGCATTCAACACTTGTCTTAATGCAAATATCATTTATCCACGTAATTTTTGAGCAACTTGTGTTATCCATCCTCGTAATTCCGAAATAGCCTCCTATATGTCTGTAAAACGATCTCTAAATGGTGTGTCAAAACATGACGTTGTTTTGTCAACCACCCATTCTGACTCGAGACCTGCCATGTGCATGAATTTCACTCCCTTATTTACGAAAAGAATAACATTATCATTATTTTGTATCGTGACAATTGTGTTGTCATCAATATTCTAGCTACTGCTTTTACCTTTGGCCTTCCTTGGAATTAGGTAATCTCTTTTGAGATGACCTGGTTGATCATAAATGTAGCAATTTCTGCCTTTTGATTTAAATCGATTCTTAGACTTCTCATGAGTTCAAGATTTACCATAGTTGCTCGAACCCTTTTGATGACTCCTAACTCTACCTCCTATGATGAGAGCATGTCATGGATTTTCAGGCTTCTTTCTTATCTTCTCAATGAGTAGAAGAGACGATGTGACATTCTCCAATACAATGATGATCTTACCATGCATGATGGCTGTTACCAATTTATCGTACGAAAATGAAAACGAGTTCAAAAGCAAGATAAATTTATCTTCTTCCTCGATTTTTTCTACGAGGCCGACAAGTTGTGTGATCACTTAGTTAAAAATAGTTAAATGAGACAAAAAATTTGTACCTTCACCTGTATGTATTTTGTATAACGGCTTAGGTACAATTTATTTATGAGAATTTTAGACATGTATTGGCTTTCCAACCTTGTCTAAATTCATCCGCAGTGTCTTCATCAATGATGTTATTTATCGCGCCATCTAATAAGTGCAACATGACCGCACTAGAAATCTTTTTATCCAAGTCAACTCAATCCTCAACTCTCATGAAATCGGGCTTTTTAGCATCACCATCTAATTCTTCATATAATCCTTTTAGGATGAGAATATCCCTCATCATTCTTTGCCACGTTGAGAAACTATTATCTCCATTAAATTTCACTACATCTTAATTTAATTTTTGATATTTTCTTTCTAAGTATAGTACTATTGATATTGAACACCATTTTTGTGAACGAACATAAACTGTGCTCTGAAATCAATTGTTGAAAGTAAATATGCCACAAATATTCACGATAATAAAAGCAAGATACAAGCATAGCACCAAGATATGTAATCAACAACAATAAAAGAGTGACAATGACACTAATATTTTTACGTAGAAAATCCTTCTAAATAAGGGAGAAATTTACAACCCCAAGAGGAACAATTATATCAGTATAGCAAGGAATGTATAACTTATAGGCATGAGTAAAATACTCCAAAGACCACTACAACACTCGAAGATATAATCATCTTTTGATATTCTCACCTTACAATAATATCACTCACTCTCTATTTTTTTCATGGACTATTTTCTCACACTCTGTCTGTGATACTTTACACTACTTTTGCTCTTAATGTTTGGTGTGTTGAAAATGAACGAAATGGCGATCTATTTATAATAGAATATTACTTCAACTGCGATGATATAGCTCCCCCTAAAATATAAACAAGTATCCAGTAGTAGATTTTTTATTATCAAAGTCAACTGCCATATCAATATTTGTGTAACCCTTCAAGAGTAGATTACATCCTATAAAATACAAGCAGTTTCTCATAGTACCTCTCAGGTACCTTCGTATCCACTTGATTACTTGCAGTGTTTCTTACTTCTCGAATTTTTAAGAAACATGCTAACAACGTTAACTTCATGATCATATTAAATCTTGTGCAAATCAGTTCATACATCAGAGTTCCGACCAGTGAAGATAAGAAACTCTGGCTATGGTCTCATTAGTCCAGTCACATGTGGCATAAGATCCTTCTCAACTTGTCTAACCCAAGCCTCAAAGTATCATATTCCTTTGTTATAGGATGTATCTTTTTCCTCAACTTTAGATGACTAGTAAAGGCGTGCTAATGGACTAGAATTAATTATGTTGAAGTGTTCCACTACACGCTCAATGTACTTTTTTTTGAGATAGCCACAACTTTTTATTTGTTCATTCCCGAACAATCTTCATCCCTAGAGTTTGTTGTATTAGGCCCATGTCAAACGACTTGGACAAATCTCCCTTCAACTTGGCAATCATCTCTTTGTCTTATCATACAATTAAAATGTCATCCTCATATAACAACACAATCATAAAATTGTTGTAAGAAAATCTTTTGAAGAATACACACGAATTTGAGAAAGTCTTTATATACGTTGACTTTTCATGAATGAGTCAAACTTTATGTACCACCTCCTTGGTACCTGCTTCAACCCATAAAGTCTTACTAAATTTGAACACCATATTTTTTTCCAGCTATTTCAAATCCTTTTGGCTGCTCCATATAAATCTCCGTGAAGAAATGCAGTTTTCACATCCAACTGCTCCACTTCAAGATCTAGACTAGCTCCTAAGCGCAAAATTATTCGAATACAAATCATTTGACAACATGTGAAAAAATATCATCAAAATCAACAACTTTCTCATGTTCGAAGTTTTTTACCACTAATCGAGTTTTATATCTGACCAACTTGCCATTTTTGTTTTTCTTGAGTATAAAGACCTACTTGAAATCAGGGCCTTTTGCCAATTGAAAGTTCGACATGCACATGTCATTTTCCTATAGAGATTTCATCTCTTCTTGCATGACTTTCATCTACTAGTTCTTTTTTTGATGGGATAACACCCGCTTAAGATTTTTTGGCCCCACTCGTCACTGATGAGGACTTACTCTGAGGAAGTAAACTTAGATGATTCTACCTTTTGCCCTTCAGATTTCCTCAAAGTTTGAGATTGCCTCTATAGAAAGTTTCGCATAATAGACCTGCCGCTAGATTAGTTTCACTGTGCTCTCTTGCTAGATGCTCATTTACTAATCTACACATAAATTTATATTCAGTATATATTTAAAGTTATGTGTTCATTTTCACTTGTATTTATTATTATCATTTTAATAAATTTTTACACGCATTTAAAAGTACATCTAGCAATCATATACGCCCCTGGCGAACAATCTCACCTGTCCACATAGCTTGTATGTGGTTTCATAGGTCGCCTTTGGCAACCTCTGAAATTGCATAGGTGCCATTAAATAGACTTGTGTTCTTTTACATTTGGAAACTGTTTAGCTCAAAGTTATCATACACTTTATAAGCATAAATTAGTTAAAATCAATAGAGGGCCAATCATAGCAGATCGTAAAAACCAAAAGACCAAACGAAAAAAATGTAAGAGACAATAGTTATTGGTTAAGGGTAGGATGGTAGAGATCTTTTCTTGATGATATCGATTTGGTCGGACTCTCCATGGAGAGGTTCAGAGCCTTACAATGATATATATTCTCTTCTTTTAGAAGTGGAGATGGAGAAGAAAAAGCAGCCTCTCTTTTAGGGTTCTTTCTCTTAATATTTATAGCTGTGAATCTTGCAAGCTGGCGAGGGACGGACGTGGCCGCGTCGAAGGGACGTCTGTGAACAATGAGTACGCAGTGGTATCATTAATTAGGTTGAGTAACCTCGGAATACTTTGGTCAACGAATGATTACACCTTTTATTAGCCCGAACAAGATTAGGAGCCAGTTAGACGCGCTAATTATCATGAATCTAGTTTTGACCCATACATATAGTCCCTCCGCTTATTAGGGTCGGTATTCGGCCGAGCTATATGAGTGGACTTCGCCGATTATAGTTCAAGAAATTCGGAAGGGAAGATCGAACGCCGCTTTGGTAGTGACCTAGTATGGCCGTGGTTGTTTACACATTGGAGATTATAATGTCCAAATTGATGGCCTTAGCCATTTTGTGGTGACGGTCTTAGCCGTAGCGGGGTCAGGGGTCCGAGCCGTATTCGAATTTGATGACCCTAGTCGCACTTTGTCACGAGCCCTAACCGTTTACATAAGGGGGATGGCTGCAGCCGTTTATACTTTGAAGATGGCCTTAGCCATTTAGACTTTGACGATGACCGTAGCCTTTTATATTTTGGATACGGCCGTAGCCATTTTTGCCTTGAAGGTGGCTGTATCCACTCTGCAAGGACAATCCTCGACTACAATGGAGCTGATGTTAGATGAATTCACATTTGACGATCGTAGTCGCAGTCCTTTGGCTGGTTTTCATATGAGCGATTGTCCATAGCCGTTCGCTTATCTGAAATGGCTGTGGCCGTTTATTTGTATGTATTCTTCTTCGAGTTGGAGGTCGTAGTCACCTTATTTTTAAGAGATGGCGATAACCGTTCGTTGCTTTGAGAGGGTCGTAGCCATCCTTACTGGGGGTGGCCGTAGCCGTTTCTTATTCAGGAGACGGCAGTGGCCGTTGTTACTTCAGAGATGGATGTAATCAACATTACTTTCGGAGGCGGTCATAGCCAACATTACTTTGAAGATGACCGTAGCCACTATTGGTTTAGAGACGGCCGTAGTCGATTACATATGTTTGGCGAGGATACGATCATGCTTTCCACGTATAAAGAAGGCGCCATATGCTTAGTGACACATGGAGCGTGCTTTTGGTGCCTTAGGGTCGTTACAACCGTTTCAAGGGTGACCTGCTGATTGACGGTTGAATGACTGTTCCATGGCATCTGTCATAATGATGCCCGTTACAGTAGACCCGAACCGTTTTGCAGTTGGCCAGGTAGTTAATAAGGGCCTTAGGGATTCGTGAAAGTCATTTATGCTTTGTCTATAAATAAAGGTTTGTATGATTCAGTTCTTACTTTTCCAATATTTGCTTAAGTGGAATTGAGAGAGAGACAAATCTTCTCGTTCTCAGATTACTTTATCTTCTGCTTCTTGTTTCTTCATTCTTCGTCGTTTATCGTCCAATCTTCATCTCCTCTTGATTTTCCGGTGACCTTTGCTCACATCCTTTTAATATATTGACAATGGCGAATAGCTCTCGTTCCAATATTGCTCCGGTGGCGGTTCCAGCGGCTGAGGGTTCATCTACGGTAGTGAGGACCACCGATTCGGCGGACAATGACAGGCTCCCATCGGTGACCGGCATTCTTTCTCTGGCCGGTGGTCCGAAAACTGATTTCTCTGATTATGAAGGAGAGGACCACGTAGACGAAGCTCCACTGATGGGAGAGGTAGGCATTGCCCAACTGAGGGATCAGTGTGACTCCCTCGTTTAGCTGACATCGTCCTTGCTAGGAGCGGGGAGAGGGTACATGGCGACCACCGAGGGTATTGCGTCTTATATGCCTACCCTTTCAAGCTGGGATTCAGACTTCCTCTTCCAATGCTGGTGGTGGACTTCGTCCATCACTATAGGGTATGCCCCGGTCAGCTCGTCCCTTCCTGCTACAAGCTGTTGGCGATGCTGATAAAATATGTGGAGTTGGCATGGAGGGAGATTACCCTTGGGCACGTACTAACTCTCTACGCCCCCAGAGGGTACGAGGTACCATGGTTCGGTTGGTCCCTCGTGGGGTCAATGGCTTAAATGTGGAGCTTGACGACGAGGTTGATGCCCGTTCTTATGAACACTTTTTCTACATCAGGACCGAAAAGCTGGTGGCTTATGCTACCGACTTCCTAGAGGAATGGAACCATGCACGTAAGTTTCTTTTACGTCGGTCACGAATTCTTTTGGTTATATGTCTTGTTTCATATTTGTACATACTGGCCTTCCTCTTCTGCCGCAGTTGGAGGTGCACTCTAGAATCGCTTTCCAGCATCTGCGAGTGGGTCGAGGCCGTGCTTTGTGTTACAGCGGGAAATTGCACTTGGGCATCTTTCTGGGAGGCCCATGGTCGTAGGCTGGCTGGTGGTAAGAATGTGACTTGCTGTGTTGCTCTTATTTCATAGTACTCAATTTCTTTCCCTTGACCTTTCTTCCTTTGTTGATTAGGGAGACCATGCCGTAGGAGGGCTCCTCAGCTAGATTTCCGCAGGTCGGGGGCGACTGCTCGATTGGTTGCAATGCCGGCTCCTTGCCCAGTTCCGAGGGAGACTTCGTTTGAATCTTCTACGTCTCACTCTCCGGCATGGTCCGTGCGCCGAGTTGAAGAATCTTCAGGGGCCATGCGTTCCAGGGTGGAGTTGCCACCGAATGAAGATGAGGAAGAAGAGGAGATGTCGCTGATTCGGCGTAGGGTGGCGTTCACCCGGTCCTTCCGGTGGTGATTAGCTTGGATTCTCCGCCATCGGAAGCGGAAGGGAATGCATCGGATCTTGCCCCAGAGGGTGAGCGTTCAGTGGGGGTTGCCCCGGTTGGCTTAGGCCAAGGTGACATAATCGCTTCGGCGATTCAAATTTCAGTTCCTGTTGCTGAGAGGGAAGGTAGTTCCTCAGCAACTATTTTGGTGGAAGAGACGGGCGCCGATGTTTTAGCGAGTGCGGGTGCTTCAACCTCCCGAGCAGCGGAGGCCTCGAATTCCAGGGCGACGGAAGGAAGGGTCTCCTCAGGAGAGGGGGATGATTCTGAGTCCGACATGGACCCTGAGGACGTCCGCCTGTTCCAAGAGGGTTATACCCGCCAGTGGTGTAGGCCAAAGGGGATTCCCGCTATGTGGAGATTGCTAATAAGCAGAAATTGCTGCTCGAGGAGGAGATCTGGTGACGCTGTTCGAGGTTATGTGCTTGGAGGTGGATAGCACGTCCTTGAGGGGCATCTCAGATGTTGGGTTGATGGGCGAGGTGGCTGCTCTGGGTATAAGGTACTCGTGAAGTTTCAGTTTATTTCTTTTCTTACTATATCTTCTTATATTAACTATTGTCCTGTTTGTTGTAGTCATTCTTATTGGAGGTGGAGAGCATTCGCCGGGCCAACGTTCGCTCGGCTATCTTTGTGCGTTGTTGGAGAAGTATCGATAGCCCCGGTGCCGTGATTTGTGTGAACGCTTAAGGAACGAACCGCGGAATTGGGAGATGGTAGAAGAGCCGACGAGGAGGGAACTTCATATGAAGCAGACCCTTAACAGGGTAAATGCTCTTGAGGGGCAGCTCCGTCGAAGAAACGAGGAGATGGACGATGAAAGGAGCGTGGCCACTGAGAGAGCGCGCCAAAATCGGGCTACGGCAGCAGAGTTCGCTGAGGCTTTGACTAGGCAGGTGGCTGCCCTAGAGACGGAGACTGCCGCCTTGAGGAAGCAGGCAGAGGATGCCCTGGCGAGGGTTGAAACGCTGCACGCGACTAACCGCGTCCAAGAAAGAGAACATGGATTGGAGAGGGCCGGCGCAAATTTCTGAGAGAGGGCGTTGGAGGGGCGTCTTGCTGTTTGTGAGCAGGACGCCCATACTGCGGAGGACCGGATTGTGGCCTTGGAGTCCGAGAACCAGCGCCTGAGGAATCAGGCCGCTTCTTTCGTTCCTACTCGTGAGCTTTGGAAGTATGCTGAGGCCCATCTCGACGTGTGTAGGAGGTAGTGGGAAGCTGGCGTTGTGCCTGAGGCACCTATGAGGAAGCACACGTAAAGGCTTGTGATGCTCGCCTGACTGCGGTTTCGACCCGTCTACGCCCGGGGTTGATGATGGATCCGAGGGCGCTGACAATGTTAAAGGGGGCGTCGGTGGCGCCGAGTGAACAAAGAAAACGTTTGTAATATTTGTTTAGTTTGCATTCTCTTTTTCTCTTTCTTTTTGTTGCCATTTGGCTATTTTTTTTCTTTTTGGTAGCCCTTGGCCAACGTAACTGGGGGTAACCCCTTGCGGATATTGTAAATATATGCGACTTTCTTCCTTTCTATTTGTTTTGTATCAATTTCCTACCTTTCTTTTTTGCACTCGTTCAAGGGGGCCTTGTCTTAGGGTTTTTCTAGTTAGCAGGCTAATGATCTTGACCGGTTAGGTGATTTTGACCATTGTCGAATTTGTTCCTTGCCTTAAGAGGAAATTGGTGTAGATGGCTTTGGCCATAAGTGGACGCTTTGGGTCATCGCCTTCTTCCACTTGGTGGGAGCGGGTTTTAGCCACGTTTGGGTGGTGGAGGAACATAGCCTTAGTCCCAGTTTGGGCTTAGTAGGACTACTGGCCGTGGTGATGAAAGCACGGCCTTGTAGTTCGACTTGGGCCGAACTTTACATGGGCCGAAACTTTAGTTTTAAGTTAGTCGTACTTACTTGAGTGGCGGGGACACTTGGCCCGAGCTGGGGTTCGAACGTGGTTGAACATTTGGGGGCTCAGCCTTGTTTGACTCGTAGCTACATGACGTATACTCTTGGCTCTGATTCGACCGTGGTTGAGTTCGTGACTCTTGCGACGGAGGCGTGTAGCCCGAGTCCCAGTTCCACTCGTAGTTGAACATTTGGGCTAGGGCACGTAGCCTGAGTTGTTGTTCAACCGTAGTTGAACCTTTGTAACTTTTTGATGTCGAAGGCGCATAGCCTGAGTTTCAGTTCAGCTCATAGTTGAACTTTTGGGCGAGGGCACGTAGCCTGAGTTGTTGTTCAACCGTAGTTGAATCTTTGTAATTTTTGATGTCGAAGGCGCATAGCCTGGGTCCCTGTTCAACTAATAGTTGAACTTTTGGGCGAGGGCACGTAGCCTGAGTTGTTGTTCAACCGTAGTTGAACCATTATAATTTTTGATGTCGAATACGCATAGCCTGAGTCCTAGTTCAACTCATAGTTGAACTTTTGGGCGAGGGCACGTAGCCTGAGTTATTGTTCAACCGTAGTTGAAACTTTGTAATTTTTGTAGTTGAACTTTTGGGCGAGGGCACATAACATGAGTTGTTGTTCAACGGTAGTTGAACCTTTATAATTTTTGATGTCGAAGGCACATAGCCTGAGTCCCAGTTCAACTCATAGTTGAACTTTTTGATTCTCCACATAACCCGCTTCGTGTTGGGCGTTGGGATTTGATTCTGGTTTAAGATCTTGTATTACTCATGCTTGTAGTCTTCTTGACTAGTTCGCATAGGTTACCCCGTTACAGATCTCGGTTCGAGATGCTTTTGTGCTTTTCTCCTTTTTGTCAGGATCCCTTGTAAAAAATGGGGCGAGGTACCTTATGCATATTTTTCCCGTAGGGACGGGGGATCTACTTCTTCTTCCCCTTGCTCGGAGATACGGGATGTGGAAGCAAGCTCGTCTCGAGGCTTTTGAATTCCTTTTATCTGACGCGCCGCTTTGGCTTGTTCGAGCTGGGTTATTTTCTTTCCTTTTTTGGTCAAAGGATAAACTACGCAATTCTGCTATGAAATCCACACAGACAGAGCCAAATTGTTTAGCTCAAAGTTCTCATACACTTTATAAGCATAAATCAATTAAAATCAATGGAGGGCCAATCATAGCAGATCGTAATAAACCAAAATACCAAACGAATAAAACGTAAGAAACAATAGTTATTGGTTAAGGAAAGGAGGGTAGAGATCTTTTATTGATGATATCGATTTGGTCTGTCTCTCCATGAAGAGGTTCAGAGCCTTACATTGATATATATTCTCTTCTTTTAGAAGTAGAGGTGGAGAAGAAGATGCAACCCCCCTTTTAGGATTCTTTCTTAATATTTATAGCTGTGAAACATGCCAGCTGGCGAGGGACGGTCGTGGCCGCGTCAAAGGGACGTCCGTGAACAATAAGTAAGCCGTAGTCTCGTTAATTAGGTTGAATAACATCAGAATACTTTGGTCAGCGAATGCTTATACCTTTTATTAGCCCAAACAAGCTTAGAAGCCAGTCAGACGCGCTAATTATCATGAATCTAGTTTTGACCCATAAAGAAACCATTAAGTTTTCTCTTAGTCAGGAATCTTAGGATTCTTGAGGAAGGGAGCAGGAAGGTAATAAACTGGTCTCTGCTGAGAATTTCCTGCCCTTAACATTATAACCACTAGCTCAAAAAAAATAAATAAACCAACAAATAAAATCTTCCTGATTTTCCATTCATTCATAGCAAAGGAATGTGACTTCTGTCTCAATTCACTACAAAATAATTTAATTTCCTATGTATATGCTCGACCTATATACCATTGTCTTATTTAATTTTCATGCAATTTCATTCACTACCACTTAGCTTCCTACAACCTCAGGTGCCTTTCTACCCCTCTTTTCACCTCTCTGCTAACACGGATGCCTCATTCTTTACATGGGTCAAACAAGCTTCGACGTTGGACGATAATTGGATATCGCTTCTGCATCCTTGTCGTCGGGAAGAAAACTAATTTATCTGGTTCAGCCGGTACCCAACTGTAAAGCGAAAATTTGCACCAACAAAACGTCTTTACACTTCCGAAAAATAAAAAAAATTGTGTTTTTGAAGATGATATCTACATAGCAAAGCAACCGTACCTATAACGAGTCACTAAATGGTGAAGAAAAACACAGAGCTCTACTCTAGCAAGCTCATAACCAGGGCAACGCCGTGGTCCTCCGCCAAATGGAGTGAATACATTAGGTGAGCTCGTTGATCCTGCATTGCTCTGTTTACAGAAGTTTTGGCAAATGTTTATTCATGTAAGTCAACGTTTATTTTGGTAACAGGGGAGTTCAGGTAGAAAGAGTAGTAAAAGAGAGATATGCACATAGTGACGCACCTGCCACCTCCACGGATCGAATGTACGGGCATCTTTGAAATGTTCATGATCTAGATGAACAGCTCGGAAACAAGCAAAAACCTTCCAACCTTTTGGAATAGTATAACCTGAAAGGATATCACAAGATTCATTCAATTAGATCAAGTACCAAATATTGACCGTATGAAGAACATAACAATGCTCTTTGTCATGACTAAACAAGTGCATATAGTAATTGAAGTAATCATAGGCCTGGTTGTCCCCCAAATTAATGACATTAGACGAGAATACGCTATTGATTGCTATTGACATTGTGATGCAGTCATATCGGAAGTGCCCGTTACACACATTGAGAGGGAAATCGCCCCTTTTCACAAACAAGAAGACGAGCATCTTACCTTTGATATTGATATCGGTCATAGTTCTCCTGAATACTCCGCTAATTATGTTACCAACTCGTAGAGTTTCATTAACAACCTGAACATAAAAGCATAGACGTATATCATGAGGGCTGAACGGATAAGAAAATTTGAGCTAAATAATAATGAGTTTGTTAAATAAAGCACTTACACATTGAGTGAAGGGCATGGACTTGTAGTCTTCCCACAGTAGAGACACAACATCACCTTTTCTTAACCTGATATCTTCGTGCTCCTCCTGCCAAAACAAGTTTTAAATATAATCAATAATTCATCTTCGCTAAGTTCTAGGTAATACGAAAGGAGAAGTTAAAAAATGGTGGGCATGTAGCTGCAATTAACACAGAGCAGACAATAGACTCAAATTAGGGTCAGCAAAGTTAGCCTTGGTTCAAGTTAACCAATATGCTGTCTGCTTTTTCTGACTTCTAATTTAAAATCAGCATACACCTTTTTCCTAAACTCTTTCCTTTTTCAACTTACAATCCTCTAAATCAACTATTGCTCTTATTTGAGAGCCCACAAGTCACAAAAGATTTACGAAATTTGAGATTTTATATAAATCATAATATTTGTGTGACTATAAAAAAGGACAGCGCGGTACACATTATAATATTTGTGTAACAAATTGTAATATTTGTATGTTTTTAGTTCTATTAAAACTAATGGTCTTAAACATGTTTATGAACGCTTCTCGGTGAAGGTAAACTTGAAAGTTCAAGTTTAATTAGAAAGTGACATTTCTTTTTAAAATGAAACAAAAAGAAAATAGGTTAACATAAATTTAAAGGAAATGCATACAAAATTCATAAAGAGAATCCTAGTGGATCTAATTAAAATGGTTAAGAAGCCGCAAAAAAGTTAATCAACTTTGCAAAGATAAAATTAAAATTTTAGCTTCTATATAGGGGCGAAACCAAGATATGAAGTTAATGGGTCAAAATTTTATATTTTTAAGTTATTAGACTTTATATATATTTTTTGATTGAACCAAAGTTACTAAGTTCGACCGAACTCGTAACCGGCGTGCTAGCTCCGCCTTCTGCTTCTATACACTAGCAATATAAAAAATATTTAGGCACTAAACAAATAAGTATATGTAACTGCATATAATAAATTATATCGACATATATATAGACAGACAATAGGTTACAACATGTAAAATTGATGGTTAATGTGTAACTAAATAACCCAATTTATTAGATAAAATATTAAAAAGAAAATAAAAAGAGAAACGTAGGCGTGCAGAAGTATAAAGAGAAGGCAACATCATTTTGTCCAGTGGTTGTATCCCTAGTTATCCGGTTTTTTCCTTTATTCAGCAGAGAATAGAGCAGATGCTACTGCTTTTCTTTGACCATTCTCCTCTTTACCTGACTACTTTCACCCCTAACTTTTGACTATACGTCACATGTCTTAGTACATGTAAACTATACTCTCGTCTCCACTGAAAAATTAACAACTATGTGTACCACTTTACATGACACATTCAATTTTTTAATACAACTTTCTCTTTAAATATTTTAAATTATAAAAGTTGTAATTTATATTATCTCGTCTTTACCCGATACTGTTACAATTTCAAAAAGTCAAATTTCTTATCTTTGACCACAAATTTGGACATAAATTTTTTAAGCTTTTTAAAATAAAATTACATATTTAAAACTACATAAAAAGTATTATAAGTCACAATAATTCAAAATTCAAAATATTTAAAAGGCAAATGAAAAATATGGGAGCAAAAAAAAAAAACTCGTTTACCTCTTGAAAGTTGAATTGCATCACAGAAATTGGAACATAAGGAATACTTTTATCTAATCTACTAAAAATAATTTAAATAGTTTAGCATGTTGAACTGAGTATCGAAATGGATAGAAGAAGTATTTTAATTTACAAAAGTGGCTTGCTCCTGCACCAATAATTAATGACACATACTTGCAATTTTGTTATGTTCTATTGGTTAATAGAAGAAAAGAGGGGTTGCTCTGATGGTAAGTAACTCCCACTTCCAATCGAGAGGTTGTGAGTTCGAGTCTCCCAAAAGCAAGGTGGGAAATTCTTGGAGGGAAGGATGCCGTAAGTGAAATTATACTGGGTTGTTATTGTTGTTCTATTGGTTAATACATAAATATGAATAATAAGGTGGACACATGGAAATATATGTTAATGCGTCAATTCTTTTTTGTATTTCAAGTAGAAACACATGAATAAAGATTTCAAAGTTAGGCTCGCAAAGGTCCATAATGCATTGGAGATCCACTTATCTTTTTGGGTTGTGTTGTATCAATAATACCAGCAATTACCAATAAAATAATACATGCAAATTAAGATAAAGTAATGGGGCATAGTGATATTTCTAGAAAGGGTATTGGATTCAATGTGGTATGTGGTACGAACTTAGATGCACGTGTGATGTTGATATAACAAAGAGTCTAGCTAGGGACACATGGGGCTACCGCACAATCTTTTTCTTGAGTATACCAAATTGCTAATCTCTCTACTTTGTCGGCCACGAAAGCAATTTTATGAAATTATATTCATTTTTTGGGGTTTAAATATTCCTAATTACATATTAAACCTTTTATTCCTACAAAAATTAGCTAAAACTAATTTTGAATTTTAATATAATAAGAGTAGGGAAAAGGTCAAACAGAAACATGCATCCAAGGAACATAGCATATGTTGAAGCTTTTTTTTCTTTTCTTTTCATTATATACTGAAAGCAAGTGAAATACTATATTGGAATAAAAAAACGAGGAATGGGAGGAAGATTCGGATAGAGGATCACCAGCTGAGGGAAACAAACCCCCCTCCCCACCCACCCCCAAGAAAAAAATTACCAGAAATATACTTTAGAATTTAAAATATTGGGTTACAAATTAAATAAGTCTGGAATACTCTGATGCCGGGATTCTGTCTAAAAAAACCTGCTCTTTTTATGAGTTGGCTACTTCATTATTCGCTATCTTTCTCTTTATACCTGGCCACCCCGGTACCTTACTGTTTTTTTTTTCTTGCTACGGGATTAGCCTGTTTGGCGTGGTTTGTTACCTAAAAACACCATCCTTTCTTATTGGCGTCAGAGAAAAGTCGAATTTTTAAAATATTGGGTTACAAATTTAATAAGTTAAGTGGTGGGGCGATTTTAGTTTCTCGAGTACTGAGTCTAGTAAAAGGTCAATAAAGAATTACGTAGATGAAAGGTTTTTGGTTGTAAAGGGAGACTGCCATTTTCGAGAAGATGAGGACTTAAAAATTTGGGGGGAGAAATTATTCCTTGGGTTTGTACAGTGTGGAAATTGATGCCAAGTGGTTAGTTGTAGGCGGCGGGGAGCGGGGAATGAGTGGAGATCCTCCATATTTTGCTTGGATGAGAATTTAGATAAGAAGATAATTCATCTACTATTGAAGAAGAAAAACAAGAACATGTGGTAGCAACTTTAGGGTCCACTACGCAGAAATTCATCATTATTTAGGTATCCATAGTTAATTCTATTTTATAATATGACTCTTTACCTTTATGTTTCAAAAGGATGATTAATTTTTTTAGATTTAACAATTATTTAACTTTAATATGCTCATTTATTTTAATAACTTTTTCTATGAGTGACATGGCATTTTTTTTAGAATCATAGCATTCGTGCCAATATAAGTGCACCTCAACAAATTTCAAGAAACTACTCCCAATGAGAATTAGCTGTTTAAAATTTAAAAAGATAAGACCTAATGATTCCTCATTAATCAAATGATCACCATGCCACACAATTGAAGGAAAAATGACATATTTAATATAACAAACAGTCTCTCGTTTTGATTAATGAGGAATCAGGAGCAAGGTTCGTTTACATATTATCCTTTTTAGATCTTATTTTGTGAACTTATGTTGTTGTTGTTTAATATAGTAATAAATTTCATATATCTAATCTAAAACCGTCATACATAAAATAAAACAAAAGCTTAATATCATGAAGAGAGGAGAGCACCTTGAGTAGGGAAAGAGCATGGGGTGTCTCGGTGAGGAATTTGACAGCAAGGGTCATAATAGTAGAGGTAGTTTCATAGCCAGCGACAAGCAAAGCCAGCATAAAATCCACTATTACCTCATCTGAAAATCCTTCGACGCCATCCCCTTCAAACAACGCCTCCAACATATCATTCTTTAATCTCTCTCCTCCTTCTCTCTCTTTCCTCCTCTCTCTCACCACTAATCCCAACGCCTCCGCCACCTTCCTTCTCGCCTGAAATTCATTAATCAATACATATTCTCCAAACACACAATTATAATACTACTCCACTTACTTGAATGGCCTTGCGGTAGGTAGAAGAGAAGAAGGGCAAAGAAATGGTGAAGAATCCTTCAATCACAAGCATGTACTCTTTCATCAGCTTCTCCGTCCACTCGCATGGATCTAAACTCATCAGTTGCTTCACTGTTAGATTAAACGTTATCTGCAAATTCCAACATCCACCACTTGTTATATGGAACCTTCTAACTTTAGATGAAAGCATAAAAAGTAAAGAGCCAAGGAGAATGATAACATTACATTCTTTCTAATGGACATGCACATGTGGTTTTATGCTTTCCTCATAATTACTACCACATACCATATATTGCCCTCCTCTCTACTTATTACATGCACAATACTCGATATCATACCCCACCAACACCAAGCATATGAAATCTGACTCATTTATCCATTTCTTTATTCTCTAACCCATGAAAACTCATTTCCCCCTTTTTGCTTCGCATGCGCCGCTTACATCTTATTCGTTGAATTACAAAAATCAACACTCCCTCCATCTTTTATATTTGTGGTATTTTTTAAACTCATTTAATAGCTTAATAAAAAAGAGTATTTCACTAAAATACACTTATCACTCTCTTTTAATTGAAATTTTTATATGCCTTTCTGGAATATTAACAAAAAAATTTTAAAATGACAAATATTCTGTAGGACGATATAGGTTACCTTCTTGGCCTCCTCCATGAGGAAGACACGACCGGTCCAGGATTCCAAATTAAGCCGAACCAACCGGTCTATATCGGCCAACAAATGGTCCTTAAGAATAGAAGAATTAGCAAAACTCATGGTCAAAGAATGCATTCTTTTGTGAAGACTGCCTCTCATGAGCAACAGCGAATGCTTCCCCAGCAAATTCTGTAAGGAACTCGGATAACTAGATTCGAAGAGCCGGCCTTCGTTCTGCAAAATGAACCGGTTCGTCTCTGCGTCAGTCGAGAAAACCGTCGGTTCACCAAATATATGGGTGGTGAAAATATTTCCGTATTTAGCAACCCGGTCATCGATGAACGGTTCAGGGTTTTCGGTTTTGTAGGCGGAGATTAGCTGGAGGGTTTCTCCGATAAAAGGGAGGCCGAGTGTTCCCGGCGGGAGACGGGTTTTACGGCGGCGAAAATGGGCGGCCGCCGCTGCCCGGAGGAGAAGAAAGGTGATAAGGGAGATGGAGAAAGAGAGGAAAAGATAGATAATGAAGTCCATGTTTAATTTGTTGTGTTGTTTTTCAGATAGAGAAAATGGTTTATGGGTGGCTTCTTATGTAGTAGTAGCAGTAGTGAGGAAGTGAAGGGTGAAAACATGGGAAAATGAGAAATACAAGGTTATTAATGGAGAAGATAGAGAGAGAATCTACCATGAAATCTATTCTAGGGGAAAGAAAAGAGAATGTGGAGGGGTGGATCAAGGCTTGGCATGGTAACACATTAATTTATTTTATGGTGTGTGTTAAGAATAGAACTCTAATTAGGGTGAATGTCTATCTTATAGAAGAGTTTTAGTTTGAGGCTAAGTCTTTTATCTTCCTATAAATAGAGGGTCTTACCATTGTAAATCATCCCAAAAGTATTAATAAGAATACTCATCTCTCTCTACTTTTCTCTCTATTGTTCTTGTTCTTGTATTATTGTTCTTGTTCTTATATTATTTCATAACACGTTATCAGCACGAGACTCTACCGTCTCAAGAAGCACTTTGAGAAGATTAAGGAGTAATTCGCCTATACGAATTTCGCTAATTTCGGGCATTATCCGGGTCACGTTTCAAGAGATAAGTATCGATTTTATGTTCGATTAAAATCTATAATTATGTGTTGTCTATATTACATACAAGTGATCCTAGCTATTTACTTCCGCTATTCCTTTCTTTGTTACAATTGAATTGATGACTGGTTTAATTTAGTTGTATAGTGGAACGTTTCTGGTCAATTATGCAAACAATGGGTTTTTGGATTTTTAAAGTTTGCTGATAGTTTGGAGGTCCAATGGCAATCTTGAATTTCTATACGGAAAATATGTCGCGTTCTCCGGCATCAAATTGGCCGCGGGAGTCGACCAAAGTTGCCAGAATTTGTTGCCACGGGATGGAAACTCAAGAGGTATATTTGATATCACAACATTGATTGGTATACCTTAAAGGTAAGTAATTTACTTTTCCTTTTCAAATTTTTGAAATTCTACGATTTGATTTTATATACAAACAAAGACAACAAAGTTTGATTATAACTCTAATGGAGTTTGTAAGAAATTACACTCACATGAAGTGGTAAAATTTCTATGCCTTGCCATGATCAAATTCATGAATGATTGTGGGCAAAGAATTGAAAATCCGTCCCATTGAATTTGCTCCATTCCCTTTAGAGAATGTGGTAGCAGTATGTGATAAGTCTGAAAGAAGACAAAATTATACCATGATGGTATCAATGAATGTGGACGTGGCAATAGACGGAATTATAATCGTCATTATGATCCATTCCCTAAAGTGAATGTGATAATTTTAATAAAGCCTGTAAGTATGAACACGCTCTTGATGTAATTGTATCTTATGTCTGACATTATGCAAAGAAAGTTCGTTGCCCTTGAAATTTCGGGCAAGAACTATATGACATGGGTGTTGGATGCTGAAATCCATTTGGATGCAATGGGTCTTGGAGACACCATTAAAGACAGAAATAATGCATCCACCCAAGACTATGCTAAGGCCTTGATTTTCTTGCGCCATCACCTTGATAAAGGTTTGAAACTGTGCTAAGGCCTTGATTTTCTTGCGCCATCACCTTGATGAAGGTTTGAAAATTGAATATATCACAGTCAAAGATCCACCTATCTTGTGGAATGGCTTAAAGGAGAGATATGACAACCTGAAGTTGGTCACTCTGCCACAAGCACGATATGATGAGAATCCAAAAGCAAATAGTTCATAAACTATATGTTATCGTTGCCGTGGAAAAAGGGCACTGGGCGAAAATTTGCCGTGTACCAAGACATTTGGTTGAGCCTTGTCAAGCATCTCTAAAGAGTAAATGCCCTGAAACAAATTTTGTCTCCGACGACAATTTTGACATCACCCACTTGGATGTGGCAGACTTCTTTGAGCACTCTGAGGGGAAAATTGACCACCTAATTGGTGATGGATCTGTGATGAAGGAAGATGGGATTGTTTGATTTTATTTCACTTATTTGTAATAGTTAGTGAATAAACTAATAGTCATTAGTATCAGCTCGTATTAGTTAGTTTATGATATAATATTAGTATTAGTTCTTTAGAATGTTTTAATATGCTTAAATTTCGAAGAAATTTTTATTTTCCAGAAAAGTTAGTCGATTAACTAATAAGTTAATCGACTATCTAATATTTCGTATTAAAAACTGGAATTTCCGCAAGCTAAGATAGTCGACTATCTGATTTAGATAGTCGACTATCCTGATGACTATTTACTAAGATAGTCGACTATCAACTTAGTTATTCGACTATCTAATATTTCGCATTAAAACTGGATTTTTCCGCAAGGCAAGATAGTCGACTATCCAATTTAGTTAGTCGACTATCCTAATAACTGCTTCCCAAGATAGTCGACTATCAACTAAGTTAGTCGAATAACCTCAGCAGATTTCGAAAATATTGTTTAAATATGAAACAAACGGATTGAATTTGTTTATTCTCATGTTCGTATATTTTCTTTTGTATGTCAAACCATGGGAATTAAATTGATTGAAGGCTCCTGAAGAGCAACTATAACTCTGCCTAAAGGAACAATATTTTAGAGAAAGCAATGTTCTCCTCCAAGTCTAAAAGGAACTTGTTGAGTTTTAGAGATATCATTCAAAATGGATATCAGATTGAGACAATACATGAGTATAATCTTGAATACCTCATTTACTCATGAAAACGAGGCTGCCCACTTCGGTTTGGGGTCACGCCATTTTGCATGCAGCAATGCTAGTTCGTCGGCTGCCCACTTCGGTTTGGGGTCACGCCATTTTGCATGCAGCAATACTAGTTCGTCTCTGACTGACGAATTGTCATAAATATTCCCGGTTGCAATTAGTTTTGGGTCATGAACCTAATATATCCCATTTAAGAATTTTTGGATGCGCAGTATATGTGCCTATAGCACCGCCATATCGCACCAAAATGGGTTTGCAAAGAAGGTTAGGAATATATGTTGAGTTTGAATCACCCTTCATTATTCGCTACCTCGAAATATTGACAGGGGATTTGTACACTGCACGATTTGCAGACTGTCAATTCGATGAGACACTTCCCAAAATTAGGGGGAGAAGTTGGTGAAACCAAACGGGAAATTTTGTGAAAAAATGCATCATTATCTCATCTTGATCCACATACCTCTATTTGTGAAAAAGAGGCGCAAAATATTATCCATTTGCAAAGAATAGCAAATCAAATGCCTGACGCATTTCTCTTGTATTACTTGTTTTCATTAATGAACTGACCAACTTAAGAGTTCGGGTTGAAGCCCATAAATTCTGGAAATATCAAAGGTGAATATGGGCCCATTCACCTGCCATGTATACCACATATGATGCATCTATGAAATGGTTACATGCGCGATTGTTATTAACCCGCAGCCTGGTCGGTGCTTGCGAGGTAAATTGCTCAGTAATCTAACTTCGAGCATAATTTCCAGATTTTCTATTCAAGATAGTTCATCTTGATAAGTTGGTTTATATCAAAGTTGGTTTAGCAAGATAATTATTGAGTGCCTCCACTTAATAGCTAAACTGTTTCTTATGAGAACAAAGTTATATATATCAGTTTGATATACGTTGTATACGAGAATATATTATATTCTCCCCTCACAAATGGTTCAGGGTCAGGAACCAAATAATCTCATCTTATTATTATTAATGTGCTGTGTATATTGATATGATAATGCACAAAGATGATTTCCCAGAGTTGAGGAAACAATTTAGCTTTTCTAACATGAGGGGGAGACATGATAAACACTTGAGAAAATGTTACATGAGATGAATTATCATTTGTATATATAGATCTTCGAATATCATGATATGAGCCTGAAGTTCATAAAAGGGATAATTCAATTTCAACATATTGCAAAGCATGCCATGCGCATTTGCTGACCCAAAGAATGTAACTATATTCTCACTGCAAATGCTCATATTAAGTCCTAGAAGGACAAAGTCCTGGATACGCCTGAAGCGTATAGACAAATCGGTTTCAAAAGGAACTTCTTAATAAAGAAGATGAGCAAATGATCAAAGTGATCATAATAAGGAGGCAAGTGATCCAGAAGATCACATGACATAACACTTCATAAAATCTCATGAGAGATTCAGGTACCTGAATATGTGAATGAAGAGATCTCCATGTTATGTCTTTATGAAAATTGACTGAAACCGATATAAAATGAATGTCGACGACATCTATGATAGTGCTAAATATCGATGAGGATCTTATGTTTGTCGAATACAAACAAAACTATTGGCCAAATGGAAGAGATACAATTCAAGAAGAATTGATTCCATATGCAAGACATGTAGTTTTGGACATGTAGTTCAAATACTTGAAAGTGTAAAGTCAAAGGTATGTGTAATCAGTTTTCGATATTTATTTGTTTAGCATGACATGAAAACTTGATATGAATCTAAGGTCTATTATATGGCTTATATGACTTAACTTGAAAGATTTAAGTTGCTTGAAGCATATACAATTCTTGGTCCTGAAGTACCACATCCTAAGTGCAATTTGTGTACATATGTATATTGCTATAACTATAAACATGATGGCATCGAGAATGCCCCAATGAAAGTATTAAAGAGTCATTCCACGACATTACATGAAGATGTTCATATCTATCAAGAATGATAATTTCAAGGTACGGAATATTCATTCAAGTCAATATGGTTGATTTATTTATCAAATATCTACTAACGATTTCTTTAAGCTAGTGCACAAGATTGGAATGTGAAGGTTCAAGGATGTGAATTGATGTTCTTTTTAGGGGGAGTTAATGCGCGTTGCACTCTTTTTCCCTTACAAGGTTTTGTCCCACTGGGTTTTCGTTGCAAGGTTTTTAACGAGGCAACCAATAGGCGCATTTCTAAATATGTGGTACTCTTTTCCCCTTTCTAGAATTTTTTTCCCATTGGGTTTTATTTCAGTTAAGGTTTTAACGAGGCACATTATTTATTGAGTAGACATTCAAGGGGGAGTGTTAAGAATAGAACTCTAATTAGGGTGAATGTCTATCTTATAGAAGAGTTTTACTTTGAGACTAAGTCTTTTATCTTCCTATAAATAGATAGGTCTTACCCCATTGTAAATCATCCCAAAAGTATTAATAAGAATACTCCTCTCTCTCTACTTTTCTCTCTATTATTCTTGTTCTTGTATTATTGTTCTTGTTCTTATATTATTTCATAACAGTGTGGGATATTTTTCCCTTTTTAGTGGAAAGACTTTTTAATACTACTATTATAATGTGTTATTGATTAATTTTTCCATAGAAACTAATCCATGGTTACATTTAAATGACCTTATGATATAAAATCTCTTCCAATTATAATCCAGTTTTCCTTTTCCTCTATCCCTTTATACAATTTTCCATTATGTCCTTTTCCTTTCCTGTTTTATTATAAACAGGTTTTTAAATTTTAAATGGATGATTTTGTACTAGTAAGAATAATAAACTGTTTATTACTAACATTTTCAATAGAATAGCCGAGTAATCAAGAGATCACCAAAATGTACAAGTCACAAACTTAACGCAACAACGTACAATTAAATTTTAATTTTTTATTAATTATGTAAGCTAAGATTGTTGTTGCGATCCAAAATCCACCGAGAGTTGTGGTGGCGTCGGGCACCGCTGACACGCCAGCCAACTAAAATACTTAATTAAAATTTTATTTTAACAAAGTTCGAAAACACTTCTTTATTAATTAAAGCAATTCTTAATATATTCCTCCAAATACATAATAAAATATTTAATCAACTTTCAAAATTTCGGAATAGACCCAAATACATCTCCAGAACCCGCTGTTACAAGTACATGAGCATTTTCAAAGAGAAATCAACAAGTACATTAACTGTCCGAAATACAATTGGATACAAAATAAAGGAAGTCCAGAGAGAGACTATACTAGCTGCGGAATCGCCTCGAGGAAATACAGTTCATCTAGTCTCTGCGCCCGCCATACCGCTATGTCGCTAGGCCACAAGCCACACAATAAACATGTGCAACAAAAATTCACAGCAAGTGTAGTATAAGTACGAAAATAACATGTACCCAATAAGTATCCCGCCTAAACTCGAAGAAGTAGAGACGGAATTGTCAACTTTGGCTCTTACTAATGGTCCAATAATAATATACTAGAATGTGAGGAAATCATGAAGTTATATAGCATGATCTAATTCACAAAGCAATAAAACAGGTAAACACCTTTAACAATTAACAAATGGTTTTTAAGATTTCTTTTCATTTATCTTCAGCAAATTATGTCAGGCCAAATGGCAATATCAATCTTCAAGTATTTCAATTAAGCAGTATAAACATGCACATATCATGCCGAGGCGACGGCCCGATCCAACACTGCCGAGGGTCGAACGGTCCGAACCAATAGATGCATCTATTTCCCCCACTCGCAAATCATCCATGCAATGTGGTCAACATAAAGTAAACAAATACCCTGCTCGTGAATTATCCATGCGACGCAGGTACACACTGAATACATGCTCCAACAGTAAATTAAGAATTATCGGGGAATATTTTATCAATTAAAAACCAAATTCTCTTTTAAAAAATTTAAGAAAATGAACTGTAATCCTCTTTAAAATTCATTTACTAGTTCAATTGGATTTTAACAATTCAAATATCAATAAGATTGCAAATATCCAAAGTATAGCATGCTTTTGGGTCCTAGACTACCCGGACAATAGCATAATAGTAGCTACACACAGACTTTCATCACCTCGTACGTAAAGAATGCAAATTTCTAGATTTTCCACCAAAACCTCAAATTTCTACAATTTTCCAAGTCTAAATCCATGTATTAATCTTGTAATTAACTCAAAGCTAGCATAAATTTCTTACATCATGATAAGTGTCGAAAATGGCACCTTTAAGCTGCTCCCCATCGACTCCAATGGAAGAAAAATGGGGTTGAAATAAACTCAACCCCGAACTTAAAAGATCTCACTACCTCAGCTTCTTCCGCACCTGCAGTCCCTTGACTGCTTCTGCGGTTCCGCATGTGCGGTTAAAATACCGCATCTCTGGTCTTCCCTGGGCCACCCCTTTCTCGCTTCTGCGACGTGCCACATGCAGATGCGATCCCGCTTCTACTGAACTTTGACCGCATCTGCGGTCTTCAAGCCTTTGATAAAAAATCGCTTTTGCGCTCCCTTTACGCTTTTGTGATGCCGCTTCTGCGGTCCCATTGTCGCAGAAGCGGAAATACCAGCAACCAGCAAACCTCAGCCTTCCCAAAAATCTATTTTCGATCCGTTAACTACCCGGAATCCACTCGAGGCCCCCAGGACCTCAATCAAATCCACCAAAAAATCTCAAAATATATTACGGACTTGTTCGAGCCCTCAAATCATATCAAACAACGCTAAAATCATGAATTACACTTCGATTCAAGCTTTATGAGCATTGAACTTTCCAACTTCTACTTCTGATGTTTAAACCTATCTGACCTCAAATTTTTCACACAAGTCATATTTGACATCACGGACCTACTGCAACTTTTGGAATCGAATTCTAACCCCAAATTCAAAATAACCTACGCACCTCCGAATTCACTTCCGAACGCGCCCCAACTCCAGAATCACCATACAGAGCTATTCCTAGTCTCAGAATCCAAAACGAACAACGGTAATACTGAAATGCACTTCAAACCAAACTTATGAATTTCCTTCCAAAATGCAAACTTTCACAATAGGCGCCAAAACGCTCCCGGGTCATCCAAAATTCGATCCGGACATGCACCTAAGTCTGAAATCATCATACGAACCTGTTGGAACCTTCAGATCCTGATTCCGAGGACATTTACTCAAAATCCCATCCTAGCTGATTCCTTCAACTTTAACCTTCCGAAATGAGAATTCTCTTCCCAATTCAACTCCGAACTTTCCGAAATTCAACTCCGACCACGCGTACAAATCGTAACACCTGAAATGAGGTTGCTCATGGCCTCCAGCTGCTGAACGATGTGCTAGTGCTCAAAACAATCGGTTGGGTCGTTACATTCTCTCCGACTTAAACATACGTTCGTCCTCGAACGTGCTTAGAATTACACTAAGGTAGTCTAAAATCACTATTTAGCACCTCATGTACCATCCTGTGCTGCCACAACTTAGTTGAGCACATTAGCTCGATAAATTTCTGAAGATATTCCCTTTGATTGAGGTATATAAGCCTTAGAGCCCAATTCCAACATCCAAAATTCTACGCTAGGCCTTTTTCCAGCATACGATTACCATATAAATCATTACACGTTGTAATCAAACATGACTGCATAACTTTGCTGGATTCTTACTTTGCAACACTTAATACACTGGACCACAATAACATTTTCTAAGCATAATAGTCGAAATTCCATGAATCGGATGCTCCCATTGCACCTCATGGCACACACAAGTCATACTCCAACTCTTACAATATCGCCACAACGGATGAGATATGTCGAAATTCATAATCGAATGCCGAGTCAGCCAATCATTGAGTCATACTTCTGATAAGAAACACTGCCACATTCTGAACCAAACAATGATCTCTGCTCCTTAATATACTTCATATAATCAGATTGCACTAATCCTAAATCCAACGATCTCATCTCACCCAGTACGAACTACTCCGGCTATAAGCTGTCCCAGACATGATCAAAAGTCCCATATGATTCCACAATGTGCCAATAGGCTACCAATTAGGATGCGATACAAAGGAAAAATTAACTCTGAAAAGAAAGTCCAATTACCCCGATCGCGAATCATACATGCGACGCGAGCAACATACTGAACAGACACACTGCTCGCAAATCATACATGCAATACAGGATCACAGCTAATATGAGATTTCCTCAGAGAACATGATGCAAAACACATAAAACAGGTAATGGGAACTGTACTGAACATCACATTATTGCGGCGTGCAACCCGATCCAACTAACATACCCATGGTGGTGTGCCACTGATCCACACATGGAACTTACATAAGGAGACACCCATCGAGCTAAATCGCTCATCAAAACAAAATGCCGAATATTGGTCATAAACACACTAGGTGTATAATACCATTCCCTGGGGAGACATATAACGTTATAATCCACAAGCTCGGGCACAACTGAGGTGCGATACAAGATCTGAATCTCAAGAGCCTTTCTGCTCATATAATATCATCGCCATGCGAAACCTCAACACATAATAAATTCACCAAGCCATCTCACAACTCATACGGCGCAATGCATCATTAGCTGGAATGGCTGACGACAAAATAACACCCGACTGCTCTTTCGTAGAGAGCACATTGCTGACCAGACCACATATGGCCTACTATAAAGCCCCTTATCGCATTTAAAATCCATCCACTAATCTCAACCGATTTCTGATTGCACAAACTAGGCCAATAACCGTTCAAAGGTTCATAGTAGCTCCCCCTCCCTCAAAAATACATACGAACAACCGTTATAGCCGGAGCAAACCTCCTCAGTCCATAACCCAATAAACAGAGTACCCTCCAAGCATAAATTTCTCAATTTAATGACATTACTACAATCCTCATACTTGTTTTAAATCTTTAATCACTCATATGACTACTCGTCACACTTATACAATCCTCACGTGGTACGCGCTCCCACAATCTCCTGAAAAAAATAACGGGTCCCCACATCTAAACCGCTGGCCGCACTATCGCTGATAAGCAATTAAGAATCCTTAATCAGGATGCAAAACCTCTTTCACAGCACATCGATCTTAGGTGACACTGAAGACAATAACAATTTACTTTAAACATTCTACCCTTTCATTGCTCATCCGAGCTCGTGACATCCTTACCAGCACTAAACTACAACATTCATCCTCACTTCGAATTTCCATGCTACTTATTGCACCCAACGAGACAATGTATGATAGAACACGAGTTTCATCATAACTCCAAAACCATTAATATTTTAACACCTCATCATATAAGAGTTTTTCACTTAAATCACCTCAGGAGAACCATTGCAACACACAGGCGAATTCTCATACCCGTAGAATATGAAAATCTCTAAGTAGTGGTCTAAGCCATCATAGCCCTTGCAAAATCCACTTGCATATAACAAGCCATAACAGAAGAATGCTTCTGAATAACATCAATTACGGCGGCCAACAAGCCTCACAAGTACCGCCACAAATCATACGATAACTTGATCACGCTGAATGAACTGATTACTGATCTCAATATGCCAATTCAACTATGGATAATCAATCTACCTCCTTCCAATTTATCCTTGATTGCCTTGGAAAAAATACTAACTCCATTCAAAATATAACACACTCCCTCTACACTCACCCCGAGTGACCTTGAGTCACGAGACCATGTTGCCTCAGATCCCACAAACTATTTCATATCTCTCAAATGATACACCACAAGTCAAAATGTCATTGAACATTCTGGGAACCTTCTCATAAGCTATTACAAATCTTGATCCTTAACTGTACTCATAGGCTTGAAATTATTGGGCACCACACTTTATCCCTTGGGATCTACTAGGACCGTTGCTGAGAGCCACCCGCTTTGACTTGGTCCCGACTATAATCAAGTCCATGAATCCTCTATCACATTAATACCCTCTCAACGAAGCACCTGGGAGAATCACTCCCCTTCAAACCTGCTTCTATTCAAGGCATAAATCATGAATCTTTTCCCAAGTTCGAAGATGAGCTAATAAGTCCAACCACAACGTTCATTCAACAATTCATCTTCTTAATTTACCACTTATGGCCTTTTTCCGTAGCTGAGATAACCCATCAATACACAAATAACTGGAAACCTTGCAAGTAGTTAACCATGCAACCCAATCACGGCGGTGGGACTCTCCCACTTAGCTTGAAGCCATTATTTCACAACTCTGGAATTCACCGTGATTCTTTATCTCTTATTGACATATCCGGGCACAATCAACCGCCAAAATTCTAGGAAACATTCGGTAACATCCCCCTTCGATACTCTGAATCATCAACCACATTTGCACGACCGCCCTCTTCACTGTATAACTAATATAATTCTTCGCAGAAGCCTCGTAACCCACGCGACCGCTAACCTGCTCATAGGGAATAACCCTCATATGGAAATCACTTCCTGACAACTTCCGATGCTGCACGGGATACCATCACTATGACATCAATAACCCATCCATAAGTCCAAGCTTACTCCCTAGCTACACAAGTCCATTCGCCCCTCGCAGACGTCAATTAAATATGAGGTAATATCCTTCCAATTCGAAGTTATACTGCATCCTTCTTCATTTCAAGTAGCTCCTTTCGTTATACCAAATCTGCGGCCGCATAATGGCCCATACTACAATTAAATCCATCGGCCCCAATAATAAATCTCTTAAATTCTAAAATCGTTACAAACTCTCCTTAAGGCGCGTAGTCATCCTACTACCAAGCCCATACGCAATATCCGCCACTCTCCCACTCGGGCAAACTCGATTCTTTAATCAACTACTTGACTTCTGCTTCATATACCTGGCCTTCTAGGAATTTTAATCATTGTCTGACACTTTCCTCATACTTCGCTGCTCATTTGTTGCCTTAAATAAAGTCTACCTTCGTGGCACTTGAACCCATAATAGCTGCTAACTTTTATACATCTCCGAAGGTTATCTTTATCGAATCGTCAACATTAGAAATACGAATTCGATCCTGAACCACCACACCATGAGATATCTGATAGCTGAATCTCCAACAATATTTCACAATATCTTGCCTTAAAGGCGAATTGTAGCAGATTATAACATCGACAAGCTTACTACGTTCCATTAGGACCATGATGCCCTATCATAGAATAAAGCTCCATCATATTTGTAAATACTAAGTCTCATTACTTTTACCGGCCCACATCTGACCATCTTTAGTCCGACTGCCTTTCCCTTGCCGGGAATGAAATATTGAATCCCTTGATTACATACTGAGTAAACTTCCCTTCAAGTCATTCATTGCCCAACACGTGGGCAAAGATCCTATCATCACAACAATACCGTGGAATAATCGCCCATAAGCATCATGGCAACCTGTGCCTAGCTTCAGGGATCTCAGAAGTACCGGTACTGAGCTGAAACAATAGAATATCCGGAGGAAAATCCCGCAACACATCTGCAGTATCATTACAATCCTTAAATTCTCGATTTATAACATGCGCTCGTGTCGCGTAAGATTGAGTAGAAAGGAATTAAAGGCGTAAGCCTCAAAGGAATTTAACCGCACGATAAGAAAATCAAGAAGGGAAGTACTCCTAACATCCCTGTAGCCTCCCGAGGATAATTTCAGACGTATCCGTACAGATCCACGAGATTGTACTAGACTTGCTCATGATTCGTGAGACCGAAGAGAACCTAGTATTCTGATACCATGTTGTCACGACCTAAAATCTACTAAGGGTCGTGGTGGCACCAGAAATCCCTGTCAGGGCAGCCAACTAAAATACTTAATTAAATTCGTATTTTAATAATTTCAAAAATACTTCTTTATTATGATTAAAGCAATTCTCTGTATATTCCTCCAAATACATAATGAAATATTTAATCAACTTTTAAAATTCCTGAAAAGACCCAAATGCATCCCCAGAATCCGGTGTCACAAGTACATGAGCATTTTCTAAGAGAAATCAATATGTACGACAACTGTCTGGAATGAAATTGGACAGAAAATAAAGAAATTCCAGAGAGACTATACTAGCTGCGAAATCACCTCAAGAAAATACAGCTCACCTAGTCTTTGAGCCTGCCATATCGCTATGCCGCTAGGCCACAAGCCACATGATAAACCTGTGCAACAAAAATGCATAGAAAGTGTAGTATGAGTAGGTAACAATGTGTACCCAATGGGTATCCCGCCTAAACTCGAAGAACTGGAGACGAGATGGTCAACTTTGACTCTTACTAATGGCCCAAAATAATATACTAGAATGTGAGGAAATCATGGAGTTATATAGCATGCTCTAATTCACAAAGTGGTTAAACAGTTAAACACCTTTAACAACTAACAAACGGGTTCTCAAGATTTCTTTTTATTTATCTTCAGCAATTTATGTCAGGCCAAAAGGAAATATTAATCTTCAAGTATTTCAAGTAAGCAGTATAAACATGCGCATATCATGTCGAGGCAACGACCCGATCCAATAGAAATACAAATTGTGCACTGCCGAGGGTCGAACGCACCAAACCAATAGATGCATCTATTTCCCCCGCTCGCGAATCATCCTGATGCGGTGAACATAGAATAAACATATACCCTGCTCGTAAATCATTCATGCGACACAGGTACACACAGGAATGCATGCTCAAACAGTCAATTAAGAATTATCGGGGAATATTTTATCAATTAAAAACCAAATCCTCTTTTAACAATTTAAGAAAATGGAGTTTAATTCTATTTGAAATTCATTTATTAGTTCAATTGGATTTTAAAAATTCAAATGTCAATAAGATTGCAAATATCCCAAGTATAGCGTGCTTTTGGATCCTAGACTACTCGGAAAATAGCATAATAATAGCTACGCGTAGACTCTCGTCACCTGGTGCGTACGTAGCTCCCACAAGTAGGAGCACATAACCAATTAACTCATCTAAGAGGACAATTCCCTCTCACAAGGTTAGAAAGGAGACACACCTTGCTCCGAAGACCCATAACCGACATTCTATATTCTTCCAAAAACTTGTACCAATGCACAATGCTCCAAAACAAGCCAATGATTCTACAAATCCATTAATATATTCTCAATTAAACCTTATAACCCAAATTTTAACAATTCCCAACCCCGAACAAAAAGTTGACAAAAATGCCCTAGGGGCCCACGTGCCCGGAATCCAAAATTTTTTGGAGATAAACTTTGCACATGACCTTAGGAACTCAAATATATAAATTCCATACCCAAAATCATAGTAAAATTCCAAAAAATGTAAATTTCAAGGTTTTCCACCAAAACCTCAATTTTTTTTACAATTTTTCAAGTCTAAATCCATGTATAATCCTCGTATTTAACTCAAAGCTAGCATAAATTACTTACCTCATGACAAGTGAAGAAAAAGGAACCTCCAAGCTGCTCCCCATTAACTCCAATGGAAGAAAAGGGGTTGAAATGAACTCAACCCCGAACTTAAAAATCTCAGTGTCTCAGCTGTTTCCGCACCTGCGGGTCCCTTGACCGCTTCTGCGATTCCGCATGTGCGGTTAAAATGATGCATCTCGGTCTTTGCTGAGCCACCCCTTTCTCGCTTCTGCGACGTGCCACTCGCATATGCGGTCCCGCTTCTGCGGAACTTTGTCCGCATCTGCGGTCTTCAAGCCTTTGATCAAAAAATGCTTCTGCGGCTCCTTTTACGCTTCCGTGATGCCGCTTCTCCGGTCCCATTGCCGTAGAAGCGGAAGTACCAGCAACCAGCAAATCTCAGCCTTCACAAAAATGCATTTTTCATCTATTAACCACCCGGAATCCACGTGAGGCCCCCGGGACCTCAACCAAACCCACCAACCAATCTCAAAACACATTACGGACTTGCTCGAGGCATCAAATCATATCAAACAACGCTAGAACCATGAATTACACCCCGATTCAATCTTTATGATCTTTGAACTTTCTAACTTCTACTTCCGATGTTTAAACCTATCAAATCATGTCCGATTGACCTAAAATTTAGCACACAAGTCATATTTAACGTTACAGACCTGTTTCAACTTCGGGAATCGATTTCCGACCCCTATATCAAAAAGTCCACTTCCGATCAAACTTCTCAAAAACCTTCAATTTTCTATCTTTAGCCAAATGACTTCAAAATGACCTACGGACCTCCAAATTCACTTCCAATCGCGCCCCCAACTCCAAAATCACCATACGGAGCTACTCCCAGTCTCAGAATCTCAAACGGACATCGATAATACTGAAATGGACTTCAATCCAAACTTATGAAATTTCTTCCAAAATGCCAACTTCAACAATAGGCGGCAAAACGCTCCCGGGTCATCCAAAATCCAACGCCCAAGTATGAAATCATCATACAAACCTGTTGAAACCTTCAGTTCCTAATTCCGAGGTCGTTTACTCAATATCCAATCCTAGCTGATTCCTTTAACCTTAAACTTCCGAAATGAGAATTCTCTTCCAAATTCAACTCCGAACTTCCCAAAATTTGATACCGACCACACGTACAAATTATAACACCTAAAATGAGGCTGCTCATGGCCTCCGGCTACTGAACGGCGCACTAGGGCTCAAAACGACCTGTCTGGTCGTTACAATTGTTATTTATATGAAGGCAATACGTAAGTTAATAAAGTCAAATATGTTCATGTTTTATTTCTTTGCATATTCACTAGTCTGGGAATTAACGACCAAATATTTACGAACAAAGTTGGTTGGTTAAAAATAGAAACCAACGTTGGTCACTAATGTGGAAAAAACTATTAAATAATTATTCTAAATAATTTAGGAACCAAGGTTGGTCGCTCTTTGGTCGGTAAAGTCATGAACGTGTTGACTGGGCTGGCCAGACTAGCTTGGTCAAAGAAATATTGAAATTATTGACCAAAGTTGGTCACTAATGTGAGACCTATTTATAACATTTTAATAATTATATTATTATTTAAAATATTTTATAAAATACAACTAAATAATATTTAAAATTGGCGACCAAAGTTGGTTGATTATTAAAGAGGAAGCAAGTAGCGACCAACTTTGGTCACTATTTCGGAACCCAGTTCTAAAGTTTAATAATTATATTATTATTTAAAATATTTTATAAAACATAAATAAAACTAATTTCAAATTAGCGACCAACGTTGGTCCTTATTTTTAGTTCAAGATAATTAGCAACCAACTTTGGTCGCTTATTTTTTAATTCTAGATAATTAACGACCAAAGTTGATATCTTTTCAAGTCAGCAATGGTCAAAATTAAAAATCAGTTATGTATTTACTATCTAAATAAAATCAATGTAATTCGTTAATACTTTTGTAATACAAGGGATGAATACACTAAAATACACTCTAACATGTTATATATGTAGTTAAAGTGTAGTACAACGAAGTGTGTTATATATATATATATATAAGTATATGTGTGAGTGTGTGTGCATAACTTATCCCTGTATTATTTATTCTTGCATAACTAATATATACATAATTAATACATGATTAACTAATACCTGCATAAATCTAACTGACAACCAAATGACCCTATGTGTGCAAATTAAAGTTTCTAGTTTTGACAAATCAAAGTGTTTATTATATTATATACTATTTAAAGAAATGTACACATACATTATTTTTGACAAAGAAAAGATCATGGAAAAAGTCTCACTACTTATGGCATTCAATCTGTAGCCTTCTCTTTTCAAAATTAATGTGTTGTCTTTTATTTAAAAGTAGTCATGGGATTTACAAAAACTTCCTTAATAAGTCTTATAAGTACCTGTATGTGTTAGTACTATGCTAAATGACTGTAGATATCTCCTGGACTGGTTAGGCAAACTAGTAGTTCAACACGCGTATGGAGAACAGAATAGGACTGCGAATCAACTAGCTAAGGAAGCAAGTAATTTTGGAAACAACTACGTGCGGCATATTTTTGAAGTAATATATATGCTTATCTTTTGAACCAAAAAAAAACATCTGAGTGTATATAACTTTATAGATTAGTGTATATCACTTTGTGTTTTAATTTACCTCTTCTATATCATATAAATTAATCTTGTGTATATGTATATCAATAAAAATCTTGTGTGATATACGCACTATTATATAACATTCGAATCTCATATCGGTGATTGTTATAAAAATTTTAAGCGAATAAGAATTTTGGAAGAGAAAAAGCATGAAATTAGGAATTGAATATACATCGGAAAAGGGCCTAAACTACCCATATCATTTGCTAAATTATTTACAAACACCCTCTACCCATCTATGTGTCCAAAAATTTACATGATGTTAACTATATTAATAAAATTACCCCATGTCTATTAGCAGGACCAATGGGCCTTAAATTTAATGATGTGACATTTTTTTACTAGGTCACATCGCAATCTTGAATTGTCTACCTCACAGCCATAGTTGTTGCTCCTATGAATAAACCTCCTAAAGTTATCGATTACTAAGGAAATGTATGGGGAAAAATCTTTATTTTATACCGCAAAGATAAAAAGAAAAAAGAAATAAAAAACTTACGTAAATCATTGACATCTTCAAAAAATGAAGTTAAGAGTACTTAATTAAGAAACAAAACTTCCTGATTGGTAGTGAGAATCCGAATTCAATTTTAATAGGATCATGTAAGTAGATTAATGTAATGTAATAGGATCGAATAGCGCTTATATATATATATATATGTGTGTGTGTGTGTGTGTGTACACACTTAAGCTATACTATGCACTAGGTATAAGTGTAGTAGGTAATACAATATCGATTATAGCTTGTATATATATAATATATATACTTACGCTAAACTATGCACCGAGTATAAGTCTATTAGGTAATATTGTATCGAATATAATTTATATATATATATATATATATATATATATATATATATATATATATATATATATATATATATATATATATATATATATATATATATATATATATATGTGTGTGTGTGTGTGTGTGTGTGTGTGTGTGTGTGTGTGTGTGTGTGCGTGTGTGTGTGTACACTTACGCGATACTATGCACTAAGCATAAGTGCATTAGGTAATACAATATCGAATATAGCGTGTATATAAAAAATATATATACTTAAGCTAAACTATGCACTGAGTATAAGTGTATTAGGTAATACTATATATATATATATATATATATATATATATATATATATATATATATATATATATATATATATATTTAAAATTCTGACCAAATGATCAGAAAATAACGACCAACTTTGATCGCTATTTTGATTAAAATAGTCAATACTCATTTGCAACCAAAATTAGCGACCATGTTGGTTGCTTTTTATAAAAACAGTATCTAAAAAAGGGTTTCCCCTCCCATTCTCTTATTTTTTTAAAATATTTCCCCAAACTCTCTCTTCTCTTTCTCACACTCAAACCCTTCCCCTCCCCTTCCGTCTCCCTCCAGCTGTGGCGCCACCGATGCCCGCCGGCGGCTGAAGCTCCACCGCCGGTGTCCTCCACTGCCCACGTAGGTTTCTCTCTCCTTTCTTTGTTTTTTTTTTCAAAATACACGGATTTTGTTTAATTCCTTCTAATTTGTAAAAATTAATGTTCTTAGCTGAATTAAATCTATGATAATTGTTAGTAGCTAAATATTTAGTTTTACTTACTAATTTGGGGAAGAAATGGCATGAATAGAAGAAACCCTAAACTTTTAGGGTTTATGATTTGTTCTTTTGAATCGAACTTTTAGGATATGACTTCAATTTTTCGGATATAATCCTATCTTTTTTTAGATATGACTTATGACCTTTAATCTTAGTATTGTCTTGATAGTTTAGTTTTAAATTAAAATTTTAGGATATGAATTGGAATTTTAGGATATGACTTGAACCTTTAGGATATGAATTGAATTTTTAGGATAAGATTTGAACCTTTATGATATGAATTGGACTTTTAGTATATGAATTGAATTTAGGACATCACTTGAACTTTTATGAATATGAGTTGAACCTTTAGGGTAGGAGTTGAATCGTTAGGATATGAATTGAAATTTTAGTTTATAACTTGAAACTTTAAGATATGAATTGGAATTTTGGATATGAATTGAATATTTAGGATATGAATTGGAATTTTAATTTATGAATTGAATCTTTAGGATATGATTTGGATTTTTAGTTTATGAATTGGTCAAAGAAATATCGAAATTAGCGACCAAAGTTGGTCGCTAATGTGAGATCAATTTATAATGTTCTTATAATTATGTTATTAGTTAAAACATTTAATAAAATATAACTAAATAATATTTAAGATTGGCGACCAAAGTTGGTCGGTTATTAAAGCGGAAGCAAGTAGCCACCAACTTTGATCGCTATTTTGGAACCCAGTTCTAACATTTAATAATTATATTATTATTTAAAATATTTTATAAAATATAAATAAATCTTATTTCAAATTAGCGACCAACGTTGGTCCCTATTTTTAATTCTGAATAATTAGCTGTTACGGCCCTAATTCACCAATCGTGAACCTGTCATGACGGCACTCAATCTTCGCAACTAGGTAAGCCTAACACATTGCGGAATTTAATAACCATTACGAAAACAATAAAAGAATACTAAATAACATAAAAAAATGAATAGAGTGCCACCTGGCACATACACTTCAACACAAAATACTGGAACAACCTCCAAGACCCGAAAACCCACGGGCAAACACATGCTATAGAAAACGTACAATGCTCTAAACACCATAGAAGTCTAATACAAGAGGACGGAACATCAACTAGCTCCTGGATCACTGATAGTGCGCTCGGCCAGAAGTACCTGTATCTGCCATGAAAAACATGCGCAAAAGAGGCATGAGTGCAACACAACGGTACTCAATGAGTGCCAAGCCTAACATCGATTGAGTAGTGACGAGGAAGGTAAGGGCGTTACTAAGAATAAACATAGCAACAGTAATGAACAAAGTAAGGCAGAAAAATAAGCAGGAAAGCAACAATAAAATATGATAGAAGCTGCAAGTCAATAACAATTAAGCTACGTAAAGAAAATAGCACAACCGAGTATCACTCAATATCAGGATGCCATATGGAGCTCCCGAAATTGAACCCGTAGTCCATTTTACCAATGTCTAGGATCTTCCGGGAATCGAACCCATAGTCCATCATACCAATAACAGAGAATCTCCCGGGAATTGAACTGGTAGTCCATCATACCAATATTAGAGGATCTCCCGGGAATTGAACCCTAGTCCATTTTACCAATGTCTAAGGATCTCCCGGGAATCAAACTCATAGTCCATCATACCAATAACAGAGGATCTTTCGGGAATTGAACTCATAGTCCATCATACCAATATTATAGGATCTACCAGGAATCGAACTCGTAGTCCCAATCGTAAACACATCATAGTAATTCAATAATGTACGAATGCTAAGTAAAGACAACAGGTAGAATCCAAAGTCTAGCATACTTCACGAAAAGCAGATATTGCAATTTAGTCAAATTGAACAAGTAAGCTAACTAACATGCTTTCCCTAAGCTAAACCAAGTGGAATTTGCATTTATAACAGTTAAATACGTGAAGAACACAGTCTAAATAAGTCAAGTAAGGTGAATTTCCAACAATTAGCAAGGAATTCTAAACAGCAGCCAAGATATCCTAAGGGAAGAAGTCCCCCCCCCCCACAAAGTTAGACAAGCCACTTACCTTGAACCGGTACAAAATCGCTAAGAAATGATGCCCTTGCCACGAGTATACGACTCGAGTGGCCAAAATCTATTAAAACCAATTACATATTGTAAATAACATCGCAAGTAACTAAGGCGTGAAAATAGGTAAAATACCAAAACGCCCCTCAAGTCAATGTCTTGGAATCGAATAATTTTTACATTTTCAGAAACCACATACTCTCACGAGTATAAAAAATATAAAAATATCCAAAATCGGAGGTCAAATGCCCCTTCAAATCCTCACAATAAGGTCTAAGAACTTTACCCCAATTTTCATTCAAAAATCCGAAATTAAAGATTGAATTCACGATTAGATTAGTGGGTTTTAGTCATAGAGGAGTAAGGAATCTTTACCCAATCGTTGCCTCTAAAAAACCTTCGAAATATCCCTCAAAAAAGAGCTCTCTAGCTTGAGTTTTGATAAAAATGGAAGAAACCTCGTTTTTGAAATATTAATATCTGCCCAGGTCCTTTATTCAATGCGATTGCATGAAAAGCATTGTGATAGCGTAGAGTAAACATTTAGGGCCCGGAATTAGACCTATGCGACCGCACGGAGGAGGTTGCGGTCGCGGACAAGAAAAGGCATACCTATGCGATCGCGTAAGGAGTCCAACGATCGCATAGAGGAAAAGGACCTCTGAGCCACCAGCTCAATTTGTTCAGTGCGAACGCGTATAGGGGAATGCAATCGCGAAGTAGGGGAACACGAAGCTATGAGATCACATAGAGGGTCATGTGATTGCGTTGAAGGAAATTGGCCCCCCTCAGAGAATGTGCTACGCGATCGCATGAATAAGTATGCGATCGCAATGAAGAAAAGTATGCAACAGGTGGAACAAATTTTTTGCAACTATTCAAGTCCCAAAAATGCTTTGTTGAGCATCTGAAAACACACCCGAGGCCCCCGGTACCTCAAACAAACCTACAGACGTATCGCATACCATCATTCAAACTTGTACCAATCCTTAAACTTCCTAAAAAAATGCTAGAAACTTGAATTAATTAATGATTTGAACCTAAGAAATCCAAAACTCAACCAAACTCGCTTCGATAAAAAACCTAACCAAACTAAGTCCGATTGACCTGAAATTTTGCACGCATGTCCCAAATGACATGGCGGTGCTACCAAAAATCCAGAATCCCGTTCTGTCCCTTGGATAAAAAATTCACTATCGGACCGGAAACATCAAAATTCTAACTTTCGGCATTTCTAGCCTAAATGAGCTATGGACATCCAAAATACATTCCAAACACTCTCCCAACCCCGAAATCACCTAACGGAGCTAACAGAACCATCAGATTTTCATTTCGAGGTCGTCTTTATACTGTTCTGATTGTGGATCATTTTCCAACACTTATGCTCTCATTTAGGGACTAAGTGTCCCAAAACACTGCGAATTCTATTACCGAACGTCCCGGCAAACCAAAATAGAAGAAATGAACTTAGGGTATGAAGTTAATGGGGGAATAGGGCATAAATTCCAAAGACGACCAGCCGGGTCGTCATATCCTCCTATACCTGACATTCGTTCATCCTCGAACGAGCATAGAGAGCATACCTGAAGTAGCAAAAAGATGAGGGTATCGGCTGTGCATATCCTGCTCGGTCTCCCAAGTCACCTCCTTGGCCGGCTACCCCGCTAGTGAACCTTTAGTGTAGCTATATCCTTTGAACTTATTTTGAGGTCATGTCTAGTATTCAGAGTTTGCCTTGATTTGGTAAGGCTCTCACGGCCCGCACCGAAACCGTGCTTTACCCCGAGATGTCCAGTCAACTGATCCAGACCTACCTATCTAATATTGCCACCGGCTCCTCAACATAGGAAAAGTCATTGTCCAACTGGACTAAAGTGAACTCCAACACCTGAGAGGGGTCACAGTGATACGTCAGAAGCATTGTGACATGAAATACCGAATGAATCATGTGATACTCCAATACGTGAGAGGGGTGACCGTGATACCTCCGAAGCATCGAGACATGAAATACCGGATGAACCCCGGCCAAAATGGGAGGTAAGGCAAGCTCATAAACAACCTCCCTAACTCGCTTCAAAATCTCAAATGGGCCAATGAAACTTGGGCTCAAGTTCCCTTTCTTTCCAAACCTCATGAAGCCTTTCATAGGCGAGAACTGAAGCAAAACCTGCTCACCAACCATAAAGGAAACATCACAAACCTTTCGCTCCGTGTAACTCTTCTATTTGGACTGGGCTGTACGGAGTCTATACTGAATCACCTTAGCCTTCTCGACCGCATCCTGGACCAAATTAGTGCCCAATAGCCTGGCCTCGCCTTGCTCGAACCAACCCACCGGGGATCTGCACCTCCTACCACATAAGATTATACGGCGCCATCTGAATACTGGATTGATAACTGTTGTTGTACGCAAACTCAGCCAATGGCAAGAACTGATCCCAAGACACTTTAAACTCAATCACGCACGCACAGAGCATATCCTCAAGAATCTGAATGGTGCGCTCGAACTGTTCGTCCATCTGAGGATGAAAAGCTATACTCATAGTCACCTGGGTACCCAACTCGTGCTGGATGGCTCTCCAGAATCGTGATGTAAACACTGGACCACTGTCTGAGATGATAGAAACTGGAATGCCGTGCAGACGGACAATCTCCCTGATATAAATCCCCTCTAACCACTCCGCTAAGTAAGAAGTACACACTAGAATGAAATGAGCGGACTTGGTCATCCGATCCAAAAACCCAAGTAGAATCAAATTTCTTCGCAGTCCGAGGGAGACCAACTACAAAATCCATGATGATCCTCTCCCATTTCCTCTCTGGTATCTCCATCTGCTGGAGTAACCCTCCCGGTCTCTGGTGCTCAGCCTTTACCTAGTGACAGTTGAGGCATCTAGCTACAAGCTCTACTATGTCCTTCTTCATCCGCCTCCACTTGTAATACGGCCTCAGATCCCGATACATCTTTGCGGCACCCGGGTGGATGAAGGACCGCGAGATATGGGACTCAATCAATATCAACTCCCGAATATCATCAACATCGGGTACACAGATCCGACCCTGCATCCTCAATACCACATCATCTCCAATAGTCACATCCCTAGCATTGCCATGCTGAACTGTGTCCCCGAGGACAAGCAAATGAGGGTCATCATACTGCCGATCCCTGATACGATCAAATAATGAAGATAGAGAAACCACACAGGCTAGAACCCGACTGGGCTCTGAAAGGTCCAATCTTAAGAACTGGCTGAGTAAAGCCTGAACATCCATCGCCATAGGTCTCTCTGAAGCTGGTAAATATGCCAAACTCTCCAAACTCTCAGCCCGGCGACTCAAGGCATCGGTTACCACATCGGCCTTGCCCGGGTGATATAGAACAGTGATATAATAATCCTTCTGTAGCTCTAACCATATCCTCAAGCGCAAGTTTAGATCCTTCTGCTTGAATAAGTGATGTAAACTCTGGTGATCTGTATAAATCTAGCAAGGCATGTCGTACAAATAAAGACGCTAGATCTTCAAGGCATGAACAATAGCAGCTAACTCAAGGTCATGGACAGGGTAGTTCTTTTCATGTACCTTCAACTGTTTGGACGAGTAGGCAATCACCCTACCGTCCTGCATCAACACCGCTCCAAGTCCGACTCGTAAGGCATCACAATAAACTATATAGGACCCTGAACCAGTAGGCAAAATTAGAATAGGGGCTGAAGTCAAAGCCATCTTGAGCTTTTGGAAGATTGCCTCACACTCGTCTGTCCACTGAAAGGGAGCACCCTTATGGGTCAATCTAGTCATAGGGGCTACGATCGATGAAAACCCCTCCACAAAACAACGGTAATACCCTGCAGATTAAGGAAACTGCGGATCGCTGTAGATGAGGAGGGCCTGGGCCAACTTTGACGGCCTCCACCTTCTTCAGATCTACCCGAATGCCCTCACTCGATACCACGTGGCCTAGGAATGCCACAGAACTCAACCAAAACTCACATTTTGAGAACTTGGCATATAATTTCTTTTCCCTCATGGTCTGAAGCACTGTCCTGATGTGCTGCTCATGATCTTCCCGACTCCAGGAATATACAAGAATATCATCTATGAAAAAAATTACCAACAAGTCGAGATAGGGACTGAATACACTATTTATCAAATGCATAAAATTTGCTGGGGCGTTGATCAACCCAAATGACATGAGAAGGAACTCGTAATGACCATACCGAGTCCTAATAGGAGTCTTTGGGATATCTAGCTCCTGAATCTTTAGCTGGTGATAACCTGAGCGCAAATCAATCTTAGAAAACACTTATGCGCCCTGAAGCTGGTCAAATAGATCATCAATACGAGGTAGAGGATATCAGTTTTTCATTGTAACTTTGTTCAACTGACGATAATCGATACACATGCGCATAGAACCATCCTTTTTCTTTACGAACAAGACAGGAGCACCCCGTAGTGAAACATTGGGTCGAATAAAACCCTTATCAAGAAATTCCTATAACTGATCCTTCAACTCCTTCAACTCAGGAGGATTAATATGGTAAGGAGGAATGGATATGGGTTGAGTGCCTGACAACAAATAAATACCGAAATCAATGTCTCGATCGGGTGGCATGCCCGGAAGGTTAGCTGAGAACACATCGAGGAAATCCCATACCACTAGAACAGAGCCTACAGAAGGGGTATCAGTATTGACATCTCTCACATAAGCTAATACGCAGCGCACCTAAAGGATATAACTCTATTGGGAGTGTGATCAAAAGTACCACTCCACTCAATACGTGGAATACCTGGCATAGCCAGCATCACGGTCTTAGCGTGACTATCAAGAATATCATACTTGGGTGATAACCAGTCCATGCCTAAGATAATATCAAAATCAACCATATCAAGTAATAAAAGATCTGCCCTGGTCTCAAAACCACGAATAGCAACCAAACATGACCGATATACGCGGTCCACAATAAGGGAATCTCCCACGGGAGTTGAAACATAAACTAGAGAGCACAAGGTCTCTCGGGTTGTACCCAAATGCGGATCAAAATAAGATAAAACGTCAGAATAAGTAGATCCTGGATTGAATAAAACCGATGCCTCTTTGTGACTAACCAATATAATACTTGTGATGATAGAATCGGAGGCGACAACCGCGACAATATGACGAATAGCATAAAATCTGGCCTGGCCCCTCCCTCGAGGGCGACCTATATCTCCCCGATCCGCGCTCTTGGCTGGCTGGGCAGGTGGACTGGCGGCTGGAGCTGGAACAATGGCCTGATGACCCTGTGGAGCATGCTGAGGCTTTGGAGTCTGAGAAGGCACACCCATCCCACGTCTGAGGCACTCTCTAACCAGGTGGCGGGTATCCCCGCACTCATAATAAGCTTTGGGAGAGTGCGGTGGCAATAACTGATTCGGCCCATCACTACTAGACTGACCTCTGGGAATACCCCGCGTAAGAGGCACACTAGAAACCGAAGGTGCATAATAAGGCTCCTGAGATTTGGGAGGAGTTGGAGTACTGCTGGATGAAGGAAGAGCTGAGTGAAATGGGTGACCGTATAGCCCCTACCATGACACCCTGCTGCCGATGTGCGGGTACCAAAGTACTGACCCGACTCTCGAGACCTCTTGGCCTCTCTCTCCTCTCGCTCTCTGGCATGCATACCCTCTATTCTCCTGGCTATGCTCAGTACCTGCTGATAAGGTCTATCCATCTCCAACTCTCAAGCCATGCCAGACCTGATGGAAGGAATAAGACCCGCAATAAACCAGTGAACCCTCTCACGAACAGTAGCCACCAAAGCCGGTGCATGCCTGGCCAACCTAGTATAATGGATGGCGTACTCAGAGACAATCATAGGGCCCTGGCGCAAATTCTCAAACTCCACGTGCCATGCATCTCGGAGGTTCTAGGGAACAAACTCCCTCAGAAACATATCTAATACCTGAGTCCAAGTCAGGGAGGCAGCCTCGTCCAGACTGTCTAACTCAAATGTGCGCCACCAGTCATAGGCGACTCCCCGAAGCTGGAAAGCTGCGAAAGAAACCCCGCTGGAGGCAGTAATACCCATAGTGCGAAAGATGCAGTGACAATCCTACAAAAATCCAAAGCATCATCTGTAGCTAGACCGCTGAAAGTGGGAGGGTCATACTTCTTGATCCTCTCCAGTCCAGCTGCTCATCCCTCGAAGCATCCTCAGACTCAATCGGTACTGCACTAGACGGGGATCATATCTGGAATCTGTCCCATTTGCACCCTCTACTTCGGAGTGCGGGCTGTAGGAGTCTAGGCTTTTCCCTTGGCATGGGACGCTGCTGCAGGAAGGGGAAGCAATCTGCCTGTGAAAGCGTAGTATACATTCTCATAAACTGCGCCAATGCCTCCTGAACATCTAGAGTAGTGGTGGTTGTGGGTGTCTCAGGTGCCTGCGTCCTGGCTGGATCCATTGGTGATACCTTGGCGGACACTCATGCAGGTTCCCTGGCTGCACCGCGCGCACTACGACCTTTGCCCCGGCCCATGCCTCAAGTAGCTGTAGGAAGGGATGCGGGTGCCTGATCGTCCTGGGTCGTACGTGTCCTCACCATATGTGAGAAAATAGAAGACAGAAGTTTAGAGTCGATGTCAAAAATATAGCACGACAAAGAATTCAATGAAGTGAAGATTTTTCCTAAACAGTTACATAGCCTCCCGAAGATAAGTACAGGCGTCTCCGTAACGATCAGCGAGACTCTAGTAAGCCGGCCTGTGTCCCATGACTCCTATGAACTAGGGTTCTGATACCAACTTGTCACGACCCTAGTTCACTATTCGTGGACCTGTCATGACGGCACCTAGTCTTCGTGACTAGGTAAGCCTAACACATTGCGAAATTTAGCAACCTTTACAAAATTAATAAACAAATACTGAATAACATAAGAAAATGTATAGAGTACCGCTTGACACATACATTTCAGCACAAAGTACTGGAACAACCTCCAAGACCCAAAAACGCACGGGAAAACACAGGCTATAGATAATGTACAATGCTCTATACACTAGAGTAGTCTAATACAAGAGGACGGAACATCAACTAGATAACTATAGGCAGAATAAGAGGGAGACTCTCCGTATCTGCGGATGCTGCAAATGCATACCTCAAGTCTCCAATTATAGCTCCTGGATCACTGATAGTGCGCTCGACCAGAAGTACCTGGATCTGCACATGTAAAACATGCGCAGGAGATGTATGAGTACACCACAACGGTACTCAATAAGTAACAAGCCTAACATTGATTGAGTAGTGACGAGGAAGGTCAGGGCCCTACTGATAATAAACATAACAATAGTAATGAACAATGTAAGGCAGGAAAAAAAGTAGAAAAGCAACAATAAAATAGGATAGAAGCTGCAAGTCAATGACAATTAAGCTACGTAAAGAAAATAACACAACCGAGTATCACTCAATATCAGGATGCCATATAGAGCTCAAGGGATTGAACCCATATTCCATTTTATCAATGTCTGAGGATCTCCCAGGAATCGAACCCGTAGTCCATCATACCAATAACAGAGTATCTCCCGGGAATTGAACCCATAGTCCATCATACCAATATAAGAGGATCTCTGGGGAATTGAACCCGTAGTCTATCGTACCAATATCAGAGGATCTCCAGAGAATTGAACCCGTATTCAATCATACCAATATTAGAGGATCTCCCGGAATTGAACTCGTAGTTCATCATACCAATATCAGAGTGTCTTGATGCTTTTAAATTATATTATATACTATTTAAAGAAATGTATTCATACATTATTTTTGATAAGAAAAGATCAGAGAAAAAGTCTCACTACTTATGGCATTCAATCTGTAGCCTTTTCTTTTCAACATTAATGTGTTGTCATTTACTTAAAAGTAGTCTTGGGATATAGAAAAACTTCCTGAAGAAGTCTTAAAAGTACCTGTATGTGTTAGTACTATGCTAATTGACTGTAGGTACCTCCTCGAGAGGTTAGGTAAACCAATAGTTCAACACACGAATAGAGAAAAGAATAGGGTTGCGAATCAACTAGCTACGGAAGCAAGTAATTTTAGAAACAATTACGTGCAGAATATTTTTGA